>OX402045.1:14804892-17204892 GCA_947859365.1 Archips crataeganus | reverse complement strand
AAATTACTTAGGTATACCGGTATACTTACATTAGTTTAAGAACTTAGTTATTAAGGTTAAATAAAAAAGCTTTATTATTTTTTGCTTTTCAGTTTTTTTTGGCAGTTTAATTTATTGTTAAAAAGTTTTTATTTAATGCTTTTTAGTTTTTTCATATTACTGACAGGTCTGAAGCTCAATCATAGTGAGGTTTTTGTAAAGCACAACTCGGCATTAAAATCTGTGAGTGAACAATAAATCTCCCCTATTTTGCCACCCTTAGGGTAGGATTTTTTTTATCAAAATTATTTGGAATTTCAAGGTATACCCCATCCAATAAAAAAAGAATTATCAAAATAGGACTAGTCTGTAAAAAGTTATGCATGGTCATATATTACAATCAGTGAGTGAACCACCAATCATCCCCTGTTTTCTACCCTTAGGATTGGAATTTTTCTTTCAAATTTATATGGGACCAACTTCGGGATATACCCTTTCCAATAAAAAAAGAATCATCAAAATTGGATACTCTGTAAAAAGTTATGCGTGGTCATCCTCCGTTTTTTCCGTCAGTTGAAAAAGAACACCATGTAAAAAAACTGAACTCAAAATTCCTACTCAACTTTAGATCAACTTATTGGGTTTGCCCACACTCCCCTCAATACACAAAATAATAAGTTAACTGCAGTAAATGGATTTTCGGCATCTGTGTGCTTGTTGACAAAAGCATCCTGAGCAGTCTCTATTCCCTCTTGCTTGCTCTTAGTCTCAACATAACCAACCCATCCCACTGTAGGGCACAGGCCTCCTCTCAGAATGAGACACCTTAACCCAGCGGTTGGCAACAGGCGGACCGGGGTTTGTACCCGGATCACGAACAATCAAACCTAGGACCAAGGAAGGTTGCACCTCAGCCCGCCAAATATTGTTAAACATATCTTATCATATCAATGAGGGTGGCCTATGTCCAGCTGTGGACGTGCTATGGTGGTATTAAATCATAAGTAGTTTTTTCCTGGACTTTGATAATAAAAAACACCAGTATCCGGACCCAACTTAAAGCTACTTGCTGACCCCTTGCCTTAACCCCCTCATATGCGGGAAGTGAAAAAAATGTGCATCCTAATTTTAATTTCATATAAATCTAATATTTATTACAGACTAGCGACCCGTCCCGGCTTCGCACGGGTACAATTATTATCAGTGTTTCTCTACTATATTATGCATGTATTGTACATATAAAACTTCCTCTTGAATCACTCTATCTATTAAAAAAAAACCGCATAGAAATCCGTTGCATAGTTTTAAAGATATATAGGGACAGACAGACAGACAGCGGGAAGCGACTTTGTTTTATACTATGTAGTGATAAAAATTAAAAAGGAAAAAGAATGTCTTAAATTTGGTCCGGATCCGTGTATACAAGCAAGGGGTTTATCTCGACTAGTCCCAACATAGTCTATCTATTTAAAGGGATATGTGCTTAGGTAAAAAGGAACTAATCCACAAACATATAAATTTTTATGGTTTCATACCCAAAGGGTAAAAACGGGACCCTATTTATTACTAAGACTCCATTGTCCGTCTGTCTGTCACCAGGCTGTATATCATGAACTGTGATAGCCAGACAGTTGAAATTTTCACAGAAGATGCCTTTCTGTTGCCAGTATAACAACAAATAAATCTAAATTCTTAATTCAAAATTCAAATTGACTTTTTTTGGATTGGTTCTTTTTTGCAAAAGTATGTCAATAATCCTAATGTTGCTCAAAGTTATTGAAAGCAATAATATTATTTTTTAATAATGTTTTTGTGCATATCTTTGAATTTGTATTGTATATACAAATACAATAAATCATTGGGGAGCAAAAGGAAGGCCTCTGTCGAAGTTGCTTCTAACTGCACATTCTGCTTCACCCCAGGGCCATTCATTTTGTTCTCTAACTATTTTGTGATGTTATGTATACAAAAATTAAAATATTTACAAATGCGCACAACATTGCACATGTCAACATTTGATTAATATTTTAGGATTCCACACCACATGTTAATTGATTTATTTTATTTAAAAAATTGGATACAGTAAATTAAATTAATAATTCCAATATGAAATCATCATCTCGGCCTATATACGTCCCACTGCAGGGCACAGGCCTCCTCTCAGAATGAGATGGCTTGGGCTGTAGTTCCCACGCGGGCCCAGTGCGGATTGGGAACTTCACACGATGTTTTCCTTCACCGTAAAGGTCATGGTAAATTTCAGATGTAATTTTACTACTGAAATAATGAAATATGAAATAATGCAACCAAAAACTAACTCCATAGTTTTAAGTCATAACAATGCGATATTTGGCTTTGCGAATGCAACCAACTGATGAAATATTTGAAAATAAGTTAAAAATTCCATTAAGTTTAGTAAATTTGTTTCATGTCATCAACAAAGGACAAAATTAAAAAAATGACATTAAATTGATTTTCTTAAATATAGCTAAAACTTTTTCTATTAGCAGTTTGTCGCAAAAACCCTTGCTCTCTATTCTATTATAACCCCTCAAGGGCTGTGTCATACGGAATCTATTCAGACTCCTTGAGTTCTATCGGTTTATACACGGTTTCCAGTAATTGATTTTTTTACGTAAACGCGATCGAGAAGTATTTGGTGAAGTAAAACTTATGCTAAGCATACTGTTCATTGCGCGGCTGCGACGCTCGTCGCACAATGGTTACGTTGCAGCACACAGCACACGCAATGAATTGATAAAATAAAATACTCGCCGCGCCGCTGATCCGGCAAAACGAACGAACGAAAAGTTAAGTTAGACGACCAGATGGCCTAGTGGTTAGAGAACCTGACTACGAAGCTTGAAGTCCCGGGTTCGATTCCCGTGTCGGGGCAGATATTTGTATGAAAAATACGAATGTTTGTTCTCGGGTCTTGGGTGTTTAATATGTATTTAAGTATGTATCTATCTATATAAGTATGTTTATCCGTTGCTTAGTACCCATAACACAAGCTTTGCTAAGCCTACTTTGGGAGTAGGTCAATTGGTGTGAATTGTCCCATGATATTTATTTATTTATATTTATTTATTAATATAAATAGCGATAGTAAACTGCGAATAAATATAATAATACGGCTATGCGTTGTATACAAATTTTAAATTTAACTAACTAGTATTGAAATTGATTTTAAAGTTATTGAAAATATTAAGCATTTCAAGTTCGACTATTTTTCACAGGTTTGAACATCACAAGTTACCATGGATAACCTGGACGATTCCGAAAATAATGCCAAGATTTCCGATTCAGCATATTCAAATAGTTGCAGCAACAGCCAGTCAAGAAGGAGGTAAGTAGTCAATATTAATTTAAAACTGGCGCTCGTGCCAAAAATACCACGTTCCCGTAATATCAGATTTTTCAAAATACTACATTACTTATTTATTACATTCCCACTATACCAGATGTCCAAAATAAGATTTTCGACCAAAAAATCACTTCCTTGAATAATCTTCGATTTTGTAATGTGGTGCAACGATAATCTGTAAGCCAGAAAAGTGGTAAATAGGTAAAGTTAGGTAATGTAGTAAGTACATGTTTTAAAAATCTAGTAGGTAAGTATTTTGGGAATGTGTATTTTAGGCACAAGCGAAAACGGCATTTAACAACAAAAAGTGTACCCTTACTTTTTTTTATAAGGAAGGCGAGGAGAAGGGGTGCGGGGGGGGGGGGGGGGTTGCGGAGGAGGCGGGGGGGATAAAAAAAATAAGCTGGCCAAATTACTAATTCCACGCGGACGGAGTCTCGGGCAAAAGCTAGTAAATAATAAAACTGTTTTATTAAAACAAATATTTAACGGGGGCTCCCATACAACAAACGTGATTTTTTTGCCGGTTTTTATAGATAATGGTACGGAACGGAACCCTTCGTGCGCCAGTCCGATTCGCACTTGGCCGGTTTTTATGTAATTTTTAGACTATATTTGGTAGATCTGAGCTGAGAATAGGTGGTAGGTTATTTTTTATACCCCCATTCTTCGCAGACGGAGTCGTGGGCAGCAGCTAGTTATAAGTATAATATAAATATCACGGGGCAATTGACACCAATTGACCTTGTCACAAAGTAAGCAAAGCTTTTACTATGGGTACTAGACAACGGATAAATGAACTATATTGGCTGAGATAAATATGTAGGTAGGGTCAACGTCATAAATAATGTCACTTTAACGTCATGCATGTTTGAAAAGTCATACGAAATTATGTAACGACTGAAAGCGACAAGGTACAAAAGTAATCACTTATTTATGACGTTGACTGTACCTAAATAAAAATATTAAACATCCAAGACTCGAGCACAAACATTCGTATTTTTCACATAAATATCTGCCCCGACGCGGAAATCGTACTCTACGACATAATTGTATTTATCCTATACCGATATTGCCCTTCAACGGACGTGTGAAACGACAATAGGCTACTTTCCTAACTAGTCAGTCTTTTAGATTATCAAAAAATATTGGACACGTATTTTTTAACCGACTTCAAAAAAAGAGGAGGTTATCAATTCGTCTGTATGTTTTTTTTTTTTTTTTTGTTTTTTTTTATGTTTGTTACGCGATTACTCCCTCAATTGTGAACGGATTTTCAATTTGTTTGAAACAGTATACTCCTGAGGTGGTCCCATTGGCACCAAGTCAAGATCTAATCATGGGATCCTAGAGAAATCGAGGGCAACCTTCAAATTTTACAGGCAAACCTATAGTGATTTTAGCATTTTTAGTATCAAGTGAAGTATTTGCATTCAGAAAGTATCATTTGGTAAACTGGACCTGATGAAGAAGACCGTAGATGGCCAACGGAACTCCTCAACGGGTCAAATCTTGCAAGTTAAATTTGACCCACTTCCCGGTTTCCATTTGAGCTGAAATTTTGCAGACATGTGTGAATTGGATGACAATGCAATATTATTATTACATGGAGCTGATCTGATGATGGAGCTGAAAGATGGCCATATAAACTCTATAATAAAATGATACGACCGCATTGAGTTTGAGCTCATTTGATTTGTCTTGACGAGTACTTTGATCCTAGATGATAACTAGGGTCTGAAGATGGAGTTGGAAGGTGACCATAAGAACTCCGTAATAAAACGACATAACCCCATCGAGTTTGGGCTCGTTTGATTCGTCTTGACGAGTACTTTGGTAACCAGGATCAAAAAGTACAGTCAGCAAAGAGTGCCTGTTGTATCGCATAATGTTGATTGTTCTAAAATTTTTTGGCGAAGAATGTTTGGCATACTGTTGAAAGTCCTAAAGCATATTTGTTCGTCCTTATATTGATAACAAGAACATCGAATTACCTACAACGTTTTATTACTAATATTAATTGGCCAAAGCAGTCCTAAGAATTGTGTAAGTTATTCAACTAAACTATAGTAAGTAGGTATGGCACCTATGTACAAAGAAAAGGGGGCAATAAAAAATACCTACAAACCACCTCTCGCTTAACCTTGTTAGGTTCGTTAGTTACCTAGCGCTACTCAAAGTGATATTAGGTGGGAGGGGGGGCTAGGGGGGCGGAGCCCCCCGCAATAAAAAAAAAACTGTCAAACCGCATCCCGTTTAACCTAACCAGATTCGTTAGTTATCTTGCGTCCCTCAGAGTGGAAAATGAAGGAAGGATGGAAGGGGGGCTCGGGGGGCGGAGCCCCCCGTATTAAAAAACACCTTCAAACCACCCCCTGTTTAACCTAGTTAGGTTCGATAGTTATCTTACGTCCCTCAGAGTGGAAATAGAAGCCCCGCAGATGGAGGGGGGCTCGGGGGGCGGAGCCCCCCGCAATAAAAATACTCACCACCTCCCGTTTAATCTGGTTTGATTCGTCAGTTATCTTGCGTCCCTCAAGAGTGGAAATAGAAACCTCGGTACCGGTAGAGGGACTTGGGGGGCGGAGCTCCCGTAATAAAAAATACCTTCAAAGTAGAATCTGTCATATAGTCACATGCTTGGTCGATTATACTTAAGTATGCAGTTATTTATTAGGTACGATATAACAATTTCTTATCTGAGTTGTGGTTTTCAGCCGCAGTTCTAAATCTGGAAGCCATTCGAGCGGGAGTAGTGGCTATGGCGGAAAGCAGTCTTCTGGAAGCAGGTGAGCACAATTAGGATACAACTAACAACAGGAATGAGGAGATCCGTAGAAAAACAAGGGTCATCGACGTAGTCAAACGGATTAATTCGTTGAAATGGCAATGGGTCATATAGCACGCAGAAAGATGGCCGTTGGGACCGAAAGCCAAGCGCAGCGTGAGACGTCCATCTACAGTACGGACGGATGATTTGGTAAAAACCACAGGTTCAAGGTGGATGCAAGCCGCTTCCAACCGTAATGAGAGAGGCTTATGTCCACTGTCCAGCAGTGGACGTCCTACGGCTGAAATGATGATGATGACAGCTAACTAAAAATTATAGGAGCGGTATCCTCTTAATTTATTCTTGATAAGGTGGATAGTTATATTTCGTACTAAATATAAACTGAAATATAGATGCACAGAAAAAACCCCAGAAAAAAGACCAATGCTGGGAATCGAACCCAGGTCCTCAGCATTCCGTGCCGTGTGCCATACCCCTACACCATCACTGGTCTAGAGATTAGACACGAATATTTCCTATACATCATACATTTCAGTCTGCTAAATCATCACCTTATGCAGTGACAAGCGCACATCTATGTTACACCCTCAGCTATCGAGAGATTTTAACACTCCTTCGGAAATAACCGCTCTTCTGGACAAGAGATGGCGCTACTGTGCAACTTTAAACAAGTTCTATGAAGTATCTTTTTGTATTTATTTTTTCAACTTCATTTTTTTATTACTTTTACGTTCATCCCGTGAAATCATATATTTCGTACTAAATACAAACTGAAATATAGATGCACAGAAAAAACCCCAGAAAAAAGACCAATGCTGGGTTCGATTCCCAGCATTGGTCTTTTTTCTGGGGTTTTTTCTGTGCATCTATATTTCAGTTTGTATTTAGTACGAAATATATGATTTCACGGGATGAACGTAAAAGTAATAAAAAAATGAAGTTGAAAAAATAAATACAAAAAGATACTTCATAGCTAACGTGGATAGTTATGTATAAGATAACGGGTATTTATTCAACATTGTCAATGTTTCCAGCATCAATGTACAGCCTCAGGTGAAGAGGACAAAAGAAAAAGATGGGAACAAGAAAAATGAAATTAGTGAAATCAAGACCGAGGCTGAATTCAGGCTCCCAATGCCGGCAGAGCCTCCTATGGATAAGAAAGAAGGAGACGGTGAGATAATGAGTTATAATGTTATATTATATCTCGTAAACCCACGGTTTGATCCAGTGCCTGGCGTTAAAGTACCGAGGTCGAGGCAGGTAGATAGATCCATGTTTAAAAACTTCGTAAAACGTGAAATACGATTAGAACGAAGAAAATCATTTATTTGTAACAACAATAGCACATACACAGGCTAATAAAAAAATACAAACAAACATACATAAATGTTGTTATGAAAAGGTCCTGCCTCAGCAAGACGCTGGTTGAAAACCGACACTGGTCTTTCGCCGGGCTGCAGTACAGTTAAATCATGGCAGTAAAATCATAGGGCATAATAGGGATGTTGATACCACCAATCAACTGTACTTTTTGTGAGCTGTCAAAACACATTTCTCCCATAGAGTTTGAATGGCAATAGCAACATATGACGTCACTTGTTCGCATACTCAATTAACTAACTATTTATTTGTTTTAAAACAAAAAATCTAATTTTGCAGTTAATCGAAAATTAATCTGGGTTTTAGGGCTAAAATAAATCGTTTTTTTACTGGAGTCGTGTCTTCGAATTATTTTTTAATGGTGTCAACATCCCTATACCAGCTACTTACTTCTACATGAGCAGAAACAACGGAACTCCTCTGCGAATAAAGTAGTGCAAGATGTTTTAATTCTGTTTATTTTTTACTTATAAAGAAGGATATCGGCGTCTAATGCCTGAATCTATTACTGTAATATAATACCTATACGAAAAAAAAACAACATGTCATCAAACTTATGTGTATATAGATACCTATAGAGGTATTATAATTATGTGAAATAGGCACCAGTACTTCTTTAAGGCGCTGACCAGTGACCACACCTAAATTGGCTTTACTTAAGCAGTTTTTTTTACAAAAACCTCGTGATTTGGCAAAGCGAAATAAATATAATGCACTATATTAACGTACGTACGTGTTTTTAGGGTTCCGTAGTCAACTACGAACCCTTATAGTTTCGCCATGTCTGTCCGTCTGTCTGTCTGTCTGTCTGTCTGTCTGTCCGCGGCTAAGCTCAGAGACTGTTAGTATTAGGAAGCTGTAATTTGGCATGAATATATATACCAGTCACGCCGACAAAGTGATTAAATAAAAAAATCTAAAAAAATTTTTTTTATGGTACTTCCCATAGACGTAAAGTGGGGTGATTTTTTTTTCTCGACTAACCCTATAGTGTGGGGTATCATTGGATAAGTATTTGAAAATAAATACGTAGTTCTAATAAGACTGCACAGATTAGATTAGTTACCCCATTCGCCGATAGATGGCTCTGTACCGCCGACGTTGAAATTCTGTGCGTGGTGGGAGTTGGGACCAAAACAACCACATTAATAAAGTATGCAAAGATTTTTTCGTACCTGCTACGGAACCCTATCTTGGGCGTGTCCGACACGCTCTTGGCCGGTTTTTGTTTCCAAAACCCGATTCGATGAAATCGTTTCGATAAAAAAAGTAAAGATGTGTCCAAAATTTTCTTGCAGTCTTTATTCGCGCAACCGAGGTATCTATAATTCATAGCACAAAGACATCACACTCATACGCAATAAACTGCCGAATCATATTATATATTTATAATATTTATTCATTATAATTCATCAGTTTTCTGATTTTCTGTACAAACGGCACTGCCGCCCGCCTCCCACGATAGTGCTTCCCGTTCACTCCTGTACAAAGAGACGTGTGCCGCGTGTCTCTGCGCGGAAACTTTTGTACGGACGGTTGTAGTAAATGAAGATAGTTGTATAGTCGACCAAGAAACTCCTTTGCCACCCTAAAGTTCAATGTCAGTTGTATGACTTAAGACATCAAAGGCTATTTTCACTAACAAGTCAATGTGACAATCAGCCTTATTGTTTTTATTCTGATGTAGGAACTGTCACAAAAAATGGTAAACCACTTCCTTGGTCGACTATACATTTATATAGAGTACTAGCTTTTTCCCGCGACTTCGTCCGCGTAGAAGTCCAAAATGGTTCTAATAGGATTATTAATTTTGCTATAATAACTAGGCTTGGGACTTTTGGATGCTCGACGTGGTTCTAGAATCCACGGAGTCGTCTTTATGTTAAAATATTTTTTTCAAAGTCAAAGTCAAAGTCTAAAAATAAAACAATATATTAGATACTATGATAATGTTGTTAAATCGTAAAATAAACACACTATAATATAGTGCAATTAAATTATCACAACACAAATGCCTATCAAAGAGGATGCATAAATAAGTAAATTGTATATGTATATGCATATCGCGTCACCTTTGAACTACTGTGACTTGTGTTTAATAGATTTATTATAAAATTAATTAATTGCAGTTATAATAGGTAACGTGTTTATCATACAGCATAAATCATGTATGACATCTAGTAAAATGCTTTATTTTTACAAGCTTTTATTTAGTTTCACCTGTCCCGTTGTCTGTCTGTCTGTCTGTCTGTAATAGAATCTTGGAAGTTAAATTTTACCAACTTCCAGCAGTCAGATTGACTTGAAACTTGGACCACTTATGTAAATCGCGTGACAATACAATAATCTAGTAGTGACATCCTGGTACTCCAGCCAGGATCGTCTCCGCAGTTAATAGCACCGACTGGAAATTTGGTATGCAAATGTAATTAGGGTGACAATGCAAGTACAGTCAGCAAAAATAGCTTGTATTAAAAATGAAATTTTTATGGTAAGGTTATTACACTTTGACTTTGACTTCGAAAAAAATATTTTAACATAATGACAACTCCGTGGATTCTAGAACCACGTCGAGCATCCAAAAGTCCCAACCCTAATAATAACATATAAATTATTATGTTCAAATGTTTGTATACTTATAAATAAAATATAGCAATTTTTATTATAGTGTAGGGATTTAAAGTTTAAATAAACATGAAAATAAAATAAAAATTTGTTATATTTTATGAAAATAATTTATTGAATCAGGCGTTTCTTTGCGGAGGTCCATATTAATGAACTGAAACAATTACTTTGGTCGCGGGTGAGCAAAGTAATTGTTTCAGTTCATATTTTATGAACACGAACCTTGGCCTTTGATCTGGTGAAAGGTACATGGGGGAATTATCTCTTTCAGCGAAATGTAAATACACCTACCGCATTTTATAAACAATATTTTTTGTTTTTTCTTCGGGTGCTAGAATCACCAGGCTACACTCTGTGTGCTTACTCTGGAGCATGCCACGTACAAATGGCCGTGGGAGAAGCAGCTTTCCCTCAACCCCCGCTACCTTAAAAGTTTGACCTAGATAGGCCGTGTCCTTATATAAAAATCTCATGACACTGTGTTTGTTATCGAACTCCTCCGAAACAGCTGGACCGATTTTTATGAAAGTTTTCTATATATTTGGTAGGACTGAGAATAGGTCGTAGGCTATATTGTATACCCCTATTCTTCGCGGACGGAGTCGCGGACAACAGCTAGTAGAATATAAATATAAATGACATAATGTATGTCTACATGGATACGTAATTGATACAATAAGTAGAATATAAAATATGTGACATATTTGAGCAATTTTGTTTCGATAACAAAAACGAAGAAAATCTACCAGTTTCTTTTTATTTGCGATGTAAAGTAACTTGATTAACCAGATTTAACTATAATCAGCGGTATTAATTTAGCTACCTTTACAAATAAATCCACTACCATTAAGTCAACCGCGTGGTCAGAAACCCGGCTGCTCATTTACAAATAATAAAAATTTATGCCCTGTCTAATTCATTCCACGCTCTATGCGCAACTCATGATCGCCAAGTAGTGCGTGTTCTCAGCCGCTCACTGGCAAGCTGGGGAACCGAAACACTGAGGATCATCCACGAGTGTCAGCGTCTTAACAGTACTTAGCATTAATTAATGTTTAAAATATTAGTGATTTAAAAGTTCCTATTTATCTTTCTGCTGTTTATATGTTGTTGCACAGATGCCCCGGATGTTTCGCATATGCAGGTCGAGAAAGTAGTCCAAAATACGGAGTCGCCGGAAGCAAACACAAGCGCAGATGTGAGTCAATTCCAATAGATTTTATTTTCATTTACAGAAGAATCTACAAAGCTTGTATTAATAATCTTTGATATAAAGCCAAAGCTTAACAAAAGATCGGTCAAGTGCGAGTCACACTCGTAAATGAAGGGTTCCGTACTTTCGTACAATGTTTCAAAAGAGTGCAGTTAATAAGTTTTTGTTAAAAAATCTGTTTTTTACAAGCTTTTTTGCCGAGTGTACTTTTTGTACCTGGTTACCAAAGTATTCATCAAGACGAATCAAACAAGCCCAAACTCGATGCGGTAGTGTCGTCTTATTACAGAGTTCCCATGGCCACCCACTAGTTTCATCCTCGGATCAGCTTCATGTCATATCATAATAATATTGAATTGTCATCGGATTTATACATGCATGCAAAATTTCAGCTTTCAGCTACTTCAAATTTGAGTTGAAAGATTCCACTCGAACAAACATAATGTTAATAAAAAGCTTGTAAAAAATAGCCGTAATTGTGCAAGTATTTTGAATAAAGAACAATTTAGAATTTTTATCCTCTTTGGCTGTCGGTGGCTGATGGTGCTTTACCTTGCCTGGCTACTGTCGGCTGTCACATTGGCCGCCTAGCAACGCCTAACAACGCCAGGCAACCTAGAAACGCTGAAAAAAAAACACGTTTCTTGTATGACGACCTCCTTTAATTTTTAACTCTATTTAATTTTTAGTTTTTTTTTGTTATAGCGGCCACCCACATTATTACATTATCTGTTAAAATTTAAAGTGTCTAGCTATTACGGCTCAAGACATAGAGCCCTGTAACAGATGGACAGACAGACAGACAGCGGATTCTCAGTAATAGGGTCCCGTTGGCACCCTTTGGGTACGGAACCCTAAAAATGAAAACTAAACATGCAAACGAAATAACAAAAGCAAAAAGCGTTACATATAAGTTAACTTAATATAACTTACAGAAATTAACTGTGTTTGTTTTCAAAGGAAAAGGAAATAAAAAAGTATAATTTTGCACATTTTTAGACGGTGATCTGCCATACTTCTCAATGGCCAATGGAAATGGTTGAGAGCCGCAACGCACCCTTGGTGAGTCGTAGTTCCAGTCATATATCATATCAGATATCAATATAGTATCTGTAATTAATTATTAGTAATTTCAATAATAATTTACGCGAAATACTTTTGGTATGAAAAAGTTTGTAAGTAGGTAGTTAATAATAATATTATCAATTCATACTCATGTAACCTACCTATACCATTAATACTTTTCCAGGCATAATGCATATAGCGACCACATAAATCTACTCACAGATTCGACCTTGCTCCCTTTAAATTATGGTAGAAAATTAATTGAATTTGTATAAAATACGCTTTACTTTTGAATTAATTTTAAATATTAAATTTCGTAAAACCAGGGGGGTTTCACTCCGCAGTTTAGGTATGTTCGGCCGGCGCTCCTCCCGGGAGGAGTATGGCAGTAGGTTGTCGCGCGGCCTTCAGTTCGCACGCTAGCCGCGTCGCGCGTAATTAAGCATCTTTTTTTTCTGTGATTTTTGCAACAAACAATGACTTCTAAACGATATTATAAATAACTTACTTACATACTAAAGGTAGTTTACTGAATTAATACACACTGTTATCTTTCGTGATTTATATACCTACCAAATATGGGCGAGTGGGAACCCTGTGCCCTTGGTTCCGGATCAGCGGTGCCCAACGGAATATGAACGCTCGTATCACACGATAAGTTTTAATTTCGCGTGCACGCAGCAGGAGTAGGAAAGTTTTTATATCTAAAGTTGACCTTTGTTCGAGAGTGATCCTTCTGTACGTTAGTACTATTACTTATTCTGTGGTAAAACACAATAATTAATGTTGTAGTAGCGTATCTCAATAGACGGGGCCTGGAGAAGGGTTAAAAAAGGTTTGAAAAAAATAAATAAATAAATCTTGGGACTATTACCACGATTACCCTAGTCCCAAACTAACCAAAGCTTGTACTACGGATACTAGATAACGGATAGACATAACGGATAGATAAAGAAATACATACTTAAATACATATTAAACATCCAAGACTCAAGCACAAATATTCTTATTTTTTACACAAATACCTGCCCCAACCGGGAATCGAACCCGGGACCTCAAGCTTCGTAGTCAGGTTCTTTAACTACTAGGCCATCCGGGGGTCAAATATAATAAATAAGTCTCAACGTGTGATGGTTTTTATATAGTCGACCAAGAAACTCCTTTACCACCGGCTTAAGGCCCTACCGAGCTTTTGGCGCTAACCGATTTTAGGAATTCTATGCACTCGTGTATGTGTGAATGAGAGCGGCTAGAATCAAAGCCGTGTGCGTAAGCGCAACGACACGAGTTCCCGTCCGATGCCCGAAGGAGAATTAGTTGTATAATACATATTAAAACATCAATAGTAGATTTACAACAAGAGCATAAAACGAGTCATTTTACCCGAGACGTTCATATAGCCACCCGAGCCGGTAAGGCGAGAGTGGATAAACACGTCGAGGGGAAAATGAGTTTAATGCTCGAGTTTCACACTGCTTTTCAGTTAGATTGCAAGAAAATTAAACAGCAACATATGAAATTAAGGGGCTGTTTCACCCACCCATTGATTAATTTAACTGACGGATAAATGTGATGCCGTCTCCGTCTATTCGAACAAAACAAACACAGACATGTTATGAAAGACGCATGTTATGTATACACGTTTGTTTATGACAAGCTGTTAATGCACATCTGGCTTTTTTTTTCAGTATGTGACGGACTAAGATTCGTGCCCATATTGATTCGGCCCCGATGTAATAAACTGTTTTTTTATTATTTTATAACGCACCCAGAAAATCTATAAATCACTTGGTCGACTATACATTGACAATGCTTGTTTATCATCAACATTAGACCATTTCAGTTGCATATTCTAATGTTTTTTTTTATGCCTACAGGATGGATTTTCGTGTGTCATATCAATGCAGGATGGTATTGTGATGTATACAACATCTTCCTTAACAAACACCATTGGATTTCCGAAAGATATGTGGATTGGGCGTTCCTTTGTTGACTTCATTCATCCCCTGGTAAGCAATAGGTCTACAGCAAGTGAGGTCCGGGGAAAGTATGAAATGCTGTACGTTTAAAAAGGCCCCACAGTTCTACTTTTCCCGGTTCTTAAAAAAAAGCTGAATTCCTGTAGTCAGACTAGTTCCCCATATAAATGTTACGATTTGGCAACGACTACGCCGTATTTCTATATTCATTGCGTTTGTCGTTAAGTGACCGCTGTGCAGCAAGCGTCTCGTCCGTGGTCAGGCTGAAACATGATCGTTTTGTTTTATAATCTGTAATATAGATGCACAGAAAAAACCCCAGAAAAAGACTAATGCTGGGAATCGAACCCAGGTCCTCAGCGTTCCGTGCTGCGTGCTTACCCCTACACCATCACTGGTCTAGAAGTTAGCGACCAGACCAGTGATGGTGTAGGGGTAAGCACGCAGCACGGAACGCTGAGGACCTGGGTTCGATTCCCAGCATTGGTCTTTTTTCTGGGGTTTTTTCTGTGCATCTATATTTCAGTTTGTATTTAGTTGAAATATATGGTTTCACGGGATGACCGTTAAAGTAAGAAAAAATTAAGTTGAAAAAAATAAATAGAAAAAGATACTTCATACTTAACCTATAAACTGTGTTTTAGTGCGAACTAGGGATCGGATGATCGAGTGCAATAATTGACACAAGGAACATGACTAATGCAGTAGAAATCAGTGTTATATTTTATTCATCATACTTGCTGTCAATGTTGTTATTCTATGCCTTTATACTAAAGGAAAATGGCCTTAATTATACTTATGGGAGTTATGTATTTACGTATAGTTTTTTTCTCACTAGGGAGTTATAATCTCCTCCTAATGCCGCCTCCTAATGCTGTCTGTTTAATGCTCCTTTCATCCACTCAAAGGTTGACTGGTAGAGATCCCTTAAAGGGATAAGTTCGCCTTTGTACATTCATTTAAACGGTTGTCAATAATGTTTTTCTTTTTTTTTCCTTATTTTGTACAACAAAGAGTTTACATACATACATACATACATAACTTTAGTTTTTAAAGTTTCAAACAAGTTAGTAAGTAGGTACGTCATTTCAGACTCTAAGGAGGTTTAAAATCAGCCAACGTTTTATTTATATCTTTAAAACTTAGCTATAACCCAAATTTATATTTTTTTATATCAAGTTGTTTTGCGTTAATTTTAGTAAGTATTTTTTAACAGGTTGGCAGAATCTGGCCGTATAACCGTTTGAATTCTAAACTAAACATAGTTCTTAGCATTATATATGGTAGACGACTCGAAAAAAGTGATAATCTGTATTAGCGGGTAGCCATTATTTTATTCAATTTACGTTAAGTGTTTAGAGACAAAATAATTTTATTTTTTGCATGTTTTTTCTCGCTATGTGATGAAAATCATTGCGTGTATCACGGACAGTAAGGGGATTACAAAGTCGAATTGTATAACGTTACCCATACTTGCCCATACCCACTTTTTGTAGACGAAATTTATCTCCATTGATAATGATAAAATCATTTTGTAGAAATTTTATCTACGATGACAAACTACAAATTTTAATGTCGAGTTCCTTATGTCAATTGCACTGGATTGTCGGATCCCTAGATATACATATATTTAGGGGTGTATGTATATGTTGATAAAAAGCCAACATATACGAGGGGCGTTCAATATAAAGTGAGAATGAGATGCAAACTCTTTTAATATTACGAAATTAAATACTGGCCGGTAAAGCTAATCTATCTAGCTGATTGCTATGAAAAAAAAAACTAACTGTCTTTTGTTTAAAAAAATATACGGTAATTTCTTTGCAATGCTATTGAGTACGTTAGCGAAAATGGAGAAAATTGAACTGCGCGCCGTTATCAAAATACTTGTGTTTGAAAAATTTTTCTACGGACCAAGTCAATTTGGATTTGCGGGACACTTTAGGGTCTAATGCTCCTCCGTATTCGACAGTCGCACGTTGGTGCGCCGAATTTAGACGTGGAAGAACATCGACAATGGACGACCCCCGCTCCGGACGCCCTACTACAGCAGTAACTGAAGAAATTGTGAAAAAAGTCGAAAACTCAGTTTTGGCGGATCGTCGTGACACGGTTCGTTTTATTGCTGAAAATGTAAAGATTTCATCGGGGAGCGTGCATAATATTTTACATGAACGCTTGGGTATGAAAAAGGTATGTGCGCGTTGGGTACCAAGAATGCTTACTGACACGTAAAAACAAACTAGAGTCGAGATTTGTCAAGAAGCTTTGGACCTGATACAGCAAGACCGGGAACTTTTTTTTGCGCGATTTATAACAATGGACGAAACATGGCTCCATCATTACGACCCTGAAACGAAACTGCAGTCTATGACATGGAAAAGGCCATCATCTCCAACTCCGAAGAAATTCAAGGTGAGCCCATCTGCCGGTAAGGTCATGGGCTCTGTTTTTTGGGATGGTAAAGGGGTATTAATGATTGAGTATCTCGAGCATGGAGCCACTACTACGGGCACATTATACGCCAAACAAATAGCAACATTGCGCAATGAGATTCGTGAAAAACGGCGAGGTAAACTCTCGAAAGTTGTGCTGTTCCACCAGGACAATGCCCCGGCACACAAGTCCGCCGTTGCAATGGCTGCAATTCGTGATGCTGGGTTCGATATCCTTAAGCATCCTCCGTATTCACCAGATCTCGCTCCCAGTGATTTCTACCTATTTCCGAGATTGAAAGAATACCTGAGAGGCCAGAAATTTGAAGACGACGACGCGGTAGTCGCTGCAGTACAATATTTTTTAAGTACTCAAGATGAGACCTTTTTTAAAAATGGAATTTTAAGTTTAGATAAAAGATATACTAAGTGTATTATGCTAAAAGGTGACTATGTCGAAAAATAAAATGACATTTAGTAAAAGTTGTTTATAACATACTCATTCTCACTTTTTATTGAACGCCCCTAGTACATTAACGAAATACGAAAGATCGAATGTATTAAAAATATCGAATGGGTCAAAATACCAAAAAGTTTTTTTCTGAAACCGTAAACTACTCAGATCAGGATTTATTAAAACGGCATCGTATAGAACCTATTAGGTTAGGTTAGGTAGGTAGTTTTATAATAATCTTAAAAGTAGGTATACGCTCTCAAAAAAAAAATACCGATATTTTCACCTATTCGATATTTTAATACATTCGGTCTTCGTATTTCGGTATTGTAGTACAGACCCATATATCAATTTGTTTGATATTGAATGATCTTAGATTTTATTGATACATTTATGATACTTGACGATTTGTAAGAACATTTGGGTATATTAATGATTTATTCCGTAGGACCACAGCACGTTTACGTCGCAAATATCCAATGGCCCGAGTAAACCCAATACTGACACACCGAATGATTCAGGTTAGAGCTTTTTATTATTATAGTCGTACCATGGGTTATTCTGTATGTCTTGACATTGACCTAGAAGTTTTCGCACTAGATGACAGGAAGCTTTTGACAAAGCACCCACATCACCTATTAGTATATATGCGTTTTAAAATTGACACGATGTTAACTTTTTTCCCTTTTGTTTCTATAGTACAACCAGGCGAGTTCGTCTCAACAATGTTCTGTCGCATCAGGAAGTATAGAGGGCTTTCCACCGGCTTCGAGGTCAAAGAACGCGCTGTCACCTTTATGCCCTTTACGCTCAAACTGACCTTCCAGAACGGTGACGAAGATAATGGAATGCTTATTTACTTGGTCATACAGGCTACGCCACTGTCTTCTGCTTTCAAAAGTAAGTAAGATTGGCCATTAAAAAAATATTGTGCAGGTAGCTCCCGTTACATTGGCCTACAATTTCGGGATCATTAAGGTACCTATTCTTTTTCCCTCATAGTTGCGAAGACTTATATCTATAAACACTGAACTGATTTAGGGTGGAGTCCACATTTATCAGCATCGAATCGCATTTTTTAGGATATATGGAAAATCGTTGTTTCGTATGAAGAAGCGGACACATCAATTCTTCTTTCGGCATCGATTCTCTTCAAGCATTAAATGCGTGATTGCGTATAAGTGTGCCCAATTGCCGTGCTGAAGGCTGCTTATTCAAGTTAACGCACGAGAACGGTTGCTTAAGTGGTGCTTGTAAAGGAGAAAGGTTACTTACGTTTTTTGACGGGATGAATGAGAATGTGACACTAAATCATTTATTTTAATTTATCATAAAATAGATAGTAAATACAAGAGACACTTAATTATAAATAAAATAAAATAAAATATTAGGGGGACAATCTTACACAAATCGACCTAGTCCCAAACTAAGCAAAGCTTGTACTATGGGTACTAGACTACGATAAACATACTAATAATAATAATAATGTATATAAATATTTACGTATGTAGGAGTAATTTAATTTAATGATATCCTTTAGTAGCTGAAAGCATGCGATGGGAACCTTTAGCAACTGAAAGCATGCGATGGGAACCTTTAGCAGCTGAAAGCATACGATGGGGTCCCCTTTATCAGGTGAAAGCATTTGTGATAGCGTGTTCTGACCAGCAATGCGTATAGTGTGTCCGAAATCATTCAGCTTAGTGCAGATTTGATGATGATAGACTCCACCCTTTTTTTCCGAAAAATCCTTAAGCGTGCAGTGCTCACTTTGACTGACTAAATAAACGATTTTCGATAGTATGATATGTATTACCTATGATGTACTTCTGTGCAGACCTTTATTTTTTTTAAATCTTATTTTTAGCTGCTCATGAGATTATCGTCAAAGCCGTGTCATTTGTCATGCGGCACGTGACGAATGGGAACCTCGAACACATTGACCCTGAAGGAGTGCCGTTCCTCGGTTACTTTCCTCAGGATGTCACCGGGATAGACGTGCTGCGGTTGTACCACCCTGACGATCTCACGTATATGCGGCAGATTTACGAAACTATTGTGAAGGATGGAGGTGCGCCTCGATCCAAGCCGTACAGGTGAGTTGTGAAAAGTGTTGATTTGAAAATTAATACCTCGGGTAACGGTAGTAACCCTGCTGATAAGCAAAAAAAAAGGACAGTTCCTTTCCTTAAAGCTTATCGTCGTAATTCACAACCCTCATAGCTTCCTTATTATAGGTGGCTTATTAAGCTGTTAATCAATATACGTAAATGATAACAACAGACAACCACTGTAATTTTGAGTTAGTTTCATTGCATATGTTTACAAATACGTAAATGCTTTCAAGAAATATTTTGATTGTTTTCTTAAGTCAGCAAATCTACTGGATTCTAATTTTGCACTCAAAATTTGTACTTGTCGGTTACATTTTGCCATTTTTAGAAGAATAATAATCAAAACTGACAGAATAACTGTCAATATTATATTATCTAAATAATATACAACCGCGTTAAACATTACATGAATAAGTTGCATTTGCAACTTTTAGTCTAGGCTCAATAAAAAAACATCATCCTGCTTTAAAGTGTAGTGTAATCTATTCTACGCTTGATTCAGAACCAACTTCTATCAAGTTTTCAGTGATTATTATTGATAATAATTAACACCTTGTTTATAGCAAGTAATCTCTAGAACAATGGAACCGATTGAAAAATACTTTCTATATAAATTAATTTACTATAACCCTGCTTAACATAGGTTGGTTTTGATCCTGGGAAAGTGCAAAGTTCTCACGAGACGCACATAAAATTGCGGACAGCTAGCACTAAATAATACAGGATTTTGTAATAGAAGATTATTACCTAGATCTTCAAGTGCGCTAGTGCTGACTCAGTATCGGTTTTAACGGACGAGTCTGTGAGTCCATTTATTAATTTAAAATACCACATTCCCAAAATACTTTGTTAGTTTAGAAGTTATTCAAGCATGAAAATAGTAAAATACGATACCTACTTTTTCACTGCGCTTTGCGCCGTCGACAATCATTCTTGAACACTGCGTCAAAGCAACTAAAGACAAGTGACTATCGATACTGCCAACCTTAAAAAAAACTTATGGATAAAAGATATTCGAGTTTAAAAATAAAACCAAAGTTTATTTATTTATTTATTTTATCAATGTAACCCCAAGAATCAAAGTAACTCCAGTTTACGGTACATTTTTAAAAAGTTGTTAACTACACCGTGAAATTTTAGTGGTTGTTTTCCCGAAACGAGGTGATTTAGTTTCGATTGTACAATCGATTTATAATTACTATTTTGACTAGAGTCAAAAATCCAATTGTGAAAAACGAAAGTCGAAAATGACCGCAAACCAATAGTAACGCTTCGTTGGTACAAGTAGCGTACGATCGTACGGTAGGTTAGGTACCAACGAAGCGTTACTATTGGTTTGCGGTCATTTTCGACTTTCGTTTTTCACATTTGGATTTTTGACTCTAGTCAAAATAGTAATTATAAATCGATTGTACAATCGATACTAAATCACCTCGTTTCGGGAAAACAACCACTAAAATTTCACGGTGTATATTGTGCGTGAAATTAAAACACTTATATTATTTAATTCAACCTGTAAAATTAAAATAAAAAAGTCCGTGCTTCAAGAGGTTTGTGTAACAAAAGCGAAAATTAACTTTATTATAAAAGCGGTTTAACGGTTTCCTCTCTATGAACATACGCCGATTCTTGATCAACTTTTATATGCCCAAACAAAATCTAGGGGCTTACGTTTCGTTCTTTAATATATCAATTAATACCAAACAGACGACGGCTATAATTTGTTTTGCCGGAAATAAGTCAAAACTTACAAACCTAGCTTATGTGTTGCATGACAACACATCCAAAATTGGTCAAAATAGGTCAATATTTCGGCCCGGCCAAACTGTACGCGACCGGCGGTGCAGCGAGCATTTTTTCCGTCTGTACCGGTCACGTGTATCTGTGGGCTAGGCTAGCGCACGCAACGTGAGCAAAAGCCTTGCTTACGCATATTCAATGCTGGCTTGTTGCCAACTAAGCTCTCCCGCGGGCATTATGCATTTTTTCCAGGATATAAACTATAATTATATATCTATGATTTCAATGGTGTACACTTACACACACTATGCAAATATGTAAACCCATCCAACAAACCCATTGACGGCCAGGTCGAGTATGTTATTCTATTATACCACAGCTACACAGATGTTGTTAGTTTATTGATTATCTTTCAATTCGTCATATTATTTTAGAAATTACAAGACTGTACCTATTCTTAAATCGGCTAACACATCTTGCGCTATCTTGTGTTATGTTTATGTCAACATGAATAAGAACAAGCTGATAATAGTAAAAATAATTCTTATTTGGATGATTCCACAAATCCTAACTACATAGCACAGTTTTACATAATAACCGGAACGTCAATTGATTAAGTACTTTTTGTTTTACATTAACGCATTTTCTGTTTGTTGAAATAACACGTTTCTATTGAATTTATCTAGTTTTTTTTAAATATGGTCCTGGTCATCCCAAGGCAATTAATTTAAAAAAGGTTGGCTATGTAGTTCAATGATAGCCTTACTAGACCTGCATTTGACAAATGATATAAGATTGTAAATAATGAACACAAGATATTGTATTTTACAACTTAACCTACTTTACTAGTTGCAATTTGTTTCTATGTGGAGTTGCAATTCAAATCGAACTTACTTTACTGGTAGCTGTGCGTTTCTGTATGCGGTCGCAGTTCTAACCTAACCTACTTTCCTGGTGGCAGTGAGTTTCTGTGTGGGGGTCGCAGTTCTAATCTAACCTACTTTACTGGTAGCAGTTTGTTTTTTGTGTGGGGTCGCAGTTCTAACCTAACCTACTTAGCCTTACTAGACCTGCATTTGACAAATATTGATATTCGATACCATTGTAATAGGTATTCGATTCGATTCGATTATTAATTAAAAGTTGTTTCATTATTTTTACAGCATTTTAATTAAATTTTCCTCATAGTCGGTGTGAAAAATTGTATGTGTCACTCAGGAGCAAAATTATTTTCGTCTTGGGCGTTAACACTTGAATCCTTCGTTGCGCTCAGGATTCTAACTTAGAATCCCTCGCTGCGCTCAAGTTTATATTGTAGAATCCTTCGCTTCACTCTGGATTCAATGTACTGTCTTCGCCGTAAATACATCATTTTGCTCCCTTGTGACACAAATAACTATTATTGTATAGTAGACCAAGTAATTGCTTTACCATTTTTTACAGTTCCTATATTAAAATAAAAACAATAAGGCTGACTGTCACATTGACTTGTAAGTGAAAATAGCTTTTAATATTTTGAGCTGTGCAACTGACATTGAACCTTAGGGTGGTAAAGGAATTTTTGGGTCCACTATACAACATCTAGATGCTGTCAATTCGAGACTGTTGATATTTTTAAATTAATGACAAAATAATAATTTGTAACAAGTATTTATTACAAATTATCTGTTACTTTCAGATTGATGGCTCAGAATGGCGATTATCTAAAGCTAGAAACAGAATGGACGTCTTTTGTGAATCCGTGGTCGCAAAAACTAGAGTTTGTCGTTGCGAAGCATCACGTTCTCGAAGTATGTATTTATTAAATGATTTTTAATCACATACAACATAAGCTTTAGTACACGCACGGGAAATTGTGCAAGTAATAATGACCTAATGTCAGTTGTGACTGTATAAGCTGCGGGCTAAACTCAAGCTAGTGTTACTAATGTTACTATATCAACCCTTTATAAGGCAGAGGCGATTTAGCGACCACATGCATTGAGTTGGAATTTCAACCTTATTGATTTCACTATACGTCACAATTTCTATTTTAATTATTGAAAATACGACTAGCTTTAAAAATATCCTTTGTCAGGTACGCATTCGATAGCTGCTTTTGATTCTGTGGTAGTATGCTCCAATAAATGGGGCCTTATAAAAGGTTAATGTCTCAAACAGCGCCCACATGTTCTCGTAAGCTGTCCGTAGTCAGGTCTGTATCACTTGATACAGGCAGCTTTGTATGCAAACTGGATAATTTATTAATAATACGGACTGTTATAGGGTCCTGCTAATCCGGATGTATTCGAACCACCAGTTATTCCTTCTACAAGAGCAAGAAGGTCTGGTGCGGATGATAGGTCCAAGGCCCAGAGTCTCAGGGAGAATATTCTGAAGATCATGAATAAAGTGAGTGAACGATATCATTACAACTGAAATACAATTTACATATATACTTTCTCTTGAGCTGAAATAATTACTTTGCTTACCGCGACCTTATGATAGTTACGTTTATCCAAGAAATGTGTGTTCATGCAGTTCCTCCACCTCCACACTGTATGAACACACACAAATCACACAATCCCAAGCCCAAGTATCATCCATCACTACCTACCAAACTACACTGACGCGTTCCGAATTCAACCAGAGCTCATCCTCGGAGTATCGCAACCGTTCACTACGCTATAGGTATCGCCACGAGAGTTGAAGCGAATGATTACACACACAGCTACATAAAGTACTGATTGCAAAAAAGATAGTGAATGAATGAATGAAATGGAAATCTGAGTGAATGAAAATGTGAGTTATATGATCTTATGATGAAATACTTACGCAATATTATGCATAATAATGCATATTATAATTTTTATTTTTCATATAACCTATTTTTGAAATAAAACAATTTGAAACTGATAAGAAATATTCGCAAGAAAAAAATCGGTATTTTATAAAAAGCGTAAAATATGCTTATCTGATTTATATAAAATAGATCAAAATATTATATTTTCTGTTTTGTTTGAACTAGATGTATTTTCCTAAATTATTATTAAAGTAATAAATAGGTTGAACAAATTTTTAGTCAATCTTGTAATTCTATGTTGAGTCTATTGAACTTGCTATCGGCACGAATAAATGTCAAAATCCCGCTGTCACTACATGACGTGTTATTGCGTGCGTGACCTCAACTCTGATTGCGTTACCTATACCTAATGTTTATACATCTTTAAAAAGTTTGTTTGCAAACTTTAAAAAGATCAATGCTGATCAGTTTCTTCAACAAAAAAAAAGATTGAATGTTATGTTGTGGCACATATCACAGGCCTTTGACTAGCGTAGACGTTTCGGAAGCGACATTATTCCGCCTTCACGAGACAGCCTTTCCGCTTGCATCGTCCAGCTTTGACGCTGCTATTTTGTCTGCCGTCCACCTCTCTTAGAGACGTCAGTTAATTACTATCTAATTTACTGTCTTAAATTTAGGCTTTGACGAAACCTGCAGTGTTGATCAAGCAACAAATGAGTAAGCGTTGCAAGGACCTTGCGGCCTACATGGAGATTATTATACAAAAAAAAACCAAGGGTGAGCAACCGGACCGCGTTGTTGAGACACAAGAGAAAGCTAACAGTTGTGTAAGTATAATAATTTTTTGCTCATACCTAAATGCGTAAATTATTTTTGTATTTTTTTATGGCAAAACGGTTAGGTTCACCTACCACAGTGAAATCTTATTATGAGCTTTTATTTAGTTTGCGTGTTAACGTAGTGGTTCCACCTATGGCCTCATACAGAGGGTCGTGTGGATTGGAGCCCAGGCTCGCACCTCTGAGATATTCTGTATTTATGTGCATAATTACATTTGAAATTTACTTAGATAATTTAAGACGGGAGGAGATGAGCCTTTGTTGTACCTTTACCTACAACTTTTTCTGCCAATTCGAACGGGGGGCGAAGAACGACATACAGCACACTTCTACGCATTGCCGCACACTCATGTCAAACATTTTTGCGTACCTACAGATGCCTACCAAAACAAAAACGTCACACAAATACACACGAAAAGACATTTTGTCGCAATTACACTGATCTTTAGACGACAACTAACAAAGTTCAAATAAACCGCAGGATAAACTTCATTCGCTTCGTTCGTTCATCGGTTCAGTTTGGTTGTGTTGTGTCCCATGACTACCCTTGTACCTAGTTATTGTTTTTGTTATTATTCTGTCATTTATGTTACAAAAATAAATCTGCTTTATTAACGTTGTTGTAGCGTAAATTGATGATTAAATTACTTACTTGTGATAAGAAACGTCGTCTTTCGTAACGCTAGACTCTGCTGACCTTGTTATGCACGAAATACTTAACTGCACACGACACCATTTTCTGCGAGATCTGTTCACCGATACTGACAATAAAATAACGTAATTTCAATACTGGATGAAAAAACCCGCCTGTATTATTCCCGTTCCCATGGGAATTCCGGGAAAATACATACCCTATGTCACTCTCGGAACTGAGACGAATTTAATGACACCTCACACTTCAAAATCCATTGAGCCGTTTAGGCTGCAGGGCGTGCCAAAGAATGATAGTTACAAATATACATACATAAATAAATACATACGCTCGAAAAACATAACCCTCCTTCGACAGCCGGGTGAAAATTACAACCTATCCCTGCTAACTTTAGTTTTTATAAACGATGACGTTCAAAATGTACGTATAGCATGGCAAAGAGGAAAAATGTGCAAAAGGCGCATTCAGTCTTGAATTATCTAAGGAAATTTACCACGAACTTCACGGTGAAGGAAAACATCGTGAAAAAATCTGTACACACTTGAGATGAAAAATTAATGGTTTGTGCGAAGTTCCCAAACCGAACTAGGCCCACGTGGGAATTATAGCTCAAGCCCTCTCATTCTGAGCAGAGGCCTGTGCCCTGCAGTGGGACGTGTATAGTGAAACTTCGATCACTAATTTAGTTTGTTAGAATGTGTGGATCAGAGGCCGTATTGTCTAAGGCGCGGGCGGGCGCTTGCGATCGCATTCGCCATCTATTTCCAGTCTCATCTTGTACCACGTGATAGAGAGAAATGGTGAAAACGATTGTGATGCCCAGTACGTTAGACAAAGGGCACAAATCTTGGAAGTCGAATTTAAGCCGCCTCGAGTGGATGGACTAGAAATTTGGTATAGGTACATTGTTGGTTGTATGACAATGCAAGCACAGTCGGAAAAAACAGCTTGTGTTATTATTTTTTAATCAAAACCTTAAGTTTCCTTATCGCCGCTGTGTCATTTATAAGATTTGTTTATAACAGGAACAAGATTCTGAGATACTAGGAGGAATATCGCCTCACCACGATTTCAACAGTGACGGCAAGGCTAGTTCAGAGACTATTTTAAGCTATAACCAGCTTAACTTCAATGACAATATACAACGGTGAGTCCTGGATTTACTATTAATTAAAAGAAATCATTTTGAACTATCACAATTGTCTAGTTCGGACGAATTGACCAGTAATCGGCCGTCGCTCTCGAACACTCGCTTTTAGCCGAGCGACTAAACTATAAGAGATAAACACTCGCTTCTCGCTTGTCGCCATCGCCAACTCGTTTCTAGTTTTTTATTATTGTGAGCGGGAAGCAAACGAGCAAGCGGGTCATCTGATGGGAAATTAACACCACCGCCCAAAAATATTAACAACTCAAAGAGGGTCACTAAAGGAAGTATGAACCTTTTAGCTCTAATAGCTTCTTGCTCATCGTCGGCGGTGGAACCAGTGTCTTACTTACTAAGGTTTGTCGAACTGAACATTCCTGTATAAATTTCG
The DNA here is from genome assembly GCA_947859365.1 of Archips crataeganus. NCBI lineage: Eukaryota > Metazoa > Arthropoda > Insecta > Lepidoptera > Tortricidae > Archips > Archips crataeganus. The sequence goes on along the minus strand of OX402045.1, from coordinate 17,177,933 downwards.
AAAAAAAAAAACAAGTTATGTTTGTGTTCTGTGGACCACAGGATCACGGTCTAACCTAGATTTTGGCCGCGGCTTTGCTCGCACAAATTATTAGGTCTGGCAATTAAATTGAGATTCTAGGATTCTATGAAATTCCCATGGAAATTCTCAAACATTACTTCGACTCAACTTATAATTCCTCTCGATGTACCTGAGCAGAAGGCAGATTTTTTAGCGCGGGAAACTTCGATCTACTAGGGGTAAAGCAGAATCCTACGTGCGCTAAAATCTTGCGCTGTCATTGGTTGATCGATTACCTACTCGATCAAATCGCGGCAAACCGTCCGCCATATAGTGGGAGAGAACTACGAATCATAACGCAATTTTCGACCACTTTTTCCTTACAAATAAAGTTAAATGTAGATTATTTACATGTTCGGCTACTATCGGAAACGGTCTACTCTATTCTGCGCGAGCGAAAACTACCGATCGGAATTATAAGTTGAGTCAAACTGTACATAATGTGACTTGACTTTTTGTCATTTTCATTTAGGTATGTGTCCCGATACCTATCGGTTGAGATTTCGCGATATTGGAAATGTCTAAATAAAAAGTAGCCTGTGTTACTGGCGATGTGCAGTGCAGTCACGTAAAATTTAATTCTATGCAATCGCATATAATATGTATACAATCGTTTTGGCGTGAAAATTAATTCCTAAATCAAGATTGTCAATTTTTTTTTAATTTTAGGTTTTTTGACTACCATCAAGAGTTATCTTACGAAGAGTATCAACAGGCCATTGCCGGGCATTTGGAAGAATTGAAAGAAAACAAATCTTTTTTTTTTGAGTAAGTGTGATATGGTTATTTTCAATTTAAAGTCTACTATGTACTTTTATTTTTAAATGAGGAAATTTTAGTCTTCTTTTTTCATAAGTAAATATGGCTCGTCAAAAAACTGACACATAAAAATTGCATAGAAAATATGGGAACATTTTTTTAATTATCATAATCAAATAGCGCTCTGGATTCTGGATTATAAGAAAACCACAAAACTACCTAATTCTGAAAAAAAAGTAGAACATTTACGTTAGTGCATTTTAAAATTAAAAAAGCCTATTTAATTCAAGTTCTAATTCAAATAATTTATTTCAAGGAACATGACTCATAGTGGACAAACTTATTTCTAGAGTTAGTAAAATAATAAAAATAATAATAACTATACTATTAAGAAGAAGTGTGGAGTTTCATCCACTTTTACAACAGCGGAGAATCCCACCGGTCCGTCAGTGCGCTTAGGATTCTGTTAGGGCTGACGCGGTTACGGGCATGGAGCGAAGCGCACCTCTTGCGTAGGACGACTGCAAAACATGCCCGACGCACTGCAAATACCGCGGCAGCCCCAAAAGCATCCTAAACACATTGTTGTACTGGACTCGCAGGTCGTTGTATTTATGCCCTCTGGGTACCGCTGATCCACAGACTGCACGTGTACAACGATTGTCAATAAGCTTTAAACAGCGTAATCTTAATTGGTACTGTACAACGTGCAAATCTACGAGCCAAAACATTCCCTCGGACAGCCAACGACCTACGTTCTCTCTCCATATCGACGTTGACTCGGAGATCTTCAGTGACCCAGTGACCCAAATACTTAAATTTCGAGATTATTTAACAACTACTTAATTAGTAATATTGGCTCAGCTAATGCAGTGTTTGGGTCCGTTATTTTTTAACCTGCTTAGTGTGTCGGGTGTAACCTGGATACTTATATTCCAGAAGAGGGCGTTTGTCTCCGATGGCCCTGTATTCTGCGGATTCGGCAGATATTACAAGCTCTGGCGAGTCCTCGTCGGGTCCGTACGTCTTCAGAAAACAGCGGGAAAGCTGTTCGATTCGGCTCACAGAGTCGCTACTAAACAAGTCAGTGAAAATCAATGCATTTCCATCATCATCACCAATCACCAATTCACCAGCCGGAATTAAATACAAAGAAGGGCAAATAATACATTCGAGAGTTCAGGCTCGAGTCGGAAGTAGAAACTGCCGAAATAATAACTTGAGTTTGCGAACCAGTATTTATAAGTGACATTCAATAGTTTACAAATAGATTAAACTACCTGTTGCCTGCTACGCCGTCTGCGAAGAATTTGTTCAGTGCTATCCCGCGGGAACTATGTAATTTTCTGGGATAAAAAGTATCCTATAGTTCATCCAGGTTATAAACCATCGGTATGCCAAAATGTTATCAGAATCGGTCAAACCGTTTTAGTGTGCATGAGTAATGAACATTCAGACACGTGGATATTTTAAGGTTAAAGCTTCTTTGTCAACCACATGGTTTGATTCTTGAAAGATAACGATTTTGCGCACACGGTGTATTTTCTACGCGCAGATGACACGCTTTAAATTTTGAGAATTTTCGGTGTCTTAAACGCGCTTCGTCTACGCCCAAATAATAAGCCGTGTGCATAGGCCCCTACACTTGCTCATTCTAATGAATGAGTAAAGTTTAAGGTTGTCGAGATTCTTCTTCGAGTCTTTGATTTACTTTATTATCCTGTTGCAGGCATAATACAGACATGGAAAAGTCACTGGTGAAGAAACACCGAATTACCCGTTCAACCTTTAAAGAAGAGAGGGAAAAGACAAGCTATGCCAATAAACAGAAGAAAAAGGAACATCTAGCCAGATGCAACGCATCTTTCGTGCCAACTTCAGCGAATTTAGCAATGTTGGAAGCTCAGGTATGTTTTATGTTCTTTAAATATTATTGCACCCCTTTTTACGAGCGTCTGCTGCACTCAGAGACGACAGTTAACCATAATAACAGTTCAATCACCATTATAGTTTCGTATCATTGTTTTCGCTAAAGTCGTTGTTTTATTTTCTTGTCCCATCCCAGTTAGTTTGACTATGTCTCTTTTTGGTTTCCCTATTATTTATTCATCTTAGTCAGCAGTCTTATAGCTTTTATTGCCTTCAGAAGTGCGGCTAATGACTTAATATTATAGTATTTTCACTGCAGCATTGTGCGGGTGACATTTGACACACCGTTTCGTTACACTGAGAAAAAAATGCTGCGGTATATTATTAATACATGGTGATTTATTTAAATTGCACTCCGAATAACTACGTCTGTGGTTAAACATTTTAAAATCGAAAAACTATCTTACACGAAAGAAATTTAACCTAGTAAATTTCTAATATCAATAAAAAAAATGATAAAGTTAAGAAACGTAATTTGCGTGTAACGAAACATTACAGACTTTTTTAATGACGGGAAACAGTCTACCACGAGTTTATCGATACTTTCGTATGATATTCTTCGTATTATATTACCGTCTTCGGTCTACCAAGCATAAAATATTGCCCTAAAATTTGTAGTATAATAGAACTTAGCTTACTTGATTTCATGAAACAATCATAAATTAATATTAACATTATTACATATATTAATTGAAATTTTAAATTAATAGTTTTATTGATTCGAGTTTTTAAAGGTTTCACTTCTCTAGTCTGTGGTTTTGGCAATTGTCATCCGCACAAGGCTACAGTGAAAATACTATAATTGGGATTGTCCAAAAAATTACAATACAATACAATATAATTCTTTATTGAACACCAAAAACAGTACAGAAAATAAATATAAATAAAAATTCAGGCAAATAATAGCCCAATTAGCAATGGTTTCTATATATTTTTTGTACATAATAGTAGATTGTTCAACAAGGGGCTAAAGCAAGCCATAATGACACGAGATATTTAGCCACCCGAGCGAGAGCGAGGGTGGCTATAATTCGAGTTGTCATTCATAAGGCTAAACTAAAACGAATCAAGCTGGGTTAAGAGGCAATTTGCCGAGCTTCATAGCGGTGGATGAATGGCCACCATCCAGCCCTGATCTCAACCCACTTGACTATTTTCTGTGGAGTAAATTGGAGCCTAAGGTCTGCCAAAAGTCCCACCCAAACTTGAATTATCTGAAACGAGCTCTGTTGAGAGCAGCGAAGCAGATCCCTTTGGAAAAGATTCGTGCCGTGGTGGATGACTGGCCAGAGCGCTAAGGCCTTTTATTAAAAATAGAAGTGGTCATTTCAAGTAGCAATTAGTGATAAGTACTTGTTGCTCAGTGTTTACTTATCATTAGTTTAAAATAACAAAAATATATCTTAGTTATTAAAAAAAATATGAAAGTTTTATTTTGTCTCAAAACTTACGAACACAAAAGGTAGGTAGGTAGCTGTGTGTAGTTGTGTGTACTACTCCGCAGTGGTGCGTGAAGCGGTTGGAATAAGGAAATATAAAAATATTAACTGGGATGATGGAGATAAGCACTCTTCTGCTGCTTTTGCGGTGATAGGCAAATGAAGGCGACGAGATGAATCTTCGGATAAATTGTGGGATAGGTATTGTGAGGGTTGTGGTATCGATGGGATTATGTACAAGAAAATTATGGCGCGTAGTTCTATAAACTCGAGCGGCTAAACGACGTGATACTCTACAGGCCTACACTTCAGTCGACTCGTGACCACAGCCGCTGCAGTACGGTTGAAACGCCGAGGCAATTTCAGCACTTAAATAGTTCGTGATTAAGTTCTGGAAAATATTAGTTATTAACCTAAAAAAAGTTATTTACGTGTACAATTTTCTACGGTTATTTGAGTGAAATGATTGATGATTTGCAATCAGTATATTTCACAGATATTTATTGATAACCGGTTTCGAAAACATTTTTACGTTATATTTGTAATACAAATAGTAAGAGTGTTCTGCGCAAATTTTGAAAAATACCCATTACGAGTAGATAGCTGTAGCTCGGGAAAAACATCGGCTATTTTTTATTCCGAATTATTAACGGCTGTTTTTCAAATAACATAAGTGAAGAAAATAGTGTATTTTTTGGCAATTCACATGAGAATTTAGTAAAATCTGCCAGACAAAGATTCACGCAAGCGATGGCGAGTAAAGGCTGGTTGAGTACCTACCTATATAATTTATGGGGAGTACTGATGTGCCAAAGGAAACTTTCGGAAACTTCTCATAACTTTGTATGGGGATTGAAATCCGTTTCTTAAATTTAAATTTCCTATATTTCTTGTGAATATTTCCAGAAATTTCCGAGGTACTTCTCCAACTTTTTTTAAACTTTCCGCAACTTGCACATCTGGTAATGGGGAGCATGTGATGATTGCTCGTCACTGTTTACTGGATAACAATTAACATTTTAACCGCCAAGTCTGATACATTAGACAAAATTTCCAACTCATTTCGCTGCACAGTCTGATAAATAAGCCCAATTTTGTTTTGAATTGTTTTTAAAGTACTCATATTCATCGCTCTGGAGTGATTTATTTACATTGATTCTTACACGATTAAGGGCCGATTTTTCAATCCCCAGATAAATATGTATCTGTCAGATAAATGTACCTAACCTAAGCTCAGTCCTTTTTTATGACTTCAGAAAAGGAAAGCGATAATTTTAGCCGATGAATACTGTTATCTGGGGATTGAAAATTCGGCCTAAAAATTATTATTATTTCCTATCGGTGGCGACATAAGCATGCACGATGAAATATTCTAAGTGGTTAAAGTTCGTGACTTCGTTTGAATGGGACTGTATGCGTGTTTTACGTCTGGCTTTTCCGAGCAGCCGCATGGCCTGAAGCGTACTTCGAAGCTACTGGACGATCAGGCCAGTTCGCGTAAGCACCACTGTCCGGGACAACGGCCGCTTCGGCGGCACGCCGGCTCGCCCGACCCAATCGTTCCGGGCCCTTCTAACGTTAATTGTAAGTAAAGTCAACGCCTTAAATAAGTAATAATAATAAGATCACGGGACAATTCACACCAATTGGGGATGTCTATTTTTTTGCAATGTATAGAAAATCGAAAACCATTTCGAGATAAATAAATGCTTTTTAAATCGTTTTCTGTAGTTATTTAATTTTAATATTATGTAATGAATTTATTATATAACAAATAAGCAATGACCTTCATTTGACATTGGTGTAAATTGCGTGACCGGTTCAAGTCGTACTTTATTCTGTGTGGTTAGAATTCTTCACAATTTACGCGTGGATTATACTACGGAGTTTGATTTGGACCCGCTGCCTGACATCTAGCAAGTGCCAGTAAAGTGACACAGTGTATAGTGTACCACTACGCAAAAAATAATTAAAGGGGTTGCTTTATCGTACGCATTTAGATAGATTTAGAAATTTGGCATTGTGGGAGCCCTCAATTATAATCTGACGTCATCAACTAAAATAGTTTCAATAATTAATATTGAAAAAAGTAGAGAACTAAATGACAAAATATTGAAATTAGTTTCTTATAATTGACTTTTCTATACAAAAAAAATATAAAAACCACTGGTATTTTTTTTTAGACGTCCCAATTGACCAAGTCGCAAAGAAAGCAAAGCTTGTGTTATGGATACTAGGCAACGAATAAACATACTTTTATAGATAGATTCATACTTTAATACATAAAATATAAAACACCCAAGACTCGAGAACAAACATCCGACGCGGAAATCGAACTTTGGACCACAAGCTTCGTAGGCAGGTTATCAAACCACTTAGCCATTTGGTCGTCTAAAACTCATCACTTTTGTACTTTGTCACTTTAACGTCATGTTTGAAAAGTCATACGATATCATCTAACGACTGAAAGAGACAAGGTGCCAAAGTGATCACTTTTATGACGTCGACTGTACAGTCAAACATAAACATATCAAACAAATCAAATCGAATAAAATTAAACATTGACGACTGGATAGCCAAGTGGTTAGAGAACCTGCCTATGAAACTAGTGTCCGGGTTCGATCACCGGCGGGGGCAGATATTTGTAAGAATAATATGAATATGTTTGTTTTTGGGTCTTGGGTGTTTAATATGTATTAATTTATCTATATAAGCATCTTTATCTATGGCCTAGTATTGACCGACCTTATTTTTAACAGCTTCGGCGCACCGGACTTTTCACAGTAATCACAACTCGAACCCCTATCCGGTGCCACTAACCGCGGTCAATCCTCATGTGTCTCATGTGAACCATATGCCAGCTGGATTGGGTGAGTCAAACGAATAACGATATAAAATCTTCCGGATACTGATGAGGTTTCACTCAGATAAATTAAAAATAAAAAGAATACTTAGGTACTCGATAGATTCGTCTTTTCTGCCCGTCTGTCTAATATTTGTGTAGGCAATGATTATCATCAAATTTGATTGTTTTTTTTCTACGATTTTATTTTCGAGCCATGACTACATATCTTTAGTAAATGGAAACTCTTGTTCCTCACTCCCTTTGCATTGCACACAAAATTCAATGTATTGTGTCGCCTATACGCCTTCAAGTAAAAATGAACATAGTCTTTTTTTACTTACCTAGTGTAGTGAAAAATAACTATATATTTTATTTACAGCAGCGTACCAGCCGCCAAATGCGACTGATATGATGCCATATGTGCCCAACATTGGGTTTCCTCCGCATACGCCGGCCATGAATCCTTTGTCAGCGCAACAGGGTGAGATAAGAAGCCATACCTACTGTAACCATAGACAAGATGCCTACAAGTAGGGTTCCCATTTTGAAATTCAAAACGTCCTGCCAAAAACCGGACTTAATAAATAACAAAAAAGATCCGTACATTCGTCGCAAACAAAACAATGCAAACAAAATATAAAAAATAATCAATTAAGTGAAAAGGCGGACTAAGACCGGGCATGTATACGATTGAATCCGGACGTATGCCAACCCCACCTTCAAGTACCTACTCTACTTATAACGCTTTACGACGCGAGCGAAATTCTATCCCACTCTTGCACGGAAGGTTTACTAATAAGAATAGAAGGATTTGACTTGCGTCGAGTAGGGTCGCTGGAGTAACTATCTGATGTTCTGCAATTGGGTCTATATCTGATGGCTTAAAATTGTTAGTCCTATTGTTATGTCGCATAACTAGTTTTCTCCGAATAAACGCATGGCAGAAGCTTTGTACGGCATATTTTTTATTTGCCGAAATTTTTGTTCCTAATATCGTTTGTCCTAATTATTATTAGTCCCTATCTTTTGTCGTGTCTAAGATTTTATTTTCGAATTAATCGAACATAACCAGGATAGAGTCGAGATGACTTAAATGTATTATTTTAATGCGGCGGTAATAAGAGCCAGTAGACGAAGCCCCGCCTCGCGGGGGTTCTATTTCTACTCTGACGGACGCAAGGTAACTAATGAACCTAACCAGGATAAACTAGAGGTGGTTTGTAAGTTTTTGTATTACGGGGGGTTTCGCCCCCCGAGCCTCCTTTTTCTTAATAACAGCCATACCTAACATAGTTTAGGTGCTGTAATAAAGGACAATGATTATTAGTAATATTAAGTTTTAGGTAATTCGATGTTCGAGTTATCAATATGATGATGAATGTATGCGCAAACATTAATAGGATAAACTATTAAACGAGTAATATTCCACTCTATAGTATGTCAAACATTCTCGGCTAAAAATATTTAGGACGTCAACAATATGCGATACGACAGGCACCCACTGCAATTCCGTGCCCAAATAGTAACTGAAATCCGATGGATTGCCCTGTATAGCTATGTGTTCTAAATTTAGAGTGAAGTAGCAAACAAAAACGTTTACTTTCAGCGACAACGAAGATGCTCCTCAAAGTAACATGTCTGTCTTCAGTTATATAGGTACTTCACTTCTTTACTATACAGTTAGATACTAGCGTTATTCTTATTAGCTTTCCGTAAACTCTAATAATAATAAAAAACGTGTGAATAAAAAAATCAATATATAGTCCCTATTAACGTTTCTCTAAAATATTTTGGTACCTACTTCAAACTTCTGTAAAACACGATATAGCATCATCATCATCAATCATCATTGTATAAGTCTCTAATTCAAGTATTTTGTTCTAGGGATGATTCCTTTTCTCTATGTTCCTCCCACCGTGCACACTATGCCGTCAACTTCAGGAGCAAGCGCTGGGCAGCAGTATCATGCATCACCAGGTATCTATTAACTGTCGAGTAATGCTAACGTATAGTGATGTAGGCAATTGTTGGCCAAGATGGTTGAAGAAGCACGACTACCTAATTGGACTGTATATAGTCCCAGACAAATACATTATTAATGGTTGTTATTAATTCTTTCAGTTCAATTCGTGATGTATGGACCAGCTGTCGTCGGATCGCCAATTATGGTTTCGCCAATCAGTGGGCCAGCTTTTCCTGTTCACGAAGGCATGTTTCCGTACGCAGCTCCACAAGTAAATTCTACGACGAGGACCACACCATTCAATTACGCAGAGGTTTGTTGTTTTAGAAACCAGGCCCACCGAACTATGCTCGGCGTTTTTTTTTTCTAAAACTCGAACTCATTCTTCCAGAGATAAGATAAGGCCAAGCTAGATTGATTGTTCGTCTCGGTAACCTCAACATAGCAAATTTTAGCGGTATAGAATCAGAACAAATAAAGAATTGCTTGTTTAAAGGCTTAGATAAGTGTGCGGTTAAAACATGATCTGTAATTGGCGGGCCGCAATAAATGATAATAAAGTATATGACTTGATAGTTCAAAACCTCATGTTATTGCCATAAAGATTCGAATTATCGGGTTGTCCATTCATCATCATCATCATCATCATTTCAGCCGTAGGACGTCCACTGCTGGACATAGGCCTCCCATCATTGATGCCCAATCATTACGATTGGAAGCGATTTGCATCCACCCTGATTCTGCGGCCCTCGCCAAATCGTCCGTCCATCTCGTTGGTGGACGTCCCAAGCTGCGCTTGCCAGTCCGTGTCCGCGGCGTTGCCCATTATTGCGGTTTATTCCGGGTCGACAAATAACTGAACCCGTAGATGGTAACGTTCTCCTTTAATTAATCGAAATGGTTCAATATGCGTCTTCCGTTTCGTTTTCTCCCTATAATTGTACCGGACACACCCTACTTGTAATTAGGGATCGGAAGATCGAGTGCATGTCACATAAGGATCACGACTAATGGAGTAGAAATCAGTGTTACATTTTTTATCTAGTAGACAAATTCGTCGATGTCGTCGAAGATAAAATTCTACTTAAGAATGTTCATCTAATGAAATATGTACATAATTTGTCTTGCAGAAGCGACTGCTTTAAAAAATGTAATCTCAGAATCACAAATAATTCGCATTGGGTAGGTATGTTAAAATGTACCCACTGTCATCATTATCATCATCCCAGCCTATATACGTCCCACTGCAGGACACAGGCCTCCTCTCAGAATGAAAGGGCTTGGGCCGTAGTTCCCACGCGAGCCCAGTGCAGTTTGGAATCTTCACACACACCATTGAATTTCTTCTCAGGTGTGTGCAGGTTTCCTCACTGTAGTAGCAATGAAGTTTATCACCATCATTATCATTTCAACCGATAGCCGTCCGTCCACTGCCGAACATAGGCCTCCCCCAAGGTTCGTCAAACAAACTGGTCCTAAAAACAGGTTATACCCACTTTTTAAAGACGAATCTCCAATAATTACGTAGGAATTTTACCTACGAACTTTGACAATGACAAATTTGTCTGCTGCATATAAAATATAACACTGATTTCTACTCCATTAGTGCGGTTCCTTATTTTATTTATTTATTTATTCAAACACACTTACATCTATCATTACAGGCTAAACCTAATGCGACAGAGAAGTCCTAAATTAAAACATTATCTTAATATTAACGTTTGTAACAAATAACCTTGTGTCATTTGAACTCAATCATCCGATCCCTACTTACCAGTGATCGGTTTTTTGAATTCGACTTGGGGTGAACGACCTCGATGATTATGTTAGTATGGATATGCCCCGGGAATTCGGGCTTTATATTGTTAGAAAAGGCAAAAAAATACAATGTGTTTATTTTATTACACTTTAAAACATCTAAGTAGCTGATAGACGAGTACTTACTCTCCGTTCTTTTGTCTAAATGAAATGAAAATGCGAACTTAACGTGGATACTTATTTATTGGATCGCCTTTGAGCTATAAGATCTATGTATTTGCACTTATACGATAACCTGTGATCTAATATTATAGTATAAATTATACAGCTAATACCTATTTATTTATGCAATCCTTAGAAGCAAATAATTAGAACTGAAACCAGAGAAAATAATAAAATGTCAATGTCAAGATTTTGAAGTATTTTTTCCATCATGACAGATATATAAGCTAATACATTGTGGAGGTTTTAATATATTTTGCTTAAAATAAAGTGTAGAGATTAGGAAAACAATACATGATTTTGCCTCAACTGGTTGCCATGTTAGAGTAAAAAATTCCTTAGAGATAATTTAAATTGTTTTATTTTTCTACGGTTTGTTCGGTATCGCGGGAAAATGTCGTATCTATATTAACTTTTCTACTTGATATCCCGCGAGGGAGAATCCAAATAACCGATAACTGCTACTTACAATAGCATTAAGAAATGATTTTTCGAAATTTTTATATTATTATTATGGAAACTAGACTTATCGTTATGTTTCCACGGGACGAAGCCCTTCTTTTAGGTAATTTGGCCGTGTTTCACGATAGGCCGATTTTATAAAGATGGAGAAAGACCACAATAGGGATTTTTAAGGCCTATTCTTTATTGTCCACAGCCCTCCGAATCAGTATTGCGAGTACCACAGTCCTCACCTGATTATAAGCAAAAGGCGACCCGGAAGAAGAATGAGAGCGGGAACGAGACCGGGACTAGCGACGAGACCGTTGACCCGCCGACAGATGGAGATTCCAGCTCATCATTTTATAGTTCTTTCTTCAAGACTGAGTTTGGCAGTGCCGATGACAGTAGTGATAACAAGAACTCTAAGAACAAAAGCGTAAGTATTTTTATCTACTTTCATATCGAAAAATTCGAATTATAAAATTCAAAAAGAGTTTATATTGACATACTTTTTAAACACAATACCGAAATATTTAAAAAAAAACATATTATAACACTTTTCTTCTAACGAAATAATGTTATAATACATTTTTTTTACCATTACGATACAGGGCAAATCCAAAAAGTTTATATCACTAAGTTTTGATTCCAATTTTCACTTGTCTGTGGCAACGCCCGCTTTAGCGCATGCGCGCACATGCGCGGTGATGTACTGGGTTTTAGCGCCATTCCATTCATACGTGTCGTTTTGTTGTACGTAAATACGTGGGAAAATTTTGTTCTTGCTTAAAAATATCTGATATCAGTGAATGCGAAGAAAATTTGACTCCGCCCGATATTTTAGATACGGCGAAGGAAATGACTCATAATTTATTACTAATAGCAAAGTTCAGAAAATTATACGATAAATGCTATCAAGATTTTATGGCATGCAAAATGCAAAAAGGCTACTTCGTTTTTGGAAAAATGTGTGAGAGAAGTTAAAATATTGTATGCAACTGTACGTAATTAGGCCTTAAAACACTCACGTGACCCTTTATGAAACTCGGCTACGCCTCGTTTCATGAAACCACATTCGTGTTTTAAGGACCCCTATTACGATACAGTTGCATAAATAGCTATTACATCATAAATGTATTATTCCCCTTTGAGCATTTGAGCCAATGTAAACTACAAAAATTTAATAAATCCTAGTTTTATCACTTATCGAATACTAATAATAGTAACTACACTATTGGGACCGTGCACGACGGTGGCGCCGCGTAGCGTTGACAACATTTCCTCCTCATTTACTTCCAATTTTTGCCATGTTGTGCGCTGCGATCGTTTTCTGTACCCCACCACCCGCTTCGCACATAGCCAATAGTTAGAACCAGGATTTTTAGTACACAACGTTGAATCTCACATATCGATACCTTATTTCACACTAGTACTAATTACAATGAACTGCAAATACAAATTAGCACATGTCCTAGTGTACAAAACTACTACTTAATTGTGCAGTTCATTGTAATTAGTATGAGTGTGAACTAAGGTATCGATATAGTTATAGATTGTTTTGCTCGTTGTATCTCACATATATAGGTATAGTCTTAAGATTTAAGCTTAACATTAGATTGTTTTGCTTTATAGTATGCATTTTTTTTATTTATTACCCACTAGATGTTGACCCCAACTCGTCTGCAAAGAATAATCGATATTGCTGTCCTGCGAAAACTGCAATTTATCGGGATAAAAACATACATATTGCTCGTTTTTCTTCCTCTCATAATAAAAATAAAATAAAACAAAATAAAAAAATAAATCATTTTCAGGGTCTCAAACTATCTCCATACCAAATTTAATCTAAATCGGTTCAGCGGTTGAAGCGTGAAGAGATGACAGACAGACAGACAGATAAACAGGCACACTTTCGCGTTTATAATATTAGTATGGATTATGTCAACTTAATCGCTAACGTTAACACGTGTGAAGTCGGAAAATAAATGTATGTATGTATGTAAAACTCTTTATTGTACATAAAAACATGAAATTGACAGTTAAACAGTTACAGATGTACAAAGGCGAACTTATTCCTTAAGGGGATCTCTTCCAGCTAACCTTAACCTTATTTATTCTGTACTTAAACAAATGGTTTCTGTTTTAGGACAATCCAACCACTAGTAGAAATAAAGACAGCATTGGCACTAAGGTCCTAAGGAGAAAAATAGAACCACCATGGATGGAGCAGGTACAGTCGAAAAAGCTAAATCGCTTATAACTGTGGAACTTTTCCAATGCAAATGTCATATTGCCTTACTTTACATCTGTCAAAAATAATAGTGAAATTGTTTGTGAAAAGCAAGGATGATATAGATTGGATTGGCAGTCGCCATAGTACGGAACGGCCGCGGTTTTTGTAGTTCGATTATTAAATCTAGATGGCGTTGAAATATAGCCAGAGGCTTTGAAGGCAAAACAATAAGACTACAGATATTTCATATCACTGCAAATGTATTATTATGCAATATTTTTGTAAAATAATATATTTGTAGTAATATGAAACATCTGTAGTCTTATTGTTTTGCCTTCAAAGCCTCTGGCTATATTTCAGCGCCATCTAGATTTAATAATCGAACTACAAAAACCGCGGCCGATCCGTACTATGGCGACTGCCAATCCAGTCTATATCATCCTTGGTGAAAAGGTTCCACGGGATGTACCATCGAACCTTTGGATTCCTGACCTACCGTAGAACGTTTTGACAAGAAGTGTCATAGTGAATTATCTTTGTCAGGCAATTCGATGTCACAATTTCTGTAAAAAGTTTCCACACTGGGTCATGATTCAGTTGGCTCGCTATAGGTAACGCCATCAGAGTTGAGGTCACGCATACAACAACACGTCATGTAATGACAGCGGGATTTTGACATTTATTCGTACCGATAGCAAGGTCAACAGACTCAACATAGAATTACATTTGTTATTTATTAAGATTTACACCATGTTTGCTTTCAGGTACACGTCACTCCAGAGTTAATATACAAATACCAGATAGCTACTAGTGATTTGGACACAGTTTTAGCAGCTGACAGGAAAAAGATGGCATCCTTGGAGCAAGTGAGTTCAAGAGTTTTTTGTACAAGTTAGGTCAAAGATATAACTTTTTATAAAATTGTTAGAAGGCATATAGTGACAAGGTACTAAAATGAAAAGATATCTTTGACTTAAACTGTACCCTTAGTAATTTTACTACTTACTGAGTATTTAGCATCCTGTACTCAAAAGCGAATTCACCTATTCGTTTTGTTCTCGACAGCTCATTTTCAATGTCACATCACCATCAGCCATTTCATATAAGTTTTAACATCCAATTAAATATTTTTTGTTGTTAATTTTTCAGCCGTCATTGGTGAACGAACAGCTTGGACAGCTGTATACAGATCTGCAGTTAGAAGGCGTTGCGTCGCGACTAACTCTAGAAGAGGGCCTAACAAGTTCCAGTAGTTCTAGCGACGAGTCCAAGTACAGCAGAGACACCCCCGCTAAGGTATAGTCGACCAAGAAATTGGTTTACCACTCTAAGGTCGTTTACACATAATAAAACAACAAGGTACATTTTCGCTTGCCTGTTAACATGCTGGGTTACGTCAGAATTTGTCATCTGTCATTTGTGTTTATTTTGAACTCTGAACAGGGGCCGTATTATAAACTGTCAACTGACGAATTCTAGGCAACATAATGGACAGAGACTAGCTCTGACTTTTTCGCTGATGACCGTCTTTAAAATAGAAGAAGCAAATCGATAAGGTTGTCTTCGTGATTAATAAATAACGAATAGATAGTAAGCGGATACTGCTCGGGCCGAAAATACTCGTTTTTGTTTGACAAACAAGAAATTCGAAAATTATTTTGTTTCTGGTTTCCAGCACAAACCTTTTTGATTAGGAACAAATGCAGAGAGGAAAATTAATTACAGTAGAGAATGTTAACTAATGCATAGACGTCACGGTTCAAATTGTTTCACCTTTGACTTTGTTTTCTGATTGGTCTACAGTTGGCTAATTACGTTTCTCATTCACTAATGGGTGATTCTTCAAGGTCGTGATTTTTGTTTTATTCCTCTGTCGTATTTTTTTTTTACTTAGTACAGAAAAATCATGCTCCCATGAAAATAGATTTGTTCAGTACCATAAATTTATGTTACTGAACAAATCTATTTTCATGGGAGCATGATTTTTTCTGTACTAAGTAAAAAAAAAATACGACAGAGGAATAAAACAAAAATCACGACCTTGAAGAATCACCCTAATAAGCCTTAGAGAATATTACTTTACTAGAAAATGTAATTTAAAGTGGTGAAGCACTTAGGTGAAGCAAGACGAGCGTAATTTTGTGAGTCGTGCGCGGCAGAATTTCGGTTGCGCCATACAGTGTGTCACGTGATGACCTGCATATTTATTCTGACTTTCCCTGGGGAAATGTAGTAAATAAGAATCTATACTAGTGGCCATAATCCGAGAGACAAGCTTGACATTAAAGGGTTATTATTTATTTTATTAGCAGTACGGCTGCTCACCGAATCTAAGATTATTTAAAAGCGAAAAAGTTTTTCGGGTGCGCCGGTGGGATTCGAACCCACGTCTCCTGGGTATGCGCCCCAACGGGTGTTCTACCAATTGAACCACGTCGCATCCAACCGACTCCCCCGAAATTCTTAATCGCTTACATACGCCAACAGTGGCGTGTGGTAACATCCATCGCAACTATTAGAAGCTACGACACCTACGTTCCAAATTACATTGGAAATGCGTAAGAAATTATGTACCACATTTATTTATTCAAATATAATATTATTATAGAAAGTTTTTCGGTTTTTTTTTCTCTTTTAAATAATCTTAGATTCGGTGAGCAGCCGTACTGCTAATAAAATAAATAATATTTGAATAAATAGATGTGGTACATCATTTCTTACGCATTTCCAATGTAATTTGGAACGTAGGAGTCGTAGCTTCTAATAGTTGCGATGGATGTTACCACACGCCACTGTTGGCGTATGTAAGCGATTAAGAATTTCGGGGGAATCGGTTGGATGCGACGTGGTTCAATTGGTAGAACACCCGTTGGGGCGCGTACCCAGGAGACGTGGGTTCGAATCTCACCGGCGCACCCGAAAAACTTTTTCGCTTTTCAATAATTAAAGGGTTACCAGGGTTAGACGAAATTAAATAGTGATGTGGCCGATATCGGGAATCAGTGTCGATTGGACTATATCAGTGGTTCCCAACCAGTGGTCCGTGGACCATCAGTGGTCCGCAGAAGCCAAAATATGGTCCGCGAATGATTTTAAATTTCTTTTTATGTAATTTCCTATTGAGTTTTTTATTAAAGTTTCAGTTTGATTATTACAGTTTATCATTTTTATTAAGTATACACCTACACAGTGGTCCCTGCTAACAAGAATAATATAAAAGTGGTCCCTGACCATGAAAAGGTTGGGAACCCCTGGACTATATGAATCATATATAACATGATTTAGTATAAGACGGAATTTTTGTACAAATTCGGGAATATTGTTGTTTTAATTGTCACACACATACTGGTGACAAAATATGAACCGATGTTATAATAATGGACATTGCATCAATAAATCTTATATTCACACTCGTTTAATTATTTTACATGCATATTAACATTAACACCAAATATGTACTTTCTATTTTACTTGCCAGGTCGACTACCATAATATTTTATATTGGACGCAATTTTTAATACGGAAATAATTAGAATTACGTAATTTGCATGGTAAAAAAGCAATTTATGGAGACAAATGGATCGTTCAGTATGATGTGTTATAAAAACTTGGTCAACTTGGTAGTGACATAATTATACACGACCAGACGACCAGATGGCCTAGTGGTTAGAGACCCGGACTATGAAGCTTGAGGTCCCGGGTTCGATTCCCGCGTCGGGGCAGATATTTGTATGAATAATACGAATGTTTGTTCTCGGGTCTTGGGTGTTTAATATGTATTTAATTATGTATCTATCTATATAAGTATGTTTATCCGTTGCCTTGTACAGTCAGCGTCAAATAGTTCGTGACACCCAAGGTGGCCAAATAGTTCGCAACACGTCTTTGTTACAGTTGGAATAAGGTCGTGTTGCGAACTATTTGGCTACTTTGAGTGTCACGATCTATTTGACGCTGACTGTACCCATAACACAAGCCATGCTTAGCTTACTTTGGGACTAGGTCAATTGGTTTGAATTAATTGTCCCGTGATATTTATTATTTATTTTTATTTATTTATACAGAGTAGGTATATTTTCCCTAACTTATTTGTCAAATATCTGTCTATTTCAGCGCATGAAGAAGAAGCGAGAGTACACGAAACTAGTGATGATATACGAAGAAGATGCCCCCCTGCCACCCTCACTAGCAGATGATGATGTCCCGCCATCAACCTCACTCTCTTAACTTTTCCTGCCTCATTAGTTAGTATTGCCACCATAATTACGATTTACACAACTTATAAAATTCGAATTAAACTATATCGAATAAGGCAACCTGTCATTTAGACGATATGTTGCGGCCTAATGCGAATTTTGAAATTCGTCAGTAATGTAGGAATAATTATTTAAAATAAGCTTTTTTGTACTTAAAATTGTTTGAAATCATTAAACGAAAGGTAACTTTTTTTAACATTAGCAAACAAGTCAATTCGACGACAGGATATGATTGAAATTCGCCTTGTAAGATTTGAAACGGAGAACTTACATACGAACACTGTAAGTTAAATTAAAGCTTAAATCTTTTACCTTTAAGTGATATGAAGTTATTTGCTATGATAAATTGATAGTTTATGTAAATTTAGCGTATTGTATTCGATGTTTAATATTTAGGTAAGTAGGTATATTTTTTTAAAACTGTTAGATGGGTTCGGAAAAAGGGTTTAAATTTAGCAAACTTTTTCGTCTTAAACAACTAAACAACGATTTGATTCGGTTTCTGTTTAGTTCTAACAGAAAGTTATAGAAATTTTTTGATCAGGAATTAAATTAAAATCGTTTTCGGTTTAATTAACGTTTTAAACCGTTTTTTACGTTCTCTTAATTGTTCGGTACAAAACCATGAATATTAATTCGGTTGGTTGGCCTATGTGAAAGCTCTATGACAGTGACCCGTGGCCAATGGTTTAGTTACAATAGTATACAAATGTTTTTTTACTGAACACCAGAAAACGGCCCACTGAGAAAAATAAAGAGGCAAGACGGTCTAGCTCTTATCATATGAAAGCGACCCCCGAGATGAAAAGAGTCCGATAATACAGGTTATAAACTGTGCCAAATTTCATCCTAATGTGATCGATTATTTTTGCGTGAGAGAGTCAACAATTATCCATACGTATCTGGGCCAATCAACTTTTTTTTGTAAATTTCTATTTACTCCTTTACAAGTAACTCTGTAATCGCTGGTTAGTGAAACCATGATTTTGCTGTAATTAGATAAACTGTTTATCATAGTGCGTATGTGAAAACCAAAAAAAAAAAGTATTTCTATGAAAAAATCCGGTCACCCAGGGGACATACCACTATTTTCATACAAATTTCGGGGACAACATTGTCCCCTGGGTCACCCACGAAATAGAAGCTAAACATAATAAAATAAATCTGGCAATTACACCATTACTGACTACAAAAATCTAGGGTTTTGAAAAGTATACTTTAAATAAGGAAAAATAATCAGTTTTTTAATTATTTCGGTTTTCATAGAAAGTAGCCGAAAATCGTTTACAAAAAAAAAGTTGATTGACCCATCTTTACATCCTCACTAGTTTTTGCATTTATAATATTAGTAAATAAACTTCGGGTAAGATATTTAATGATTGATTATAATTAGATTGGCTAAATGTGAACCCATTAAAAAAAAACACTCGACATTTTGACATTAATATGTATTAAAAAAATAAAAATTCATTGTGATCACGTTAAATATATGGTAGTTAATAATAATAAAAAACATATAATTGCAACTTTCACACAAATCTTAAATACCGGCGTTAAGGTGTTCAACTTTTGAACTCCACCCTTAAACCGGTTTTGAAATTGTTCTTCTCTTTTCGGTTTTGTTCCGAACAAAATGTCCAAAAAAACGGTCCATAACGTTTTATGAGCATTATTTTAAATAATGCTTCCGAGCCCTAAATGTTAGGTACAAATTTAAATGTTAAAAAGCTTTTGTCACGAGTACCACATAAAAATATTGTAAGTACATATTATATAGCTTGGATCTGTTACCTCCAGACCAAAAACAAGATGCAGGGTTAATTAAGCGTCGATAAAATCTACCAAAATATATAATTTTGACTTGTAATTATGTCATATATGTAAGTATATAGAAATATCGGAATTGTTGAGAGTTAGTAATATTTCACCAAATAATTAACTTTTATGTAAACACAAAAGAAAATTATTTTACACTTGGATACATTTAAAATTTCTACAAATTTTGTTTTAACACCTCAGTGTAGCGTTAGAAGACATGTATATATTTTTAAAACGTGTATCAAAGTTAACAGACTATTTTTATATTATAATGTATATTACGGTTTTGGAAGTATTTAACCTTTTCAACGCCAAGTTTAGCATAAGCACAGCTAGTTTGAAATTTCATGCCATTGCGTGGATACCACTTTCATGGGATACTCTCGGACTGATAATATATACGGCGTTGGCGTCAAAAAGGTTAAAGTCTTCAAGAAAAGCGCGTTTTCGTGACTTTATTTGCAACATCCTCGATACAATTGAGAGGTTACACAGCTGAAATGTTGTACTTTCATTGAAATCCGTCCTATCTTTTCTGAAACTGACCGAGAACAAAAAACAAAAAAACCTTTGAGTTCGTATTAGGTACTCGTCCAGACGAGAACAGGTCGATTTTTTTAAACCCTGCATTGAGGACATTAATTTAGCGCTCCTTGCAAGAACAATTACTTTTTAAATTTTACTTTGCGCTACTTGTTATACTCTGGTATAACCAGGGCTCGAACTTCAAGTGTGATGTGATGTACTGATGTATAGGTATCGCCACGAGAGTTGAGGCGAATGATTACACACACAGCTACATAAAGTACTAATTACAAAAAAAATAGTGAATTAATGAAATGAGTGAGTGAATGAAAATGTGAGTTATATGTTATATGATCTTATGATGCAATACTTCAACAATACTATGCATACTATATATTTTTTTTCATATAAACTATATTTGAAATAAAACATTTTGAAACTGATAAGAAATATTCGCAAGAAAAAACTCGGTATTTTATAAATAGCGAAAAATATGCATATCTGATTTAAATAAAATAAATCAAATAATATATTTTCTGCTTTATTTTCTAGGTGTATTTTCCTAAATTATTCTTAATGAAATAGGTTGATGAAATTTTTAGTCAATCTTGTAATTCTATGTTGAGTCTATTGAACTTGCTATCGGTACGAATAAATGTCAAAATCCCGGTGTCATTACATGACGTGTTGTTGTGTGCGTGACCTCAACTCTGTTGGCGTTACCTATACCTAAATAAAATAAGTATTAAAAAACTTGCTACCGTAATGCAATAATATAATAAAATTTTTGTATTTTGTGTTTAGTCTTTGTGACTGTTAAAAGCTTTATATTAACTTGCAATGTATGTACGGGTCAAATCATGGAAGTAGAATTTGACCCACTTCCAGTGGTCGGATTTACTTGAATTTTGGTATACTTAAGTAGGTTGGATGACAATGCAATTACAGTCAATAAAAAGTACAGTCAACGAAAAAGCTTGCATTGAAAATATTTTTTTAACAGAAACTTTTTTAAAATTAGATATGATAATAAAATACTTTTAACAATATCGGTATATTGTCAAATCTATTAAGTATTACAACGTCAATTTATGGTTAATCTGGATGACAGTCTCAGTCAAAGACATTATGGTACTAGGGGCGTTCAATAAAAAGTGAGAATGAGTAATTATAAACAACTTTTACTAAATGTCATTTTATTTTTCGACATAGTCACCTTTTAGCATAATACACTTATTATATCTTTTTTCTAAACTTAATATTCCATTTTAAAAAAAGGTCTCATCTTGAGTACTTAAAAAATCTTGTACTGCAGCGACTACCGCGTCGTCGTCTTCAAATTTCTGGCCTCTCAGGTATTGTTTCAATCTCGGAAATAGGTAGAAATCACTGGGAGCGAGATCTGGTGAATACGGAGGATGCTTAAGGATATCGAACCCAGCATCACGAATTGCAGCCATTGCAACGGCGGACTTGTGTGCCGGGGCATTGTCCTGGTGGAACAGCACAACTTTCGAGAGTTTACCTCGCCGTTTTTCGCGGATCTCATAACGCAATGTTGCTATTTGTTTGGCGTATAAAGTGCCCGTAATAGTGGCTCCATGCTCGAGATACTCAATCATTAATACCCCTTTACCATCCCAAAAAACAGAGCCCATGACCTTACCGGCAGATGGGCTCACCTTGAATTTCTTCGGAGTTGGAGATGATGGCCTTTTCCATGTCATAGACTGCAGTTTCGTTTCAGGGTCGTAATGATGGAGCCATGTTTCGTCCATTGTTATAAATCGCGCCAAAAAAAGTTCCCGGTCTTGCTGCATCAGGTTCAAAGCTTCTTGACAAATCTCTAGTCTAGTTTGTTTTTGCGTGTCAGTAAGCATTCTTGGTACCCAACGCGCAGATACCTTTTTCATACCCAAGCGTTCATGTAAAATATTATGCACGCTCCCCGTTGAAATCTTTACATTTTCAGCAATAAAACGAACTGTGACACGACGATCCGCCAAAACTGAGTTTTCGACTTTTTTCACAATTTCTTCAGTTACTGCTGTAGTAGGGCGTCCGGAGCGGGGGTCGTCCATTGTCGATGTTCTTCCACGTCTAAATTCGGCGCACCAACGTGCGACTGTCGAATACGGAGGAGCATTAGACCCTAAAGTGTCCCGCAAATCCAAATTGACTTGGTCCGTAGAAAAATTTTTCAAATACAAGTATTTGATAACGGCGCGCAGTTCAATTTTCTCCATTTTCGCTAACGTACTCAATAGCATTGCAAAGAAATTACCGTATATTTTTTTAAACAAAAGACAGTTAGTTTTTTTTTCATAGCAATCAGCTAGATAGATTAGCTTTACCGGCCAGTATTTAATTTCGTAATATTAAAAGAGTTTGCATCTCATTCTCACTTTATATTGAACGCCCCTCATATTTCTCATTTCAAGTGGCCATATTGTTAAATGAAAGAGGTTGATAAGTGAAATTGTTTACGAAAATACTATTTGAAATCATCCTACATATGGTTCAACGTTTATCGGCACTAAAAGTTCGAGCCCTGGCTATAACTACTGACACTGCGACTTATGCCTGTCAGAATATATTTTCCCTAAAATTTATCAATTATTTCTCTTTTTGGAAAAGTAACCGGCGCCTGAGCCGGTGCCCTTTGTCGACTGATAAGAACGTAGCAGGGCTATTGTTATTTGTAAGACTAGGTTAAAGTGTTTTTAATTTTTTACCTACACCATGTGTTAATAATGTTAGTCAGCCGCGCTATTATATAAATTAAGTATACGAATTTCTCACCACTATGACACGAATGACTGGAAATTTTGGATGTTTTTTGTTTCTTTGGCACAATGCTATCCATTTGTGTTCAGTTTTATCAACGCTTCGGCAAATGTGTCGCTTTGAATGAGTTAAGTTACCATCTGTATTATTTATTATTTAAGATAAAGGTTTTGATCACTTTGTAGTGGCATAATCGATTTATTTCAAGTGAATTTAATACTATTATTTACTTGTCATCCCGTTATCGCAAAACTTTAAGTGCTGGCTCAAGACTAATACGTTCAAGAGAGGTCAACAGAAGATCAAAACGAGTGGTACTACAGATAAAAACGTGGACAGTTATTTCTATTTTCTAAAAATTATGCGATATCTGTTAAGAATCGAGTTCTGCCTATTAATCATACGAAACGTAACACAGACTCTTGTTGTATACCACAATAATACATTTAAGTTTCAGTTAGACGTTTGGTTTTACAAGTATGTTCTATCTTAATTATGTAAATTGCATTTACTATTTTAATGCTGTTCATTGCCAATGCAACATATTAACATCAATGCCCACATGTCGGTAACATACTAAATACATACATGGATGTCAGTGTTAATATTTAAAATATTTAGAAGAATGGTTCTTAAATATATTTACATGTTATATCGTGATCGTCACACTTATATTAATATTATAAGGGACATATTTAATTCGTGTCTAGAAGTCTTTTTTTATTATTATCTTGATAGTAAAAAACTTGGTTTCTGTGAACAAATACAAAATTAATGACCTGTATATATTCATATACATATACGTGTCGTCATCATATAATATAGGCATAAACGTTACACTGCATCGCACATTTATTTACTCGAAAGACTTTCCTGAAGTCATTATTATCTATGCTCTTATTTAATTGTTCGTGACCATTTAAAAACAGATAAAAGTATAGAAGTAGAAAAAACTAGTTTTATAATGCCCTATCATTTTTCAAACTTTCATCGTCATGAAAAGTTGCAACATTGCCAGGATTTCGCGTTTTCTTTTATTTGTAGTTAATGCAGAAAATGGGCACCAAAGTGATAAAGTCCACTCACTCAATTAGTTAATCCAGATCTTTTCATTAGTTATAGCTTTATGTAATGTATAACCTCTTGATATTGCAGTTTTAAGCTGAGAGGCAAAGATGCAGCATTTTACAGTAGCTGTATGCCTTTATTTTATAATAAACAGTGAGATAAAAATTAAGAAATTTTTATTAGTTGGTTTTGTCTTTCAGATAGTTACGTTTACATAGTTTAACTAGTCTTAATATAATTAATTGTTTTAAAGTATAAAATATAATATACTTAATTACTGAACAATAAAACCTTTTATTTTCCCAAATGCATTGACGTACAAACGGCATTATTTTAAGTTTATCTATATAAATTAAATACGTGTTAAAAAAAATGGTAAGCTTATTGCACACTGTATAATTTAATATACGAATTTTTGTCTTGGTTTTATTTAATAGTAGATTTTACAACAAAAGCATAAAACGAGCCATTTGACCCGAGACGTTCATATAGCCACCCGAGCCGGTACGCCTGAGGGTGGAAAGACACGTCGAGGGGAGAATGGGTTTAATGCACGGGTTTTACACTCTGATTTTCACTTCGATTGCAAGGAAATTAAACGGCAGCATTAGAAAGAAAGGACGATGGGCAGATTTGTATGAACTTTGGCCTAGGGACCAATAACGACGAGCCATATATCATTAGAAAGGGTTTTCATATTCTACAACTTTCTTATGACGGGAAATCTGGAATCGCTGTGTAAAAAAAAAGTATGGCAAGATAAAAAACACATAAAAACGCATTAAAAACAAAATTATGACACAAAATCATCGACAGTAAACAGTGCTTAAAGTCTTCGTCTAAAACCAAGGAAATCAGGTGCAAACAGCTAGAAACAGTAGAAATTCATATTATATGTTTCTTGTTTTTACAGGCTTTTTTTTATATAACTGGTGTTTTATTATTATAAAATTAGTAAAACTAGGCAAATTTAGTACATTACTAGTTTTTGCCCGCGACTCCGTCCGCGTGGAATTAGTAATTTGGGCAGCTTATTTTTTATCCAATTTGCTTTTTCATCAATTATGGCTCTCCTTAGTTCCTCGATATAAAAAATAACCCCCTCCCAAGCCCCCCCCGCACACCCGCGTTCACATTCACCACCGTACTCCCAAGTCAAGCGTGCCTTATAGCCTATAGAAGTTTTACTTCAAAAACCCCCAATTTTGAAATATTCTTCCGCTCCGCTCTGCTCCTATTGGTGTTATATAGGCCCTGCCACGCCTGTGTGCATGTCCAACTTAAGATGAACCCTATTTAGTATAGTTTACTATATTGTTGTCAGCTCATTTTATGTTGGATTTTTTCTATGTATCCATGTTCGATAAATTCTTAAAATAGACGTATCTTTCTTATTTGTGAACCGATTCAAATGAAACAACTAAATGTTAATCCAAGAAAATACCAACATATCAGTGAAAACCGCATCCTTCTAGGTTAAACCGTTTCTGAGATTTGCGCGCACAAACGCACAGACAAACAGACAATAATTCTAAAAACCATTGTTTTGGGTTCTATTGCGCTAATAAATAGCCCTAGTGACAGTTTTTCTCAAATATCTTCAATGTACAGACACCGACTTGTTACAGATTTATTATATGTATAGAATAGATTATAGAAATTGCAATGCATGAAAAATAAAAGCTTGTAAAGGAGGGTTATGCACTTAAGCATAATAAGCCTTTTTATGAAGCATTCTCTTTACATAAAGAATTAACTTTACGAAGTGGAAATTCGAATTAATTAAATACTTAGTGTTTTAAACTTTCGTGATTTTCCCTCATAACATAACGAAACTAAATAAAACGAAACGTCGAGGTGAATGTAAAATGTTATTTGCGTGATACCTAAGTCCCGTGAGTGGTTAATAGACCGGGGGATGATGGATGACACAAAATATTAGGTCATTTGTACCCGTATAGCGGTTCTTCAGGGGTTCAAATGCAATACTGGTACAAATCGTTTTGCAAAAAATAAATACTCCTTTGCGGCGGTATGGCGGCCATTTGGAACAATCAGAAAAGTATGGCATGGTGATTTTCGCGAATGGCTAGGCTACTCGACGATGATTAGCTGTGCAAAAATTAGCTTGGTACAAATGGTTGAATTGTTGTTTTTTAACCGACTTCAAAAAAAGGAGGAGGTTCTCAATTCGGTTGTATGTTTTTTTTTTTTTTTTTTAACGTGTGTTACCTCAGAACTCCGTCATTTATGAACCGATTTGGAAAATTCTTTCGTTGTTTGAAAGCATATGCTTCAAGGTTGGTCCCGTTGTTACCGGAATCCAGTTCTGATGATGGGATCCATGAGGAATTGAAGGAACTCTTCAAAAGTTCAAGGGAAATGTAAAGCGATTTTAGTATTTTCAGTGACAAATCGAGCATTTGCATTCATAAAGTGTCATTTGGTAAACTAGATCTGATGAAGAAGACCGCAGATGGCCAACGGAACTCCTCAACGGGTCAAATCTTGCAAGTTGAATTTGACTCACTTCCCGGTTTCTGATTGATTTCATATTTTACATGCATGTGTAAATCAGGTGACAATGCAATATTATTGTGACATGGAGCTAATCTGATGATGGAGTTGGAAGGTGGCCATAGAAACTCTGTAATAAAACAACACAACCCCGTCGAGTTTGGGTTCATTTGAAACGTCTTGACGAGCACTTTGATCCCAGATGGTAACCAGGGTCTGATGATGGAGCTGGAAGGTGGCCAAAGTTACTCCATAAAGTAACGGCACTTACCCCATCGAGTACGGACTCATTTGACTCGTCTCAACGAGTACTTTGGTCCTAGATGGTAACCAGGGTCTGACAATGAAGTTGGATGGTGACCATAAGAACTCCGTAGTAAAACGACATAACCCCATCAAGTTTGGTCTCGTTTGATTCGTCTTGATAAGTACTTTGGTAACCAGAGGCAAAAAGTACAGTCAGTAAAGAGTGCCAGTCCCGGCCATTAGCAACAACTAAAAAGAAAAAAATAAAAAATTTTAAATAAAAAATAAAACCGCCTTCAAAAAACACCCAAAAAAAACTTGGAAATAAAAAAAATTTAAATAAAAAATAAAACCTTCAAAAAACCCCCAAAAAAACATAAAATAATAATTGATTGAACCGACCACAATAAGCATGAAAATATCTTTCTACTAATCTGTTTGAAGTTGGTGCCTCAGCACGAGCCAGCAGGAGTGGACCTAGTAATCTAACTTACCTACATACCTATTATAGGGCTTCTACACTCCTGCTGGCTCGTGCTGAGGCACCAACTTCAAACAGATTAGTAGAAAGATATTTTCATGCTTATTGTGGTCGGTTCAATCAATTATTTTTTATTTAAATTTTTTTTTATTTCCAAGTTTTTTTTGGGTGTTTTTTGAAGGCGGTTTTATTTTTTATTTAAAATTTTTTATATTAATGTGTTCGCGTCGGTATGGCGGGCTGTAAGTCACACCGGAGAAGTATGCCATTACGCTACGTACCGCTTTCTGCTTTTTTATCGACTATCGGAAAATATAAGAATTTTTGTGGAACAAATCGTTCGACACTCGTTATTTATCCGACAGGTTAGATTAACGCCCACGCGATTGGGCCGCCGGTACCAGCGCTATGATCATCTTTTTCCTTTTTGTCATTAGGTAATTAGATCCCTGAAGAACCGCCATACTGGTACAAATGACCCAATATTTTGTGTCACCATCTCCCGGTCTATAATAGTCGAATTACAAAATCATTTAATTTTATTTTTCGAGGTATTGAAACATCTTTGTTTTATAAGGAATACTTTAATTAAAAATATTTTTTTTTGCTTTCTTTCAAAGTTAAGCATGCAGATTTGAAAGTCCAATTATAATTTTAAATATATAAGAAACCCTCGGTACGCTACTCCGACTCACGATTGGCCAGATTTTTTATTTTAGAGTAATCCTTAAAACATTGTAATTCGAAACCGCTGTTCTACCGAGTATGCTTTACTGATTAAGTTGACTTTACACGCGCACTACAATGGCTGTACTCGTAGTGTCAGTATACACCTACACAGACACAAAAGCAGGCACCAACACAGCGCCGTGTTACCTGCGCAAGAGCCGCATTCCGTTGCCCACCTCCGCGATTGGCCGTCGGTAAGGCTTCGAAGCGTTCGAATTTAAAAGTTAGAAAGTTATCCGTTTTGGTGCTTGTGTAAGTTAGTGCAACAGTTTATAATCGGCATGAAGTACTTATAAAGGTAAGTTTTTGCTAATTGTATTTCTTAGATTTTTATACGTTAATCATATTATTTCGACCTCGGCACCAAGGAAAAACTATTAAAGTTATTCTTATCGCGTCCTGAATCATAGTTTAATTACTACCTTTATTAACTTTTATAACTGAGGCACCTGACGCTTTTTGCACCTGCTAGGCTACTTTCCATTAAGTGTGTCTTATACCTACCTCTTAATAATTATGATTGTTAGTATGTAAACTTAAAATTGTCTCTGTCAATCTCACGTGATTTTAATGGGCAGGTTTTTTAGCGTTTCTTCTAATGACTCATCTACTTGGTTAACGCGCAAAATGTCGTTAACAGGTGATATCTGCTATAACCGTCATTAATAAGTACCGAAACTACGCACATACCTACATAACTAATGGTTTTACCCATTATTAATGTGAAGTAATGGAAACATGTTGAAGAAAAATCTAGTTTCCTTATAGTTTAGTCGCCGAGATAGGTAATCTCACTTGTAGGGTCTAAACAGCCACAGTAGATAAACTTGCCAGTACGCTTAGTATAAGTTTTACCTCACCAAAATACTTCTCGATCGCGTTTACGTAAAAAAATCAATTACTAGGGAAACATGGACAGCGCCTCCGCGCGCGCGCTTCCATGTTTCCATAGAATTGAAATTTTTACGTAAACGCGATCGAGAAGTATTTTGGTGAAGTAAAACTTATACTAAGCGTACAGTTCGTGTTAAAACGAATAGTCATGACATTGTGCTCATTACTTTAGTAAGATAATAATATGTGTAAGACAGCGATGGATGGCCTTAACATCTGTTTGTGTAGGTATTTAACTTGCCGAAAGAAACTAGATTCAGTTACACAAATGTGAACATTGCTAGTTTTTACATCAATGGTAGGTTGAGTGTAATTTGTATAGTCGCGACCATAAACGTAGGAGCTGTCGAGGCACCTACCTATTAAAAATATTTGAACACGACTGTATTTTTGAATTGCGTAAGTCCATGTTCAGATATTAGACAGCTACGATGTAAATATGATAACGACTGTACTAGATTTACAAATATCTAGGTATGTACTTCATAAAAATGATGATTTTGGCCTAATAGATGTCAAGAAATCAGAACCAACGGAAGATTTTGTAAGACTGTAGGATGCTTGAGGTTAACTTACGTACATAGTTAGCTTTTACTCTCCGACGCGATGTGTGCCTACTCGTATCGAAATGCAGCAAAGTGCCTCCAAAATAACGGATGGACTGAATCGAGGGCGGTTAATAGTAAGTATAAAACTACAGTATTTACGATGGTTCTTAGCTAAGTATTATCAAAATCGGTTTAGCTATTTTAAACGTTTTTTAAGTCGTAGTTTTTAACAGTGTTTGTATCAAGATTTTAGGTTTCTGTACCTTAAGGGTGGCCAACGAAACCTTATTAATAGTCGCTATACCTACTGACCTTCAGTCGTTCACATAGTTATACAGCCTAGATGGAAAGCTGAAATTTATATAAATATGGTGTATTTCTATTGCTACTGCAAGAACAAATAATTAAAATAAAAACCGGCCAAGTGCGAGTCGGCCGCATGCACAAAATTTTTTTTCCGTACAAAATTTTTTGGTTTGCCAAAATATACACTACTAGCCTTCCGTCCGCAGCTTCGCCCGCGATAAATTAATTTTCCCGTAGGAAAAGGTATTTTACCGCGATAAAAAGTAGCCTATGTCACTCAGTGATAATGTAGATTTCTAACGGCGAAAGAATTTTTGAAATCGGTCCAGTAGTTTCGGAGCCTATTCAATGCAAACAAACAAACAAACAAACAATCAAATCTTTCCTCTTTATAATATTAGTATAGATTAGTATAGATAAAAAATTCAGTCTTAAGTAGCAGAGTTTTTCTACTACAGAATGTGTGTTACGCAGTTTGGGGTCATTTCGCGCGTTGATTCGAATAACATCGTGACTAAATTTAAGTGTTTATTAGACTTTTCTACCCACGAATACCTAGTTAAGGCTGATTCTAATAAAAGTGGCACGGCAGGCTAAAGTTAATTCAAAAAAATAAAAATTAGTTTTTTTACTTTGTTTGCATAAAAACAGCTTCTTGGTGTTTCATTTGTTACGAATATGTTAAAGGGAACAAAGTATTCATAAAAACTTAAGAGTTATGGGTTCTTGAAATATTGATGAAGCAGGCTAAAGTTAAATTAGACAGACTAGTAGTGAAAAGTTACCAGGTTAAAGAGAATTGTATCAAAAATGAAAAGAAATAATACATAAAGTAATCAATATATTTTTATTACGTCTTTTAAAACAAAGGAATATTAAGAAGAAATAGTCAATTAACAAAGTTATTCCAAGAATGAATGAAATATAGTATTTTCTAATAAAACAAAATGGGAATTCGAACTTTGTGAACAAGTTAACATGTCTCAAAAATAAGTACCTAGGTATGAAAAGAAATGTTGGAAAATAACTATCAAAATGCTAAGTCGTCATGTATTGTAATAAAAAAGTAAAAAAAAAACAATACGTTTATAACTTAAGACTAGCCTAAGTGTAGTCGAAAAGTCTCCCACGAGTTGTCCCTGGCTCAAAGGTACCCATCACACTTGCCGCGTTACCACGTTGAATGGCGATGGACAACCTTTGCATCAGGTACGAAACCGCACGGGCATCAGATCTCCTTTCTCTAATGCGACGTCCTACTTCCCTAATAAAGGCAATAGCCTCCGACCCCTAGCACCCAGTAGTCTCAAAGGCAAGAGGTACAAAATAATATTACCGCCCAGGGCCGAATATTTTTTCCGCTTCCTATCAGCGGCAAAATCTGCAGCGGCCCCAGCTGTACGCACCGTTCGGCTGAGGTGTGAGGCGGCGAAAGTGCTGACGCATGTGGCGTCTCACAGCAGACACTTTCCCTCCTGACACGGTACTGAAGTTAGGCCGTCTGGCCTTTTTCCATCGGTGCGGCAGAGGCCTGGCGACTCCATAACGCAAGGGATGTTGACGGATATCAAAGCCACAATGTCATTGAGAGCGTGGTAACGCGGAAATCTTCCCGAACAACGATAACAACTCAATGCGTGATGACATTTGCTTCCACCATGGAGCCGCAGATGCATTTATGAGGCACACAAACATCGCAGCCCAGGCGGAGAGCAACTGCCACCCGCAATGAGTCGTTGTCCAGGAGTGTTCCCAAATGAGGAGCAGGCAAAGCCTGCAACCACGCTCCCGCTTCGACTCTTGACACCGAGTTTAGCCTGGCCAAATTCGCCCCCACGGCCACACCCATAAGCCGCGCAAGGGCGTACCCAGCCCCCACATCGTCCCAAGCACGCTGCACTTGTAGAGTCCCGGGCAGCGACGCAGCTGGGTAACAATAAGCCATCCACCTTGCCAATGCATCATGCCACCAACTCCATCCACCGACGCTAGGAAGGCTGGCAAGCCAACATCCCCTGCACACCGCAAACCGAGGCCACCGTGACATATCGGCAAAGACCCTTGGATCCACTGCTCATCCGAAAAAGACACATTTAAAATAGTTTCTGCCGCATCTCTCAGCTCCACTATTTTATACGAATGAATTTTTACAAACTGACGAGTCAATAGTTTAACTCTTAGAGGGGGGAGGGGGATGCCCGACTCCAACAAAAATTTGCAAAAGCTGATATTTTGCGAACTGATCACTAAAGCCACACTATGGGATACTTACCTGAGAAAAAAAATCATGCCTACTTTTTACGCGTATGAGGCGGTATGCTAAAAACATATATTTTTTAAAATTTTACTTTACCCCTTTGTTGGCATAAATTAAAACATATATTTACGCAAAATTATAGCTTTCTAGTACTAACTAGTACATAAGCCTGCCCACATTTCACTTTGTTCTGCCATGAGTCACTTTAGTCTGTACTTCAGTTACAGATTAAAGTGACACAGATTAAAGTGAAAAGTGGATCCAAAAGACATTTACTCTAAAACCGTCAAAAATATGAATGTGCCACTCTTAGTAACGTAAGTAAATACGTCATAATATCACATTAAAATGATTATCTAATAACGTCCCATATAAATAACATAAAATAATCGAGACAATGTAAAGTTAACATACCCGTTACAAACTCCAGTTTGCCGCCTTCGATCCCTAACCGCCACAAAACTATGACAGAAAGTCTCCAACCGTTCCGTACGGCGATGAGCCAGACCCTGGCCGAATGTTTACCAATGATTAAGGTGTGCCTATCATTCTCCGTTTGTGAGTGAGATGCAACAACGCGAACACACAGACTACAGTGAAAAAATCGCTGGACAAACTTTGAGTGTGAATATTGATGTATAAAAATGATTTCTTTAAGACCGTATCATTATTAAATGAATATCATATTATTGTTTTCGCAATATATTATAAAATATATTTTGTAAAATAGTACACAAATAATTCACAGGCCTAAAACCGGGAGCATGTCCCTTTTGGACAAGACAGACTACAGTGAAAAGCGGTACTTACATTTATTTATTTTTTAAAGTAATAAGGTTGAATAAATAAAATGGCCTGGCCTCGATGTAAAAGGTCTATGTTTACATATGTTAATTTTTATTTTTTCTGAAAAACGTAAATTTAATGTACTTTGTATTCAAAAACTCATTGGCAGATTATGATGCCACTTTTATTAGAATCACCCTTAAGTAGAAATAGACCCACAAAATTTTCATTTAATTTTTTTGATAGTGATAGTGACCAATAAATAAAGTACGCACTTAAAATAAAACAGGCCAAGTGCGACTCGGACTCGCGCACGAAGGGTTCCGTACCATTATCTATAAAAACGGCAAAAAAATCACGTTTTTTGTATGGAATATTTGTTATTAAATATTTGTTTTATTTTAATTTAACTATTTATTATTTAAGCGAATATATAACGAAAAATTCTGTGAATATTTCAAGCGTCTACCTGTTGCCGTTATCAAAATCGAGCAAAAACGAGCAAAAAAATCACGTTTGTTAAATATTTATTTTATTCTGGTTTTTAGTATTTGTTATTATAACGGCAACCGTACGTAACGGTATCGTAGTATTTGTTGTTATAACCGAAATACATCATCTGTGAAAATTTCAACTGTCTAGCTATCACGGTTCATGAGATACAGCTTGGTGACAGACGGACGGACGGACGGACAGACGGACGGACAGACGGATGGCAGCGGAGCCTCAGTAATAGGGTTCCGTTTTTACCCTTTGGGTACGCCCTAAAAAACCGTAAGCAGAGGTTTAAGAGGGTACGATGGCTGAGAGACTTTTGAGAAATAGGTATTTTAATGAAATGTCGCTGTCTCGCACGAACCCCTCCGTGTCAGTACAGCGAGAGCAGGACAACTGCAGCTCAGACCGTTATTAGGCGCGTAAAATTGATCAAAACAGCATTTCGTAATCCCCTGTTTTCTTCTCGAAAACTGGACCAATAAAATTATTTTTTTCAAAAATAATTATAGGACAGATTTAGCTATGCCCCTATGTTTTCCTTTTTTTGTTTATATCAGGGATTCTTTTCTGATGTGTGTCTGAAAATGACGTTGAAATTGGGCAATTTTTTCAGTTTTTGAAAGCTCATATTTCTTATGTTAATTGAAATATGGAAAAAAACGAAACATAGGGGCATAGCTGTGGTAGATACAGATTACACAGTAAAAAAAATTGGCTCTAAAGCCATTATCCAGGGAGGAAACAGAGGATTACGTTTGTATGGAGAAATGGTGCGCATCGTACCCTCTTAACAGTTTAAATTTGTTATCTTGATTTACAAATAAATTTTTACCCAAAATCCTTTTCAACTCTTATGAAGAGTTACAATTTTACTATATCAAGGTTTAAACAAGTAATAAACACCACCAGAACAAATTCGTAAGTATGATTGCTACTTTATTGCACTATTGGTATTTTCATCATCATCATCATCATCACTTCAGCCGAAAGACGCCCACTGCTGAAACCTCCCCCAAGGCTCGCCAAACAGATCGGCCCCGACCCATCCGCATCCAATACGTTCCCGTCACCTTCACCAGGTCGTCGCTCCATCTTGTTGGAGGCCTACCTACACTGCGTCTTCTGGTCCGCAGACGCCACTCGAGAACCTGTCTGCCCCATCGGCCGTCAGTTCTACGAGCGATGTGCCCTGCCTACTGCCACTTAAGTTTAGCTATTCTTCGAGCTATGTCCGTGACTTTAGTAGGTACCTAACCTACTTGCGCAATTATTTTTTATTCTTGGTATTTTAATTCCATGCATTAACTAAATGTTCATTGATATTACTAGCTCATTTAGGTACATGTTTAGCATCGAAGAAACCCTAGATGCTTTACTTTTAGTCATAAAATAGGTACTTACTTACAAAAAATATCAACAGGTCTGTTATGATTAATAGGATAGTTTTAAATACAATGAAGTATATTGGTCCAAGAATTGATGGCAACTGTTGGAATTGTAAATAATAGTATCATGATTTACGATAGTCGATAATTGATAATAGGTACCTACAAAATAAGTGTTTGTAACTCAATCTAATTTATAAAATACTTAAGCCACGCAAAAAACACAGTTTTAAAGAACGTCAAATTCTAAAAAAGAATTTGTAGGGAGAGTGGGGGTAAGATGAAAATAAGATGAAAGGCAGTGTAAGATGAAAAACTACTCTTAGTACCGGGTAACTAACTTTGTGAGAACTTGAATTATTTTTTTCGCTTTCCTGGAAACCTCTTGATACGATTTTACTCGAATCAACGATCGATTTATATTGGTTGGGACCTCCCATAATTTTGAAATTAATTTTATTTTTTGTTGTAGCGGCAATAGCAAAAATCAACCAACACATTCTATCTATCATGGTTTTAAAGATTCAGCATTGTACCAGACATACAGTGTAGCGACATTACTTAATAGGGTTCCGTTCTGTTGGTCACCCTTCGTGTACGGAGCCCTTTAACTAGGTACTTATGTGAATTAACACTCCTTTTATTTTCACAAAGTTAGTTTAGTTACTATTATTCTGTGCTTATGTCAGTGCAGTTCTATGTTCACCAATTCGGCATAGTCGATGGCGATGGCGGCGGATGTGATTGAAATACAATCCGCATTCCGGATATTACGACGGGCCAATTCAAATACAACGTCATGTGGTTTCCTGACCTATCGGAAAAGCAATCTGCGCTGTGGCCGTGGACAAGACGGACTATCGTAAATGTACATACGGAAATTTTTACCTAACCGTTCATTACATACACGCGGCAAGCACAAAACTAGGTAGTATCAAAAGTAGATATAAGTAGTACCTAGCTATCGATGTCGCTTTTTAGGGTTCCGTAGTCAACTAGGAACCCTTATAGTTTCGCCATGTCTGTCCGTCTGTCTGTCTGTCTGTCTGTCTGTCTGTCTGTCTGTCTGTCTGTCCGTCCGCGGCTAAGCTCAGAGACTGTTAGTACTAGAAAGCTGTAATTTGGCATCAATATATATATCAGTCACGCCGACAAAGTGATTAAATAAAAAAAGTAAAAAAATTTTTTTTAGGGTTCCTCCCATAGACGTAAAGTGGGGGTGATTTTTATTTTCTCGACTAACCCTATAGTGTTGGGTTTCGTTAGATAGGTCTTTTAAAACCATTGTGGGGTTGCTAACATGATTTTTATATTCAGTGATGTGTTTGCGAAATATTCAACTTTAAAGTGAATATTTTCATTAAAATCGACCGTCCCCCCCCCTCTAAAATCTAAACTGTATTTTTTTAATTATTTTGTTACTAAAACATATTTTAAATTATTGTTGCAGGAAATTTTTTAAATTAGATTTAGTACCCAATCGATTTATATTTACTGGCAGTATGATATACCACCATAAATAGCGTTCCCTTATTCTCTCGGTAGAAACTCAAACCTGCGTAGGAGTCGAATCGCGACGATGCCCTTTCACACGATCTTTAGTAACGCAAGAAATTGAAAGCCTGACATGAAAAAAACCGGCCAAGTGCGAGTCGGACTCGCGCACGAAGGGTTCCGTACCATTATCTTTAAAAACGGCAACAAAATCATGTCTGTTGTATGATTTGTTTATTTTAATTTAATTATTTATTTCTAAAGTTTATATATAACTAAATATGCTGTGAATATTTCAAG
Source organism: Archips crataeganus (assembly GCA_947859365.1). Taxonomy (NCBI): domain Eukaryota; kingdom Metazoa; phylum Arthropoda; class Insecta; order Lepidoptera; family Tortricidae; genus Archips; species Archips crataeganus. Next base: position 17,141,386 of record OX402045.1, on the reverse strand, counting down.
CGTCTACCTGTTGCCGTTATCAATATCGAGCAAAAACGAGCAAAAAAATCACGTTTGTTGTATGGGAGCCCCCTTAAATATTTATTTTATTCTATTTTTTCAGAATGGTAGTAAATATATCAAATTTACTAGGAAAAATATAGCGGCTAAGATTGCTTGGAAATTATTTGTAGTTTAAGAGTAAATAGTAGCCTAAGGTATAAAACATACCTAAACTTGGATGATTCCGTACACATACGAAATCCTTAGAAAAATATTACTTGATTTTTTCGTAATGGCTACGGAACCCTACCTTGGGCGTGTCCGACACGCTCTTGGCCGGTTTTTTTCCCATCCTTCTGCTATTGATATGTGCACGTTTCCTTGTGTTTCCGTGTTTTAAGGAATTCGTCAAGTCAAGAGGAAAAATACTATTCATAATTATGTGCCGATACCTTAATTCGAACACATGAGAGCTATGAGAATAGATATTTATGAGCAAATTGTATGCACCCATAATACACTTGACTTTAAACGATAAACTACCCAGATATTGTCCATGCACCAGTGATGACCTCTTTAAGAAAAACATTGTCAAGTGCTTACTGTCCAATTTTTGCATTTAATTACCATTCACTAAATGGTTCTGTGATTACTTTAAGTTGTGTAGCTAATCAAACGTTATTGATAGGCAGGTACCACTTGAAAAGTTTTTCTTTAAGTGGTCAATCACTCGTGCATGGCCAAAACTGGGTAGTTTACCCTACTTACCAAGAATCTGCTATATCTTAATATACTTATCAGCTATAGCTATAACCCAAGAATTAACTTCGTTACAGAGTGGGTTGGGAAAATAAATGCCTGGCTATTTAGCCATAGACGCGCCCTTGCACTTTTAGTTCACTTAACATTTTATTCCTCTTAGATGGAAGTGGGATAGAGATAGATGCATAGTCCAGCGTGTTCCTATAATCTTATCTACCGCCAGTGGACCTCTATTCAACAAGATCTAAGTAAGTGATTTAGATGCCGAGAAATCCCGATGCTGTATCTTATTCCTACGCTCGTCGGATTATTATCTAAAATACGTGAGTTTCCTAGACGAGAGAAAGACTCTACATAAAAGCGAAATCAATCACATGTGCTGATAAGATAAATTAATTATCGTGCTAGTTACTAGTTACTACGCGAAAAAACGCAAGACCTACATCGGTAATACTGGTAATACCTACCAAAATAAACATCCGGCCAAGCGCTCACCGAGGGTAACGTGTAAATTTAAAAGCAAACGAAAAGTATTAGTTATAGTAGGTAGTCTATCTAAGTACATCATCATCAATTTAAGAGCCCAGCTCTTGTCGGCGCAGTATTCGTCAATCTGTTCGGTTCTCTGCCAACGTTTTTAGCTCCTGATACGACATGACATTGACTTTTTTTGGCTTAATCTGTAAATGGCCATCTCGGTATATTTTATGTACCTCTCTACAAATACGAACTTATCCCTTTAAGGGATCTCTACCAGGTAGGCAGGTATTTAAGACAATCAAATCGTACCAACATTTAAACAATTTAATATGTTATGCAATGATATTATGTAAGTACAGTCAAGTGTAAAATTATGGGTGCATACAACTTGCTCATAAATATGTCCCATGTCATCGAATTAAGGTATCTGTTTATTATTATGAGAGGATTAAATCGAAAGATATGCACTTGACCGTACAAAAATATAATAAGTAGATAAGTAGTAAGTACCTAAGTGTTGCAGATTTCCTGTGTTAATTTACCTGCCCGAAGGAACGCCTTCACCCTCAGATTCTGCCCAACCTGGTTCTGTTAATTGAACTATTCCTTTGTTGTGAGATTAGAACATACCTATATTGCGTAGTAGCTGCGTCCTATAGAGGGGAGGCCGAACCTATGCTCATCGTCTCAGCCACTCACGACTACTTTCCTTGCATACAAATGAGTTGAAAACAATAATATAATGTGATTGTCATTCGTGCCAAGTACGTTCCGTTTGCACTTTCCTTGACGCTGGCTTACTTTAAAGCTAGCCTCTGAATGACGGCAAGTATCATCGACAAGTAGGTATCAAAAATTGGAGTTGTACTTCTTACCTAACATGACTTAGGTTTGTTGCTTTTAATGTTTTATATACAAAGTCATTTTATTGGTAACCTCAACGTATCTATGTTGACTGGGAGTGTAATGGTAAAACAGTGATGTATGGCCACGGTGTGTATCCAATCGCAAACTGTTCGATGTTCACACACCACGCGTCTTTCCATTTAGTCAGGGATAGTTTATATACTTATGCCACTTAATTTTATTGCTCCTTTTTTTATTTTACTACCTTGCCCCCAGAAAACTGAGTAGAGTTCCTTTTTAGGGTTCCATACCAAAAGGGTCCCAACGGGACCCTATTACTGAGACTCCGATGTCTGTCTATTTGTCAATTTGTTATAGGTCTCTTCTCTTAAACCGTATTAGCTAGACACTTGAAATTTTGACCGATTATATATACTTAACTGTGTACAATAAAACTACAAATACTAAAAAAAATACAAAGGTAAAAAAGAAAGTGGTCGTCATACAAGAAACGTGTGTTTTTCAGCGTTTTTTAGCTCCGGCCAGGTTGCTAGGCAAGGCGAGCGACCCTATGCTGTTCAGATGTTTACCTACAATACAATAAATACAATTTTATTCATTGACTCTTTAATGTACACAACTAACAAAATAATACAGAAAAATCAATACATCCTAGGTACCTATAAGTTTGCCATTTTAGTGCTTATATTTTGGCAATTTTCCTCGACTTTTAAAACATAGTACGGAGGTACGGAACCCTTCATGTATGAGTCCCACTCGCATTTGACTGTTCTTTATTTTAGTTAGGCAGAACCGCACACCAGACGGCAAGCGATAAATTGACCTATGGTGCCGCGCCGCTTCCCTATAACGCTTTTTCACTTGTGACAAGAGTAAATAATTACTACCACTATTTAAATTTAAATTAAAGTACGTAAACTGGTAAGAACTTAAGTATATTTGACAAGTAAAACTTGAAATAAAAATAATTTATAAGGTTCTGAGCATCGCAGAGATGCACAGGCGCAGTCCTACGCCAGCCCTAAACGTGCGCCGGCAGCGGCGCGCCAAGGTGATCGGGCCTGACATCACCGCGCGCCACATCTGTCACGTTTAGGCACATTCTTGCGTTCAACTTTATCTTTTGAATCCTCACTATACTATAGGTAATTATAAAATATTGTTGCATTACTGATCATTAAAATTAATTCCCTCCAGATTTACCTAACTTTCGTATAGCATTTATTAATTAAGTTATTATAGAATTAAGGAAGCTAATGATTATAACGATTATATTTTTAAACAATCGGTGAAGTACTTAGATAGTAGTAAAATTGCTTTTTGTGTGATTTTAACTTAGATTTATACTGGACACAGAATGGTTAATCATTGTTAACTTTAAGAAACGATTAGGAAGCATGGTAAACCACTGGCCGAATATCAGATCAGGCCATACCAGTTTACAGGTCAGCGCAGTTTTTGTTTCAATCCTCCAATCGTTCGAATACCTACCATCGCCTAGCAACCGAGGTAACAACTCTCGCATTTAGCAGTACAATGTTCATTGCAGCCATGTCCAAACTGTTTGAAATACTCGAACCGACATATCCCCCGTGAGGTGTGTGAAGTGCTTAGTGCGGTATGTGACACGGGACATTCGGAATGATGAGCTTCCGTCCGAGGTATTGGTTTTCCATGGATGATAATTTCGTACCTACCCTTGAGACCACTGCCCGTAATTAATTTTGTTATTTAACTGGCCAAAACAAAGAATAAAATCTTGTTGGCATTGGTTGAGTTTTGTTTAGTGTAGGTATACCTACAAAGTAGATAAATATACGCCTGATAATTAGGTAAATAATGTGTAGTTGACTTCATACACGCGCGATTATAAATACAGAGAAGAGTTTGAACTTGTCTTAATTTTTTCAACCCTTGGTTACTACAGTAGTTCTTTTTGGTTTTAATATAGTGCATAATATCTTTTGTTATCAGCAAGAACTTGGAACAGGTGTTAACGGCCCTGTTAGGGATTCGTTTTGTTTGCGCCCGCCTTTGAGGCGCCGTCAGGTAGGGTGACTCATCCTCTTTACTATGCAGCGAAAGTAGCTACCTACCTATTATTTGATTTGGTACGGTGGGAGTCATTAGGCAGCAAAGCCATGAATTTAGCCTCGGTGTAAGATCTAAGAACAATTTATTAAAACTATTAATAACTATAAATAAGTTAACACCAAACACTTTTAACTGACACACTGACAGTTGAGTGGTGACAGCAAAACACCCAACTACAGATTTTCCACCAACGGTATTAAGGGTGGCGTCACTACACGACTGTTGTATGTTTGGGGTGGTAACTCATCCACTGCACCCCTATGTTAATCGCAGCAGACGAACTCTACTTAATATAAATATATGTATAAAAAAAAAACATACAGACGAATTGAGAACCTCCTCTATTTTTTGAAGTCGGTTAATAAATAAATATATATGTAAAATAGGCTTGTGTTTAATCACAATTACGCCTGATGGTGATTTGGTGATGGTGGTGAGCAAAGATGTGGCCTAAGTAAGATGGAGCAGCGCTTCCCTAGTAAATGCCACTTCGAAGGGTCAAATTGCAAAGCTCAGGGAACACAGACGCAGGTATTGAATTTCATTGCTTGGCCGTCCGGATAATGAAAGACGAAGGAAAACGCTTTGTGAAATTTCTTTTGGTGAGCGGTTCGTATGGCACCTTGCTCGTCGGTAGCTTTAAAAGCCACCGGACATTAACAGTAACATTTAAAATGTGAAAACTCCGCCTAATTAAACATGAACAAGAAAAACGTTACAAAATGAAACAATACAAAAGTGCATTTTTATTTGTAAGTATCGAAAAGCACTGATAGGGCCACACTGATGCTGCAGCAAGCCACAAGCCATAGCCCTGGTTTTTAATGAGGCCGATGGTTTACGCTGCTGTTGCTGATAGCGATGCTCGGAGTTTCTCTGCAAGATCACATCAGAAATGATGAACTCCGCGCAAGAACTAAATTCACCGACATAGCTCTAAGAATCGCTAAACTCAAGTTGGCAGTGGGCAGGGCACATCGCTGGTAGAACTGATGGCCGATGGGGCCAAAAGGTTCTCGAATGGCATCCATGGACCGGTAGACGCGTGTCCAATAAGTTGGAGCAACGATCTGGTTAAGGTTGCGGGAATACGTTGGATGCGAGTGGCACAGGACCGATCTGTTTGTCGAACCTTGGGGCCTATGTTCAGCAGTGGACGTCTTTCGACTGAAATAATGATGATGATGATGTTGGTTCACGTGTGTGTTCGTTATTCCAGAGAGATGTCGCGACTAGTGTGCCTACTGGCGGTGGCGGGGGCGGCGTCTGCGCAGCTCGTGCTGGACGGCGTGCGCTGCGGGCAGTTGCTGTGCCAACTGGACGAGTACTGTTCGCCCGAGACCAACCGGTGCGCGCCGTGCTCCGTCATATGCAACAAGACACACCATAACTATGACTCGGGGATGTGCATTAAAGAATGTCAAGGTTGGTACAACATACAATCAAGTTTCTAAAAAATCCATCGAAAGTATGTCTGTCCGTCTGCTACCTCTTCACGCGTAAACCGCTGAACCGATTAAGATGATATTTAGTATGGAGATAGTGTCGAGTCTGAGTCCCGAGAAAGGAGATGATATTTTTAATCCCGAAAAAATCTTTGCAGACGAGGTTGCGGGTAACAGAACAGCAGTTACTCTGTACTTGCTTTATCACCCACACTACATTATGTGTACCAAATTTCAAGTCAATCCTCTCACTAGAAGTGAGTCAAATTCGTCTCGCGACATTTGATTACAGACATACACAAACATAAGCCAGGTGTAACTAAATAAAACATGTAAAAAGAGCGCTTTTTTCTTACGTTGACGCAAGCAAAGACACTAATACATGAGGCGTATTATAAAATTAATGCTTATATGTACATATATCATGGACAGGGATCTTTGGAAATATGTAGTTTTGTTAAGCAAATATTAAACCTGTGTTAATTAAATAACATTGTATAGTTGACCATGGAAGTCCTTTACCATTTTTAAAGACAGTTCCTACATCAGAATAAAAACAATAAGGCTGATTGTCACATTAACTTGTGAGTGAAAATTGCCTTTGATGTTTTAACCATTTAACTGACATTGAACATTTAGGGTGGTAAACGAATTTCTTGGTCGACTATTTTCTTCTTAGTAATATAAAAAAAAAATATCTCTAAGCATCTTGACACGGCATGAAACAAACGAAATTTCAGTACGTATTGTATATTTTGTATGTAGATACAAAAGAACAATTGACCCATAAAACATGTCAGCGTACAGAGAGTGTAATTAGATAACCAGGTGTAAACAAAATTCCAAGAACATCGCCATTTTCCGGTGACTTATTGTGTACGATGAAAATCCTCGACTCGAGAGTCGGGTGATGACTAATATCTACAAACAATAATAATAGGACCATTTAGTTGGTAGACGATCTACAATCAACTTAATCATGTGAGAAATAAAGTCGCTTATCTTTTCAGCGAGGATATGTAAAACTGGTTTCGTGACCGCAAACCTCCTACTGCTATGGTTGAACTCTTCTAATCTTTTGCCAGTCTCTTTTACTCGTTCGGCGAACAGCATGGCCGTTTCAGGTCCATCGACATTCAAGTTAAACTATGCTTAGTTTTTTTTTTCAAGACAATAAATGTAACGGTCGTATTTGCGCACGTTTTTGACCCGAACGAACACTAGAATATGTGTTAGACTTCCAGATTTCTAACTTAATAATAATATTTTCCGGTTTTACCTTCATATCATCGACTATGCTTCATATGCTATATTCGTAGGCTATATTCTAGATGAATTCAAATTGTTTTGAATTTAATGTACTTATTATGTTTGTTAGATTTAGATTTTTTAGAGGGGGCTGGCTATATTTTAATATACATATGTAGTTTTTAAAGAAACAAATTGTTCTGGAAATAAGTTGAATTGAATATAAAAAGCATTAAGTAATTCTGAAGTTCGTGAAAATAGAGGTTACTTACTTGTTACGTACAATAGATACATAAGTTATTGTGAAAAACAATAATACCCAATACACCTGTTGATGGCACTTGATTATTGCATTTGTAATCAGAGCTCTATAAGCTTAGTACTTGTCACTTACACCTTGTCAGATGTGTGTAAACATATTGTGCAAGTGCTTAGCAAGTATTAGTGAAACCGGAGTGATTAGAAGCCGACTGTTTACTAAGCGACAAGTGCCTACCCCCATATAAAAATCTACTCATAATTGTCACTTGTCCAGTGGTGTGAACATTAATTTCAAGTGAAATTTGATTGCTCAAGTGTTTTGTTTCCTTTGTTATTCCATATCTTTGTAACTACTAATAACATTCTCTAACACCCATGTGTAGACGGTTACTTGTCACTTTTCACACTGCAGATAAGTCTCTAATCACTTACACTAATGACAAATACGAAACCCATGTAATGTAAACCTAGCATTTTACCAAATTTCAAGCCGATTGAACCATTTAAAGTAGTTAAAGTCAAGTTAAGTATAAAATACCTACTTACACTGGTAATTTACTTTTAAATATAGGTACACCTAGTTCGTAATTGGAAGAAAACGAAAAGTATACTTATACTTACCTAAGTATTTTTTTTAATAATAATAATAAGTACTTTTTAGTTCAACAAGAGTTATCATTCACGTCGGGTTCACGAACTCATACTATAAGTAGTAAGTAATTTAACACGCAGCAGGTTGATCCCTCGTACCAAGTTATCCGTAACTCGTATGCTGTTTATTATCTTCTATGGTGCAACGAGCGACATCAGAGTTAAAACCTTTTTATTGGTAAAGGGTACAACAATACCCTAGTCGATACGGTCTGTTGACTTCGACAGGTACGGCAACGGCACACACACATGCGCGGCACAGCAACGAAACCATATAAGTGTGCGTCCACCATCACACTAAAACCTTGCATTGCATCTACTTCACTAGTATAACGATGTTCATTTTAACATTTCATACTATCCTCCTGTTTTTGATAAAATGTGATCATTAAATTATACAAGGTGTTAATTAAATAAATGAAAACCTACAAGTACCTAGTTTGTTCAGAATCAAGAATAGAATTGATTGCGTTATATTTTAAAGCGGTTTCTGATTTTTATACTGTGATCAGTCTAAAAGTTACTAATGCAACATAAGCCAATTAAATTACTTAACGATGTTGATTATTGATGAGATTTAATATTGCCATATTTTTGACAGTTTGTTTTTTTTTTAAAACGGCGATGCACAACTGACAGTCCAAATAGTGCAGAGTTAGAAATAAAGTAGAATTACGCGCTCAGAAATAAATGCGTTTTTTTTTGATATCGTTAATGTATTTGTAAATAATTGTAATACATGAAGCTAACTTATAATAAAAAGACAGTTGGGGTATCTGAGGTTTTCAGCTATTTAATTAAGACCTTTCAGTTAATTTGCAACATGCTCAGGAACTCGCCTTTAAATACTTGCGGTCATTTAAAAATTTCGTCGCGTTGTACTACTTACATAAGCTGTTTACCTGTGGACTGGCAAATGTGAATGTTACTACAAGCTTTTGTTTGTTTTTTCATTTTTTATTGACAATTATCAAAACGACAAAACTGGACGGGGTAAGCTCGTAAAACGCACTTCCCGAAATGTGCACATTCTCTAAAGGTGCACTTTCCGCAAAATGTACACTCCCAAAATGTAAGTATAGGTACTTTCCCAGTAAGGGCACTTTCCCCGGAAGTGCGTTTTCCCAAAAAGTACATTTTCTCAAAACGCACACTTTCCCATAATGTACATTTTCTCAAAACGCACACTTTCCCAAAATGTACACTAGTCAAAAATATCATCTTCACCACAAAGTTTTCCTTAGATGAAGATCCTAAGCTATGATAGCGATGTTACCATTTTTACCTATGTACAGTCAAGTGTAAAAATATGGGTACACACAACTTGCTCATAAATATGTCCCATAGCTCTTATGTCGTCGAATAAAGGTATAGGTATATAACGATGGGAGGATTAAATCGATACCAACTTATTTTTGCACTTGACGTGCGTACCTAGAAAATCCTTCGTGCTCGTGCATTTTTACCGTTTATCGAATAGTCTATATACAGGTATATAGTACTAGAGGCGTTCAATAAAAAGTGAGAATGAGTATGTTATAAACAACTTTTACTAAATGTCATTTTATTTTTCAACATAGTCACCTTTTAGCATAATACACTTAGTATATCTTTTTTCTAAACTTAAAATTCCATTTTTAAAAAAGGTCTCATCTTGAGTACTTAAAAAATCTTGTACTGCAGCGACTACCGCGTCGTCGTCTTCAAATTTCTGGCCTCTCGGGTATTGTTTCAATCTCGGAAATAGGTAGAAATCACTGGGAGCGAGATCTGGTGAATACAGAGGATGCTTAAGGATATTGAACCCAGCATCACGAATTGCAGCCATTGCAACGATGGACTTGTGTGCCGGGGCATTGTCCTGGTGGAACAGCACAACTTTCGAGAGTTTACCTCGCCGTTTTTTGCGGATCTCATTGCGCAATGTTGCTATTTGTTTGGCGTATAAAGTGCCCGTAATAGTGGCTCCATGTTTGAGATACTCAATCATTAATACCCCTTTACCATCCCAAAAAACAGAGCCCATGACCTTACCGGCAGATGGGCTCACCTTGAATTTCTTCGGAGTTGGAGATGATGGCCTTTTCCATGTCATAGACTGCAGTTTCGTTTCAGGGTCGTAATGATGGAGCCATGTTTCGTCCATTGTTATAAATCGCGCCAAAAAAAGTTCCCGGTCTTGCTGCATCAGGTTCAAAGCTTCTTGACAAATCTCTAGTCTAGTTTGTTTTTGCGTGTCAGTAAGCATTCTTGGTACCCAACGCGCAGATACTTTTTTCAAACCCAAGCGTTCATGTAAAATATTATGCACGCTCCCCGTTGAAATCTTTACATTTTCAGCAATAAAACGAACCGTGACACGACGATCCGCCAAAACTGAGTTTTCGACTTTTTCCACAATTTCTTCAGTTACTGCTGTAGTAGGGCGTCCGGAGCGGGGGTCGTCCATGGTCGATGTTCTTCCACGTCTAAATTCGGCGCACCAACGTGCGACTGTCGAATACGGAGGAGCATTAGATCCTAAAGTGTCCCGCAAATCCAAATTGACTTGGTAGAAAAATTTTTCAAATACAAGTATTTGATAACGGCGCGCAGTTCAATTTTCTCTATTTTCGCTAACGTACTCAATAGCATTGCAAAGAAATTACCGTATATTTTTTTAAACAAAAGACAGTTAGTTTTTTTTTTCATAGCAATCAGCTAGATAGTTTAGCTTTACCGGCCAGTATTTAATTTCGTAATATTAAAAGAGTTTGCATCTCATTCTCACTTTATATTGAACACCCCTCGTACGTACTTTTCCAAATCTAGTGCTCTATTTAAGAAAGTGCTCCATTTGAGAAAGTGCACTTTTTGGGAAAGTGCACCTTCTGAGAATGTGCTCTATCTGAGAAAATGTAACAATTGGGAAGTGCACTTTTTGAGACAGTGCACCTTCCGAGAAAGTGATCCATCTAAACAAGTGCACCTTTAGAGAAAGTGCACATTTCGGGAAAGTGTGTTTTACGAGCCTAACCCAATTGGACTAACGGCGTCTTCTAAAGAGCTGGATTCACATTTATCTGACGTGTTGTGTCGTGATGCATCAGAACAGTACCTATCGGTTTCATACATTTAACACAAGGCGTTTCAGCACGCTGCATCAGAGAAATATGAACGAAACCATGATAAATGATTGGTTACTAACCTCCATCAGGCAATCTCCCTCCGTGGCTCACACCTTCTCTGTAATATATTTGGAGTGAATACTGCTTATTTATCATATATATTTTGCATATATGTATATATTTTCTATATAGTAGTATATTTTAATGTATTTCTTCTAAGTAATTGTCGTAGCTTTCACTATTTCTGACCTTCTAACTTACTTACTGTCGGTCCTTTGCTATATGCTCTTTTCATCTAAGTAGGTACTCCAAAGGTTGACAGGTAGAAATCTCTTAAACGAATAAGACTGCCTTTGTATAAATATCGCAACGGTTGTCAATAGTGTTTTGTTACTGTCTATTTTTTTGTACAGTAAAGAGTGTTTACATACATACATACATACCTACCTACATAGGTACATTTATAAATGTATGAAACCGATAACTGCTCTGATGCGTCACAACACAACTCGTCAGATAAATGTAAATGCGGCTTAATACGCAGTTTTGCAAAAAAATACGCGATAAGTGAGAATATTATTTCATTATTATACGTAGTTATTTACCCGGTTTCAGATTTCATATTTATTGTTCGTAGAAGTATCGGAAATCAACGTTTTTTCAGAAATCTTGGATTCGTGTCTGGAAACCTATTTGTAAAGACGACACTGCATACTTCAAGTTTTATCTTTAATACAAGTTTTTATTTAAGTTTTTGTATGTGCAAGTCATACAATCAATAAAAAGTAAAATCCTGTAAAATCGTTAAAAAAAGCTCGACTTAAAAATTAAAATTGTGAATAAAGTTTTTTAAAATCCAATGCGCTGTTGTTCGTCCGAAGTCTGTCCGCTGCGCTGGCTTTTTAACTTTGACTGCCTTAAAGTAATAATTAGACAAAGCAAAACTTTTTATATACTCTCAAACTTCAATAACAAAAGATAGGTAAGTAGTTGTTTTTTTGATATAAGGCTTCAGTTAGACGTAGATATTTATGATGCCCGGAACCTTAAACTTATTTAGATACTTACTTCGCAAAGCTCCTTGCGGCGGCATACCTACAGACTTGAAATAATTATGTGAGTAGGCAATTTACGTAAAAAGGCTCGTGTACAATAAAACTAATAAATTAATAAATCAAATTGCTTGAACTCAGAAATCGGAACACCTCGGCTGGACGCCGATGATTGGTATCGAATTCTCGAAAATATTATTTGTAAAAGAAGCGAACTCTAGATGCAAAGTGATCCTTTATTTTTACACGGTTGTACCTGGTTTTTGAGCCTGTAATATTATTTGTGAGAGCTCGGTCTCCCAAAATAACCCCTTCGGCTGTGCTACACACGTAAATCAATTAATTTAAAAGAAGCAAAATATTGTTGAGAGCTTTTGAATGAACATCTTAGGTTTTTTTTAATTTTACATAAATAAAAAGTCCACTTTACCTTTAACTTTGTCTGAGCAGCATGGTGTTGGGAGTCTACTCAGCCCTTTTGGTATATAATAAGCATTAGCTTTGAGATGATACTTTTGTTTCAACGGGTACATAGATAGATATTAATTATTAGGGAAGCAAAGCATTGTGTTAATAGAACGTTGGATTTTATCATGATTTTAGTTACAAGAATCTTTTCGAAACGGTTCAATTATTTTTACTCGGTGGGCGAGGTTTTAGGCACTTGTCTTGTTACTTGTTGCACTGACACCCTCGTGACGAGACAATGTTTACATGGCTCCTCTGAAGGTGCCCCTGATTTGTCGATACTTTTATTGTTGACTTTTTCTTGTTTGCGCTCCACACTTATCCTGCATCTTTCAACAGGGAAAGTTTTAAAGATTTATGGATTGTCTAGCGTGACCGCTACGCATACTTAATTTTTAACTTCTTATCCGAATACCCCCAGGTTATCTTTTCAAATGCAGCGCTTGGATGAGCGGGCGCGTTTGTTTCAAGATTAGTACCTAGGTAGGTATAGGTCAGTTTATGTAGTTTCTGCTGTGGTAAATTGTCAAAATATTTTTTTTTTATGTTTCAGGATATCTCCTGGATCTGAGGTACATGCGAAGGACTCAGGATTCGGAGTCCTCTGAAGATTATGGCAGTAAGTATTTTCAGCAATATTTTGAAACATTTTTACAAAATATCGTCGGACAGAAGTATTTAACTAGTAAACGCCTTGAAATTTTCGTACAACGCCGCTAACCTTCTGAGTTTCTCGTCCCGATTTTGCAATATATGGGAAATTTCATATTTTAGACTATTTATCAATTTTGTATTTAAGTACTAGCTTTTACCAGCCTTTTATCAACTTTGCTTCTTACATTTCTTGTATATCGCTGATTTGTTTTCTTTTTTATGTTGATCTCTGATTCGCGCACATTTTTCATTTGTTTTTACTCTTTTTTATTTGCATTGCGAAAACTTCTTTAAATTTTTGTAGAGTATTTTTTTTAATTGTTTGGACTCTTATAAAAAAGACTTTTAATTAAATGAGGGCGTTATTTTCTATCTAGCTGGCACAACATAGACTTTAGACGCTGAACATTACAAAATAATTATATGGAAAATTGGAAATGTTACATTCCTCCTACATCCATTTTCTACTTATTAAGTGGGAGCTTAAGAAATGTAATGAACAATTTACTGACTCAAAGACTGAAATTGAAGATTATTATATTGAATATTAGTATTTTTATGGCACTACTTCTGCATTGTGTCGTTGTCATCTACCTTAGCTAGCAGTAAATTTCCAGTATCAGTACTTTACGTGAAAAGAATGAATTCTTGTTGAGTATAATTGTAGGCAGCTAAGATATCTATTAGCTTGAGTACTTAATAGTACACTTTTTTGTACCGTCGTTTGTTTGTAAAATATACAGGAGTCTTCGCCTATGTATGTAGATGTATAGTCGAGCTAGATCTTCTTTTACCACCCTAAGGTTTCACGTAAGTGGGATTATTATCTTATTACTTATAAGTCAGTGTGATAATGAGCCTTCTTGTTTATAGGGTCCCGTAGCCTTACAGGAAACCCTCATAGTATCGTCTGTCTGTCGGTTTTTGTGTATGTCCGTGCGCGGTTTAGTTTAGAGACCGTTAATACTAGGAGGCTATAGTTTTGCATGGATATATATGTATATAAATAACCACGTGGCCGATCAAAACATAATATTAAATTGTCACATGTTATATAGTTACGGCCCGACTCGCATTTTGTCGGAAGTTTCTAATTGAGGATATTTCATAGAAAATGGTAAGGCGCTTACTTCATCGCCTTATTTAGCCAACACTCGCTCTCGAACTGAAGCCATCTTTAAGTGCTGAGTAAATCGTACATTATAAACGATCGCGAATCACGGAATTTGCTAAATTTAAATTGCAATGCGAAAAAAGGAATTTCCTTCAATTTCCAGCTAAGCGAATTATTTATAAGCTGTAACTATTGTATTTATTTGCTGAATATAGTTTCAAGCAAACTAAAGCTCTGCGTTATATGAGTATTGAACACCTGTGAATATTATAGTCAAGAGCAAGGGCAATAAATTTTCGGATTCCTTACAAAGTTGTAAATTTGATTAGTACATGAGTTATATTACATTTGATTTTGAGTTGCTACTTTTTTTTCTATATTTTTCTTACGTACTTTATTTTACTTACAGTATTTAATTTTATGGCACGAAAAGACTATATGAAATGTATGTCTTGTATTAGAATTTAGTACAATGTGTATATCAGAATGTAGCAATCAAAATTGTTGCCGCCTTTTATTTTTCTACTTGTTATCATTGCCTGTGTAAAACATTGCTAACGAATCTTCTTTGATTGTTAAATTCTTCTTTTGTCACTGACATTTTGAGGGCAGCAGTCAGTTTCACGATAGTATGTATGTATGTATGTATGTTAACTCTTTATTGTACAAAAATAAGAAAAAAGAAAAACATTATTGACAAGCTTTGCTAAGCTTACTTTGGGACTAGGTCAATTGGTGTGAATTGTCCCATGATATTTATTTATTATTTATTTATTTATATTTATTTAACCGTTGAAATGCATGTACAAAGGCGAACTTATCCCTTTAAGGGATCTCCCTCCCTCCTTCAAGGGATTCTCCCTTTAAGGGGATAGTAATTGTGAATGTTGTGATAACGTACATATTTAGACACCATTGCGCTATTTTGGAACTAGTATTGGAATGGGATGAGGCGCTTGAAAGTACTTATTTGTTCTTATAAATATTAACACTGCACTCACATTTTTGTTTAAACTTGGCTGGACGGACTTCCATGAGTCTTAAAAGCACATGCATAAAATTGAGTGTTCACAGATTGTTCTGTGTAAATATGTATACGAATTATGTGTTATAAAGGTGTGCAGAGCCAGGCGCGAGCGGCGCTGATCATGAGCGGAGTGGCACTCGCGGCGCTAATCCTTGTTCTCATCCTGGTCTGCCGCTCCAAGTTCTCTTGGAGATATCTTAAACAAAAGTTCCAGCCGTCAAAGGTAAATTAACCAATAGAGAAAAGCTTTAAGAGTCAAAGATGCCTAGACGCCTGCTCACGTAAACGCTAAATGCCGTGACAGAATTTCCGTCTTACTCTAACGGCATGCGCGTATATTTTTTAAAACCTCTTTCACAGATAGAAAGCTTTAACGCAGGTTAATATAGGCTAACTTTTGTACCAGGAAACTGAAAAGTTCACGCAGGATGCAGACAAAGTTGCGGCCAATAACTATTACAACATCAAATTACTGTTACTACTTTTACCCACACTGATACTTAGTTTCTGGTGTTCATAATTAAATAATCATAGGCCGAGAAACATAACATAACATACTATTTGTATAATAGACTGTATTCGTTATCCAGAATCGAGTGAAGCAGTACCCCGCTACTGGCCTGACGCATCACAATCCACACGCAGAAATGTCGAAACCGAAACCCGAACTGAAACTAGACATTCCGAATCCTGAACCATTGAAACGACCGCAGCCATTAAACGCGCGGGACTTAGAAACGAGGACCTCGCAAACTGAGAAGAGCCAAGGTGCCACCACTCCTAAGACTATGAGCACAGCTCTCAGCAACCGGCACCCTGCTGAAGATACTACCCTGGATTTCTCGTATGACAACATGGGTATGAATGTCACGCCGCCGGAACGCGCGGCTGCCACGCACAAGTTCTAAGGTTCTTGAGGTTTATTGATGTTTAACGATTTTTAAAAAACTGATAGGTACTTCACTTTGATAACAAAGTTTTAATGTATCGTTTTGACTATAATCTTCTATAACATGGATTCTCAGTTTTTTAAAGACGTCACTGCATGAAACCCATCACAATAGGTTATGATTGTTTTACATTAGCAAAGAATACGCTAGGTCTCTTACAAAATAAACCTAGCGATAAATTTTGACATTATCGAATGGAGAGGAATCTTCACTACACTTGAGAATGGTATGCAGTTGTGAGAGTGACTAAGTTATATCAGGTGGACGAGGTGACTACATTAAATAAATACACATTTTAATGTCTTTTTTTTAATAGACTTGCTTTCTTGTAGATTTGAGCATCTAGTTTGTATTGATGAATACCGTCCAAATTTTGTTCACAACTACATAACTAGTAGAGTTCCTTTTTCAATCTTATGAATCTAAATATTTAGTCATCTTTTATAAATTAGGCCTAATTATTATTACAATAATTTATTTTAAGCTAAGTAATATCTGACCCTTCATAGCGCAGCTCAATTAATGTTTATTTGAGATTATTAATTTAAATATACACGTTAGATAATTCCTGTCTACTTATTTACTATGCCTTCTGAACATCAATCATATTAATAAATATACTTTTTCATTATTATGTGATAAAAAGAGCGCTGGTAAGGCTTCACGTAAAAATTAGCCACTGCAGTGTCGCTCGGCTTTGTTTTGAACTTGCCCAAACGCACTGCCGTGGGACTTATTAATATTAGCGAATCATATTTCGTTATCACAAGGAATTTTTTGGTCTGCCTCTAAGGTACGATTTTTAAAACTGTTTCAGATATTGAAGCATTTAACTTCGTAATTTTATTAAAGTCAGTGTATTATATGGCATTAGGTAAGTAGGTAATAAGGTATTGTTAAGGAATAGATAGGTATAGGTTTTTAAAATAGAATTTATTCTACTACCGTAAAAACTTACAACTTTGCCTTTTCATTATAGCATTGCCCACCGCGTCACATTTCAGTAAAAGCGAAATGTACCAAAAGTAGTTACAAATACACTTTCATTCTAATCTGTGGCTTATAGCTAAACATATTGCATGCAACACTGGCCTATCGGTTGACGCGTATCTAATCTATCTTCTGTCACGCGTGAGCTGGCTTGGAGTGCGGACGTGTTTTTTGGCGGGCCAATTAGTACGAAAAAACTTCGAGTGTATTTTAAGCCAGGAAAGTCCCACAAGTATTTAATTTTAACTGTAACTAATATTCAGTTTAAAAACGATGTAGACAAAATCTCAACACCTTATCTCTATTAATTTTGTAATTATGGTAGTGGACAATGTCATGAACGTTTTTCGTATTACATTTTTTTCAACTTTGCCCAGCAAAATTTTACCCTTAGGGTTGTCACTAGTATGTTATATAAAATCATCATCATCATCATCCCAGCCTATATACGTCCCACTGCAGGGCACAGGCCTCCTCTCAGAATGAGAGGGGTTGGGCCGTGGTTCCCACGCGGGCCCAGTGCGAATTGGGAACTTCACACACTCTATTGGATTTCACCGCAGGTTATATAAAATAAAATCCATTTATTTCAGACAGATGAATGTGGTCCATAAAGTTTAGATTATTGTTTAATTTTACACTATTGAATCTTAATCTTAAAACATCTAGTATTATCTATTATTATTAAAATATTAATATCATACTGCACCTAAAGGCAATAAGTAAAAATTGACAACCCTAGCATATCCAGGATTTTGTATGAAGGATGTCAATTTTTTTTTACGACTTTGCCCACACGAGTTTGGAGGTTAAATATATCACTTAAAGGATTTATAATACGACACAACGTTGCTATGCCTATTCTAGATTATTAGACTTTAAGAATCATGACCATAAAATTGATAATCCCGAAGTTATGAAAGTGTAAACAAATGTGGGCAATCTCGAATTTTTTTCAATATTTTGGCCCGCCTGTTTGAGGCCCGTTTTCTAGGGTACGGAAACTCATTTTGAATGTAGTGTTCTCATCTACACAAAGAAAAGTATGTCAATATGTGAGTGCCACAGATAAAGTTGCACAATACCGACCAATTGACTCTAAAAAAAGCAAAAGATCGCAAAAAGCGGGCAAATATGTACGTTTTTACGGTAAGTATTTGTAGAAAAAACGAAAATTAAAAGCTAATAAAATGAGATCAATGAAAAATAAATGTAGAATTTATACACATTGTCAATAAAACATATTAAGAAGCAAGGATTATCTTGTTGTTTCTTGAATTTAAGTGCGTGTATTCGTGTAGCAATAAATCCAATTTAATTAGTATTGTAGGTATGTAACGTCACATATTCGTAGATTAGTAAGTTAGGTACTTATTTTTTTAATTGGATATAATACAATTAAATTAAAAGTGCACTTGTTATGCTCGGTTAGGTACTAAAATGATTCAGTGAAGAACTGAGTTCACGTGCGCTTCTTCAAGTAGTTCAAGTGATCAAATTACAAGTAACTTAATCATATCAACTGCTTTTTCTGAATTGGCACATTATTGCACAATATATTTATAATTTTGTATGACTATTTTATTTATTCCAAACAAGTCAACCATATTTAGACTGGAAATACCAGATATAAAATTAAACTGGCTTATTTGACAGGATGTGGAAAAATAGATTTATCCTGTTTTAATTTTTCGAAAAGACTCTTTACCACTCCGGTATTAAATAAAATACGTGCTAACAAAATATCTTCAGAGCTGCAAAACTTTCTAGCGCATTTAATAAGGACCATTCTGTAATTTCGAAATTTGTAATGTTTGAAGTTTTACGAGTATTTTATGTAGTAATAATATGATATGATTACAGTTGTAATACTTATCGCTTTAAATTGTTTCTGTAATTAAAATATATTGTACTTATTATATTTATGATTGTAACTTGTCGAGTTCGACTCGGGTTCAAATAAATTCAGCATGGCTGAGGTCGTTTTTTACTGAGGGGTATGTTGTGTGTTTTGATAAGTTACAGTTGATTGTAATGTTAATTGTGAATTTATTTTATTTGTGTTAGCTTCTGTGTTGACCTATGATAATTACTGTGTTATTGTTAACGTTTTGTAATTAATTGTCATTGATGTTTTCCCTTGCTTGTATGTTGTGGGAGCTGGATAATTGATTGTGGACAATCACGCCTGGTGGAAAGCGAAGATGAGGCCTACGATAGAGCACGCTTGCCTAGTAAATGCCCATTCATCCTAGACTTGAATTTAGGAGAATAAGCAGTAAGAAGGCATTTGAGCGCGTTGTTGCGCGCGCCCCCAAGCAGTGCAAACTGTACAACAAGAACGGGTCACTGTAACCGATACGCGCGCGCCGCACAACTGCTCAGACCCTTCCTCCAGAACGGCTGCTATAGGCAACAGGCCGGAACACGACGAGAGTCGCTTGACGGCCTGGCTCAACCTATAGGGTGGTGACCAGCCACGGCCGAAGCCTATCACCGGAGTTGTATCGCTCGTTTAGCACCACCCAGGGGTCACGTGTAGGGCCTCGAGGGTAAACCTACGGACAAGAGCGATTTCAACGATCACCAAAGGTCAAGTTATAGGTAACAATTGTGGAAAAAATAAATAAAAAAATCATGTCACTTAATTAAGCAATAATGCAGTCACATAACATCACTTTTAGATTAGAATACCTATTTAGAAAAAATCTATTTTCGCTTAATTGAATGATATGATTTTATTTTTAACCCTCGACACAAAAAGAGGGGTGTTATAAGTATAAGTTTGACCGTTATGTGTGTGTGTCTGTCTGTCTGTGACATCATAGCTCTCAAACGGGTGAACCGATTTGGATGACGTTTTTTTATAAGAAAGCAGGTGTTTTGGCAATGGTTCTTAGATATGTTTCATCAAAATCGGTTCAGCTGTTTCAAAGTTATCAGCTCTTTTGTTAGCTGCGGAAGGGATCTTAGACGAGAAATGGGCATTTACTTTGTTCAAACAAACGTGTGATATAATGACAATTGGAGGTTTTTAAATTTTAAAATTTATAGTTATAATAGTTAATAGTTTAAAGTTATAGTATAGTATAAGTAGTGTGTGTACTAGAAATTGCGATACTTAAATAAGTTTTTGTTAAAAATTTCATTTTCAATGCAAGCTTTTTCGCTGACTGTGCTTTTTGTTGACTTTACTTGCATTACTATCCAAATTACATAAGTACATATACCAAATTTCAAGTTGATCCGACCACTGGAAGTGGATCAAATTCAACTTCCAAGATTTGACCCGTACATACATTATATACATACATTGCAAGTTAATGAAAAGCTAATATTGTAAAAATTTTGAAAATGCACCAATCTAAAATGATACCTTGATACGATTATTTTGTTTTCTCTGTCCGATCTGCAATGTAAGAACAAAAAACCGGCCAAGAGCGTGTCGGACACGCATAAGGTAGGGTTCCGTAGCCATTACAAATAAATCAAGTAATAATTTTCTAAGGATTTCGTATGTGTACGGAATCATCCAAGTTTAGGTATGTTTTATACCTTAGCCTACTATTTACTCTTAAACTACAAATAATTTCCAAGCAATCTTAGCCGCTATATTTTTCCTAGAAAATTTGATATATTTACTACCATTCTGAATTTTTTCAAATTTTTCCACCTAACAGTTTAGATTTTAGAGGTGGGGGGGGGGGACGCTCGATGTTAATGAAAATTTTCACTTTAAAGTTGAATATTTCGCAAAATCATGTTAGCAACCCCGCAATGGTTTTAAAAGACCTATCCAACGATACCCCACACTATAGGATTAGTCGAGAAAAAAAAAATCACCCCCCCTTTACGTCTATGGGAGGTACCCTAAAAAAAATTATTTTTTTATTTTTTATTTTACCACTTTGTTGGCGTGACTGATATGTATATTCATGCCAAATTACAGCTTTCTAGTACTAACGATCTCTGAGCTTAGCCGCGGACAGACAGACAGACAGACGGACAGACATGGCGAAACTATAAGGGTTCCTAGTTGACTACGGAACCCTAAAAAGTACGCTATTTTGACCGTTAGCTTTCTGTCTAATCACTTACTTTCCGCAATATTTAAAATTGGTTCTACCTATTTACTTAGTAGCTCTGTCCATTACGTAATGGTTGAAACGGTACGCATATGTATATTGCAAAAAAAACATAATCCTAAAAGGTATAGTTGATTTCATGTCTATCGAGCTTTGCAATAAAACGAGAAACATACCTACAATATATTTGAAATGTGCAGGAACAATGTGTCAACAAAGGTATTTCAGATCCTTTGGCTTTATATTCGCCTGAAAATAAGCCTCCTATATGTATTAGTAGAGCGCTCTCAACATAACTAACAATTTAATTTATTAAAAGGAAAAATACTTGTACCTACTTCATAATTTTAGTGTTACTGACACACTTCTTTGTAGAGCTTTGTCGTGTCATTGAGTCAATCATTGTGAAGAGCTAGATGGTACGTATCCAACGTACAATACACGTGTCTAACGCAAGTCAGTCAAATGTAGGACAAAATTGCCCTGTTACCCAGTTGATGTGGTAGACTACCGAGCTAGTTTTTGCATATGCGACGAAAGAAGGAACGTCAAAAAGAGAAAAATCTGTTTTTGTCTGACATTCGTGCTAAAAATCGAGCGTAGAGAGGAATGTATAGGGGCCAGGGGGGTTACTACGAAATTCGAAATTTAAAGTTCGTATCGTGCCGTCAGTTTCACTCTTCTGTTTAATAGGTACTATTAGCGAGAATGGAACGGTTTCAGAAGCTGAATCCTCAAAGGTTTCTGAACTCGAAAATCGATTTTAGTAGGTAGTATAAGGGTTCGGTCGACCATGAAAATCGTGTCGTTCAGCTTCGACACATTTTATAGTAGCTTAATCAAAATGGTTCATAATTGAAAACTTTTGAGATGGAACTTTTAAAGTCAAGGACCTTTGCTGTAAACTAAATAGAAAGGAATATTGTGAGTACTAAAGTAAGTACCTGGTTTCTGCCGGGAGCGCCAGCGAAACGTGCTATTTCTGTGGCAGACGGCAAAAGCAACGCTTTTAATTTACGTCATCTACCAACTGAAGGTAGAATAATTTTATACATTAGTGTTCGTGTTGTACACCAGGAATATACAAAAAGGTTTAGGGTGAATAAAAACACAAAGGTTTTTAAAGTCAGCATCGAGTATAATTGAAGTCAACTATTAATGAAGGATTATGGTATCACGTATGATTATTTTTATAAGTACATACCTTCCTACGCAATTTCTTTTGCGTATGTTTGAAACGTGTATTAATAACGTGTAAATATTTTTAAATTCAAAATTCATTGATTATGAGTTTGCCCTCATAATATTTTTTGCAAGTAACAATAACGTAGGCAATTAAATATCCCACAGATCACAGAGTGTGTCAGGTAGCTATAATTCAAGCAGTTTAGTATATAGGTAATATGTTTAGTATATTTCAGATTCCATATGACAGATAAATATTTACGTGAAGTTCCTTTGCTTGAAGAGAAAAGGTTCGTTAAGACGACTTAATCAAAATCAAGGCTCATATACTTATACTATGCTTTTGGCTCATCCTATGATGTCTATTCTTTATGGTAATATCTTCTTATGAAATCTACGAGTAGATGTCACATTTAACTTCTTTCAAGAGATACTTCTTTTAGGGTTTTGTACTTTAAGTGTCCAAACGGAACCCTATTGCTATTACCCAAGCGTCCACCTTTTTAATGCCTTGAT
Organism: Archips crataeganus; assembly: GCA_947859365.1. NCBI lineage: Eukaryota > Metazoa > Arthropoda > Insecta > Lepidoptera > Tortricidae > Archips > Archips crataeganus. The sequence goes on along the minus strand of OX402045.1, from coordinate 17,118,448 downwards.
ACAGGGGTCCTTGATACAGGATTCACAGTATAGCCGTTATAACAAGAATTTAGGTATTTCATTGCTCGATAATTAAAATAACAAATTCTAAATTCAATTGAAATATCATTGTTATAATAATAATAATATACTTATGGGTATATTATTGACTATCTATAGTCTCAGTCTCCTTGAATTAATCTCTAAAAAAAAAAAGAATTTCGTTCGTTACGTAAGATAGTGTTTAATTAAAATGGTAGGTAGTTGGTATTTTATACAACCGTCCATACATAACATTCCAATAGGTTTAAATAATATGACATTAAGTTTATTTGGTAGAGTTAGTTGTAATTCTTAGGTACGAGTAAGTTGAGGGTTACTTATATTAATCTAGACACGTAGGTATGAAATTATAAGTATATATATCTACGCATAATTACTATACTAAACGGGGCTTGTAAAAAAATTCTCTCAACGGAACGTCATTTCTACTCTAGAATGGTGCGTGAAGCGGTTGAAATTAAAAAGCACAAAAATTTCAACCGGGAAAGCTTTCGTCTTCGCGGAATCCTGTTATGAGTGTAGTGTGTCGGTGTGATGGGGTGCCGTTCAGTTAACTCGTGACCACGGCTGCTGCAATGTGGCCGGAACGTCGAGGTAAATATTATTTGCGTGATAAGTCCCGCTTAGTATAATTATGAGTGAAAATCACGAAAGTTTAAAACAGTATATATTATATGATATAATTTGTTTGTGCGTGTATACAGGAACCAAGTTTTCGTACTTACTTTGTAATTGGTCAAGTTATGGTTGGTTGACTGTCATGCGTAGCGCTGAATCCGTAGACGAGGTTTGTGCAGATATTAATACATAGGTACCTCTGTTTTTTATTAGTATGGCATAGATCTGGTACAGTCTAAAACCACATCCATTCTTTTGAATCACGGAAACGAAACGACTAGGTGCAGTCAAGTGTAAAAATATGGGTGCACACAACTTGCTCATAAATATGTCCCATAGCTCTTATGTCGTCGAATTAAGGTATAGGTATATAACGATGGGACGATTAAACGTTTAAACGTTTCGATTGATTTCCGAGCAAACCTCAGGTCAAAATTTTACTGTCACTATTTTATTATTTTAAAAGTTACATTAATATTACTTCCAAGTTAATTTACTTTATCTTATCTCTATGTGAACATGACTTGAACTAATTCTTAACAACTCTCAACAAAATGACGAACAAATTCCCATTGCACTTACGTTTGAGTTGGAACCAATTTCATCTTCCTAATGTGCCCAATGTTAAAACGGGCTCTGCAAATCTGCTTTTAGTTAATACTATTCGGATTGCGCTCCAAACCTTCACTCCCACTAGTTGAATAGCCCTCACTCCGAATTTACGGCAAAATGTATTGCATATTGATTCCGTCTACGGGTTCTACTTAATTACGAATAACACCCGAAAATCGTCTCTATGATCAAATATGAGACCACCACCATCTGTAAGTATTTCTTTTTCGATACATTCTCAATGCATTCAGTTGATATACATTAATTTAAACATTTTATTTGCGTTTATTCTTATGCTAATTTAATAAGGTATTTGTACCTACGTAACTAAGTTTAACATTGTCATTATTTTAGGCACTCTTGTGGCAGTATTGTACTTAAAAATAGAAGTGGACATTTAAGTAGCATACATAGGGTAGGATTTTAGTAAGCAGCGAATCAGTGTCTGTACCTGTACCTACGTATATATTCTATGGAAGAACTTTTATCGAAACAGAAAATAAATGGGTAACCTACGGTTCACTAACATTTAATTTTTTGAAGGATTTTTCTTTGTTAGTGTACCTTTTATAAAATTAAGTAGTTACGAGTAGTTATTACTTACTAGGAATATTTATAGAGAATATAATTGTATAGCCTTCAGGAAATCCGTCCATTAATTAAGGAAAATAGACATGATTTGTATTCTATGTGTCTTTATAGAAATATTTAGATAAGTCATGTTTGAAAAGATTCTTACTACTGAGATGTATTATAATTGAAATAAATGTTTACATTATTATACATTGTTTTGATGAAGCATACCATTCATTGTTTCTGGGAGTCTTACTGAAAAGATTGATAACACACTAAAGAATGGAACAATTGTATCACTGTTGGTCTTTGCCAAACTGAGACTATTTGTTTAGATAAGCTGCGTGTTTTGTGAGAATTATAATAATTATAAATCGAAGCTATAGATGACCTACCTACCTACACCTATACCGACAGAAAATGCTGCGAGCGCTACATATCGACTGTCTAGTAGAGTAACAAAATATTTTAATACTAGCTGTTGCCAGCGACTCCGTCTGCGAAGGTAGGTATACAACTAAAAAAAAACAACTAAAAAATAGAAAATAAATAAAAGTTTAAAAAACTAAAAATACGCTTGTATAGGAAATCCACCTAAAAATGAAGAATAAATATTAATCAATTTGAATTAAGAATGGTGTATTTTTTTTATTCGTAAACAATTATTATATTGTTATATCAAGATCAAAATTTGTAAACAATACTAAATATTGATAAAATAAACAAGAGTTTAAAATATTTTATTGTAAAAAAAGCGTGGGGGTGCTATATGGTGTCAATTGTTAGAAATTTTTTATTGTCTGATTTGAGTAGAAGGATTATCAAATATTTTAAACTATTATTTATTTTATCAATATTTAGTATTGTTTACAAATTTTGATCTTGATATAACAATACATACAATTGCTTTACTAATAAAAAAAATTACAATATTCTTAATTCAAATTTATAATCTAGTTTTTAGGTAGATTTCCTATAAAAGCGTATTTTTTACTTTTTTAAACTATTATATATTTTCTATTTTTTTCGTTTTATTTTGTTTTTAGTTGGACTTCCTGTGAAAGCTTGTTTTTTAGTTTTTTTAACTACTTTTTTTATTTTTCGTTGGATTTTTTTCACAGTGAGGGTTTCCATGAGCTAAAAAGAGACACATGGCGGTTTTTTGTATACTTGGTCTTTTGTGCGCGCGCACTACTCTACAGTAATATACCAAACGTAACCCTCTCTCTTTCTATCTTTACCCCCTCACCCCCTTCAACCCCCCAACACCCAAACCCCCAACAACCCTCAACCCCTAACCCTCAACCCCAACCCCCCCTTACACCCTAACACCCCTTACCCCCAACACCCTTTCCCTTCACCCCCTAACCTCCCCTCCTTCCAGCTCCATCATCAGACCCTTGATACCATCTAGGACCAAAGTACTCGTCAAGACAAATCATACGAGCTCAAACTCAATGGGGTTGTGTCGTTTTATTGTGGAGTGCCTTTGGCCATTTTCCAACTCCATCATCAGACCCTGGTTACCATCTGGGATCAAAGTACTCGTCAAGACGGATCAAACGAGCCCAAACTCGACGGGGCTGTGTCGTTTTATTACAGAGTTCCTATGGCCACCATCCAGCTCCATCATAAGATCAGCTCCATGTTACAATAATATTGCATTGTCATCCAATTTACACATACGTGCAAAAATTCAGCTCAATCGGAAACCGGGAAGTGGGTTAAAATCATGTTCAAAGTTCCCGTTACATTCACACATACATACATACGACCGAAGCTAATAAAAGCGTATTAAAAGTTACGAAACAAAGAAAGAAAGAAAGAAAGCAAAAATATTTATTTGCCACAGTAAAAAACCAAAATACACAAACAGGAAATAAAAACATAATACCTAGTAAAATTTAATTATTGTTTTACAAGTAAATATGTATATAACGAGTTCTGTCCTGCGGCAAAAGGATCGAGCAGACTCAGCTAATGCTGCGCTTACGGGGAAGCTGCCAGCGCTGGTTTTCAGCCTGGAATAGCGTCTGTAGCGGGTTTGATGGCGGACAAAAAAAGAAAATTTAACAATACTTAGTAGGTAAAAAAAAAACAAATATAATACTTAATATTGAAATTAAACCAGAAACCGGAAGAAAAGAAGCCAAATTTCAGTTCCTATTCTTACTAAACAAATATCAATAAGGATAGTTACGACCGGATAGCCTAGTTGTTAGAGAACTTGACTACGAAGCTTGAGGTCCCGGGTTCGATTCCCGGTCGGGGCAGACATTTGTGTGAATAATACGAATGTTTGTGCTCGAGTCTTGGGTGTTTAATATGTGTTTAAGTATGTATCTATCTATATAAGTATGTTTATCCGTTGTCTAGTACCCATACCTAGTACAAGCTTTGCTTAGTTTGGGACTAGGTCAATTGGTGTGACTTGTCCCGTGATATTTATTTATTTAAAAATAGCCTACGACCTATTCTCAGACCTACCGAATGTGGAGAAAAAAGTTTGATAAAATCGGTCAAGCCGTTTCAGAGGAGTTCGATAACAAACACCGTGACACGAGATTTTTATACACCGTGAAATTTTAGTGGTTGTTTTCCCAAAACGAGGTGATTTAGTATCGATTGTACAATCGATTTATAATTACTATTTTGACTAGAGTCAAAAATCCAATTGTGAAAAACGAAATTCGAAAATGACCGCAAACCAATAGTAACGCTTCGTTGGTACAAGTAGCGTACGATCGTACGATAGGTTAGGTTAGTAGGTTAGGTTAGGTTTCGTTTTTCACAATTGGATTTTTGACTCTAGTCAAAATAGTAATTATAAATCTATTGTACAATCGAAACTAAATCACCTCGTTTCGGGAAAACAACCACTAAAATTTCACGGTGTATATTTGATGTATCAAAATTTTAACCAAGGTGTGAATCAATACAAGTGATAATAAAAAAATTATACAGGAATTAGTAGTCACTTTCATACCTGCATTTATTATGACCACATTTCGTCCGTCTCCTGTATCTACTTGGATAATTCTCATACTTATCAAGAAGTTTCTGGAGTCTTATTCTAATCATTTTCTGCTTATGTTGTTCTAGCAGGTCTGCGTAAGCGTCCGAAAATGGCAAAATATTGATTCCTCCACCGGAGGATACTAGTCCTTCTATTCCTGGCATGAACCCTGCTTGGGGTAGTGGAGCGGGCATGATAGGCGGGTACATCGGAAGTGGGGGGTACATTGGAGGTGCCGCGTACATTGGAGGCGCGGGGTACATTGGAGGCGCGGGATACACTGGTGGTGTTAGAGGTGGGTAAGGTGGCATCATTGGAGGTACTGGCACAGGCATCGGCAAAGGTATAGGTATGGGTACTGGCGCCGAAGGCGGCGGCCCAGGCGGCGGTGGCCCTGGTGGTGGTAGCGGCAGCGGCATTGGTACGGGTGGAGGTAAATTGCAGTCTGCAGGAATATGTCGCGGATACCAGTAGAGCGGATTACAAGGGTTCTCTCCTCGAGGAAAGTGACGGTACGATGGACTCAAGTCCATCGGGTCTCGGTAGCTTAAACCAGCTATGCTGCATGTTGCCAGTTCCACCGATATCACTATGATAGATATCTGAAAATAAACAGCGATTTAATCTATCTCTGTCTAACATTAAAAAACCGGCCAAGTGCGTGTCGGACCTCCTCCTTTTTTTGAAGTCGGTTAAAAACGGCAATAAAATTTCATTTTTTGTATGGGAGCCTCCTTAAATATTTGTTTTATTTTAATTTAATTATCTATTTTTAAAGTAAATATATAACTAAATATTCTGTGAATAATTCAAGCGTTTACCTATTGCCGTTATCAATATCGAGCAAAAACGAGCAAAAAAATCTTGTATGGGAGCCCCCTTAAATATTTATTTCATTCTGGTTTTTAGTATTTGTTGTTATAGCGGCAACACGGACGGACGGACAACGGAGCCTCAGTAATAGGGCCCCGTTTTTAACCTTTGGGTACGGAACCCTAAAAACAATACTTCCCATTTACAAAGTGACCCAGGAGAGGTGATAGGTGTTGACAGAGGGCTTTTATTTCTCTTTTGTATTTGTTGCACCAGTCCAGGATCACCCGCATATAGGTTTAGATGATGATTAGCTATGATAGTGAGCTATTATTGTACACCTAATGTCCATAGATTGTCTTGTTCTTAAATGGTTTGCTATTTTAGAAAGTGAGTGTGAAGTTGCGACGTAGGTACTTTGGTAAAAAAAAAGTATTTAAACTTACCTAAATTTACTTGTCACATAATCTACTGACTTCATTAAAATAGTAAGTATTAATTTCTTACCTTTAAACATGTATTCATAGTGATTTTTCATGAAATTAACAAGACACACAGCTACCGTCAATAGGTATGCGATATCTTAACTACAATGGGCCATTATCAACCGTACACAATGCGAGCTTGTAAAAAGTCATCAACAACTTTAGTTTTTGGACTTGTTGACTTGCTTTGTCGAATCTGCACTTCTTATTGAGTTTTTGATAAAGATTAAACAAGTAAACGATTGAGAGTAGTACAAAATTTAATTAGAGCCAGAAATCATCTCAATACTAATACATAAATAAATTACACAAAATCAATGTTAATTAAGGCTTAGTTTTTGATAAGGTAACGAAACGTCCTTTTTCCGTTTTCTTCCAGCCATTTTTGAGTATTTTGTTAACCACGTCTTTCCATATATTGTTATTAATGTCTTCCTTTTTCTTTTTCTTCCCTTTTTCGTCGTAGGTGTTGCTATTATAAACAGGGGCCTCGCGGGCGGCTCCACCGTAGGTTCTTGATAGTTTTTTTATCATTGATTCACTCTTTTTGGATATAGGTTGGTAGTATAATGCGACAGGGCCAAGGTTAGGCATGACCTGTATTGTTGGATAACTAGGTTGATTGCTTACGTCTCTTCTAACTGACGCAAGCATTTTCTCGTATGGTGTCATCTCACGGTTCAAACGGAAGCCACGCACTGGCTGGATTGAATATGGAGATCTTGGAAAACTTGGGGTATAGAAGTGATAGTTCTCTGTATATTCGAAATTGTAAGGCATTTCGTAGACACCGCCACTGCCACTAGTCTTGATGTCGTCTACATACACGGGTCTCCTTTCTTTTAAGACGCGATAAGCTCCGTTCTTAGGGATTCTGGAACGTATTAATTTCTCGTACATGTCAGCGCAGTCCTCGGGCAGATGTAGAGGGTGCCAGTAGAACGGGTCACATTCGTGAACATGTCGATATCTCTCCTCAAAGTCAAAATGATCCATGTAAGTAACGCCGGCGATTGAACTCTCACTGCTTCTCCAAAGCAGATTTAGTATGCATACGATGTGCACAAAATTTATCTGAAAAAATAAGTACGGGTAGGTAAGTTTTATTAAATGTTTATTAGGTATTATAATTATATAGTTTAATGTTTAATTTAAGATACTTCAAATAAAAAATTATATGGAAAACAAAAGAAGCATGTTATGTTACTGAATAAAATAAAATAAACCAGGGAGCATAAATAACGGGTCACTCTGCATGGGGCTTTTTATATAAAGTGGACCGTTATTTTTGGCAGTCATTGTTTGTCGTTATTTGCAAAAAAAAATTGAAAATAAAAATGCTCACTGTCATTCTAGCGTTCTTTGATTTTAGTTTTAAAGTGACAACTTCTTTCAATCGCACTTTGTTAACACCTGTTAAATGCGTTTTGACGAGGTTTCGTAATGAATCATTAGCTATGTAATATGCCACCTGCCAGGTTATGCGCACTCGGTCTTCTGACTAAAAACCGAGTAACAAGTGCGTACATAATTTTAATACATAATTCATGCCAATACAATGGGCTACAGAGAAAAGTAACTCACCTAGATAGAGTCGTAATTGGGCATTTCTATTTTTCGTTGTACCCAAATAAGAAATTGTTAACAGGGAGTTAATATTAGTCCGTTTGGTTACGCACTTTTTCAAGTCTTTACAATAAAAAGAAAACTTAACAAACCGGACCATTCTTCACTTCTTATAATACATTGTTAAACTTGTCCGATTTGTACTTTTTTTTTATTGTAAAGGCTTGAAAAAGTGCGTAACCAAACGGACTAATTTTAACTCCGTGTTAACAATTTCTTAATTGGGTACAACGAAAAATAGAAATGCCCAATTACAGACGCTATGCCGGTTGTTTTAATTTACAATTGATGTAAACATTTCTGAAGGGTAGGACTGGATAAAAAAAATTTTTTTTCGCAATGCCGATTACTTTAATTAAATTATAGGTATGACATTCCTTATATGATATATTAAATATTCGTTTTTTGGGTTTCGTAGTTAAAAGGGATAAAGTAACCTCGCCATAGAATTTTGTCATGTCTGTCTGTCCGTCTGTCCATGTCCAGAGACTCTTAGGCTTATGATCGAAACGCACTTAGTTGGTTTTGGTTCGGCTACGATTAATTAAACACTTACTGAACAGCTCGGGATGTATTTAAATAATCTTTGCTACCCTCAATCTTAGGATATCTCAGTATTTTTATGATCACTGGTAGAATTATAACCGGCGGTTTTTCCATGCAAGTTTCTGTAATATTCAGTGTTAAATTAGAAGTGATGTTTAGAATGGAATAAGAAATATAATTATTTCATAATTTGCTGAATTAAAGTTATTTTCGCGCGTACTATCATCGTTTGCAGTATTTTTGGGGTCTTCGTCACAAAGGCAGTAGTAATAGTTTGTTATACAGAGCAAAAATAATATTGCAAAATGCATTATTTGATATTTCAATACAAGGTAAGTATGAATATAATTCAATTTGAAATAAAATCGATAAATAAAACCGTTATAACATGTGTTAAATAAAATAACATTATATAGGTACTCGAACAAAATGGTTTTCAGTCAGTCAGGCACAAAATAGGTTCTTTTATTATTTCAGAACTTAGAGTTGAAATAGCCTATGAGCTTTTTCTAAAATGAAACCAACTTAAACAAAATTAGTGTGCCTGTTTGGCTAGTTCTTTTTTGTTGTGTTTATATTTTTTATATGAAAGAAAAAGTGAAAAAAATAAGGTTAAAAATCTACTCATAAAAAATGAGTGAGCCAGACAGAAGTTGATGGCAGGAAAATTTGGTCACATTTGACTCATTAGTACCATGAAAAGCTGAACCGGGCAGCTAGTATATAATAAATCCTATCCCATCCCACTCCACTAATATTATAAACGTGAAAGTTTGTATCCATGGATGGATGGATGTATGGATGTCTGGATGTATGGATGTTTGTCACTCTTTCACGCAAAAACTACAGAATAATTTTTGATGAAACTTCACAATAATACATCAGAATAGATAGATAGATAGATAGATATAATCTTTATTCTCCAAAACAAAGACATGGCTTAGTAACTAAAGAATAATAAAACTAACAATAGCAAAGAGAAACACAAAAAGAATAACATATAGGCTATAATTTATAAAGATATTGTATAAATTGGCCAAAATATAACAATAAGTGTCACGTAAGGCCGTGAATTTGTTTGTTTATTAATTGGATTAATTGGAATATTTTTTTTGAGCCTCTTATTTTATTGGTTCCCTGTACTTGATTTGGAAAGATTAATACGCTGATAGTTTATTTTTTCCACCAGGGTTTGTATTTAATTCATTATTATTCACTTATTCTAAAATGGCGTATCTCCCGTTCTACCGTAGAATATACCCTATCTATACTTTAGTCTTATCTCCTCCGAAAAAAAAAGTTTTAAGTGATCGGGTTTTACACCTTCACGCCTAGGCGTAGGGGTCTAGACCGCAGAATTTATTTTACTGAATTTCAGTATAAACATAGATGGCACATAAGAAAATAAACTAGGCTACTAAAAGCTTTAACTACTTTTAAAGCTAGTAACTACTATAAGAAAGTAGAAGTATTGATGTAAATATTAAAGGAACCTAAGGGCGGGGCGTGGGCTGGTGAAGGAGAAGGAGGTAATAGCTCCGTCTTTTTAGTTTTTTTACTTCTTTGCTCATTTCTCGCAAATCATGAAAATAGCCTAATACAGTTTTATTGTAAGTAATTTAATTTCACCGCAGTCTAATTTGTGGATGAAACAAAACTTTGTAGAAATGGACGGCGAGATTGTGTGTACGATGCGCAAAATTTAGATGATGTTAGCAGTATCTATATGTATATGTATAGGTATGTTTGTAGCTCTTGTTTTAATACAATTACTACCTATAGTAGAATAAAATACTCGTATATGGTCTTTAAGCTTTGATGTTTTACAGATTTATTGACTGTTTACAGATTTAACTTCCCTATTATGAAAATTTTAAAATGCAATGAATTGAATCGTTGCATTATTGTGAAGAAATACGTACTGTCAAGGAAATTGAATCACGTAATTGTACCCTTTTTATTGCAAATGTCATGTTAAAGTTCCATACACCTGCCAAAGGAATCATCGTGAAATTGGTTATGAAAAGGTTCCACCCTGGTACGCGATTAAGTTTCCTTGACTGTACAATAGTAAGGAAACCAACGTCGTGCGATATAACATCAAGTAGTAGGTGGTCGGCCGAGTAAATCCTGAAAAGGACTAAACCCTTTGAGTTAGTGTAGTGTTAATTATACTCAAAATAGTGTTACAGTCATAGTGACGTAAATGAAGAACACATGAACAAAGTGCTTCGCCTTAATAGACACTAAGAAAAGTCATTGGACGTTATTCTTAGAGACTTTAAACAAAATAGTAGATTATGTTAAATGAATATTGCTTATTAGCCTTTATGAGCTAGATTGTAATTAAAAAAAAAATCATTCCGAGGTACTTGATAAAAATAACACTATAAGGCTGCGTTTCCACCAGAGATGTGCGAGGTAGCTAAGCGGTGCGAGGCTGTGTAACGAGAATGTTTAAAGGTGTGAATTTTTCCACCAAAGATGTGCGATGCATAGCGAGGATGTGTAGCGAGCTCTTTTCAAATAAGCGGGCGGGGTGCGGTGAGGCGGGAGCGGAGCAACATCCCTCGCAACACATTCCTCGCACACATCTCCCTTTTTTTGTTGTAGGTAAATGAAGTGTTTTTAGTGGTTCATGACAAACACATCCCTCGCAACGCATCCTCGCACAGCACCGGTGGATACGAAGCCTTAAAGTCCAACGTTCGCTCGGACAACGCTATCAATTGATTGTAAACGAAGTTTAACACGTCATCTTGTTTAAGTTAATTCACGTTCTATAAATTGTGTTAAGAAAGAGAAAGAGAGTAAAGATACACATTCATTGATTTGTGGGCCGTTATTTCAATATTAACGTTTATTAATTTTAATTTCTTAAAAGTAAATAATACAGTCATGTACATGCATTGTTATCTGAACTACATATCCGTACAAAATTTTAAATGAGTTCCATCACTTGAAGTGGGTGAAATTCGACCTATAAGATTTGAAGACAATTTACATTCGTACACACGAACATAGTCAGTTAAATAAAAGCAGGTAAAATCATAATAATTATGGACGTCTGAGGAAACGTTTTTATTCCAAAATGTTTACTGAGTCCGAACCAAGTTGTTTATATGAGCTTTATCCTCCCTTCTAAAAGCGAAATTGTCTAAAGCGTTATTGAATCTTCTCTCAGCGACAAAAGTAGGCATCATGGCAGTTTGCGGGGGACAGCAGCACTGTTCTACAGGAGCCTTGTCATTGTTTCTACGGACTCGAGCGGATTTTTCAAGGACCGCCGCTTTATCTTTCTCTCTAATAATTTCCATGTCATCTTTAAATTGTTGAACTTCTTGTTGGTTTAGAACACCTCTAATGTTAAGTAAATCTACTGCTTCTTCATTCAACTGGAAATCTAACTTGCATTCTGTGAAACGTTGAAGACATTAGTTGGTGTAAATCTCACCTAAGACCTAAATAGTTTCATAGATATCAAAGACAGTGCTTCTAAATATGTCGTAATTGATTGTCTAAAAAATATGGTTGAGGCCATGTATGACTAAAATAATAATAGTTCACTGACTTGCTTGTAAATTATAAGTTAGATTCCTATTGAAAGTACATAAATATAAACCATACAAAACCTGAAACAGGTTGCCTACTTTTTCGGGAAGGTCAGTCTTCTATGGATCCTCTACCAAACGTAGATACAATAAGGAGATCTAGAAATAGTTATTTCAATAAAATAAGGGAATTTCGATATAGGTAATTATTTAATTGTTTAATGAAGTTGATGGTTTTAGATCTTCATCAATTTCGACATTCAAATTACACAAACTGTACAATATCTGCTGGTGACGAAACATACATTCATTTACAAACACATTAACCAAGGATAACATTTTTACACTTTTTTGTTTCTAGTTTAAATTCTAAACTAATAGCATTAACGTGTTGGCGCGTAAGTACGCTGACTAAGTTGACCGCCAAGGAATTTTAAGTCCTTACAGATATTGTAAAATGCTTCTCTGTAAAGTATCGTGGCGTGTAGTCTAGCTGTTTCCACTGACCTTCATTGGGAGGACATTCACACACGAAATGAGGTGACTTTACGGGCATGTCGTTATGTCTCCGAAAGAAATGTTCTATAGGTCCTTGAGGCACATCCCAGGACCACCTGTCCCAGGGTAAGTCAACTGCTACTATGGGGTTAGCGACAATCAGTAACCCCAACCAAGTGGTTGCCTGTTGATATTAGAATAAGAGTCAAATTGAACGTGACTAGATAGTACATACATATATATGTGGGAATATTAGGTTAGCTTAAATGATTTGCCTGGCAATACTGCTTGCTTTAATTTAAAAAATAAGTATAATGTCAGTCGTTGAAAGTCAGTAAAAGCTCTGTACGTGTTCTGATTTGCATCCTAAGTTTAATACAGTTTTATAGGAATAACTTGTTTGTTTTTCGTCTGCCATCCCCACAAAATTATGGGGGCTCGTCCGGGATGGTGAAAAACATCGAGTTCAAGACGAAAGATTGTAAGACGTAAGCAGATTCATGATTTAAATTTCAAAAATAAGCTAACGGCCATATTCATCGCTAGTCAAGCTGTCACCTTGTCAGTTGCTATCATTGACAACAAGATTGCGTTTTGTTCCTGCAAGTTCACTATGAAGGTTGATGTATGGCGCGAAAGTCATAATTGCGTTTTGTTCGTGCGAGATTTATAAAGGTGGACACACACTTAGATTATATTTTGTTATTAAAAAATATCAGATGTCTTAAAGAAAAAATATTACCTATTTAAAATATCAACGGATTAAAAAAATTAATCTAGAAAAGAAGACGATTTTCTAAGATTATCAAGACGTAAAAGACGATAACCGGAGATATTTTAAGAAGTGAAGATGCCGCCGCGTAAGAAGAAAGATGGAGAATCGAAAACAGAGCAAGAGCATGAACAAGAACAAGAGCAAGAAGAAGATGAAGAGGGATATGCTAGCGCAACTCCGCGTATTTCATTTACTGATTTGGAAAAATCTATGACAACATTTAGTGGAGACGACGCCTATGGAATTGAAACATGGATTACAGAGTTTGAAGATATCGCATTGTTGATGGAATGGAGTGATTTGGAGAAGCTTATTTATTCAAAACGGCTTTTAAGCGGAACTGCACGTTTGTTCCTACGATCTCTAAAGGGTGTTACAAAATGGAATGCTTTGAAAAAAGAACTCAGAGAAGAATTCTGTTCCAGCCTAAACAGTGCTGCGCTACACAAACGACTTGCGTCACGGAAGATGAAGACTAACGAGACATACCAGCAATACTTTTTACACATGAAGGAGATAGCTATACTCGGATCTATAGAAGATGAAGCATTGATGGAATATGTTATAGACGGCATACGTGACACAGAATCTAATAAATCGATTCTATATGGAGCAAACAATATGAAGGAGTTCAGGAAAAAGTTAGAATTATACAGTGAAATAAGAAAGAAGATTGATGCAAAGATACACAATTCTAACTCAAAGCCTTCCCTATCACCTAGTACTTCCAAAGAATATCATCCGAAGCCGAAGATACGTTGCTATAACTGCGGTAGTACTGATCACTTATCTAAAGATTGCACAAAAGGTGTAAAATGTTTTAAATGTAACGATTTTGGACATAAGTCGACTGAATGCCGGAACAAAGAGATACATCAGCTGACGATACAAGAAAAGGACAAAGACCGTTGCGTTACACCATATAAAGATGTGCACATTAACAACACCTCAATAAAAGCCTTAATTGACACAGGGAGCGATGTAAATCTTGTCAAGGAATCGTATGTTGATAAAATCAATTGCAAGAGTTACAACCACGACTCGGTGCTGTGCCTAAAGGGCATCGCTGACCATGAGATACACACTAAAGGATCATTCATGGCTAATATCCAGATTGACGACTGTTACTTCAACACAACGATCCATGTTGTGGAAGATGATTCGATACCGGTTAATGTCATACTCGGAAACCCAATTTTAAACAATGTCGAAGTTAATTTCTCACCTGAAGGTATTTCGGCCAGACGTGTAGTAATGCATTTAACGATATTAGAAGATTTTAAAGAAAATTCATTGGATGTTGCACAGAAAGGATGCAAAGATGAAATTAAGACGGTGATTCAAGACAAAAATTCTGCAGATCCTGAAAAAGAATCCAATGTTGAGCTGAAGATTATCCTTGATGACGAAACTCAAATTCTCCAAAATCCAAGATGTATTTCGCCATTGGAGTTTGATAAACACAAATTTCAGGGAAGTACACAAATATCAGAATGGCTTAAAGCTGATATAACCGCACCAAGTAAATCAGACTCTGCAAGTCCAGTTGTTCAGGCAAAGAAGAAAAACGGCCCTTATCAGATGCGTATTGATTATAAGCGACCTAACAAACGAATAAAAAAGAAAGACTCACCTTCGAAAGTTGCTCGCTGGGCGTTGTTGCTCGAAGAATATGATACTACCATTGAACACCAACCTGGAATAAGGATGAAACACGCCGACGCTCTAAGAAGATATCCTATAAAAATGTTTATGTACATACCGATATAGCATCACAAATAAGAAAAGCCGAAGATGAAGACCTGAAACGAAAACTGATAAAGAAATTATTAGACACTGAACCTTATGAAGACCATGTTATTGAAAATGGAATTTTGTGTAAAGTGAAGGATAGAAATAAAGTAATTGTGGTATCGAAGAAAATGCAAACTGAGATTATACGAAAGAACCAGAAGATAGAAGAACTTATACTAAGAGAATATTATATCGACCACATGAAAGAGAAAATTAAAGCGGTGATAGATAATTGCGTAGAATGTATTTTGACGTCGCATAAGAGAAGAAAGAAAAAAGGTTACTTACCAAGTACGTATCACGTCATAAACCACCGAAGCTCTGCCGATCAGATGAAACCCTGGCTTATCGCTGAAGATTCCGCACATTCATCCGAGACTGATGAATGAACAGGATGGCCGTGTGGGAATATTAGGTTAGCTTAAATGATTTGCCTGGCAATACTGCTTGCTTTCATTTAAAAAATAAGTATAATGTCAGTCGTTGAAAGTCAGTAAAAGCTCTGTACGTGTTCTGATTTGCATCCTAAGTTTAATACAGTTTTATAGGAATAACTTGTTTGTTTTTCGACTGCCATCCCCACATATATCTACATGATGCCGCGAGATGAAAAACCAATGACAACGGTGTCACCCGTCGATTAGTTAAATATACGTAGTATATTTAATATTCTTTGGTCTATACTATTTTAGAAAGGTTTTCAAACAAAACAAAATTATACTGTGAAATTTAATTTATTTGACAGATGTTTATTTTATTTTTAACGTGAAGTAGGCAACTGTATAACGACTCAAAATTTAAGCTATTTAAATAGTGCGATAAGGTCTGGGCTCATAATAATTTCTGTTATATTCAGCGCCATGTCGATGAGATCGTAACCATAATGGGCGTAACGTCGACCTGAGTTTCATTGTAAATTCTGAAGGCGTCTGCTTATGAAAATTTGGAAAAAACGAGTTTGTTTGTAATTTATGTTGCCTGGGTTTGCATTTAGCTAGCTTAGGACAATCCCAGCTCGAAGGAGATTTTACGCGTGTATTAAAACTAACAGTAGTGCTTCTAGTTTTTTCATTTGAAGTATCAGTCGTGGAGTCGGACATTTTAGATGTGGAGCAAGTTGTGTAAGGCAATCTGGTTTGCAGTTGTTTAAACGGTGCATTCGTGTTCTTGGCCGTAGAATAATCCCTTGGGTACATACTTTGATAAGCTGATTTCCCTTTCTTCCCTACGAACAGAGGAAAAACCATCGCAAAGTTGTTTTGACCCTTACATCCACCTTCGCACAATCTATAAGGTGCAGTGAACACAAGATATCCGGGGTTTTCAGATATTTCTAGAACAAGTTTTGTACATTATCGCAAAATTACCTGAGGTCGATAAAAAATCTCTAAAAATCTCTAATATAAAAATGAATCGCTGAATGTGTTGCTAAGCGCATAACTTCCGATCGACTGCACCAAATTGCATAATTCTTTTTTTGTTGCGTTTGTTATTGTCAGGAGAAGGTTTTTATGAAAGAAATTTTAAAAAAACAACGGGGGCGAAGCCGCAGGCATCAGCTAGTACTAAATATTATTTATTACTGTAAAATAAAAATATAATATTGTTAGGAATAAATAAGACTTGCAACACCACTGCGTTGATTTTAGAGATCGTCAATTGACTTCCGTCGGTGTTATGTCAGTGGTGAGCGCCGGAGCTCAGTCTCATGAGCCATTCTTACTGGGCACTTGGCATAGGACGGTCGTATTGCTCTGAGCTTATCCTTTCGCGCCTAATTTTAAGATTAGAAAGTGTTTTCTCCATATTTTCGTTCGTCTTGCAATTATTTGTAACTTTACCTATTATGATTAAATAAAATTATAGTTGTAATTTTTCGTTTATTTGATCATCCCTAATAATATCTATTATATTACTAAAACATATTTAAAAGACAAAAATAAAAACATAAATTAACTTAATCTAAACCTAAAAACCTGTATTTACAAATATCTTAGACGACCAGATGGCCTAGTGGTTAGAGAACCTGACTACGAAGCTTGAGGTCCCGGGTTCGATTCCCGTGTCGGGGCAGATATTTGTATGAAAAATACGAATGTTTGTTCTCGGGTCTTGGGTGTTTAATATGTATATAAGTATGTATCTATCTATATAAGTATGTTTATCCGTTGCCTAGTACCCATAACACAAGCTTTACTTAGCTTACTTTGGGACTAGGTCAATTGGTCTGAATTGTCCCGTGATATTTATTTATTATTTATTATTATTATTATTATCTCCCACATCGCTGCTAATGGGCAGGGTGCCCATAATGCTGGTTGCGTTTCCTCGTTGTATGGCAACGCCAATACGTTGACCGAGGAAAGAGCCAGCCTTATGGTCACCTGTGGATCGGAGAAGTTTATAAAGATACTTACTTTCTCCATTGACAATTCTTTTGAGGAAGAGCTGGCCGTCGGTGGCGTTGTGATCGGTTCCAGCAGGTGTGGTTCTATTTTCCGAAGCGACTTCTCGATTATTTGTAAAACAACTAAAAGCTATAAATATTCTTAAATAACCTAATGACATGTTTGTATTGTAAGTATGAATTCAATGTATTTTTATTATTTTTAACTAACAAAATTTGTCTTATGTTTTTGTATAAGTACTCACAATTTTTCTGCAAAAGTGCGAATTGAGTAAATTTGTAAACGATTTTGTTATCTGGGTCGTTAAAATATTATGAAATAGTTATAAAAACAATATTTTTCTTATTACAATGTACGAGGGGCGTTCAATATAAAGTGAGAATGAGATGCAAACTCTTTTAATATTACGAAATTAAATACTGGCCGGTAAAGCTAATCTATCTAGCTGATTGCTATGAAAAAAAAACTAACTGTCTTTTGTTTAAAAAAATATATGGTAATTTCTTTGCAATGCTATTGAGTACGTTAGCGAAAATGGAGAAAATTGAACTGCGCGCCGTTATCAAATACTTGTATTTGAAAAATTTTTCTACGGACCAAGTCAATTTGGATTTGCGGGACACTTTAGGGTCTAATGCTCCTCCGTATTCGACAGTCGCACGTTGGTGCGCCGAATTTAGAAGTGGAAGAACATCGACAATGGACGACCCCCACTCCGGACGCCCTACTACAGCAGTAACTGAAGAAATTGTGAAAAAAGTCGAAAACTCAGTTTTGGCGGATCGTCGTGTCACAGTTCGTTTTATTGCTGAAAATGTAAAGATTTCAACGGGGAGCGTGCATAATATTTTACATGAACGCTTGGGTATGAAAAAGGTATCTACGCGTTGGGTACCAAGAATGCTTACTGACACGCAAAAACAAACTAGACTAGAGATTTGTCAAGAAGCTTTGAACCTGATGCAGCAAGACCGGGAACTTTTTTTAGCGTGATTTATAACAATGGACGAAACATGGCTCCATCATTACGACCCTGAAACGAAACTGCAGTCTATGACATGGAAAAGGCCATCATCTCCAACTCCGAAGAAATTCAAGGTGAGCCCATCTGCCGGTAAGGTCATGGGCTCTGTTTTTTGGGATGGTAAAGGGGTATTAATGATTGAGTATCTCGAGCATGGAGCCACTATTACGGGCACTTTATACGCCAAACAAATAGCAACATTGCGCAATGAGATCCGCGAAAAACGGCGAGGTAAACTCTCGAAAGTTGTGCTGTTCCACCAGGACAATGCCCCGGCACACAAGTCCGCCGTTGCAATGGCTGCAATTCGTGATGCTGGGTTCGATATCCTTAAGCATCCTCCGTATTCACCAGATCTCGCTCCCAGTGATTTCTACCTATTTCCGAGATTGAAACAATACCTGAGAGGCCAGAAATTTGAAGACGACGACGCGGTAGTCGCTGCAGTACAAGATTTTTTAAGTACTCAAGATGAGACCTTTTTTAAAAATGGAATTTTAAGTTTGGAAAAAAGATATACTAAGTGTATTATGCTAAAAGGTGACTATGTCGAAAAATAAAATGACATCTAGTAAAAGTTGTTTATAACATACTCATTCTCACTTTTTATTGAACGCCCCTAGTACATATTGTGCGTACTTTGGCATTTTATATAAGACGTACATATTTCATCTTAAAATAGTTTTACGTAATTTTCCAATGCCGCTTCGTACCTAATCAGTTTCCCTTAGTCATGCGGTTGTGCGAAGCGGGCCGCTCAAGCTTATCGTCAGACAATATATGTGAGCACATTAATTTATGTCTGTCACTGAGTCGGACGTCTTTCCAATTGGCGAAAGAGTTTACAATTGTTTCACTGGGCATGTAGTATAAATAGTCGCCCAAGACCGTGGCCCAGAGTGAGGGAATGTTAATAAATTTATCTGTTTGTGACATAACTCATACGCCTTTCGGTTTATTCTGGACACGACAACAATGTCCCAGTGAACATTTTAAATCTTCTTAGGTTGGAAAATAAATTTCATATCTATTTAGGTAGATTCGTTGGATTTGTTTTTCTATGATTATATAAGATAGCTGTTGCTCGTAACTTTAATACGTCTTATAGGAAGTTAACATTTTCCAGTAGGTAAATAAAATACCCTCGGTTACTCGCTAATAATAAAGCCTTCTTCAGATTATGCAAGAATTTTTAAAATCGGTGTAGGAGTTTTTGAGTTCATCCATTAAAAACAAACATTAAGTATTTTTTTCCTTTTTATGAGATTGGTTATGGTAGTTTTCGGCTTTTAAAAATAATTTGTATTAGTTAATAATAATAATAAATCATGGGACGCTTGACTAGTCCCAAAATAAGCGAAGCTGTTCTATGGGTACCTCTAGGCAACGGATAAACATATTTGTATAAGTAGATAAATACATTCTTAAACACATTAAACACCCAAGACTCGATCACAAACAATCGTATTTTTCACGCAAATGACTGTCACCACCGGGGATCGAACCCGGGATCTCAGTCTTTGTAGTCATCATCATCATCATCATCATCATCAAATTGTTTAAAAGTTGTTTTGTGTCGAATGGTCTTATTAGTAATGTACAAATAAAATTTAATATTTTTTAATCTTGCCGTTACAACTGAATTTTGTCTTAATCTTTGTGTTTGGGAAATCAATTTATTTCAGCCGTTGCTTTTTAACAAACATAATTCAGCTCGAGGTAATGGACACGTATTCTGTGAATTTTTCAACCAGCAAACTGATGTTTCGTAGTTATAGGCACTTTGGAAGATACAACATTTATACTTCTAATTACCTGTGCACTTTACTGGCTTACAAGGCTGTGTAGAACTGCAACTTATGCAGGCTGTTAATAAATAATAAGCCCGTGCCCCGTGAGGCGGGGTATCTTTGTTAACTAACTAATTACTGTCCCAGTCCTTTGACGTCTGGCACGGCAGCTCGAGAAAATTAACAGTCATCAATATTGATGATGAGTTTTGTCCACAGAAACAATATGCTGATAGATTACATACATTATTTTTTCGTGTCAATCTCGACGGACCGCGCTGACTCTAATCGCGGTTTGCTGTTATAAATTAATGAGCTAAGTATTTTAATGTTGGGAATCTTTGTCGGGAGTAGAATGTACTTTGGTAATCGTAACTAACATTTTTTTTTGCTTTTCGACTGTTAATAATAAGTAATAAAAAGCGTGTTGATACAAGTTTTACTATGAAATAAATGTATATGGTTGGTTGGTGAGCAAAGTAATCGTTTCAGTTCATTGTATAAGTATAGTAATATTTAAAGAAGGTCACTAACTATTATGGTTTAGGAATGAAAAGGTTAAAAGAAGCCTATTAAAATAAAACTATAATATTGAAAGTCTGAAATAGTAAGTAACTGTTTAGTTGCGTTTCGTTCCTGGGCCGACACAGAACCTTGACATCATCACATTTAAGTCATTCGATGAGCATTGTTATGGACAAATGGAATTACTTACCTACTATGATATGATAAGGTTATACGGTGGCCCAGGAGTTCAATTGG
Organism: Archips crataeganus; assembly: GCA_947859365.1. NCBI lineage: Eukaryota > Metazoa > Arthropoda > Insecta > Lepidoptera > Tortricidae > Archips > Archips crataeganus. The sequence continues at coordinate 17,097,515 of OX402045.1, read as the reverse complement.
TTGACTCTACTTATATAATTCAAAGAAGACGAATCCCATTAGGCGCATACGCTTGGATGATGAATAAAATTGTGTGAACCGGAGTCATTGATAATTAATGATAGGTACCTAGTACATAATTTAAAGAATATTTATCTTTCCATTTTTATCGTTGTCTTTTAGTAAGTGTACTTTTACTAGAAGCTTTGCTTAATCCCAAATAAGTTAATTAATGTAAATTGTTTCATGATGGGTATTATATATTTTGTTAACTTCAGTTGAAAAAATAATCAGTCAATTTTTTTTCTATACTAGTACCTAGTGCTATCTATCATTATGATTAAGTAGACAAAAAAAGATTTTATAGGAATCGAATTTATAATACAAGCTTTTTCCTGACTGTACTTTTTATTGACTGTGCCTGCATTGTCGCCTGAACTACCTATCATTCGCACCAAATTTCTAAATCCTATTACAAGAAGTGGCTGGTATTCGAATAGCAAAATTTGACCTTAAAAACAAACAAACGAACATTGTACGTAAAATTAAAGCTTATAATAAATGTACCCAAGTTAGGAGCTAATGTAAAGACTTCGTTGCCTTTAAAACAAAGTTTGCAAAAATAAAAGCTGAGAGAGCTAGTACTCGTACAGCGATAGCTCTATGTTATGTTTACGTAGGTATGTAAGCAAGCAGAGTAAGAGTCTTTGCCGGAGATAAGAATGCATTGCGATGACCGTGATATCCTAATATCGATGTCGCAAGTCACTTCTATTCTTATTCGACCACCTAATCGATGTCTAGGCTCCGTTGGTCATTGTAACATTTAATTATCTTCAATTTGGCCGTATGCCTGCTTTACCTGCTAGGTATCCCATCGTTTTGGCCGCCTCCCAAATGATTACATTCACCGAACTGTCAAAGATAAGTTATTTTAGATGCCTCGGGCGTTGAGTGGATGTGTCATACAGATTTTATGTGACATTGTAAGACTTGGATTAAGTGTCATTTTACGTTTTTAGGGTTCCGTAGTCAACTAGGAACCCTTATAGTTTCGCCATGTCTGTCCGTCTGTCTGTCTGTCCGCGGCTAAGCTCAGAGATCGTTAGTACTAGAAAGCTGTAATTTGGCATGAAGATACATATCAGTCACGCCAACAAAGTGGTAAGATAAAAAATAAAAAATATTTTTTTTTAGGGTACCTCCCATAGACGTAAAGGGTGGGTGATTTTTTTTTCTCGACTAATTCTATAGTGTGGGGTATCGTTGGATAGGTCTTTTAAAACCATTGCGGGGTTGCTAACATGATTTTTCTATTCAGTGATCTGTTTGCGAAATATTCAACTTTAAAGTGAAAAATTTCATTAAAATCGAGCGTCCCCCCCCCCCTCTAAAATCTAAACTGTTAGGTGGAAAAATTTGAAAAAATTCAGAATGGTAGTAAATATATCAAATTTACTAGGAAAATTATAGCAGCTAAGATTGCTTGGAAATTATTTGTAGTTTAAGAGTAAATAGTAGCCTAAGGTATAAAACATACCTAAACTTGGGTGATTCCGTACACATACGAAATCCTTAGAAAAATATTACTTGATTTTTTTGTAATGGCTACGGAACCCTACCTTGTGCGTGTCCGACACGCTCTTGGCCGGTTTTTTTAATTGTCTTTACACTAAACTGTCGTATTGATTGAAGGCAATTGTAGAAGACAGTGTCGTTTCAGTACTCGCAAATCCATATTTTTGTAAAAATTAAATATACCGATTGCTGGTAGGTGACTTATCTCCCCAACCCAATAGAGCTATTAAAAATAAAACTATATTTTGCCTTCTTTTTACCTCTTACAAAATAATGATATGCTCTAGAAATTTGTTGTTATTTTTCAAAATAAATTTATTACGTGATTTCAACTATCGTGCGTTGAAAGATATCTAGGCATGTACTTATTTAAGTGAGTGCTGCAGTAATGATGAGAGCATTACATTTTCAATAGTTGATACTACTCTGCTTTATTAAAAATCTCTGTAAAAGGGATGCATAGGTCATAATAATAGTAGGTAGGTAATGAGTACCTATAGTCAAAAGCGAAATTGAAAAGAATTAACAGGGTGGCTTGCGAGGTGAGCAACCGGAGAAGGCACGTACGTCCATTATGGCTAAAAGAAGTTTGTTTCTAAGTACAGTACTTACATTTTTTACTAAACACATACAATGCAGTAAATATAAAAAAGATAGGTAGGTATGCTTAGCCCTTTGTTGTCGTAGCATCCAGCCTATTTACTTGCCACTGTTGGACTCAGCGTCCTTTTTTGACCAAGGGCCATTTTGGTTTCATTATCATTAGCAGAGACTATTAACAAGAGCATTTAACTGTAATTATCGTTCGATTTTTCACTAGCGCACCGTTTCAAAACCGCGCTGTCGCAGCACGCCGCGCGCCTTCGTTTAAAGTTTGAAATCTTTCAGACCTTATTTAGCTCTTGCGGACCTCCTATTTTAGTATGAGAAAGCTTGAAATATTAAAGGCATTAAATTGCGTCACAGGTGTGCGTCGGTTTCTTCGCGATGATTTTCTTCAGTGAAAAGCTCAAAATAAAAGGTTAGACGGACGAACATTTTATTTAAAGATTATCAGCAATTAGAAAATCTCATCACCTTTACCATACCTGTACTGTAAGATAGGTTAATGACTGGTCTGTACCCAACTTTGAAGTGCTAGTTTTAGCCTGGTCGCAGTCATAAACTTAGTCTGTTTGAAAGCTAAATTTGTAGGTACTTTTTAATTGTTTAATTTATCTTTTTATCACGAGAGGTATGACGATCGTCAAAATTAAAAGTGACTTTTATTTAAATATGTACCTATGTATTATGTGTGTAATGTAGCTCGTGATTTTTTTCAATCTAGTAGTGTTATGGGCACACAGTTTGTTCAGTGCGCGAAAATGGTTCAGTGTGCGAAAAAATGGTAGAAAACTAACTGTCGCATTCGGTCAGTGTTAAGGTAAATATGACATCGCAAAGATATAACCACGACATCAACCAACGTTTCATGCTTAGCATGGTTTCGGCTACTGGGTCAGTCTTGATCAGAAAGTTTTCTTCAGTACTCTTATGTTGATCAACTGACATCGCATTGCGCTAGTGTTAAGTAATTAAATTTATCTCGCTTTGCATTGCTAGAAATATGTTTCAAATACTTTTCAACAATCAGATTACGAGTAGGTAACCATGATTTATAACTAAATATTCATCAATATAACTAAATTTATTACTGACATGATAATAACAATACCTACCTAGCAAAAAACAACAACTCTAGCAAAACATAGCTGATATATTGAAATTTCCTGCGTATAAATAGACCATGTATTAAAAAATAATGCATTGTGTTGTTTTGAATAGGTAACTACTTACTTTTCAATATAAAAAATCTATTAAGGTTAAAACGCAAGCACAAGTGAAATAAAAAAAACACAGTTTAGTAAACTTAAACGTTTATTGCCTTACCAAAAGACAAAGTAATATAGGAATGCGGATGGATTCCGATCGGAGTTTGGTTACTCTATAGGTGTACCGCTCGTGCGATAGTAATTGTGGGCCGCGTCACGCCAACGAAATCCTGTAACAGTACCACATCATAGGTCACGCGGGAGCCTGGGAGGAGTCCACGGAGCGAGGCCAAGCGAGGTTGTTAGAGCGAAGCTAGATGGAGATCGTGTTAAATCCGAGCGTGGAATACTTCCTCGAGATTAGGGACTTGCTGTGATAGCGGTGGAATCGGGCGCCCGTGGAGACGGCGCGCAGGAGCGCCTTGTCGCTGCGGGCGGCGCGCGCGCTGCTCGACGATGCCGAACGCTCCAGGTAGGTCCGCAGCGCCCGCTCGCCCCACGTCTGCGCGCGCGGCGTCTCCGTCACGATACCGTTGTTCCGTCGGTCCAGGTAATTGATTACATCGTCATAGTAATTGCGTCGGTAGTCGTAGAGGTAGTTGTATTGGAGGAATTTAGGCCTGAAAGGCAAGACAAAACCAGTTAATCAAACATAAAGCGAAGCGGCACAAAAAGTAACTCTTAAACTGTTTTCGCACGTCTAGCATTTGTCATGGTCGCTCACCTGACCCAATGTTTAAATATTAGTTTTCTAGGCTCTGTTCCCTTGACGACGGCCTGCGGGGGTTCTGGTTCGGCCTCTGGCGCGGGCTCCGGCTCGGCGGCGGGCGCCTCCTCCACGACGGGCTCTGGCGCCGGGGTCGGTTCCTCAATGTCAGCGTCGTCCCACATATTGTAAGGTGGTAGGTTTCTGGGTACAAAAACCACTAGTTATTATAAGATCACAATGCACTATTTTAACTTGCACTTCAGGTTATTGTTGAAATTAATAAAGGGTTAATATACACAGCACTATGGTCCACGAACCTAACTGGGATTGGAGATACGTGTGGATCGGGTGATCGCTTATCTACGACTGGTGGCGGCGTCCCTCGGTGTCGCACGAGCCTCCCGATTTATCTCTTTGCGACCCCACCTGGCTGTCGCAAGCGCTGCGTGTGATGTTAGCTGCCAATGACGTTCTGTCAATACGTGACCATGCTTTTCACGCGCGAATTCCTGCCACTTAAATTGGGCTGCCAAATACGCTTATGACCGGGACAGTCATTTTTTATAGCAGTTATTATTATGCAGAATGCACCAAATGATTTTTATATTCTAACAAGCAAGTAATTAATTAAAGTGATACATTTTGCTATGACGAATGATCATTGATCAGTTAATATTTACTACCGAAATAGAACATGTGATCTGATCGGATAACCAGAATTATATATATATATTTATTTGGATATGAGAGCATGTTTGAATATTGTCGATATTTTTTATTTGATAATTGAGTAATTGGAATTCCATTAACACAACAAAAAAAGGGGCGTTATAAATGTGAAGCCTCTCTGCCTGTCTGTAATGTTGTAGCTCCCAATTCGCTAAACAGACTTTAAAGTTTTTCGTTTCGTAGTAAAACGCTAATATGTACTTACTGCTAATTTAGTGTAATCTGTTCGACTATTTTAAAAATATATTAACTTCTAATTACCTATTTAATATTTTTTGTTTATTATTGGGTACCTAATTTCTATGTTATTTTATGAAAAGTCTGTGGTTGTGTAAAGGTTTTTAGCAGCAAAAAATGGTATTTTTTTAAACAAAGAACAATGATTAAAATTAAAAATAACGGAACAAAGTTATTAATGTTTGTAAAGAAATTCGTGGAAAAGAGCCAAACTGGTGTTCTTTTGTCACATTTGTAAACTTTTGATATTTTTAGATATTATGTAAAATGTTAAAACTTGTCATTGCACGCGATTTTGTCTGTAATAATGTGGGTAAAGATTTGAGAGATTTATTATAGCCTAGGTACAATTGACTCGTGATCCGTGGAAGCATATGTCCTGGATCAAAAATGGTTTGACTGTATACCTACTAGGTACAGTCGAATAAACTGAATCACCTACCAGGGTGGAACATTTTCGTTGTGATGTTATGTTGACAATTCATACATTCTTGATCTCTCTCATCTGCTTACCTAATCTTATTACTCACTTGCGTCTGGTTTAGTATTCCACCTGAATAAAAGTGCTTAAATTTTTGATTATTTATTATCGGTTTCAGTCTAAGACAACAACACAAAATTTTTAGACTGCAATGTGACCAGGACTGAAATATTTTCCATTTCATTTGATGCAAGTTAATTAAATGCCCTACTAGCTAAACTACAATTACCTAGGTAATCTAAAAAACTTCAAGGTATACCCTATCCAATAAAAAAGAATTATGAAATTCAGACTACTCTGTAAAAAGTTAGTCAATCATCCTCTGTTTTCCTACCCTTCGGGTAGGAATATTATTTCCAAATTGAAATGGGACCACCCTCGGGGTATACGCTTTCCAATAAAAAAAGAATCATTAAAATCGGACTACTCTGTCAAAAGCTATGCGTGATCATACATAAAAAAAAAAAAAAAAAACAAATATACACGTCGAATTGAGAACCTCCTCCTTTTGTTTTCGTCGGTTGAAAAAAACTTTCTGAGGATTGCTACGTGTAAATTTCATAATTATTTCTGTACTTTACACCTACCTACTGTTCATTTAGGGTTCGGTAGTTAAAATGCCAAAACGGAACCCTTATACTAGTTTAGCCGTTTCCTTTCGCGTTTTAGCTCTTAGATTTTTTGTAATAGAAAGTTTTAATTTTTTATGGAGGAACATAATATTATAATTACGCTCATAAAGTGATAAAATATTTTTTTGAAAAAAAAAAGTTTTAATGTTCACACGGCCATATTTTTTTGTTTAAACCCGTGAGGTGAAATATCTTTACACATGCCTTGAAAAAAAATGTATACGAAAACTATTTTTCGATTTAAGTATTCATTTGCGGAATATATGTATTGCCTAAGCTTTATAATGTCAAATATTGTTAGTGTCAAGTGTTCTCCTAGCTAAATGATTGTCTATATGACTTCGTATAATTATATAATTGACGAATTTAAAAATAAAACTACAGTTATGTAGACTATTTAACTTAACAAGTGATAGTCGATCACTTAAGAGGATACGATGCTTGAGAGATTTTTGGAAAATACGTACTTTAATTAAATATCGATATCTCACTGCAACCCCGCCGTACAAGTATAAGTACCTACAGCAAGAAAGGGACTACTGCATCTCTAAATTGATCAAAACAGCATTTCGGAGGGCCCTATTTTCTCCTGAAAAACTTAACCTATAATTATATTCTTTTCTAAAATAATTAGAGCAAGAGCTATGCTCTTGTGTTTTCATTTTATTGGTTGATATAAGTTTTTTTTAACGAGTGTCTGAAAATGCCGTCGTGATTGGGCAATTTTTAAGGCTCCTCCTTTTTTAATAATTGGAATACCTATAGAAAAAAAAGCATAGGAGCATGCTTCGCCGTGGTACTCGTAGATATAGATTTTTCACGATACTGCTCGAAAATGTGGCCATAGATAACCTAAATCCAGTACTCAAAACTGCCTATATATGTACATTTAACAGCTGACTCATTTATGGCGCACAAACACGACAACAAAGTTACACTAATCGAAAACAGGACGTATCAGTATATGTATTTCATTATACGATACGACTTTTTGAAAGATAATTTCTGAATTTCATTCCTGGCGTGCTGAAACGACATTATTGGACCAATCAACAGTAATCGTCTGCTGCATGCGATGGATGGATGGATGAATGGATGGACGGACGGACGGACGGACGGACGGACGGACGGACAGACGGACTGGATGGACGGATGGACGGGATGGACGGGATGGACGGGATGGACGGGATGGACAGAATGGACGGATGGACAGATGAACGGGATGGTCAGGATGGACGGATGGACGGATGGACGGGATGGACGGGATGGACGGAATGGACGGATGGACGGGATGGATGGACGGATGGACGGATGGACGGAATGGACGGGATGGACGCGTTGGACGGGATAGACGGGTTGGATGGGATGGACGGGATGGTCGGGATGGACGGGATGGACGGGTTGGACGGGATGGACAGGATGGACGGGATGGACGGGACGGATGGACGGGATGGACAGAATGGACGGGATGGCCGGAATGGACGGGATGGACGGGATGGACGGGTTGACCGGAATGGACAGAATGGACGGATGGGCAGATGGACGGGATGGACTGGATGGACGGATGGACGGATGGACGGGATGGACGGTATAGACGGAATGGACGGATGGACGGGATGGATGGACGGAATGGACGGGATGGACGGGATGGACGGGATGGACAGAATGGACGGATGGGCAGATGGACGGGATGGACAGGATGGACGGGATGGACGGGATGGACGGGACGGATGGACGGATGGACGGGATGGACGGGATGGACGGGATGGATGGATGGACGGGATAGACGGGATAGATGGACGGATGGACGGATGGTCGGATGGACGGGATGGACGGGATGGACAGGATGGACGGGATGGACGGGATGGATGGATGGATGATTATGATGATGATGATGATAATGATTTCCTCGCATTAGTCGTGAAAAGCACAATGTTTAGTCTCGGCCAAAAGTGTAATAGATGGACTCGTACTTTCGAGGGCCTCCGCTACGCGTCGGCCCTCAAACAAACTCGTCCATCTATTGCTTACTTTCCAGCCTCTACAACAATGTACTATTACTGTAAAAATATTAGCTCTACAGTCATTATCCAGGGTGGAAACAGGGGACTACGTTTGTGTGGAGAAATGTTTTGCATCATATTCAATATTTACCGCACATTATTACCCACGGAACCCTACTCTGTGTGTGGTCCGACACGCACTTGGCACGTTTTTATGAAATAAAATAAATTAATTTGTGTGTTTTCGTCATTAGCGTAATACTATTTATAATAAACCGTAGCTAACGCTTCTTCACGAGTTTACATGGATGATTTCTTGTTGGCAAACGATTATATGTTAATTCAATGACATTTTATTTACGGCAGTATAATATGAATGAAGTTATTTATAAAAATATTTGGGCTAATTACTTCAAACTTTCGTTTACCAGCCACCTGCCAAATTTAAACAATATTTGCTATTTCATAATAGATACGATTAATCATTATGTTGATCAAAGATAAACATTGCCAATTCTGATTGGTTTAGAATAGATCGTTATGTAGAACTTGAGAATGTCGAATGTCTGAGAATCGGCAGGTAAATAAGAGATGTGCGTGCAGACTTTTGTGTTGCATTGCGATATATTTAGCAGGACTAAAAATAATGTCGAATCAATCTGCAGGTTTTTTTATCGAATCACATGATATGACCGAAGATGGGACGAACGGGATATTTGGCACCTATCAAAAGATATTCGTATCACAACATCCAACAAACCAACGCTTCATTTGGACTTATCAAGTTATTATTATCACTATATAAAGTTGCTTCAGTCAACAGTTGGTTGTAAAATTAAGATAGAGAAAAAGAGAGGTGACTAAATACATATAATAGGGGTGATAACATTACACAGTTGAGTTTCTCGGTGTAAATGCTTTGTGATCATTATCATCAACACATTTAACAATCACCAATCAGCAATAGCTTAAAGAAGCGGCCGATAGCGGAATTATGCAGTAGCTAATACTTTAGCAGTAATTAATCAACTAATGGTGCTATTAGTTGCAATCGCTTGTTTAAGTTTAGGCAATTTAATAAATAGGCTGGAAGTTCATAAGCGCAAATCTCATAAGGACATTACTGAACAACTTCATTTGTATGTAAATAAATAAAAAAACAGTCCAAATTAAGTTCCGGCGTCATAACATAAACAAAACAATTACCATGGCCTAAGGTAATTAGAAAAAAAATAAGGTCTACTACACCCCGGGTTGTTCAGGGGGGGGGGGGGGGGCTGGGGTTTATGCGGGCTTTGCCCAATTGCATAACAAATTACAACTAATATTACAAGCGGAACTCTCGCTTCAGTTTATATTAACTAGAAAGGGAGTTCCGCTTGTAATATAAGTTGTAATTTGTATTTGCAATTGGGCCCTTGTCACAATTTCCAAAAATTGTGATATAATAAAAACACAAGATATTTTATTTCCTTTTAATAAGTATTAAGTATGGATAAAGAGTTACACCTGTTAAAACTAAAAGAAGGGTATTTAAAAGTTAATGTACTTACCATAATGATACTGCATTGCCATTCGGCTAGGGTGCGGAATTCTTTTATAACGTTGCATGGTGGTTAGGATTTTCAAAGGCACTAGATGTGCAATAGGTACGTTTCATTGTTTTGTGTACAGTCAAGGAAACTCAATAGCGTACCAGAGTGGAACCTCTTCACAATCAATTTCCTAATGATTTCTTTGGCAGATGTAGGTGCCACCCTGGTACGCAATTCAGTTTCCTCGACTGTAACTCTACATTTTTGATACATTTTGGCTTACGAGTGAAGTTTATCTTTTGGGCCTTACAAATTTTTTTATCCGCGTCTTTCTTGTTAAGTTCTTTCTTGTCTTTCTTATAGCCAATATTTTTTATTCCAGCCTACGTCGGCGTGTGGGACGCCTGGCCAACATTCAGCCTATTTAAATAAATCTAAAGTTCGCTGACTTGGAGTCGCTAATATTATGTCTATTATACTACGGCTACACACATCGCGATAGAATTGTCGCGATAAAAAAAATTTAAATAAAAAATAAAACCTCCTTCAAAAAACCCCCAAAAAAACATAAAATAATAATTGATTGAACCGACCACAATAAGCATGAAAATATCTTTCTACTAATCTGTTTGAAGTTGGTGCCTCAGCACGAGCCAGCAGGAGTGTAGAAGCCCTATAATAGGTATGTAGGTAAGTTAGATTACTAGGTCCACTCCTGCTGGCTCGTGCTGAGGCACCAACTTCAAACAGACTAGTAGAAAGATATTTTCATGCTTATTGTGGTCGGTTCAATCAATTATTATTTTATGTTTTTTTGGGGGTTTTTTGAAGGAGGTTTTATTTTTTATTTAAATTTTTTTTATTTCCAAGTTTTTTTTGGGTGTTTTTTGAAGGCGGTTTTATTTTTTATTTAAAATTTTTTATTTTTTTCTTTTTAGTTGTTGCTAATGGCCTGGACTGGCACTCTTTACTGACTGTACTTTTTGCCTCTGGTTACCAAAGTACTTATCAAGACGAATCAAACGAGACCAAACTTGATGGGGTTATGTCGTTTTACTACGGAGTTCTTATGGTCACCATCCAACTTCATTGTCAGACCCTGGTTACCATCCAGGACCAAAGTACTCGTTGAGACGAGTCAAATGAGTCCGTACTCGATGGGGTAAGTGCCGTTACTTTATGGAGTAACTTTGGCCACCTTCCAGCTCCATCATCAGACCCTGGTTACCATCTGGGATCAAAGTGCTCGTCAAGACGTTTCAAATGAACCCAAACTCGACGGGGTTGTGTTGTTTTATTACAGAGTTTCTATGGCCACCTTCCAACTCCATCATCAGATTAGCTCCATGTCACAATAATATTGCATTGTCACCTGATTTACACATGCATGTAAAATATGAAATCAATCAGAAACCGGGAAGTGAGTCAAATTCAACTTGCAAGATTTGACCCGTTGAGGAGTTCCGTTGGCCATCTGCGGTCTTCTTCATCAGATCTAGTTTACCAAATGACACTTTATGAATGCAAATGCTCGATTTGTCACTGAAAATACTAAAATCGCTTTACATTTCCCTTGAACTTTTGAAGAGTTCCTTCAATTCCTCATGGATCCCATCATCAGAACTGGATTCCGGTAACAACGGGACCAACCTTGAAGCATATGCTTTCAAACAACGAAAGAATTTTCCAAATCGGTTCATAAATGACGGAGTTCTGAGGTAACACACGTTAAAAAAAAAAAAAAAAGAACATACAACCGAATTGAGAACCTCCTCCTTTTTTTGAAGTCGGTTAAAAACTTCGTCTTCGGCCTACGGCGAAAGTGCATGGCCACACTGCTATAGAAAGCAATGCCGCAGAGTTTAGTTTAGTTTAGCAGCCTTTGATGTGCGCAAATTTACCGACGGCGGGGCGAAGGGTCTGCGGCTTCGGGCGATTTTCTTTTTTTTTGGGGACAGTCTTACACAAATCGACCTAGTTCCAAACTAAGCAAAGCTTGTACTATGGGTACTAGACGACGATAAACATACTTATATAGATAAATAAATACTTAAATACATAGAAAACATCCATAACTCAGGAACAAATATTCGTGCTCATCACACCTATAAATGCCCTTACCGGGATTCGAACCCAGGACCTCTTGCTTCGTAGGCAGGGTCACTACCGACTAGGCTAAAGCGGTCGTTAAAAAATTGCTGAAGTATTCGCGAATATTCGGCTACGTATGTACGTATGTACTACGTATGTACGAATATTCGCATTATCGCGCTGTGTGTAGCCGTAGCACGAGAGAGACAAGTTTTGTTTTTTTTTTACGCTGTGTATGATCCTTTTATTATTTTGCTAAAGGGTCATCGTAAGTAAGAAACTTAATTTGTCTCTCCTGTGGAGATAACATTAGCGACTCCGAGTCAGCAACCTTAAGATTTATATGGGCCGACAGTTGGCCAGACGTCCCAGTCTCACACGTCTTACGTAGACTTAACTAAAAAATATTAGCTGTAGACCCTCAACGTTTGCCATGTCCACAGGAGAGACGCACACAAAATGTATAATTATGACCCTGAAGGATATTTCAAGCTTTTCTGTTTTGATTTCAGAAGATACGATGATTCTTTTGCAAGTGCGTGCTAATGCACTGACGTGAGCTGTGCTTCCTTGACTGCCACCACCTGGTCGTCTGATGTCCGCCGCTAAGTGATGACTTACTGAGTAATGTCACTGAGATAATTATTGTTTTTGTTCTACTCATTATTTTACTATCCCACGTTCAAAAAGAAACCACCACGAAAAAACTAAATAATAAATAAAAATGTTCTGACATTGAGTTTTGTCCTTGTCTAGGGTTATTAGCGTTAGGTCGGTTACTTTGGCTCCAAAGGGTAACTTCGGGCAATTAATTCGGTCCAGGTTTCAATTGTGCATTGAAATGATTGTACATTATAATAAAATAATGTCAAGGGACAATTAGACCAATTTTATTGACCTATTCCCGAGGAAAGAAAAGTTTGTGTTATGGGTAAGTACTAGGCAACGGAAAAACATATTTATAAAGATAGATACAACCTTGATACAACATACTTCAATAAATATTAACCACCCAAGACTCGAGAACAAACATTCGTATTCGTATTTCGATGCGGGAATCGAACTCGAAATCAAATTTTAAAATACTTTTAAATTAGACTCATCTATATTTTTGGTTTTTATATGGTCCATATTTATTATCATCCATTGAGTCAATGTACCCCGACTTAACGGTATACGAGTAAGTTTTTGAAATAACCGGATGGCCTAGTGGTTGGAGGAGAGAACCTGACTACGAAGCTTGAGGTCCCGGGTTCGATTACCAGTCGGGGCAGATATGTTTTGCTCGAGTCTTGGATGTTTAATACCTATCTATTTAAGTATGTTTTCCTACTCCTGTACTTTTATCTGTTTTTTACATGGTCGCGAACAAATATATAAGAACATAGATAATATGACTTCAGAAAGTCTATACTTAATCTATTCGCCATAACAGCACTTGTGTCGTAATGTCGTTATTACGATACACCTAGCTGCCACATAATATTAAATGTAGGGTACACTCAACACTAAAGCCCAGTTTAGACCTGCTGAGTTGAGTAGAGTAAGGTACAGTCGGGTACAGTAGGGTAAAATAGGGTACAGTAGGGTACAGTCGGGTACAGTAGGGTACAGTAGGGTAAAATAGGGCACAGTCGGGTACAGTAGGGTAAAATAGGGTACAGTAGGGTACATTCGGGTACAGTAGGGTAAAATAGGGTACAGTTGGGTACAGTCGGGTACAGTAGGGTAAAATAGGGCACAGTCGGGTACAGTAGGGTAAAATAGGGTACAGTCGGGTACAGTAGGGTAAAATAGGGTACAGTAGAGTACAGTCGGGTACAGTAGGGTAAAATAGGGTACAGTAGAGTACAGTCGGGTACAGTAGGGTAAAATAGGGTACAGTAGGGTAAAGTCAGGTCCAGTCAGGTACAGTAGGGTAAAATACCCTATTTTACCCTACTGTACCCAACTGTACCCTACTGTACCCTATTTCACCCGACTGTACCCTACTGTACCTCATTTTACCCTACTGTACCCGACTGTACCCTATTTTACCGTACTGTACCCGACTGTACCCTACTGTACCCTATTTCACCCAACTGTATCCTACTGTACCCGACTGTACCCCATTTTACCCTACTGTACCCGACTGTACCCTACTGTACCCTATTTTACCCTACTGTACTCGACTGTACCCTACTGTACCCTATTTTACCCTACTGTACCCGACTGTACCCTACTGTACGCTATTTTACCCTACTGTACCCGACTGTACCCTACTGTGCCCTATTTTACCCTACTGTACCCGACTGTACCCTACTGTACCCTATTTCACCCGACTGTACCCTACTGTACCCGACAGTACCTCATTTTACCCTACTGTACCCGACTGTACCCTACAGTAGGGTACAGTACAGTACAGTAGAGTCGAGTCGTAAAAAAAATATTGTATGCAACGGTGTATAATTTGGTCTTAACGGCTCGTGCCGTCTTCCATTGCGATACTCGCATTCGCTCGTATCGCAACTCACGTCACTCGCCTTTTAAGACCTCACTTATACAACAGTTGCATAATAGTACATTACTGCAGCGGCCGCGAAATAGGGGATTGCCGGCCGAGTAGTTATAGATGGCCGAGTGTTAACGAGGCCATCTAGAGATACGAGGCCGGCAATCCCTGTTCGTGGCCAAGGCTTGTATAGAGTTTTTCTCAAACATGCATCATCATCATCACCACCATCATCACCGCCATCATCATCACCATCACCATCACCATCACCATCTCCAACAACATCATCAACATCCATCAACATCCATCAACATCCATCAACATCCGTCAACATCCATGAACAAGAACATCCATCAACATCCATCCATCCATCCATCCATCAACATCCATCAACATCCATCAACATCCATCAACATCCAACAACATCCATCAACATCCATCAACATACATCAACATCCATCAACAGACATCAACATCCATCAACCAACATCCATCAACATCCATCAACATCCATCAACAACCATCAACCAACATCCATCAACATCCATCAACATCCATCAACATCCATCAACATCCATTAACCAACATCCATCAACCAACATCCATCAACCAACATCCATCAACATCCATCAACATCCATCAACATCCATTAACCAACATCCATCAACCAACATCCATCAACCAACATCCATCAACATCCATCAACCAACATCCATCAATATCCATCAACATCCATCAACCAACATCCATCAACATCCATCAACATCCATCAACATCCATCAACATCCATCAACATCCATCAACATCCATCAAAATCCATCAACATCCATCAACATCCATCCATCCATCCATCCATCAACATCCATCCATCCCTCCGTCCGTCCGTCCGTCCGTCCGTCCGTCCGTCCGTCCATCCGTCCGTCCGTCCATCCGTCCGTCCATCCATCCATCCACGTCGACCACGTCGACCTATTAAACGTCATGGTGCTGTGTCACATAAAACAATAGACGATCACTTTGCTGGCCTTGGCCAGCAATGTTGTATGAAATTCCATTATTGACCTCTCGTCTAGCCGCACCTGCAACGTGACAGTTCGTGGCGTATTTTAAGGAACATAACGTCAATATTTCATAGCATGTTTGAGAAAAATACTATTATCCGTCCGTTGCCTTGTACCCATAACACACACTTTGCTTACCTACTTTGGGGCTAGGTCAATTGGTGTGAATTATCCCGTGATTCATTTATATCTATCGCAATGCATCTTATTTTACGGTTACAGTAAATTAAAAAAATATCTTAAAAAAAAGCAGCCAACTTATTCTTCAAAAGGGTGGAAGGGTGGGGTTTTATGTTATGAACGGTGGTGATTGCTTTTCACCAAGTGACTCGCCGGCTCGTTTACCCTTGTACAGGCAAGTGAAAAAAATTGCATCGATTTAATCTTCACATAATAATTTACCGATACCTTAATTCAACGACATAAGAGCTATGGAACGTATTTATGAGCAAGTTGTATGCACCCATATTTTTTACTTGACTGTACTATAAAAAGTCTTTACGTAGTTTTAAATTTTGTCATTTTTGGAAAGCCATTCAGTTTTATTTGAGGATGTCAAGTACTTTTATTGCGGATAGGTTCAACATTGGTCGTGACTGTACATATTGATGTACAGGTGCTCTATGTATTCACATAGATCACCTCACTAGCTTATCTTTGATCACCCTGGGCCCCGGCACTGATTGATTCGCGAACCTACCTACCTACACTGAGCCGTATTGACGAATAATTTGGCTTCAATCATTGGGTTACAGTGACCTAAAGCCGATGCCAATCTACAGGTCGATTTGATTTTTCTGAGAAGTTGATATAGTGTATTGACAAAATATTTGTGAAATTAAAATTAAATAAATAATTAAATTAAATCAGACATTACTCTGTGGTGGTCCATTTCCATAAACTTAACCAATTACCTGACTATTGTGAGATCACAAAAGTGAGATGGTTATGTCTGTGGGACACGTATATTCTCAAGCAAAAATCCACGCACTTACCACTTCCACCTAAAAAATATTTAAACAATTGCTTTTAAATGCAATTTTCAACTAGCTTTTGCCCGCGACTTCGTCAGTGCAGAAATCTAAGTGTGTGGTCATTGAATAAAGCAAAAATCCATCCTCATTATCATCATCATCGGTATCAATCATATACAGATCCCGTTTTTTGCTTATACCGTGGAAATTATGTAAAATCCTGAATTTAGTATGCATAGGTATATTATATATACATGTATATGACAAGTTTGAGGTCTCCAATTGTAATAGTTACGGCGATAGAGGAACTTTAAAGCGAAAATAAAAATCCCATTTATATCCTATCCCGTGGGAATTTCGTAAAACTCCTTCGTAGTGTGCCTGTTATGACTCTCAAGGTTGTGTGTCAAATTTCAAATCTTTCTGTGCTTTGATATACCCAGTTAGTAAGTTGGGCCTTTGAACTTTTTATATAGTATTTTTTTTTGTGTGTGTGCTAGCAATGTAATAATAATTAATATAATTATCCAACTATTGCTAACACCACACTAGACGCGTGTTTCAAACTCTACACGAGTTCATTATCTGAGCCAAAAACACCGAAACGAGCGTACTTTATCCCGACGTTAATTAAATACTTAATATACCCAACATTAATTAATATTCCGTAATTAAATACTTCAATCTATCTTTCATATTTTCGACAACAATCCTTATGAGGGATTGAGGATAGTTATGTGTACCTAGTAGAGAGAGAGCCGTCGATAATAAGGCATAAATAAATGTACATAAGTAGGTATATAAGTAAACAAGTGTAGGTAGCGACTTAAGGCCAATTTGTATGAAAATTCCGATAAAATACACAGTATAATAAAATAAATAGGTAGTAGGTACTTACATAAAAGATTAAAGGTACTCTACTCTATGCATCAGAACAAAGGAAATTCAATTCAGCTAAAGGTATTTTTCGAGTAATTCCTATATTATAATGAGAAAGTTTTTGAAGATGTTTGGATAATTGGAGGTTTGAATGTTTGTTTCTCAACAAAGCAATAACGACGGCTGGACGGGTTTAGATGAAACTTGGGATACAGATGGACAAAGATTTAGATTGAGACAATGAATGCTTAATATCCCGGTAGAGAGTTCGCGTGGGATAATATTTTTACTCTAAACAAGAATAGAACGCTATACAAGAAGTACCTCTGATGTCATAATGTCGTGTTAACTTTTTGTCTACAATCAATATATGGGGTTGTCCGAGCGAACGTTGTACTTTTGAAATATTACTGTGATATATTTCAAAAATCTACCTCGGAACTCAAATCAAATAAAAAGTATAGATAGAGCGCGGTAAACAGCCGAGTGAGGCCGGTTTTATAAACATGTGTGCGTAGGCCGGTGTTGCTATAATAATTCTCAATACCCCGATACTACGTTGCGTGTCACGTTGATACCGTTACTACAATAAAAAAACGTTGATAAACTTTTACAAGAAACAAATAACTTTACGTTGCGTGTCACATTCTCACGTTTTAAACCGTGCTAATAAAGAATAGAATTGAAAATGAAAAAAGAAAAGGTTGTATTACGTAGGCGGCATTTACCCAATAATAGGGTAACTACAACATTATAATGGCAACACTAGTGTTGACGTTTTGGGTTCGAAGCAATATTTGGTATAGTTTGGTTGCAAGTGTGTGTGTGCCACTATGTAAGCACACGGTTTGGTGTAGTTTGACCGGCCTCACTTCGTTGTTCGCAGCGCTCTATCTTTACTTTTTATTTGATCTGAGCCTTGGAATCACAGAAATAATAATTATTATTTCTGTGCTTGGAATAGTCCGAGAATTTGCTCGGCCGACCACTTATAAACCTACTTGATTGTTATACCGTACAACGTTGGTTTCTTTAATTACTTTTGTACGTATTTGTAGATCTAAATTCACAATGCAACTATTCAATTCATCTTCGGCTTTGAAGATGTCGTGTGGATTTCATCTGCAATCCATAGATTGCGTTGTCCGAACGAACGTTGAGTTTTAAAAATGTTACCGTAACCTTTTTTCATGAAATTCTTACACGGGCGAAGCCGTGGGATAAAACTAATGATATGGAATAAAGGGCGGTACGTGTGTGAGTATTGATTGACTGTCATTAAAGAAAATTTTCTTATCACTAAGAAAACTGTCAACTATGACATTATGGTTTTTTCTACACCCATACCTATAGTAAATCCTCCATTATGCGTTCAAAAACCATAGATAATGACCAGCATTACGACATTGAATTCTATTATGAACACGACAGTATCGTAATTACGATACAGAAAACTGTAACATAATGAGATTTCATCCATCATTATATTATCTACTACCGGTAGTCTAATATAATATAATAATCTCGTGTCACGGTGTTTGTTATCGAACTTTTCCGAAACGGCTTGACCGGTTTGTATGAAACTTTTTTCTGTATTATTCGGTAGGTCTGGTCGTAAGCTATTTTTTGTATAACTACCCCTATTCTCTGCGGACGGAGTCGCGGGCAACAGCTAGTGTTCTTATTATTTAAAATTATCGTGTTGTTGAAAACATTTTTTTTATAAGCCGCCTGTAGATGCGCGCTCGATTTTGTAGCTCTAATTAGTCACTTGCTGACCTTGTGCTAGCCGTGAGCTAGCTAGAACTAAATTTATGGATTTTGTTGTATAAACAAAACACATATTTTAAAACATAAAATCGTGTTGTGCAAAAAAGGATCGATGACCCCACCAATCGTCAAAAACAAGATTCTCCCATGGTTTTTGTATAGCAATACCTAGCTATGACGTTAGTTAATTGTCAGCTACTAACTATTTATTTGTTAAGACAAGTGTAGACTCGTCTTGGAATTATTGTTTTATGATGTTAACTATAGGATACGTCGTTATATTTTAACTGTAAAGTGTTTTCGAATGTTCCATAACACGCGTGAATATTGCATAACATAACTATCACTTGAAATGTGCATTATAATGATTTTAATTTTAAATACCAATTGCCTTCGTTACACGTCTTGGATATGGGTAAGGCGACACAGCATTGTACATTGGTTTTTGGTTATACATATATTAATGGTCCTGGACGTCTACCAAATAACTCGAAATTGTATCGGAATCTTCTACCATTTCTTATAAAAAATAACCAGTTAAATTAGGCGGTACAAACTCTCGAATACATGCCCTCTGGTATTATTTATATCCGTAAAAAATATTCGAAGAGATTTAGAGATAGCCCGCCGTAATAGAAACTGCCTCGCTGTTTAACATGGCTAGAAGTTATGAAGTTAATACGACGGATCCTGCAACAGAGTACATCTTACTAAAATTATGTTTGTTACTCGTTCACGCTAAAACAGTTTGACCCATTCTGATGAAATTTGGCACACAGATAGTTTATAACCTGGATTAACATATTTATCCCGGAACGTTACATAGTTCCCGTGGGATAGCGAATAGCGATAAACAAATTCTTCGCAGACGTCGTCGTGGGCAGTAGCTATTTATTACCTACTAGCTGTTGCCCGCGACTCCGTCTGCGTGGAATTAGTAATTTGGGCAGCTTATTTTTTTTATCCAATTTGCTTTTTCATCAATTATGGCTCTACTTAGTTCCTCGATATAAAAAAAATTACCCCCCGCCGCACTCACCCCACCGAACCCCCTGAACACCCGCGATCACATTCACCACAAGTCAAGTGTGCCTATAGAAGTTTTACTTCAAAAACCCCCGATTTTGAAACATTCTTCCGCCCCGCTCCACTCCTATTGGTGTTAGCGTGATGATTATATAGCCTATAGCCTTTTTCGATAAATGTGCTATCTAACACTGAAAGAATTTTTCAAATCGGAGCAGTAGTTCCTGAGATTAGCGCGTTCAAACAAAAAAACCTGTTCGACAAATTTTTAAAATAGACGTATCTTTCTTATTTGTGGACCGCTTCAAATGTAACAAACACTAAATGTTAATCCAAGAAAATACCCACATATCAGTGAAAACCGCATCCTTCTAGGTTAAGCCGTTTCTGAGATTAGCGCGCACAAACGCACAGACAAACATACAAACGGACAATAATTCTAAAAATCATTGTTTTGGATTCTATTGCGCTAATAAATAGCCCTAGTGACAGTTTTCTCAAATATCTTCAATGTACAGACACCGACTTGTTACAGATTTATTATATGTATAGATTTCTCCCGTTACTTTTACAAGGCTCTAGTAATAAATAAAGTACTGTTTGCTATGAATGTGAGGCTTTAGCTTTTTCTGAATTTCTTAATACTAAAACTGAAATACATTTTGTCAATTTAATGAGCTGTAATTTTTTCTACACCGACGCCATCTATCCTCTGCTTAGGGAAACCAATACTATGGTGCCTGAAAAAGTGAAGCTTCCACTAACGCCTGTCTTGAAGCAAGTCGATCTATCAATTTAATTTCCGTGGTTGACACCAGATGGTAGTACCTTGTGATATTTCAAGTTTCAAATTTTGTAGTGTGATTACAGCCGTACAGAACAAAAAGTGATTGATTATCAATTCAATATTAAGTTTATAGGTACTATAGTCCGAGAGCTGGCACCAATTTTTGGGTAGGTATTTGAGGCAAGCTGAAAACTTGTCACATACCTCTCCTATTATACCCCAACACGAAACCACAGACCTGGCTGACGGGTAGCGGGGCTAAATCTACCCTCATTTTTTTTTAATTGGCAGACCGATTGTCCATGCAAAATTATCTGTATTTTATTTGAAATATTTATTTTTAATTATAAATAATCTTTTAAAATTTCAGCGTAACCTCTAAAACAGTTTTTTTTTTAATTTTTGCAATATTGTTTTGCAAGAATCTGGCAAAGTTTAAGTCCTGACTAAATGATCCGGCTTATTTATTTTCTCACTATTTAAATGTCAAATTTTAAAGTATAAAAATTACGAAATGCCTCAATGACATTTTCTTTAAAAAATAATTGTATTTGTAACAGTATGAGGGTTCATTTAGCCCCCGCCCCGCCACCTGTCAGCCAGGTCTGTGGTTCTGTGCTTGGGTTATCATATGGGAAGCATTAGACAAGGTTTCAGTTTGCCTCAAATACCTACCCAAAAATTGGTGCCAGCTCTCAGGCTACTAGCAATATTGAGGAATACCTGAATATTTTGAAGACTAGAAATATTTATTATCGGTGAGAAACCTGAAACAGAAACTGTTTCAGTAGCAGCACAATAGGTTTTTTCTAAATGTAATTCACATATTTCCTAAATCGAAAAAAAACACGGGCTTAGCTCGGCATAGGAACATTAATCAGTACAACTATAAGTAAATATTTAATCATTTGAGTGAAACTGCTATAAAAACAAGAATTTAGTCCGTAGGTATAGATAAAATATTAATGTAAGTTCGTTATAATTGTATGCTGGATAGTCAGGTTAACATCTATATGTAATAAATTAATAAAAAAAATATAATATACACCGTGTTTTTTTTTATTTCCGTTAACTTTAAGGGAAGATTATTCAGGTCACATAGATTTAATTTTTCGAAGAAACTCGTATTTTAACTATTTTTGAGATATTCAATAATTACATTTTATGGTTGAACCAGTGTAAAAGGCGCTTCATTACGTCCTATTATTATTTATCTTTTAAATATTGTCAGTAAAGAGTTTTCAATTCATAGCTAGCTACAAGGAGATTATTGAGGCGAGTTCGTTCGACATTAAATACTTTTTTTTATTGTGTCACATCAGTGTCATAATAATATAAGGTATGAAATTTTTATTTTTTATTTTAACAAATCAATAATATACCACGTAAACCACGATTTTTAATTTCGTGGAATTCTGACAAATGCCAGATTTTGACGTTTCAGAGGCAACAAACCTTTTTTCATTTTAAATCTATTTATTATTTTAGAAACATAATAAAATAGGCACATTACTAATTATAAATATAGAGAAGGAGAGTTTTTACTATAAGAAGTTAGCAGTTCTCATTTATTAGTCTATATTTATTTCATAGGTTTTTAAGAGATTCGTGTATTCATGGTTTGTGTGAGACGCAGTTCCTAATGACATTATTCCTCTTTAAAAAACATAACACATAGCAAAAAACAAAAACTTTTCAAGGAAATAATAATATCAATCAACGAAAACGACAAACATAATACGGAAACAGGAGAGCGAGCACATTCGAACATTCAAGACAGAAGCCGAATGACTTTAATATTGTTTTGACAGAAGAATTATATTTGATGGTTTTTATTATTTAAGTATGAACCTTGTCTATGAAATTTTAAATTACAAACCTCTTGAGACGACGATTGAAACTTAATACATAACTATTAATTATAATTTAAGTGCGAAAGTTTGCGATATATGTCAATCATCGCAATGATACCCGAGACAATTTATTTTTTACTCATATAAGGGTTCAATATATTATTACATCTGAACAGTTTAATCAAAAAATATTCTAACTACGTATTAATTAATGATTTATTACATTATGTCCAATTTTAATGCGTATACTAAGGAATTTGTGCTCTGTATTTTTTAGTTTTTGTTTTATCTCGTTTAAATTTTTGGGAAATATTTTTTGCCTAGTAACACTAAGAAACGTCAGAATTCCACGAGATTAAAAATCGTAGTTTAGTTTCTGTTAATGTACCAGGCAACGTGTCGAATCTAACGGAAATCTAAAAAACACGGTATATTATAGCGCGGTCCATCGTAGGCCTCATCTTCGCTTTCCATTAGGCGTGTTGTCAAAAGAAAATATATATACAAATAATTCAATATTAATATTTATTATTTATTATTTTTTATTTATTTAATAATTGTAATAAAACTAAATGTTTCTTAAGACATACTATGAATGTCATGTCATATGTAATTATAATTTATACATTTCCTTTATAGATTTAAATTATATCTCACGGGAAAGCATTATTTGGATAGAAATGTTGCCTTTGTGCAAAATAATGATTATAAGCTTCTCTTTCGTCCTATTTTATATCAAGTTGATGCTGAGACTGCACTTATATTATAATAGATAAAAGCAGCTTCTGAAGAAGGCTCGTATTTATTACGAGTTGAAGTACCGGCAACTTCGTCTGCGTCCCGTAAGAACTCTACACTTCCCGGGACAGATAATAGCCTATATTAATGAGGTATAGTTAAGCTTCCTAGAAATTTTAAAATTGATTTTGTAGTCCTGAAGATTACTGGGAAAAACAACATACTAGGTTTTCCAATTTATTTTATCAGTATTATATACATCGGTGTTGAAATATACACATGGAGAGCAAGGAAAAGTAAATTTACCTAAAATATTGAAATTAATAAATACACTCAATTCATCACATTTGTTTTATTTTCGTAAAAAAACAATAAATAAAACAGGGCAATATGTAGCGCTTTATTCTATCCAACAAGTATAAAATTAACATCGACTCAACCATTGTACAAAAAAAATACAGGAGCATACTTTCTAGCAAACTCTTCTATCTCAAACAATATAATAGTAAACCGACCATACATGACATCGGTCTAAATCATTAGACAGTCAGCAGGTGAAGAGATAGGGATGTTCGTGTTTAGAAGGTGACTTGTTTCTTTTCCCTCTCTGCCCTGATGGTGATCTTGGAGGCATGAAGGGTGGATTCGGAGACGTCGGAGTCGGCGACGAGGGCGCGCAGGCGCGCAGCACGCTTCTCGCGAGCGGCGCTGCGCTCCGTCAGTTCAGACATCTCGTCTTCTAAGTCGGTGAGGCGCGCACGGCTGGCCTTAGCGCGTTGTGACGCTGCGCTCTCCTCCTCGCCTTTCAACGCGCTCCACTTAGTCAGAGAGTTTTCTTCATTCAATCTGCGAGCGATACGCTTCTCTGTGCGCTCCTCATTCTCCTGCAGTGCCCGCCTGGCGCCGCTCACCTCGGCCTGACCGATGCCGACTGTCTCCAAGATTTTATCCGAGATTCTCATGCGGTTTTCCAGATTTGAAACAGAGTTCTCGAAGTCGATGTCCTCAGCGAAGCGCGATTGCTTTTTACCGGCGCGCAGACGCTTAAGCGATTCTGTGATCTGAAATGAGAGAATTGAGAATTGCAGTTAATTAACAACACGTACACTCATTTTCACCTATGCGTGTTATGTAAGTCATTTATACACCACAAAGTCTGAAAATTATGTAGGCTTCTTACTACGGCAAAAACGTCAATGTATAGATACATATTAGACGACCGGATATATAATATAAACTATAATTGTTATAGAACCTGACTGCGAAGCTTGAGGTCCTGGGTTCGATTCCCGGTCGGAGCAGATATTTGTGTGAAAAATACGAATGTTTGTGCTCGGGTCTTGGATGTTTAATATGTATTTAGGTATGTATTTATTTATCTATATAAGTAAGTATATCCGTTGTGTAGTACCCATAGTACAAGCGTTGCTTAGTTTGGGACTAGGTCAATTGGTGTGAATTGTCTCGTAATATTTATTTATTATTATTATATTTTATTATGTAGCATCAATTTGTACAGTCACCCGTAAAACGATTTGGTCGCAACGTTACTACACGTTGTCCAAGTTTTTTTGTAGGTTTAAAATGGAATATCTCTTAATTAAACGATATTCATTGTTCGAAATTCAAACAGGAAGTACTGAGAATTTGAGATGAACAACAGGAAATAGAATGATTTCACTCTGTATATCTGGTAAAGACGTAGTTATTAATACTTTGACACGTAGAAAAAGAAAAATCTTACGTCTGGCGAAAACAATAATTCATTTGTCTCGACTCGAGGGTATATTGGATTGCGGTTGGATGATATAGTCACCCTTCAACCGGACATGTGGCAAACGCATACAAAGTTACTTTTAAATCGAGGTAGCCTGGATTATTAAGAACTTAATTAAAAAGGAAAGATAAATACAAGTTAGATCACGTTACTTTTAAGTTTTTCACATAGAAATATCAATGCATTACGAAATTTAATAAACAGTGTTTCATTCGTGTCTTTTCTTACAATTGCAATTTCAATCATTTGCACAAGTTTTTATATCAGTTGCATAGACGTTTAGTTTTACAAATTAGCAGGATTAAATTAAATTAGAATAAAGCTAACTTCACGAAGTCGTATTCGCTTGAATGTGTATTCACAGAAGTCGAGGTACCTAAACTAATTCAAAGTCTAAATTAATACGAGCTTCTCATTGATCAGAACTTACATGTTTCGTGTTTGCAACATTAAGAATCCCCAAGTTTCTGAACATAGTGGGGCTCAAGTTGGGGAAGCGGAGTACGAACTAAATTTTAACATTGGAATTTGTAACCCTTGTTACGGACTGGGTGTGTTGTGGACAACAACTTATTTCTTTTCATTTAGTTTCACATGAACATGGTTAGAATATTATGATTAAGCATTCGAGGGTTTAAAATTAGGTGATCTCTTTCTAAGGGGTTCGTAGTAATTAATACTCGGAACCCGTATACATAGTTAAACCATATCCGCCATAAGTCCGCGATTTAGTTTAGAGACTATTAGTGCTAAAAAATTGTAGTTGTGCATGGGTATATAATTAAAAGAAATGCAGACAAAGTGGTAAGACAAACTAAAATAAAATAATTTTAGGGTGCCATCCTTCTTTACATGTGAGTGAAGTGACGATGAATGGTGTGATCATTGGATAGGTCTTTAAAAATTATTGCAGATTTGTTAAACCATTTTTTATTGGGAACGATAGCCCAAGCTCTCTCTTTCTGAGAGGAGGAGGCCTGTGTATAGCCTGGATATGATCTCATGCCAAAGTAACCAGAAAAACAAAACATAATAAAACAGACCTGATTTATTTCACATTTGACTATAAAATTCTGCAGATACTTTAGGCAGAAAAGACAGTTTTACACGGCTATGAAAATATAAAAAGCATAAACGTTGATTCATAAAGGTATCTTCAGGAACCTATAAAATAAATGAGATTGAATTTAAAAACCATTTGAAAAATTATTGTTTTTTTGATTTGAAGAACAGATTTGAAGAAAAGAAGGCACACAATGCGTCTGTGCTGTGTATGTGATTAACATCACCTATCATTAGTCTTTATTGATATATTGTGTCAGGTTGTTTTAACAAATTTGCGGCTAGTAACGATTAATTAGTGGAGATGATGATGATAACGATGATGTAACTCAAAATATTATATTAAGCATAAAACAAATGAAAATTGGCAACAAAACTTTCAACATAATTTACTCCGTTTGGTTTTCCAAGAAAAATTTAAGTGTTCAAAGTTTTGATGATAGTATAATGAGACAACTTTTGTCAAAGTGGATCAGTTAATCATTAGATTAAATTAGTCTTTTTTTGTGTAGTGGTAGAGCCATGTTGTAGCTAGCCGCTGCATCAAGAATGGGCCGGCTCGTCCGGGACAGTAAGTACCACCCTCTCACAGAGCACCGGCGTGAAGCAGCAGTACTCCTGCTGCGTTTCGTACGGTCAGTGAGAGCGCCGGGGGCCCAATACCTCTCCCCCTCCTCTATTCCCTTTCCTTTTTCCTCTTCCTTTTAGGGCCGACAACGCACTGGCACCGCGTAAAGCGCAGTGGACAGTGGTGATGGCCAGTAGTGATCATTTAACATCAGGTGACCCACTAGTTCGTTTGTCTGGCCTCTCTAACATAAAAAAAAGCATAAAAATCACAGGAAACACAAAACATAACGAAGTACAAAACTCTTTTTCTCCAACAGGTATTTTGTTAATTACTTGTCAGTTAAATAAATGTGATACCAAAATATCGATGTTATTTTATTTTTAGCAATACGAAAGATATCTTGCCACAAGAATTTAAAGACTATATTTTTGGCTTTTTTATGGTCACTGTGCTACAGCCAGAATGTTCAGAACACAGCCGAGCGTTACTCAATACTAATAAACAAGATTAAAGGATTAACCTCATTCATGATATTTTTGGCATCAATAACATTCTATTGGCACCTGTTAAAATATATAAACTAATCAGTAAAGCCAAGTAATGCATGTTGTAAATCTACTTCGTCGTCTATTTATAAACAGCGTCATCGTCATCAAGCCAAATAAACGCTTTTAGATTTCAGGTGTTTTGAGAAACTACTACAAGAATCTATTTTAGTGGCGCACCATGCCACATGTACGTTTTCAAACGATAAAAGGGTTTCTACGTCTTGAAACTGGCCAAGTGACGCATTTCAAGGGAATGAGCTAAAGTGTTGATTTAGTCGATGCATTTTTAAAACCCACGTTTGCTATTGGGCGTTGATAGTCAAACTTTAATAACAATAACTTTATGTTCTTTAGACAATATTATTTATTTACAAATGGCTTGAATAATTTTTATATTTTGTAGTAGGTCAGTATACATTATTATGGTGATCGGAACATCATCGTAAACGAAAAGTAAGTCAGCCTAGTACATGCTTTGTTACAGAGTTGCAGAAAGTATTAAACGTAGCATGTCGCTTACTAAAACAAAGTTCTAATGGATTATAAAACTATGAGATATTGTGTTACCGTTAGGGAGAGCATATTAATTGCTTCATAAAGAGCTAATTATGCTGATTAGAAACTTTCGTAGAGTTATTTTTACTTCTTATTTCAGTACAAAGAAGACTTTGGGTTACCATGAGAAACTAAGCGAAAATAATGTAAATCAAAGACGTTTCAATTTTACACCGCTATCAGCAAGTAACTTTTACCTGCGGCTTGATGTTCATTAAACTACGATTTTTAATTTCGTGGAATTCTCACATTTCTTAGTGTTACCAGGCAAAAATATTTCCCGAAAATTTAAACGAGATAAAAGATACCGCAATAATACCAGAGACAATTTATGTTTTCCTCATAAAAGGGTTAAATAATTTATTACGTCTAAATAGTTAGATCAAAAATTATTTTAACTACGTATTAATTAATGATTTATTACATTTTGTCAAATTTTAATGTATATAGTAAGGAATTTGTGCTCTGTATTTCCTAGATTTTGTTTTATCTCGTTTAAATTTTCGGGAAATATTTTTGCCTGGTAACACTAAGAAATGTCAGAATTCCACGAAATTAAAAATCGTAGTTTAGAGAAGTCCCTATTGAATGGGCATTTCAATAAATCTGTCCTTATGTCCTTCTGTGCGTTATAGATCATAGAGGGAACTTCTGCCCGAAATTTTTACTGATCAGGTTCAAGAGTGTCAATGAGCCAGTTAGTCACACTCTTTTTTGTATCTAATTACATTGTATTAAGGCTTATTTTCTACATTATAAAAAATATATTAATTGAACTCGTGACACATGAGTCATAAAAACAACAAATCAATCCTTCGGGTATTTCTGGCGTTTAGGAGATTCTATGTGATTGTGGAAAGACGTAGGTGTGCAAACGTGCAAATGTGTAAGCGTGTCTAATTCAGGAACAAATCAAGCACCACTTAAATATTGACACTGGAATGATGATGATGATAAGTAAAGTAACTGCAGGTCCCAAAAAACGTCATTCTTTCTTTTCCTTCAAGCAAGAAGAAGCATTTCGTAATCCCCTGTTTTCTTCTCGAAAACTGGACCAATAAAATTATTTTTTTCAAAAATAATTAGAAGACAGATTTAGCTATGCCCCTATGTTTTCTTTTTTTTGTTTATATGAGGGATTCTTTTCTGATGAGTGTCTGAAAATGACGTTAAAATTGGGCAATTTTTTCAGTTTTTGAAAGCTTATATTTCTGATGTTAATTGAAATATGGAAAAAAACGAAACATAGGGGCATAGCTGTGGTAGATACAGATTACACAGTAAAAAAAAATTGGCTCTAAAGCCATTGTCCAGGGAGGAAACTGGGGATTACGTTTGTATGGAGAAATGGTGCGCATCGTACCCTCTTAAGAGTAAATAGTAGCCTAAGGTATAAAACATACCTAAACTTGGATAATTCCGTACACATACGAAATCCTTAGAAAATATTACCTTATTTTTTCGTAATGGCGATGGAACCCTACCTTGGGCGTGTCCGACACGCTCTTGGCCGGTTTATTTTTCTATATATTTGGTTGGTCTGAGAATAGGTTTTTTTATAGCCCTATTCTTCGCAGGCGAAGTCGCGGGCAACAGCTAGTCTTCTTCTAATACGTAAAAATCTCGTGTCACGGTGTTTGTTATCGAACTCCTCCGAAACGACTTGACCGATTTGTATGAAATTTTTTGGCTGATTTTGGTAGATCTGAGAATAGGTCGTAGTCTATATATAATTTACATGGCAGAACAACGTTCGCTGGGTCAGCTAGTTTCTTTATAAAACCTCAAAGCGCTTTAATTATAAGTTAAAGATAATTGTTTGTAAATAGCTGTAGGAATTGTTTTTGGTTGTTGTTCATGACTTAGTTTATACTTATATGATAACTTTTAAAAAAGGAGAAGGTTCTCAATTAGACTGTAGTTATACAGGGTGAGTTCAAATTGGTGATAAAAATGGTGAATTGGTGATTGAATTCAAATTGGTGTAGTGTTTCGTACTCAGTAAATGATGGACAATATAATGCGCTAACTCATTTGTTTTAATTAGTCTTATAAAATTTGGGGCGTCCATACATTGAATTCGTGAAATCACATTTAGCGCCAATCCAATCAGATTTATATTGTCCGTCATTAACTGAGTACGAAACACTAATTATGTATCACCAATTTGAATTCACCCTGTATTGTTCATATTTGTATGTCCGTCGATAACTGAAACGTATGAGAACTAATTTCGATGAATTTTTCTTTGTTCGAACCTAACTATGGTACTTAACAAAACTGTGATGCAGTGGAGTCGTATTACCTTTGTATTCGATTTGTCTTGATAACAATCAAATAAACAATAGATACATAAACACCTATAATTGACATGGCCAGGCCAGCTCTATTCCGCGCTCTACGACAGAGCTTTGAGTATAACACTACGTTTGGTTTAAATTAGCGAGTCATAAAGCCATAATATTAGAGTTCACGATAGGAAATTAGTTATTTGTGCGTAAATTTAGTAAATATTTTTAAAAGTTCTACTATCTTATTGTAGTGGACTACTGTTTATATGTACAGTCAAGATCATAAATATAATATATGTATCAAAAATATCTATACAACTCTATGCCGTTAACCATAAGGTTAATGTTTACATATTTAAATTTTTTTGTTAATATTTTGATATTTATGCCTTTGACTATATTCCTTTTGTGTTATAACTAGGTATACCCCGTTTTCAAGTGGGCAGTTTGGTTAGTGGCTATTTTTTTTATTGTTTTTCAGATAAATTTTGGAATTCCTATAAGTACATAGGTAGCTACAAAGAAAGTGGCACCCTCATTTAATTTCTTCTCTTTGACTCTTTGACTTACTCTACATCCACGCCAAACAAAAATAAATGTTGTATACGTCACAAACGGATTATAATAGACTTTTCTAGTGCCTACTACGTCTTCAACTCGAGATAACGCACGTTTCAATCAGACCCAATACACAGTGTACTCAAATGTCATGTTGAAATAACCGATTTTTTTTATAATACCTAAATTAGAAGCATGGTTTAGACAGGATTACAAAACGTGCTCACCAGCGAGGAAAGGTTAGTGTCAACATTTATATCAATTAAATAATCTGATGAAATTGAAGCTTTGTCGGAAAACACAGTTTGTTACAAGATGTTGCCAGGTTTAACGCCTTAATTAATACAAGATATCATTGCGACGAGTTTTGAAACACTACGACATAAATACTGTCAGTTAAGTATGTAGGTACGTTTGCAGTCGCATTTATCACAGCTTTTAGCGAGTATCTTATTTACCTTACTTATTGCATGACTAATTCTTGTAGTTAAACGATTTGCTTTAATTCATAGAGCGTGAGGTAAAACACTAACCTGAAAATAGGTAAATGAGTGGTACTAATTACTACAAAATTAAATAGCGCATTAACATGTAACAGTTTTCATCGAAATTACTGTATAGGTACGTTTTCCATTAGAATTATATCACAAAATTCACCACATCTCACTAATCCCTAATGAGTTCGCGAAATATTGACTATTAAATAATCGAGTCCGACTATAGACTCATGTCACTTTAAAAGCTAAATGGGTAGTTTTACTGGCGTTTCAACCGCTATCGGTTTCCTGACTATATAAGAAATGAGCAATATAGCAAGTCGTACACTGTATTGATCTATCTTTTAGTGTGTTGCTCATTTTATCATTACCTACATGTGTTAGGTTAGGATGCTAATAGTATTGAAATGCTAATTAACCTAACACAAAATTGGCAGTAATAGGTGCAATCGCCATCATAAACACCGGAACACTCAAGGTGGTTAACCCGTTTTGTCAATCGCGTGCGTGTTTCTGACATTTTTTGCACCTTTTCAGTTGTAACAAAATACACAATATTTTATTGCACAATAAGATTCCGGAAGAGGAAATATTTGTGAGTGTTACACTTTAAGTAAGTAAGTATATTTGTGAAGTTAACTTACATCCTCTGAGAGGTCTTCTTCTTCAAGAGCTGATGAAAGCGGCCTGCCACGGGGCGCGCGTGCACCCCTCGAGTCGAAGAGTTCGTCGCGCGGCGCCTCGATGTCGTCCAGCGCGCTTTTGATGCGGTTCTCTACATCACTGCGTATGCGCTCACGATCAGGCTGGTCAACCACGCTGGACGATTTGCCGTCCAGCCTGTCCAGCACAGGCCGGTAGTAGCTCTCTCCTTTGTCGTAGTTGCAATCGTAGACACGCGTGCGCCGGGTTCTTCCTAGGCGGCTCATGGTTGCGGATCCTGGGCAAGATATCCGAGTTTTAAATAAAGAAAACATTCAGCTGGGCTATAGGTCTCGCCACGAAAATTGCACAGACAGCTACATAAAGTACCTACTGAGTGCAAAAAAAGTAGTGAATGAATGAAATGAGTAGGCGAATGAAAATGTGAGTTACAATAATGATCTTATGATGAAATATATACGCAATACTTTTGCATATTATAACCTTTCTTTTTGCATATAACCTATTTTTTAAATAAAAAAAATTGAAATTTATAAGAAATATTCACAACAAAAACATCGGTATTTTATAAATAGCGAAAAATATGCTCAAAATATTTTATTTTCTGTTTTGTTTCAACTAGAAGTATTTTCCTACATAATTCTTAGTAAAATAGGTTGGAGAAATTTTCGGTCAATCTTGCAGTTCAATGTTGAGTCTGTTGAACTTGCTATCGGTATGAATAAACGTCAAAATCCCGCTGTCATTACATGACATGTTGTTGTGTGCGTGACCTCAACTCTCGTGACGATACCTATACCTTGTGGCCACCCTTGATTCGGAATAAAGATTGCTGGCATTGCCGGTGTTAGGTAGTTTGGTTGACCGTAAGGAGAGAGCTGTAAGCTGCCACAGTTGCTCCTTTACGTGAATAAACCGGTCCAATGCGAGTCTGGCTCGTACACAAAGGGTTTCGTACCACCGTGTAGTGTTTTAAAAATTGTTCAGTAAATAAATTATAAAAATTGAGTTAAAAACGCAGAAAAACAAGTTCCTTGTGTGACGACCCCCTTTAATTTTTAACTTTATTTAATTGTTAGTATGTATTTTATATTGTTACAGCCGCCACAGTACTCGTAATACGAAATCGGTGAAAATTTCATACGTTTAGCTATTACGGTTAAAAAGATAGAGCCCTTTGACAGACGGACAGACGGACGGACAGACAGCGGAGTCTCAGTAATAGGATCTCGTGGGCACTATAGCAATATTGCCAGAAACTGGCCCCGTAGCAATCTGTCCAGGTTCATCTGTCGCTGTAAGTATTGCGAACATCGCACGAACGTTGGTTAATTTGTAATCTTATTTTCGTAACTATATTCTTAAGTCGCATACTTATGATGCATGTGGTATTTTCTATGCAATATTATGTATACGCCTGATAGAAACTTGGACATATCTAGACAGCAGATATTTGGACAGCAATTTGCTTTACTGTGGCTTTGTATATATTATTACAAACCAGTGTTCTAAGTTAATGGAGTCAATGGTATAGCAAGACAGAGAGAGATGACTCTGGTCACGGAGCGTTAAGTATGTATGTACATATCCTCTTGAGTCCTGACTTTCTCTAACTGATGTGCTTAAGACCAAGACGAGAGTCATAAGTTTTCTAATTTTGGAAATTATTGAAGCGTAGTTATAGTTCTTAAATAATTGAATCATTCATACTTTAATCACAGCTAGCTGTTGTCCGCGAAGAATTCGTTTATCGCTATCCCACGGGAACTATGCAATTTTCCGGGATAAAACTATCTAATATGTCTTTTCCCGGGACTCAAACTAACTTTATACCAAATTTCATCTAAATCAGTTTAAACGTGAAGGGGTAACAGACAAACAGACAGACACACTTTCGGATTTATAATATTAAGCATGGATGATTTGTTCCTTATAAAGTCCGCTATAACTCCAAAAGCTACAAAAATAATATCACAAAGACAGAAAATTCTAACATTGTATTTATCTGTTCATCAATAGAGGAGTTATTTGCGCAATTATTAAAAAAAACCGCTTGTGCCCGTCCGAATTGATTGTACGTCCAATGTAAATAAATATCAATAATTTTATATTTTATATCAATTATTCCGACGAAATAAAAAGTTAATCTGTTATTACGCATGTTTATAAATATTGATTTGCCAGTTACAAAACTAAAGCTTTACATGGCTCCGTTGCACAATTCAATACGAGTGCCTGCGTGTTTGAGATTTATTTTACTCCTTCATCCTCAACACTCAAATCTGCAAAACATCCGATACTTTTCATCTTTTTACTTTTGTATTTGACAAGCGATCAGTAACTTAATAGCCTTTGTGTTTCACTGTTGTTTTACTAGGTATTATTTTTGTGCTAATAAAAGCTCAGATTGATGAACAAATAAAATTAAATGTTTTCCTTTTGTATTTCTCCTTCAGTACTTTCCGCAACCCAGTACAAACCGATTGAGTGACTTGTTATTTCTATAAACTTATATTTCTGAGCATCTTTACTCACCTCCATCCAATATCTATGTATATGCTTCGGAAATTCAGAGCCTAACCATGAAAAAGAGCTAATCGCAAGAAATGATCTTACCCTTTAATTTACTATGCTATACTGAGTGGGTAGCAAGATAAAATAATCATTATGCGACACACTACAGTATTTGGGTACGGTTGAACCATTAGATTTCTGACCCATCGAAGAACGTTTTGACAGTAAGCGTCAAAATGATTTTCCTTGTCAAACAATGCGATGTGTCACTGTGACATTTTCTGTGAAAATGTTCCACAGTGGGTCACAATTCAGTTCGTTCGACTGTACTGTACTATGATATGAAAACTTGAATAATGCACATGAGGGCGCACGTTATCATAATTGCGTTTAAATCGATGCTGCTATTACCTATAGTTTGTATTTGGTAAATAAATAATTAGGAAGCTAGGAAGGTATACCACAGTACGTGTAAAAGGGCTTTATGAGTAAAGGTGGTGAGCCACAAAGGGGTACATTCTTTACATTTTTAATTGCGGGTGTGCAGACGACGATCAAAATGTCTGCATATTTATTTTTGTAAAATGAAACGAATTTCCAAGAGTTTCAATCGTTTGGCTACAAAATATTTTTGACTAAGTACTTAATGCTGTTTTCTACATAGGATTTCCTCCCTTAAAGTTAAAAACTGGTGACAACATTTCAATAGCGTTTAATGTGTAAGAAAGGTTTATTCATAAACATTTATATCGACGCCTGCAATATCATTTTAAACCGTTTCCACTAACTTTACAGGTCAGCACATCAAAGGTTAATTTTTTTATAAAAAAAATGTATATAAAAGCCTATCAAGGGGTTTGTATCCACAAAACCACCTTGTACCTAATTTAAAATCAAAATGTATAAACTAAAGAATTCTATGATTGTTTAGTCACACATAGTTACCCTTTTTGTACCCTTTTTAGTGACTCATGATGATATTTCACAACATTATGTTTGCAAAATTACGTTATACCTAATTCAGACATAAAAATATCTTATTTAAATGTACAGTTATATATACCTATCTCTACGACTGATAGAATTGTACATCTGATATACCATATTTAAAAATGCTCTTTGCAGCAATTAAAAGTTACGGTTGGAATAGGTAATAAATGCTAGCACAATTATTCTATTGCGACGACTCATTTCAAATAAAATATCACAGTTTTGTACATGAATTTGATAATTTTATCATTTAACACACTTGAAATCCAACCACTCGTAACAAGACTGATCGGATAGTTGAATAATCGAAACTCATGTTATCACTTTTATAAAATGAGTAACTTGCAAACGAAAACGTTGGAAACATGGTGGTTACGATGACAGTTCATCAATAAAAATGAATAGGTTTGAAAAGCATTTGAATCATATGATTCGAATAATTCAAATATCTACTCCGACCAATTTGGAGTCCATGTGTGCTATGAATTATGATTTTAACAGACTTAACTAATACCTAAATATTTGCGAGTACAGTAATACAATGAACGAGTTCGCTCAAACACGTTTGCTGTATGCTTCCGCCGCTCTGTTGTATGAATATTATGTACCTATTGGAGTTGTTGATGTATTGATTGTAATAAAAATGTTGTTTAACAGCCCCCTTAATAAGATGTTTTACTAACAGTCAATGATCGGTCAATAATTTATGCGTTTTCATAAAAAAGTAAACAATATAATATTTTTATTACCATGACAAACGTTAAGTTTTCTGTTGTACCTATTTAACTCTCATTGATTTACATCATTATTGTTTTGGTAAAAAGCCGCATTAAATTGAGTTAGTGAATTTACTGTTTTTAAATAAGTATATATTGTATAGATATACTTACCTATTAGTTTAGTTTACATTGCTTTCAAGATAACTTTAGTCATGAGAATATAAGGGTTGTACATACGTTGCCTCTATTTATTTAAACTGGTATCGTATTATGTAAATGAATGTTCCGATTGTTGTATTCCATAACTTATTTTTGTATTTAAATAGATTTATTGAATTAATTTATCATCATTTTAGCATTTACAGATTCAAACAGAATTAAACAAGTACGAACAATAAATCCCATTACAGCTTCTGCGTGTACGAGTACCAGTCTTTTCTAATTTCTGGTCTGATTGAATCATAAAAATCTATTTAGGTTGAACGCATACTGCCCGTAATTATAACTAGACGTAATCCCCTATAGTTAACTCACGATAAAAAAATACTAAAACTTGGCAACAGCCCGAAACAAAGTCAATGAAAATATTCAGCTTCAATGAATATTCTGTAGGCAGATCGTTATTTACTACAAGGAGCGATTGAATCATGGCTTTGATACTAAATATTTATCCCATTTAACGAAAATATAAACTGACTTGTAGCAGTCCGATTCGGCAATTGAAATAATAAATCCGATCAATCATTCTCCCTGATGAATGATTCTAACCAGCAGCGTGAACAGTGAAACATTTTCAAAATAGATTTCGCAAACATTCGATACGGGTATATTTTTAGTAACGAAAACCCGGTTTTTGTCTGTCCGACACGAGGTATTGTGATATGCACTCGGTGAATGTTGAACGGCACAGCTAAAAATAAATCGAACAAGGAATCTGAAGCACTAATTCAGGAATCAACTGTAGGACGTGAATTTTGTGAAATTGTGTCTGAACGTAATAAACATAACAATGCACCGTATAATGCCATAAATAAAACAAAATCGCAATGCACTGGAACGTCACTATAAAATAAATTATCAAAATTTTCGCTGATCATATCATGCACTAATCGAAAACAGTGGTTTTATTATTATTTAAGTAAAATATATAAAACTGACCTGGTGCGTGTTAAGACGTCGAGCAGGCGGATGGGACTGGGCGCGGGCGACGATTCTGGCGCGTGAGAGGTGTGGGTGTGACTATGTTTAACTGTGAGCCACGCTCAAATATACTTGCTGACTTTTGTTTAGAATGGTTTTCTAGTCGGAAAAGAAAAGAAAACTAAGCCCGGTCACAGAATTCGTAGAGCATATTTCACGGTGTCAATTAGATTTGTCACATTTGAAACATCGCCAAATATCGACGGTAGCCGTTATCGTAAAATAAAAATTTGGATGAAACTTTTAGCTATATCGTAACGCGAGAAAAAGTATGTAAGAAATTAATGTGTCGAGAGAAATGTGTCTCCACTTATGTAGTCTCAGATAATTTAAGTGTAAGTGCCGGAAGTGGCAACCTTCACAGGATGTGTTTAGACAACCCTGAGCACATTTGTATTAACCCTCAACTGTCGGGTACAGAGCTCAGAGGTTTATGGAACAAGATAAAACAATATTCTCAGTGTTCATAAAGTTTATCTTTCAACATGTACCTAAAATAGAGTATTTTTATTTTATCAATAATGTAGCTGTCTGGAGTCTTCATGCGTATAACCAATAAGTATTCAGTTCTTTACATTTGCAACCCTACAATCCGCCATTTATCCGCCATTTTGAAAATTGACTGAAAACTGAAACGATTATAAATTCCATTTAGTCATACAACTGGCTCTTAAAATTTCAAGTCAATTCTTTGAGAAATACGATCTATAGAGGAGAATAGGTGGGCATCCGCAGGTCAGAAATACGAAAGCATTTTTGACCAACCTGAAACGTAGACGCTTTGCTCGCGCTTCACTCTCGCTCTATCAAACAACTGTTACTATTTAAACAAACCTTATCCTTCAGTGCAGTCTCTCTCGACGTTGATCAAATGTCAATGTCAACGCGCGGCCAATATCGAGACTTCGCACTCCGTACCTATGCCTTATGCCTAGGGGCCATTTATGAGCAAAAGGGTCAGGATATACATAATATGTAGTTGTCAACTGAACGCAGCAGTGAGTCCCCAAACAAGTTTCGTTTAGCGAATAACACCAAAATATTAACGGCTTACAATGTCAGACAAAACAGGACAATATCTGATGGCTCTTCATCATCCCAGCCTTTATATGTATACGTCATACTGCAGGACATAGGCCTCCTCTCAGAATTAGGGGGCTTGGTTCGTATTTCGTATAGGTAAGTATCCCAGGCAGGACCAGTACGGATTGGGAATTTGTCACACACCTTTGAATTTTTTCGCAGATATGTGCAGCTTTCCTCACGACGTTTTCCTTCTACTTAAAACTCATAGTAAACAGCAGATGTAATTTCGCGTATAAATTCCAAAAAACTCAGAAGTGCGAGCTTGGGCTCGAACACATGACCCTCGATCTGCTTGAGAGCCACAAGGCTACCAAGACTTTTTCGACATGGCTCTTGGTAAAATAAAATTACCTACTGTTGTTATATTAACCTGTCGAAAGATACCATATTATAACATCGATGTTTCAAAGCTCCGCGAATTTATTTTCTCGGTAGCTATACTGCTCGTTTAATAATTTAACTTGCTTCGCTAATTTCATCCACTATCCGACCGAGCAATGCTTTAAAAAGAGTTTTATTTTATTTACTCTTGGAAATTCACATATTCATTCAACTATAATTTACGAGGAGAAAATAGGCCCACTTACCCTAGGGAGTCACGAGCCCACCTCAAAACATAGTTGGGAAACAGTAAATTATTCGGCTGCCTGGGGATCCGAAGAATAACAGAAGAACAGGTAGCGAGAATGTAATCGATTGTTTCCTGCCCGCGCTGTACAGGACAGTACAGATCAAATAAGTACATACCTATCGAACTTCCAACTGTGTGTTCGAGATTGAAAATTTTATAAGTGACTTTTGAACAAATTGGATTGATGTTGCTAAAAGGCTTCTTTGGCTTATTTATACCCAGTAGTAGGTACCTAATAGTTGCTGTGGACAATAATCACTTAAACATTAAGTAGAGGTAGTAAAGCTTTACCTCAGCCGAGTCAATCGTGGATTGTTAAATTAATTGGTCAAAGTAGTTTTGATACTTAATAAAATAAGTTTAGTAAAAAAATCTTTTTCAATACAAGATTTTTTGCTGACTGTAGGTACTTTTTGTTGACTGCACTTACGTAAATAAACATTGCAAGACGCCAGCAAACAATAAAAAAGGATTTTTATAGAATAGCCTAAGTATATAGTGTCCCACTGCTGGGCAAAGGCCTCCCCTTTTTCCTTCCACTCGTCTCTGGCTTCGGCAAAGTGTTGCCACTCCGGCTAGAATCGCTCTAAATCGTCCCGCCACCTTCTTTTAGGCCTACCTCTGCTCCGTAAAAAAGGAATTAAAATATATAAAATACTAGCTGATGCCCGCGGCTTCGGCTCCGCTAAAGTAGATTAAAACGTGTTTTCCCGTGGGAATGAGATATTTTCCAGTGGTAAAAAGTAGCCTATGTTATAATTTTATAAGCTGGGGGTTTAGGACTGCAGAACTCATCTGGTAAAGATAACATTGTTCTCGTTTGTTGAAGCCTACCGCTAATACAAATCAGAACAAGTAACAAAAAATGCAAACAAATTGCTACCGTCTTCTCTAAGTTACAAGGTTGAAATTGCAAAAGCTCAACTCATTAAGAAAGACCTTTCGTCATTGTAAGCGGTACTCAGGTGAATCGTCGGCGTTGTAGTGCGTCCATAATAGAACAAACGAGAACTATGTTATCTTTACCAGATGAGTTCTGCAGTCCTAAATCCCCAGCTTATAAAAATCCAACTATACTCTCCAGCCCTTCAACTATATCCATACCAAAAATCACGCCAGTCAGTCGCTCAGTTTCGACGTGAAAGAAGGACAAACAAACAAACACACTTTCACATTTATAATATTTTTAACTGACCCGGCAAACGTTGTTTTGCCATTATACCTAGTTTAATTATAGCCTACGACCCATTCTCAGACCTACCGAACACAGAGAAAAAAGTTTCATAAAAATCGGCCAAGCCGTTTCGGAGGAGTTCGGTAACAAACACCGTGACACGAGATTTTTATATATTAGACTAGCTGACCCCGCAAACGTTGTTTTGCCGTCTAAGGGGTATAAAAATAAAATAGCCTACGACCTATTCTCAGACCTACCGAATATAGAGAAAAAAGTTTCATAAAAATCGGCCAAGCCGTTTCGGAGGAGTTCGGTAACAAACACCGTGACACGAGATTTTTATATATGTATTAGATTATAATATTAGTATGGAAGTATGGATATGGATATGAATATGATGATGAGAAATTGTGAACGCCAATGTTTTGTTATATTATAGCATTTTACGTTATAAATAATGATGTTTAATTTGAATGTCTACTTTTTTACTTCTATGCTAGGTAGACGTATTTACCTACATGCAATTTATTGTATAGATATAATTCGAGAAGAATTCGAGCTTAAGGATACTGCAAAAAATATGTCTATTCTTATTATGAAATTTAAAAATAAATTCTCAAAACAATCTTACACGTCATAAGTGACTATTACGAACGTCACCGTTTCTAAAACTAAGATGTATAATTTTCCATAAGAATAAATTTAAGAGATAATTATAGTTGCGTCTGAGTAAGTATATAAGTTTGGCATCGGACGACTAATATTAAAGGCTGCCATCATGGGTGCTATGTTAAGGAGCGACCCTATGACGCTGTGTGATATGTACATCCAGCCCGAGGCGGCTTTTGAGATCTTGTCAGGTCTCGGCGAAGCGGGATGTGTGCAATTTCATGATGTAAGTAAAACATTTACAAAAGCTGGTCGTTAATTTTGTAAATTCATCATCTTAAATTACACTACGTGACAGACTGGTGCAATCTCGGCAGATATTTTTCAACTTACTCATTTTTACTTAGGATTACCCGTTGCTCGAATATTAATTAAGTACGTAAGTCATTACATTATTGAAAGATTGATCAGCTTTTCAAGTAGGTATCTAGGTAGTATTAATTTACAATTTTTTATTTTTTCATATCATATATTTTAAAATATCCAAAATTACTGTCAGCGAGAGTGAGTGTGAGTTGCATTGTCTCAAATCAAATCAAATCTGGTACGTGTATGTTGAGAATACTTTACATACCTACTTTCATTTTCGAAATGTAGTGTTTCAGGCCCGAGCGGTTTTTAAATAAGGTGCTTTTTTCGAGTTTTAATTACGGACCATTGCAATTAAATTTTTGAAGTGAAACTTCTAATGCGACTTCCAACAAGGTTGCGTTAAACGTTTAACGCTGCCATGGAGGGGGTATGAAAGCATAATTATTATGTACTGCCGAAGCAAGTAATCTCGCATTGTATATTATACTAACAGATGTTAAAAACTTCGATACTTAGATTATTTATACACAAGATAGAGCTTACGCGGCATGAAAACGTCCCGAAAAATATAAGCCAACTGTTGGCTTATATGTCATTTGCCTCCCTTCAATTTGAATGATGTAACGCGGTCGTAATATGAAGCTGTCAAATGGATTTTTGGACGTTTTGTATCGCAATGTTTGCTACTGACACTATCTAGTGTATAAATAATCTGAGCTTCGATAGTGCGATGCAGAACTCATACTGTCTGTGCAAATGTATGAGACTTGATAAAAGCGCCATCTAGTGAGTAATTTAGACACATAGATGCATACGCAAATTCAGTTCTTTAAGTTATTGGAATAAGGTTCGTATAGATGTATAAGTGCCTTTTTCATTTCCACATTACGAAGTTTCACTTCTTCCGCGCGGAGGAACTGCACGCACGATATTTTTTATGATATCTATGCAACTGAATATTATAAGGAAGTTAATTGTACCTCCACGTTTTTCAGATGAATCAAGGCGTCCAGGCATTTCAGAGGAAGTTCGTGCCAGAGGTGTGCCGATGTGCAGAGATGGAGAGAAAACTCAATTACATGCAGGAGGAGATGACTAAAGACAATATTTATGTACCGCCTCTAACGTCCGAACCCAAAGCTTTGGAGCCTACCGAAACGCGAGCATACGAGGTAATTGCCGATTTTGCATGTACCGTATACCTACGCTTTGCGCGTGCTCTTTTTAAAATAACTTCTAGCAAGCTTACCAATTTCTCACTTATCGCTTAGTACGTTCTTTTCTTACTAGTTAAGTAAGTAAATGAAGCTCAAAGTGGCAAGGGCGCGAGCTGGTTCACTATTGTGTTGTACGTACAGTTCAATTAATATAGATGTACTATATATATCAACGTTAAACTTTTTTTAGAGTGCAATTGAAAAATGGGCAAACGATATTATAGCAATATCCACAAACCAGAAAGATCTGGAGAAGAATTATTTAGGGATGACGGAAATGCATTACGTTTTGGAGCGCATCGGGCCTTTGCTCGGCACGGCAGACATCCGATTACGAGCAGCAGGGTAATGTAAATCTTCATTTAGTTTAGAAAGGTACCCTTAAAACGTCCGTTTAAATCGCTATCAACATCCTACAATCTAGACTTGCCGTTAAACAGTGACGCTTGACCTGGTGTGTTTCAGTAGGTATAGAGTATAGAGGGTACGGAAGTCGTATTTATTGGCAACGAGGAGCATTTCATTTTAAGTGTAACAACGCTTCTGTAATTTCCCTGATGTAGCGAGACAACACTGATTATTAGGCAACTGACTTACTCGCTCGATCTACCTATTTTGTAAGAAAAACTCAGTTTTTGCTGCAAGCATTTCATTCATGTACAGATCGATTCACAAGGGTTGGCATGAATGGATTGAACGAAAGCAATGTCACTTTGACATTTTTGTAGGAAAAATGACTGCTGCATGACATTTTCATATTTGTGTGAAGTGTATTCAAATAGGTAACACATACTAGGGGCGTTCAATAAAAAGTGAGAATGAGTATGTTATAAACAACTTTTACTAAATGTAATTTTATTTTTCGACATAGTCACCTTTTAGCATAATACACTTAGTATATCTTTTTTCTAAACTTAAAATTCCATTTTTAAAAAAGGTCTCATCTTGAGTACTTAAAAAATCTTGTACTGCAGCGACTACCGCGTCGTCGTCTTCAAATTTCTGGCCTCTCAGGTATTGTTTCAATCTCGGAAATAGGTAGAAATCACTGGGAGCGAGATCTGGTGAATACGGAGGATGCTTAAGGATATCGAACCCAGCATCACGAATTGCAGCCATTGCAACGGCGGACTTGTGTGCCGGGGCATTGTCCTGGTGGAACAGCACAACTTTCGAGAGTTTACCTCGCCGTTTTTCGCGGATCTCATTACGCAATGTTGCTATTTGTTTGGCGTATAAAGTGCCCGTAATAGTGGCTCCATGCTCGAGATACTCAATCATTAATACCTCTTTACCATCCCAAAAAATAGAGCCCATGACCTTACCGGCAGATGGGCTCACCATGAATTTCGTCGGAGTTGGAGATGATGATCTTTTCCATGTCCATGTTTCGTCCATTGTTATAAATCGCGCCAAAAAAAGTTCCCGGTCTTGCTGCATCAGGTTCAAAGCTTCTTGACAAATCTCTAGTCTAGTTTGTTTTTGTGTGTCAGTAAGCATTCTTGGTACCCAACGCGCGGATACCTTTTTCATACCCAAGCGTTCATGTAAAATATTATGCACGCTCCCCGTTGAAATCTTTACATTTTCAGCAATAAAACGAACTGTGACACGACGATCCGCCAAAACTGAGTTTTCGACTTTTTTCACAATTTCTTCAGTTACTGCTGTAGTAGGGCGTCCGGAGCGGGGGTCGTCCATTGTCGATGTTCTTCCACGTCTAAATTCGGCGCACCAACGTGCGACTGTCGAATACGGAGGAGCATTAGACCCTAAAGTGTCCCGCAAATCCAAATTGACTTGGTCCGTAGAAAAATTTTTCAAATACAAGTATTTGATAACGGCGCGCAGTTAAATTTTCTCCATTTTCGCTAACGTACTCAATAGCATTGCAAATAAATTACCGTATATTTTTTTAAACAAAAGACAGTTAGTTTTCTTTTTCATAGCAATCAGCTAGATAGATTAGCTTTACCGGCCAGTATTTAATTTCGTAATATTAAAAGAGTTTGCATCTCATTCTCACTTTATATTGAA
The DNA here is from genome assembly GCA_947859365.1 of Archips crataeganus. Taxonomy (NCBI): domain Eukaryota; kingdom Metazoa; phylum Arthropoda; class Insecta; order Lepidoptera; family Tortricidae; genus Archips; species Archips crataeganus. The sequence goes on along the minus strand of OX402045.1, from coordinate 17,053,077 downwards.
CGCCCCTCGTAGATACTTTCATTCACTCATTCGATCCATTCGTGCCAACTCTTGTGAATCGACCTGTACCTAACAAATTTTGACACAATTCAAACACAGGAAGTAAGTAAAAGATTTGATAACATGTGTACTTACCTACTTACTTTTTTATTAGGAAAGGCGCAGATATCGAAAGTAGCGGCCGTCTCAAGGTCATCACGGGCTTGGTGAAGCGCCAGCGATCCTTCTCGTTTGAGATGATGTTATGGCGAATATCTCACGGAAATGTTTTCTATCGTCAGACAAGCGAAGACAAGATACTTAAAGATCCCGACACAGTAAATATGCTTATACTTTTATTTAAAAAAATCCGTAGCCCTTCCTCTTGGAAGCCTCTTGCCTCTTGGTGCGCGTTTAGCAGCAGCCGCCGTGGCGTGTGTTCCAAGAGGAAGTACTACGAATTAGCCCGAGATATGTGGGGCTAAACTCGGTCATAGACGTGAGTCATCATCGTATTTGTTTACTAGGAGTAAATCTACGGTAGTTTTATGTTCAAAATTTTAAATATCTGTACCGACAGTCTAACTACTAACTAAAGTCGAACGTTTTGTTTTCAATGTTTTCTTAGTAAATTCGTAATATTTTATAGTAATTTTGAACAGGAAACTACTGCAGTAAAACATTTTCTTTTTCATATTTCATTATACGTCAAAAAATTTATTGGTTTAACTGGATTTTTGTTTCGTTAGTATTTTTATTTTCACGCAATTAATTCTGCACGGAGTATCGAATGAAACAATGCAATTATTACAATTATGTTTTGCGTGAGTTAAAAGATAGGTACATAGGTACCTACAATTAAGTGGTGTTGGGTATTTCACGTTAAACGACTCCAAAGAAATAAAAATCCAGTGAAGCAAGAGTTCGACTCGGGAACTATTGGTTTTCAGGGAGCTGACGTTCGAAAGGTGGCTTTCTTAGTCGTGTGTCAGGGAGAGCAACTAAGCGCTCGGATGGAGAAAGTGTGCGCAGGTTTTCATTGTAACTTGTACCACTGTCCGACGGCTCACAGTGAGCGAGTAACCCTTATGAGTAGACTGGCAGTCAACATCAAGGATCTGGATTCGGTAAAATTACACTTTGTATTGGCTCATTATTTGCTGATTTGTAGTTTTGTATTTTTGTCTAAGAAATGAAAAAAGAGTACATAATACTTACCCAAGTTTTTAGTTCTTTTGCGATTGATTGTAAAAAAACTACATTTATTTTTAAAGGTCTTGAGGACTACTCGGTTTCATCGCTGCAAAGCGCTACGCGCTGTGGGAAGACAGTGGCCGATGTGGATGATTCAAATTAAGAAAGCTAAAGCAATCTACCACACCATGAATCTATTCTCACTTGACATCACGAAGAAGTGTCTGATTGGTCAGTGTTGGGTACCAACAAGAGATTTGCAGAAAGTACAAGGAATTTTGGATTCTGGTTCGGTAATTATCATAAAGGCAGGTCGTGGTCATCGTGGGGAGGCCAGGGGGCGTGACTTACGAGCCTAGCGATTTCACTATCTGGTATTATGGGAATTCGGTTTTGAATGGGAAATGGTGTATTGAAAGCAAGCTTTTTTGGCAATCCGATATAGAGAAAAGAACGGTAACAGGAAAGTCTGGTATTCTGGGAATTTGGTATTTTAGAAATAAGATAAGTCGGCAATCTAAGCAATTCTGATATTTAGGGAACGAGCGATTATATTATGGTTTAATATTGGAAGAGGAACAAGTATAAAACGAATTTATAAAATTGCGAATCTCTTAGTAGGTATATCTTGAAGTGCTGGCGCATAGGTAGGTACAGTCCGTCGACTACAAAGAGATCAATACGGTCAGAGTTACAAAAATATGAGTACACGTCTTTATTGAATAAACGTTAAGGCGGTGTATACATACACATTCTTATAACATTGACCGTATCGTTCTCCTTGTATAAGGATTGTACTACCAAATGGAGTTAAGTTAAAATTACAATTACTAGAACACACCTATAGGTATTCAATCCCTTGAACGCATAAAAACCTCGACGATCTGCCGCCCAGTACTTTAAACTCGTATATGCGTTCCTCATTGCGAAATCTTCTTCAGCAAACCACTAATGAACACTAATGTTTTTGAGGCACTCAGAGAAGTGTAGCCCTGTCGAATGTTCGAAAAATTATGCCGAATATGTATTTTCAGCTTAAAGTGGAATCGTCTGTGCCATCGTTTTTGTCTAAAGTCGTAACTGACGCCGTCCCGCCCACGTACCATCGCACTAATAAGTTCACGAATGGATTTCAAGCGCTTATTAATGCCTACGGCGACTCCTGTTATCAGGAACTGAATCCAGGTTTGTTACGATCTTTTATTGATATGTGTGTACTTTTTAGAGCTGGAAAACGCAGGATCGTTGAAAATGAAATTCATTTCTAGCTATAGTTATACCTAGAAGGTCATATTAAAAGAAATGCCAATTTTCCGCGAAATTTGACTTCAGATTTTCGTCTTGTACTTATATTAGGGGGTGTTTCACCACCTTATTGTCAAACTACTGGTCACGTAACTAATGAATAAACTAAGTACTGGACAAATCTGTCGGCTAGTTTTTTTTCAGTTTCACCACTCCGGTCCTGTGCAAACTAAGTACCACTTAACTAATCGTCGGTTTAACATAGAGGGGGAATGGCAACGTCACATTTCACGATCACGCGTTCCTGTTCGCACACTTTCGTTCAAAGAGTCGCTCATTGTTAAAGCAAAAGAAATCGTAAACTATGTAATTTTTAAATACATCTATTTTTTTGCATAAACAAATGTGTAACATTATAATTGATCCAAAAACGGTATTTATTTACGATACTTTGTTAACAATAACAAAGAAAAATAAAATCACGTAAAACGAATCGAAAAGTGGCGCCAAACCATTTGACAGATAAACTTTTTTTTAATAGCGACATACAAGTTCAGGTAGAACAAACGATTGAGCCGCTGAAAAAAAATTGTTATTAAAAAATATTACGAAATTTTGGATTTATTTTTAAATACTAAAAGTGTACCTACATTTTTTTATTCAAATCTTGATATTTAAATTATTTTAGGCAATTTAGCATGACCTCTTTCTTTAAAAAATAAAAAATAATTAATTTATTTTTCTGAAACCGGCTGAAGGGCTCTCCAACCATGGCCACAAAAAAATAAACTAACTTTATGTGACGGATAAAAATGCTAAATGCCTCCTGATCTGATGGTCAAATTAAGAAACAGTTTGTCCGTCACTTAGCGCTAATCGAGACTGGTGAAACGGAAATTTTAATTCCATCTGTCAAATAAGGTTATGATTAAGCTAATCCGAACTTTAAGAAAAGTGGTGAAACAACCCCTAAACCTACTAATTATTTTACTAAGGGAATAATTTTAATTAGCATGTGAACTTAATTTGTTTTTCCTGTTACAGGTCTCTATACGATAATAACGTTTCCTTTTCTGTTCTCCCTTATGTTTGGAGACATTGGCCACGGCTTTATTATGTTTCTGTTTGCTGCATGGATGTTGAAAAATGAGAAAAAATTCATGGCGGCGAATTCTAACAATGAGATATGGAACATTTTCTTTGGAGGTGACCGTTTTATTATTTTATTTGTCTTTTCTGGTTGGTTAATTATTTATTGTATGGTATTTGGGTCAGTACTGGAAATGATATCAAAGTATATTCAAAGGGTTTCCCTAAAAAAAAATTAGTTTTTTTTTATAGAGTTAACATATTCGTAATCATTATTATATTTCTATTGCATTTACTTGCAAAAGCAATTTCTTGCAAAATCAGAATAAGATGGATGTTTTAGATGTTGCCCAGTATTGATTTTTAGTTGCTCTTGTACTAGTTTCTATTGCTTATCACTTCCAGGTCGATACATAATTATGCTGATGAGCCTATTCAGTATGTACGCTGGTTTTATTTACAACGACTTATTCTCGAAGGGTGTGAAACTTCAAACTTCTGGCTGGTCTTATGTTTCTTATACGGAGGAACAACTGGCAGCAAGTCCGGTTTTAATGGTGGAGCCAAAGGATTATGGTTCAGTGTATCCTTACGGCGTTGATCCAGCGTGGAAGGTATAGAGGTCATAATTCTTGACCGCGACTTTACTTGACGGACGGCGTGGCGCGTGATTTTCTAATACATTGCACGTGTTACATGCCAACCGCTATGCAGTGAGTGTGTCTACCGTGCAATGAAAAGAGAATTATCTAACCGCGCTGGTAACAAGAGCTAGAGTAGCGCGCAGACGTATTTAAACGTAAGCCACATGTATTAGAGTGGGACAGAATTACAGGCATCTTGACTAGGACTTCTGTAGTACTTCACTTCTCTAGTACTAGTACTTCACTTTCATCAGTAGCCACATGTTAAGTCTTAACGAACGAGCCCCAGACACGAGACAAGCGGATTAACTCCAAGTACTGTTAACTAACCTACTAACCAACTGTTTTACAACATGTTATAATATACTCGTGTAGTTTAAAATAAATATCTTTATCACTGTAAAAGTCAAATTACATAACTAAGTACTAAATTTTTAAACATCTGTATTACTTTCTGTCAACAGATAGCATAAACGTACCTAATCCTTTTCAGCAAATATTTTTTACAAGGACCACTTTTATTGACTCATTTAATCATGGATGCCGGCTCTTTTGAAATTTTAGCTCAATATCATTAATAGCGCGAACAGGAGCTTTGCACTTTTTATTAAATGCTGATGCACGTTTTCATTTTTCTGTTATATTTATTTTGCAGTTAGCGGAAAACAAGATTCTTTTCGAGAATTCTCTGAAAATGAAGCTGTCTATTATTATTGGTGTTATTCACATGATTTTTGGTTTAAGTCTGGCTCTGTTCAATCACATGTAAGTAAAGTATAACCCTTTTATTTCTAGTTTAATATATTATTTACATTTTTTTTTATTGACAATAGGTACTATTTTTTTCTAAATTATATTATATCACATTGAAAGAACCAGGAAAGAATAGCTGGGGTTATAAATCAAACATAGTTTCTCTGCATTGCGTGATGCTTGGCCCGAGCGTTGGCTACGGCGAAACAGTATTTGTCAGACGTTGCAATTTTTTTACCTTTTATCGAAGTCCGAAAATACGGAAATCAAAAAGTAATATTTCCAAATTTAAAAATGTTCAATTATACTCGGGAAGTCATCAAGTACAACGATATTATATAGTAAGCGTTCTTATGTAATTTTATGTACTTATCGGGAGAATAGTTTTTATCTGTATGCGTAAGATGCAGCGGTCTAATGCAGAACAGTGATGTTCTACTTTCAGCATGATTTTGATTAAACATAGTAACCAATTAATTCTGTGAGAAATGTGTCTACGGCCGGATAAAGAATATTGGACCTTGTTACCTAATGATATAAAGAATACTAAAAAATGTGTGGTGCGATCCCCGACTTACTTTAAGCCGTTGCTTAACTGTTATTTCTTAAGTATTTCACAAACCTAGTGTAATAGTTGTTCGTAAACTTAACTTTGTACATATTTTTCAGGTTCTTTAAAAAGCGATACTTGATTATTCTGGAGTTTATACCACAAATGCTGTTTTTATGTTGTATTTTCTTATGGCTTGTGATTCTGGTGTTCATGAAATGGTTTCAATATGGTGGTGCAAAACGTAAGAGATCTCCAATGTTACAATGTACAAAACAGTTGTCCTTTTTGTAAATAAACGCTAGGAGATAAAAGTTGGCTTACATGTACCTAATTAGTAATAATTCATATAAATTATGCTTTAAATAGGTGTACATACTGTCTCTGAGTACAGACACAGAATTCAGACTTCGAAGGCTTTTCCCAATTGCTTATTCCCGAAAAACTATACATAAGCATTAGGTACATTTTGTCCCCGTTTACATTTAAACATTTTGTACATTTAAAAATCGTCATTACACACAGTTGCGGCAGGTTAGAATATGCAAGACTTGGGTTTAAATACTTCAAATTGCATGGCCTTTCACACTATCAATACGCCAAACGGTACCAAAAAGTTGGTATTGAACAATAGTGTAACCTGTACTAGTTACTGTACATACATATACAGGAGGTTTGAGTTCATTTGAATAGAATTGAACGGGACTACGAGAAATAAGTCTCCCTCGTGGTCCCATTGATGGGACAAATCAATGGGACCACGAGAAAACGGGTCATTTTGACAGAGGACAGACATAAACAACTAAGTATTTATTTTGTATTTTTGAAATTGTTATACTTTGTTCTCTTTCTTAGTTTACTTTTTGCCTCATACAGCTGTGACTAAGGAGAGTGCCGGCTGCGCCCCCTTGATTCTCATAATATTCATTGACATGTGCCTCTTCTCTACCACGAAGCCAGTAGCGGAAGAATGCGACGCATACATGTTTGAAGGGCAACAGTCCTTCCAGAAGATATTGATATATGTGGCTCTTGCGTCTGTACCCATTATGCTGTTTGGGCCACCGATTTTTGTTAATCAGAAGAACAAAAAAAATCGAGTCGAAGTAGTGGTATGATAAAATTGATTTGTCGCTTACTAAAATGAACGTAATCATATTTCGTTGTTCACTTATGCACGGAGATATAAAAGCTGTTCTATAAAATCTTATACATTTGGCATTCCCTTTGATCAGCGACAGTCGTTCCGTGGTGTTGTCGCGCGGTGAAATATGAAATGTTAGACAATTTCGAAACTAGTTAATGAATGAGGTACTTGTTTATACTCTTAGTTGAATAATATATCAGCTAATTACAAAATGTAGGTCTATTGGTTAGAGCAATGGTACTAATCAAATACATTATAGCAAGGTAGGCAACCAACAAAATCACGTTCTAGAAGACGTTGCATTCATAAAGTTGGACACTAAGTACATAAAGTTACGATGTAAACTAGACCCCTATAAAATGCATGAATTCCGCGCGGTATCAGTTTTTACTCTCGAACTTGTCAAGATATACATATATACAAGCGTTTCGAAATTTTTAACTTACCGTAACTACAATATGTAATTGCCGCTCCAAATAGGAGTCCTCTTAATTTCATACGTTCCAATTGATGTGGTAAAATGGTTAATTTATTTTAACGAGTATGAAGGCAAGTTAGCAGCGGTGGTTCCATGACCCGATAAGATGAGATCGTGAAAATTGTTGAGAGCTTGCCAAACCTGCGATGTCTGCAGTAAATTCAGGAAGTCGCATTTTTTTGGCAAATACATAGGGTGAATTATGTCTAGTGGCGCAAAATGTGACTGTTTCGATTGGGCATTTTTAACACGTTGGCTGCCCACCATACTTCACCTAAAGTGTTGCTCCCACGCCCCATACAAATATAGTGATCCCACCGGTGATGCTCACGGCATCGCCCAATTACTGTGGTGCTAGTTAGTATTAGCTAGGTGTCTAAAAATTCGAAGTAGTTAAGTTTTTGTAAATAACTATAGGGTATCCTCTACAATATAGCATTCACAGCTTAACTCTGGGCCCCAAAATAATCCTCAAAACAATACCCCGAAAAATTAGCTTTGATCCCACCGGTGATGCTCATGGCAGCCAACGTGTTAAATACAGATGAGATGCCAGGGGCTTTGAATCCTGTATCTTGGGCATAAGTCACAAAATAAAAAGGTACAGAAGTCAATCAAGTGTATGTACTTCACTTTTCATACCTACGCTCGGCGGTCGCTCTAGGGTTGTCAATTATGGCATATTGCACATAAAACTTATCGTGGTAGTGGCACTCGTATATCTAGTTGTTTGATTTATTGTTGATATTCAAACGGGAAGAATGGTAATATAAAATAATAATAATAATAATAATAATTAAAATACCTACCAACAAAATTTAGCGTTTGTCAATTTTCACTATTGAAAATCCCTAATAACTTCTAAACGGATTATCCTAGTTACACAATTTTCATTGTCCTATCGGTTTTAGACCTAAACCTATCTAATGATACTAAAAACAACACAATATCTATACAAACAAAAAAACATGTTTTCAACTTACGTAATATTAGTGGCGTGAATTTACCTTACAAAAATGTAGTTAGGTACTTGTTTACTTCGTTTATACTGATTCAAAATAGGAAACGATTATTACTTTGGGAGTCGGGGCGAGGTGCTTACCTATCTACCTAACTATTCTATGTAACGTTAAAATGAACCATCAAAATACAAGCAGATACCTACTAGACTTACCTCTCTGAAACCACTGGTAGCTTAAAAAACGACCATTCACCGTTTAGGGTTGAATTTAAACAACCGTCCACTGAACAGTTATAATAACCTTTTTTTTGTTGCTCCATTATTGCACTCGAAAAATTCCACAGACGCGCGACACAAAATAAATAGGTACGCGCGACCACAGCGCGCGCCTCGAAAAATTCCACAGACGCGCGACTACAGCGCGCGCCTCACGCGGATGGCAATCACGCTAGTGATGAGTCCCTCACTCGTGAGGTACCTCGTTTGAGTTCCTCATCGCGACAAAATGAGGGAGTACTCGAATTGCAACTTTGAACCACCTCATTTAGCTCCTCATTTTCTATCACGAGGCGCGAGCACAGATAACTTACTATTTACTCACTGACTCACGAGCGAGGGAGTCGAAACGGATTAACGAGTTCGATGGAATGTATCGATCGAACATTAATTGTTACAATGAGGAAATTTCGGGGTTTTCTTACTCAGAATTAAGAGCGCTATTGATTTTGATGATAAAAAGGAATGTCTCAAATTTTTTGTTCGTTTTGTGACGTTTTTTTTATACAGTTTGCCACAAAATTGACACAATTTTTTTTTATGGAAAATAGGTAATACTTTTACGAAAAGGTTGAAAATTCCCAAATCAACATTTAATTTTAATAAACCGTTATTTGACAAAATTTTATAAATAAAATAATGGTTTTCGTTTATTCGTTCGTTTGCTACGCTACGCGCTTTTCATGCAATCATTTTAAATTCTTTACACCTCACCTCAAATGAGGGGCACCTCGCGCGCGAGGCAAAACGAGTAGGGATGTAATCCTCACGTCGTGTGGCAACGATGCGCGCGCCTCGTTACGCTAAGCGCTTTTCATTGCGATCGTTTTGAATCGTTTTACACCTCACCTCAAATGAGGGGTACCTCGCGAGTACCTCACGAGGCAAAATGAGGTCCTCCCTCATCCTCATTTAAAAAGCAAGAGTTACACAACGCTAAATCACGCTCGGACTGATCCGAACTGATCCGTGATATTGTGTACAGACAACGTCTATGTGTGCGTTGCTCGAGCGCACTTTGTATGTAGATTTACTTCTGTACTTTTTTATTTTGTGCATAAGTGTAATTTAAAATATACCTACTATTAATCCCTTTTCAGAAATAGTGCATCGTACATAATATCGTGTATATATCGACCACATAAATCTACACAAATATTCAACCTCTCCCCATTTACACCCACCCTTCAGAGCAAAATATAACAACCAGTACAATGTAGGTACAATACGCTAAATAATACAAGCGGAACGTGCAAAAATGCAATGTATATTCGCATTCGCAAAAACTACAAATCGTATAGTACGCTTTGCGAGTGGTGCACATTTTCCGATTTGTACTTTTTGCGCCTTTTTGTACGTTCTGTTTGTTAGCTTATGCGTTGTATTTAGCCTATTTTACCGGTTGTTACATTTTGCATGTAGTCATTTTGCGTGTTGTATATTTTGCTATGAAGGGTATATTATTACAATATGGTATAAAATCAATTGAATTTCTTAAAAGTATGATTCGCTTTTTAATCCATTGATAAACAATATAAAACTGATTAATTTTGCAATTGCGTGAAAAATTTTTCAGCTAAATAAAATGTTTTTGTTAAAAATTTCGTTTTGAATGCAAGCTTTTTCGCTGACTGTACTTTTTGTTGACTGTACTTGCATTGTCATCCAGCCTACATGAGTATACCAAATTTCAAGTAAATCCGACTACTGGAAGTGGGTCAAATACAACTTGCAAGATTTGACCCGTACATACATAGATAGATAGATAGATTGCAAGTTAATAAAAAGCTTTTAACATGGTGAAAGAAGCTAAAAAGTGTTCCTTATTCACTTTATCGAGATCCGTTTTGACAAGCTGATTAATAAATTGCATTGGTATTTTAGGTTGAAACGTCGAACTTTCGGAAGTATCAATCAAAGTCGATAGACAATGCAGCGGCAGTATCTAAGAAGATGGAAGAGTTAGAGGAAAAGACGGAACACGAGTCAGAGACCTTTGGTGACCTGATGATCCACCAAGCCGTGCACACCATTGAATTTGTGCTTAGCACTATTTCTCACACCGCTTCATATCTGCGACTTTGGGCGCTGTCGTTGGCACATGCTCGTTAGTAGAGTGTGCCTACTACAGGGCATTTTCAATAAAAAAAGTGTACCCTTTTCTTTATGAGGAATTTTTGGGGTTTTCTTACTCAGAATCAAAAACGCTATTGATTTTGATGATTAAAAAAATTACTCTAATTTTCCATTAAATTTTTTTGTGTCAGATTTGGGGCGAACCATGTAAACTGTATGAAAAAAGGCACAAAACTAACTCAAAATATAAGAACAGTTTTTTCCTAACTACGGCAATGTTACTGTCTTGAAAACAATATGTCACTGTCATGTTTGTATGTATGTATGTATGTATTTAAATACTTTATTGTACATAAAATACGAAAATAATACAAAAAACATCAAAACAAAAAGAGTACAAAAGCGAACTTATCCCTAAAAGGGATCTTTTTTTTGTTTATGACCATAGCTCGGACAGGTCATCGCAAAACAATCGCAACACGGCAATAGAGCAAGCTTGATAGAGTCGTATTATGTACAGTATTGTTATTTTATTAACACGCTGTTATTAGCTTCATATGTATGTAAGTATGTAACGGAAGCTTTGCACATGATTTTGACCCCCTTGAAAACGTCGGATTAACTCGAAATTTGGCATACTTATCAAGGACCGATGGCAATGAGTGTTTTTAGCTTTTTATTAAACTATTATTATTTTTCATTTACACTTATAACGATAAACCCAAATCCATATATGTTTGTGAAGGCATTGCATCAACATTTTTTTAAAATTCTAATGGTTGATTTAAACATATATATGCAACCATCAACATCTGATTCTCCACTTTCTAGCACAAACCAATGTCTTTATTTAATTATTTGCATTCATTATTTAGTAAATTAATCAAGTTTAGGTTTGAACATATTTAAGCAATTTTTCACTATATTCAAAATAATTTGAGATAAATAAACAATTTTTATAATTGCAGTTATCATAAAACTGTTTCAGGAATGCTAGGTACTTTGACAAAAGTATGACAGAAATGCACCTAAAAAGGTCAAATATTAATTAAGATTATATCTACTTTCAATAATCATAATCTTAGACAAATTTCCGACTCCATGGAATCTTGTTCTGTTGCCGCACCTGGATTTGCGATGACCTGTCCAGGCTATGATTATGACAATCATCATAATCCGGATAAATGGTGCCCTGATTCAAAATATGTCGAATTGGGTGGGGCTCTTAAGCGTTTCAACCACATCCTGTGTGTTACAAAAATCTAAAGATCCAAGAACTAAAAGCATTTGAAATTCGTCATCCACGCACCATACCAAGCGTGCGGTGGTGGCCATTGGGGTTTTTTGTTTTCGGCATATTGTTAGTCGATTCTCGTGGCATACGGGATACGGCGGTTCGAGACGGTTCAGAGGGCCACCCATTTAATACTATGTCCGTATCCTCAACGTTTTGTGCCGTAGTGCAACTTTCAACGACTGAGATAAGGAGAAGACTAAAGTTGAGCGTCTCACGTTCGTTTTTGGACGATAGAGTTTGTTTATTTTAATTATTGCAAGGGAAAGATAGATTGGTTTCTTTTTAATCCAAGTACCTGGGCGACCGAGCTCTGCTCGGGCTGAAACTCGGTACCAAGCGTTTTCCGGTTTCCCAGAGATAAGACCAAGCTAGATCAATTTTTCATCCCCGAAAACCCCCACATACCAAATTTCATCGAAATCGTTGGAGCCGGTTCCGAGATCCTGATTATATATGTGCGAGGGAGGGGGGGCGGGGGAGGGGGTTCGGGGGTTCCAAAGGAGGGATGAAAATTTCATTGATTTTGCCGTAGGATGCACCGTTTTCAAGATATTTGTCAAAAACACCGGAGGGGTGGGGGGTGAGAGGGGGGAAGGTGCGGGGGGGGATCCGGGGGAGGGAGTGTGGGGGTGTCAAAGGGGGGAGGAAAATTTCATTGATTTGCCGTAGGATGCACCGTTTTCAAGATATTTGACAAAAACACCAGGGGGGGGGGTGGAGGGGTGAGTCACGTTAAACTATCGTCCGTAAACCGACTATACAGACAACCGGTTTTTCCTGTTCTGTGCTCCCAATAGGGAACGTGCACATAGACGGTGCTGCCAACTGGTGCCATAAGGGTGCCATTAATTTGAATGTTTTACCTTGATAAGTTTGTTTTACTGTCCGCATAGTGTCTCTTCTGTCGCATTAGTGCTGCCGCCTATAGTTACTGCACGTTCCCTATAATACCATTCTCACAAAAAGTAACTTTTTCTCACAAAAGAAGAAACTTGACGTTTTCTCATGAAAAATAAACTTAAAAAAAAAACTAAAAACCTTAAAAAAAAACGTGGAATCGAACCGAGGTCGGCTGGATCCGCGACCACCCGATTTCTACTGTGCTATTTTGGTTTGCTCGAAGCCGGCGAAATTTAGCTTTGTATTCTAATGCAAACAAAAATAGCCGGAAAACACGAGTAAAAGCGATTTTCTGAAAATGAAACATAGCTAGATCAGTTTTTCATCCCCGAAAACCCCCACATACCGAATTTCATCGAAATCGTTGGAGCCGTTTCCGAGATCCTGATTATATATATATATATACAAGAATTGCTCGTTTAAAGGTATTAGATGTAGAAATAGAAAACAGTGAATGAACATGAAAATTTTTGTGAATTTTTCTATTGCAGAATTATCCGAAATGCTTTGGATGATGGTGTTTTCAAAAATGGCTCTCCAAGATGCTTCTAAGGCCGGGGGACCGAAGATAGTCGTTGTTTTTGCCATTTGGGCAATGTTTTCGCTGTCGATTTTGGTGTTAATGGAAGGATTGTCTGCGTTCCTTCATACACTGCGTTTGCATTGGTAAGTCGATTTGAAATAGTGTACTAACAGTCCTCCAATAAAAAACCGCAAGCAAATAACACTAAATTAGGTTTATAGTGAAAAAATACGGATAACTCACGTCTATGATTTAACGACCGCTTTAGCCTAGTTGGCAGTGACCCTGCCTACGAAGCAAGAGGTCCTGGGTTCAAATCCCGGTAAGGGCATTTATTTGTGTGATGAGCACGAATATTTGTTCCTGAGTTATGGATGTTTTCTATGTATTTAAGTATTTATTTATCTATATAAGTATGTTTATCCGTTGCTTAGTACCCATAACACAAGCTTTGCTAAGCTTACTTTGGGACTAGGTCAATTGGTGTGAATTGTCCCATGATTTTTTTTTTTTTTTTTTATGATCAAGTTTGATTATAGACGTGATTCTTTCACTATAAGTGAGTCTCACGGTAGTTTCATGTTCTAGATTAAGTTTAATTGCTATAGAAGAAGCACATTATTATATCTACTTACCTACATTTATTTTATTACAGAGAAGTAGAAAATTTTTCTTACTTACCTATTCTTCAATTAAAAAAATTGTGTTCGGAAAAATACGATTTGGAGTCTTCCCAGAGCTCAGACCTAAAATTTCCGTTTTCTTAAAATGTTTATTTCCCAAAATGTTTGCTTTTCCATAATATGTCACGTCTTACCATACAAAAGTCGTGACATATTATGGAAAAGCAGACGTTTTGGGAAAGATACCTTTTAAGAAAACAGACATTTCAGGCCTGAGCCCCCTTCCCTGAAACATAATTATATATTTTTATGTAGTCAACAAAATAAAAGTTGTCAAATTTATTGATTTATACCGAAGTATAGTGCTGCATTATTTTCTATTTTATTGCAGGGTAGAATTTATGAGCAAGTTTTACGGAGGCTGCGGATATGTATTTCGCCCGTATTCTTTCCGTGCTATGCTGAGAGAGCAAGTCAAGGAGAAAATGGAAGTTTGCCCAGGATCTAAGCGAAACCAAGATCGTTAAGCGCGTTTATTCTTTGTGAGATCTAACGTCCAACATTTCAAATTTGTCTATCGAAGTTTTTAGTGATGTGGCTTAGACGTATCGTTTGTTAAACATAGCGACATAACGAACTGTTCGAATCGATTTTACAGTCGATTTTGGCACAATTATCTATCACATCATCTATCATCCATCTCTGATAGTCTCCTCAAACAAAAATGGGTTACTAATTCTTATGTAGAATTATTCGACTTACGTCAGCTGCCACTTAGGTCAGATTTTTTTTCATACATCAAAATTTATGAATTTCCGTATAGGTCAGAAAATAAAAAAGGCTGACGTAAGTGGAGTGTGTTTTAATGCCAATTTGGTCAGGTCCAGTTAGGACAGAATTTTTGAATCCACATAATACGGTGTTTTTCTTTATTTGCATTTTTTATATCCTAGTCTGCTCCTCGGGGGATCCTGGTGAAGAATTATTCCACTTACGTCAGCTACCACTTAGGTCAGATTTTTTTTTTCATACATCAAAATTTATGAAATTCCGTATATGTCGGTCAGAAAATCAAAACGGCTGACGTAAGTGGTATGTTTTAATGTCAATTTGGTCAGGTCCAGTTACGACAGAATTTTTTAATCCACATAAAACGGAGTTTTGCTTTATTTGCTTTTTTTATTTCCTAGTCTGCTCCCCAGGGGATCCTGGTGAATACAAGAGGTCATTCCCGTTAAGCTAAAAGTATGTAAAGCTGCATTCACATTGAAAATCACAACATGTACACGGAGCACAGGATTCATGAGGTTTGCAATAGTTTTCAGGAATCTGCGTACAGGGTGTGGGATGAGTTTACCAGGATCTGCTAGGGAAACAGGCTAAGGGATTCCGGTGGACGGAATGATCGAAACCGTATTTGTAGATGGTAGGTAGGTCAGTTTTTTTGTCGATATTGAAATCCAATTAGGTCAGAGATGTCATAAATGGAACTAAAATATTTCTGACCTAAGAGGTAGCTGACGTAAATGGAATAATTTTATATTGTGTATAAGTAGTATAGGGAAACAAATACTTCGAAAATTTAATTTTCCTTAGGATTTTTATTCAATGATTTCCGAAATTTCCGCAAACAATCAATTCCACTTCAATGTAGGTATACTTAACTTGTTTTAGGGACCATCGTATTTAATTTTATTGTCATTTTGCTTTTGTTTTAAACGTATCGTTTATTATAACAAATAGATTTTTGAGTCGTTTTCAAAAAAAATGAACGTTATTAACGGATTTAATTAAAACAAAACTTAATTGATTCCTTTGTGTAACGAAAGTTACCCATGTGTTTGTATGACTAACTTTCGTCACACAAAGGAAGAGATCGTGATTTTGTTTTTATTAAGCCATTAACTATGAACAATTTTTTTGAAAACGGCTCTTTTAGTAACTTACGGAAATGTCATATTATAATCGAAACCACACGCTCGGTCATATCACTGCTTTTTAAAAAGAAAAGACATAATTTAGGCAACTGTTTACGTGATAAATTATTATCGAAAAACACCCAATAACTTTGATCTAAAAATTAACATAAGTTATGTTTAAGAAAAGCGAGAAATTGTTTTTTAGTACCTACTTGCGATGCTCTAATATAATTACGGGATTTTATTTATAATTGCAATGCTTCGTGTGCATTTACGTTACATGGGCGTTGTGATGTGTCAAATGTTGGAAGTAAGATCTCACTAGCCATAATTATAGCTTTAAGGTTTAGTTAGGTTTATTATGTCAATGTAATATTATAATTTCTAAATGCGTAAGCGATTGGGTCTGTCATACATAAATAGTCTTAAGTTCAGTAGGTATCATGATATTTCGATGAACATTTTCGGCGGTGTAGGCTTACGCATCTATTTTGGGTGTAGGTGTGTTTAGACCATAGAACGGATAAAAACCAACCAATAACTTTTTGAATTTTTGAATTGAAATATTGAGTATACAATAACGATTTGCAAGATCTCTTAAGTCGGTCGTTATTGGGGACGAACAAGTTCCGACTCATCAGTTACCTAGTTATAAAAAAAAATAAACACGTATTTACATTATTCAACTTCAACACTGATCCTGACGCTGCAATCATTCACCACTATCTCTTAAATTGCGTTTTTTAGATCTTACACATGACACTAGCAAAATTGATTTAAAATGGACACAACCATATTTATAAAAAAAAACTGACTAACTTATTTCGGCACACGGGCGTACTACACATTAAAATAAATATTTCATACAAACCTTTTCTTATTAGTTACTAATAAAACAAAGAAAGAATGAGACAAATACGAGCAGTCATTCTGAATTTATACGCGTAGGCACCTCCACCAATATTTAGTGACGTAATCAAAAGAAAACTTGGTTTGGCGCTTTATCACTGCATAATGTGATTATAACAGACTGAAGTGTACGATGTATGGGAAAAATTCGTCGCTAACTTCTAGACCAGTGATGGTATAGGGGTAAGCACGCAGCACGGAACGCTGAGGAGGTTGGGTTCGATTCCCAGCATTGGTCTTTTTTGTGGGGTTTTTTCTGTGCATCTATATTTCAGTTTGTATTTAGTTTGAAATATATGGTTTCACGGGATGACCGTAAAAGTAATAAAAAATGAAGTTGAAAAAAATAAATAGAAAAAGATACTTCATACTTAACTTGTAAAAGTTGGCTTAGTAGCGCCATCTCTTGGTCCAGGTGAGCGGTTAGCTCCGAAGGAGTGTTAAAGTCTCTCGGTAGAGGGCATAACATAGATGCGCGCTTTATCACTGCATAATGTGATTATAACAGACTGAAGTGTACGATGTACATTTTCTGAAATCGATTTTCATTTACATTACCAATATAATTATATACGTAATCAAATCGCCCTCAAATCTTGTATTAATGCGTCGTACTATGTCATTCTCCATGGGTGAATGAGAGGGAGAGGAGAGAGAGTGAAAGGGGAAATTTTAAACGTAATACAAAATGAGTGTGTCCCGCACTAAAACGTTGGCTGCCATGAGCATCACGAGTGGGATCAAAAGAACATTTGGGTATTGTTTTGAGGGTTATTTCGGGGGTCAGAGTTAATAGTCCAGTCAGTCAAGACAATTAATTCATTATAATGCCAAAAGTTTTCAAATTTTGATGTAAGGTCGGGAATGGTATTAAAACAAACTATAAAATTTTGCAACCTGTTCTGCGGTCCGGAACATTGTTAAAAATGCAATAAATGATAATTTGCTCAGTTCTTGACACCAAAAATTCCAAAAGTTCTGCAAAGTTGGAGTGGTGTTAAATATATTATTTTACATCACGTGTCAAATTTGCAACCAATTTAAGTGTACGGAACATTTTTTGTTATTAAAAATTAATGTTTTTCTTTATTAAACTGAAAGAAAACGTTCCAAAAGTTCTGCAAATTTGACAGATATATCGGAAAAATATACCGAACGATTGTATAAATTTGCAACCTTTTACGTTGACCGGAACATGTTTATTTATAATTTCTTTTTAATTCGTGGTCATTTTTTCGAGTAAGGTGGTCTCGGAATAATTACAAAAGTTTTGAAACTTGGTTGCAAACTTCGAAAACATCTATTCTGATGCATTTACAAATTTGCAACTTCATACGCGATCCGGAACTTTGTGCAATTTGCAAAAATGTAAAAATAAAAAAAATACATTTTGGCAAATTGCATAAAGTTCCGGATCGCGTATGAGGTTGCAAATTTGTAAATGCATCAGAATAGATGTTTTCGAAGTTTTCAACCAAGTTTCAAAACTTTTGTAATTATTCCGAGACCACCTTACTCGAAAAAATGACCACGAATTGAAAATAATTATAAATAAACATGTTCCGGTCAACGAAAAAGGTTGCAAATTTATACAACCGTTCGGTATATTTTTCCGATATATGTGTCAAGTTTGCAGAACTTTTGGAACGTTTACATTCAGTTTAATAAAAAAAAACATTAATTTTCAATAACAAAAAATGTTTCGTACACTTAGATTGGTTGTAAATTTAATACGTGATATGAAATATTATATCGAAAACTTCCCCAAGTTTGCAGAACTTTTGGAATTTTTTTCACGACCATACAGCAAAAATTAATTTAATTGCAATTTTAACAATGTTCCGGACTGCGGACAAGGTTGCAAAATGAGATTTATTGTCGTCCCAATGTACCATTCACTTGACCGAAGTTTGAAAACTTTTGGAATTATAATTAAATTTTCGATTTTGAATGTCAATAATGACTGGACTATAAAGTATGCTATTTTTTAGAAGATATCTATAGTTATTTACAAAAACGTAACTATTTAGAATTTTTAGATATTAGTACTATTAGTTATTCTGTGGGATCACTAAATTTCTATGGGGCGTAGGAGCAACACTTTAGACAAAGTATGGTGGGCAGCCAGCGTGTTAACGATCTGTTCGGTACTTGGTCCCTTTCTGCTTTTGCCTACTAAGTGTGAGTTCCATACTATTTGTAAAGATTTGCCCCCTTTCAGGAAACCCTTATTTTTTTCGTACTTTGCCCCTTTTCGAAGTTTGCCCCCTTTTTTGATTTATCAGCCTTTTATTCTTTTTTTTGTACAAAATTGGGGGGGGCGGCATTTTTCTAAATTTCGTTGTTTGCCTCGTCTTTGCACAGTTAACTACTTCCTACAATAAACTTTGTCCTTGTGCCGCCCCAATTTTTTTGTAAAAAAAGGCTGATAAGTCAAATAAGGGGGCAACCTCCAAAGGCAAAGTACCTACGAATAAAAAGTAAGGGTTTCCTAAAAGGGGGAAAATCTCTACAAATAGTATGAACATCATACTTTTGTATCGCACGTTTAAAAAATCACCTTGTGAACTTGAGCAGTAACAAAAAGTTACTGAAACAAATGTAGGGAATTCGTTCGTTACTTGGCGGATAAGGTTGTCTTGTTTGTGCTCCTAATGCACTGTTTTGGTGCAAATGAGAAACATAGGTTATCGTTTTTAGCACAACAAGATCCGGAAGCGCTTATTTTGTAATTCCAGTTCCGTTTTTTGGCCTAAATGCACCCATAAGGACTAATTTAGGGTGACTTTTCAGTGCGTACCGTATTTATTCAGCAGTCGGCAAAATCGTTTCAATCTTTCGTCGTAAATCTCATTTGTAAGACATCGTTGTAAGGAGTGTAGGTGTATAAGGTGATCGTGATTACCTAAGCTTCTAAGTAAAATAATGACAGACCTTTTAGTTATTGTTATGTTAAAATGTTATGCGAGCTAACTTGGAATTAAGTGTTGTTTTTTTTTTCTTATTTACCTAGTATTTATTTTAATTAAATGCCTTTAATGCAGCCATTCACGTAATTTTTTCTTAATATCTCATTTTGAGGAACCACAATATTGGACGGCGTAGCTTCTTTTCATATTATAATAAACAATGGACAGACTTGGGCAGAGAATAATCTCAAACGATTTGCAAAACAGATTTTTTCTTTTATTCCTCTGAATTCATTGTTTTATACTTATATTAAATATTACGATTAATGTAGATACATTTCTGAGCTTTTGTTTCTCTGTGGTCCCTTTTAGAAATAGCTAATATTAATCATAACGAAGATAAATGTTATCACTTTGAAATGATGCCGCGCTTAGCAACGCCGATTATTTGTTTGATTGAAGTTTGATCTACTATGTTTTGTTAATTTGTTACATCTAAAAATATTCAACTTACTACACAGGACCTTCATAGGACAGAAAAATAATGACTCAATGTTGTTACTTAACCCTTAAGAAACTAGTACCTCCTTTGTATTAAGAGTAATTTTTACGTTTTACAAATTCCGAATCTAAATAAATATGCCATGTACCCAAGTAAGGAATGAAATTACAAATGCATTTTATATTTTATTCATATACCTGACAAAATTTTGCTAATAACTGGATATTCTGGTGTACTTCTGTTGAGACGAACGATTTGTTTGGAGTAGGCAGTTTTCTTTATTTGTCGGCAACCTTCTTGCTGCTGCGTGACACAGAGGACGCAGCGCTCTTGACTGAGGCCGCGGCTCCGGCGGTGGCTGTACCGGCGGGCTCTTCCACGGGCTCTTCCTCCGCCATCGCAGGAGTCGCCGTCACGGACTCGTTGCCGAACTGCTCCTCGCGCGGAAGGTAAATGCCGAAACGATCCTGGGTGGAATGATTTGTGATTTGAGTTTTGTACCTATCTGATTGGATAGCAGAATGACGATTAGCACGCATTTGGCTGCTCCTTCGTAGAAACTATTGCATTTTTTTTCGCACTGGTTCCGTCACAAGGGGTGAAGGAAGAACTGTGTTTACTTTTTCGCCTTTGTTCCTTTGCTAGAGCTGAGCTGAAAGTGCTACTGCGACAAAGAAAGGCGAAAAAATAGATACAGTTCTTCCTTCAGCTCTTGTGAAGTAACTAGTGCGAAAAATAAAACGCAATAGTTCCTTCGAAGGAACAGCCAAAGGAACTACCGCGAATAATCCTCAAAAATGACGCCGATCGGCGTCAGCGGCAATGAATGGGTTAAGAAAATGTAAACGACTCTTTTATGTCGTAGTTTTTCCAACACTACCTATAACTATAATTGCTGACAGCTTCATTGGTTTATGTGAATTGTAACTATATTAAGGTTTAAGAATAATGTACAGTTTGTGCCCAAATAAACATTAAAACATTAAAACACCCGTTACGCCGTAGGGGTAGAGTTCAACGTTGAAATGTTGGCGTTTGAAACGGTTAATGTAAAAATATTTACCCTAGTATTTTTGGAGAATATTATTCAGCCCTTATCGAAATCGCTATCTTGGCATCAAGGCAGAGTACTCTGTGGATCCCCGGAATGCCCTTGTTACCAAGAATGCTTTATGCGACAAAAAATGTACTGGAGTAGTTCCTACGGCTCATAAAATCTTGACTATTTGCAACTATTCGAATGACGTTTTAATAATAAACCAGTCCCTTAACAGTTATAGTATAACGCGTACAGTATTTTGAGGGATTCCTAAGCAAAGTATGAGGCTTTCTCTTCCGCAACTAGAAAAATCTTTTGTACTGAAAGAGGCAGTCGATAGACATACCTAGCGGGTTTTCATAGAATGTGATAATTTTGCCAGTGATATACCAAAGATCTTGTTTAGATAGAATAGAATATGTCTACATCATTAATCTTACTTATGTTATTTACGTGAATATTTGTATGGATGTTTACTCTATGTTAAAGAATAATTTTTATCCCGGAAAATCGCTTAGCACAGGGATAGTGATCATTATAAACGAACTATTTGCAGACGAAGTCGTGGCCATCAGTTAGTAATTTAAATTTCGTGTGTTTGTTTGTTTGCGTGAAAGGGGGTAATCTCTAGAACTCCAGAACTGATTCTAAAAAATATTCCAGTAATTGATACCTACAATATCCTTCAATAATAAAGACTACTTCTTATTCCGCAAGAGAGTAAAGCTTCCGCAAGTCGCAGACAGAGTTGCGGGTAACAGCTTATCTGTACTAATATTATAAAGAGGAAAGATTTGTATTTTTGTATGTAACGAATAAACTTAAAAACTACTGGACCTATTCCAAAAATTCTTTTACCGTTAGAAAGCTACATTATCACTGAGTAACATATGCTACTTTTTACCGCGGGAAAATACCTTTTCCTACGGGAATATTAATTTATCGCGGGAGAATCTGCGGACGGAAGTCTATAGTGAGAAATAATAGTACATTACGGCAGCGGCCGCGAAATAGGGGATTGCCGGCCGAGTAGTTATAGATGGCCGAGTGTTAACGAGGCCATCTAGAGATACGAGGCCGGCAATCCCTGTTCGTGGCCAAGGCTTGTATAGAGTTTTTCTCAAACATGCATCATCATCATACTCATCATCATCATCATCATCATCACCATCACCATCACCATCGTCATCATCGTCGTCGTCTTCGTCATCATCACTATCATCATCATCATCACCATCACCATCACCACCATCATCATCATCACCATCATCACCATCATCATCATCACCCATCATCATCACCATCATCACCATCATCAACATCTACATCATCATCACCATCACTATCACCATCAACATAATCACCATCACCCACCATCATCATTATCACCATCATCATCACCACCATCATCATCATCATCACCACCATCATCATCATCATCACCATCACTACCACCACCATCATCTCACCATCACCCACCATCATTATCATCACCACCATCATCATTATCACCATCATCACCATCACCATCATTATCATCACCATCATCACCATCACCCACCATCACCATCATCATCATCACCACCATCATCATCATCATCACCACCATCATCATCATCATCACTACCATCACCATCAACATCGCCCCATCATCACCACCACCATCACCATCATCATCACCGCCATCATCATCACCATCATTATCTTCACCATCATCACCATCACCCACCATCATCATCACCATCATCATCATCATCATCACTACGATCACCATCAATATCTCCCTATCATCACCACCACCATCACCATCATCATCACCGCCATCATCATCACCATCACCACCATCATCATCACCATCATCATCACCATCACCATCATCATCATCATATTCTTACCTCACCTTAAATAAGCGTAGTGGCAGAATGTCATAATGAACTAAAACGCAAATATTGCTTATAGTTTTTGGCTAAATGCTATGATGGCATAGCATAGACCTATAAACGTCATGGTATGAAACAATAGACGATCACTTTGCTGGCCAAGGCCAGCCATGTTGTGTGAAATTCCATTATTGACCTCTCGTCTAGCCGCACCTGCATTGTGCCACTTCGTGGCGTATTATAAGGAACATAACGTCAATATTTCATAGCATGTTTGAGAAAAATCTATTATATAAAAATCTCGTATCACGGTGTTTGTTACCGAACTCCTCCGAAATGGCTTGACCGATCTTTATGAAACTTTTTTCTCTGTATACGGTAGGTCTGAGAATAGGTCGTAGGCTATTTTTTATACTACTATTCATCGCGGACGGAGTCGCGGGCAACAGCTAGTACTACCATATAAGAGTCTGGTTGGCGTAAGTTTTTGGGAAACACAACACAAATAAGTCCTAGCACTTAAGTTTTTGGGAAACACAACACAAATAAGTCCTAGCACTTAAGGTTTTGGGAAACACAACACAAATAAGTCCTAGCACTTAAGTTTTTGGGAAACAACACATTTAAGTCCTAGCACTTAAGTTTTTGGGAAACACAACACAAATAAGTCCTAGCACTTAAGTTTTTGGGAAACACAACACAAATAAGTCCTAGCACTTAAGTTTTTTTTGGTGTTTGCAAAGTGACCTTACCTTCGGGTACCTATTGTATCCAAATTGCGGATGACACTTGCACGGGCGCGGCGGGGGCTTCTTATAACTCTCGTGCGAAGAGACTTCGCTTTTTGGCGTCGGCGGTGTTTCGTAACCTGTATTTTACGTTAGTTAGTTAAAAAAATCGAAGCCCTGGTACAGAGTCTCAGTAAAACTAAAATAAAAACCGGTCAAGTGCGAGTAGGACTCGTACAAGGAGGATTCCGTACCTCCTTACAATGTTTTAAAAACAGTTCAATAAAGCGTGAAAGCACTAAAATCGCAAACCTATAACATTTTCGGCAACGCACCTGTGATGCCCCCCGTGTTGCGGGTGTCCATGGGCGACAGTGATCGCTCTCCATCAGGTGACCCGTCTGCTCGTTTGCCACCTCTTATGTATAAAAAAAATCCAAACAGCATAGGGTCACTGGCGCGTTTGCGCGCAGCCATTGCTATATGGCTGTTAATTGTCAGCTGTCACCTAACAACCAGCACCACAGATAGAAACGCTGAAAAAGGCACGTTTCTTGTATGAGCAGTGCTCATTGAGCACCCACTTTACTTTTTAACTTTATTTTATTTTTAGTAGGTAAGTATTTGTTAATGATGACGCCACAGTAATACATAATCGGTGAAATTTACTATTACTATTATAGTAAGATTATAGTAGATATATACCCTTAGCTATTACCGGACAAGAGATAGAGCCCTCGCCTTACATTATTATACACTTGCTCATAAATCTTAAAAAAAAGTATATCCTATAATTTTAATAAGTGACTGACTGTATTATTTTTATTAGACTGGCATGCTTTCCTACTGCGGATCATTTGCGGTAGTAGTTTTATTTTCGATGTTCCTACTACTAATAACTACGAGTATTGCGTTTGTTTTTTACACTAGTTCTTTCGCAAGAGATAAAGGAAGAACTGCGTTTATTTTTTCGCCATTGTTCCTTGTCGCAGTAGCACCTTCAGTTCTAACAAAGGAACAAAGACGAAAAAATAAACGAAGTTCTCTGTCACCTCCTGTAGATGAACTTGTGTGAAAAAACACTAAGAAACGGCTCAGTCGATTATGATAGTACTTACACATTTACATTCATGTAAAAATTTATTACATTCCTACAAACTCAGATCTAAACAAAACCGGCAGACTACAAAACACGCACGGAATTTGTATTTCCAATTATCAACGTCGTAAATGCTTCTTGGAACTTTTTCAGCAGACTGGGGAATATTATTTTTAACAAAAACGTTACTCATGCAGTCTCACACAAACAGTCTCATATAAGGTCAATATAAAACCAGCAACTAGCTAAAAAAACTCGATATAATGTTAAACTTAGTTTAGTAGTGTCAATATGGAAATGTCAATTTCAACGTTAACAATTAAATCTAGATCTATTATTTCCCTGTAAAACACTCTATAAATTCAAGTTAAAATTGCACGAAAGTAATACTCTACACTCTACAGCGATGGAACTGAAAAAAAAACGGAAATTGTCATTTCAGCACCATTATTGTGTTAAACTCGTGGTACTGTTCCTAACTCAATAAAAAAGTTTTTTAACTATATTATCAGCAGGTACATAACTTTATCCGACATATTACCACCGGCTCCAGCTTCAGCTACCAAATTTGAAATTAAATATTGCACTGCATTATACGCGTAGTACCTATCATTAAAGGAATAAATTTAATGTGTAAATGTATTATTTGTTGACAAATAGTGTAGTGACCATAGACTTGAGACAATGTAGTTTATTATAAGATTACTAGCTGTTGCCCACGACTCCGTCCGCGAAGAATAGGGGTAGGTATATAAAATATAGCCTACGACCTATTCTCAGACCTACCGAATGTAGGGAAAAAAGTTTCATAAAAATCGGTCAAGCCGTTTCGGAGGAGTTCGATAACAAACACCGTGATACGAGATTTTTATATAATATTAGATATAAAGAACATAGGATTTCTCGTATTGGATGAAAATAGTAGAAACTTAATGATTTTTTTTCTTTGTTTGCTACAGTAAATATATTCGAATTAGACACCCTTAAGTTTGTATAATGTGCAAGCAATATTTGTACAGTAATTTACAGCTGTATGTAACGTTTTCTTTAACTTAATTAACATTATACTGAACTGAATTGTACCTTTGAAGTTTTTCTGGCGTCGTAATGTTCTCTTCAGTTTTTTTCTCATTCTTTTTTCCCAAGCAATTTCAGCAGCTGCCAATTAATAATGATACATTGTAAATACTTATTAAAAATTAGGTGCATAAAAATATTTATATATATAAAGATAACAGATGGATGATAAGATAATGAAATAACGTGTCATAAAATTCCTTATACCTATTCTCTCTTTCTCTAAAATAAGCAACTCGAACATCTTGTAGGCACCAAAGAACAGGTCAGCTATGTCCGATTTGATAACTTGGACTGGTATTTCCATAGCCTCTTCTACAGCCTTCATTACTTCCACGTATGCTGTGTCGTATCGCAAAGCTAAATCGTCTACCCGGCTGTATATGGCCTTGTCCACTGTGTTAGAGACGACTGCGAACATGACCTCGGACAGCGTCGGAGGCGGCGTTTTGACAGGCTCTAGTTGGAATAAAACGAAATAATTACAATGTCTTCTTATCGATTAAATAGTAAATCAACATTAGTATTTGCGAAGCAAAATATTGGGTTTCTCTATAGTTTGTTTTTTTGGGAAAAGAAGTGAGTTAACAATCTTAACTTGTCTTTTTATCGAAAATCAATTAAAAAAAAAATACTGGTGTAAAAAATTACTAACTTAATCTAGCTTTCTATATTATATATGAAATTATTATCACTCTAATTACCTGGCGTAGGCAATGTTGTATCTGAAGTTATGATGGAAATGAAAGACGAAGACATGGTGTTAGGAGTCGAAAGTACAGGGCTGGGAACTTTCCACGGTTCTGGTGGGTAATGTTTGGTGATAATCTTTTTTAAGTCAATTGTCAGCTCCTCATCTTCATAGTAAAATTGTGGCGTATTATCCTTAAATGACACCAATTATTTACTTGATAAATTTCATGAGGACCGTTGAATCAGTCTAAAAACTTTGTGAATAACCACAACGTTCGGGTTAATAACGGATATCATAATAAACTACATAACTAATGAAAAGCATAACGTTTAAATGACATAACATCATTAAAACTTTAGACACAAAGTTCATAATGGAATAATGCCATTTTGTACAATGAACGAAATGCATAATATCATTTTACACAATTAGGTCCAGTGGAAGACTTGAAAAAATAGGTTAGTGTAAGTTAGTATCACATCAAGGCACACACCTCTCGTTGTTTCATAAATGTACATTACACGTTGTTTAAATTATTCAATGAAACTACTATGCCATTCGTCACTACATAGTTTAAAACAAAGTCGCTTCCCGCTGTCTGTCTGTCTGTCCCTATGTATGCTTAGATCTTTAAAACTGCGCAACGGATTTTGATGCGGTTTTTTTTAATAGATAAAGTGATTCAAGAGGATGGTTTATAATAATATGTATAATACATGCATAATTGCACCCGTGCGAAGCCGGGGCGGGTCGCTAGTTTATTATATTCTCCAAAATAAAACAGTTTGTTGGTATGTATTTCGATTCCATACTTGTTGAACACGTTTGCACATTGATAAAATACATTTCGTTGATATGCAAACTGATTTTTTTTTAATTGTTGTTGTGGAAATCATTAGTATCATTACGTACACACTCAAATTTCATTATATTATGTACAGTCGCAGCAGAAACGGATGAGCGTTCGTTAAGCTCAAAATTATCTATGCACAACTAGTTGTAGGTCATTTTGAATACCACTTCTGCACTTCCAATTCTGCTGTTAACTGTACTACAAATTTTTCAATTTCTTAACTAAGTAGGGAAAAATTAGAGAGAAACTATCAGATAGCCAAATCGACCTGAAATTCTATTTCATATAATATTTTTAACAATCTTTTGATAATTAATTATCATCATCACATATATATACGTCATACCGAAGGGCACAGGCCTCCGCTCAGAATAAGAGAACTTATTGGGACGTATTTCCCATGCGGGCCCAGTGCGGAACTTCACACACACCATCGGATTTCTTCTCAGGTGTGTGCAGGTTTCCTTACGTTTTCCTTCTCCGTATGGTAAATATCAAATAAAATTTCGCACAAAAATTTCAAAAAACTCTGATGTATGGGCCGGGCTTGAACCCATGATCCTCGGCTTGAGAGGCCAGAGGAAAAACCACTAACTGGCCACCACGGCTTACGGCATGATAATTAAAACTATTAAACTATGATTTTTATTCATGTTTTTATTATTGTTATTTCATGGAATTCTGACAAATGACAGATTTTGCCGTTTCAGAGACAACAAACCTTTTTTTTATTTAAATAATTTATTACGTCTGAACAGTTAGATTAAAATTTAATGTGTATAGTAAAGGAATTTGTGCTTTGTATTTCCTAGTTTTTGTTTTATCTCGTTTAAATTTTCGGAAAATATTTTTGCCTAGTAACACTAAGAAATGTCAGAATTTCACGGAATTAAAAATTGTAGATTGGTAAAGAAGATGGTAGTGAAGAAGGTAAAATAAATAAATCACGGGACGATTGACACCGATTGACATCATTAGACCCAAACTAAGCAAAGCTATTATGGGTAGGTGCTATACATAGACAACGGATAAAGATACTTATAAAGATAAATACATATTAAAAATTTATAAAACAGCTTATTTCTATTTTGTCATTTACTTTTGTATAAGGTCCCGCCATCGGTACACCGAGCCGCTTTCTTATTTGTTCGTCAAGAGGCGGCCATGCCTGCGTGAAGTGTAGAGCGGCTACTTTCAGAATTTCTCTTCGTTTCGAACAGTTCACTGTTTTAGCAATAAATGTTTCCAACATAGCTAAAATCTGGAAACACGGTTTATTTATGTACTGGCTACTGGTGTGAGTTGAAGAGAAAATTATGGAGTTTTCTTAGTCAGAATCAAGAACGCTATTGATTTTGAGGGTTAAAAAATGTCCCTAATTCTCCATACAATTTGTGTCAGTTTTGTGACGAGCCATAAACTGTATCTATGAAAAAAAAACGTCAAAAAGTGACTAAAAACAAGTACAATTTTTTCATCCTAAAAATGATAAGTAGGTACTCCTGATTTTGAACAAGAAAACCACAGAACTTGCTCGTTTACAAAAAAAAGTACAAGGTACACTTTTTTTTAAAGTGCCCTTTTATAATTATAATATGTTAGATAGGTAAATGGGACGTTTTGCAACGTTCGGTGGAGAGCAAGACTTTCGCCACATTTCGCTTTTTTAACAAAAGCCTCGTGCCGTTAAAATAAAATTTATTACCTATGAAGGAAGCTGTGCCGTACGACACATCATATTAAGATATCTCGATTGTCATACATAATCTCATGAATTCTAAACACAACTTTCTTCGAGTATGTCAAATGGTTCCCGGTAAATTGCAGTAGATATATGTATCTACTGTAATTTACCGGGAACCATTTTTAGATGAAATTTGAAATTTTTAACGTAAAACTATCCTATTACAGTAGTACCAACATTTTATGGCGTGTCGTTCATTTTCGGTCGTGCAGACACGAACGAACTAGCCGATGATAGCCGAAGATACGATTCAAACTTTAAATCAGTCTTATGTCATATAGTTTCAAGGTGCCAAATTACAGTGCACCTATTATCCGCCTCACTCACTCAGAAGTATGGCGGATGACTAACTTGGCACGCGGCAACCCACCAATAGCCGCGCAGGAAAAAACGCGCCGTGCGTGGAGCATGCCGATTGTTAATTGTATTTCCCGCGCTTCTAAAACGCGTCTTCTGCGCAGGTATATTGGTGAGCCATATTAGTTGTGTACTTCTGTACCTTCCTCGCGTCTCAAACTACCTCCATACCAAATTTTCATTGAAATCGGTTGAGTGGTTTGAGCGTGAAGAGGTACAAACAGACAGACACATTTTTGCATTTATAATATTTGATGGGATAACCTCAGGATGTTGTGTAAGGTAGGCTTCCTGCTCCAGCTGGATGGTCATGCCCAAACGCGCGACACACTCTCGTTGACATGGCGTCAACGCTGTCCAGTCCATCTCTAAGATACCTTGCGCGGACAAAAGATCGTGACGCTGCCCCTGCATAATTCTTCGGAGAGGCATGCTGGCTGTATAAAAAGCAATTAATTAATTTAATAATGTATGTTTAACTCCCCGGAGTTTGGGAAAATATCACAAAAAATATGACGTTGTCGTATTTGACAACAATGATACCATAAACGCAAGATGATCAAATTTAAGCCACAATTAAAAAGGTATGTAATGTAATAAAAATAGAATGCGCACTTTTTTCTTAGATTATTTAAGACAGGATGAGCCTTCACACCTTTTTCCCCTCTGCCATTGCTATTTGTGCACTTGCACAAAATCTTTTATAAAAACCAAAGTTGGCAGAGGCGGGTTGTCATTTTTGATTGTCCGTGCTGGTGGTGAACAGATCTCCTAGAAAATTATGTCTTGTGCAGTAATTTCGTGCAAAACAAAGTCAGCAATGTCTAGCGTTACGAAAGACGGTGTTTCTTATCACACGTCGGTAATTTAATTATCAATTTACGCTACCAGAACGTTAATATAACAGATTTAATTTTGCGACATAAATGACAAAATAATAACAAACTGTAACTAGGCACGTTGATAGGGATGAGACACAACCGAACTGAACCGATGAATGAACGAAGTGAATGAAGTTTATCCTGCGGTTTATTTTAACTTAATTTTAAACCACAGAGTTTTAATCTAGAGTTTTTTTGTGGCGTTTTTGATCTAAAGTTGTTTTGCAATAAATTGGTAATAGCTTTTACTTCGTATTTACAGTTTTCCGAAACAACTCGTAACTAAAGACCAATGGAATTTACTAAATTTTGTCGCAGAACGGTTACTTGGGCTATCTGCTCACATCATTTTGAGTTACATGTATCGAAGTGTTTACAAATTAAAAAAAGTAGAAGATTTTATTGTATTGTAAATTATAAAATAAACACGTTCATAAAAATTATATTTGTAATTATTTTTTAAGTATTTTCGTTTTAATCTACAGATGATATACAGTCGCCATCATAAACAATAGATCGGAGCAGTCTCATAATCCTCATCTCGACTTATATACGTCCCACTGTAGAGCACAAGCCTCCTCTCAGAACGAAAGGGCAGCAGCAGAGCTTTGCAGCCTTAACCACCGATAGCTCAGTTAGTTAGAGTTCGCCAAACTTTGATTAAAGTGGTGCCAGTGCCACCATTACATTCAACGATCTTCTTATTTAGCTTTATAGGTGTATTGATCTAATTAATCAGATTTCTACAATTTTCTGTCATTAAATTACGAGTAGGTGAATCCTCAGTGAATTGAAATTCGTGAAAAATTTACTTAATGATGACCTCTTTCATTCAAAACATATGACTTTAATTTCAGTCATTCATTCTTCCATTCAATTGAATCGGTCTTTACACATGTCACATCACTATTTCGAGTGTTAGTTGTCGTCTAAAAATCAGTGTCATTACGACAAAATGTCTAGTTGTGCGCGTGTTTTACATTTGTGTGACGATTTTGTTTTGGTAGACGTCTGTAGTGACGCAGAAAATTTTGACAGCGGTAATGCGTAGATGTGTGCTGTACGTCATACCTCGCCCCCCCCCCCCCCGGGCGAATTGGCAGAAAAAGTTGCAAGTAAAGGTACGTCAAAGGCGCATCCATCAACCTCTCATATTTCGTCTCGTAAACTTTTTTACCAAACAATGGTAAAATATAACTGACATTGGCCCAAGCCTTAAGGCCGCCATTAAGGGGAATAATAACAATTATAATAATATAATGGGTCACGATTCAATTGGTTCCATAGCTACTACACAAAAGAAGTACAGACGATATATTTTTTAAATCGTTTACAAAAACAAAGAGCGTACTGAGAGCAAAATTGATAACCCTCTCATTCCCTCATTCAGGAATAAACGACGTCAGCTTTATGACATTAATTATTTTATAGCATTTGCTATCTGTAGTTACAATTCCACAACTTAACACTTAACTAGAATCAGTGCCTCAGAGGGTCAAAGCGGGCATGCACATTGCACAATATGAACGTTGCAAGTATTATATTTGCGCAGTCAAAAGTTTTCAGCGCAATCCAAAATTTCGCTGTTTGCCCTATGCTGTTATAATGCTACGAAACCGTCTCATTAGGGACGTGAAGTGAAGTGCGAGCGAGTTTGGAAATCCAGTAGCTTTTAATTATAACGTGACAAAGACATTACCCATTGATATCGAAGCAGTCAATATTTTCGAGTCAAGTTTAAATTTCGTTACGGATTTAATGAGTAACGCTGCGACGGTGACTAGCTGGCGGGAGGAGGTATTTAACATGTAAATAGGTTAGACTAAATTTACGTAAATGGGTCATACACAGCGTAAGAAACATGAGGTTGTCTCTCCTGTGGACATAAAATTAGCGGCTCCAAGCCTGCAAACTTAAAATTTGTTTAAATGGGCCGAATATTGGCCAGGCGTCCCACACGCCGATGTAGACTTGACTAAAACATATTGGCTATAGACCCTTATATTGTGCTATGCCCACACGAGGAGAGACGCGAACAAAAAATGTGTTTGCCCCAAATATTTAAATAGCTCTTACTAACGTCATTTCATTTTTAGCTTTTCATCAATAAGACAGTAAGAAGACATTATGTAAATATGACATAAAAAAAAACTTTTATAATATTAATGTACTTTTTTAAAGCGAATGTTTTTGTCGTGCAGTACCTACATTTGTAATATTTTCTCAAAACTATCCGATATTGCTGAAAATAATTTAAAAATACTGTGAAAGTACGTATCTCCTTTTGATTTTAAAATATTGAAATAGCTTCTCAAGTTTGAAAAGACCGGCCAAGTGCGAGTCGCACTCGCGCACGAAGAGTTCCGTACCATTATCAATAAAACGGCAAAAAAATCATGTCTGTTGTATGGGAGCCCCTTAATATTTGTTTTATTTTAATTTAATTATTTATTTTTAAAGTGAATATATGTACAACTAAATATTCTGTGAATATTTCTAGCGTCTACCTGTTGCTGTTATCAATATCGAAGCAAAATCGAGCAAAAAAATCACGTTTGTTGTATGGGAGCCCCCTCAAATATTTATTGTATCCTGTTTGTTGTTTGTTTGTTTGTAATATTTGTTGTTATAGCGGCAACCGAAATACATCATCTGTAAAAATTTCAACTGTCTAGCTATCGTTCATGAGATACAGCCAGGTGACAGACGGACGGACAGCGGAGTCTTAGTAATAGGGTCCCGATTTACCCTTTGGGTACGGAACCCTAAAAAAAAATTGTAAATTCATTCCTCCTAAAAATACTCTTTTGCGCTAAATTGATAGCTGACATTTAATTTGTTAATTTCATTCGCACCAGTTATTTTACTAAATCCGAGGACACATTTAATTAAACTCCATTACTCATTTTGTAACGTAATGATGTCCGCATAAAACTAATATCGCTTTTAAATTCAAACAGGAGTGCTCCCCTAACTTTTGTCCAAAACATTTGAATAATTAAAAATCCCTAATAATAGCCTGGCAAATAAGGCAAATCTTATAATGTTATGCATATTTCACAAACTAATTTGGTTCGTCGTGTCGATCCAATTATCGTAGCCCAGGCATACGCTCCCTTTCCCCTCGGTAACAATTTCAATATTCACCCTTGGGTCATTTAAAGTTGAATATAAATTATATTTATACATACTTACAGGTATTTTGTATTGATAAGAGTACTTAAGCATCAAAAGTAACTAGTATTTAGACCACCTAGTGTGTACCTAATGCTATCGTAATTAAAAAAATATAAAAGTATGTATGTAATTATTGGACTGAATCGAGTTCAGTTAGGTAGATTTTATTACAAAAATAGATTTTCAATGAAAATTAAGGGAAATGTAAAATAAAAGCAAACACTAGCGATTGATAACGGTTTCCAATTTCTAAACGTCAACCGATTTCGACCAATTTCTTTATTGAATACATTGAAGCTAGCTAGCTAGCTTTAGGGTTGACTGACAGAATATCAAAAATTGGGCAACATCGGCTAAGTTTAGGGGTGGAAACTATTTTTTCCATTTGTATTACAAGCCGTGACTACACAATTTCTCATAGGAAAATAAAACTAAGTATGTTAATTCGAAAAGCACTGAGCAAAGCTTGGTGGCCGATCGTTCTCTAACGATGTGCAATAATAAATGTACTTTTGTTTCAAGCACTGATTCAGATAATATGTAAGTCGTCATCATCCAAACTTAAGAGTTACACTCTTGTCGGTGGAGTATCTTCCACTCATTCCTCATATGAGCCATTTCCTTGAACTCCTGATACGCCACGACGTCGGCTTTTTCTCTTATTTGGATCGGTGGATCCATGTATGTTTGTTTGAGGTCAACCTCTTCCTCTCTTCCCCTCGATCTTTCCATCTAAAATGCTGTTAGAGAAGCTATGTAAGTAACAAAAATTGATATAAATTACGCACAAAATCACACACGGCAGTATATTATGAGGCCGACATTAAAAAAAAGACAGTGAAACTAGTTACTGCAGTGGGTATATTTACACGAACTCTTTCGAGCGCTATTTCACGCCCTGTTCATGTTTACCAATACTTGGTATCCTTCGACCATAATGATTTTCAAGTATACAGGCAAATATGTCGTGTATAGTAGCAGCGTAAATTCATAACCGCAATTCCTTTAAGGATGTTAAAGGATAGTTTATTCGCCATAAAAAAAAAATAGTAACAAGCTCAAATACCAGTAGGTACCATAATTTTAATGCAATTATTTATTCCGAAAAATCACAAGCCTCTTCGATACCACCATCAGGTAGCCTTTCATTGGTAATTTTTTACACGACTACGGTAAAGCCAAAAGGAAGTGTAATGATTTTAGCAGTCTGTGTTTGTATTTTATTTACACAAATCATCATAGAATCAGGTGAACTAACATTTTCTTAAGGGATTCACGGTTATGAAGTTACGATCCGCATAATCTATTTATAACTAAATATTATTGAACTTGTAGTTTGAGAATAAGGAAAATAAAGTGGGTACTTGAGAAGTTACAGTGACAAGTTAAAACATTTGTTTTGGTTTGTTAGTTCCACATTTGGTAGCATAGCATACGGTTGTGGTAACTCTGAAGATGAGCTCTGGTTGAGTTTCGAAACGCGTCAGTGTAGCTTGGTGGTGGTGATAGTTGGGTTTATGTGATTTGTGTGTGTTCGTACAGTGTGGAGGTGGAGGACTGCATGAACACGCATTTCTTGCATAAACGTAACTATTGTAAGGTCGCGGGTGAGCAAAGTAATTGTTTTAGTTCATTAATATGGACGTCCGCAAAGTAACGCCTGATTCAATAAATTATTGAACTCGGTCATCTCGATGTATAAATATAATAATATGTGTGATATTATAAATTATATCATAACTCTGCGTGAGTTACCATTATCTTAATCAACGTAGACATAATTAAAATTAAATCAACAAACTATAAAATATCATTATTTTTTTCCATTTCGAAACAGCACCAGAATAAGAGTATCAAAGTTTACGCTGGAAGAAATCAAACAAGGATGAACGTCAAGGCGCTTGCAAAATAAAGCTACAACGTGAAAGGCAGTTAAGTAAAATGTTTTTTGCTATACTTAGTACCTATTTTTACACTCGGGAGCAGTAAATTAGTATACGAAAGCTGAAAATGGTGAAAATAGGAATTTATTATTTCATATTGTCCGTGAACACAATTTTAAATCTAGTTAAATAAATTACGTAAGTAACTAAAAAATATTTTAAAATCCGGTCTATTGTGTGTGGCCTAAATGAGAGGGCTTGGTCTGTAGGTAGTTCCCACGTGGGCCTAATTTGGAACTTTACTGCAAACGCCGTATTACCGCATACTGCGCACACACTGACCAGGTTTTCCCACAATGTTCAACTTTACTGCAAAAGCCGTATTACCGCATACTGCGCACACACTGACCAGGTTTTCCCACAATGTTCAACTTACTGCAAACGCCGTATTACCGCATACTGCGCACACACTGACCAAGTTTTCCCACAATGTTCAACTTTACTGCAAACGTCGTATTACCGCATACTGCGCACACACTGACCAGGTTTTCCCACAATGTTCAACTTTACTGCAAACGCCGTATTACCGCATACTGCGCACACACTGACCAGGTTTTCCCACAATGTTCAACTTTACTGCAAACGCCGTATTACCGCATACTGCGCACACACTGACCAGGTTTTCCCACAATGTTCAACTTTACTGCAAACGCTGTATTACCGCATACTACGCACACACTGACCAGGTTTTCCCACAATGTTCAACTTTACTGCAAATGCCGTATTACCGCATACTGCGCACACACTGACCAGGTTTTCCCACAATGTTCAACTTTACTGCAAACGCCGTATTACCGCGTACTGCGCACACACTGACCAGGTTTTCCCACAATGTTCAACTTTACTGCAAACGCCGTATTACTGCATACTGCGCACACACTGACCAGGTTTTCCCTCAATGTTCAACTTTACTGCAAACGCCGTATTACCGCATACTGCGCACACACTGACCAGGTTTTCCCACAATGTTCAACTTCACTAAAAAGCTTAAGATAGAGTTTCTAATTTCGCACATTAATTCGAAAAACCCACGACTGTCTGCTTGAGAGATCTTAGGTCAAACCACAAGGCTACCATGGGTTTGATAAGTAGGTACCTAACGTGTTTTGTCATCATCATCATCCCAGCCTATATACGTCCCACTGCAGGGCACAGACTTCTCGGAATGAGAGGGCTTGGGCCGTAGCACACGGCGGCCACGACGTACAAAATACGCGTGAATCTACATAAGCACGACGACGTCTATACACGCGTCAATGTGTGCGTAAGATACACAGGGCTGACCATCGCAAAAACCTTGTACTATAAGTATATACTACCAATGACATATATACTTAGGTACTCATTCATCTTAATATATAAAAGAAGAAACTGACTGACTGACTGACTGACTGACTGACTGACTGACTGACTGACATATCAACGCACAGCCCAAACCACTGGGCCTAGAGATTCCAAACTTGGCATGTAGGTTCCTTATAAGGTCTAGGGGTGCACTAAGAAAGGATTTTTCAAAATTGACTCCCTAAGGGGGTAAAAAGGGGGTTCAAAGTTTGTATGGGGAAACAAGATTAGTTCCACTATTTTATTCGAAACTTCACAGAAATACTCCTAATGATAAATGAGTAAACACGTGTTTCAGGTTTTTTGAGAATTCAACCCCTAAAAGGGGGGAAAGGGATAACAAAGTCTGAAAATCAACATGGGTGTTGTTTCTATGGTTTATCGGGTCGCTGGTTATGAAAACAACAACGGTTTTAAAATCCGACGTGGCAGACGTAAAATACCATCTCCCTGGATGGGGTGCGATGGGGTTGAAATATCTAAATAAACTAAATGACTGTTGATATATCAACGCACAGCCCAAACTACTGGACCTAGAGACTTGAAATTTTGCACATAGATACCTTATACAATGTAGGGGCATCCACTAAGGAAGGATTTTTGGGAATTCCCACGGGAAAGGGAAAAAACGGGATTTATATATTCGATTCCGAGTGACCCTATCTCAGTAACTACAATAACTAGACTCTTCAAATTTGATACACAAGTAGGTTACATTATTTAAAACATTAATTTCAGGATTTTTCAAAATTCCCACGGGATAAGGAAAAAACGGGATTTATATATTCAGTTCAACGGGATCCTATGAACTATAATTACTAGACTCTTCAAATTTGGCATAGATGTAGGTAATTATAAATTCCCATGGGATAAGGAAAAAACGGGATTTTTCGTTTTACTGGTCATAGAAAGCTGAAATTCGGCATGTAGGTTGTTTGGGGAGTGTTGAGCTGGATTGAGAGAGGACTTTCAAAAATTCCTACGGGAACGGTAAAAACAGGATTTTTCGTTTTACAGGTCGTAGAAAGTTGAAATTCGGCATGTAGGTTGCTTGGGGAGTGTAGATGAGCATTGAGAGAGGACTTTCCCATATTCCCACGGGAACGGGAAAACGGGATTTTCGTTTTACTGGTCGTAGAAAGCTGAAATTCGGCATGTAGGTCGTTTGGGGAGTGTAGAGGAGCATTGAGAGAGGACTTTCCAAAATTCGCACGGGACGGGAAAAACGGGATTTTTTTTTACTGGTCGTAGAAAGCTGAAATTCGGTATGAAGGTTGCTTGGAAAGTGTAGAGGAGCATTGAGAGAGGACTTTCCCAAATTCCAACGGGAACGGGAAAAAACGGGATTTTTCGTTTTACTGGTTGTAGAAAGCTGAAATTCGGCATGTAGGTTGTTTGGGGAGTGTCGAGGAGCATTGAGAAAGGACTTTCCAAAATTCCCACGGGAACGGGAAAAACGGGCTTTTTCGTTTTACTGGTCATAGAAAGCTGAAATTAGGCAAGTGGGTTCCTTGGGGAGTGTAGGGGAGCATTAAGAAAACATTTCCCGAAATTCTTACGGGAACGGGAAAAAACGGGATTTTGCGTTTTACTGGTTGCAGAAAGCTAAAATTTCAGAATTCATAAGTACTGTAAGTAGGCTGCAAAGGGCACTTTAACCGACTTCTAAAAAAGGAGGAGGTTATGCATTCCACTTTATGATTTTTTTTATGTAGGTATGTTCACCGATTTCTCGGTCAATTCTGGACCTGCTTGCTTGCTTGCCGGTATGCTTGCTTGCTTGATATCTTGGTTCTTTGGAATACTCATAGTACACGCGAGCGAAGCCGCGGGCAAAAGCTAGTATTCAATAACTAATGATACTAAATTAACGTAGATACAATGATACCTATATTACTTAGGTATATACTTATAATATTGTAGGTATGGCTTAAATATGTGCAAATAAAATGTAATCGTTAATCTTATCTATTTATTTAAACCTACTTAAAATTTGTCTGTCTATTTAAGCATTATTCAATTACAATAGATATACGACTACAAACTTAAACGAATTAATCGGTAGATAGTTAATTCATGGTATTATTCGCGATAATTGGCTAAGTAAAGTTTTTTTAAGAGGTGCTAGTTATATTTTTTTTCGACAGTCGGCGTTCTGAAGATCGAGAAACTGCAGCTGTTTTATTTTTATCTCCTATTGTTTACTGGAAATATTTTTTTAAATGTTCGAGTTGACATTTGTGAGATTTAATGGCTGACAAGCCGTTCGTGCTCAGTACTTAGTAGAAACAGAAAAAAACGAAGTCATCTGTCACTTTTGTCCATGTCAAACCGTTTGCGTTTCGTTTGCTTTGCGTTTTGGTGTGATTTTTGGACTATTTTTAACGACCTCCGCACAAAATCCGGATTTTCAATTTTACTGAATTTCTCCACGAATTATGCACGATAATTAAATCACGATTGAATATTTTCGATCATTATTTTGTAACTGCTTTTTGGACAATGCAAAGTAAACGAAACGCAAACGGTTAGATTTCATTTGACATTGACAATTGACTTCGTTTTTTTTTCTATTTCTACTAAGTAATGAGCATGAACCGCTTGTCAGCCATTAAATCTCACAAATGTCATCTCAACACTTAAAAAAAAAGTTCCAGTAATCAATAGGAGATAAAAATAAAACAGCTGCAGTTTCTCGGTCTAGAAGACGACTACTGTCAAAAAAAAAATATTTAGCACCTCTTCAAAAAACTTTACTTAGCCAATTTCAGAAAACATTATTTATAAAAGGAAGTAGATAGGGTAGGTAAACTCCTTTCCTTATCGTTGGCTGTTGACAAACACGCATACAATGCACAGTATATTACCATTTCGCAAAATTATTGCTCCCGACCTTAGTGCCGTGCGGCCGACATGCATAGCGCGCGTTGCGCACCCCTAGTTTCCTGCGGTTTTCCTGCAATCGGCGCTTGAGGGGTGGGGTAACTCAAATTGGTGCGGGGCGGAGCGTGGCCATTCTGTACGTTAGTACTATTATAGGTATATTCTGTGGCCGTAGTTCCCAAGCGGACCCAATGCGGATTGGAAACTTCACATACACACCATTGAATTTCTTCGCAGG
This sequence comes from Archips crataeganus, assembly GCA_947859365.1. Taxonomy (NCBI): domain Eukaryota; kingdom Metazoa; phylum Arthropoda; class Insecta; order Lepidoptera; family Tortricidae; genus Archips; species Archips crataeganus. Next base: position 17,013,166 of record OX402045.1, on the reverse strand, counting down.
TGTATGAAGGTTTCCTAACAATGTTTTCCTTCACCGTAAAGCTGATGGTAAAATACAAATATAATTTCGCACATTAATTCCGAAAAACTCAGAGATGCGAGCTGGGACCCTCTGCTTGAGCGGCCACAGGTCAAACCACCACGGCTTTTTACGTGTTTTGTAATTAGAGGTATATAATAACATAAAAAGTTGAGAGACTTTGTACAACATCTTAATATGAAAAACTTCTTAGGACAGCTATGTGGATGAAGTAAGAAGCCTTCTAATTACCCTTATAATTTCTACGAGGAGGTCTAAGTTGGGACTTAATTGAAAGAAATGCAGCGTCGAAAACTTTAAGGGAGTGTAATTTGAGATTGCACTCAGTTGCAATTAAAGTTTTGACTCGAAACAAACAAACTTCGTACAAAACATCAGGCTTCCAATTTATGAAGTAAGTACTTATAAATCCATGCCGTTTCTACTGTGGTGTAATCCCACCAAAGGGTGAAAAACGTGATTCTCAAATATTAAAAAAAATATACTTATTTAGAGTTGAAGAACAAAAAGTGGCTGTTTGCGGGTTTTATTTAGAATTGGCTAAGTAAAGTTTTTTGAAGAGGTGCTATATATATTTTTTTTCGACAGTGGTCGACATCAACACAGCACATCACATCAGCACATCAAACTGCAGGTGTTTTATTTTTATCTCTTTTTATTTATTGGAAATATTTTTTTAACTGTTCGAGATGACATTTGTGAGATTTTACGGCTGACAAGCGGTTCGTGCTCAGTACTAAGAAGACATAGAAAAAAAAACGAAGTCAACTGTCGCTTCTGTCAATGTCAAATGAAATATAACCGTTTGCGTTTCGCTTGCTTTGCGTTGTCCAAGAAGCAGTTCCAAAATAGTGATCGAAAGTATTCAATCGTGATCCAATTAACGTGCATAGGTCGTGGAGAAATGCGGTAAAATTGAAAGTCCGGATTTTATGCGGAGGTCGATAAAAATAGTTCAAAAATCACACTGAGCACACCAAAACGCAAAGCAAACGAAACGCAAACGATTTGACATTGACAGAACTGACAGTTGACTTCGTTTTTTTTCTATTTCTTCTTAGTACTGAGCACGAACCGCTTGTCAGCCGTAAAATCTCACAAATGTCATCTCGAACACTTAAAAAAATATTTCCAATAAACAACAGGAGATAAAAATAAAACAGCTGCAGTTTCTCGATCTCCAGAATGCCGACTGTCGAAAAAAAATATAACTAGCACCTCTTCAAAAAACTTTACTTAGCCAATTGTCGTTTCACGTGAGTGTTTTGTATGGGTGGAGATCAAAAAGTTGGACCACGTTAAAACCTACTTAGATACAAAACGACTGACTAGAAAAAGTTCCATTGTGACACAAATTTTGAACTGCACCTATAATGCACGTATGTACGGCTATCATTGTTAAGATTAACTTAGGTACTATTTAGTACACTTGTTTACCTATTCAAATAAGATAATGCATTTCGGATAGAGTTTCTTATTACGAGGATGTCCCCATAAAGCACGCTGCACCTTGCATATTTAATGTCACTCGCAATTTATATGTCTGTAAACTGTTTATACCAAGGGCTCTTTTTTTTTGTTTTATTGCACTCGTCTTCTGTATGTAGACCCCGACATCACCATGGTGTATTATTCGAGAAATAAAGGTAGTTTCGCCATTGCATCTATTCAATCTGTCTACAAATAATTAGGCATGGCTTGATTATGATCTGACAATCATTTCAGGGCCCAGCTAGGCGTGAAGCGGATATTAAAAGACAGGCAAACATTTTTGCAGAAAAACTGTAACTTAATTACATTGATATTTAGTGAAACATAATTTAATTTGCATTGTCTAGCTTTTACGCTTGTAGGCGTTCTATTTAGGGGGTCTGGATAAGCATTTCTGTAATAAAACAGACATTTTGAGCTCCTGAGGCATCACTTTGTCTACAAACGGTAATCCTATGCAGTATTTACGAAGATGGAGAGGGTGGTAGGTAAAGCTATTACAGGTAGATAGGTATATACGTGTGTCTATTGCAGGCCACAAACAAAGTCGTTCTTAGCGATTAGAATAAACGGGATGCCACTAACGTCGTTGTTGACTGCATCCAAACTTTAGAATACTAAAACTTCAAGCCTTGTTTCTGGTGTGTTACGTGTGATGTCAACTAATTATGTAATTCGAGAGTAAAATAAGTTGGTAGTAGGACAACGTTTAGCTAAGTAGGTACTTTTCGTCACCCGAAAAGTAATGCTTGGCTCTTTAGACTATATTTTTGACTGAAAATAATATTATTTAAAAATATAATATTACTTAAATCTCAAAATGTTCCCGCCGTGATTATGCAACATAAAATTATCACCCAAAACTTCCGATGTTCGTTCGTTTCGTTTTTTACCCAAGTGATTTAAATAATTAAACCTGGAAAGGTAAAATTCCTCGTGAAACCAAACAATTATGACAATTATATTAGTTATTTATTACCCCAGTATCGCTAGTAGGTATTGAGTCTTGTTATAGTGAAGGGGAATTAATTAAATTTCTGGACACGACTGAAAAGTATGTATAAAGATTAATAAATAACAATAACCGGCTTAGTGCGAGTCAAACGAAGGGAACTGTAGGTACGTCCGTACATAAAAAAAAATAGATACTACCTCTTTTTAGAAAACGTACCAGCATTTTGAGTATTTAGTGTGAAATACCTAATTATTATGATTATTGAATTTCGGGATTTTAGGACGTTTGAAAATACGGGAATTGAAGTGTATGGCAAACGTATTGCTATGGCAACCAAAATTATGACAAATGAAAATATGGCAACTGATCATTATGGTTTATGATTAATTTCATTACGGAATATAAAAATATGGCAATATTTTTGGCATATTTCAATTCGGGCTTACCAAATTGGTGCATATGAAATCCATGTTTTTGTCGAGGAATGTATAGCAGTTTTCTAAAACAATATACGAAAATATTTTTTTTTAAATAACCATTTTTTATTTCCCATCACTTTAAGTACAGAAATTCAATTTGAAGATTTGACTCTAACGAGTTAAATAAAAACTTAAAAAACTCATTTGAATGAAAGAAAGAAAGAAATGACATTTTTTAAAAACAATAAAACTGAAACTGATACAAATATTGTCACGAAATGGTCCCAACTCAGCCGACGCTGATCTTCCGTTGGAACCATTTGCAAAAGCATACGTGTTAAACTTAATACAAATTACGTTCTCGGAATATACATTCGATCACACACAAATATTAACTAATTTTATCGCGACTTTGCCTTCTTAAAACTGCTTACTAGCCATAGACATTTTCAAAGAAAAAACAAGCTGGCGCACCCACTGCAGTAAAAACCGGGTGGTAGGTTTAGCTGTATAGCATTATTTAATAGTCCTCTCAATTATACATGCAGTAGGTTGAAGAGTGAAAAAGTTCGCGAAGCGAAAAAAAATGGGTTTTGCACATTTATTTTACTCCTGGGTGTTTATATTTTTGTTTCGAATTTTAAAGTCAAAAATAAGACACCCGTGTTCTAACTCAAATGAAAAGCGAAAATTTCGAGCGCTTTTGAGAATAATTAAATTAAATTAATTTTCAATAAATTCAATTTTCAACCCTAGGTAAGTTTAGGTTAGTTTAATTTAGGTAGGTTTTTAATTTTATTGTTAGTTTTTATCAAAATCATATAAAAGTACAAGAAAAAAGTAGTACACAAAACAAACAAATACATAAGACATAATAATAAGCCTTTGAATTTCCTTGTGATAGATAGACATCACGGTTCAAACATTACACCCCTAGGACAAACGGACGGATGGACAGTAGGTATCGTGGGTACTCTTTGGGTACGGGACCCTAAAAGTAAGTAGTATTTTTGGTCACATAATATTGAAATATACCGGGTGCTTACCACCCATAAGTGAATCGATAAATTTAAACGATTATTCCTTAGCATATCCGAAGTTACCTTGACCTGGTCCTAATGCACCAAAATGCTTAATCTCAGAAAAATAGTAATTTATACATAATTAATGAATTTCATCATTGCGTAAATGTCAGTTATCGGTCGTTAGATGTCTTCGTACGGGCATTTCCTTGGTACAGGGGCAATGTTATTTTTTACTCATAAACATAAAGATCTCTATTAATCTGCGTCTATTTAAACTTTTTAATAACCTTACGTTGTTGAACTCCAAAAAGTTCAATATTACTATTGTTGCGAACTCCTTGCATTTTTGATACTTTCTACAGTTTTATATCTTTTTTTAACCGACTTCAAAAAACAGAGGAGGTTATCAATTTCGTCTGTTTTTTTTTTTTTTTTACTCCTGAGGTGGTTCCATTGGCACCAAATCAAGATCTGACTATGGGATCCTAGAGTAATCGAGGGCAACCTTCAAATTTTACAGGCAAACCTATAGTGATTTTAGCATTTTTAGTATCAAATGAAGTATTTGCATTCAGAAAGTATCATTTGGTAAATTGGACCTGATGAAGAAGACCGTAGATGGCTAACGGAACTCCTCAACGGGTCAAATCTTACAAGTTAAATTTGACCTACTTCCCGGTTTCCAATTGAGCTGAAATTTTTCAGACATGTGTGAATTAGATGACAATGCAATATTATTATGACATGGAGCAGATCTGATGATGGAGCTGAAAGATGGCCATAGAAACTCTCTAATAAAACGATACGACCGCATTGAGTTTGAGCTCATTTGATTTGTCTTGACGAGTACTTTGATCCTAGATGGTAACTAGGGTCTAAAGATGGAGTTGGAAGGTGACCATAAGAACTCCGTAATAAAACGACATAACCCCATCGAGTTTGGGCTCGTTCGATTCGTCTTGACGAGTACTTTGGTAACCAGGATTAAAAAGTACAGTCAGCAAAGAGCGCCTGTTGTATCGCATAATGTTGATTGTTCTAAAATTTTCTGGTGAAGAATGTTTGGCATACTGTTGAAAGTCCTAAAGCATATTTGTTCGGCCTTATATTGATAACAAGAACATCGAATTACATACAACGTTTTATTACTAATATTAATTGGCCAAAGCAGTCCTAAGAATTGTGTAAGTTATTCACCTAACTAAACTATAGTAAGTAGGTATGGCACCTACTACAAAGAAAAGGGGGCAATAAAAAATACCTACAAACCACCTCTCGCTTAACCTTGTTAGGTTCGTTAGTTATCTTGCGTCCCGTAGAGTGAGAATGGAAGTCTAGTTAGCGGAGGGGGGCTCGGGGGGCGAAGCCCCTCGCAATAAAAAAATAATTTGAAACCATCCCCGTTTAACCTGGTTAGGTTCGTTAGTTACCTTGCGCTCCTCAAAGTGATATTAAAGGGAGGGGCTCGGGGGGCGAAGCCCCCCGCAATAAAAAAAATACTTTCAAACCATCCCCCATTTAACCTGTTTAGGTTCGTTAGTTACCTTACGCTCCTCAAAGTGATATTAGAGAGGGGGCTTGGGGGGCGGAGCCCCCCGCAAAAAAAACCTGTCAAACCGCCTCCCGTTTAACCTAACCAGATTCGTTAGTTATCTTGCGTCCCTCAGAGTGGAAATTGAAGCTTTGGTGCTGGAAGGGGGGCTCGGGGGGCGGAGCCCCCCGTAATAAAAAACACCTTCAAACCACCCTCTGTTTAAAATCAAACGTGTTTTAAACCCTGTTAGGGGCGGAGCTGTTTGGATTCATTAGTTATCTTACGTCCCTCAGAGTGGAAATAGAAGCCCCGCCCGTGGAGGGGGGCTCGGAGGGCGGAGCCCCCCGCAATAAAAATACTCTTAAACCACCTCCCGTTTAACCTGGTTAGATTCGTCAGTTATCTTGCGTCCCTCAGAGTGGAAATAGAAGCATCGCTACCGGAAAGGGGACTCGTTGGACGGAGCCCCCGTAATAAAAAATACTTTCAAACCATCCCCCGTTTAACCTGGTTAGGTTCGTTAGTTACCTTGCGCTCCTCAAAGTGATATTAGATGGGGGGGGGAGGGTTCGGGGGGCGGAGCCCCCCGCAATAAAAAAAACTGTCAAACCGCGTCCCGTTTGACCTAACCAGATTTGTTAGTTATTTTGCGTCCCTCAGAGTGGAAAATGAAGCCCCGCTGTTGGAGGGGGGCTCGGGGGGCGGAGCCCGCCACAATAAAAATACTCTTAAACCACCTCCCGCTTAACCTGGTTTGATTCGTCAGTTATCTTGCGTCCCTCAGAGTGGAAATAGAAACCTCGGTACCGGTAGAGGGGCTTGGGGGGCGGAGCTCCCGTAATAAAAAAATACCTTCAAATCACTTTCCGTTTAACCTAGTTAGGTTAGTTAGCTGTCTTGCGTTGCGTCCCTCAGGGTGAAAATAAAAGCCCCGCTTTTGGAGGGGAGGGGTCTCGGGGGGCAGAGCCCCCCGCAATAAAAAAATCTGTTAAACCATCTACCGTTTCACTTGGTTAAATTCGTCAGAATATCTTGCGTCCCTCAGAGTGGTAATAGAAGCCTCGCTACTGGAACGGAGGGCTCGGGGGGCAGAGCTTCCCGCATTAAAAAAATACCTTCAAACCACCCCCGTTTAACCTGGTTAAGTTCATTAGTTACCTTGCGATCATCAGAGCGTAAACAGAAGCGGGGCTTCCTTTACTGGCTACGTCTACGCATCTTTTTTATACCAATACAACTAAAAAGCCAAAAATAAAAAATTTAAATAAAAAATAGAACCGCCTTCAAAAACACCCAAAAAATATTAAATAAAAATTTAACCGACTATAATGAGCATTATAATATCTTTCTACTAATCTGTTTGAAGTCGGGCCTCAGCTCGAGCCAGCAGGAGTGGACCTAGTAATTAAATGAATAAATAAATATCCCGGGACAATTCACACCAATCGACCAAGTCTCAGAGTAAGCAAAGCTTGTGTTATGGGTACTAGGCAACGGATAAACATACATACTTAAATACATATTAAACTCCCAAGACCCGAGATCAAACATTCGTGTTTTTCATACAAATATCTGGCCCCACGCGGGAACCGAACCTGGGACCTCAAACTTTATAGTAGTCATTTAACTTATCTACCTATTATCCCTAATATACCTACTATCTGTTGGCCTTCTACCACTCCTGCTAGCTCGTGCTGAGGCCCGACTTCAAACAGATTAGTAGAAAGATATTATAATGCTCATTATAGTCGGTTAAATTTTTATTTAATATTTTTTTGGGTGTTTTTGAAGGCGGTTCTATTTTTTATTTAATTTTTTTTATAAAAATAGTTCTTGTCAGTCTGTTTTTATGTCGCGTCGTTTGAAGTTCTCTAAGCGAATTTGTATGGTTTGGCTACTTGCAATTAAAAGATTTTTACAATTATTTTTCACATTGTCGTTTCCATTAAAGTCCATTCCTTTTACGTTACAACTATCTCGTACCTCTACAGACCATAAACCGTGTAAATTGCAAATACAACCTTGTCTTTTCATTAAAAATGAGTTGGTTACTCTATTACTACCATGGACTTAATACCTATTAAGTTAGGTATTAAGTCCATGATTACTACATGTTACATTGACAAACACAAAAGTCAAGTTGGTAAAGAAATCAAAATAATAAAAAATGGCATCAACAAAATTAAATAACGTTGCACGTGAATTATGAGGAAACAAGAGCAAATGTAAGCCGAGATTTGAGTTAAATAACGCATACGAGAACCCTACGATTGATAGTATTCGTCTTGTTGTCACGATCACCGGATGTGATTCTGATTGTGACCGTGGGTGTGCAGCCAGCATACGGTCCATGGGCATTCGCTGTAAAAGTACAAGTTATCTGAGCAGAAGTTACCTGGTGAGATCGGCATAATTTTATTATTGTCAGTGATATGATCATAGTGAAAATAAACGGATCACTCACGTCTTAAAACGAGTTTAACTCGACATGTTTCGGGCTAATCCGTAGCCCTTCCTCTCGGAGTCACACGTCACGGCGGCTGCCAAACGTGCACTGCGTGCTAACGCCCTGGTCGCGCGGCTACTCGACGCAACTGACAGCGACACACAACTACCCCCGTTTTCATCATCACTTTTATTGTCATTGTCAAATGTAGGGTAGCACACAACACTAACCACATCACTTTGTAATGGTTCGCTCACACTCACCGTTGACGCAGTACGAACATTCAACACTGTTTTCCAACTCGGCGGTACTGACCAACCACTATCCCGGTTAAAATTTGGATGACGACCAATCTCGATGGCTTCACGCACCTTCCGCGGAATGAAAAACTTTTCTCTCGCAAGTACGGAAGCCTTATCAAAACGGATGTAGTGCGTCGAGCCCGAGCCCATTGAGTGTTCGGCCACCGCTGACCCCTTGCTGTCTTGCTTTGTCATACTGCGTATGTGCTCCGATAACCTTGTGGAAACAGGATCTATATGTTGAGTCTGTTGAACTTGCTATCGGTACGAATAAATGTCAAAATCCCGCTGTCATTACATGACGTGTTGTTGTGTGCGTGACCTCAACTCTGATGGCGTTACCTGTACCTGCTGTCTGTCCTGAATCGTACCAAACTAGCCCAATCGATGCTTCTACCAGGGCTCCACCAGTGCATCAGAAATTGACGTCATCGTCAGGAGTGAAGAATTTCCGGACAATAATTCTTTAAAATTTAAATTTAATTTAAAATTTAAAGCTCTAGTTTAAAGCACATGCAGGTTACACTGAAATATAACTGAAATGAACGGATGATATAAGAGACACAATTAAGAATTAAAATATTTTTACTGGGAAAGATTCACATCAACTTTTTAAAAACCATTCAAAGTTTAATATCGTTGACTAAAAATTATGAATTTGGTAACTTATCTTCGAGGTAACAAGTGCAATAGCGCAATATCATTTGGTATTACCGAAGTCAATTTCCTGTTCAAGACGACGGTGGACGTAGATTTTGAGGTGTCCTGCTTTTAATACGATTTGAACATCCGAGTATACGAGTACCTACTTATTAAAGTTTTGTGCAGATTCTGGTCCAATTTAAATGTTACGGATGACAACTTCAAAGCATTAATTCTAGGTAACAGCTAAATCAATATCCGCACTGTTAATGGGTACTGTAATCTTAGGACTCGATATTGATTAGCTCCATAGCTAACTCCGTGCAGTTCATGCAGCGCTCGGTCTGGTAGACGAGTGATCCCCTCACTATTTAACTGAATCAGACTAGCCATCTAGAAATCTTAATTTAGTTTAGCTCTGTGTGCTTGTTTGTTTTACTCGTTTCGCCCTGAAATTTGGTTTGCTGACATAGCTTTTGTCATTAGTTATCCTAAAATAGAATACCTATGCCGTTTTTCCCTTTGTTTATTTTTATGAGACAGGGTACGGAATACGAGCAAAGGAGTAATCTGATGGGACATTTAAAAAGCGTTGCCAACCTAAAGTGTAACGCTATGATGCCTTTTTCCTTAAAGTTCCAATGGCTGTCTTATCCTCCGTGCTGTAACAAAAAAATGTGAATACAGCTAACTATACCCTGTGAGAACATTCGTGGCACACGTGGCTATAAAACCACAACATCAGTGACAGGTCTAAAAATATGAATCATACCTAACTCCTGTTTTGATAGTCACATGGGTACGAAAGGTAGATATCATCTCAAGTCATCTGTACAGTTCAGTAGGGTCCGGTTCGTCCACAAGTCAAACAATATTCAAGCGAGCGAGCACCAACGAAATTGAGCCAGAATCATTTATAAATGGGGGGATAACTGGGAGGCGGGAGAGGAGGGGAAGGTGCGCCGCTGCATTTTGCATGAGTTGTCGGTCGCTAGATCTGGTATATTTCTCTCGGCGTACAGGTAAGCCATTTATTGTTTTTCATAATACTCTCTTTGTTCATTTATCTTGTAAACACAAGTTAGGTGTGTAATACTCTCTTTGTTCATTTATCTTGTAAACACAAGTTAGGTGTGTAATACTCTCTTTGTTCATTTATCTTGTAAACACAAGTTAGGTGTGTAATTTTTGATCCGTGAACAAAAGGATTTTCCTTTTTGGGTAAAAGGACCATCTTCAGACTAACTTACATTGTGTCTATAGTTAAATATACTAGTTAGATACTTTTGATGGTACTTTTGCTTACAAAAACATCCACAGGAGCTTAGCTAACACTAATTCGAGTTTATAGCAAATCAAACTATAAGTCGTATCGGACTAGAGTACACGAAGTCGATGAACACAATTCCTCGAAATAAGCTTATGAGTCTGCCTCTCACTTAATTAGTTATAATATTACATACATTGAACAAAAAAATATACCTACTATACGAAAAGTCTTCCACGCGTTCGGTAGTGAGGAAAAACTTGCACGCACGAACTTTATACAGGTATTCAGGGTCGTAAATTATAATTAAATACAAAGTATCTGGGCAGCTGATTAACTCGGGCTAAAACTCCTAAACACGCGTTTCTCCAGAAATAAGATCAAGCTAGATCGATTGTTCGCCCCCGAAAACCTCCACATATCAAATTTTACAAAAAATAATTATAAATAAATAAATAAATTAATATCACGGGACAATTCACACCAATTGACCTAGTCCCAAAGTAAGCTAAGTAAAGCTTGTGTTATGGGTACTAGGCAACGGATAAAAATACATATATAGATAGATACAAACTTAAATACATATTAAACACCCAAGACCCGAGAACAAACATTCGTATTTTTCATACAAATATCTGCCCCGACACGGGAATCGAACCCGGGACCTCAAGCTTCGTAGTCAGGTTCTCTAACCACTAGGCCATCAGGTCGTCTAAACAACAATTATACAAGAAGTACTTGTTTATTAAAAGGAATTTAAAGGGTTAACATGAACTATCACTCTTCTATCCGTTGAATTTTGATGTAATGTTTTATTTAATGCCAAAAAAGTCCCAATTTTCACGACGGTTTAGTCTTCATGTACTGTAAAGATTTAACCAGAACAAATAGCTGAAACAAGAAAATTTCTCTTGATTATTGTATTTATTGTAAAACTAAAGGTATTTTTACACCTGTTTTATATTATAATAAATTGTTACCTTATCTGTTTTAGGTACAGGCCGCCGGCAAAGGTAAACTCCACAGTAGTTACTGATAATAACAGAAGTAGAAAATATTATCATGTGTGTTTTCTTCCACAGTCGATCAAGTCGATGTTGTCAATACAACGAGAGACGCGAAACATTTTTTTTGCGGTTACACAGGTTTTAGTGGATTACGGTACTCACAATTGAAATTAATCCTTTGTTTAAAACAATTATTACTGGAATAACCCATTTTTTGAGCAGTTAAATTTGTTACCTACATAGTGAGCTGCGAAAATACTTAAATAGGCGTATGGATTTTTAGCCATAATAATGCGTGATCGCGTTTTTAGCTCTCGTGGCATTTCTATTCATTATAAGATTAGTTCTGCGGTAAACTCCATGTTACAATGACGATTACGGAGGAAGCTATTTTTGTGCACAGAAAAGTAGCATCCTTCGCGATTGTCATTGCAACATGGAATAAACTGCGCAGTTTACTTTATGATTTATAAATTCAAAATTTAAAGATTTTAAATATACTCGGCGTCAAAAATATCGCCCCTCCTATTTGTGCACTTTTTTCCGAAACGCTCTGATTCACAAGCCATTATGTTTCGTTTAAATTAAACATTGTTAATTTAAAACACATTAAACGTGCTTCTAATTGATACTACATAATATTAATTAGGTAACATCATTTCGCTAAGGTCTAGGATTAGCTTGAATCTCATTTTCGCGGAGGGGCGATATTTCTGACTCCCAGTATATTACCTGTTATGTAATTCCACCGATAACACAATGTGCTACTGCTTATTATTCTTCTTTTTGTTTTGTAGACGATCCATGGAAAAACGGTTACATTTTTGTTAAATTATCAACTTAGTGCATACTTTTACTTGCGCGTGAACGAACACCCAAGTGGCACAGTACCGATAGAATGCTGACCCTTCAGCTATGAATGATCGCAGTTCTCATTGCAATATCTGATGAATGAAGCTCTCAAAACAATCTATCGTAACTGTGCGAAAATGAAATCTTAGTTATGCTACTACTAAAATATTTACTCTTTTTAATATAACACCATTTCGGTACTTTAGGTAAGTAGGTATGTATATATCCCTAAGTTGTTCAATTGATAGAGCTTTTATTGATCTTTTTCTTGACAAGATTGTTTTTTTCTTTATTATTTCATAATTTATGTACCATTAATATAGTAAATAAACTGATAATACTACTTATTTTAATAAAATAAAACTAACATTACCAGACTCCAAAAAAACACAAAAATAACATTATCTTGATTCGTTTGAAGTCGGTGCCTCATTGCAGCACCAGCCAGCAGGTGTGATAGAAGACCTGCCGTGCTCAGGCACCGACTTCAAACAAATTTAGTACATAGTTGTTTTCGGGTGTTGTAGGGTTCCGTACCCCAAAAGGAAAAAACGGAATCCTTATAGGGTAATTTTGTTATTCGTCCGTTCGTCCGTCCATCTGTCTGTCAAGACCCTTTATCTCGGGAAAGCAATCAAGGTATCAAGTTGAAATCAAAACTATATGTATACAGTCCAGTCCAGTCAGAAACTGTGAAAAAAATCAAACTTCTTAGCCTACTTAAAAAAAGATACGGCCGTTTATGGCTCAAAAATCGTTTATTTTGACAATGTCAAGGGAATCATAATTTATAGGGTATTTTCCGTCGACCTAGAACTACGTGACAACTAGTGACAAGTAATACCGTCTTATACTACAGGTATACGGAAAAATCTGAAAACTATACATTTGTAATTTTGTAAGGCCGACTGAACAATATAATTACTATGTCCCACACTACATTTTACTTAAAAGTAGGGCTGTTCTAGCACTGGAATATAATAGATACGGCTGTTTAAGGCATATATTTTGACAACTTACAATGTACGCAATCCGCACTTTGCCGGTTTTTTATTTGGAATTCAGTTCCATTCGATTATATTTATTTTTATTTCTCGTCTGTAAGTTCGCGTGTTGGGAACCTCCTTTTTTGAAGTCGTGTTAACATCGGTCTGTGCGGCCTGTATTTCCAGATAAATACAAGGCTAAAGTGAAAAGACTGTTACTGAACCGATGAGGCTTCATCTGCGTTTTCCACTAGGTGAGATAGGGCCAGTTTTATTAAAAAAAATACCAGCAACCTAGTCTACTAACATAGGTATCAGCCGTCCTCTGGTGGTAATGCTCACAATTCTGTCCATCATGTTAAATAATTTAGTCACTAAACGAATAAATTAATTTTATTGTTAGAATTAAAAAAATCTTTATCGAAGGAACACATTCAATCAGTTGCGGGATTATTAACATAAATACCTACTTACAGGTTGGTACAGTCGCCATCGAGAACATCTTAGCTGTCGAGGTGCTGTAGCATTTTCACTATTACCAATGCGGTCCTATTTAGATATTTTTATGGAAGCCGAAAAATTAAGAACGCAGGTATTATTAGTATATGGTATTATTAATAGTATGTATAACAAAAACAAAAATAAAACAATCTCATGAATGAAATCTATTAAAACCGGGAAATTTGAAGTCAGCTCTTGTTGTTCTGAGTACAGGGTATACTGTGATATGTGTTTGCAAGAGATTGTTATTTTCCTTTCTTTCGTTTCGGGATTAGCGGCTTAATTACGATTTTATAATAAATACTAGCTGTTGCCCGCGACTCCGTCTGCGAAGAAAAAAAAAAATAGCCTACGACCTATTCTCGGACCTACCGTATACAGAGAAAAAAGTTTCGTACAAATCGGTCGAGCTGTTTCGGAGGAGTTCGGTAACAAACACCGTGACACGAGATTTTTATATTATAAAAAGTTATAATTTAGTTAGACTTTTCTTTATTTATTTTACTTTTATTATGTTTTTTTATTTCCTCCAGGAAAATAAATAAGGCATACTATTTATGCTTGTTTTCTTCATCAAAAATTATTTAATTGTAATTTGCTAAAATACGTAGGTATATCCGAACAAATCAATTTTACATAGCAAGCACGTCTTAAGAGCAATATCAATATCATATTTACTATGTTTACGGCACTAAGGCGTACCGTGGCCGTACTAATACATAAAGATCGCATCACTATAGTAAGGCCGGAGCGTAAAGGGCGAAAGTGCTCATAACAAGCAAAATAATCTCCACGAAATAGGTAGTTTGCGGCGACATCTCGGAGTAGTGAGCAACCTAAAGTTTTTTGAACGCTCCGGGCTCAGAATTAAGGGTGAATTTTTTATAAGGACGCAGGTAGGGGCGCGGGCGGCAGCCGGGAGTCGCCAGCGCGGTCTGCATATTGCATTAGATTTAAATTGTTTACGTCGTTAAGAAAGAAAGTTTTCCCGAACCGGGCGAGAACCGAGAAACTTCTACGCGGAGTTGGTATATTTTAATTTTTCCGCATAATCGTATGGGAATTACTATAACCTCTTTGTTATTCTTCAAACGCTACGTGTATTTCTTTGAAATGAAAACATTGACAAAACGAAAACGGGCATGTGTACCTTGAGCATACTGAAGTTAAGTATACTGTTTTTACACTATTGGTTCTTCTTGGTAAAATTACGATCTCTGTGCCACAATGGAGATCATTAGGTAGTAAGTAAGTATATGAAATGTTACCGAGTAAGTAATAGAAACAATAAATAAAAATATTTTTCATCATAGCAGCCGTAGTAAAAATTAAAATATCTCAATATTGTAAAGTTCTAAAATTTGGATAAACTAACGCCCCTCGTTCGTTAGGTAGTTTGGTTAAAATATCGTACTTTTTTGGGAGTTTAATTAAAACCACTCGCATGTTATTATGTGAATAAATACTTATACCTATACTAGCTGTTGCCCGCGACTCTATCTGCGGAGAATAGGGGTAGGTATAAAAAATCGGCCAAGTACGAGTCGGACTCGCGCACGAAGTTCCGTACCATTATCTATAAAAACGGCAAAAAAACACGTTTTTGTATGGGAGCCCCCCTAAATATTTATATTTAGATATTTGTTTTATTTTAATTTAATTATTTATTTTGAAAGTAAATATATAATTACATATTCTGTGAATATTTTAAGCCTCTACCTGTTGCCGTTATCAATATAGGGCATAAAATGCAAAAAAATCACGTTTGGTGTATGGGAGCCCCCTTAAATATTAATTTTATTCTGGTTTTTAGTATTTGTTGTTATAGCGGCAACCAATATACATCATCTTTGAAAATCTCTACTGTCTACCTATCACGGTTCATGAGATACAGATTGGTGACAGACGGACCGACGGACGGACAGACGGACGGAAGGAAAGACGGACGGACAGCGGAGCCTCAATAATGGGGTCCCGTTTTTACCCTTTGGGTACGGAACCCTAAAAATAGCCTACGACCTATTCTCAGACCTACCGAGTATAGAGAAAAAAGTTTCATAAAAATCGGTCAAGCCGATTCGGAGGAGTTCGATAACAAACACCGTGACACGAGATTTTTATATATTAGATTTTATTTAATAGTTCCTGTTGCAGAAACACCCGGTATACATACAACACAAACATAAAAAAACTTTACCAAAGCGAAATATTTTTTAAGTTGGAGCTTTTTTAGTTCTTAGATGCTAAATAATACATAATAATCGGCATACCGAGACACTTCAAAAGTAGGAGCGGATGTTAATGTTAGGTACATAGAAAAAAATATTGCTGGACGATATTTCTTAAACACGTGACGGCTTAGATTAAATATCATTGATTAGCTGTCAGTGTTATTTTATAACACATTCAACTATGAATTGCAACAATGTTGTAGCCACTGATGTGAAATGCACACTTGGAAAGTCTCATTGTTACTGCATATAAATATAGGTCGAAAAACTAATCAACGGCATACATGGCTGAATATTCATTGAAGCAAGTACAAATTTTGACAAATTCATCATGTATAAAGTATTCATAGCGGTTATCATTTTGTTGAACAATTATCAAAATGTGAACTGCACATTTATAGATTTTATGTATGATCAACTCCATGAACTTAGAGGCAATTTGTTGTCACATCTAATGGGTTTTTCACATTACATAAAATCTAATATTATAAATGACAAAGTGTTCCCACCTGTAAATCAAAATATAAATAAAGCTATACGAATGTACAGGCCCAAGGACTTTGAAACACTGAACATGCAGCTTAATACGGTTCACCGACGGATACTGGACTCACACGTCGTTCAAACCAGAGACGGTTATATTCTCACATTACATCGTATATCCACGGGGAAAGCCAAGGAAAAAAAGACTGGCCACCGGATAGTGCTGCTTCATCACGGGCTTCTGGGGAGCTCGGAGGACTGGCTGCTTCTCGGACCGGATAAGTCTCTCCCATATCTTTTGTCAGACGCAGGTTTTGATGTGTGGCTAGCAAATGCAAGAGGGAACTGCTACTCTCGTGGACATGTATCAATAAACACTAACTTCAGGCAATTTTGGAACTTTTCTTGGCAAGAAATTGGAGAATACGATTTACCAGCCATTTTACACTACATCAGGAATACGACAAATACTACTCAAGGGATCAATTACGTTGGACACTCGATGGGTGCAACTGCTCTTTTAGCCCTACTGTCCACCGAGCCTAAATATAATGAATATTTTAGATTAGCAATTTTGCTAGCTCCTTTAGCAATCATGTCTCATGCACGAGGTCCCATGAAGACGATGGCTTCTATGATGGCTAATCCTCCGGAAGTTTTAATAACAGATCTCTTGGGTATGGGAGAATTCATGCCTACGAGACAAGTCCCTTCATGTATGGTGAATAAATTCTGTAAGACAATAACAATGCTTTGTATGAATTCGTTATTGTTTTTTAGCGGTGGCTTATTGCAAGAAGGCTCTAGAGATGCAAATTTTATTGCCCGGCTTCTTTATCACGTTCCCGCAGGCGGTTCGACAAATACAATTCTGCATTATGCTCAGTTGATTAAAAATAAGAAATTCCATAAATTTGGAGAAAAAGATTCAGTATTTAACCTGAAAGATATAAGCACTCCCGTTGCGATCTTTAGTTCAACCGACGACTGGCTATCAAATGAGATCGATAACCAGATGCTACTCATTAGTATTGCGAACCCAGTGGGCCATATTATTCTTCGAGGGAAAAACATCAGTCATACTGAATTTGTCTGGGGATTTCACGCAGATATTTTGATTTTCTACAAGATTCTGGATTTATTAGGTTATGGTTCGGATATAAACAAAATATAATAAATTGTTTTTTGCTTTCCATTGGACTAAAAACCGACAGATTTCGCGGTTTAACTAGTGGTAGTGCGCGTGTTGTTTTTATAAGTACGTGTGAGGGACGGACGGCGACGACTGAGTTGGACAATCAGTCTGTTTTCACTGCGTACGTGAGTGTTTTGTTACCGCTAGTGCATCGCAATATATGTACGGGCCGTGTAAAGCAATACAAGGAATTTGTATACAAAATCTGTATTCCCCGTAAATTGCAGCTAAGCTCACACTGTTTTTGAATAGTGTTTTTTAGTTATATCAATACAATCGTCATCACATCAACACACCTTATTAAATACCACTTTCCGTTCCATTTTCCGAATATACTCCAATACATAATACTTTATGATCAGTTTATTTTTTGTTATAAGTATAGCGAAGTTGTACAAGGTTACATTTAATTAAAGTATTTTAAGATAATTACTAAGTTTATATTTTTTTTTAATTGATATAAGTTGGGTTGTATTAATGTGGTATTTAGATTCGTCTTGATTGGGGAAGTGACAATAGGGTATAAAAATTCAGTCAAAATCCATCTATCCATCCATGGGGGTCCTACCCCCACATAGATTTTGACTAAAAACCTATATACCCTGCGATCTGTGAACCTATTTTTTTCAGTCGAGTTTTTGTATTATTTTTATTAAAGTAAATTTATTTTTCTGTTATCGCTATTTAGGATAATATCATAAAAGTTGACTGATGAATTCGGGCTATCCAAAGGCAAAATTTATGACTAAGTACTTATTATCCGATGTCACGTTCAATAGGTGGTGTAACTGCACGTGATGAATTTATGATTTTGATGCAAATTTGATATTTTTAATAAGTATTATAAAAGTAGCTTAGAAAGTAAGTAACTAGCTCAGTGAATGCGGAACGTCTTTCTACAAGGATTTATTTCCACTCACATTAAGGTTTTTTTTTGGGAAATCAATAAAAAGATTCCATGCGTTACTTAAAATGCAAAAACTAAAGAAGAAATAGCCGTTTTTCTGTGAACCTTGCATATTTAAACCTTATTTTTAAACAACAAAACAGGTTATAAATAGGCTCCCAATTGAAAACACACACCGCACATATGTAGAACAGATAGTTACGCTGTATTCATTTGCAAAAAAATAATAATAAAAAAAAATATCACGGGACAATTCATACCAATTGACCTAGTCCCTAACTAAGCAAAGCTTGTACTATGGGTACTAGACAACAGATAAACATACTTATGGGCATTTTCAGAAAAAAAGTGTACCCTGTACTTTTTAAAAACCTAACAAATTTTGGATTATTTCTACTCAGAATCACAAGCATATCGATTTAAGCAATAAAAAAGTGTCCCTCTTTTAATTGTTAGTTTTGTGACGCAGTTAAACATACATGTTGTATGTATGGATCGTCACAAAACTGACTAATAATTTTTGTGTGGAAAATTAACGATAATTAAGGCAAAACGGGTACATTTTTTTCTGAAAACCCCCTTGTATAGATAAATACATATTAAACATCCAAGACTCGAGCACAAACATTCGTTTTTTTCATATCGGCCCCGACCGGATATCGAACCCGGAACCTCAAGCTTCGTAGTCAGGTTCTCTAACAACTAGGCTATCCGGCCATCTACAAAAATATCGTAAGGTTGGGTATTATTCACAGAAGTAATATACCTAGGTACTTATGTGAAAAATACTCTTTTCCTTTGCGTAATGTGATTTAAGCAATTTATTACATAAAGCTTATCCATAAAATTACGGAAATGGGTGTCGGTAGTGTACATTATTTATGTCCGTAGCCAAACTCGTTATGAAAATGATAGTCCTAATACTTACATTTATAAAGGCTGATCGAGCTCTTGTAAAAGTAGTTTCGTCAAATGAGAAAAGTTGGCGCATCCCATCAGGATTCCTACTAATTTCCAAACATGTCTACAAAATTGCGTAAGTTCTTCGTAAATTAAATGTCATTTGCTAGGTATACTTAAACAATATTTTTTATTAAATTTCTCAGATAAAAGTGTAAGTACCTATTCATTATTTGACATTTAACTTTGTAAAGTGTCAGCTAAATATATTCTTCGACGTGAGTCACAAAATTACTTATTTATTTATGTCATTGTAAAGTCATGTTCGTTTTAAATATATTATGAAGTCCTGTAAGGGCACAAGAAGTTATTCCTGTGGCATGTCAATCCGTGTAAATTGATCGCTAATTTGTACTTTTTCTTAATAATGTATACTAATTATATTTTTGGGTCATACATATTTGGGTCATACACAGCGTAAGATACAAAACTTGTCGCTCCCGTGGATATAAAATTACCGACTGTGAGTCAGCAAACTCAAGATTAAGATTTATTTAAATGGGCCTAAAGTTAGCCAGGCGTCCCACACACCGTCGTGGACTTAGCTAAACAATATTGGCTATTAAACCCTTGATTTTTGCAATGTCCATTTGAATTTTGTGTATGACCCATTTTTTTGTTCGCGTCTCTCCTGAGGACATGGTAAATGTCAAAGGGTCTATAGCCAATATTTTTCCGGAGTCGTTATTATTATGTCCACAGGAGAGACAATTTTTGTTTCTTACGCTGTGTATGATCCTTTTGTTTACACAGTTTCGTTTGTAGATTTATAACATTGACACCTCGAAGCCAATGGAACTCTGACAATGTGAGGGGAAAGAAATAACAAAAAAGAAAGCACAGAAATAATTTGCAAAACAGATTTGCGTTTATTCCAGTCGGAGCACATTAGTCGGGCCACATTGTTTTACTGGAACTCCTTTATTTTAATTTTCTACGCGAAAAAAGGATTCTAATGCAAATTGGATTCAAGAAAGTATCCAGAGTTTATGGTAAAAGGAAAATAATGGGACCCAGCAAAGCTTATGTCGCCACGCAAGGCTAATTATAGGTAGGAAACAATTTTGCATTTCATTGCTTTGTATTATTTTGCAAACGAAATAAAACATTAAAACATACTTTATTAGTGATACTAAAGTTGTGTTACGCGTGTTAAGCGGCATAATTTCCTTTTATATTATTTAAGATTACACACAGTTTTATGTTATACTTATCTTCAACCAAAATACGTCCAGTACTGAACCAAGGCCTCCACCTTAGAATGCCACAATGAATGACTACAGGCCACCCGCATCCATCGGTCGCCTGTACTTCTCGTGATGGTGTCAATCCACCTAGTGACTTGCAGTTTCTGGTCGTCACTCAAAAACCTTTGTCCATCAACACGGTTATAGATTATAGATATCCAAAGCAACAGATCTATTTTTTGAGCAATGTGGCCTGCCCATTGCCACCGTAACTTACATGTTCTTCAAACTGCTATGCTGTACCGTAGGCGATAAATTAATATAAGCAGCCCCGACCCTCCACCTCCCACCCTCCTCCCACTTTTATTACATTAGGTTGACTTAAACATTGCTTTTTATTAATACTGTTATATTATCGAATAGTTCAACGTTGAAATTATACCACACAACATTATGCACATAGGTAGGTACAGCATTATGCTTTTATAACCTAACGCCTATTCGGTAACAGAAATGCTGGATCGTAAATAAGACCTATTTCAAACAAGTTAGCTATGAAGTATCTTTTTGTATTTATTTTTTCAACTTCATTTTTTTATTACTTTTACGGTCATCCCGTGAAATCATATATTTCGTACTAAATACAAACTGAAATATAGATGCACAGAAAAACCCCCAGAAAAAAAAACGGCACGGAATGCTGAGGACCTGGGTTCGATTCCCATTCTTTGTTCTGGGGTTTTTTCTGTGCATCTATATTTTAGTTTGTATTTAGTACGAAATATAAGACCTATTTCCACAATTGTTTTTTTACTGTCACCTCCTCGCACTATTATTTTATTACTGACATTATAATCACAAATTAAATCAAAACGCGTTTTGCAATGAAATCATCACACAGACAATGCAGTTATAACGAACACAATATTTCATATTACGTCACAACTTGTTAGCTAGAAACACTATAATGTATTAAATCGTTTGTCGAACTGTGTACGTAGTTGAAATTTGTAATTATTTAAGTCAAATAAAAACAATAAAATTTTAAATTTTTTCTTACAATGTTACAATGTTTTATGACCTGTCAAAAAGCGATTTCCCGTAAATTTTGTCAGGTAATTGCGAGCTGTGACGTTCGTAATGTGCCTACTATTTATTGATTTATATTAACTAAGTTCTTAACGTATTAACGTATTCGGTTGTAGTTAGCTACATATCTGTGGATTTTAAAGCTAGTAAAATATAATTTTACTGTTAATGAAAAGTTATTCTGGTTTCCAGAACCAAAAAGTACTTACGTCTTGGTATTAATGGTTAATGTTGTCAAACTATATAAATACTCGACGAGCCATTTTTCTACGTAAACTTTTGCACGGATAAGAAAAAAATAAGACCTTTACCAACTTGGAATTGTCACTACAAGTATTGTATTGCATTTTACATCGTACTTTGTACATTATGCCCTAAGTACACACTAGGTAGGTACTAGTAAGTATACATTAAGTAACTTTTAATTCAAAATAAGGTGATTCTTATCAGATAGACCAATTGTGGGTCAGATTCTGATTGACTTTACAAGAGATGATAATTTATTGAATCAGGCGTTACTTTGCGGAGGTCCATATTAATGAACTAAAACAATTACTTTGCTCACCCGCAACCTTACAATAGTTACGTTTATGCAAGAAATGTGCGTTCATGCAGTTCCTCCACCTCCACACTGTACGAACACACACAAATCACATAAACCCAACCATCACCACCACCAAGCTACACTGACGCGTTTCAACCAGAGCTCATCTTCAGAGTTACCACAACCGTATGCTATGCTACCAAACGTTAAACTAACAAACCAAAACAAATGTTTTAACTTGTCACTGTAACTTCTCAAGTACCCACTTTATTTTTCTTATTCTCAAACTACCCCACAAAAATTAACTTTTATTGACATATTTAAAACTACCTTGAATTTTTTTTGTTTATTTATTTATAAGGCATATTTAATTAATACTAACTGTTCAAATTCGACCCAAGCCGCAGTAAAGGAGAAGATACTAAATTTACCTGTTCATTAATAATAGACCCCATAGTGTTGTACCTAATTATTTCCATGCATTCCAGAGCATCCAGACGCAACCCCTTGCCGCAATAATGTAACACTTCATAAGAATCTGAATCTAACAATGAATGATTTGATTCCAACAAATGTTTTGCAAAATTCGATCTATCTGGATGCTCATTCCTATATGCCGAAACATGCTCTTTAAATCTAGTATTAAAACTTCGGCCTGTCTGTCCTACGTATATCCCATTGCAGTCATTACAAGTAAGCTTGTATACCCCCGATCTAGTTCCCTTATCTACCTGTTCTTTGTGGTTACATAGCCTAGAGTACAAAGAGTTGTTAGTCTTAAAGGCAACATTAATATTGTTTGATTTTAAAATGCCATAGGGGTTGCGTCTGGATGCTCTGGAATGCATGGAAATAATTAGGTACAACACTATGGGGTCTATTATTAATGAACAGGTAAATTTAGTATCTTCTCCTTTACTGCGGCTTGGGTCGAATTTGAACAGTTAGTATTAATTAAATATGCCTTATAAATAAATAAACAAAAAAAATTCAAGGTAGTTTTAAATATGTCAATAAAAGTTAATTTTTGTGGGGTAGTTTGAGAATAAGAAAAATAAAGTGGGTACTTGAGAAGTTACAGTGACAAGTTAAAACATTTGTTTTGGTTTGTTAGTTTAACGTTTGGTAGCATAGCATACGGTTGTGGTAACTCTGAAGATGAGCTCTGGTTGAGTTCGAAACGCGTCAGTGTAGCTTGGTGGTGGTGATGGTTGGGTTTATGTGATTTGTGTGTGTTCGTACAGTGTGGAGGTGGAGGAACTGCATGAACGCACATTTCTTGCATAAACGTAACTATTGTAAGGTCGCGGGTGAGCAAAGTAATTGTTTTAGTTCATTAATATGGACCTCCGCAAAGTAACGCCTGATTCAATAAATTATTTAAAATCGGCATGCGTAGCCGTACAGGCACGTTTATATCATAAATTAACTAAACAGCATCGTTTAGCTGTTCAAAACATTTGGTTCAATCAACAATGTAAACATTTAAATGTTGTACCTAATTATATTAAATTCCGTTGTTATAGTACTAGTATAGCTGCTAGAATTGCAATGGAAAGGGCGAGGAAAATATGGTTAAGTGAAGAGTCGCGTAGTTGGTTCCGTGTTAGAGATAATTTAAAATTACATCTCAAAGTATTGCAGTCTGAACTTACTTTTAAGTTACATAAAATTGAATTCGATCGTTTGGATGAAAAAGCCCGGTTTTTTGCTTCAGTAGACGCTCATAAAAAGTATTTGACTCAGTGTAAAAAGTTACGTTGGCTTACAGGACGACGAACAGAATCTTTTTCTTCTTTGAACAATAATTATCGAGGTTCTACTAACGGTCATAATTTCTACCCTCGCGTTAAAAATCTTACTAATGTGGAATTTTTGGATAATGAGAATCAGTTATTGGAAAAAGGTTTAAAATATAATCTACCCACTAAATTTAGTCAAAAAATAGTGGAAGGTTTGGCGGTAGATTCTGAGGTTGCTATTACAAGTAACTGTGGTGATTTTGAAACAAAAGTGTTAGTGGCAAATACACTTAAAAATACCAATTCCACAGAGTGTATTGTCAATATAACCGAATTAAATTCTTTGAGATCTATTCAGGAGAAAGTGTATGATAATGATTTAGTGGTGACAAAGGCAGACAAAGGAAATTGTATTGTTTTATTGGATAGGTATCAATATAATCGGAAAGTTTTAGATATCGTTCAAGGGGACGGTTTTACAGTTTTACGTAAGGACCCTACAATTACATTTCACAAAGATCTAAAGAGACTAATAAAGGGTTCTTTGTTTGCCTTTGAAACCGAACAACAAAAGAATTTTGTAATTCCCATGAATCCGCAGGCGCCAATTCTATATGGATTACCTAAAATTCATAAAGATGATGTGCCTGTTCGTCCAGTTGTCTCATACGTGAGTGCTCCAGCATATAAATTGGCGAAGAAATTAAATAGTATTATTCGTGTGAAGGCTTCCTTTAAACCTTCTTATAGTTTAAAAAATGGTTTAGATTTGGTTAGTAAAATTAAGGACATCAGCATACCGCCGAATGCAACGTTGCTTTCTTTGGATGTAGACAGTTTATTTACTAACGTACCATATAGTGAGACACTAGAAATTCTAAAAGACCACTTAGAAAGGAAGCGGTTGCATCCGGGTGAAGTTTGTGAATTAATAGATTTGGTAACTTTATGCATGAAACAAAATTATTTCCGGTTCAATGGTCTTTATTACTTACAGAGTGATGGTTTAGCTATGGGTTCACCTCTGAGTCCTTTAATGGCAGATATATTTATGGATCATTTTGAGAATCAGTATATTGTGGGTAATAGTAATATTGTGTACTATTTTAGGTTTGTTGATGATTTGATCCTATGCTGGAGAGGGAGTATGAGACAGCTTGACGTGTTTATTAATGGTTTGAATAACAAGCACGTAAAGATAAGGTTCAAAAAAGAATTGGAGGAAAATTGTTCGTTGAACTTTTTGGATTTAACGATTTCAAAATTAAATGGTAAACATCAATTTAAAATATACCGTAAGCCCACGTACACAGATGCTGTTATACCAGCATCTTCTAATCATCCGTGGCAGCATAAACTGGCTGCTTTCCATTGTTATGTTAATAGATTGTTGACTGTGCCTCTTTCTAAGGAACATTATGATTTAGAGTTGAGTACTATTTATCAGATAGCGATCTCAAATGGTTATACAAAATCAATGGTAGATAGTTTAGTTCAAAAGAAGCAGGCACGGTTAGTAAATAGCATGCTTTACGCTGCGTTACCTTCTCAGTCTACTAACAAATATAGATCTAGCATCTCTTACGTCGGGGGTTTGTCTGATAAGATTTATGGCATTTTAAAATCAAACAATATTAATGTTGCCTTTAAGACTAACAACTCTTTGTACTCTAGGCTATGTAACCACAAAGAACAGGTAGATAAGGGAACTAGATCGGGGGTATACAAGCTTACTTGTAATGACTGCAATGGGATATACGTAGGACAGACAGGCCGAAGTTTTAATACTAGATTTAAAGAGCATGTTTCGGCATATAGGAATGAGCATCCAGATAGATCGAATTTTGCAAAACATTTGTTGGAATCAAATCATTCATTGTTAGATTCAGATTCTTATGAAGTGTTACATTATTGCGGCAAGGGGTTGCGTCTGGATGCTCTGGAATGCATGGAAATAATTAGGTACAACACTATGGGGTCTATTATTAATGAACAGGTAAATTTAGTATCTTCTCCTTTACTGCGGCTTGGGTCGAATTTGAACAGTTAGTATTAATTAAATATGCCTTATAAATAAATAAAAAAAATTCAAGGTAGTTTTAAATATGTCAATAAAAGTTAATTTTTGTGGGGTAGTTTGAGAATAAGAAAAATAAAGTGGGTACTTGAGAAGTTACAGTGACAAGTTAAAACATTTGTTTTGGTTTGTTAGTTTAACGTTTGGTAGCATAGCATACGGTTGTGGTAACTCTGAAGATGAGCTCTGGTTGAGTTCGAAACGCGTCAGTGTAGCTTGGTGGTGGTGATGGTTGGGTTTATGTGATTTGTGTGTGTTCGTACAGTGTGGAGGTGGAGGAACTGCATGAACGCACATTTCTTGCATAAACGTAACTATTGTAAGGTCGCGGGTGAGCAAAGTAATTGTTTTAGTTCATTAAGAGATGATAAGTAAAAATATCTTAGGAGTTTCTCTCCTGTTCAAAAATTTATCACAAATGCTCAAAAAAAAAGTTAAAGCCCCTACATACCCTATTGTAATCGTGCTACTATATAAACATAGACAATCTTTAAACATAATTTTAATATTCTTAACACTGTCAGCAGGTACATAGAAGAATGTAATTTTAGGCATGTTCAAGAACTGTTTAAATTTTTAATAAGTTGTACTACCTAACCTACAAGTAATTATGACGTACAAGAAGCACTTAATACATTCACTTTATATAATATTGGTTTCACTAGGTATGTAGTCATTCATAATATGAAATTTCTCACGTTACAAGTCACAGGAAAAACCTATATCTACCTAGTATGAATGTACCAGATGAAAACAAAATATTAAACAATCAATTGTTATTAGAGTTAGTTTGTTACTGTGATATGGACATTTGCAATGTATGTCCTCATTCACTGATTCGCAACAGTCCGGATTAGACTTGATGTCGGGTACCATGCCCCAAATCTTCATCAATAAGTTTTTTTTGTTTGTTTGCATTATCGTTATATTTTTGAGCATGGAGACTAAAAGTTCACTAAGAGAATATTTTGAACCGGTTGTCGAATTCAAGAAAAAACTTGCACATTGCTTCGGACCTTTAGAACAGAAGAGGCAGCAGATAAAGAAAGCGTTTTACAAATTTATACGCGATGTTTTCTCTGATGGTGGGACTGACGATTGTCCAAATAATAAAGGAAAAATTCCTAACGCACTGAGAAGCAACGCCTCACTTCTACTGAGAAGTGATGATCAGCAACTATCAGAAAGCGGTGATGGTGATACTAATATTGGACCAAAAAATGAAAGCGTCATAAATGAAACAACGACTACTATTACTAATACTTCTACCATTACTTCCAATATTATTACTTCTACTACTACTGAACGGTTGCAAAGAGACAGCGAGATGGATTTGAAAAAATCTGCACCTGATCTAATAACTGCACATGGATACAAAGTTGAAACACATACAGTGATCACAGTTGACGGATACAAGCTTACTGTAAATAGAATCCTGGCTATCTCCCCAGGATTCTCATCAGTTAGAAAAGTAGCTTTGCTGCATCATGGACTACTTGGTAGTTCAATTGATTGGTTACTCCTTGGCCCAAACAGGAGTCTCCCGTACTTGTTGTCAGATCATGGCTATGATGTGTGGCTAGCAAACGCTAGGGGCAACAAGTATTCGAAAGACCATTTAAATTTAGACATAGATACAAAAGAATACTGGGACTTCAGTTGGCACGAAATAGGGCATTTAGATATGTCAGCTTTAATTGATTACATAAGAGAAAATACGCGAAAGAAAGCTTTGATACATTTTATTGGTCATTCTATGGGAGCAACAGCTTTATTAGTCCTACTTTCAACTGTTCCGCATTACAGTCTTTATCTGCATAGTGCTATTTTACTTGCACCTTTATCTTTTTTATTTCAAGTTAAAGGACCATTGCGTTATATCGCAGAAGGCAAAAATAACAGATTTCTGGGTAACATGGAATTTGTGAACGCATTTCCGGAACACATCATTAAACAATTTTGCAAAGGTGATGAAGATCTTTGTACAAATCCATTGATTTTAATGTCGAATGGTGGGATTGACACTAATATCCAAAGAGTTAAAAATCAGTTATACGATAAAACACCAGGAGGAGGGTCGACTAAAACAGTGCTGCATTACGCTCAGCTGATACAAAGTGGTTTATTTCAGAGGTTTGATTATGGAACAGTTAAAAACTTGTTAGTGTACGGTAAAGCGGCTCCTCCAGAGTACGCTTTGAACGAGATAAGTTCTCCACTGGTGGTCATAAGTTCCCCGAGCGACTGGCTATCAAGCACCCGAGATGTGGAGACTCTGTCAGCACACCTCACGTGTGACGTCACACACCACGTCGTCAAGCGCCCCGGCTTCAGCCACATCGACTTCATTTGGGCTGATGATGCCCCATTACTAGTTTACAGACTTGTTCTTAATTTGTTACAAGAAATAAAAGACAAATCCGAGGCTCTCATGGTTTGATTACGATAAAAAATTAGAAATAAAAATATTGAATGGTTGAATTGCTAATAAATTAAGTGTATGAAATTGAATTAAAATGAATGATTAATAAACAAAGAAATATTTTTTTACACCTGCCATGTAAAAAACCGATCATTTTGGTTGAAAAAATAGGTAGAGACGTCAGTCGTACCTTATGTTGTTATAATGACTGTGTTATGTTTAGTTTTCCATTGAACTCCTGTTTTTGTTTGTCTAACACAAAATATAAACAGGCGCCGCGGCGCAGTCCGAAAGATAGCTACGCAACTTTTCACCAAACATTGATAGGTATGTTTTGCAGTGACGAACAGAAGCTGTTGATTTCTTTTTACTTTACTACCGTAGGTATACAAGTCGTGGTAGCCTAGTAGTTTGGCCTACGGCCTCTCAAACAGGGAGTCGCGGGTTCCAGCCCGGGCGAGCACCTCTGTGTTTTACGAATTTTATGTGCACTTTACGGTAAAGGCAAAATTCGTGAGAATGTTTTCTGTCACCTACAAAGAAATTCAATGGCGTGTGTGAAGTTTCTAACCCGCATTGGACCTGTGTGAGAACTACGGCCCAAGCTCTCTCATTCTGAGGGAAGGCCAGAGCCCTCCAGTGGGATGTATTTATATACTTATACTTGGATGATTATGATGATGAGGTATACAAATCTGTAAAACGAAAAAGTTTTCGCATGTTCTTGTTGAACTTGTCTATCTTTAGCAGGAAATATAAACCATGTCATTGGGCACCGGCCACATTTGACAGATGGCTACGGCGGTGTCCACTGAGGGCGGCGTTACGTGTAACACGTGTGTTTTGCAGCGTTGCCGAATACAAGTAGCTGATTTCCCTGGCGGCCTATTCACGCTGTGGACTGTTAACGGGCCGGTTGCAAGCTACCCTGTAACTATTCATAATGTTAAAAACAATGACGCTGAGTTGTTTTTTCCTACTAACTTTCGAATAACGTTGAATTTGGATCTAATGGGATTTCTCATTTGCTATAATCTAAATAAATAAAAATGAATCATAGAAATATTTCTACGCGCATAACTTCCGATCGACAGCACCAAATTGGATAATTCTTTTTTGTTGCATTTGTTATTGTCAGGAGAAGGTTCCTATAAAAGAAATTTAAAAAAATACAACGGGGGCGAAGCCGCGGGCATCAGCTAGTATGCATATATATATCTAGAGCTATCTAGATTTACTGTGATTACCAAAAAAAATATCGTTGCAACCCGTTATTATACTATAATTATGTATGTAGTATAACAATGTTGCAAAGAATTCTTTTTTTTATCAATTTTATTATGTTATAGTCAGTTTTTTCTTGGGTAATGAAATGTGTTGAGATGTAAATAGTTAGCGGCTTATATTTTTGTATATTGACTGATTTAGTTTTTTTGACAAGAATAGTTTTTTTTTTATTAAGTGTACATTAGGTATTTATAGATAGAATAAGCTTTAATAGGCTTTTGGTGATAAAAAAGGTACAGCGGTATTAATATGTGCGGTTGTAGCATTCAAACGCCTCTTGATGCAGGTAAACTGTGACATAATAATATATACATAATTAAATAACAGTTTAGCCTCGTTTCATGGCTACACTATGCAGCCTCGAGTAAGTATGTACATAATTGCATTTGCCAACAACGAGTTGGTTACGGCAGCTTCGCCATTGCTATACAGTGAGAAAATGCTGTCCTTGCCTTTTGGACCATGCTGCGGCATATTTTTTATCAAATATAATTTATAAACAAATATGCCTATGATAACTTGCCTATCGAAAAGTGTTCACAGATTTTTTTTGTTTTATTGTGGAGTGCCTTTAGCCATCTTCCAGCTCTATCATCAGACCCTGGTTACCATCTGGGATCAAAGTACTCGTCAAGACGAATCAAACGAGTCCAAACTCGATGGGGTAATTCGTAATTTTATTAATTCAGTATGGCCAAAGGCACTCCACAATAAAACGACACAACGAGTTCAAACTCGATGGGGTTGTGTCGTTTTATTGTGGAGTGCCTTTGGCCATACTGAATTAATAAAATTACGAATTACCCCATCGAGTTTGAACTCGTTTGATTCGTCTTGACGAGTACTTTGATCCCAGATGGTAACCAGGGTCTGATGATGGAGCTGGAAGATGGCTAAAGGTACTCCACAATAAAACAAAAAAAAACTATTAACACTTTTCGATAGGCAAGTTATCATAGGCATATTTGTTTATAAATTATATTTGATAAAAAATATGTCTCATCGAGTTAACAGATCGGTGAAGGTCGATCTTCCACGTCTCCTCTACTAATAATAATACATAAATACAACGTCAGTGCGTGTCAAAGGATTATCAACCTTCCGATCACAACAAGATAAGTAAACTCAAAGAGTTTATTTATTTATTTATTTTATTTATTTCCCCTTAATGAAGAGTTTATTTATTTATAAACGTTTTTGCTCCATGACATGAGAAGAAAAAGAAGTTTTGACAAATGGACAGTGACAATTCAAGTTATAAACTTATTTCGTATTCATTATCGTAAATTATCGTTGACACAATACATGAGAAGAAAGAGAAGTTTTGACAGACGCTAGACGGCCAGTGACAATTCAAGCTTTTAATACGTACCTAAGCAAACTCCTTTCCTGTTTATTATTGTTGACACAGGTTCGCAAAATCGAGATGTCATCATGGCATACTTCACGCAATCACTGCCATAGAAGATAAACAAATTGATTCATTATGACACGGTTCTATAGTGGCCTAGGAATCAAATTGGTTGACTGTACCTACTTATGATTATGACCTAACAAAAATGTAAAGGTAAACCAATTGTTCTTATTTATTTTATATGTTCAATATAGTCGGAACAATGACATCTTGACTTGTCTACAACCAAGATCTACAACGTTTAAATTGTCAGTCAAATTGAAATTGCAAACAATGTAAACAAAGCTTGTATTTAAAATGTCTTTAATTTCCATTTTCCCTCGTCAAATACTGCTAAATCCGTGTGTTATTTAATCAATACTTACCACAACACTATCCTAAACCATTAAAACAATAAACAAGTGCTAGAATATGGATATTTCATTAAATGGTTTATTTACATTGTTCGCAATTTCAATTGACATTGATTTTTACCTGTTAGCTCTGATGTTAATTTGGAAAGGTTTTGTAGCGAAATAGTTTCATTCCCCAAGCGTTTTTTTCTTCAGTAGTTTATTATAAACATTATTACAATAATCCGTTGTTGAGACTACGAATAGTTTTGGGCATTTTTTGTTATTGATCAAAGAAACCGCCACAGTGACACTGACAATCATTAAAATTATTGCCAGTGTAAGAAATTAGTTCCAATTAAATTCCGCAACATGGCATTCGCCAGTCATATATTTCTGGTCAGGCTTTATGTGAATGTTTTCTAGTTTTAGTTTTATGTGTTAGTTAGGTACTTATCACTTTCGATAAATAAATAATTAATTGTATTGATATTCTTCGCTTCTTGCTATTTGTGAGACGGAGCCTCAGAAAGAATAATGTAAAAAGTAAATATAAATATTTGTTTTTTTGTTAAATAAAACCTAGTAAATATCAGGAATATTTAATTATAGTTCCATTTAAACCTCGCATCAATTTTCATTTACGTGCAAAATACGGCTTACAACTGGATTCTGATTAGACCGGTTTGCGGGCACCGGACAAAGACCACGTCAATATGTCATTACTCGAATTCACGGCCTGGCAGACTAATCAGGATTCAATACTGCACGCTTAAAGAAACGAGTATGCTGTATAACAAATGTGAACTACGAGCACGTCCAATATTGTAATTTCATTGGTGCAAAATACAGACCAAAACGTGTCACTTACACTGCACTACGCTAATTTATTCTTCATCAATTCAGCTGTTGTGTAACCACGAAACTATGACTAGTATGGTATTTTTTCCCTTTAGTCAAAATAAAAACATATCCCAAAACAAATCATAGATCTACATAACATAAAGGATAAAAATTTGATTTTTTGATAGTAAAGTTGTAGGATTTGCCAGGGTACCTATTAAAGATCTAGTAGTAGATAATCAAGCATTTAATTTTAGTCAGCTGGTTGAATGGGATAATAAAGACTAAGAGTTTTTTTTTTCAAATAAATGTCGCCAATCTGTAAATCGAAATTTTAAGCATTCAAAAAAATGTTACATTAAGATAAAAAAGATTTATGACAGGATTACTATCTAAGGCGCAACCCTATTCCAAGGGGGATATCATTCTTCCCTTTTAGTAATAAAATATACATTTTAGTAGTGCTAATGTCAACATGCCTGACGCCACTAATTTTATGTCCCGTTTTATTATTATATTTATGTAAAATATGACATACTAAAAAAACATAGTTAAAGAATATAATTAAAATAAAAACAGGCCGCAAGCCACGCTCCAAGCTAAACCACGTCCCTTGTGTGTTCCCCCTGCATTCGCATTCCGAGGGTCCGCCAAAGCTCTACATTACCGCATCAAATAATACTAAGTGAAAAGAGGTACCGCCCCGACCCGACCTCGCAGTATCCATCGCAAACTTATTGATAACCGAAACACGGACAATGGTGCTTCAACAGTAAAACATTAATTAGTAGCAATGGTTTTGATTAGGCTTTCTAGATCGCTTTTTCGTGAACCATCGCATGTAACAGTTGCAGACAAAGAGCTTAAAAATATGTGAATAAATAATAAAAGGCTGTTTTTTGTCAGCATCCAAATTTCGGTATTAAGTATAACTGTTTATTTAATTTCTTTTTAACATTGACAATGTTTTTCGATCGCGTTGGTAGGGCACCCATTTCAAGGAAAAGTGCGACATCGCCCTGGTGTCGTGAAGTTTAGAGCTACGTGGATAATTGGGATGTCAAAAGATGCGCCCTGGCAAGGGCTACAATAGAAAGTAAAAAAATTTAAATAAAAAATAAAACCTCCTTCAAAAAACCCCCAAAAAAACATAAAATAATAATTGATTGAACCGACCACAATAAGCATGAAAATATCTTTCTACTAATCTGTTTGAAGTTGGTGCCTCAGCACGAGCCAGCAGGAGTGTAGAAGCCCTATAATAGGTATGTAGGTAAGTTAGATTACTAGGTCCACTCCTGCTGGCTCGTGCTGAGGCACCAACTTCAAACAGATTAGTAGAAAGATATTTTCATGCTTATTGTGGTCGGTTCAATCAATTATTATTTTATGTTTTTTTGGGGGTTTTTTGAAGGAGGTTTTATTTTTTATTTAAATTTTTTTTATTTCCAAGTCTTTTTTGGGTGTTTTTTGAAGGCGGTTTTATTTTTTATTTAAAATTTTTTCTTTTTTTCTTTTTAGTTGTTGCTAATGGCCTGGACTGGCACTCTTTACTGACTGTACTTTTTGCCTCTGGTTACCAAAGTACTTATCAAGACGAATCAAACGAGACCAAACTTGATGGGGTTATGTCGTTTTACTACGGAGTTCTTATGGTCACCATCCAACTTCATTGTCAGACCCTGGTTACCATCTAGGACCAAAGTACTCGTTGAGACGAGTCAAATGAGTCCGTACTCGATGGGGTAAGTGCCGTTACTTTATGGAGTAACTTTGGCCACCTTCCAGCTCCATCATCAGACCCTGGTTACCATCTGGGATCAAAGTGCTCGTCAAGACGTTTCAAATGAACCCAAACTCGACGGGGTTGTGTTGTTTTATCACAGAGTTTCTATGGCCACCTTCCAACTCCATCATCAGATTAGCTCCATGTCACAATAATTTTGCATTGTCACCTGATTTACACATGCATGTAAAATATGAAATCAATCAGAAACCGGGAAGTGAGTCAAATTCAACTTGCAAGATTTGACCCGTTGAGGAGTTCCGTTGGCCATCTGCGGTCTTCTTCATCAGATCTAGTTTACCAAATGACACTTTATGAATGCAAATGCTCGATTTGTCACTGAAAATACTAAAATCGCTTTACATTTCCCTTGAACTTTTGAAGAGTTCCTTCAATTCCTCATGGATCCCATCATCAGAACTGGATTCCGGTAACAACGGGACCAACCTTGAAGCATATGCTTTCAAACAACGAAAGAATTTTCCAAATCGGTTCATAAATGACGGAGTTCTGAGGTAACACACGTTAAAAAAAAAAAAAAAAAAAAAAAAGAACATACAACCGAATTGAGAACCTCCTCCTTTTTTTGAAGTCGGTTAAAAAATTTGGAAAAGCTTATAACTTTTACAAAAAATTAAAAAATATCGAAAAATGACGTGATTTTTTGGTGTCTTCTCTCATTGAATCGGCGATTTCTCGAAAACGAAAAACGAGATCGAAAAAATGAAAAAAGCCCTCGGGGTATTGAGTTGAGCTACAATTTTCAAAAAACGGGACCTCGCTATCTCTCACGAATTTTGAATACCGCGGGACGTAAATATGTGCGGCGCTGACTAATCTTAGCCCGGGAGTTAGTTGAACAGTTCGGAGTTAATGTGAATGGTAGATTTAAGAACAGTTTGGAGCTAATGTTAATTTTAGACTAAGCTATTTTTGAGACGTTATAAATCTTCAAAATGCCAATATTGTATAAAATTCTAAAAAGATTCAAAATTGACAAAATCAGGAAAGTCTAATGCATAAGCTACCAGGTTTAAAATTTATTTGTAAACGTATGCATCTTTATTGTTGAGAATTAATTAGACTGAATTTTATACAAATTTATTATTGATATGTGAAGAATGCCTTTAATTCGGTCGATAGGGGTGTACTTTTAAACGAAATTCAAAAAGAGACGCCTGAAATTTTGTTTTGTTTAATTTATAAGATTCGTTTTCAAAGTACCAGAAGGTCATGAAAGGCACGAGATCTGTGAATTTTTTCATCCCAGCCTATATACGTCCCACTGCAGGGCACAGGCCTCCTCTCAGAATGAGAGGGCTTGGGCCATAGTTTCCACGCGGGCCCAGTGCGGATTGGGAACTTCACGCACACCATTGAATGTCTTCGGAGGTGTATACAGGTTTTCTTACGATTTTTTCCTTCACCGTGAAGCTCATGGTAAATTACAAATATAAGTCGTCATGGCCTAGTGGTTTGACCTATGGACTCTCAAACAGAGGGTCGTTACTATTAAAATAAAATTAATATACTATTGCACTGACTGCCACTGTCTATGCATTATTCACATCAAGCAAGTTCTTTTCGTTATGAAAATACGTTGAAGATATCATAATATTTCAAACAGAAAATAGTGAAGGTTACACTCTGGCAACTAATGTGCCACAGCTGCAGTCGCTGCTTTTATTGCAAAATAAAAACATTAAATATTGCTACTCCGCCGTGTGGGGTGCGCCGTACAATGATTGAGCAACTGTAAAGGCTTGTTCACTGGGTATGAAAAAACAAAAGTATAAATAATAATTAATCTTATATCTAAGTTACACATGATAAGTAAATATAAAACATTTTGCATCTGAATTTAGTGTTTAGGTACTACGTTTGCATTACAATCATTAAATATTAACCTTCTTATTTAGAAATACTACAAACCTGTTGTACCTACTGAAGTTTTTTTTGGCTGTGTCTCAGAATGACAAATATTCGAAGTAGCTCAAGGACCGCTTGTACGGTCTAGGGCTAGAAAAATCAGCATCAACCTTGGTTTAGATGAGACTATACATTTTGGCACTATTTAGTTAACCTTTGGGACTGGGCCTCAGGGTTAGCAGTCAACTCAGGGTTACGTAGTGGACCCCTGGTCTGCACAAACCCGCATTACGAGCATTTAGAAATAACGAGATTGATTGTTGATTGTTACATTTCCGTTGTCATATTTCATTGATTTTATTATTTACTTAACGATAATTGTGTGTTAGTTTCGTAAGAGTTATACAACATATTCAAGATATTATATTTTTAAATGCCCACAAATATCAATAAAATATAAGTTGTGGTTCCTAAATTTGTTTGATATTTCAGCTGTCTCAGGCTAAGTACTTAAATCTATGAAAACAAAAGTATTATTTACGTAATAGTGTTTGTTCATCAAAGGATACATAAAATAGTAAATAGAAGCTGATTGCATTTTTAGCGCCACAATTATGTTAAAACAAGATTAAAAATTCGTTTATTTGGCCAAGTAACATCAGTCACATAATTTAGCAAGTCATCACAACTATTTACAATCATATACTCTTAATCTAAGTGCTTAATTAAAATAATTTCAGTACATCAGATTTAGACTTCTTTGAAAAAGTCCGTGAACTAATTTAGTGTATGTAATTCAAAAAACTGTTTAATTTCGTCTTAACCCTATTCATATCTAATGAAGTAATTTCAAATGGTAATAAATTATATAAACTTATTTTAATCGGTAAACCTTCTTTAAATGTTTTTCTTAATTAAGAAACATGGTATTTATCCCATAGCAAATGTATCTTATTAATCATGGAAATTCCCATAAATTACAAAATAGTCTTGTTTTTAAACTTAGCGGATAAGATTGCGGGATCTCATCCCGATCCCGCACGGATATCGGGCCAAAAGTAGCCTAGTCGTGTTATTCCCATGATTCGTTTACCAAATTTTATCCAAATCCATCGACGTTTTATCGTGAAAGAGTAGCAAGTACACATACGCATACAGACACGCACGCATGCACGCACTCGGGCACGCACGCACGCACCCACACACACATAGGTACACGCATTCATAATATTAGCAGAATGTTCTTGGTGACATAGCCTTCTAATTCGTATACAATTGTACCGCCGTGCGCCATGTGAACGCCTCTTGTTCACTTCTATCACCCCCAGCAATATGTTTGTACACGAGATGGAATTATATGGCGGATTAAAGTATCGGTCAGCGGTGTGTGAATCAATAATGTTTATTATGCGTGACGCTTTTGTACATTTATACTTATTGTACCATTGTGCCCTCGCTTGCGCACGTGTTTTTTACCGATTACTCGAGAGGGTGAGCTAAGCAGGTTCAATGAGACTCCTGGTTGATTAATTACTTGTGCAAGGAATTTGTGTTTTTAATTAAAGTAAACAAATACTCGGCAGTTTGCTTTTAATTTTATGACGTGTGTACGTCGTAGTATTGTTACACTAGCAACACTGGCGATTTCCGAAAAAGCAAATTATTGTGATTTAAGATGAGCATTATCATTGAATAACTAAAATTATCGTTTAATCAAGTTCTAATAATCAATTAAATTTCTGGAAATATAACTCAATCGATACTATCGATTCCACCATTGTTGAAGTTGAAAAAGACACTATCGGTTACGTGCTGTTTTAATATGCTTTGTTATTGCTTTGGTGAAACGTTAACCGATGACAGCTGTCAGGTATCAGTTTAACAGTATACAAAATTAATATAATCTATCAAATGTGAACGCCCTTTTGAATAGTTAATTAACAAAATATCAATTAAGTACGTTAAAAATAAATGACCGAGTAAGAGGATGGTAAAATGAGGGTTTCCTATGAGAGGCTATTTTGGCGCTAGTATCGTCAGGTCCGTTTGACAACTTTGACATTTGTTGTATGGGTGTAACGTCAAATAGACCTTACGATACTAACGCCATCTAGCGATATTCCACCTATCAGAAAACCCTCATTGAACAAAGGAGCAGTTTCGTTCAGGAACACAGTTCACAATAATATCCATCCAAAACAAGAAGTCAAACGCAAATGCAAACAAAAACTAGTCAAATGGTATCAGGCCGATTATGCTTAACAAGACGTTTTCTGGCGACAAGTCCCCCAGGCCCCGAGGGTGGAAATAAAGATGGTAACAAAAATGACAATGTTCGAGCAACAGGTCGCTTTGTCTCAGCCAAGAGTATAATCTTCAAAATAGCTACGTCGGTCTCAATCCCTGCAGAATGAACCTGCCGCATTTATCCGGACATGAAAGAGAGACAAGTCTTCTTAAAAATTAAAATTTTATTAAAAAAAATCTCAAATAATTTTACGTGAGAAGTAAGTAGTTTATTTGATGAATGAATGATGAATGATGAAGTTCATTAAAACATGTCTAAAACATATTTGTACTTGCTTAATAAATCTTGCTTAAATCAAACTTAATGGAATGGAGGAAGAAAATTCAAATCAGAAGCAATTTTGGAACCGAAGTAACATGGGTACGTATACCCACACCAACGTACATAGATACACACTTAATAAAGACGCAAGTTACATCAAAACTGTCATAAATAGCTGTGATTAAAACTTTGTTTCATATAAGTTCACCTAATTTCACTTCTTGCTTTAACCCCGAAACAAAATTAATGCAAATATGGCTTTGACGTGAAATAATAACAAACTCCAGTCCCGTTAAAAATGCTTTAATTAACTGAATTCGAGATAACAGAATTATACGCAAGGCGACAACGCACGGGACTCGTGAAATGCAACAAGCAGTTTTAATAGTTTTAATATTCAGCTAAGGTTTAATTCCCTCCCTCATTTATTTTCACTGTTATATGTTTCCTGGTGCGGAAATTAAAAGAGTCCCCCTTGCATAGTAAATAGTGCATTTGGCTCGAGATAAAACAAGGAACTTGGTTGTTGTTTCGAACAACCATCACTCCGGGACACTGTTTGAACTGCCAGAGATGGTAATCTAGGACTTAGTATACTTTTAATTCGTGTTTGCTAAGCTAATCAAGCTCAAATTTGCCGCAAATAAATGCACAAGTAAATAGATTCCTACTTAAAATAAATTAGGAGTATCTCTCCATAATCAGATAATGACAATTGGGAATGTCTAAAAAAAATTACCAGTGGTTTTTATATTTTTTTTTTGTATAGAAAAGTCAATTATAAGAAACTAATTTCAATATTTTGTCATTTAGTTCTCTACTTTTCAAAATTTTTGTTTTTCAAAATTAATTATTGAAACTATTTTAGTTGATGACGTCAGATTATAATTGAGGGCTCCTACAATGCCAAATTTCTAAATCTATCTAAATGCGTACGATAAGGCAACCCCTTTAATTATTTTTTGCGTAGTGGTACACTATACACTGTGTCACTTTACTGGCACTGACAAAGTGCTAGATGTCAGACAGCGGGTCCAAATCAAACTCCGTAGTATAATCCACGCGTAAATTGTGAAGAATTCTAACCACACACAATTAAGTACGACTTGAACCGGTTACGCAATTTACACCAATGTCAAATGAAGGTCATTGCTTATTTGTTATATAATAAATTCATTACATAATATTCAAATTAAATAACTACAGAAAACGATTTAAAAAGCATTTATCTCGAAATGGTTTTCGATTTTCTATACATTGCAAAAAAATAGACATCCCCAATTATGTGATTCATAATTATTACACTTCGTTTGATTTATCACGCAAACAATATTTACCTCAATGATTCGGCCACATTGCAGCGACCGTGGTCACGAGTTGACTGAAAATCACGAAAGTTTAAAACAGTAGGTAATTAGGTATGTGATTTTTATCTTTTCAAATAAAAACAAGTTTTTATTGTAAAAATATTTTTTGTACATTCTTTTTTGCTGATTGACTGTATTTCAATACTAGAGCCCGTACATTTGTTGCCGATGACGTCACGCCGCGTACAGGATGATTGAAATTTGGGTAGTTGTTATAATATAATCAATCATTAATCATCAATCATTAAACATTAACCAAATGTGCGACGCAACAAACTAAAATACGATTACAAAACAAAAGTAATTTTATGAATATTGCATTACGTAATGAACACGAAGATGCAAGATGTAGGAATTAATGCAAGAAGGATGGCGTACTTCAAGTTAGAGAGGAATTCGAATTCGAAAACGTAATTATTGAAATTTCTTATCAATATATTATAATAAAATGTATGTATAAAAACAAAACAAATAGTTTCATTTACGTTTCATGTATCAAGTAGGTATTAATTTGCGTGCAAATAGATTACTTTTAAAGTCATTTGTGCATTATTAAAATGATTGACGACTAATGATTAATAATTACAATAAAACTATT
This sequence comes from Archips crataeganus, assembly GCA_947859365.1. Classification (NCBI taxonomy): domain Eukaryota; kingdom Metazoa; phylum Arthropoda; class Insecta; order Lepidoptera; family Tortricidae; genus Archips; species Archips crataeganus. Next base: position 16,972,798 of record OX402045.1, on the reverse strand, counting down.
TGGGATCACCTATATGCAGCGTGACGTCAAATTAATGTCATCGGCATGAAAAGTACGGGCCCTGTTCAATACAATCTAATCAGTGGAAGTGAGTGAATTGCGACTTACAAGAATTGAAGACAACTTCCATATTTACTTAACTACATATGAACATTGTTAGTTAAATCAGAGCTTGAAAACAAAATCATAAGGTTATTTACTTTAGGTATACATGTTAAATGTAACTCACGAATAGATTTTCCCTCAAAAATATCACTGGAAGGCATTTGACCATCCCGGGTAATTTGGGGTGGTAATGTGACAACTTTCGTCGCGTTTACCCCAAATTGCTGCCTGTTGCTGCGGGGTACAAAACTTTCAGAATCTGTGGCTATATTTCGAAATATGTTTACCCGCCATGATTGTACTTTTTTAATGTTTTTTAACTGTTCAGAAATCCATTAGGCAGTAAGTGATCACAGTAGTAAAATAGCAACCCACAAGTATGTCGAAGGAGTTATCGTAGTGACGCATAATTAAACATCACGTTTAGAAAGAAACCGAACCGAACCTGAAACTGAAACCGAATAATGCTCATGTCTCAATATCCTGACTTTTTTACACAAAGTTTATTTTTGAAATGAAAATAATTCGGATTGAGTCAGATTCATTATGAACTTGCTATTGTTCTGAATTTAGAACATAAAAAATTAATGTGAAAAATCTATACCTACAGCATAATTATATTTTTTACTAGCTGTTGCCGGCGATTCCGTTTTATATATTAAATTAAGTAGACCTAGCAGCCTAGTCTGATGGAAAATATAAACTGAAGTAAACAGATTGCTTATGCCCCGCCCACCCTGAGAACTAAGTTGGAATGCCTCTATGTTTCATCGTCTATCTTAGCCTCAAACCGGGTAACAACATTATGTTGTGAAGACTGTTACATCGCAGCAGATTGTTGTGTAATATGGTGGTAGATATCATGACGGACCCTGCGCAAGGTCCTACCGCCAGCGAAAAAAGCGTGGACCGATGCCCGGGGTACCGGCCTAAGCCAACTCTTCCTCCTAGACGGATCCAGACCAATATCCCAGTTCTTTGATACACGAGGATGTTACCCGACACGCACCTCATGACGTTTGAAATGACAGCCACAGCATTTTTTACCAGTATTAGAAATTAGTTCCAACTGAATTCTGCAAAATAGTCGAAGTCGGATAGTAAAATCTATCTGAATGATTAAGTATACATAATTTATGCGATAAAAAATATTATAATATTTTAAGTTCGTGGCCGAGGTTTGTGCGGCGAGTAACCGTCGCCGCAAATTGTGGCGCGGCCATTTTTATTGGTGCCGATGCCCTAACGATTTTCGACATGGTGTTGTGGAAAAATGATATTTTTTAACGAGTTTGAATGTCGCGGTTGAAATAAAAACACTTGAAAAAAAATTCGTGTTCTTACCGAGATAATATATATATTTTAGCGCGTTAATTTTTATTTATATTATACTAGCCTTCCGTCCGCAGCTTCGCCCGCGATAAATTAATTTTCCCGTAGGAAAAGGTATTTTCCCGCGGTAAAAAGTAGCCTATGTCCTTTGATCAATTGTAACTGCCTATGTCACTCAGTGATAATGTAGCTTTCTAACGGCAAAAGAAGACACAAGAATCACTACTGAGACGGTAATGCTGTTAAACTAATGATCAATAATTAAAATAATCGTTTAGTAAACGTATAATAGCTTTCTTACTTGTGCCCAGATATTTGTTTCTTAAATTTCTTTAACAAGAAAGTTAAAGAAGTGAGCGAGTTATTATTAATTTATTTTTCTTTTATGTGAATAAATGAAATAATTCATTGACTTCCACACAATAATACAGTTTTTCACAGAGTTCTACAAAACTGTTTTCACAGTTTGTCTGCAGTGTGTGTGATGTTGATGTGTCACGTCATGCTATGTTATGTAGAGAATAATAAATTAAATATATCTTAGTTGTAAATTGCTGTAAGGTGCGATGTCACGCAACCTCCTTGCCTCGTGTGTCCAAGTTCTATTCTGGATCTGACCGCGGAAAGAGCAGCACTTGGGCCAGTGCGTCCTTGGCACCAAAAAAAGGATTTTCTAACCAATTCATAGAACACAGTTTTCTGGCATGTTTTTTATCTCATAGTTGTATCTACACGATACAATTACGAATACGTCTAACAACTGACTTTGGCACAAACCCATGGCCGCCATCAACAAAATTAAACGTATCATAATTTTATCGTACAATTTTTATTTAAATAAGTATACCTAAGTTAAGTTAAATTTTAATATTCATTTAATACTATACTAACAAAACCTTACCAACAATATTGAATGAACATTAATGAAGTTTTTTCAGTTTGTGAATGCGAAAATTGGGGCTGCGTGTTATTTCACAGAAATGATATTAAGTTTTTAAATCAGTCATGTTTTGGCTCGTAAGCAATTCATGATTAAAACTCACGTAAACCTCATGAGAAAAGTGGTGAGTTTGATCAAATTTTATTGGAAATTAAGCTAAGTAATTTGGCTTTAAAAAAGTTTAGTCGTAGAGAGACAATTTAATTAAGATACCTACTCGGAATGAACAGAATATCATTCATACGTTACACGTAGACGAACAAAGCATTAAGATTTGATTTTATCAGTCCCTTTTTAAGATGTATTTATTTGAATTAAAAATGTCATAAAAAGTAGTTTGCTTTTATTTAATCACAAGTACCAGGGTGACCGAGCTTCGGACGAGCTATAACTCGAAAACACGAGTTTTCCTAGAGATACGACCAAGTTACAGCAATTATCGGCCCCCGAATTCCCCACATTTTATCGAAATCGTTGAAGCCGTTTCCGAGATCTACAAAATAAATAAATAAGCAAGAATTGCTCGTCTAAAGGTATTAAATTAATTAGGTATTGTAGCATTGCCAGTCGCTTTGGTATTAGAAAAATGACTGACTAGGCTGACAAACTCCCAGGCGGCTGCCTGGGAAATAACGAAGAATTTTGACGGTAAAACACAATGATTTATTTAAAAAAATACACATAAACGGGAAAATTAGCTTATGGTTGTCGTCACAAGTTTATAAAAACACGAAATAACAAAATAAAATGTTAATAAAAAAAGCTATGCCAATATATATGTATACTAATGGTTTTTTTTTGAATTTAGAGAGTAAAAATACGTCCGGTAAATTTACTCCTAACTAAATCATTCGCATAGTAGAGCTACGAGATAAATCTGTGGTTGACGTCTGGTAAAATTTGTTAAAAAAATACAGATAGGGAGAAAAATAAACTACTAAGTAGTACTAAAAAAACTCCGACGAAACCGCCGCTCTTGTCTTACGCTTCTTCGGCACGTCTGGCCAACTCCGTTTGCGTAGTCAAAAAGGAGGATATGGAGACGTACGGTGATCGGTCGCTCGGCTTGTCTCCTTGAATTATGCCCAGAGTATAACCGTGGCAACCTCCGGGCAAAGAACCGAAAGAACTTGAGGTGACCTCGGGGCTAAAAAGAGGTAAATTATACTAAACTAGCTTTTGCCCGCGGCTTCGCTCGCGTGTACCATGAGTATTCCAAAGAACCAAGAAATCAAGCAAGCAAGCATACTATAGTGTGAGAATACGTCACACTCCCTTATATGTTAGCATAAGATCTATATATGTAACCGTAGCAATAAGATGAGTCAGTCTCATTAAACGCGTGTATTCCAATATACTAGGGGCGTTCAATAAAAAGTGAGAATGAGTATGTTATAAACAACTTTTACTAAATGTAATTTTATTTTTCGACATAGTCACCTTTTAGCATAATACACTTATTAAATCATTTTTCTAAACTTAAAATTTCATTTGTAAAAAAGGTCTCATCTAGAGTACTTAAAAAATCTTGTACTGCAGCGACTACCACGTCGTCGTCTTCAAATTTCTGGCCTCTCGGGTATTGTTTCAATCTCGGAAATAGGTAGAAATCACTGGGAGCGAGATCTGGTGAATACAGAGGATGCTTAAGGATATTGAACCCAGCATCACGAATTGCAGCCATTGCAACGATGGACTTGCGTGCCGGGGCATTGTCCTGGTGGAACAGCACAACTTTCGAGAGTTTACCTCGCCGTTTTTCGCGGATCTCATTGCGCAATGTTGCTATTTGTTTGGCGTATAAAGTGCCCGTAATAGTGGCTCCATGTTTGAGATACTCAATCATTAATACCCCTTTACCATCCCAAAAAACAGAGCCCATGACCTTACCGGCAGATGGGCTCACCTTGAATTTCTTCGGAGTTGGAGATGATGGCCTTTTCCATGTCATAGACTGCAGTTTCGTTTCAGGGTCGTAATGATGGAGCCATGTTTCGTCCATTGTCATAAATCGCGCCAAAAAAAGTTCCCGGTCTTGCTGCATCAGGTTCAAAGCTTCTTGACAAATCTCTAGTCTAGTTTGTTTTTGCGTGTCAGTAAGCATTCTTGGTACCCAACGCGCAGATACCTTTTTCATACCCAAGCGTTCATGTAAAATATTATGCACGCTCCCCGTTAAAATCTTTACATTTTCAGCAATAAAACGAACTGTGACACGACGATCCGCCAAAACTGAGTTTTCGACTTTTTTCACAATTTCTTCAGTTACTGCTGTAGTAGGGCGTCCGGAGCGGGGGTCGTCCATTGTCGATGTTCTTCCACGTCTAAATTCGGCGAACCAACGTGCGACTGTCGAATACGGAGGAGCATTAGACCCTAAAGTGTACCGTAAATCCAAATTGACTTGGTCCGTAGAAAAATTTTTCAAATACAAGTATTTGATAACGGCGCGCAGTTCAATTTTCTCCATTTTTGCTAACGTACTCAATAGCATTGCAAAGAAATTACCGTATATTTTTTTAAACAAAAGACAGTTAGTTTTTTTTTTCATAGCAATCAGCTAGATAGATTAGCTTTACCGGCCAGTATTTAATTTCGTAATATTAAAAGAGTTTGCATCTCATTCTCACTTTATATTGAACGCCCCTCGTATGTCTTTTCTGTTACTACCCCGAGCTCCCCACATCGCATGGCGATCCTTGCCAGCGCTTGTGTTTGAGTTGGGTAATAATTGAAAATTCGAGTATGTAATTAAAACCTACTACAATGTGCGCGCGCGATAATTCGCGGGAAATGCAAAAATTGGAGGACTTTTGTCTCGAGTTTGCCTATGTCGTGCTGTCTTGTGGCGTGCTGATTGTGGCGTTGATCGCGCTGTTCGCGTTGTGCAAGTTTATGCGGAGCCGCAACTAAATTAACGATGGGCTCATCCCAGACAAAGGAAGAAGTGATCGTGGCGCAGAATGCTGCCGGGGGACAAACACTGCAGACCTGAGGGACATTGGCAACCACCTTTCAAACAACAATATCATTTTGACGGTGGTGCTGGTCATCTTGTGTATTTTCTTGCAGGCGATGGCGTATCAAATGTACCGCAAGTGCCATCAAAGATGGATTCAGCAGGAGATCAACAGCGGAGTCATCGAGCGTCTTCGTGCCCGTGCATCTCTGCGTAAACAAGAAGCAGTAGTATGAACAGTTAACTGCCTTCGCGTAAGTGTTTGTGTCAGTGAGTGCGCGTCAAATATCGGTATTTCGTAAGTTAACCCAATGCGTATATCCGGTTTTCTTTAAGAACTTTAACTGTACTATATTTCATTATTAAGATAGCTATTTGGTGACAAAAATATGTAACTACTCTATTATGTAAGTATATTTATAAGTAATGATTTATTTTAATGGAAGAAATTTTAAATAAAGCATATACGGAACTTTCTGGAATAAAAGATTATCTTGTAAAAGTAGGTCCTGCTAGACGCAAAACTAAGAGTCCAGCAGTACTCAGTAAATTGGAAGATTCTGCCCAAATTTATTATGATTTTGAGGCAGAGGTCGATACTATTCATAGGGATATAGAAAAAGGGTATTTTAAACAAGCAGACGTAGATCGCATCTTGTCCTTGATATCTAAAATAAAAGGCGTATATAAGGCAATAGAGGATTTAGCCCCTTTTGATGTTGATGAATCCAGTTCCTTTGAGGTAGAAAAAATGGAGTTCGATTTAAAAACGGCCGTATCTTTATTACCAACCATGACGGGTGACGAAAACGTTACCAAACAGTTAATCTCGAGTATCGAAATGTACGAGTCAATGTTAAATGACACGGGGAAAAAAATGTTAATTACTTTCATTTTGATAACGAGGCTTTCTGAAAATGCTAAGGTTCGATTATCCTCAAGGTACGCATCTGTAAACGAGTTGATTTCAGATATGCAAAAACACTTGCTCAGCCGGAAGTCCGATTCCGCGCTACATGCCCAGTTACTGTGAGCCCGACAGGACAATAGAACCATCGAGGAATTTGGTAAGCAAGTTGAAACCTTATTTTCAGAGCTAACGATTTCACAATCCAATGGAGAATCCGATAAGTTTACGATACTTAAACCGATTAATGAAAAACTTGCCATAAAGCGGTTCTCGGATGGGTTGCGAAATTCGAGGTTAAGTACGATTATCGCGGCGAGAAATTATGACTCATTAAAAGACGCCATACGTGGTGCTATAGACGAGGAGTTATCGACACAAGACTCAAACTCGTCGATTCTAAGTTTTCATCGTGGTATAGCATCGTACCGAGGCCATAACAATTTTAGAGGCCGCGGTATGCAGTGGAACAATAAGAGGAGCCATGGGTTTAGTAACCCCAGGAATAACTCAAACTACCAAAGGTCGTTCCAAGCAAATTCGAGGAATGACGCTAATTATGGTCATGCGTCTCGTGGTAGACACACAAGCCATACTTCGCGCTATTTCAGAGGTACAAGGTACAAAGGTCGTAAGCCTAGCATTAATATGGCACAAGTAAACATCGATTCCAATTCTAATCCCAATGCCATATCAAACAATTCCATATCCGACGGACGATCGACGGATCAGTTTTTTCTTGCATGATTGCATTTGTTATTGTAACAATGTAAGTACAGCCAAATTAAGCGTAAGCAATGTAGCACTCCAGTGGTTAATTGACACGGGCGCATCCTTATGTGCCGTCAAACATGAAAAATTGACACAGTTAAATTTAACGTATGACCACGAAGTGATAGAAATTAAAGGTATAGGTGGCAGTATTTTTTCAGAGGGGTCTATCTACTTGAAATTAGAAATTAACGGTCACAGTTTCATCCATAAGTTTTATGTATTTAAAAATATGCCATGTAGAGCAGATGACATAATTGGCCAAGATTTCATTTTTAAATATAAATGCAATTTGAATTACGAGAATAACACGTTTACTTTAAATATGGGACAAAACTCGGTCGTGCTACCATTGCAGATGGGAAGCATAGGCAGTAACAGTTATTTAACTCTACCGCCCAGGAGTGATTCGATACATTTTATTTCAACAACATTGGTAGATAACGTATTAGTTCGAGCGAAACAGTTATGCAAAGGTGTGTTTTTAGCGAGTGCTATAGTAACTCCGGAAAATGGGAAAATTCCAATTAAAATTTTAAATACCAGAGACGAGGAAGTGCGACTAAGTTTTTTTACTCCAGAGTTTAGTTTATTAAACGATTATCTAATTTGCTCATTTGCCAAACCAAGCGTCAATGCGGAGAGAGTGAAGAACCTTTTTGAATTTTTAAATTTAGAGCACCTCAATGACGAAGAAAAAATGTCTATTAAAAGCTTATGCGCTAAATTTTCAGATGTATTTTGTTTGCCAAATGATAAATTGGGAGTCACTAATGTTTACGAAACGTCTATTCATTTAAAAAATGATGCAACTCCAGTCTATACCAAGCCGTACCGCCTTCCGAAATCTCAAAAAGACGAAATTAAAAAACAAATTGGTAAAATGTTGAAAGACGACATCATTGAGGAAACTCAGAGCGAGTGGTCCTCCCCTCTTCTTTTAGTCCCAAAAAAGTCGGATAGTAAAGGTGAAAAACAGTGGAGAGTGGTAGTAGATTATAGAAAGTTGAATGAAAGATTGAAGGATGATAAGTTCCCTCTTCCAAACATAATTGATATTTTAGATTCGTTGTCAGGATCCATGTATTATTCGCATTTAGATTTAAGTCAAGGGTACTACCAATTGTCCTTGAACCCAGAGAGTCGGAAATATACAGCTTTCACTAGTGATAAACAGTACCAGATGAAGAGATTGCCTATGGGTTTAAAAATAAGCCCTAGTACATTTAGTAGAGCCATGACTGTCGCATTATCAGGATTGACGAATGAAAAATGTCTCGTGTACTTGGACGATTTGGTTTGTTTTGGTCGAAACCTTGAAAGTCACAACAAAAATTTATTAGATATTTTTACCAGATTGCGGAAAGTTAACTTGAAGCTAAATCCAGGGAAATGCCAATTTTTAAAGAAAGAGCTTTTGTATTTAGGACACGTAATATCAGAGAAAGGCGTTTTACCTGACCCAGCTAAAACTAGTATTTTACAAAATTATCCTAGACCAACGAATAGCGACGAGGTGAAAAGATTCGTTGCATTTTCTAATTACTACCGTAAATTTATTCCCCAATTTGCATATATTACAATACCATTGAACAAATTAACTCGAAAAAACGCAATATTTCACTGGACAGACGAATGTGAAAAATCATTTTTGAAATTGAAGCAATCATTAATACATCCCCCTATTCTGCAATACCCAGATTTTTCACAAGAAAATGAGTTTATTTTACATACTGACGCATCGGGCTTGGCCGTAGGGTCAATGTTATGTAATAAAAACAACATGCCGATAGCTTATGCTAGCCGTGCACTTAATAAAGCGGAAGTAAATTATCCCACCATCGAGAAAGAGTTGTTGTCAATAGTATGGTCAGTCAAATATTTTAGGCCCTATTTATTTGGAAAAAAATTTAAAATTATGACAGATCACAGACCCTTGATTTACTTGTTTAATATGAATAATCCATCAAGTCGTTTACTAAAATTTCGATTATCTTTGGAAGAGTATGACTACAAGGTTGAGTACGTAAAAGGAGCGAATAATGTGGCGGCCGACGCATTATCTCGTATTGTGTTGACATCGCAGGAATTGAAAGAAATGAATGAACATGTCGTAAGCGTGATGACTAGAAGTATGTATAGGAAGTATAACGCGCAGTTGGATAATTCTTCGGTTAATAAGCCTTGCACCAACGATTGGTCTGATCAGCCAAAAGTTGTGGAAGTACTTCAAAAACCAAAGAATTGTATAGAGTTGATATTTTCGCGAGATATATACAGTAGATGTAACAATAAAGGACATGAATCCACGAATGGTTTAATTTATGTAGAAAACGAATGCATTCTTATAGCGGATCCTACCTCTCGATCATGTTTGACGCGAGACGTCTTCGTGAGTGATTTAGGAACATTTTGCGCTAAATTAAATATTAAAGAAATATATGTGATAAAGAATATTGACAATAATAAATTCATAGATTGGTTAAAAAGTGAAATAAAAAGGAATTTAAACTGGCCAGGACCACGATTGTGTGTCATTAGAGGAGTTATTAGGGTAGACAATGATGATGACAAGCGAGTAATTGTTAATGATTTTCACATTCCTCCCACAAGTGGGCATGCGGGCGTACGACGCATGGTTAACAACATTAAACGATATTACTTTTGGCCAAAAATAGAAGATGACGTCAGAAACTTCGTAAAGAGATGCGACAAATTCCAAAAACAAAAGCACTCTTTGCCGACGAAAGAGCCTATGGCAATAACGACTACAGCGAAGTCAGCTTTAGATAAGATATTTTTAGACATAGTAGGGCCCTTAGTTAGAGATACATATATTTTAACAGTACAATGTGAATTAAGTAAGTATGTGGAAGCGTATCCGTTAGAATCGAAAGAGAGCGCAATAGTAGCCAAAAGTTTTGTTCAAAATTTTATCTTAAGATATGGCGTGCCGAAGGAAATTGCTAGTGATAGAGGAACTGAATTCATCTCATCCATAATGACCCAAGTCTGTAAGTTATTACAAATAAATCAAATTTCATCATCAACATATCATCACGAAAGTATGGGATCTTTGGAAAACACTCATAAATCATTAAATGCTTTTTTGCGCATACAAACAGATAATAATCCAAGATACTGGAGTACATGGGTACCTTTTTGGGCATTTTCTTATAACACTACAGTGCATAGTGAAACAAAATATACTCCGTGTGAGCTAGTATTCGGGAAAAAATGTCAATTACCCAGTAACCTTCTTTGTAATACTGTAGAGCCGTTATATAATAGCGATAACTATGCAGCTGAGTTGAAATTCCGATTACAACAGTCAAATGTCGACGCTAAAAATAATTTACTAAATAGCAAGCACAAAAGAAAACTTATGTATGACTCATATACGAATCCTGTGACTTAGAAGAATAATGACTTAATACTTGTTAAAAATGAAACAGGAAATAAATTTTCAGATATTTACTTAGGTCCTTTTACTGTTATAGAGGACATAGAACCTAATGTTAAGATTTTGAGAAATGGGAAAGAGAAAATTATCCATAAGAATAGGACTAAAATGTATTATAGTTAAAAACAAAAGTGTACTTAAACTAAAGTAAGTAAATAAAGTGTTAAGTAAGTGATGAGAAAAAAAAATGTATTAATGTTTCATTTTTTTTAAATTATCCATGGGAGGTATAGTGTGAGAATACGTCACACTCCCTTATATGTTAGCATAAGATCTATATATGTAACCGTAGCAATAAGATGAGTCAGTCTCATTAAACGCGTGTATTCCAATATATGTCTTTTCTGTTACTACCCCGAGCTCCCCACAGGCAAGCAAGAAAGCATGCAAGCATGCAAGCAAGCATGCAAGCAAGCATGCAAGCATGCAAGCAAGCATGCAAGCAAGCATGCAAGCAAGATGTAAGCAAGCATGCAAGCAAGATGCAAGCAAGCGTGCAAGAAAGCGTGCAAGTAAGCGTGCAAGCAAGCGTGCAAGCAAGCACGACTAAACTTCAGGTAGATACGGTCCTTTACAGTATTTCTTTGTATACAATGTTTTTCACTAATTCGGAAGCGGGTACTAAAATCTGAATAACCAGAAAGAATACAACTAAAGGTCTATACGTGCATATGATATTTAAAGAAACCTCCTATAACTCCTAACCTTTTAACCCGGAGTCCGTCCGGAGTTTAACCTTCCATCATCAGCTCACCTGGATAACCTGAAAAAATACAACTATCGGTCTATACATACCTATAATATTTGAAAAAATATCCTCAACTCCTAACCGTTAAGGAGTTTTACCTTCAATCACCAGCTCATTAACATGAGATGATGTCTACCAGAAGCAAACACTTAAATAGCTTGAGAAAATATATGAAAAACGTAATGCGTGCCTACAAAATTTGAAGGTTGCCCTCGATTTCCCTGAGATCCCGTCATCAGATCCTGATTTGGTGACAATGGGATCTCAGGAGTATATTATATTCTTTCGAATAAAAAAATAATTTTTGAAATCGGTCCACAATTGACCGAAAAATTGGTGAACATACCTACATAAAAAAAATACATACAGTGGAATGCATAAACTTTTTTTTGAAGTGGGTTAAAGAGCCCTTGGTGGCCTACTTATAGTATAAGCTTTTGAATTTTGAAATTTTACCTTTCTACAACCAGTAAAACGCAAAATCCCGTTTTTTCTCGTTTCCGTAAGAATTTCGAGAAATGTTTTATTAATGATCCCCTACACTCCCCAAGAAACCCACTTGCCAAATTTCAGCTTTCTACGACCAGTAAAATGAAAAATCCCGTTTTTTCCCGTTCCCGTGGAAATTTCAGAAAGTCCTCTCTCAATGCTCCTCTACACTCCCCAAGCAACCCACATGCCGAATTTCAGCTTTCTAAGACCAGTAAAACGAAAAATCCAGTTTTTTTCCTTATCCCGTGGGAATTCCCGAAAATCCTTAAAACTGTTTTTTACTACTATTGTTACCTACTTCTATGCCAAATTTGAAGAGTCTAGTAATTATAGTTCATAGGATTCCGTTGAACTGAATATATAAATCCCGTTTTTTCTGGTTCCCGTGGGAATTTTGTAAAATCCTGAAAATAATGTTTTAACTAATGAAATATCTACTTGTGTATCAAATTTGAAGAGTCTAGTTATTATAGTTACTGAGATAGGGTCACTCGGAATCGAATATATAAATTCCGTTTTATCCCGTTCCCGTGGGAATTCCCTAAAATCCTTCCTTAGTGGATGCCTACATTGTATAAGGTATCTATGTGCAAAATTTCAAGTCTCTAGGTCCAGTGGTTTGGGCAAAACCTTAAAAACGACACCCATATTGATATTTAGACATTTCAACCCCATCGCACCCCATCCAGGGAGATGGTATTTTATGTGTGCCACATCGGATTTTAAAACCGTTGTTCTTTTCATAACCAGCGCAGCGACCCTATAAACCATAGAAACAACACCCATGTTGATTTTCAGACTTTGTTACCCCTTTCCCGCCTTTTAGGGGTTGAATTCTCAAAAAACCTGAAACACGACTTTACTCATTTATCATTAGGAGTACTTTTGTGAAGTTTCGAATAAAATAGTCGATCTAATTTTGTTTCCCCATTCAAACTTTGAACCCCCTTTTCACACCCTTAGGGAGTGAATTTTGAAAAATCCTGTCTTAGTGCAGCCCTAGACCTTAAAAGGAACCTGCATGCCAAATTTTAAATCTCTAGGCCCAGTGGGTTGGGCTGTGCGTTGATATGTCAGCCAGTCAGTTTCTTCTTTTATATAATTTGATTTCAAACCCATCGCACCCCATCCAGGGAGATGGTATTTTACGTCCGCCACGTCGGATTTTAAAACCGTTGTTGTTTTCATAACCAGCGACCCGGTAAACCATAGAAACAACACCCATGTTGATTTTCAGACTTTGTTACCCCTTTCCCCCCTTTTAGGGGTTGAATTCTCAAAAAACCCTGAAACACGTGTTTATTCATTTATCATTAGGAGTACTTTTGTGAAGTTTCGAATAAAATAGTCGAACTAATCTTGTTTCCCCATAAAAACTTTGGACCCCCGTTACACCCCCTTAGGGACTGAATTTAAAAAAATCCTTTCTTAGTGCCCCCCTAGACCTTATAAGGAACTTACATGCCAAATTTGGAATCTCTAGGCACAGTGGTTTGGGCTGTGCGTTGATATGTCAGTCAGTCAGTCAGTCAGTCAGTTACTTCTTTTATATACCTACTAGCTTTTGCCCGCGGCTTCGCTCGCGTGTACCATGAGTATTCCAAAGAACCAAGATATCAAGCAAGCAAGCATACAGGCAAGCGAGAAAGCATGCAAGCATGCTAGCAAGCATGCATGCACGCAAGCAAGAAATCGAGCAAGAAAGCTTGCAAGTAAGCGTGCAAGCAAGCGTGAAAGCAAGAATGACTAAACTTCAGGTAGATACGGTCTTTTACAGTGTTTCTTTTTATACAGTGTTTTTCACTAATTTGGAAGCGGGCACTAAAAATCTGAATAACCAGAAAGAATACAACTACAGGTCTAAAGAAACATCCTATAACTCCTAACCGTTAAGGAGTTTAACCTTCCATCATCAGCTCACCTGGATAACCTGAAAAAATACAACTATTGGTCTATACGTTCCTATAATATTTGAAAAAATATCCTCAACTCCTAACCGTTAAGGAGTTTTACCTTCCATCATCAGCTCATCAACATGAGATGATGTCTACCAGACGCAAACACTTAAATAGCTTGAGAATATATATGAAAAACGTAATGCGTACCTACCAAATTTGAAGGTTGCCCTCGATTTCCCTGAGATCCCGTCATTAGATCCTGATTTGGTGACAATGGGACCATTCAGGAGTATATTATATTCTTTCGAATAATAAAAGAATTTTTAAAATCGATCCGTAATTGACCGAAAAATTGGTAAACATACCTATATAAAAAAAAACAGTGGAATGCATAACCTCCTCCTTTTTTTGAAGTCGGTTAAAGAGCCCTTTGAGGCCTACTTACAGTATAAACTTTTGAATTTTGAAATTTTACCTTTCTACAACCAGTAAAACGCAAAATCCCGTTTTTTCTCGTTCCCGTAAGGATTTCGGGAAATGCTTTATTAATGCTCCCCTACACTCCCCAAGGAACCCACTTGCCAAATTTCAGCTTTCTACGACCAGTAAAACAAAAAATCCCGTTTCTTCCCGTTCCCGTGGGAATTTCAGAAAGTCCTCTCTCAATGCTTCTCTACACTCCCCAAGCAACCTACATGCCGAATTTCAGCTTTCTACGACCAGTAAAACAAAAACTCCCGTTTTTTCCTTATCCCGTGGGAATATCCGAAATTCCTTAAAACTTTTTTTTTACTATTATAATTACCTACTTCTATGCCAAATTTGAAGAGTCTAGTAATTATAGTTCATAGGTATCCGTTGAACTGAATATATAAATCCCGTTTTTTCTGGTTCCCGTGGGAATTTTGAAAAATCCTGAAATTAATGTTTTAACTAATGTAATACCTACTTGTGTATTAAATCTAAAGAGTCTAGTTCAGGGTTTTTCAACCGGTGTGCCGCGGCACACCAGTGTGCCGCGATGCTTAATTGCAGTCCAACCTAAAGGGTATCAATACAACCCCTACGTCCGTTACATATAAATCAAAGCCTCTAATATACCGAATTCTTTACTGGTGTGCCGTGAAAGTTTACTGAAACTAAAAGTGTGCCGTTGACAACAAAAGGTTGAAAAACCCTGGTCTAGTTATTATAGTTACTGTGATAGGGTCACTCGGAATCGAATATATAAATCCCGTTTTTGCCCATTCCCGTGGGAATTCCCAAAAATCCTTCCTTAGTGGATGCCTAAATTGTATAAGGTATCTATGTGCAAAATTTCAAGTTTCTAGGTCATTTCAACCCCATCGCACTCCATCCAGGGAGATGGTATTTTATGTATGCCACAGCGGATTTTAAAACCGTTGTTGTTTTCATAACCAGCGACCCGATAAACCATAGAAAATACACCCATGTTGATTTTCAGACTTTGTTACCCCTTTCCCCCCTTTTAGGGGTTGAATTCTCAAAAAACCTGAAACACGTGTTTACTCATTTATCATTAGGAGTATTTCTGTGAAGTTTCGAATAAAATAGTCAAACTAATCTTGTTTCCCCATACAAACTTTGAACCCCCTTTTCACTCCCTTAGGGGGCGAATTTTAAAAAATCCTTTCTTAGTGCACCCGTAGACCTTATAAGGAACCTACATGCCAAATTTGGAATCTCTAGGCTTAGTGGTTTGGGCTGTGCGTTGATATGTCAGTCAGTCAATCAGTCAGTCAGTCAGTCAGTTTCTTCTTTTGTATATTAAGATATAGATATAGATTAGAACACAAACAAACCAAAATCCCTAACCAAGACTATCCCATAACCTAAGAGGTAAAAACTTACCCGAATGGTAAATTCGGCCCACAAAAATTCCAAGCAGAAAAACTGGAACGGACGTTCAGCAGCAACAGCAAATCCAGGAACGTCACAGGCCCCACATAAATTTTAAATTAACCAAACAATGGTACTTACAAGCGCCCAACACTGCACTGAAGGTATTCGATAAAATATACAGAACACTTTTGCACTCTTACGGCATCAGAAAAATCACGTTTACGTGTCTCGAGCCAAAAATCAAGTGCCAGAAAAATTAGCTTGTCATAACAAAGAATCAAATTTAAAATTTAAACTTTGAAAGCTACCTAAATACGAAAAACGACCGAGAAAAGTGGCCAAGTAAATCTGCCAGTATCAATGAAATACAATAAGAAAAGAGTTTGAAAACTAAAATATCAATTTGGCATTGCAATGCTGCAGTATGTAGTAACTGAACCTCTCACTAATCCGTAGTGACAAGAAACTCGTAATTTAATCCCAATAAAAAGCTTTTCCGTAAACTCTAATTTAGCCTAGGATCCGCTTTTACAACGACCTACACCGATCTGATTAATGCATGAAAAGTATTTATTATTAAATTAAATATGTTAACAAATAGGTATATTGCAAGTGGGTTGACTAAAAAATTTCATTCCAGAAATTAATTTTTTTTTTAAACATTTTACCGTTTCGGTCAATGCACAAAATGGTGTACCAATCAAAAGTATAAAGCCTATAGAATATGCAAACGTTAGGTTGACTAACCAGACCAGTGCATATATCGATTTACCTGTGTTTACCTGTACAAAAAACCAAAATCCGTTCCGTTCCGGTCAAAAGTTATGACCGGAAAAAGTAGTCAACCTAATGTTTGCGTATTCGATAGGCTTCTACTTTTTATTGGTAGGTATTGCATTTGTCTATTAACCGAAACGTTGAACTGTAAAAAAAAATATACTGCTGGACTGAATTTTTTTAGTCAACCCAGTTGCAATATATTTGTTAACATATTTAATTTAATATAAAATATTTTTCATCCATTAACCAGATCGGTGTAGGTCGATGTGTAAGCGGATCCTAGGCTAATTGGGATGTATTTAACGCACTCTCGGTGTCATTATATCTCCGCGTGATCTATTACATCTACGTCAATGTCTTGCAGAAATAATAATAATTTTTTATAAGCTTTTATAACAAACTTTTATTTAGCTTGCAAGGTTCGAATTTTTGTAAACCGTTTTTCGACCACTTCCTGGTAACCTATCCGATTGAGCTGAAATATGGCATATATTTATCTAAATGATACAATGGCGACAATACACTAATCTGGTAGTGAAATTATTGGTGGTCTGGCCAGGATCGGAACTCTTCAACGGTTAATGTCATCGACATGAAACTTGGCACATGAAGTAGTTAGTCAACAAATTCATATATTAAAAATTTAATTTTTGACAAGAACATTTTTTTTCAAGGTTTTATCTAGGTAACTTGCAACTTGGTTTCAAAATTTTCAAATCATTTTTCAACTTTTACCTGGTATCCGGTAGAGTTGAAATTTCGCCTCTAAATGTAAGTTTAGTGACAATAAGGTTTGGGCAAAAACGTATCCGCAGCAGGGAACTCCTCAATAGCTAAAGGCACAGACATGAAGCTGTGTATCTATGTAGGTCTGTTTTATTTCGGTGTGTATATATGATACACGCGACTAATGTTGCAGCCAGAATCATCTCATCAGGGAACTCCTCAATGGTCGATAGCTCTGACAAAAACATTTTACGACTTTTAAAAAGGCTTGATATTTTTCTATTAACTTTTCGTTTATTACACTTTTTTAGAAAACACGTAGTGACGCAATTCGAGTACGAAATGAAGGCCCTTGGAACGACTTGTTTTTTTTCGTCGGCGGGGGGCAATCAGGAGCAAATCGTGCGGAAGGCGCCCGAAGTTATCTCGCGAGGAATTTGGACAAGGATCAGCCGTGTTTCATTTCAATTTGAGGAAGATCGCTTTAAGCTCAAATGCTAAAATTCGCGACTTTAATAGGTACTTTGCGTTTTAATAAAGGTAACCTTATTATATTGTTGACAAGCTTTTACACGTGGCTTCACTCACTTGAATCATTGCGTCTAGCAAATGAATTAGAATTCCGGGATATTATTATTATTAAGTTTCCGTGGAAATGCCCAAATATTACATAATGGTCTTCATTCGCGTTGTACGACGAACACCTGCGCAAAATGTCATGTTTCTAAAGATATCGGTTAAGATTTTTAAATGTAACGTCTGCAAATTCCGATCCCTTGAGAATACCAACTAACACATTATTTCCGAATATCCGAATTCGTCTTATCGTTTTAGCGAAGGGTAACAAAGACACACACACACACACACACACACACACACACACACACACACACACACACACACACACACACACACACACACTTAACAATAGTATATACTCCTATTGATAAACTGAAATCGTTGAACCTAAATATATCGAAGAAACTCAACCTACTGAAACCGTAGCATGTATAACGATTGACTGAGGCATAAGTTAACTGTGATAACCTTTACAAGAACTTGTAGGCGTGCCTGTATTAAACAAACATAGTATTAGTAATAGTAACAATAAATTTCCATTGCCATTGCCTAACACAGATATTTTCTAACACAGATACAGGCATTTTCTAACACAGATATTTATTGTCAGTAGGTAGGTGGCTACGTCATTAGTGCAAGACCATATTATAAACCTATGTCAACCAATGTCTTGTATACTTACTCAAAATGTGAATCAAAATGCTAGCTAAATCTTGCCGCAGCGCTATTGATAGTGCCAGATTATTATTTATTTTGGCTCCTACTTTTAGAGTCCGTTTGCAACTTCATTTCACTTATTTTTTTGGATAGATAGATAACTATATCACGACTCGTCTGAAAAAATTTCAAATAATAGTAATCTACTGGTACAAGTCCATCCATCTATCTATCTATCTTAACGATATTTGTGTTTATTTTTCATCAGCTTAAAAAATCTTTTATTTTTACAATACTAAAATATGTCTAAAAATAATCTGCTAAGTGGTACCCGATGGCAGTCTAAGTAGAATTTCTTTTAAATTATGATTTCGATTGAATATAAGATAGATGCACAATTTTACGAAGTGGAACACCAGGAACTTTTTAAATTAAAAATATTGTTATTCGTCCACCAGATTTCTTGAGGAAAGTTAGATATAAAAATGGGAAAAATTCACAATATTGCCTTCTATCCCTATCGCATATTTATCACGAAAATAAATGAGTTTTATTGATACAAATATTATCTCGGCTCAACAGGAAATGGGATTGAATCCAAATGAAACGTATTTGAAATAAAGTGGAGATTTAAAAAAATGATTTTATTTGATATTGGACAACATCTTTAATGTTAAAATTTCAATTTAATTTTTTACTATTGTTGCTACGTTTACCAATGTAAATTATGAAAGTTGTTTCATCAATTACTGCCAAGAACTTCACTTTTGTGTAGGTGGTATGTACTTAGAAGATAATATCGAAAATTGTACATTTGGGGAGAAGGATTATTAAATAGCTTGTAGTTGTAATTTATGGCAATATTAATGATGTCAAGCAAACAAAGTGTTGTATTTTATAATTCTGATTGAACTTTGGTGTAGTTGTAACATCTTTGTCATGTAGTATCGATCCGGAGAGGCAAAGTATTGCAAATGGGTCAATAAATTCGCTGTATGTAGGTAAGTATTTAAACAACTTTCTAGATGCTTTCCGACTTTAATGCAGCATGTTTGTACGGAAAATTTTTAATATATTAGAAAAGTTGCGCGTCGGGACGAGGCAATGCGGAGCTCGCGGCACCGACTTTAAAATTTGTTGGTGTATACCCTGTTTTATTTTTATTTTAATAGGATTAGGAGAGCTTTTAATGCGGGAAATTACCAGTTGTGGTTTTAAAAGTTCGTTAAGAACCATCGTTAAGATAATGTCCGTGGTTAATTAGGCTGCTTGACTCGCGCGTCTTTCAACCTGTAAAGACCCGTAATGATGCTTTTTAGTTGTCAAAGCCAGAAAAACTAATTTAAATTATTTACTGTTTCTTTTAACTTCCAGTTTAAATTAAAAACTGCTAGTGCGTTAAATTATTTAACACGATTTCATTTATTGAATAAGCGGAAAGGAAAATTGTAAAGGGAGCTGTGAATTAAATGAAAAAGAATTACTAAAAACCAACCGAGACTGCGCGAAATGTTGTCTAGACCAGCCCAAGGACTGCAGCAAATTCAATCAGAAACAGCTTTTCAAAAATTCATGAACTAAGATCGCTAGTTTGCTGCGAGCAAAACAAAGCCCCGAAGAAAATAAGTATGACGAGAGCCGGCAGCGTAATGTAAAAGATTGTTATTTTGCTTTGTTAGTAAATTCGCTGAAACCCTATTATTGGATTATTCATTGTACCTATTCACTTTTAGGAGTGATTTCGTGTTTATTTAAATTTGATTAAACCGAAACCTTCGACTACTGAAATTACTGAAAACTTCCCTCGCATTAATAACTCTCATAAATCAGTTAAAATAAAAATCCGTCATCTTACAAAGTTCTCATAGGAGTTTAAAAAATCATCTTGGTCTTCATTTATGTTGCGATGTTGGAAGCGCAAAATTTAATGTTGTCTTTTAGACGTAGCCTTCAAGATCAAGGATTTTATATACATATGTAAGTCTCGCTTCTGAGGGATCATTTAGTTAAAAAAATACCCTATTGTTATTTCAGAGATCCAACCATGTGCTTACCAAATTTATTTTAAATCTATCTAGGCGTTTAGTGTGAAAGAGTTACAAACACACATATATACACAAATTTTCGCATTAATAATATTGTAGCTTGTGTAGCGACTAGGTACGAGGGGCGTTCAATATAAACTGAGAATGAGATGCAAACTCTTTTAATATTACGAAATTAAATACTGGCCGGTAAAGCTAATCTATCTAGCTGATTGCTATGAAAAAAAAAACTAACTGTCTTTTGTTTAAAAAAATATACGGTAATTTCTTTGCAATGCTATTGAGTACGTTAGCGAAAATGGAGAAAATTGAACTGCGCGCCGTTATCAAATACTTGTGTTTGAAAATTTTTTCTACGGACCAAGTCAATTTGGATTTGCGGGACACTTTAGGGTCTAATGCTCCTCCGTATTCGACAGTCGCACGTTGGTGCGCCGAATTTAGACGTGGAAGAACATCGACAATGGACGACCCCCGCTCCGGACGCCCTACTATAGCAGTAACTGAATAAATTGTGAAAAAAGTCGAAAACTCAGTTTTGGCGGATCATCGTGTCACGGTTCGTTTTATTGTTGAAAATGTAAAGATTTCAACGGGGAGCGTGCATAATATTTTACATGAACGCTTGGGTATGAAAAAGGTATCTGCGCGTTGGGTACCAAGAATGCTTACTGACACGCAAAAACAAACTAGAGTCGAGATTTGTCAAGAAGCTTTGGACCTGATACAGCAAGACCGGGAACTTTTTTTGGCGCGATTTATAACAATGGACGAAACATGGCTCCATCATTACGACCCTGAAACGAAACTGCAGTCTATGACATGGAAAAGGCCATCATCTCCAACTCCGAAGAAATTCAAGGTGGGCCCATCTGCCGGTAAGGTCATGGGCTCTGTTTTTTGGGATGGTAAAGGGGTATTAATGATTGAGTATCTCAAACATGGAGCCACTATTACGGGCACTTTATACGCCAAACAAATAGCAACATTGCGCAATGAGATCCGCGAAAAACGGCGAGGTAAACTCTCGAAAGTTGTGCTGTTCCACCAGGACAATGCCATGGCACACAAGTCCATCGTTGCAATGGCTGCAATTCGTGATGCTGGGTTCAATATCCTTAAGCAACCTCTGTATTCACCAGATCTCGCTCCCAGTGATTTCTTCCTATTTCCGAGATTGAAACAATACCCGAGAGGCCAGAAATTTGAAGACGACGACGCGGTAGTCGCTGCAGTACAAGATTTTTTAAGCACTCAAGATGAGACCTTTTTTAAAAATGAAATTTTAAGTTTAGAAAAAAGATATTATAAGTGTATTATGCTAAAAGGTGACTATGTCGAAAAATAAAATTACATTTAGTAAAAGTTGTTTATAACATACTCATTCTCACTTTTTATGAAACGCCCCTAGTACTAGTGGTATCTAGTCATAAATTAGCGAAACCGCAAAGTTTCTCAACTTGGCTGCATAAATACAACTTCCAACTATCTTCTTTCGGACTTCGGTCCCAAGGCATAACATCTGCCTCGAGAGTGATCTCTCTTTTGTATCCTACCCCCACATTGGTGACCCACGACATTGGACAAAAAAAGCAACCTTCGAAGACATACAAGACGAAAACACAGTCTCACTGCAAGCCAGGCTACCGCACTGTTGTTCACCACTTGCATGATGTTGTATCTCCATGCCTGGTGCCAACAATCTGCATACCATCCTCCCACTACTACCACTCACTCCAACAAGGAGCCAGAAGCAGCAAAGGAACAACAACGCTCGCCGACGAGGCTCTGAGCGACATGGACATGGCCCTTGCAAGCACCCAAATGACGCAGACTGCTCTGCAAATCTGTACCGACTCTAAAAGGGGGGCCGATATAGCGACTACTAGCGCCATCTAGTCGTCAATTAGAGAAACCACTATATTCTACATCGCGCTATCAAAGTTTCTCAACTTGGGTGCATATATACAATTTCAAAATAAGATCTTTCTATTGTACCTAACCTACCCCCCACGAATAGGAATGTAATGAACGTCAATGATGCTAAAGTAAGTCTACTACAGAACAGTACATGTTTAAAATGGATGATGTACAATATATTAAGTATGTTACAGTCAAAACTCATAACCGGTCAAAACCACTTTGAGTGGATATCCCTAGACATGGAACCCTTGGCGCGCTCTATCTCTAAATTTCCATGGTTTTTTTGTTTGATTGCACTCGCCATTGTCCGAATTGCCAGCATAAAAGATCGCAAAAAATATTAGCGAAATATTTTTGCATAAATTATGTTCACAATTTCGCCGCTTCTCAATGAGGATCAATGGTATTGTGGACGGTTTCTTGTTTGCATCTCAATAAAATTCAAACCCTTTGTTTTCCATTGAACGCCTGTTAGCATAAATGAAGTAGGTACTGGGCCCAGATTTTATACAATATTTTAAATACATATGTACATCGGATTAATATGAATTGGGCATTAGTGAATCACTTAGTGCAATTCGTGAAAGGGTTTTTAGCTAATGTTCAGTTTTTTATATTACTTTTATCTTGAAAAAGGTGTCACTGAACAATTTTTAATTACACCATTTCCCTAAACAATTAAACTTTTATTTTGTTTTCCTTACTTACCAACTATATATTTTTTTAATAATAAGTTCATTAAATACCTAAAGTAAAAGGAAAGAAGAGTAAAGAATATAAACCAATCGACTAATATCTGAGAGGTTACGTACATACCTCAAAAGAAAAACTGGCCAAGTGCGAGTCGGACTCGCGCACAGAGGGTTCCGTACAAATTTTTAGGTATTTAAAAATGTACGCCGTAAACAGCCGTAACTATAATAATAAAGTAATAACAGAACCCTGCTTCTAAGTAAAATGTACGCAGTGTGAGATCATTTTATATTGATTAGCCAGGACCCCCTTAATATTTAATATAATTATATTTTTATTATATGTCGTTGTACCAGCCGCAGTAATATATGATGAAAATGAAAAAAAAAATGGAAATTTTAAAATGTCTAGTAAACGCCATTTTATAAAGATCGAGTTAAAAACGCTGAAAAAAACACATTTCTTGTATGGGACCTCCTTTAATTTATAACTTTATTTTATTTTTTGTATTTTTTGTTATTGCGGCAACAGAAATACATCACTGTCTAGCTATCATGGTTCATAAGATACAGCCTGGTGACAGGCAGACGGACAGTGGAGTCATAGTAATAGGGCTCCGTTTTACCCTTTGTGTACATAACTCTAAACAAGAACCAAAGACACAGCAAAACTAAGAGAAAAATCTGAAAATCGTTAACTTGTTGTTATACGAGGGGCGTTCAATATAAAGTGAGAATGAGATGCAAACTCTTTTAATATTACGAAATTAAATACTGGCCGGTAAAGCTAATCTATCTAGCTGATTGCTATGAAAAAAAAAACTAACTGTCTTTTGTTTAAAAAAAAAACGGTAATTTCTTTGCAATGCTATTGAGTACGTTAGCGAAAATAGAGAAAATTTAACTGTGTGCCGTTATCAAATACTTGTGTTTGAAAAATTTTTCTACGGACCAAGTCAATTTGGATTTGCGGGACACTTTAGGGTCTAATGCTCCTCCGTATTCGACAGTCGCACGTTGGTGCGCCGAATTTAGACGTGGAAGAACATCGACAATGGACGACCCCCGCTCCGGACGCCCTACTACAGCAGTAACTGAAGAAATTGTGAAAAAAGTCGAAAACTCAGTTTTGGCGGATCGTCGTGTCACGGTTCGTTTTATTGCTGAAAATGTAAAGATTTCAACGGGGAGCGTGCATAATATTTTACATGAACGCTTGGCTATGAAAAAGGTATCTGCGCGTTGGGTACCAAGAATGCTTACTGACACGCAAAAACAAACTAGACTAGAGATTTGTCAAGAAGCTTTGAACCTGATGCAGCAAGACCGGGAACTTTTTTTGGTGCGATTTATAACAATGGACGAAACATGGCTCCATCATTACGACCCAGAAACGAAACTGCAGTCTATAACATGGAAAAGGCCATCATCTCCAACTCCGAAGAAATTCAAGGTGAGCCCATCTGCCGGTAAGGTCATGGGCTCTGTTTTTTGGGATGGTAAAGGGGTATTAATGATTGAGTATCTCGAGCATGGAGCCACTATTACGGGCACATTATACGCCAAACAAATAGCAACATTGCGCAATGAGATCCGCGAAAAACGGCGAGGTAAACTCTCGAAAGTTGTGCTGTTCCACCAGGACAATGCCCCGGCACACAAGTCCGCCGTTGCAATGGCTGTAATTCGTGATGCTGGGTTCGATATCCTTAAGCATCCTCCGTATTCACCAAATCTCGCTCCCAGTGATTTCTACCTATTTTCGAGATTGAAACAATACCTGAGAGGCCAGAAATTTGAAGACGACGACGCGGTAGTCGCTGCAGTACAAGATTTTTTAAGTACTCAAGATGAGACCTTTTTTAAAAATGGAATTTTAAGTTTAGAAAAAAGATATACTAAGTGTATTATGCTAAAAGGTGACTATGTCGAAAAATAAAATGACATTTAGTAAAAGTTGTTTATAACATACTCATTCTCACTTTTTATTGAACGCCCCTAGTATATTAAGTGTATTATGCTAAAAGGTGACTATGTCGAAAAATAAAATGACATTTAGTAAAAGTTGTTTATAACATACTCATTCTCACTTTTTATTGAACGCCCCTAGTATCATTTAAAAAAAAATTGCAATTATCAACTTACATTTCCTATTTGTGAAGCGACCAGATAAATGTTGATGTACGAGATTTCTTCAATTATGAAGTTAACTTTGTCTTTCAGTTCTACCCATTTTCTTGATACAGCAGCGTTGGTAGGTGATTTAATTGTTAATTAATTTGAGTAATGAGTAATAAAAATGATAAGCCAACACGTACTTGATCAGCTTTTTGTAATATTTATGATGACACGTTAATAACCTTTTTTGTTTGGCGGTTCTCTCGTGAGAAAATTTATATTTGAATACTTCTAGTTTTGTTATTTACATTTGTTATTCTACCAAGCAAATTCCAAAAACTTTCTTTTTGTTAAACGTTTCAACGTAATTTTAATTCAACCGTATTATTTTGTATTTACGTATGCATTTTTGTTAAAGCTGATCAGCGATTGACTTCTGATGGAATGCAGATAAGGCCGAAGATGCAGCTCAGCAGTTCACCGACAGCCCATTCACCCTGACCTTAAATAGCCCCAAATAATTATGACAGAACCCGCATAAAATCACCCAGGCCTGCGTATGGATTTCTATCCATTTCCACTCTACCAGATTACCCAAGTAAATGATATCGATACCTGGTTTTAATTGAGTTTAAGCAACTATACGAGTATTTTAATCAATAGTATTGCCGTCTCCGGATCCGGACGAGCACAGGCCCGGGAACATCTTGTGGCAAACTTGTAAAGGCATCTCTAACTTAAACGTAAGTTTTTTGATAAGTCAGTGTTTAAACGATAGGGAGGTGGGGAGTTACAGGTGGCGAGGGTGTGAGAGAAGGCCATGTAGTGCTGCGTCGTTGGCGAAACGTCGATGTTACATTTTTAGAAGTCGATAAAGAGTTTTCGCTTTTAATTTGAATGGAACAAATATAAATTCAGTAACTGCTCTAAGAGCGATTACCGGTGGATACTCTTCTAAACAAATGCAGCTTTGACTTATTAATGTTTTTTTTATTACATTTAGCTTTGTACCTACAAAGCTGTAAATTTTTTGAGATTTTCAATGTATTGAGTAATTACATTTAAAAATAATACTCAATTTATTTTTGATATTTTATTGATAAGAATGTGTTACTTGTTTATGAATTGAAAAAAAAATCCTTTTATTAAATCAATAAGACATCTTGATATAAAACGCAAACAACGTGATTATTTTTTTACTTGCAATAAAACGATAGATAGGTACAATTCATCATTATCATCATTTCAGCCGAAAGACGTCCACTGCTGAACATAGGCCTCCCCCAAGGCTCGCCAAACAGATTGGCCCTGCGCCATCCGCATCCAATGGGTTCCCGCCACCTTCACCAGGTCATCGGTCCATCTTGTTGGAGGCCTACCTACACTGCGTCTTCCGGTCCGCGGACGCCACTCAAGAACCTTGCGGCCCCATCGGTTGTCAATTCTACGAGCGATGTGCCGTGCCCACTGCCACTTAAGCTTGAAAATATTTTTCACTAATTAAAATATGATTCAGTTTTTGAATACGTTGTTATTATTAGCTTCACTTGTAACTATTACTATTACCTAACTATGTGTTTAATGGAATCTTTGAACTTGATTTTCACCCACTTCTTATAGTAGCATTGACAGAAAACTGGTCAATTATGCGTAGGTCTGTTGACAATACAACAATACCATTACTTTCGAACCGATCTGATGATGGAGCCCGAATCCGTCTGCTCGTTTGCCCCCTATATCATAAAAAAAAAAAAAAAAAGCTATAATTTTAGTATGTATTTTTTTCTGGGTGGATTCAGTTCTAGCGAATGTAAGTCTCGGTTTTGTACCTACATAGCTTCATTGATTAAGTCGAACTACCTGACGATCGCACAGCTAGCAGCGGAGATACGAGTAAGTATGTATTTTTTCAAGCACAGCTTTTGAATGCACGCTCAAAGTTAGACGCATTAAGCCACAGGTGAGTAGGTACTGTACAACTGAACAGGCAGCGGCGACTAGACAGGCCGAGGTGGATATGGCAAGCGATTGAGCGAAATGAGCGGATTTCCGGATAAAGGTTTTCATAGCAAATCAGCAGGCCCTATACTACGAGGCGAGAAATTCGAACTTCGTTTCATGCCGTTCCTTTCACGCTAATGGTATTTATTACGAGAGTGAGAGGGACCGCACGATCCGAACTTCGAACTTCGAATTTCGTAGTAACCCCCCAGGTAATGTTGTTTGCACCGGTTCCCCGTGCGATGTTATTATGGCGCGAGGTAAGGGAATGTGCATCACTCGCACAAACTTGTGTAAAGTTTATTATGAGTGTGTGAAGTGATACAGTGTAATTTAATTAATGTTTGTATTGATATAATAACAAATAAATAAATAAATAATAGGAAAATGTGGAAGTTGAAAGGAAAGTCCTTTGTCCAAAAACGGAAAGAAAAAAGGTTGACAAAAACGTATAATAGCAGAAAAAAAACAATTATAATAAAATAGTACCCCAATAAATCAGTCTACAAAAATTGTACGTGGCACGAGACATTGCTAATTTCGCTCAGGTTTATAAAAATGTGCTTCGCCGTTTAGAATATCAAAAAAAAAATTAAAGAAATACCTTAATCAATTTTTATCGATAGTTCGGCCAGACATCCGAACGTCACTATGAAGCAACAGGGTCTTGGACGCGTGCGCGTTGCCACCCCAAGTGGCATAAATGCCCGTGCGGGTCTGTTTGGCGCTCAGAGCCACGTCCGCCGCCGCCGCAGCAGTCTCCAGAGCCCGCGACGTGACTGCTACGGCCTCGTAGCAATGTTCATATCACCTGTGTGAAATTTCACCGCAGTTCCGAACAGTTGACTCAAAACAAAAGAAACTGTACTTTTATTTCTGTGGCCATGACTTTGAAGTGATGAACGTTTTGTGCTGTGATTGTGACCAGTGCCGGTTTTAAAAGGTCAGTGGAAAGTAAACTATTTTGTATGGGTTGTTTTTAAATTTTTGTTTTTTTTTTTGTTTTTATTTATTTTATTAATTTTTTTTTTTTTTAGTTTCAGGAGTGTTTCTGTTTGCTGTAGAAAATAATTCAAGGAATTTATGTTTCTCTGCAGGAGCCTGTAAAATTTGTTAAGTTAAAGGATTAATTTTTTTGATGATTTGATTAAATTTTGTGGAGTTGGTTTTTTTTTACTCTAAAATGGGTGCTTAAAAACAGATTTTTTGCATAAAATTTATGGAAATGAAGTAATTTATAAACAAAGTTTATATTTTTATTTATAATATGGCTCGCAAAAATTTTTTAAATAAATTTTATATTGCTGACTATGCTTAATAAATTTCAATTTATGTAAATCTTTAAATAATCATATGCAGTGTAGGTAAATTGAACGCCAACTTTTGTAAAAAAAACTGTGCAGGTATTTAAAACATCACTTTTTTTCAACAAAACAGCCAAAGATTTCGTACAGTCAAGTGCAAAAATATGTACCGATTTAATCCTCTCATAATTATGTACCGATACCCTAATTCGACGACTTTAGGGCTATGAGAGATATTTATGGGCAATATTGACATGTACTTGATTCGAAAATACAATATAATTATTATCCCTTTAATTAAACCGGGATTGGCTATGCGAAAATTTCTATGGTGTTAAATTATTCACTTTCAGTGAATTTTTATTTTCATTTTGACCTCGGTAAAAGTATATTTTATGTGCTTAAAATGCTGGGGACGGATACCAACTCGCAAATTAGCAAAATACGGCAGAAATAAATATTGAAATGAATAAAATTAATTAATTTATTGGCACTTAGTTGGAATTTTAATTTCTGTGAAAAGCAACAGTACAAATTTAGAATTTGTCACGATACAAGGATTTTATCTTTTGCACAAGATTAGCCCGCATAATCTTCATTCCTAGCTTACTTTGAAATTTAGTATAAAAAGAGGTTGTGCTAGAATATATTCCTAAAAAAAAATTATGTTGTTTTACCCAGTTCAGAATTTAAAAGAAACTATCGATTATTGCAAAGTTTAAAAAACCAGACAAGAGCGTGTTGGGCACGTCCAGGATAGGGTTCCGCAGCTGTTACGAAAATATCCTTGCATATATTATTAATTTTACTATTTATTATACCTACTATCTATTAAACAAGCAATATTTTATAGGTCAGGCTGTTATTTACTCTTAAACTACTAATAATTCTAAAGGAAACCTAGCTATTATAGTTTTCCTTGTTAATTTAACATTATTTCCCATACTGATTTTTTCAAAATTTTTGTACCAACAGTTTAGCTTTTAGAAGGAGGGGGGAGCCTCGATTTTAACGAAAAATTTCACTTTAAAGTTGAATATTTTGCAAACGAATCACTGTATCGGAAAAACGTCTTCACAACCTTGAAATGATTTTGAAAGACCTATCCAAAGATACACCGGACTATAAGGTTAGACGAGAAAAAAAACAACGGGTTGCACTCCGGGAGTGCCGGCAGAAGTGAAAACTTGTAAATTAACGTTGTGCCGTCTTACAAACCCCCCTCCCCCCCTCCCCCCCCCCGTCTAACAAATTTTCGATCAGGGTCACGTGTTCTGACGCGAGTTTAACATTTTTTATCCATCCCAAAAAGACCGCAACGCCGCTAAATAAGTTATCACTTGTAATTTATTGAATCAGGCGTTACTTTGCGGAGGTCCATATTAATGAACTAAAACAATTACTTTGCTCACCCGCGACCTTACAATAGTTACGTTTATGCAAGAAATGTGCGTTCATGCAGTTCCTCCACCTCCACACTGTACGAACACACACAAATCACATAAACCCAACCATCACCACCACCAAGCTACACTGACGCGTTTCGAACTCAACCAGAGCTCATCTTCAGAGTTACCACAACCGTATGCTATGCTACCAAACGTTAAACTAACAAACCAAAACAAATGTTTTAACTTGTCACTGTAACTTCTCAAGTACCCACTTTATTTTTCTTATTCTCAAACTACCCCACAAAAATTAACTTTTATTGACATATTTAAAACTACCTTGAATTTTTTTTGTTTATTTATTTATAAGGCATATTTAATTAATACTAACTGTTCAAATTCGATCCAAGCCGCAGTAAAGGAGAAGATACTAAATTTACCTGTTCATTAATAATAGACCCCATAGTGTTGTACCTAATTATTTCCATGCATTCCAGAGCATCCAGACGCAACCCCTTGCCGCAATAATGTAACACTTCATAAGAATCTGAATCTAACAATGAATGATTTGATTCCAACAAATGTTTTGCAAAATTCGATCTATCTGGATGCTCATTCCTATATGCCGAAACATGCTCTTTAAATCTAGTATTAAAACTTCGGCCTGTCTGTCCTACGTATATCCCATTGCAGTCATTACAAGTAAGCTTGTATACCCCCGATCTAGTTCCCTTATCTACCTGTTCTTTGTGGTTACATAGCCTAGAGTACAAAGAGTTGTTAGTCTTAAAGGCAACATTAATATTGTTTGATTTTAAAATGCCATAAATCTTATTAGACAAACCCCCGACGTAAGAGATGCTAGATCTATATTTGTTAGTAGACTGAGAAGGTAACGCAGCGTCTGATAAGATTTATGGCATTTTAAAATCAAACAATATTAATGTTGCCTTTAAGACTAACAACTCTTTGTACTCTAGGCTATGTAACCACAAAGAACAGGTAGATAAGGGAACTAGATCGGGGGTATACAAGCTTACTTGTAATGACTGCAATGGGATATACGTAGGACAGACAGGCCGAAGTTTTAATACTACATTTAAAGAGCATGTTTCGGCATATAGGAATGAGCATCCAGATAGATCGAATTTTGCAAAACATTTGTTGGAATCAAATCATTCATTGTTAGATTCAGATTCTTATGAAGTGTTACATTATTGCGGCAAGGGGTTGCGTCTGGATGCTCTGGAATGCATGGAAATAATTAGGTACAACACTATGGGGTCTATTATTAATGAACAGGTAAATTTAGTATCTTCTCCTTTACTGCGGCTTGGGTCGAATTTGAACAGTTAGTATTAATTAAATATGCCTTATAAATAAATAAACAAAAAAAATTCAAGGTAGTTTTAAATATGTCAATAAAAGTTAATTTTTGTGGGGTAGTTTGAGAATAAGAAAAATAAAGTGGGTACTTGAGAAGTTACAGTGACAAGTTAAAACATTTGTTTTGGTTTGTTAGTTTAACGTTTGGTAGCATAGCATACGGTTGTGGTAACTCTGAAGATGAGCTCTGGTTGAGTTCGAAACGCGTCAGTGTAGCTTGGTGGTGGTGATGGTTGGGTTTATGTGATTTGTGTGTGTTCGTACAGTGTGGAGGTGGAGGAACTGCATGAACGCACATTTCTTGCATAAACGTAACTATTGTAAGGTCGCGGGTGAGCAAAGTAATTGTTTTAGTTCATTATCACTTGTACTCTAAGAATGTATTTTTCTAAATTTTATTGTCTAGATAATTGCTACGCATGTCCATGCAAAATTACAGCTTTCTAGCCCTAATAATCTTTGAGCTAAGTCCCGGACGGACGGATGGACAGACAGACAGATATGGCGAAACTATAAGGGGTCCGTTTTTACCATTTTGACTCCGGAACCCTAAAAAAAGCAATTTAGGGTTTCAAAACCTCAGGAGTCCATAATTATTTGCAGCAAAATCACTTTCTGCTAGAGTATAGAGTACCTACAAGCTGTCATTTTAGTGATACCTACAGCTTTTTAGACAGATTGAATGTGACAGCAAAAATTTACAGCGACAAAAAAAAAATTGCAAAAGCAAGGATCATAAATCGGTTTCTCGTGCTATTAAAACCCGATACCAGTTAGAATACTCCCTGTTTGAAATATTGACTGAAAGACTTCATCAGATTTAATTTGACCGTTGTCAATTTCAGTACGACCTACCCAAAATTAGGTAAGTATCGACACTTCGCCGTGTTTTTCGATTAAATAGTAATTGATCAACTGATGTCATCTCTTGTCAGCCCGCCGTCACTGAAAATTTTAATAGATGAATGAGATTTTGGGCACTTTCAGAAAAAGCTTACTCCTAATGGCGGTGTCAAAAATAAGTGTTAAACCTCAACACGAAGATATCAGGTACAGTGTAGCAATAAAAAAACCGATAAGTAACGAGAAAAAAGCGGTCGCGGTCGTATACATAGTTGAGTCTGCCTTTGCCCTAGAGAGCTGAGGATGTGAGTTTAAACCTCGACCAGTATATCGCACGTTTTGTCGCTTTTCTTAAATTACCAAACAAAGTCATACTTATTTTAAGGAAAAACTTATCTAGTCATGAGCCATCATCAATAGTCGAGTCGGACTCGCGCACTGAGGGTTCCGTACAAATTTATATGTATATCTATGAACATCCAGTCTTAGCAGACCCCTGCCCCTAAGCAAAATGTGCGCAGTGTGGGATTTCGCAATTTTTTCTTTATCTGTGCTATGAGACGTTGCTTTGTACAAAATTTCAAGATTCTGTGTTCACGGGAAGTACCCTGTAGGTTTTGATTCCCTTGCGAGTGTCGAAAATTTGCGGCATAAAGAGATTGGTTACTGATATAGACAGACAGACAAAAAAAATATGTTTTTCGCAATTTTTCCTTTATCTGTGCTATATAAGTCCTTGCTTCGTACCAAATTTCAAGATTCTGAGTTCACGGAAAGTAAGTAAGTAAGTTTTGTTTTATTTGCGAAAAGCATAATTTTTTTTGTCTGTCTGTCTATATCAGTAACCAATCTACAATGATCCCACACTGCGCACATTTTGCTTAGGAGCGGGGGTCTGCTAAATTTCTACGGAACCCTCGGTGCGCGAGTCCGACTCGAACTTGGCCGGTTTTTTCCTTTTGAGGTACGGAACCCTAAAAACAGTAAATAAGTGCGAGTCGGACTCGCTCTCGAAGGGTTCCGTACCATTATCTATAAGAACGGCAAAAATAACGTTTTTTTTGTAAGGGGGCCCCTTAAATATTTTTGTTTTATTTTAATTTAATTATTTATTTTTAAAGTAAATATATAACTTAATATTTTGTGAATATTTCAAGCGTCTAACTGTTGCCGTTATCAATATCGAGCAAAAACGAGCAAAAAAATCACGTTTGTTGTATGGGAGCCCCCTTAAATATTTAGTGAATTCTAGTTTTTAGTATTTGTTGTTATAGCGGCAACCAAAATACATCATCTATGAAAATTTCAACTGTCTAGCTATCATGGTTCATGAGATACAGCCTGGACACGGACAGACGGACGGACAGCGGAGCCTCAGTAATGGGGTCCCGTTTTTACCCTTTGGGTACGGAACCCTAAAAACTGCGGAAATATGCAAAAATAGAGTAAAAAACATGCAATTATTTATATGAATTAATTTTGTCAGGACTTTTGTCTCTGTAAAGTACCTATACCTATGCGAATCTTCAACATAAAACGTAAAAAATTATGCAAACAATGTCACGCCTATTTAATAAAGCCTCCTTAAAATTCATCCAGAACAATTTCGAACTTCTTAATTCGCAATGCAAATTAAGTAAACGAGATATAACATTGTGGATCTATTTAAAAGTACTTAGAGCAGAAAAATAACGAAGATGATACTACAATTTCAGTAGCTCGTTCAGACGTCCAGTTTAACTTGACGCCATTTTAAGTGTGTGCTGCTGAAGTACGTGGGGAACGTTAAAAATGAAATTAAGTACTTCGATAATGCATTAAGAGTAGTATCGTAGCTTGCTCTTTGCAAAGTTGGGGCGGAGGCAGGCAAGCAGAATATAGCGCGGCGGCGGTATTGGCAAATGCGGAATGAATGTAACCTACCGGAATAAAGTTGTAAGCGTGAGCTGCGACATTTCACACCACCTGCTTCAGACCGTACATTAACGTACGTGGACGCCATATCAATAGCCGAATTACAACTTTTTATATTTACCACATTGCCTGAATTTGGACTCTGTGCACAGAATAGCTAATTATTGTTTTTTTATGCGGTAACAATTTCCGTAGCCGCTTTCATAAAAATTACACGCAATTTGATTAAGGTTCAAATCTGGTTTGTTACCTCAAGTATCCATATTGCCAACACACTTATTAACTTCGGTCCTTTTATAGAACAAAGACGTTATATAAATATTTTTTTTTTTTGGTATTTTAATCTCGATAATTTATTTTGTGGAGGGCTGGGGACCGCCGGGAGGCCACCCCGTGCAAATCGACAAAGGTGGGGAATTAATCTAATGTCAAAGCGTTCCCTACCAATAATATAATAGGAGAACAAAACTTATCTTCAATTACGATTTCATCATTTGATTCTGTACACAGATACAACGTATTCATAGTAATAGTAAAGATCTCTCATTTTATTTAACCTAAAACCCAGTTAATTATAAACTATTATTGTGTTAAAAAAACCTTCTGTTTTTACCTTTGTATCTAGCGCAAAATGTTTCCAAAGTGAAGATAGTCCTGTGGAAAATAATTCAACCTATATTATTCTAACACCAGGTGACATCGAATTTTCTATCTAATTAAAGGTGAACACAGAAAGTTTCATCTGAACCATTTTTCCCGGTAACTAAGCCCCTTCCCAGTCCCCGGCGTGCCCAGTGCGACGAAATGGGAAATTTCAATTTCACAGTAAGATTTTATTAAAGTATAGAGGCTTGGGAACCGCTCGAATATAGTTGGAAACAAATAAACGACTTTCCTGGACTTTTTTCCTTTTTATACATAAAAGCGTCGAGTTGATTTATCGTCGGAGCTGCGAGCGATCGCTGGCCTGCGTCGAATCTAGATCGACAGAGCATTTAAATTTATTTTTAAGAACATATTGTACATTTATTCGATCTCAAAAAATAACCTGATATTTTTTATTGTGGTGTGATATTTATAAATTATCAATGTATTATCTTAACTTGCTTTGATAAAACCCTCTGGGTGTGTGTGTCTTCACGGAACATCAAATAATACGCAGTAAATTCAAATACAGCAAGAAATGTTACTATCAAAAAATCTTTAGCGCTGACTCTTGCGGCTCTTGCCGCATTAAACTGCTTATTTGCAAATAGGTGGAGATCAAGAGGTTGGCCTATGTTACATTGTAGTTAGCTGTACAAATCAACTGACTGAAAAATGTTCTGTTCAAACGAAAACTTAACTAGCGTCGTTAGATAGCCAACTTTTTGAATTTCCTTCATATGCAATTTAACACTTTTGACACATACTTTTCCCCCAAGTTCTCAGTAATAATATTTAGTTTTACATTCGTCTTCATAGCTAGTTTAAATCAAAGATTAAAGTGTTGCCTTCTTTTAAAATAGTTCAAGAGCCGTCAAGACGAAGAAGACGGATGGTGCAAGCACCTACTTAACACTCACTTTGTGTAGTTTGTGTTGATGTCTGTCGATTCATTCAACCATGTTCAACATAATATACAATGTATCATGCTATCATGTGCAAGTGCCAACCTTTAGAGGTAACTTTAAATTATTTGCTTAACTATAGTACCTTACATCGGGATACGACTGTCGGTTACGAGGAGCAGTTTCAATTCTACTAGAATAGTCTATTGGCTGCTACAGTACGAGAGTACATGAAACAAAAAAGTGTAGTTCGACTAGAAGTAGGTAATGTAAACAAATTAGCTGTAGCAAAGCTGTGTGGATTTTAAACGGGGCACTAGCGGAATTCCGCCGGTGCCGGTCTCGCGTAACGCGCCAACCTAAAAGGTAAATGGGTCATAAAGGCATATCAATATTGACCGCGCAACTCCCATCCAGCGTACATCATGCCCGTTATATTGGCCATATCTCACGGTATGCCGAGAAGCCATTTTTTTCAACAGTAATTTATGAACGCGTCGCTGTATTTTTATAATCGACGCCACATACGAATTTTTGCTGTCTGACAATGATTACGCAATTTCAGTTTAGAATTTATATGAAATTAGAAAATAAAAGTAAGATTAGAGACAAAAAAAAATAGCTAAATATATGAAAAATATCTGTTTTGAAAGCAGATTGAGAAAGTTATCCGTATATGCCAACGCTCTGGTTGGTGTAATGGCAAAGTACGCATTACCAAAACCTTAAAAATAAAACAGTAATCGGAAAATAAATTCTCCGAGTATGATATTATTATTGAGACAATGGGCCCACGCGGGAACTATGTACAGCCATCAACTCTCATTCTGGCCGGAGGTCTATGCCTTCCAGTGTGACATATACAGGCTTGTGATGATAATGATAATCAACAAATTAAATATGGTTCCATTAAATCTAATATACCTTGAACATTTTTTACAAAGCTCTGTCTATTTAACTTGTGTCAATCAGTAACCATTACCTTGCAGATATTATTTTTGTGAGCAATTTCATTAATTACCTACTACCATACTCAAAAATATTTTGTCTATGACCGCTACCTAATTATTTGAACAACAAAACCCCTTTTAATTGCTAAGTTGATGCCATGTAATTACGGGCGCAGCGTAAACAAAAGAATAAACATTAATGGTATTGTTCCATTACCTGCATCTTTAAATATTTGATGTCTATTAGAATATCCAATTATACACGCGTCCCTTCCTATGTTTACTGTAATTTATGTATTGAATACCTATGCCTTAAATTAGACAGTACTTTAAGAATAAACACACCGGCACAGTTTGCTTTTATTTGGTAGAATTATTTGGTTTCGTTGGATACCTGTATGTAGTGATTACAATCGCCACGCAACTGCAAATAGGTAGTATTCGAACGCTAGCACCACCAATTACTTACCTAATTATATGTATAATTGTCTAAGTATTTATGTACCTAAGTAAATAATAATATTTGTTAAAAGCATTTTCGCTGGACGGTTATTATAAAACTTACGTCAAAACTAAATGGGTAGCTTGAGATCAATATCAGATTAATAAAATATTGACCCTAATAAAAATTCTAAATTTTAACATTTTTATAAATATCCTTGTAGTTTTTTTTCTCTATTTTATTAAAAAGGATAAGTAATTTAGATCCCCAGGTGTCCTTATAAAAGGGCTAAGTAATAACTGGAAAACAATTTCACTATTCAACATTTTCTTTCAATAATTACTAAAACTAGAACACATTAAAAAAAAAGAAAATAATTACTTGGTGGGCTGGTAGCTCTGCTGGGCCACAACACCCAGGCCTTAACTTCGCGGCGATTTACCAATGCGTAAACGGAACTAGTTACTATATTTTAAATTCTTTTTTCAAATAAGGGTCATATTTGCTTAATCTGTAACTCTTATGAACTGGTCTATCAGCTCTCTTAATGGTGACATAGATTTTGGACACACTCTGAATATAAATTATGAATAAAAAGAAAACGTAAAACCAATTCAATAAATACAACCCAATTTTCACAAAACCGATTGTATTAAAATGTTTTCTAAACATCATACTTTAACTCATACTCGTATTAGCACAGGGGACCTTTTTAAATTTGGCGGCGTTGGGCCGGGCTGATAACACTTTATGTTCACAAAGAGTTGTTTTAGGCTCCACTTTACATAATGAACTGGTATAAAGTCTAAACGTGAATAGGCTGTGCTGTAACGAAACACAACAAACAATTTAATAATGTACTCTGGTAATATACATTTGAGGTGGAAATTATCGGATAACCATAGAAGCACTAGGTAACGGATTTTTTTGCACTCTTAAAGTGAATTTGTAATTTTTAAAAATCCGATATGGATTTTTTAAAAATTACAAATTCACTTTAAGAGTGAAATAGTAAAATTTTCTGAAAATGTATTGAGTAGATAATTTGTATAATTTTATATATCGGCACTACTTTGAAAAAAGCTCGTATCTGAAAATCGATAATCTGGATAAATGAACTTTACTAAGTGTGCATCAAGGTTCAGTTTGGTTCACATATTGATTTAAGATACGAGATTTTTTCAAAGTAGTGTCGATGTCTTTAGTAGCAAAGTAAATATTCTTTTAAATTTTATTAATGAATTGGACATACTTACATAGTTCAAGTCCTTTTAAACACTTGTAGTCTTTTAGGTATGCTAAAATGCTACGATTTAATAACCAATAAATTTTTACTCACTTTCTTTGGCAAAGTTGATTGATTTAATAGTTTCTACAACATTATGCTTAATATAGCTAGCTTTTTCATGAACTAAAATAAATCTACACGTTTTCTATTGTTATTCTGGAAATTTCAGAAGAGCTCAACTGACAAAATTCGATAGCTAAACATACAGTTTTCTAATTATGAAACTTAAATACGTTCAAGGAGGAATGCTATGAAGTTTCCTATTTTATTTATGCAGACAAGGGTACATCCAAAAATAAAATATTGGTTTTGTTAATTCAATACGGCCATCTCTTGTGAAGCTAACGATAAACGAAGACTTATTTAATAATCGATTCAACACAAAGCAGCAGACTCAAATTATCCATCCATTTGTGATAAGAAAAGTTCAACGTTGTGAATAAATGTTGTGTGTACGTGTGTTGCTGTTTCATTATAATTTGGCGCGGATGCTTTATTTACATTGCTTGGCGGAACAATTGTGAAGATTATTTTGTAGAAATAAACAATTGGCGTGCGGGCAGGGACTGGGCGGCCCTGATAACGCGGCACGTGAGGACGAATACGTTAGCGATACACCGACTTTTGGCTGATGTAGCTGACTCGCCGATAATGATATCCCTTTTATACACAAGTTTAGCCATAAAGCGGGAAATTTCGAACTCGAAGTGCTCGAACTTGACTAACATGGGAACCGTTCAGTATCAATCACTTATTTTAAAGTGATTTGTTGCGGAGACGTGTTTATCCTAATGGCCGTGTTTTAAATTATTAAGTGTACCGGTTTATTAATTACGTTATATTATAACTAAGATAGCTCCCATTTAACGACCGCCTTAGCCTAGTTGGTAGTGACCCTGCCTACGAAGCAAGAGGTCCTGGGTTCGAATCCCGGTAAGGGCATTTATTTGTGTGATGAGCACGAATATTTGTTCCTGAGTTATGGATGTTTTCTATGTATTTAAGTACTAGCTTTTGCCCGCGGCTTCGCTCGCGTGTACTATGAGTATTCCAAAGAACCAAGATATCAAGCAAGCAAGCATACAGGCAAGCAAGCAAGCAGGTCCACAATTGACCGAGAAATGGGTGAACATACCTACATAAAAAAAATCATAAAGTGGAATGCATAACCTCCTCCTTCTTTAGAAGTCGGTTAAAGTGCCCTTTGCGGCCTACTTACAGTATAAACTTATGAATTTTTAAATTTTAGCTTTCTACAACCAGTAAAACGCAAAATCCCGTTTTCTCCCGTTCCCGTAAAAATTTCGGGAAATGTTTTCTTAATGCTCCCCTACACTCCCCAAGGAACCCACTTGCCAAATTTCAGCTTTCTATGACCAGTAAAACGAAAAAGCCCGTTTTTCCCGTTCCTGTGGGAATTTTGGAAAGTCCTCTCTCAATGCTCCTCGACACTCCCCAAACAACCTACATGCCGAATGTCAGCTTTCTACGACCAGTAAAACTAAAAATCCTGTTTTTTCCCGTTCCCGTGGGAATTTTGGAAAGTACTCTCTCAATCCAGCTCTACACTCCCCAAGGAACCCACTTGCCAAATTTCAGCTTTCTATGACCAGTAAAACGAAAAATCCCGTTTTTCCCGTTCCCGTGGGAATTTTGGAAAGTCCTCTCTCAATGCTCCTCTACACTCCCCAAACGACCTACATGCCGAATTTCAGCTTTCTACGACCAGTAAAACGAAAAATCCCGTTTTTCCCGTTCCCGTGGGAATTTGGGAAAGTCCTCTCTCAATGCTCATCTACACTCCCCAAGCAACCTACATGCCGAATTTCAACTTTCTACGACCTGTAAAACGAAAAATCCTGTTTTTCCCGTTCCCGTAGGAATTTTGGAAAGTCCTCTCTCAATCCAGCTCAACACTCCCCAAACAACCTACATGCCGAATTTCAGCTTTCTACGACCAGTAAAACGAAAAATCCCGTTTTTCTTATCCCATGGGAATTTATAATTACCTACATCTATGCCAAATTTGAAGAGTCTAGTAATTATAGTTCATAGGATCCCGTTGAACTGAATATATAAATCTCGTTTTTTCCTTATCCCGTGGGAATTTTGAAAAATCCTGAAATTAATGTTTTAAATAATGTAATACCTACTTGTGTATCAAATTTGAAGAGTCTAGTTATTATAGTTACTGAGATAGGGTCACTCGGAATCGAATATATAAATCCCGTTTTTTCCCTTTCCCGTGGGAATTCCCAAAAATCCTTCCTTAGTGGATGCCTACATTGTATAAGGTATCTATGTGCAAAATTTCAAGTCTCTAGGTCCAGTGGTTTGGGCTGTGCGTTGATATATCAACAGTCATTTAGTTTATTTAGATATTTCAACCCCATCGCACCCCATCCAGGGAGATGGTATTTTACGTCTGCCACGTCGGATTTTAAAACCGTTGTTGTTTTCATAACCAGCGACCCGATAAACCATAGAAAAAACACCCATGTTGATTTTCAGACTTTGTTACCCCTTTCCCCCCTTTCAGGGGTTGAATTATCAAAAAACCTGAAACACGTGTTTACTCATTATTATCATTAGGAGTACTTCTGTGAAGTTTCGAATAAAATAGTCGAACTAATCTTGTTTCCCCATACAAACTTTGGACCCCCGTTTCAACCCCTTAGGGAGTGAATTCTGAAAAATCCTTTCTTAGTGCACCCCTAGACCTTATAAGGAACCTACATGCCAAATTTTGAATCTCTCGGCCCAGTGGTTTGGGCTGTGCGTTCATATGTCAGTCAGTCAGTCAGTCAGTCCGTCAGTCAGTTTCTTTTTTTATATATATAGATTTAAGATTTATTTATCTATATAAGTACAAGC
The DNA here is from genome assembly GCA_947859365.1 of Archips crataeganus. Lineage (NCBI taxonomy): Eukaryota > Metazoa > Arthropoda > Insecta > Lepidoptera > Tortricidae > Archips > Archips crataeganus. The sequence continues at coordinate 16,931,860 of OX402045.1, read as the reverse complement.
TTTGCTTAGTTTGGGACTAGGTCGATTTGTGTAAAATTGTCCCCTAATATTTATTTATTTATTTTATTTAGATATCTTTTAAAACCACTAAACGACTTTAAGTTTCAGTGATAAAGCATCGTCAAAGCCCTTTAGATCTAAAATCCGTTTTAAAGCTACACAACAATATTTAAAGCCTGTTTGAGCGTATTTACCTATGACTGAAATTAATTTTACCATCGGTCTGGAAAAGGTAAGAGAAAAATTCCTCCGGTGAAAGCAATTTAAGTAATGGCCTTGAATTTGAGTTAAGGATGAAAGCTAGTGCATTGCTACGTCATAAAGTGAGATATTTCGGATTTTCTCAGCATTTTTACAATATATTTTATTAAAACTTAGGTTAGTGAAAATTTACTGTTTCTGACTAAGGTATACTTTTTACTTGAGAACTAGTTCTATATCATACTTTGTAAGTACCTACCGCAACTGTTGTCTGGATATCAGCGTCCTTTTATTCTTGCGCGTCAGTGGTGCATTATTTATCAACCATAATAATAATACATATTAAAGGATAATAGGTTCTCTTACCCGTTTATGTCAACAAAGTTATTTGTAGATATATGCGCAGGTGTTTCCAAATCAACATACCTTTCTGACTACCTAATCGTACCATCAAGACGGTGTAGGTAGGTCGACCGTGCTTTGTATGCTGTTTGCAAAATTAGAAAAACGTCGTTTACCAAAGTTGAGACCTAGCTAAGCCTGTTTCCTCAACGAGAACGATGTTGCGGATCTCCATAGATGGCGATGATTGTTTACTATTAGGTATACATAACTACTTGCTCGTCGACTCATGAATGAAAAGTAAGATTTTTTAATTTGAGTTATTAATAGGCAATCACCTAGCGAAATAGTATTTTTTACTTGAGAATAAACAGTAAAAAATTCAGAGAACGGATAATATTTGTATTTTTTATGGCAAGTGCTACCTGTACTCGGAATCATAAATGAAATACGAAGTTAAGTTACTATTCTGTCCCACCGAGGAACAGATATTAAATATTTAACAAGCTTGTAATAGAATACCCTTTAGGGCTTGCCCCTGGTTGCTACGCTACGCATGCACCCTCTTTGGGCGAGATGAAACAAAAATTTACCAGATATTCTACGTATCTAAAATACATATGTGTGCATATGTGTCATGGAAGCGTAATTCGGTTGACAACATCACGCCTTTGTAGAGTTAGTATTATCATAAACTATATTTTGTGCGAAATTCATGAACACATTAAAATGTCGTTAAAAGTTTTTTAATTAACGTGCTTCATGTGTTTTAAATGAAATTGAATATTATGTACTTAATAAAAGTTTTTACGAGGCAAATAAGGTCAGTCTGCGAGTGAGTCCAGCAAATGGTTACAAAGGAGCAATGTAACTTTCAGTACGTATTTACCGCAGATGCGTGCCCATGAAGTTTTCGTTAACGAGGGTTCCGGCGAAATGAGGTACCTGACCTTTGTAGCCACCGACGCCACAGATTATGAGATATCGCAGACTGGTTGTTAGTTTGCAGATAATACCTATCAGTGGAAACCGAAATCTGCTATCAACCAGCTGGCTAACCTGGAATTGACCCGCTGCACGCTACTGATTGACTACAATGGTATCACTAATTGAAGTATGAGTTTAACTATTTCAAAATATTTTGCAGAAATTATTAAACTGACTGAATTGTCTGCCAGTAACCAAGAGTTATACAATGGTCCCTTTGCAGCCGTACACCTTAAGTTTCATAAAAGTTATAATTGCATGCTCCTTACAAAATACACTCTTTTACTTAAATAAAGTAAATTCAATTCGAAATTTCATAAAATTATAATTAAGTACCTACATCAACATAGTTTTATAAATAAATAAATAAATATCACGGGACAATTCACACCAATTGACCCAGTCCCAAAGTAAGCTAGGAAAGCTTGTGTTATGGGTACTAGGCAACGGATAAACATACTTATATAGATAGATACATACTTAAATACATATTAAACATCCAAGACCCGAGAACAAACATTCGTATTTTTCATACAAATATCTGCCCCGACACGGGAATCGAACCCGGGACCTCAAGCTTCATAGTCAGGTTCTCTAACCACTAGGCCATCTGGCCGTCTATAGTTTTATATCATAAACGAAAGAAATGTAAGATTTTAGATCCAATAGAAATAAATATACTACCTACTCCCTGCCGTTTTCAACCTAAAACTACTGGGAGACTCAATCATAGTGAAAAAAAAACACGGATAACTCACGTCTTTGCCTGGAAGAGATCGCTTCGAAGCGATAAGGCCGCCCATTGCTTACCTTATTTCTTTTTTTCATGTACTTGTTTTTCTGTATTGTATTATTTGTGGTGTACAATAAAGAGTCATTGTATTGTTTTGTATTGCCTTTAAACGAGTTTAGCTGAACATATTTCGCTAGTCCTACCGTTTCCACAAACACATTATAAATCTGAAATAGGTACTTTACATTTTGGCTTTTTGCTACATTTTGATTCCTGTCTATTTTCATTACTGTATTATGTAAGGCGCCATTCTGACGCGTTGGCTAACCCACGCAGTGAGGTTACACCTTTTAGATAACATTTCCGAACGTCCATTAAAGGATTTGAAGGATTAAACAAGTTCACCTTAAGTTAAGTCTTATTGCGTTTCGTTTTTAAATCCCCAATGTCACATCAGCAGAGCTACTCAGCGTAATTATTTTGTTAATTAATCTTGGTTGTAATTGTATATTGTTCTAAAATTTTGAAACGAATTCCAAAAGCCAAGAAGATATTATATACTCGTAGGTTTGTTTATGTCTGATCGTCGCTAGTTTAAGCCCAATAGGTATAGTATGTTCCAGTTAAAATGACGAAAATGCACTTAACATGGGATTTTACAACTTCTTTTGTTGCTGAATATGAAAGGAAAAGATAACAAAGAGACTTAATAAAACTGATCGAAGTATGGCACGTGTACTGGAGTAGCTCAACCCTTCTTGATCTTTGAAATGAAAGATTTTAAAATTTATTTTAAATATGATTATTAATACACAAAAAATCAACACTTATACATATAACATATTCTTATGGCTAACATTCAATATAATTTAAAATATGATTATTAATACAACATCCCCTCCTATTTATTATTGTTTATTACCTGAACTGGACACTTTTAAGTATAATATGTGTGTTGTTTTCCAAATACAATTACAGTGCGGCTAACACTCAGGTAAAAATGTCTTATACCTACTATTAAAAAATTGTTCAACATTAAAACTATCAAGATTGTTTGTTCACGGTATACTTTGGGCCTACCGATACACCTGCATAATTGTTTTACAACCCCACTTGAAGATAACAATTAAACAATAGATGTTGGTTTTATGTACTTTTCGTCATTTTAACTGGAACATACTATACCATAAAATTTATATTTTATTTTGATAAAAATCTGCTCGTTGAACAGATTAAAATTTAAAGTAGCAAAAATGTATGCAGACTCACGCACCAAGCGCTTTATCGTCCCTCGCCGTTTACAAGCGAAAACCGTGTTCTGGGTAGATTTTATGAAGAGATAAGTATTATTTTGAACAGAATTATTATTTTATTTTTGTTTTGGTGAACTGGAACTGCCGAGAAGTCTTAAAAGCCTTCTGAAACTCTTAAACAACTAAGTGTCCCAGCCGTTTACAAGTACGAATTCCTTTTATTTTTAAGGTTCCTTAAAAGGACAAATCGGAACCCTTGTCTGTCAAGGCCCTTTATCTCAGGAACTCGTAGAGGTATCGAGTTGAAATTAAACCCATATAAGGCAAACGACCCTATACTCGACACTGACCCAATAAATGGCACCTTCAATCTTATTTATTTCATAGTAAGAGAGGTGACAGATGGATGTCATCTTCTGGGCGTTGAGGTGTCGAGCATTGGCATGTTTACCTTACTCAGGTGTACATTCACCTGAATTGTGAAAAAATCAAACTTTTAAATTTAAATTCAAAACATATAGGACGTCCGTTTATGTCGCAAAAACCATTAATTTCGACACTCTCAAGGGAATCAAAATTTATAGGGTACTTTCCCTTGACCTAGAACTACAATTTGGAAGATAATAAGTAAAGTTTTATACTTAAAGTATGGAGAAAAATCTGAAAACTATACATTTGTATTGTTATAAGGGGGTCCGTACTTACTTACCAATATAAAATGATCCCACACTTTACTTAAAAGTACGGCTGTTTAAGGCGTATACTTATTTTGACATTCACACAAATTCATACGGAACCCTCGGTGCGCGAGTCCAACTCGCGAATGGCCAGTTTTTAGGGTTCCGTACCCAAAGGGTAAAAACGGGACCCTATTACTGAGACTTCGCTGTCCGTTCGTCTCTGTCTGTCCGTCTGTCACCAGGCTGCAACTCATGAACCGTGATTGCTAGACAGTTGAAATTTTCACAGATGATGTATTGCGGTTGCCGCTATAACTACAAATACTAATAAATAGAATAAAATAAATATTTAAGGGGCCTCTCATACAACAAACGTGATTTTTTTGCCGTTTTTATAGATAATGGTAAGTAACCCTTCGTGTGTGAGTCCGACTTGCACTTGTTTTTCTAAGATAACAGCCATCTCGTCTATGGCGTAAGTATACCTATCACACGCCAATTTTAATTTTTTAATGTATGATATAAATATGCTTCAACATCCATTCTGTAGTATTAAAATGGGCTTAAGGATTGGGATCAAAAATAAAATAAGTATAAGTATCTAAAAATACCTAATTGTTTTTTATTACAAAAAATATCACAAAATATAATATTAGAATTAAATATATTTATCTAACGATTAAAATTGATTCTTAAGGTATTCCTCACTTAAGGACATCTTTGAAATTGACAAACTAGATCTGTAAATCTGTGATCTTAAATTTTGTGAGTAAAGGAGATCGAAGTGATGCGACAATGAAACTCTTATAATTTGTAAGTCAAGAAGTTAGCATATGTCTGTCTAAGATCTCGCCGTTTTTGTATTTCAATTGTTTTTTCTCAAACATGCTATGAAATATTGACGTTATGTTCCTTAAAATACGCCACGAACTGTCACGTTGCAGGTGCGGCTAGACGAGAGGTCAATAATGGAATTTCATACAACATTGCTGGCCAAGGCCAGCAAAGTGATCGTCTATTGTTTTATGTGACACAGCAACATGACGTTTAATAGGTCGACGTGGTCGACGTGGATGGATGGATGGACGGACGGATGGACGGACGGACGGACGGACGGACGGACGGAGGGATGGATGGATGTTGATGGATGGATGGATGGATGGATGTTGATGGATGTTGATGGATGTTGATGGATGTTGATGGATGTTGATGGATGTTGATGGATGTTGATGGATGTTGGTTGATGGATGTTGATGGATGGATGTTGATGGATGTTGGTTGATGGATGTTGATGGATGTTGGTTAATGGATGTTGATGGATGTTGATGGATGTTGATGGATGTTGGTTGATGGTTGTTGATGGATGTTGATGGATGTTGATGGATGTTGATGGATGTTGGTTGATGGATGTTGGTTGATGGATGTTGATGTATGTTGATGGATGTTGATGGATGTTGTTGGATGTTGATGGATGTTGATGGATGTTGGTTGATGGATGTTGGTTAATGGATGTTGATGGATGTTGATGGATGTTGATGGATGTTGATGGATGTTGGTTGATGGTTGTTGATGGATGTTGATGGATGTTGATGGATGTTGGTTGATGGATGTTGATGTATGTTGATGGATGTTGATGGATGTTGTTGGATGTTAATGGTTGTTGATGGATGTTGATGGATGGATGGATGGATGGACGTTGATGGATGTTCTTGTTCATGGATGTTGACGGATGTTGATGGATGTTGATGGATGATGATGGATGTTGATGATGTTGTTGGTGATGGTGATGGTGATGGTGATGGTGATGGTGATGGTGATGGTGATGGTGATGATGATGGCGGTGATAATGGTGGTGATGATGATGATGCATGTTTGAGAAAAACTCTATACAAGCCTTGGCCACGAACAGGGATTGCCGGCCTCGTATCTCTAGATGGCCTCGTTAACACTCGGCCATCTATAATTACTCGGCCGGCAATCCCCTATTTCGCGGCCGCTGCAGTAATGTACTATTCCATTCAATAGATTTTACCCGAAGTACGTAGGTAGAATCTCTCTTGTTGAATTAGGTACTAACCACTAACCATTACCCGCGGCTTCGATCACGTTAAGCATGATATCTATTCGGCGTTTGAATTTAAATTAAAGAAAAGAAAAATTACGTTCAACCGTAAAGCGAGTTTCTAAGAAATATAACAAATGACAGGTCTTTTACGTTTCAGCGGATTGTTAGATTAGTTCTTTAACTTTGCTAGAATCACTCCTGTTCTTCCATAATAAGAGCTAAATAAATATTTGAATATGAGCAAATGCTCATGCTTGAAATTGCCAACGTCAAAAAAGTTTTTCTATAAACTAGCTTTGACTGGGTTAAACTATTTTAACTGAACACAGACATATTGCGGAAAGTGGACCCACTTAATGTATTCTAACAATCGGTAATGGTTCCAGCGGTTAGTCGGATTAATTAGTTTAAATAGTTCATTGTTCAAGCACAATATGATATATTTCAAACTAAATACAAACTGAAATATAGATGCACAGAAAAAACCCCAGAAAAAAGACCAATGCTGGGAATCGAACCCAGGTCCTCAGCGTTCCGTGCTGCGTGCTTACCCCTACACCATCACTGGTCTAGAAGTTAGCGACGAATCTTTCCCATACATCGTACACTTCAGTCTGTTATAATCACATTTAGGCAGTGATAAAGCGCATCTATGTTATGCCCTCTACCGAGAGACTTCAACACTCCTTCGGAGCTACCCGCTCACCTGGACCAAGAGATGGCGCTACTAGGCCAACTTTTACAAGTTAAGTATGAAGTATCTTTTTCTATTTATTTTTTTTATTTTCTTCAACTTCATTTTTTTATTACTTTTACGGTCATCCCGTGAAACCATATATTTCAAACTAAATACAAACTGAAATATAGATGCACAGAAAAAACCCCAGAAAAAAGACCAATGCTGGGAATCGAACCCAGGTCCTCAGCGTTCCGTGCTGCGTGCTTACCCCTACACCATCACTGGTCTAGAAGTTAGCGACGAATCTTTCCCATACATCACTGCCTAAATGTGATTATAACAGACTGAAGTGTACGATGTACTAACTTCTAGACCAGTGATGGTGTAGGGGTAAGCACGCAGCACGGAACGCTGAGGACCTGGGTTCGATTCCCAGCATTGGTCTTTTTTCTGGGGTTTTTTCTGTGCATCTATATTTCAGTTTGTATTTAGTTTGAAATATATGGTTTCACGGGATGACCGTAAAAGTAATAAAAAAATGAAGTTGAAGAAAATAAAAAAATAAATAGAAAAAGATACTTCATACTTAACTTGCACAATATGATAGTACGTTCGGTTTATCTGTACGGTTGAGGGATGAGACCAACCAAGCGTTCAAAATGGGCCCGTACAATTTGAGCGCATGAATTTGACTAGAGATCTGTCCGTGCACTGTGCAATCGCTTTGATCTTTAAAGTGGTACAACAGATGTGTTTTGTCGACGTTGCGGGTTTCCTGTCATATATTTTTGAAAGTCCCCTAAGGGGAGGAATGCACCAAAGCACGCCTGCACAAGCCAAATCTTGACATGATTAGACATTGACTGCTAGGTAAGTAAAGCTACCGAGATCCTTAGTTCTTTTAGAGTTTAGAGTTAATAAAGTGACATTTTCTTCTTCCGCTATTAATAATCTTTAAAATTATTTTGAAATGATTCGGAAGTTTAGGAAACCCTTATTTCATGTTTTCTGCGTTATCTGTAAACGTGGGATTATTAATTGTGTGCCCAAATGGTAAATTTGGTGTATCAGGCGTTCCTTTTAAATTATACATGCGATTTTAAGTAGGTACCGGTTTACGGTGCCCCGGTCCCCTCGATTCGCTTATCTGCGTGATTACGTTTCGATAACCTTTTTAAGGTAAATTGATTGAAAAATAGATATATTGATATTTAAATAAATTTTGAATGCGTGACGAGGGTGCCTTTCCATTGAGACAGCTTGCTCAACTCTATACTTAAGTACGTACTGGCTTTCCATTCTTGTCCCGCTTGATTAAAATAAGTGAATACGTACGTTTGTGTGTACGTTTTCTTCGGCACTTCCTGCCACATACGGCACATACGGCAGCCGTGTTTCCACACAACTATGACATCGGGCGGGGCCTTCAAGAAAAGGGTTTTTACTTCCTTAAAGGCCGGCAACAGATTAGTGACTCTCTTTGAGTTGTTGATATTTATGGGCGGTGGTGATCATTTTCCATCAGATTGCCTCCCTCTCATAATAACAAAAATACTTAGTTGGGTTTACGCTTGATGCACTTATTATTTTTAGCAAAGTAGCCAAACGAGCATAGGGGTCACCTGCTGATAAGCAATCTTTGCCGCCCATGGACGCTTGCGACTCTGTGAGATTCACTAGTGGGTTGACGATCTTTTAGAGAGAGATACACTCTTTTTTTGGATGCTCACATGACGAAAGTATTCGGCACAACGTCGAGGAAAGTTTATTCTACAACAGCAAAAATGGGAGTAATCTGTTCCGTCTCAACTTAGGCCTGTCAGTATTTTTTTATGAAACTCCATTATGTAACACGGCGCGCCCTGTCACTCGCCTTTAAACTAGTCGATGATATTCGACGTTGACCGCTAGCCATCCAACAGCAGCCGCTTTACCGTATGCACGACGTCATCCAGGCGTGTGCCACGCTTACGGCTTGGCCATATCATGCGCGACCGGCGGCGCGAAGAGCGTTTACTCTGTTCATTGCATGTACTGCTAGGTAACTACATACAAAGGCAGCGAGCATGTGGCCGTGCGATCAACAAAGAAAACGCTTCAAGTGCGTTGTCGTGACCGAGCCATTACACTTCTGAGGTGCTGAATTGCTTGGCTTGATACTTGGTTACGGTGAATCGATGAAACCATGGCATTGTTCACTAAAATAACGCCACTATTATTGGTTTGTTTTTAATAATAAGTTAGATAATATTTTTTTTGCATCTTATTCATTCATTGCATGCATATTTATTTTAATAGCAAGCGTAAAATATTATAATGTAGCGGTCTGATAACTAAACTGTGACCATTTCCTTTCCTAGCTCTAAAGCCTACGATTTTCGTGGTTATGTATCGAAACTCTGCCTCCGCTGTATTACGTCGAGTTCTGACTCAATCGATCTGCCAGATATTGCCGCTTGCACCTGCCGGTGCGCGAAGATTCCTATAGTACACCTACATTAAAATAGCTACCTGAAAGCTCTTTTCACTCGATTCGTTGAAGCTAAGATTTCGAATGCTCACTGTTGGATAGGTATAGGAGCAGTGTTGAATCGGAAAAGCACATTGTATACCGGTACTGAGACACACGTTACGCTCTGCCGCATTCATTACATTTTTTGTATGTAAAACTACTAATGGACTTATTTGCGTGTAAGATATAAGTGACATGACTAATCATATTAACTTTTAGAACGTAATGATAAATTATATACGCTTTCTAAAAACAATTTACAATAGTCATTTGTGTAAACAACATTTTTTGCAAAAATTTACCAAATTCTATATTATAGATGTTTATTCATTCCAGCCTGTATACGTCCCACTGCAGGGCACAGGCCTCCTATCAGAATGAGAGGGCTTGAGCCGATGTTCCAACGCCCTATTTTATTGCTAGAAAAATATTAATTAAAATATTACAATAACTCGATGTAAGTAATATTTGAAGTGTGGTAAAAAAAACTTTGCACTTAAGTAAATTTTTTATGCGGCAGAGTGGCATCAAGCTGTGTTAAGTAGAGCTAGCTATAAAAGTCTATTAAAACTATGTACGACCAGACGTAGCTTTAGTAAGTACGTATACCTACGAGAAGATATATATAGGTGCCAAAGCACCTGACAGGAGAAAATATTTTATTATACATATATTATTATTATAACCTATTCGTAATTAATTTTTTAAGTACTACTTATAATTTTTAACCTGATTTACTTACTTTTTTAGTGCTAATTGAAGTAGGTATTTTATTATTATTAATTATTAATTTTTACATACTATATTAATACCATTTTATTATTAAGCTAGCTATTGCCCGCGAATTTGTCTACGAGAAATTTGTTTGCTATCCTGCGGGAACTATGCTATTTTGCGAAATAAAAACTATCCTGTCCTAAGCCGTTGAAGGTCCAGGGTGTCAAATTTTCTCCATGTCAAATTCCATCAAGATCAGTTGACTACTTTCAGCGTGAAAGCGAAACAAACAAACTCACATTCACATTTATAATATTAGTTAGGATAAATTCTAGACATTTTAATAATAAATTAAATATTTAATTTATTTTTTTAAATACGCATAACATCAACTTTTCAACTTCAGAGAATATAATTTCAGTTTAATGCGTGTAATACAAAAATAACGGAACAAGTGTACAAGAGCCCCGTGTCACGGGCGGGGATCCTCGCCTACATTAAAGAAAGAGGCTTATGTCCATACATAAATCCGAATTAAAACAGAAGAGGCCCGCGAATAAATAATGTCGGCTCTTTATTCACAGGTCTTACGTCCTCCGGCCTACTTTATACGCCCATGTTTTCATTTTTCGTATTTAAAAACTCTGGTAATAATGAGTAAGGAAAATTTGCGGACACATTTTCCCTATAACGATTTCTTTATGGATTTATTTGTGAATATTGCTGAAGTTCCAAACATTTGAAATTCCAAACATTTGCTCTATTTAATCATTTAGATACATTGTGCAGAATAATTGGGGAAGGGTATCGTTTTGTCTGCTTACATTGGAACAGGAGCAACATATATCCAAATACTCCTTTAATTAGGTATTTCACGTACCCGAACCTGATTCCAAACATTTGCGCGATGTTAATCAGCCCAGCGGCCCGCCGACAAACATTGTACATTTACACGCCATCTATCTACCAATTACACTCTAATGAATGCAACAATACCACGAGCGATAATACTGGTGAAACAAATACACAATTTAATAAATTTCTTAACACATGAATTCAAATTACCACGCTGTTTTTTAGTTAAAACTGTAACAGCGCGTGATTAAAAACAAACAAAAACGAATGACTCTCTCCCAAGCCTAGCCTGACCCGAAAATTACCGATACGGCTGTACTATTACAAAGTATTCAAACAACAGTTTGTCAACAACGACAAAATAACTTTGCAACATTGAGAACTTATACGTAGATTGCATCATCACATCAGTGACTATTTAGTATATACTTACAAATAACGTTTGTTACTAAATGACTCGTCAACAATCACAATACATTATCTGTACAACAATAGGCATTGAAATCTGCATTGAAAGACAAAGCAATACGTAAATCAAACTGTGTTGAACAATTCGCAATCGAATCCGATCTTAATGTCACTAAAACACGCGGGCATGCCTTTGGGTAATAATTACTGACATTTTAGGCGTTGTGCAATGGTATAATTGATAGTGTGGCCGAAAACAGAACTGTCCTAGCCGCGTCCACGGGCCCCTACCGGCCAAATAAATCGACAACAGCCACTATAATGGAATCAGATTAGCATACTCGCGTTCGGTGCCTCGAAAACAAAACATCACTCACTCTTGGCGGTCTTTTAGTATTCAAAATCATTTATGATCTGAAATGTTAAGCGTATTCAAATTTTTCAAGCGTCGAGCATGTTTACCAAATAATTTACAGAAAAGCTTTAGTATTTTCTAAATTTAACACTAAGAAACATTGAAAATACATAATGTTCAGAATATTTCATTTACAGACTTAGGTAATTAAGCTGAGCACGGCTTTTATAATGGACGTAAGAAATTCAAATACAAAAAAAAAAACATAAATCGACCATTAACTGCTACACTTAAATATACCCACATACATTTTACTACCTATGCATGCAGATACGTACCGTAGTGGTAGTACCGTACGGTAGGACACTAATCAAATTAACTTATTCTTTGAAAACATTTTCTTTGCAGTGGACGCCTACGATTCCATGTGAATTGTGCATATAATACGGCCCTTACTATAATTGTGTAATTTTTCATTTAATAAAATCTTCCAACCCTCAGGATAATCTTCACCCGTGGATAACCCATGAAATATGGAATCTCAATCTAAAATTTACAGTAGGTACCTAATGTTTCTAAAAACAACTAGCTACTTATACGCAGAATAATAATGTAGAACATTAATTATTGAGAGTGGGTATAGAACTAACATTGTTATTGTATCGTCGTAACAGAATCTAATTTCGAAGTAGGACACCGAAGGCGTCCCTTGAATGCAAAACCAAGCATTGTGCTTTGACTAACAAGCTGCTGACAACTGGTGGTAATGTGGGGTTCATAGATTATCTTATAGACTTTCTGTTGACATAGCATTATTAAAGGCAAGAAGTTACGTCAAGACACGGGTAAACGAAAAAAAAAACACTGAATTATATTTGGAATGAGAATAATACCAATTAAGTACTTGTTATTTAATATTTTATAATGCGCGAGTTTGATCAACACTTGGCCGATTTTTTTTGCAGAATAAGATATAGGTACCTAGGTATATCATGTGGCCTAGTGATTTAGTGACCCTGAGTATTCAGAATTCAGGGGTTTTTGTGTAAATCCAAGGACAGGTTTATGTATGGTGAGTACGAATGGCTGTACCAGTCATGGCTATCAAATATAATGTACGAATAGAAGTGTTTACCCATAGAGTAGGTACAAGCTTGGCTTAGCTTGGGACAAGCTCAAGTGGTGTAAATAATTATAACACCCTCACATGAAACGTGGCCGCTAACGATGGGCCTCATATAAGAAAGCTCAAGGTCACTCAGTGGGTGATGGAGAGGGCTATATTCGGAGTTTCTCTGCGGAATCATAATAGAAATGATAAAATCCGCGCAAAAATAAAAACTAAAGTTATCTAGTAAAGCTATCTAGAAGAATCGTTAGACTCAAGTGGCAATTGGAATACACATCATTCGTAGCCAACGGGGATAAAACGTTCTCTAGTGCCGTCCACGCACCGGAAGACGAAGTGTTGTCAGCCCTATAACACGATGGAAACAACTTGGTTAAGGTAGCGGGAACGCTTTGGATGGAGACGACGCAGGATCGGTCTGTTTGTTAACCTTGTGTTTATGTTTCGGCTGAAATGATGATGATGACCCTTGCATAAACATTTATAGAGAGAAAGCAGACTCAACCAACAAATTGGTATTTTTCAAAATAAGGTATTGTTTGTTGTTGGATTGGTTAGTAAGTGGTGGGTGTAGATGAGACTTAAGAAAATGACGTGGTTAGTGTAGTGTCCCATTCGACATGTGATAATAAGAATTATGATGAAGACGAGGATAGTTGTTCGCCGCTGAATGCTGCGCCGAGTAGTCGAGCTGCAAGGGCGCTGGCACGCAGTTCACGGTTGCCCTTTCGTTCCAGCTCACCATGACAAGGAACAGCGGATTGGTTCGAAACAAATCATACACACACACACACCACACCTTATTACACCTTATTTTAATAATCATGTCTATGTTTCACGGTAATTTTAAATCAAAAATTTACATCTATGTTATGATTTTAAATGCCATTCGACAGTAAATCCGTAAAGGTTTGTGTTGTTTTAATTAACATTATTCAACAGGAATATCGCTTCACCGTAGGTATTATTAGTCCGCTGATTAATTATGTTGGGATATTTGGGATTCCAACATTAATTGCAGACAAAATACGCCACGCCAATGTTTATGATCGGGCGCATGGCGGAACTTGCTGACAATTTCCCTAACGAATACTAAACAATGCTCGTTCGAATTTTCATTTGTAAACATAATGTAAATGTTCAGACGACCAGATGGCCTAGTGGTTAGAGAACCTGACTACGAAGCTTGAGGTCCCGGGTTCGATTCCCGTGTCGGGCAGATATTTGTATGAAAAATACGAATGTTTGTTCTCGGGTCTTGGGTGTTTAATATGTATTTAAGTATGTATTCTATGTATCTATCTATATAAGTATGTTTATCCCTTGCCTAGTACCCATAACACAAGCTTTGCTTAGCTTACTTTGGGACTAGGTCAATTGGTGTGAATTGTCCCGTGATATTTATTTATTTAATGTAGGTATTTATAGGAAGTCTAATTAAAAGGAAATGGTAAAGTTTTAGAATCAATACGTTGTCTGCCTGTTGAGCCCTTTCTTCGCAGGACCACGCGGAGGTATCAATTAAGTCACAATTATTAAGAAATACTAAACATTTTAATGTCTTGCAACCGTAATTAATTACATATGTTTCTAAGTTTTGCTCGAATAAAAGATAGTACTTTTTGAAAGAGTATTTTAATAAAAAAAAAAATAGAGGGGATCAAAGCCTGCAAAGGCTTACAGTTGATGCAGTATGTAAGTTGGTGAGAAATAAGGCCTCGCAACGCAAATCAAAAAACAAATTAAGTACTGATTCAAAAGAAATAACTTTGTTTTTCATGTAACTTTGATTTAAAACTACCGTGTGACACAGAAAATACCGACACACGTCGTAGTCGTGGTGTGCCCGTTATGTTTTGAACCAATATTTGGATCTTTTTCGAGATTGCTTCAAACGGAAAACCAACTTTGAGCACAAATAAAATATGTCCTTGACCAGGTACAAATACGTTAGTAACGCTCCATGATTCTTGTTTTTTTATTGGCTTTGTACAGAACCCTTAGTGTGCTATTCTGACTTGCACATCGCTGGTTTTTCCTTTTCATTTCATTATTAAACACTAGCTGATACGCGCAGTTTCACCAACCCTGAAGTTTTTTTTTTCATTAAAACCTTGTCCTGACAAAAACAGACCAAAAAATAATTATCCAGTTTGATGGAGTGGTTCACGAGTTTAGCACTTAACAACACATTTTGAGATTCATTTTTATTTATAATAAGTAGATGAAGAGCGAGGACATCGTATTGAACATGATCACAGCCAAATCCCAAAGATTAGCGATGACTATTTTGATGAAGAAGTATTGTTTAAGGAAATTCCTTTTTCCGAGTCACCCTGTTGAGTTGCCTAACTGATAAGTATATCCTCATATCAACCAACTTTTTGCTACGCAAGGTAAAACTTTGTTATTAGCTGGCAGCATCAATAGCGTAGATTTTAGCCCTAATGTTGAGTTTTCTTAAAATCAATACAAAAAGTAATGAGCTATGTGTATATCTACGGTACTTAAAAAATATATGTACTTACTTGTGAACACAATAAAGATAAAATACCTACTTACAGTACAGTCGGAATAAAGGATTCTTTGGTAGTAAAATACACGGTGAATTTTAATTGGTATCCAGGGACCATTTTTTTTACTAATTAATTGCAGGCAATTGCGATTAAATGATAGTTACTTGAAATAAACATTATTTATTTCTTCCAAATTCTTAATTTAGAATTAAACTTTTAATACAAAAATAAATAAATTTAAATAAAAAACAGAACCGCCTTCAAAAACACCCAAAAAATATTAAATAAAAATTTAACCGACTATAATGAGCATTTTTTTTTTTTTAATATCTTTCTACTAATCTGTTTGAAGTCGGGCCTCAGCAAGAGCTAGCAGGAGTGGTAGAAGCTCAATCGATAGTAGGTATCTATGTAAGTAAGTTAAATTACTACTATTAAGCTTGAGGTCCCAGGTTCGGTTCCCGCGTCGGGGCAGATATTTGTATGAAAAACACGAAATTTGATCTCGGGTCTTGGGTGTTGTATTTATTAAGTATGTATCTATCTATATACGTATGTTTATCCGTTGCCTAGTACCCATAACACAAGCTTTGCTTAATTTGAGACTAGGTCGATTGGTGTGAATTGTCCCGGGATATTTATTTATTAATTTAATTACTAGGTCCACTCCTGCTGGCTCGAGCTGAGGCCCGACTTCAAACAGATTAGTAGAAAGATATTATAATGCTCATTATAGTCGGTTAAATTTTTATTTTGATATTTTTTTGGGTGTTTTTGAAGGCGGTTCTATTTTTTATTTAAAATTATTTATTTTTGGCTTTTTAGTTGTTTTGGTATAAAAAAGATGGGGTGGACGAAGCCCCGCTTCTGTTTCCGCTCTGACGATCGCAAGGTAACTAACGAACCTTACCAGGTTAAACGTGGGATGGTTTGAAAGTATTTTTTTATTGCGGGGGGCTCCGCCCCCCGAGCCCCCTCTCCGGTAGCAAGGCTGCCATTTCCACTCTGAGGGATACGAGATAACTAACGAACTTATCCAGGTTAAACGCGGGGGTGGTTTGAAGGTATTTATTTAATGCGGGGGGCACTGCCCCCCGAGCCCCTTTCAAGTCCCGGTTCTTCTATTTCCACTCTGAGGGACGCAAGATAACTGACGAATCTAACCAGGTTAACCAGGAGGTGGTTTAAGGGTGGTTTTATATTGCGAGGGGGCTCCGCCCCCCGAGCCCCCCCTCCAAGAGCGGGGCTTCTATTTCCACTCTGAGGGATGTAAGATAACTAACGAACCTAACCAGGTTTAACAGGGGGTGTTTTGAATGTGCTTTTTATTACGGGGGGCTCTGCCCCCGAAGCTCCCCTTCCAGTACCAAGGCATTTCCACTCTAAGGGACGCAAGATAACTAACGAATCTGGTTAGGTTAAACGGGAGGTGGTTTGAAAGTATTTTTTATTACGGGGGGGCTCCGCCCCTCGTGGTACCCCCCCCCCCCTCTATTTCCACTTTGAGGAAAGCAAGATATCTAAAGAATTCAACCAGTTTAAACGGGAGGTGGTTTATCCGTATTTTTTTATTGCGGGGGGTTCTGCCCCCCGATCTCCCCATTACAATAGCGAAGCTTCTATTACCACTCTGAGGGACGCAAGATAACTGAAGAATCTAATCAAGTGAAACGGTTGATGGTTTAACCGATTTTTTTATTGCGGGGGGCTCGGCCCCCCGAGCCCCCCTCCCACTCCGAGAACGGGACTTCTATTTCCGCTTTGAGGGATGCAAGGTAGCTAACTAACCTAACCAGGTTAAACGGGGGCTGGTTTGAAGGTATTTTTTATTGCGGGGGGCTCCGCCCCCCGAGCCCCCCTTCCAGTTCCAAGGCATTTCCACTCTGAAGGACGCAAGATAACTAACGAATCTGGTTAGGTTAAACGGGAGGTGGTTTGACAGTGTTTTCTATTACGGGGGGCTCCACCCCCCGAGCTCCCCCTCTGTTTCCATTTTGAGGAGCGCAAGGTAACTAACGAACCTAACCAGGTTAAACGGAGGATGGTTTGAAAGTATTTTTTTAATGAGGGGGGCTTCGCCCCCACGAGCCCCCCTCCGCTGACTAGGCTTCCTTTCCCACCTTAAGGGACGCAAGATAACTAACGAACCTAACAAGGTTAAACGAGAGGTTGTTTATAGGTATTTTTATTATTTATTTCCCACTTTTCTTTGTAGATGTCATACACAATTCTTAGGACTGCTTTGGCCAATTAATATTAGTAATAATACGCTGTAGGTAATTCGATGCTTTTGTTATCAATATAATTACGAGCAAATATGATTTAGGACTTTCAACAGTATGCCAAACATTCTTGACCAGAAAATTTTAGAACAATCAACATTATGCGATACAACAGGCGCTCTTTGCTGACTGTACTTTTTAATCCTGGTTACCAAAGTACTCGTCAAGACGAATCAAACGAGCCCAAACTCGATGGGGTTATGTCGTTTTATTACGGAGTTCTTAATGGTCACCTTCCAACTCCATCTTCAGACCCTAGATCAAAGTACTCGTCAAGACAAATCAAATGAGCCCAAACTCAATGCGGTTGTATCGTTTTATTACAGAGTTTCTATGGTCACCTTCCAGCTCCATCATCAAATCAGCTCATGTCATAATAATATTGCATTTTCATCCAATTTACACATGCCTGCAAAATTTCAGCTCAATTGGAAACCGGGAAGTGGGTCAAATTTAACTTGCAAGATTTGACCCGTTGAGGAGTTCCGTTGGCCATCTACAGTCTTCTTCATCAGGCCCAGTTTACCAAATGATACTTTCTGAATGCAAATACTTTATTTGATGCTAAAAATACTAAAATCACCATAGGTTTGCCTGTAAAATTTGAAGGTTGCCCTCGATTTCTCTAGGATCCCATGATCAGATCTTAACTTGGTGCCAATGGGACCACCTCAGGAGTATACTCTTTCAAACAAAAAAAAATTTTGAAAATCGGTTCACAATTGAGGGAGTAATCGCGTAACAAACATACAAAAAAAAACATACATACGAATTGATAACCTCCTCTTTTTTTGAAGTCGGTTAAAAATAAAAGAAAAGAATTCTTAACATCATGTTTGTTTTACGAACTTCTAACTGAAACGTAATTGCCATCGATTACTGAGTAAGAAAAAATGGTTCCTGTATAACAATTAAAAATCACCGTGTATACAGCACATCACTCGTCATCTGACTGTCCAGCAAACTTGGTAAAAAATGGCACTCCCTGTCTGAAATACGATGGTGTGTAAAATAACATAAGAATTGGACGTCTGCAGTAAAAAAAAAAACATTTTATGGATTAATTCGTACGCAGCTATGTCGTTATCAATTTACACTAAAATTTGATTACCTATTTTATGACCTTATTACCTATACATAGCATCATCCGTGTTATGAGAGTACGTGTGCCCATGGTATATAATACATATAATTATAGTTTAATTGAATTCCATTAGGTGACCCCGGCTGTTTGTTAGCCCCATATCTTGCTCTACGATATTCCTGTTACATTTTTGCTAAATTTTAAGTCTTCAGCTTCAACCATTAGGCAGTACGTTTATCGACCAACAAGCAAGCAATCACAAGCTAACTTCATTGGTTTTAGAATCTACTATTTGCTGACTGAATACTGTGTGATCTACCAATTAGATATTCAGTTTTTTACAAAAAAAACTGATAATACATGTATTTGTTTGTCTTACAACCATCGCATCGACTAGGAAAATAACCGTTGGCAAATAACATCATTGAAAACAAGCAATGATCAGGTAAGGGTCTTTATTCGTAAAATAATCCCTTCTGCTGAACACGATTATTATTTTCGCAACCCTCTCTCTATTACATTTGATTTCCGAATAATTACCAGATGTTTTCATAAAGCGGAAATGACATACCAAAATGACAATAATCCGACGGAGACATTGTCTCGTTCACGAGGCAATTTCCGGGAACACGGATCAAGGATCTTAGCTAGTCCACAGGAGAATACTGTAAATTTAAAATAGGTAGGTAAACGATGACGAAAAACGAGAATTTTGAAACGGTTCCAGCTTTATCATTGTCTATTCATGTCAACAAAAAAGCGAAGGTACTTAAAAGAATTTGCGGTCAAGTTTCGGTCTGGTTTTGTGTTTTTTATTACAACATTAATGGCAATTCTCGCACGCTACAACGCGATGCACCCCACAAAACAGCGCTTTGTATTTCGCCCGGCAGGTTCAGTTAAAATATGTAAAATGTAAACAAAAACATTCATAAAAGAGCAAACGTCAGACAGACGTTAAATAAATCAGTTATGTATGTTCATAGCTGTTTGGATATTATTATTATTTTTTATAACTTGTACCTAATTAGTGGCTGTCTGAAAATAAGGAATCGGTATAATACTAAATGGATACCAGATACCAAAGTTTGACAAAGTTTACATACAAGAGTAAGCCTGGCAACGGACTTTCTTGGGGTTGCTGGTTCTTACAGATTGCGGTGATCGCTGGCCACAAAAAAAAGTCTATTTCACATGTTCGATTTGACCTACAAACAGTACCGTGACAGACAACGGAAATTTGACAAACAGGTTTTTAACTTTGATTTTTTTTTATATACTTAAATGCACTAAGAAACGGTTTTTCCCCAATGGAATCTATTCCACTAGCACCTGTTCACTTTTTATCTTTCCACATAGGGCGAAGTCGCGGGAGTGTCGTAAGTGTGGAAGTTTACCATAAATTAAGAAGTACTTGAGTTGTAGATTATTTTTTGTTTTACCTGAGTTTTCAGTAAAATAGTATTTTCAGTATACAAGAGACATTTCAATACGTTTTAAGTAAATTTCGGTTTCGGCCAAAACTCAAACCGAAGCCGAAGATTCGATTTCGGTTTCGGCTAACATCGTGCTTCACTTTGACACTATCCGTAAGTTAAGGCGTAAAAAGGTTCATAAGCCACCACCAGCTGAGTCGTATATTTTAAAACAATCGAATCTTGGCCAATCAGCTTTCTGTCTAGATTAAATCTGCAGCGTGTAGACGACGGAATATTGTCTCTGATTAGCTTATGGCATCGTATATTCTGGATGTAAATTACTTTGAGCATAAAAAAATCATAAAACATCTATGGTGCTGTTCGAAATAAAGATTTTATTATTATTATTATTTATTATTAAAAATAGCTGTACCTACTTAGACATTTAGTTATCACCATTTCATTTAAAGTCTTAAATTTAAATATCCTCTTCTATATATCCGTACTAATATAATAAAGAGGTAAACTATAATATACGTGATACAGAACTACTAAACCTACTACTACGACTACTTATTACAAAGCATCAACCTTAACCTAACCGTAAACTCTTAGCCTTTGAAGTGTAGACAAGAAAAGAGGACTATTGCAACGGGGTAAACTCACAGGCGTAAGCCTTTATTATATAATAAAGCAAAGAAAAATATCATCACAAGAGAGACATAATAAAACAGACTCACTGAATTATGTCATGTTGTCAAGATTTACTTTACATGTGTACCTATATTAGGTATTGTTATACATATATCGTGAAGATATTGGTAGTATCGGCGGTCGCGCGACCCTCCCCAGGGTATGCATGTTTGCCACAGATTTCAGTCACAAACCCGTGCAGATCAGATCCTTTGCGTATTAGATGACTACCAAGTACCTATTTGGTTACAGTTCAGAAGTTTGAACGCAATTTTGTGGGAAATGTAATGGAGGGTTTGACTAAAACCACTTCTAGATCGTTTATTTATTTAACACAACGCTGTTCTATTGCTTGGATTCATTCAAAGTGAATTTGTTAAATTAAAAGATGACAAGGCTAATATAATTAAAGGAATAATAATTATATGAATAGAAATACCACGCGATCTAAAAACGCATCGCGGCTATATGGACCCATATGGCTAAACAGCCGTATATTTATTTTCTTAGTTCAGTCTGTAACGAAATTAATTGATCGAAAATTGTTCATTGCATACTTAGATTGTGTTTCAAAAAGGATGTCATTTAATTTGTGAATAGTATTCTACTAAAACCTATGGAAATACAAAAAAACCTGTGCGTTTTAATAACAGGAGAGGCAAAAAACTTGTGGCATCGATTCTACAAGGAAATACACACAATATAATTTTTATCTCCCTTCTATTTGCTTAATTCTGTGTTAAATCCTGAATATTCGCCATATAAAAACGTCAATTAGTCTATCATATTGAATTTCCTGGAAATAATAGGCATTACGCGCCATAAAACTTTATGTTTAGATATTGTGACACATGAGCTCGGTAGTGTGGCTCGGTAGTCGTGGCGTGTCACTTGCCTCAGCTTCCGTTGATCTACCAACGTGAAATTAATATGCAGCATCTATCCTATACTATTAAACCAGTAATTTTTAGACAAATTTTCTTATCTTCAAGCAGACTCTAGTTTATTTAAATGGTTTCTTTTTAAAGTCTTCCATTGTTTTAATCTACAATGTTATCAGAAAATAAATAATCCAAATCAATAACAAAGTGTGTTTTTTTTTCTTATATGTGCCCAGTTCGATATTCAATTGAGGCTGATGAACTTTCAGCTCATCCACAAGCTCATTTTCCTTTCCTGTTTTATAAACATAAAACATTACTCTAAGTACTTACGTTTGCTGCTGCATTGCTGAAAACCAGCCATTGTTGTAAATGCAGTTAATTATAACAAATTGAATACCAACTACGTACTCTGCATTCATACATAATTCGCATTCTCGGCCCTCGATATGAAATAAGTCAAATTAGCAGAAATGTATCCCTCGGTATTATATTCCTTTCCGTAGTTTACCTGCACATTCCCTCCGTCAGCCTAATTTGCATGGCGCTCGATTATAGCGAAAGAGGGTAGTTAGGGCAAAACGGGCCCGATGGCATTTCGAATGAATAATTGCCCCCCAGATTTGACGCGAGGTATTTTTATTGGCTCGCTATATGAGCAATATTCGAAGTTTTATAGGCATTCACTATAAACTTTTAGGGTGTTTGTCTTTGTTCAGTCTCGTGCGTTATAATACATAGATCGTTTTGATTTTGATAGATGATTGATACGTTCCAATTAATAATTACCCTTCTAGGATAATTATTCTGCTACGTCATAGTAGAAAATATGTAGTAAAAAGATGGACACAATGTAAGTGGTCTTGTTCGTTATTACTGAGATTGAATGACACAAGTGTGATTTGATGACGCACAGTAAACTTTAACTGCGTTGCAGAATGCAACCCTTCTAGTATGAAACTGGAACCGCGCAATTTGCAATTTTCACCTTTCTTACAACACCGTCATAGTGGCGTCACCCCCGTTGGCGTTGAATAATATTACTAAGTCTACTTATAAACGATTCACAGTCGAAAATCAGGACTCATGTCTTTTTAAGTCGATTTGCTGAATTCTACTCTAGATTATTGGTCTGATCTACAGTTGCGTTGATAATCAAAATTATAATTTGCATGTTGTCTGTAGTTAGACGATTTCCAGAGATAATTTAACATAATGCCGATGTTTGTGACGGTGCCACTTTGTATCAAAGCACCGTCACTCAAGATAGCTCAGCCGAAAGCTTGATGTAGTCAAGCTATGATCAAAGAATTGTTATGTTACTATTTGTTGAAATACAGGCGCAGTTTTCGTAATTCAAGTACTTAATTCATCTCCCAGTGTAATAAACATTATATAGATTAAAAATTAGGGTACAAAGTGACTGTTGTTATGACAATGATTTAAACATGATATATTGTTATCGAACATCAATAACGTTATGTTTCATTGATGACCAAAAGAAAGTTTAAATTATGGGGTGTGTGTCCGGTTATCTTCTCATATGCCCAAAAACTGCGTTTCCGTTCTGGAACTGTCAATGGGGAAAAACAGTGTTTGGGCTAGTGTACCCTACGTATGTATTACCTACCCGTATGTATTTATTGATATTGGCACATTTCCAGTGGAAGATTAAGAAGCGTGTAATCAAGATTCAAATGACGTTTTTATATAAGGCCGTTCACGTCAAAATCGTGACTATCTAAGAAAAATCGTGACCCTCCCTATAAAAGTGTCCGTGAAAAAACCCCGGTATTTATAAAGGCTACTCCATAGTAATCTCATACATTTTATTCCCCCATAGAGCCGTATCGGCCCGGTCGTCCCGTGCCCGTCTACGGTAAATATAAATGCCCAATGGCTGTTGAAGCTGGTCACAATTTTCCTAACCTACAATTGTAACGGGCGTCACATCGACCCGAGTCGAGACTGTTTGCCCACGGTTGCTGGGTAACATAAAGGTTTTATGGAAAGATCTTTTACGCGGCAAAGCAGTTAAAAGGCTACGATCGATCCTTACTGTTGTCTCTCTTTAATTTATGGTGCAGATGGTTCTTAACCGTGCAAATTACAAATAACTCAGAATTTATAAAAATATCCATTTAATACATTTTCCCTAAAACCTACAGATAGATTTATTTTTCACTAATACAGGATTGCCTGCAGGTTGATAATGATAACATAACAAATATTTTAAAGAATGATGAAGGAGGCCATTCAGATTTTTTTTTCTATTAGACTCTAATTATGCCGGTAGCACCCAAGCAGTCAATATGTTTTTTACCATTAAAAAATAGGTACATAATATATTTACACATCTAAAAAAATCCTTAAGCGCACTCACACTCTAACACTCTTACCTTACACATATCCATACCATACTCATACTCATTAATATACTTATATATATTTTAGCTTGATAGCTTGATTTGTAAACTTGTTGTATCTGTGTTAGTATAAAGTATGTTTCGCTTAGCTGTATGCCTGTGGACATCTGTTATTGGCTTTTTGTCTAGTATTTAAGTCTCATTATAATGTATTGTATTGCTGTTGATGCCCCAAATAAATAAAAAAAAAATTAAGTCCCCGTCGATTCAACGGAAAAGGTTTTGTATTAAAATAAACCTGTTTAGGAACTATCTAACTAAATGACCTTCCTATGCTACCGAGTAACACATTAACATCAACATTCAGGTCATCAACAAAATCTCATCTGTAATAATACATAAATCTCGAATACTAGGTAGTAGTGTACAGAAAGAACTGTTATTTTTGGGAACGTCTAAAAAAAATTACCAGTGGTTTTTATATTTTTTTTGTATAGAAGAGTCAATTATAAGAAACTAATTTCAATATTCTGTCATTTAGAACTCTACTTTTTTCAAAATTAATTATTGAAACTATTTTAGTTGATGCCGTCAGATTATAATTGAGGGCTCCCTCAATGCCAAATTTCTAAATCTATCTAAATGTGTACGATAAGGCAACCCCTTTAATTATTTTTTGCGTATTGGTACACTATACACTGTGTCACTTTACTGGCACTGACAAAGTGCTCGATGACAGACAGCAGGTCCAAATCAAACTCCGTAGTATAATCCACGCGTAAATTGTGAAGAATTCTAACCACACAGAATAAAGTACGACTTGAACCAGTCACGCAATTTATACCAATGTCAAATGAAGGTTATTGCTTATTTATTATATAATAAATTCATTACATAATATTAAAATTAAATAACTACAGAAAACGATTTAAAAAGCATTAATCTCGAAATGGTTTTCGATTTTCTATACATTGCAAAAAAATAGACATCCCCAATTCGGAACATCAACTTGTCTACACGAATGTATTAGGTGCTAATTATCTAAATAATTATAGTTGTGGCATGAAAAAGTTCGTCACTTTTCGACTCTACATATATCGCTACCTTTGGGTTCAATTGGCGTAAAAGCCATTTTGGCCAAAATGAGTTATATATACAGTTTTTCTCAGAATTTTGAGCTCTATCGATCTGTATATACGGTTCATTGAATTTCGCAAATTTAGGGTTTATACGCCCTAGCTTTTTAACAAAAAATATCAGCAGATATGAGAACCGTGTAATGTAACAGTCAAACAATTTTTTATTTAAAATTTGGTTAGTCGTAACTACCTTTTTGTTTTTTGTTAAATGACGTTAAAGACAGTGCTGCAATTGAGGGTTTATACGTCACAGTATTTGAAAAAGTATTATCGTTATTGCGTATAGTCGGCATGGCGTAAGTCCACTTTTAGTCAAGTGAATTGATGTATTAACCATCTTTTTAGCATCACGGCTTTTACGCTAATGAATTATGAAGGAAATCTCTAAAATGTATTAATGTAAGTACTGTAAAAATGGGATTATTCAATTTGCTTTCCTTTATATCAATAATAAAAGACCATAATTAATAGATTTCGTACATAGAAATTTAAAAATTGTCTATGATTTGGTTACTTTGGTCCGCTTTCCGTCCGAGCGTTCACAACACAATTATTTTAGGTTTTGATTTAGAAATATGTTTGTCTCTTTCTGTTACTCATAAATATTTGATACGAAGAATAACAAGACACACTCCTGACATGTGTTTCGCTTACATTACGTTAGGCACGTTTGTTATTGTTATTAGATCGGAAACCACTTGTTATCATTCATACCACGCCATAAGAGTTTTTTTCTTTGTTTACCTACACTTCTGAGCCAATTTGAATGATATTTCATATAAAATTAAAGTACTGTAAAAACTAAAATGTAATTTTGATCAGAGAACTTACCTTAGGATAAAGCGAAATCAATAAACATTTTTTTTGCGTGGATACAAACTTACATTAGCAATATAAGGAATATTTTTCTGTTATTCTTTATGATAATTGACTTAAGTACCATTTTCACTTGAACTTGTTTTAACGTTATACATTTTACTCGAACGTTCATTTATCAACTACATTTTTGTATTGGTCCCTTGCCTCAACTTTAATTTATCTAGAGCAATCACGACATTAAAATGAAATATTTTTTTCATTTTGATCATCATCAGCCGAAAGACGTCCACTGCTGAACATAAGCCTCCCCTAAGGTTCTCCAAACAGATCGGTCCTGCGCAAACCGCATCCAACGAGTTCCCTAAACCTTAACCAGGTCGTAGCTCTATCTTGGAGGCCTACCTACAGTGTATCTGCTGGTCTGTGGACGCCATTCGAAAACCTTTTGGCCACATTGGCCATCAGTTCTACGATTGCCTTGCCCACTGCCACTTCTTGAGTCTGGCGATTCTTAAAGCTATTTCAGAGCCTTTATTTTTTGCACGGATTTCATCATTTCTGATGTGATCCCGCTGAGAAACTCCGAGCACACGCCTCTCCATAGCCCTCTGTGTGACTTTGAGCTTTCGTATGAGGCCAATCGTTTACGAACTCGTCTCAGTGCCATAAATCACTCGTAGGTAATATACACTGGTCAAAGACTTTCGACTTAGACACTGCGGTATATTAGATGACAAGATATTGCGGAGCTTCCCTAGCACTGCCCAGCCGAGTTGGATTCGTCGATTGACCTCTTTCTCGAAGTTGGACCTACCTATACTTCGTTTTTTTTTAGCATTAGAAATAAGGTAAACATTCATGACAAGTCTTTTTATGAAAAACGCTTTTAAAAAATAGTAACTATTAGTTATGAAACCAAATGAGTGTATATTTCCTTTCAAATTGTTACATATTAGCTGTGAATTATTTTTCAAAAGTGTATTTGGATAAAAAGACACGTCAAGATCACTTACCTTCATTCTTATGCTAAAAAAAACGAAGTATAATTGCGCTGTATGTCTCAGGTAGATATAGTTGTCAACAACTTCTAGCGAATGGTCCCCGAGTATAATGGAAGTTGGTACAACGTGGGTGTTCAACATGAGTTCTATCTTGTCCATGTTTGTTCTAAAACCAACTTCTTCAGAGACTCTTTTCCGAGGTCAGCGAGCATCGCATTGAGGTCCTCCAAGGTCTCCGTCATGACCACTATATCGTCGGCAAATCTAAGGTGAGAGATGTATTAGCCATTCGCCAAGTGAAATGGGTCTATAATTCTTCAATAGAATATTATAACCCTTTTTGAAGAACAGCATCGCTTCTGTTCTATGCTTTCGGCGTTTTCTCTTCGCGGATGACGGAATTAAGCAGGTTCTGTAGGGCCTTGAGGACCGGTTTACCACCCACCTTTAGAAGTTTGGTCGTTATTTTGCTATCGCCAAGCGTTTAGCCGTTTCTGAGCTATTTGAGAGCCATACTAATCTCGTAAAGGCTGACGTCCGGGATATCTTCGGTATTCGGTTCGGGTTAGTCTAGCTCTCAGGTCTTTAGCTAGATCTATGACGGGTTTCTTAGTTGATGTATATAACTGTCCATAAAACTTCGCAACTTCTAACAATAGCTCCGATTTAGAGGTCACAATCCTACTGTTATCGGCCTTCAAGTTTGCTAACTGGCATTTTCCAGCAGAGAAATTCTTCGCAAAAACTTTAGAGTCTCTTCAATACTACTATTATTGAACTTGCGTATATCGCGCCTCAGAGACTTTGAGATCTGTCTGTTGAGCTGCCAGTATCGGGAAACGTCACCTGATGTATGTAAGATCATCTCACGTCACTCTTTCATGAGCTTAGAGTAGAGTCTGTGATCTTTTTGTTTCTGCTTGTACGGCGGGTCTTTGAGAACTTAGCCCCTACCATATGCATATGGACAGTTTCCACAAACCCATCATTATGATCGTCCATATCTCGTCCTAGGCACTCGAAACGGTTTTGAAATTCGAGCTAGAACCAAAAAATAATGGGAGAGATTTTTTTCCAACTTCTACTTGTATTATTTCATTGACTATGATACAAAATAACGTGTACTTTTATAGATAATTAAAGATTACAGACAAAAACAAAATATTTATGTGGTTAATACTACCTACAACTCTCAAATATCTGTGTTTTACGGCAAGAAATACTAATCCAGGTTTTTTAAAATTGTGATACGTCACATGAAGATTCTAAATCATCAATTTTTTATAGACGTAATTACCATGAAGAGCAAATTTCTTGAGCGTAAATCCAAACTATTTTCTAAACCGAAGGTAGCTGGTAAATGCTAATAGTTTATTCTTTTTCATGCTGAAATTTTAAGCATATTTCATGTAGATAACTTTTTTATACGGCTAACAGTTAAAAAGTTAGAAAAAAAAAACGATTTCAAAAATCGTTTTTTCGCTCTCCTGAAAAGTTGCATTTTGGCTTTTATGCCAATTGAACCCAAAGGTATCGATATGCCAACGAGTTAAGATCGAAAAGTGACGAACTTTTTCATTCAGCGACTATACTTAGTACCTTATATATCCGTATAGACAAGTTGATGTTCCGAATTAGAAAAATAACAGTTCTGTACACTACTATAGTATTCAATAAGGGCTTTTCTTAAGGTTTTCATCTATACGCGTTTGCTTGTTTACGCCTTGCCTGTGCTGAGACTACAGGCTCTGTTACAAGGGCCGCGCTAAAAATAGGAGTCAGTAAATTATGCTTACTTTATTGTATTCAACTATAGTTCCTTCTTGTAAATAAAAATCCAACAAAATTTGGCTTTGTTTTCACCCGACTCTCGAAAGAGGGTTATGTTTTTCGAGCGTGTGTATTTATGTATGTGTGTGTATGTATGTATGTATGTATGTATTATTCTTTGGCACGCGCTGCAGCCTATACGGCTCAATGGATTTTGAAGTGTGAGGTGTCATTAGATTCGTCTCAGTTCCGAGAGTGACATAGGGTATACATTTTCCAGGAATCCAAATGGTAACGGGAATTACACAGGCAGGTTTTTTTTCATCTGGTATTGAATTTAAAGTTATTAGTGTAAAATATTTTTTATTTAATTATGGTGCCTATATTTTTACGAATATCCCACATATTTTTCCCTTTCTAAACTCGCTGCATTTTTGTTTCCTTTTTGTTTAGGGGCTGTCTATGGAAAATGTTCACGCTACGCCACTGCAGTACAGTATTATTTATCAATCAAGCACGTTTATAAAAATGGACCACATGATCACCACACAAGAAATGTTTGAGCGCGCCGATAGATTAGTCCAGAACGCAATATAAATGTGCTACGTATAAAGGTCTACGACACAACATGCTACGGGAACACGTAGCTAAAAGTGCTACAGCGTAGAGTCGGCCGTAGCAAGAGTATAAAAATATGCGAAGGACAAAAATAAAAAATAAAACTATTAAATAGGGGTCGAATTCGTACATTAAAAGTTCCGTAAAAATTTAAAAGAGCAAGTTTTTACTTCATATGTGGTATTTCTATGAAAAACAAAGTAATTTATTATTGGCGGTCCAATGAATTTCCGTTTTATTTTTCTTTACTCTTGTTGTAGGGATATTTATTTTCGGCATGATTTTTAAAAATACTGCAGTTAAAAATAAGCTCATACCTATTTATTATCTGTCATAGTTATTCATCTAATATAATAATATAAAAATCTCGTGTCACGGTGTTTATTACCGAACTTATCCGAAACGGATTGACCGATTTTTATGAAACTTTTTTTTCTGTATTCGGTAGGTCTGAATGTAGGTCGTAGGCTATTTTTTATACCTACCCCTATTCTTCGCGGACGGAGTCGCGGGCAACAGCTAGTTATTATATAAAATTGAAATTTTGCAAGTGGATTTCGATCTCCTACAAGTGATCGGATTGCTTTGTAATAACAATCGCAAATTAATTGCTGAAAAGCTCTCAAGCGTTTACAAAATTCATCGTTACACGTTAAGAGTTAATACTTTATTATTATTTCAATTATTATACCTACTGGAGATTTGTCCAAGTCTATTAGAAGTAGTGTGTTAGTTTTGAAACATAATTGGCTTGATTAGAGACCCTTATGCGCTAGTGTTTACCGAAATCATCATGCATTAATCCGTTTCGATCGAATAAGCTATTGGTTTGAAAGATACATGCCATTTATTGCCCGTGACATAAACTCGCATGCTTGTGATTTCAGACTTTTCGCTAGTTTCTATTTAGATAGTGATTAGCAATAACATGTCAACCCACACAAACATCATTTTGAAAAAATGGCCGCTTATGATTTCAGCAGATTTCAGTTTGTTCTAAAATTTGACAAATTAACGATAGTATTTTTTTACTATTATGTTTATGTGCAATGAGTGTATGATTTTTGGATTAAAAAAAAGATCTCTAATCGCATTTATCTTTATTGCAAATTATGGTATGTCACATAAGTCTGTAATAAAAGGTAGAGGAAATGACAAGCCACAATTTTGTGTTAAAATCTCAATTTTCAGGTTTTTGTGGGCAAAAAATTATATGGATGTGACAACTCCACTTCTACTAATAACAAATGTTAAAATCGTAAGTTTTCCTTTTCGTATTTGGAACATATGTTGTCAGTTGAATCATTTCAGCCTGTAGCTATTCAGCTCATACGGCTAGTGCTAACCATTAGGAATGAAATAGTACGTATGAAATGAACAATAGAGTTTAAAATTAATTAAAGCGCGTTGACAAAAATGTATGTATATTGAATTTTGGAATATCTGTAATTTCTTACTTTTTTTAAATTGTAATTAGTTACAATAAAGAAAGAAAAGAAAGAAATCTTAATTTGTGACAACATGGGGAAAACAATAAAATAAAATAATAATATGCAAAAAAAAAAAAAATATGCACATGACACAAAATGGTCCCATAACTGCAAATTGCGTCAGCGAACAGCGCTGATCTTTCTTTGGTAGGTACGTACATTAAAAAATACAATAAATTAATTACACGAAAATGATTAGGAATTGCATTATTTAGTGTCGTCAATGTTAATAAAATTTTATTTTAATGTTTGCCATTGTTCGGTAGGTATCCTTTTACAGTAAGTAGATTAACGAATAGTAAATATTTCTGAATACCTAATGTTACTTGTTAGTATGCCGGCAGTGTACGGACGTTCACCAAATTACGAAGTTCTACAGAAAGCAGGAAATTGAACATATTTCAATAATATTATTTTGAAAGATCGGAAGTATGATTATAATGACAAAGGTTCGACAGGGACTCGGAGCTGAATATGGTGCTCAAGCAAATTCCAACTTTAATCTTGTCGAGTTTAATATTATTCGGTGATGGGTTTCCCGTAACAAACGCATTTACAACTTTATTAACATATCTGTCTCGCTCCCACGATAGCGGTTTCCGTATAACTCGGTATAAACTTACTTTATGTCTTTTGATGCTTCCCTTTCTGTTATAAGCTTGAATTGTGATGTAATTCAGCATTCGGCCTTAGAATGTAGAATAAACCAGAAGCCGCATTACAAGCTCCTTCGTACTCTAATAAATATGTCCAGAATCAATGGAAAAAAGGTCTATTCGTGATCTAGCTCGTAAAAAGTTGTATAACGTAAAGATCGATTTCATCATGTCCACATTGACATGTCGTATTTTTAACTAGGAGGACTGATTGATAAATGTAATGTAACTGAAACATTTAATTTGCTCACCCGCGACCTTCACTGTTCACTGTTGTTCACGGTTGCGGTACTCTGAAGATGAGTTTTGGTTGAGTTTGAAACGCATCAGTGTAGTTTGGTGGTGGTGATAGCTGGGTTTGTGTGATTTGTGTGTGTTCAGTTCATACAGTGTGGAGGTGGAGGAACTGCATGAACACAATTTTTTTTTACATAAACGTAGCATTCGTAAGGTCGCGGGTAGCAAAGTAATTGCTTCAATTCATTAAGATGGACCTCCGCAAAGTAACGCCTGATTCAATAAATTAAAATTTAATATTTTAATATTATTCACTTTCAAGAATAACAATATTGACTTCGATAACAAACGCGTACGCGGTTTCTGGTTTATTCTATATTCTGAGCACTTGGCATATGTTGCTGGTGTACCTATTTAGAATTTCATAGCACAAATGCCAGAAAAAAGAATGTTATTGAATATGATTACTTATTGAATAATGAAATTATACAGAGAACAACTACAGATTTAGGAGTGTACATTGATAGTAAATTGAGTTTTTGTGAGCATATATTATACATTACGTTACCAATAGGGCCTTTAAACTTCTGGGTTTTGTCCTTAGGATTGGGAGGGAGTTCCATAGCCCTAATACTATTCTTGATCTTTATAACTCCTTGGTCTGGCCAATCCTTGAGTATTCTTCGGCTGTTTGGAATCCTCAGTATAATGTTTACAAGGATTCGATTGAAAGAATTCAAAACAAACTAATTAAGCATTTACATTTTAAGGCCTCGTGGACTGGGCAACATTTTAATAAAGAAATTGCATCTCTCGAGAGTAGGCGCACGTTCAGAGATCAGGTTTTGTTATTCAAAATATTATTGTATGAGATTGACTCCCCGTATCTTCTAAGTAAATTAGGTTTGAGAGTACCTCGCCTGAATTCAAGAAATTTTAACTGTATGCTTTATGAACCCTTTACCCATAGTAAGTATGCTGCGAACTCTTTTATTAAACGAGTTTGTAAAATGTACAACAGCAAATTCTCTGAAATTGATATTTTTAGCATGTCTCTAAGCAAATATAAGTCTTTCATTAGTAATAAGTAAGTAATTTGTTTGCCATTTTTGTATTTGTTTGCTGAGAATGGGTTAGGTGCACATTCTCGTTTTTCTTTTTCTTAGTCGTAGTTTTTTGCATGCATGTATGTTGCTTTTACACCCGTTAGATACCTATATTATCATTAATAAGGGTTAATAACCTGTGGCAACTTTGTTGGTTAATTTTTTAATGTAACTGTTTGTAGTATAAGTTTTATTGTACCCTTTGTGCCCAAAAAAATAAATAAATAAATAAATTTAGTAGATGAGCTGCATGAACTGAAAACTTGATAATCAGTGAGTAGTATGCTTAAACTGTTAAGAGGTCATCATATGTAGTCATTTGTGATTTTTCTTGACATAATCTAAATCAATATCCGCATCAAATATTATAACATAATTTTTCTGTGAAAACAGGAACGTAAAATAAGCATAGTTACTGCCAATGAAGCAATTTCAAAAACATAACTAAGTTACCTTCCCTTTTATTAATCGTTTTATCATCGTAGCAGCCCGGTTGCACCACTTACAACTCTCATTATTTTCCATACAAACAGCCCTCAAACCACTTCAATACGTCACCCGCTCCTCTCAATACATCTATTGAATTGATTATACTCTTTTGCGAAACCAAAACAGCCATTCACACATCCGAGCCTCAATGCTGGTCCCACGGAATGACTACGGAAAACGAAACGTGATTTCAATTTTCCCTACATTTATCATAAGAAAGGGGAGGGGGGTGAAGGCTACAGGAGGGGGCAATTTAAGCCACTTGACGCGGATTTGACGCGAAGTGCTTTCACATTGCCGGCTAAACTGGTGGCTTACTGAATCACCCATCATTTGCCTTTGATGAGGCAAAATTCGCGATTGGAGATATTTACAGAAGCTCCAATTGTACCTACCTGTCGCTACTTTGATACGGATAGTACTTAGGTAGCTGAAATTGATGACGCACACTTATTTTAAAAACTTTTTCGCCAAGAAGTACCTACCATGTTATATTTATATTAAATTAGCTTAAGGTATCCTTAAACGAGTAATTTGGAATGAGTCATTAATAATTTATTCATTCTACGCATTAATCAGGGCCCACTGGGCAAGCATTCACAAACGGAATAAAAAATGTTGCAATTTGAATTCCCAAACTGCAAATTGAATTAATTTGTCACAAAAGTAGAAAAAGCTTTCATTCCTTGATGCTTTTTCACTTGAAAAAGCTGACGTCAATATTGTCGGTGTTAAAATTAAGTTATATTATGAAAGTTTCAGGAGAGCCGTAACGGAACTTGCACGACCGTTCGCAAGCGGAACGGGAGCGCTCGACTAACAGTATATTGATAAATATCCTGCCTATTTTACACACTCCACACGGTTAACTTTGCTCAGTACGAAACGAAAAACTAGCGCTAACATTTTAGCTTGCACGTCCGGTTTTGAAAGCGGAATATTAATAACCAGAACACAATACCGACGTAGCGCCAGCCAAAAGCGTGGACGTTCGATGCACCGAACACGGTAAAAAAAACTTTTCTTTTAACGTCATAATATCGACAAATCTACATTTAGGTATGTATAAAGTGGGTGTAAATAGTAACAACTTATTTACTTTAACTGTATCAACTGCTCAATTCAATTTAGTTACCTACTTTATAAATTTATTTATTTATAAACTCAAGGATGTACTACATAATTTGAGTTAAGCAATGAACGTATACCGTTTTACTTGAGACACGGAAAACATTACATACGTAATATAACTTACTCCAAATCGTGGCAAATAAATTAGTTCAGGATCCCTCAACGAAAGTTTACAGAACCTTCACCTATCACTCAATTTTTCAGAGCTTCACGTAAGTAACATGAAAGGTGTAGGGTTCG
Organism: Archips crataeganus; assembly: GCA_947859365.1. NCBI lineage: Eukaryota > Metazoa > Arthropoda > Insecta > Lepidoptera > Tortricidae > Archips > Archips crataeganus. Next base: position 16,897,008 of record OX402045.1, on the reverse strand, counting down.
GCGCATAATATATATCGTCTCTCGCTGATCTGGGACAAGTGAAGGTAGTTTTCCACTCTTCCTTTTGAATCCCTTTGTATCGCGATTATTTTAATACAGCACCTTTATGAAATTCAAATGAGGCCTCGAGAGAGTTGGGACCCTTCGACCGCTTCTTTTATATTTATTTATTTCCAAAGCAAGAATGGCAATGCTAACTTGTGTGATTTATAGCGCAGTCCGCGTGCCCGCGGGCTCGTTTGTATTGCAATATTGTCCGCGAAGTTGGCCGGCCAGGCCGCCCCCGGACAATGCCGAGTTGACCGTTACTTTTATTTTGGCCGGCAATTGCCCGGCTTAGTTGAGTCGCCCTCCGAGTGTTAATTACCGATTCGTCGCTCACATTTTTTTCGTTTCCATTCGGAAAACCCAATGAATCATGCTAGCCGTACTCGAACATAGATTGCTTCAGGACGCAAAGCTGCGGTAAAGTGACAATAGAATCGATTTGATTCTCATACATTTCCTGTTGTTTAGTTTAGTCGGATGCAGTACAAATATGGTTCTCGTCGGGGTTTTGAACGGTAGAGTATGTGAGTGGCTGGCAGGATACTAGGTACTTTTACTGGCAGGAAAATTATCTTTTTAACTCTACGAGTATCATAGGGCATGTTAGTAAATTTAATCTTTTTAATTTATTATTTAAAAAAATATATACAGTGGTTATGCTAAAGTACCTATACCTTACTCATTACACGCCACTCTATATACATTTCAGTACAGAAATATCGAGTAGGTACTTTAAGACTCTGAGGTTACAGTTATAACTTTAATTTTGCAATTATGCGTTAATAATTGAGAAGGTCTAGCTCTAAGGTCAGCTCTCGCCGCGAGGTTATACGAGGGCCGGCGGGGGGTGGGAGGCACCTTTACGAGTAGTACACGTGCGCATGGCAGTCATTTTAGACGAAATCGTATTACACTACTGAGAAATAAGAGAACTACTTTATTGCAGAAATGGTGCCATTGGCGTTTTTGTAGTTGTAGAGAACTGTTTCATGATTATGCTTCTATCAACGCCAAACAATACCTGTATAGCTAACGATTAATGTTTTCTAGTCGAAGTATTAATATTTAGGTAATCGAATAAATTTCATTATGATAACATCACTTAGGATAAACTCGGGATAGATGGCGCTTTTTAAAACAGCCGCCTAATTTTTATTTTTTACTAATCTATTAAAAAGAGTAAGTTTGTACAGAATTTGTTGTTTTTGTAAAGTGATGCAACGGTAAAGATGAAAGTTTGAAGCATCCGTCTCATTACTTGTAGTTTTAATAAGATACACAAGCATGGATACGAACAAGACTGCCTTGGGGCACTTAATGTTAGACTTTTGGCAACAATCTGAGAAACGCTTTGCTTGACGCTTGGAGACTTTAAAATTTTATGTCACCCATAACCTATCCGTCATTCCAGACAAATGCGCCCATTTACTTCTAGAATCATCTATTTCAGGCATCCCTCGCCTAATAAAAGACACCCCACAAAACTAAGTAAAGTGTTCTTAGATCTCTCCACGCAGACTTGCTTTATCATAACCTAAGTTCCGTACCTCATCTCTGTCCCGCAGGCGGGGCCGGCATTGCGCCATCTCACGCCGCGTGACTCGGGCCCACAGCGACGCGATCTCGACGGCCCCTTTGCAAATTGAAATCGCAAAGGGTTCACGTTGCCCGTCAATAAACATTGAGTAAAGCGAGACGTATCATTGTTCTCTGTATATTTTAATTATTAGACTCGCCTCCGGCCGACCCTTCGGATGTGAAGGGCCTTTAATGGAAGAGATCTTTCGTTCGCTTAATTGAAGGAAATCGTCAGTTAGTTTTCCTTCACGTCTGTTTTCTTACGACTTCTGTCTGGCATAGAAGTTTGTTTTCAATAAACGTTTGTTTTTTGTTGGCAATGAAATTAAAGCGTCCCGAGTAAGTTTATAAAAGCGTTATCTATGTAAATGTCAAATTTAATTAAATACTGAACCCTGTTCAGAATTGCCTTAACGCGTAATAATGGTTTGTATTAAAAATATTTAATTAATAATAAAAAATGTTGGAGGCTAAAGGAAATGAGAGTCGGGGCATGAGTTTAAGCGTGATTAAGAGGATTAGCATTAGCGCCGTGCCGCATTGGTAGGCAGGGCCAATTTGTAGGTGATTCGCTTAGCCGCCGGGACACCCATTTACAAAACTGCGCGCGATAGCTTCTCTTCTGCGTTGCTGAGTTACATCGTTAACTGCTTATTTCAGGGCATTTATGGCCCACGTTATCGCATTACTGTATCAACGGTACCGTTGTTTTACTTATTGGGGTTCCATTCAACAACGAACCCTAACTTATAGTTTCACCATTTCCGGCTCTTAATGCTAAACAGCTACAATTTGGCAAATAATAATAATAGAAGCATTTTAATAATGCCACGAAAGTGCCAAAATAAAATCTCATCACCTCATTCCACTGCAGGGGAAAGGCCTCCTGTCAGAATGAGAAGACTTGGACCGTAACTTTACACACACCATTGAATTTCTTCTCAAGTGTGTGCAGGTTTCCTCACAATGTTTTCCTTCACCGTAAAGCTCGTCGTAAATTTCAAATAAAATTTCGCACATAAATTCCGAAAGACACAGAGGTGTGGGTCCGGGCTCGAACCCACGACCCTATGCATGAGAATAAGATATTGATGAAAAATGTAAGGTCTATCTTGCGACGAGGCCCCCCCCTTGTTCTCCGTACCTACTATCGAATAAAAATTTTGGGTATGTGAAAAGCAATGTTGTGTTACATATGTTAGTCGAAATTAAAAGAAAATCTATTGCATCAAAGTAAGCTTTACAAGCTAACGAGTTAAATTGATAGCAACTAAATCATAAATTGTGAAATACGGAACACTACTCTGCCCGTTGTCCGATATACAATACAGTTGGCTGGTTTTTAGCAAGCGATTTTTCTTCTAACAAGTACCTACAGCACAGAAATAGCCTTTACATGTTGAGATCTAAATGTGTTAGTGTATTATCATCTCTTGTGTATGCCACATTGCTTGGCACAGCCATTTCTTCACTATAAGGTGAGTAAATACTCGTAAAACGACGAGCAAAAATAACGGACGCTTTACATAAAACACTACGGAAAGTGACCTGGTATTTTTGGTCGTGAGTGTAGATAAATTCGAAATATAAATCCACTAGCGACCCGCCCCGGCTCCGCTCTTGAATCACTCTATCTATTAAAAACACCACATCAAAATCCGTTGCGTAGTTTTAAAGATCTAAGCATACATAGGGACAGACAGACAGCGGGAAGCGACTTTGTTTTATACTATGTAGTGATATTAAAGCATGAATGCAAAAATGCGTCTGTCTGTTTATCTGCCTGTCGGTTACTTCTTCACGCTTAAACCGATGAAGCGATTTAGATGAATGTGTTTAAGGCATAGTTTAAGACCCCGGAAAGGACATAGGATAGTTTTTATCACGGAAAATTGCACAGTTCGAGCGGGATAGCGATACATTAATTATTCACTGAAGGAGTCGCGTAGAATAGCTATTTATGCATCTGTATCGTAATAGGGGTCCTTAAAACACGAATGTGGGTTCATGAAACGAGGCGCAGCCGAGTTTCATAAATGGTCACATGAGTGTTTTAAGGCCTAATTACGTACAGTTGCATACAATATTTTATCTAGGTACTCTCACAACTTTTTTTGCATTTTCCATGCCATAAAATCTTGATAGCATTTTTCGTATAATTTTCTGGACTTTGCTGGTAATCAATTATGAGTCATTTCCTTCGCCGCATCTAAAATATTGGGCGGAGTCAAATTTTCTTCCCATTCACTGATATCAGACATTTTTTAAGCAAGAACACAATAAAATTTTCCCACCAAAATTCGTACAAAAAAACGAAACGTAAAATTGCTGTCAATTGAAATTGCGAACAATGTACACAAACCATATAATGAAATATCTATATTCTAACACTTGTTTATTGTTTTAATGGTTTAGGATAGTGTTGTGGTAAGTATTGATTAAATTTAATAACACACGGATTTAGCAGTATTTGATGAGGGAAAATGGAAATTAAAGACATTTTAAATACAAGGTATATTTACATTGTTTGCAATTTCAATTGACTGACAGTTTAGGAATGGAATGGCGCTAGAACCCAGTACGTCACCGAGCATGTGCGCGCATGCGCTAAAGCCATGCTAAAGCCCGCGTCTGCCACAGACAAGTGGAAATTGGAATCAAAACTTGGTGATATAAACTTTTTGGATTTGCCCTGTATCGTAATGGTAAAAAAATTGTATTATAACATTATTTCGTTAGAAGAAAAGTGTTATAATATGTTTTTTTTTTAATATTTCGGTATTGTGTTTATAAAGTATGTCAATATAAACTCGTTTTGAATTTTATAATTCGAATTTTACGATATGAGAGTAGATAAAAGCTATTATTTAATTATTCATAAATATTTAAGTACTTAACTTAACATTTGTAATTTACTTAGCTTTACGGTGAAGGAAAACATCGAGAGGTAGCCTGTATATACACCTGCAAAGAAATTCAATGGTGTGTGTGAAGTTCCCAATCCGCACTGGGCCCGCGTGGGAAGGGAACTACGGCCTGAGTCCTCTCATTCTGAAAGGAGACCTGCGCCCTACAGGGGACGTATATAGGCTGGGATGATGATGATGATGATAATGATGATGATTTACTCAAAGTGGCATATGTTACAAATATTAGAAGGGCCAAAAAAATAAACTGGTTATAATTTAATAAATTTATATGTATGATCAAGTGCAAAAATAAGTATCTATTTAATCCTTCCATCGTTACATACCTATACCTTAATTCGACGACATAAGAGCTATGGGACATATTTATGAGCAAGTTGTGTGCACCCATATTTTTACACTTGACTGTACATAATATAATCAAAACTGTTAAATAGGTACTCATTGCTTTCAAGACGAATAGCTATTTCGGATATAGTGTGACTGTTACCATTGCTCGTCCTTCCCGGTGCGTGAACTATGCTCCCTTTAACAAACAATATGAGTGTCAACACTCTGATTAGGCGCTTACTATGCCTCTCACGTTACACCCCCTGTGTCTACTTGATATGTCTTGTCACAGCTACTTACACATAGACATGAATATGTATCTCATAAGTTAACGAGCCGTAATCAAATACAGAACTGACACATTGTCTTGCGAATTGTTATCCGCCATGCAATAACGTTGTATTTTCACACCGAGGTCGAAATCGTCACGGGACTTCAAAAGCACTCTCCGAATAAGCCACCACAACTACCATTTCCTTGATAATGCATTTGAAAATTGTGCACAAACGCAGCGTAAATTATTGCGACTATGGTTTTGCTGCTTGTAGTCGATCTGTTATTAAAATTTAGTTGATGCAATAGTGTAACAAATTAACAGCTCGACACTCGAAAAGTACGGAAATTGCCACTAAACTGGTTTCCCAGTTGGAGATACCGCCCACGGGATTTAAGAAATTATACCTACAATCGAACATATTTGATATTACACTACCCGTAGTAGGCGGAAAAATAGGTTTCAGAACCTGCGTGGCTTGTATAGTCGACAAAGAAAGTTCTTTGCCATTTTTTTATGACAGTTTCTACATTAAAAATAAACAATAAGGATGAGTGTCACATTGACTTTAAAGTGAAAATTATCTTTAAAGTTTTATGCTGTACAAATGACATTGAACCTTAGGTTGGTAAAGAAATTTCTTTGGCCGACTATACAAGTCTTTTATGGCTAGCCAGTGAGAATGATGAAACGTAAAACTTATTTATTTACCTACTATGCAGTTTATGAACTACCAAATAATACACGTATTCCACTACTATTATAAACGCGAAATTTGTATGGATGGATGGATGTGTGGATGTTTGTCACTCCTTCACGCTAAAATGGATTGACGGATTCTGATAAATTTGGTAGTTTATAACATGGATTAACATAGTATACATATAGGATACTTAATATCCCGGATAATATCATAGTTTTCGCGGTGTAATATCGGTGACCAATATTTGACTCCGAAAATCTCTCTTTAACCGAAGTTCATTATTCCCTCACTCACTCACACACAGACCCCACCGCAAAGTTTATGTTTAAATTTACAAGTAACGTAAGGGTTCAAAAAGTTGGACATTTTAACGCCTGTTGTTAAAATCAGCATGAAATTGTGACACGAAAACTAACAATACAATACAATACAATACAATGACTCTTTATTGTCCACCACAAAGAAATCAATACAGAAAAACAAGTATGTACATGGAAAAAAATATATGGTAAGCAATAGGCGGCCTTATCGCTTCGGAGCGATCTCTTCCAGGCAACCTTTTCACAAAAGAATGATAGCAAGATAACCTAACCTAACCTAACCTAACCATACAATTGTAGGGGTAATTTTCTTGTCACAACGGAACTTTTTCCAGTCAGTCGTTTTGTATGGTTAACTACCATTACCTTTCTCGTGGTCCAATTTTTTGGTCTCCACCCGAAGCGTTTTATGTATTTTGTTATTTATACGTACAGTCAAGTGTAAAAATATGGGTGCACACAACTTGCTCATAAATATGTCCCATAGTCGTCGAATTAAGGTATAGGTATACACCGTTAAATTTTGGTGGTTGTTTTCCCGAAACGAGGTGATTTAGTATCGATTGTACAATCGATTTATAATTACTATTTTGACTAGAGTCAAAAATCCAATTGTGAAAAACGAAAGTCGAAAATGACCGCAAACCAATAGTAACGCTTCGTTGGTACCTAATCTATCGTACGATCGTACGCTACTTGTACCAACGAAGGGTTACTATTGGTTTGCGGTCATTTTCGCCTTTCGTTTTTCACAATTGGATTTTTGACTCTAGTCAAAATAGTAATTATAAATCGATTGTACAATCGAAACTAAATCACCTCGTTTCGGGAAAACAACCACTAAAATTTCACGGTGTATAACGATGGGAGGATTAAATCGATACTTATTTTTGCACTTGACCGTACCTACATAATATATTTAAGACAATTAACGTTAAAAAAATAGGTAGGTACGTAAACTAATACGTGAAATGAATGCCTATACTCAAAAGTAATTCATTAGATTACAAACAAATTCAGTCATTCGCTAATTTAAGTATTCGATTGAATTGGATAAGCTTGATGGTGTATGATGTTTATCATTTGTGAATAACTACTTACTTATGGAGTTACGATTACCAAATGGGTCAATTAAGGCTTAGAATAGTATGCAGATTAACTGCGCCGAGTTGAATAAAACCAATCAACTCGCTTTCAATGCCTGCGTCCACTCTAGACCATCGATTCTATTTGTAAGTGCATAACTTTTTACTACCCTAAGAAAGAACTTCAAACGAGCCAACCTTAATAACCAAATATTTTTTTTTTTATTATTAACCTTTTCTCAGACCTACCGAAGATGGACAACAAGTTTCATAAAAAAACGGTCAAGCCGTTTCTGAGGAGTTCGATAGTAAAAACCGTGACACGAGATTTCAAAATATTATATTTAATTAGAGCTCGTATTTGTCGCCAGGTACAATATTCATTAGCTGTAAACAAAAGTTCCTGCTTATTATATTAAAAACCCGGTGTGACGTGCGATGACATGCTATTTCAGGCGTCGGGTAGACCGACATTAATCATTCTCAGTCAACGTTGTAATGTGGGTCCGCCGCGGCTCACATCGCAGTGCTCCTCTATTAATCTTTTTAAATAATTAAATAAAACAAAAAATGTCCCCATTACATGCACAAAAGAAATAGTAGCTTTATTACGCTTCAATAACATTCAGAAAACACCTTTGACTGCAGATGCTTCCATTGACATCTGAAACGTCGCATCTTTTCATCATCAATATTTCGACATCGCAATAAAATATTTGAAATTATTACTGCTCCACACGTTTCCAGTTACAGTTAAAATATATCGCGTAAAATAAATATGAGACCGGTGTCAGAAAAAGAACAAAATGTAAAATAATGGTGACGCGTCACTTTACGCGCGGGGTTTAACGATCATGGCGGCTATCGCAAATGAAGGGGTTTCTCGTGCCATGAATATGCAAATACAACAGTTGCGCTGGCGATTTCCTCTTACAGATTAATGATTCCACGTCATTACTTTACCTACTTGTTGATTTAACGCACAACTAAACGGAACAAGTGGGGCATTTGTGCGTCCAGCAAACAAATCAAAGTATGCTTGCATGTGTTGTTCTGTTTTAGAATTACAAATAAATACCATTCTGCTTGTACAAACCAAACTAAACTTGTCCAAGTAAAACTATCTCTAATATATAAAAAAACTCGTCTGAAACGGCTTGACTGATTTTTGTAATTTTTTTTTCTCTATATTTGGTAGGTCTGAGAATAGGTCGTAGGCTATTTTTTATACTCCTACTACTTAATAACTATAAAAGTTTTTCTTAGTACATTTTTTACTCAATCACTTTTAAATTAATTTATGTATGAGGCCTCCCGTGACCAGAGGGCTGGCCAATAGTTCGCTCAGCGAATCAGCATTGCAATCCAACGTGGCAATGCTGCCAGCCTTCTGGGCACTCTCCCCATTAGCGGCGAATTGGGACAGATTTTTTACCTTTAGCTTTAGTTCATTTTAGTTAGATTTAAGTTAGTCCTAAGTTTATATTGTTTTTTTATTCAATTTTTGTTTATTAAATGAATACTATTCTAAAAAAAAAAATTATGTATGTATTATATTTATATTATAGTAGTCAATTGAAGTAGAACACAATTTTAAACAGATTGTGTGAAACTATCACAAATGATTGTTTTTTTTTTATTGGTTTTTAATTAATGACAGGAATATAAAAAAAATTGTCTAAACACTTCTTTGAAAAATAATTTATGCAAATTTTATACATATAGTAAATTTTATACCGAAGGACTAACTAATACAAGGTCGTTGGCCGCCTGAATATATTTATCTATCTATCTATCTAATACGTTTAAACGAGCAATTCTTGTATTATATACTTAATAAATTAATCAGAATCTCGGAAACGGCTCCAACGATTTTGATGAAATTTGGTATGTGGGGGTTTTAGTAGTTGAAATATTGTCGTTTAACACTTCGAAGCTCGAAATATCTATTGTTAAATTACCGAAAGTGACATCCCAAAAATAGAAGACCGATTATAATAATTATGACCTATGAGAGGAAATCCAAACATTAAAAGGTGGAACGGGGATCCAAATACAAAATATTTAGATTTTTTTTGCCATAAGTTTGAAAAAGCATAGTAGTATTTCTGTGCTGTTACAAAAATATACCTAACATCGAAGGCTAACGCGCGACGCGATCTATGCTACGCTTCGCTCCCACCTTAGCCGTCTGAATCTAACCTATCCGAGTCGCTTCTACCCCGGAACGTCTTGCTCACTCGCTGCCTAAAAGGAAATTTTTATACACTATACATATTATATTATATGATCGCTCAAAATGTAGAATTTTCTTATTTATATCTCCCAGAAATTTTACATTTTCCTTAGGAAAAAGTAATGTCAGTTAAGTATCGTCCTAGTAGTGAAAGAATTTTAGGATAAGCCCTGAAGTCGAATTCACTTATTTCCCGGAGAAAAATAGCGTCAATCAGGGATAGGTAGTGTAGCTTTGTATATAGAAATAATTTTTAGAATCTTTCTAAAGGGTTATTTTTATCCCGCAGGAACTCTGCACATTCCCGAGATATAGAAACCAGTTTCAATCAAGGACAGTGTAGCTTTCTATAGAATTCACTATTCCTATCCCGCGGGAAGTTTGCATTTCCATGTGTGCCAAATTTCATCCATAGTTTTAGAAGTTCCTCTACAAACAAAGAAATAAATAAAGTTTAGATATTTCCCTATCCCGTGGGAATTCGAAAAAATACTTCCTTAATTGCACCTTTACGATATTTTAGATACTTGTACGCCAAATTTCAAGTCTCTAGCACCAGTAGTTTAGGCTGTGCGTTGTCTGTCATTCAATCAGTAGCGGCACGAAATTACTGACGCATGAGATATTCTATCATGAGCTAATCAAAATTATAATATACATATTAAAAAGAAGAGTAATGAATGATTGACTGTCTGAGTTAACGCCCAATTTAAAAGGCCGAAACTTTGCATATAATAAGGATAGATTTGTCGAAATTCCCAGAGGATAGGGAATAAACGGGATTTACATATTCACTAAGTATGATACCAAGTCACTGATGATGAGACGATAGATTGTTGGATGTTGCCGTTGCCGGATTTTTGTTTTATTGAATGAAAGAAATAAAGAAGCTTTACTGCGCGGACGAAGTCGCGGGCATGTAATAAATCAACTCTGGATGTATATAGTGTCATTATAACTATTACCTACGCATATCCCGTAATAAGCTGCCACTGCAAAAATACAGAACTTATTGCGGCTACATTTTATTTACTATTATATTACGTATTTTTGTACAAAAATCTGGAAAAATAATAAACTGTGGTCTTAAAAAACTACTACTCTAACATTTTTAAAAATCAGTTATTGTACTTATAAACACACGTAAGGTGTGTCTCTTTTTGGTATGGCACAACCTATTACTGCACCGCTTTTAGGCTCATTGAAGTTTTTTAACCTGCTTACCTACTTGATGTATGGTCAATAGGGCAGTTAAATTCCTTTGTTAAAAAACCATTATTTATGCTTGTACATTGTACAAACAGTTTCATGTCTTTAGCTATATTACAAAAAATATATCAAATAGCTAACTTCGTTAATCGCTAATCGGTTACTAAAAAGGTTAATTTCGTTAAACGTTAAAGCGTTATAATCAAAATGATTTAACGCAAGTTAACGTTAATCGTTAATCTGTTAACATATGATAAAAATTGCGGTTTCTCAAGAGAAGGCCAAGCCCTTAGATGGCTAAAATTTGGCATAAAATAATGACAGATTTGTTGAAAGGAATAGGGAATAACTCCACGGGATAGGGAATAACTGGGATTTATATTATTCACTAACTGATATATGTATAGGCTTACGTTTGATCACGATCACGCCTGATGGGAAGCGAAGATGAGGCCTACGATGGAGCACGCTTGTCTAGTATATGCTCATTGACCTTAGACTTGAATTTAAGGGAATAAGCAGGAAGAAGGTAGTGGAGCGCGTTGTTGCGCGCGCCCCCAAGCAGTGCAAACCATACAACAAACACGGGTCACAGTAACAGGTACACGCGCGCTGCACAACTGCTCAGACCCTTCCTCCAGAATGGCTTTTATATATAGGCAACTGGCCGGAACACGACGAAAGTCGCTGGGCGGCCTGGCTCAACCTAATCTTGAATGAATGAATCATAGTTATGAATTGAAATTTTTCGCAGTTTTCTCACTTACACGCGTCGGCAAGACATACCTGGTGCGGTAATTTTGGTAAATAGTAAGCATTGGAGTAACGATTAACGGACTTGATTAAGTTTAATGGAAGTCAACGAGTCCGTGAACATTTTTTAAAGTTAACTTAAAAGTTAATCTGTTAACCGAAATGTTAAATTAACGATTAACGGAGTTAACGCCCAGCTGTGCCAAGTACTTATTTCAGCGCAGGTTGATTGATCTGTTTGTGTTAAAACAAAATCTCGTTCAGATATTATAAGTAAAAGTCCTGTGTTACCTGTTTACTAAATAAAAAATAGATGTAACACTTTAGTAGCTGACCCTTTTTCCGGTTACCCGGATAAACCTGGATAAGGCAGATAGGTACGCCGATAACCTGCTCCATGCCTGAACCACTAAGAAAGAAAAATAATCTGCATTTCCGCGGGGATCGGGAACGAGAATACGTTATTTAAACGAGTAAAAAATCAAGTTTGCAAGCCACTTCTTTGTAATACAATGTAGTCTTCGGTTAATGGGTTTTTCTAACACAATTATAAACTGCTATATTATCTATACATATAAAATCCTTTGTCCTGACTGACGGATCAACGCACAGCCTAAACCGCTGATCGTAGAGACCTGAAACTTGGAGGGTGTGTTCTTTGTATGACGTAGGCATCCGATAAGAAAGGATTTTTCGTAGTTCTACTCCTAAAGGGGTAAAAAAGGGGGCAAAGTTTGTATGGGACAACGTGATTCCTTGGTCCAATCTACTTCAAATTTTGCATAAACATTCTATAACAGAATTGATGGAAGACGTGTTTCGTATTTTATTGAAATTCATCCCTTGACGGGGTTAAAAAGGGGTAGAAAGTTTTTTGGGGGTGATTTGCTTCGAAGTTGATATCAATACTCCTTAGTGCTTTTGATTTAAATTACTTTTTATTTTGACACAATGTAAACGAAACGAAACTTCAAATTTTGCAAACCATTTGTCTACGTTTGTCAACCACTTCCTGATCTGATCTCTGATAATAACTAATTATATGTATAAGTATTTGCATTTCACCAAGCTTTTGCTTTTACAAGCGCAGCGTGGGACGTCCACCAACGAGATGGACGGACGTTTTGGTGAAGGCCGCAGGTTCAGGGTGGATGCAAGTCGCTTCCAACCGTAATGATTGGGCGTCAATGAGGGAGGCCTATGTCCAGCAGTGGACGTCCTACGGCTGAAATGATGATGATGAAGCTTTTATATGAGTTCAACCTTTTTCGAATAAAATCGAATTGAATATTCAAACATCATTGTTGAACTCGCATAAAAGCTTGGTGCAATGCAAATACATATAAAATGCTTTGTCCTGAAGTCCTAAATGACTGACTGGCGGATTAACGCACAGCCTAAACCGCTGTGTGTAGAGACCTGAAACTTGGAGGATGTGTTCTTTGTATGACGTAGGCATCCGATAAGAAAGAATTTTCCGGAATTCCCACGGGATAAGGAATATACGGGATGTATATATTTCATCAATTAAGAGTGACCCTATCCCCATAACGAAGATAAACTGTTCAAATTGGGCATGTTTGTAGACTATTAGAATAGGTATAAAGCTAATTTCAATAATTTTAAACATTCCCTCGGGATAAGGATAAATCAGGATTTATATACTCAAAACAACTGGATCCTATCTCCGTAACTACATTTACTAAACTTTTCAAATTCAGTATAAACGTAAATGGTCATACATAACAGCAAAAAAACTTATTGCAGGATTTTTGGAAATTCCTGTGGGATAGATAATCTCTGAAACTTCCGAGCCGATTAAAAAAAATCTTTTACCAGTAAAAAGTTACACTATCCTTTATTAACATAGGCTACTTTTTTCCGGAAAAATGCAAAATTCCCAAGGGATAGAAATAAAAATTCAACTTCGGAGCTCATTTTAAAATGTATTTCACCAAAAGAAAAGATACACTGTCCTTGATTAACGTAGGATGCTATTTTCCGGATAAATGCAAAATTCCCGCGGTATAGAAAATAGTAAATTTAACTTCGGGGCTGAGTTAAAAAAAAAATGACCGACCAATAGAAAGCTACACTATCCTTTGTTGGTATAGGCTAGGCTACCTACTATTTATTCGGTAAAATGCAAAATTCCCGTGGGATAGAAAGAAGTGAACATCACTTGAGGGCTGATTTGAAAATTTCTTTCACCAATAGGAAGTTACACCAACCATTATTTACATAGACTACTTTTCTCCGTGAAAAAGCAAAATTCACACAGGAAAAAAATAAGTGAATTCAACTACGGGGCTGATTTTAAAACTTCTTTTACCGGTAGAAAGCTACATCTTTAAGGACATAGACTACTTTTTCTCGGGGAAAATGCAAAATTCCCGCGGGATAAATATAAGCGAAAATTTGCATAGAATAAGGACAAATTTGTTGAAATTCCCACGGGATAGTGAATAAACGGGATTTATAATATTCACTAACTGATACTGATGATGATGAAATGATAATAATAATGGATGTTACCGTTGCCGGTTTTTTGTTTTATACAATGAAAGAGATGAAGAAGCTTTACCACAAATTGGAATTCTACGCGGACGAAGTCGCGGGCAAAAGCTAGTTTTACTATGAAATATGCCTCCTCTTTCGTCTATCCACCAATTTTACTGTTATTCTACATTTATGCAATGTTCGCTAATATCAGACGTCGAAAACGAAGAAATGGCATTACTTTTCAAACTTCTGCCAATAGGCTTATCAAAACATAAAATACCTTTCACATTACCATTTTTATATGAATACAAAAACCGTTGTTATATGACATCGATTTGTATGAATAGCGGTTAAATTGGAGTTCCGTTCTCGACAAATTCGATAAGGGCGCGACTAGGTGGAGGCTTGATTAAAAATAGTGGATGTCATGAAAACTCCAATATCACTGGATATGCTTTTTATTTAAGCAACTGTAGCCTCAGGCTTTGGCAACATGAAACCATTCAATCATTTTTTCAATTTGGAATTTTATTTTCAGTACAAAGATAAACATCCCTCTAATAAACGTGTACTCGTAGACTCAAAGCCACATGAAAAAACCACAAAAATAAGTACTGTAATGGATATGTACTGGTAATGGAATACGAAAGAGGAATATCCTGTAAAAATATTTAGTCCTCTGTGCCAAGTAAATATGTATATCTTAAACTTGTATTTTGCTTGTCAAAATTACATGTTGGTTTTATAAAGAGCAAGATTTTTGCAACTTTTTAACGAATGTGTATTTTTTCCATACACGTGCCCCATTTGCCGTAGAAACTGGAGATAAACAAAACAATGAACCGCTTAATGGTAACTATTAACCACTAGACGCGGTAATAAAAATATATTACCTCTCCCTTCCCGACGCGCCCCGGCGAGAGCCCAGCGCAGGAGTCTCGAACGCACTTAGGTACTTCGCATGCATTCTGATACAATATAATGTATAAATAATGTTCTTATAATAATTATATAGAGGTACCTACCTTAAATAAATACAAAGTTGAATGTTGATTAGAATGCGTTCAACCAGACAAAATAAAAGGGTATATAGGTATGGGATTATTTTAAACTGCATCCACCCGTTAAGCACCACAAAAACGTAACAACTCAGTTTTGGTTATCACCTTATCGACTTTCCGATACCATTTCTCTCCTCTATTCTTATAAAAAAATCAATTTATACCACTTGGGGTGGGACGAGGACCTCAATGCCCGGTTCGCTGGGAAATCTGACAGGTGACGGGCGCCGGGCCACAATGGGCGAGCTACGCTTATCGCCAACAGGGAAATAAATGAGAACACTTTTCTGCCTTACGACCAATTTACTTTAGATTTCATGTTTTTCTTTTTCAAAATCTGTACTTATACCTACTATCGGCTAACTATCGGCGTTACCATATACCATCGCTATTACTTCAGCAAAAGCATAATATGCTGTGCTCGATTTGCGTTCCTTGAGGTACCAAATCAGTTTTTCATAATCCGTGCCACCATGCACCGTGTACCTTGTTATTTGAAGAATGATATGTCGCAATATAGTTTGGATTCTACGTGATTTACCGCAATAAAGCACGAGACAGCTTCTTTTTTAAATTTGTATCACAGAAAAAATCCGCGATAGCGTGAAGGGGAGCCGTTTTGTTAGTTCGTGCTGAGATTTGCGGGTAAATGCCACCAGTTTGTTGAGACCCGTCCCCTGCCAAGAATGCTCGCAATACCCAGTACCTTCGTGCCCGCAGCGAGTTCTGGATGTTTTGACAGATATTATAGAAAGCTAGAAATAGAAGTTTTATTAAAGATATCATAACACGATATTGCAGGCATTCGAGTAAATTGGTTTTTGTGGTTAACGTTTTTAACGGGCACGATACAAATGATTTAGTCGTTCATTCTTTTGTTTATACAATTTGGTTTAAAGTTATACAGATGCTTACGAAATCTTTCTTGTACGTTCAAGTTCAAAAATAGGTACCTATGCATCGTTTTAATCCTTACCTTAATTCGACCATATAAGAGCAAGTTGTGTGCAATTGACAAGATTTCATATTTCTAAGACTAGGTATAATTTGATTCCTTTTATATATTCAGTTTGGAAAGAGAAAGACGCTGATAGTTTTAAATTTTCACTAGGACTATTAATTAATTTATTACAAAGTTTTTAAGATGTGCTTATTCTAAAAGGGTATAACTCCAAAACTACCACACAATAGATCCATCACTTTAGTGTCTAGTCTCTATTAAAAAAAAGTGATTGTACGTAAATCTGACGTTGACGTTGTGTGTGGTTTATGGGTTTGCTTAGGTGGTTTGGTTCTTTTTTGCTTTTCGATCACAACTACGGGGTCCTTTAAAATCTTATTTAAATCAATAACACGTCGTTTGTGCATTAACATTAATAAAAATAGATAATTTATGTATCTATCAAGTTTCAATGTTAATGTCAAATTTAAAATTATGACAGCTCTTTTTTCTGGTGAAAAAGGCAAAGGAAACATTATTCTGTGGTAGTCTTGGTAAATTCAGATATATTTTTTTAATTTCTTGTATTTTTTTTAAATATGGAGAAATAAATTATAATAAATATTTTTCCGTGTTCAGGTGTCAAAAAAATTAAATCTCGTCAATTGTATGTTGTATTTAGTGTAATTTGTACGTGTACATGCATGGTTAAAATACATAAGAAGAGCCAAATCGCATCGCTGTGAAACGTTTTTTCACTGGAGTTTTGCTAAATCCTGGAAATAAATTTAAAAGCCAGATGTCATAGTTAAAGCGAGCGAAGTCGCGGGTAAAGGCTAGTGAGAAAATATACAATCGCTGACACAGTGCGGGCTCTTGCCAGGCTAGACACACAATGGCCTGATTCTTGGCGTTACGCATCATTATAATCCACGAGGGCACGCGGGACGTGATTTTGCATTTTAGCCGCGGAACATTTACAATTTTTATTAGGTAGGTACTGTTAAAAATAGGTTCAAATTGATATCGGGCTCCTGATACATGCTGAACTTACAAATCACCTCGATTTACTAAAATACAACTTTTACAGAAAACGCAAAAAAAATTTTTTTTTTCTTATTTTTACCATTTTTTTTGCAGCAGTGACTGAAGAAAACTTAGTATGAAAACCTTTACGTGATCACGATAATTTAAACTGAAAAATATTTCTTATCGTAAATTGCACTTAATTACAACTAAAGCCAATGACCAACCCATCCGTCAAATATCTTTTATTTGACAGCTTTTTTGAGATTGGTTCTTCTTTGTTAAATAGCCTAGGATCCGCTTATACAACGACCTTCACCGAGCTGGTTAATGGATGAAAAGTACTTTAAGTATATGAAATGAAATATGTTGCAAGTGGGTTGACTAAAAAATTTCAGTCCAGTAATATTTTTTTTTTACAGTTCATCGTTTCGGTTTAACAGGTAAACAGGAACTTTAACAGGTAAAAACAGGTAAATCGATATTTGCACTGGTCTGGATAGTCAACCTAACGTTTGCATATTCTATAGGTTTTATACTTTTGATTGGTACGTCATTTGTCTATTAACCGAAACGGTAAAATGTATAAAAAAAAAAAATAATCATATACTGGACTGATTTTTTTTAGTCAACCCACTAGCAATAATATTTATCATCATATTTAATTTCATATAAAACACTTTTCATACAAGAACCAGCTTGGTGAAGGTCGTTGTATAAGCGGATACTAGGCTAAAAGTAACTAGATGCAGAACATTACATATGTCCAAGCTTTTGGCGTCTAATCTACCGGTTGGCCTACGTCTGAGCAATAAGTGAAGATCGTTTAAACAAAAGAAGATGATTTAGCATCACTTTTTAAAGAAGCAAAAAAAGCAAAAATATGATTCCGTCAGCACATAACATTGCCACAATCCCGCCGCTATAAATGTAATGGACGAACGCAGCTGTTTCGCGAATTATGTGCCCTATATTGCGCAATTTGGCCTACTAAGCTTCACGTGGCGGTGTTCCTGAAGTGGCTAGTTTTTATATCGTGCTTTATTTTTAGATATTTAATGCAGTTATAGATCATAATTAATTACGGCAGTTAATTTGTTAGAACAAAACGCATTAAGGCAAAAATTTCAGAGCTCACACTTCTTACGCCATACATACGGCCGGTTATCTGTTAAATATTCTTAAATGAATTTTCTTGGTGGGATATCAAGTTGCCGCAGATGGAAGTTGAGAAAAATGTAAAAAAAACCTTTTGTCGATATTTTTCCTTATGAATTATCACACTTAGCTCTCCAAACACTGCTAATTTATTGCACATTATGATTATCCTAATCCTACTCATTCGCTATCCTATACAATTAAGTATTATTAAATAGTGTTACTTAACATCAAACATCACGATTGGGCGCGTCAATGAGGGAGGCAGTGGACGTCCTACGGCAGAAATGATGATGATGATGATGAACATTAGACATCAGACAATGAATAAGGTACTAAAATCTTGATACTTTTATTTTATCAAAAGTTCAGATTATTTTTGCTGTTTGGGTTTTACATGACATTGAGTACACATGACATGGGTGACATTGAGTTAATTTAATAGTTGTTGTCTCATTTGAACTCTATATTGTGCAAATTTTAAGTACGATCACGTTTTAATTAATTACTAAACTTATAAGATTTTAATAAAAAAATCTAGTATAGCTTTCTCAAGACTGGTTCAGCCTTTATTATTTAGCGTTTAAACACACACATTCAGTTGAATTATAGCTTTATGCAACTGTATCGTAATAGGGGTCCTTAAAACAGCACGAATGTGGTTTCATGAAACGAGGCGTAGCCGAGTTTCATAAAGGGTCGCATGAGTGTTTTAAGGCCAAATTACGTAAAAAAAAATTATAATTTAATCTGTTTATTGCAATTAATGTTACAAAAAAAAACATTTTTTTCTTGTACTTAGTTACCATCTTTAAATATTTAAGATTATTATAACTAAGGAATGCGAATGCGGCACCCCTACGTTTGTAAATGAACGAGGAGCAAGGCCAACACCTGATCAGTGACCAAGCTGAACGCGTCGGAATGTCACACCCCCCGCCAGCCCTTAGCACCTCCACTCCCGCCTAGTCCATTCAAAATTGTCTTATGCTAAATGGACCAGTCGAGAGGAAGGCGCCAAAGCTAGCAGGAAGCATGCCACCCCTACAAATACCCCTACGTACAGTTGCATACAATATTTTATCTTCTCTCACACATTTTTCCAAAAACGAAGTAGCCTTTTTGCATTTTTCATGCCATAAAATCTTGATAGCATTTATCGTATAATTTTCTGAACTTTGCTAGTAATAAATTATGAGTCATTTCCTTCGCCGCATCTAAAATATCGGGTGGAGTCAAATTTTCTTCGCATTCAATGATATCAGATATTTTTAAGCAAAAACAAAATTTTCCCACGAAAATTCGTGCAACAAAACGACACGTATGAATGGAATGGCGCTAAAACCCAGTACATCACCGCGCATGTGCGCGCATGCGCTAAAGCGGGCGCTGCCACAGACAAGTGAAAATTGGAATCAAAACTTGGAGATATAAACTTTTGGATTTGCCCTGTATCGTAATGGTAAAAAAAAATTGTATTATAACATTATTTCGTTAGAAGAAAAGTGTTATAATATGTTTTTTTTTAATTTCGGTATTGTGTTTAAAAAGTATGTCAATATAAACTCTTTTTCAATTTTATAATTCGAATTATACGATATGAGAGTAGATAAATTACGTCATTCTATTTAATTATAAAATTATTATAATAAAATTAATTAAGGTGGTTTTTTTGCTTGCACAAGAAGTTCATAAATTATATCCAAGGCAAAATTACCTACTCTAAGTAATGTTATTATCTGCTTAATGTTATACATTAGGTATTTAATAAATATTTTTCGTTGCAGGTATGTTCCGTATGCTGTACGAGATTGCGGGCGCTGAAAAATAGTAGGTTAGAAAAGAGTAGGCTAAAATTCCTTTAGAATTGCTTTGAAATTGTAGTCAGGATGATATAAAATATCTAAGTGCCGATTTAATGTTGCCATTGTTAATTCAATTATTTAGGGAATAAATTAGTGTTTGTACAGACAAAATTTTTTAAAAATTCCAATCTCCTGACTCAAGCGATTTTATTAAATTCTAGGTAGGTATTTTCTACTTATATTCCCGGGTATTTCAATACGTTATTAATTATAAGCATCTGTAATGTCTTTGTGATTTTTTTTTGTGTACCTATTGTGTAAAAATGCATGGTTTGATATCACGACTCGCTGTAACCCAAACATAAATGAAGATACGTTGTTGCCTCATCACGGCAAGCCGTAGAAAAAATCTCAAACAATATAAGGTTTTCCATAAAAAAATGCATTAAAATCTGTATTTAAATTCGTGGTTGAAGTAAACTATTACATCGGTTCACATTAAATGTACGGTGAAAAAGGCAAACGGCGCGAGAAGAATTGCTTTTTACGGATCGGCTAGCATTCCGCAGGCCGGGGGATGAGAAGGCGAGGGGGGGGGGGGGCTTCGCAGAAATGAATTGTTTTCGGTTTGCCGTGAGGTTACATTACATTATTGCGTACCTTTGTGGCTTTTTAAGTGTGTTTATAGGATTTGGCCCCAGCATGATTGAGAGGAGGTGGGCTCTGTGGACCAGAAAATATTCCCTCGTTCTGACAAAACAGAAACATGGGTAATTCAATGTTATTAAGTTTGCTTTTTAATCGAAAATTTATTGGCTTTTTGTACCACGGAAGAAAATAAAACGTTAAAAACTAATTACCGCAAGCTTATAAATACGTGTTAGTTTGTTTGTATGTAGTTTGGATTGTGTAAAATCTGTGGGTATTCTTTTAGAGTCTGCTAATTAAAGAAGACAGGTGCTACTGCCGTTGTCGATGAATTTGAACGAATGTCCGCATTTTAGTAATTCAAAATATTTTTGTTTATTAAATAATAAGGTAACAATTCAAATTCCTGCCCACCTGCGCGAGATACCAGCGGACACAGTAATTTAATTTCGCTCGTTACACGAAGGAATTATTCGGAAAAAAGTGGAGAGAAACTCATAAAGCTATTACTTGGAATCGCCTGACGTAGCGTTCACAGATACGAGGCGAAGCACAAAATTAATTTTGAAACCGGCTTAAAATCGAAATTGTTAGCTCTTAGAGCGCGTAGTGAGGACTTAATTAAAATTAACGATACAGTACGATAAAATAACAATTCCAATAAACAATAAAGTCCAGTTTACAGCATTAAGCAAGGGGGGTTAAAGGACCTCAAGATTCTTTTAATGACATTTCGATTTTGGTAGGAACTCACATTATAATATTCTCACGGGTTCGGCAATGCGTTTGTTCTAACAACATGTATAGGCGGTGACTATCTCTTTTACCGTCAGGCGACTAACTCACGTTGCCTTTTCGCCATAGGAGTGTTATTCAATAACCAACTATAAATGAGATTTTTTTTTTTTAAAATGCAAGCTTTTTTTGCTACCTGTAATTTTTGTTGAGCAGAGGTTCGTGGAATCAAAACGGGCTGGTAAGTACCTCTAAGTTTTTCGGAATTTAAGTGTGAAAATTACTATGACATTTTACGGTGAAGGAAAACTGCACCCACACCTACGCAGAAATTTAATGGTGTGTGTGAGGTTCTTATTCCGCACTGGACCCGTGTGGGAACTACGGCCCAAGCCCTCTCATTCTGAGAGGAGGCCTGTGGTCTGCAGTGGGACGTTTATATGCTGGGATGATAAGGATGATGACACAGACTAAATAAGAGCTTGTAAAAATACCTAATCCATTTTTTAAACTAAGTATTCGCTGCCTGATTTCTCTGCTTCCTTAAACAAAGTGGACAAAAAGAAAAAAATGACAATATCACTTAAGCAGTCCCCACTCAATTTGTTGACACTTAGCGAAAAATATAATCCCGCTTTGGGACAACAGCGCGATTGAAAGTACGTACAAGTGCTCTAAGATCCTGTGAAGGACCCTTTTATTTCTGCTCTACTGCTGCTAACGACTCACAGATAATTTGATGAAACATTTAGTAGTTACGATACATTTCAACGAAGCTGTCGATATTGATATTTATATAACGTAATAATGTTACGGTTAAATGCTGTATTAATGCCTTGATCACACGTACCGAGTAAACGGGCGAGACAGTGCTCTCGGCCAAGTGCTCGGTGCGTATAAACAAGCGCTGCCTTGTTTATATGCACCGAGTACTCGGCCGAGAGCACTGTCTCGCCCGTTTACTCGGTACGTGTGATCAAGGCATAAGAGCAGCTTGTTGTACAATTGAGTAAAGAATCTAACGATTCGCATCTGATTTATTTGCCTGATTTACGAGTAGGTACTTATTTATAATATTTTTAACCGACTTCAAAAAAGGAGGAGGTTCTATGTTCGACTGTTTGTATTTTTTTTTCTATGTATGTTCATCGATACCTCCGCCAATTGTGGGCCGATTTTCAAAATTCTTTTTTTTATCTACATCCTGCATCATAATGTTTACATTAAAGTATCTAAATCGATACTTAAATTACATTCAAATTTCAATCATCTTCTTAAATAAAACAATATATTTTTGGTTTTGTTTATCGAATCAGTTGCTCGTAAATTGACTCTAAATAAATATTTGGTAAAGTTACTGCTGTGTGGTTAATTAAGTACTATCAAAAACGTCTACTTCAAATAGTGAAGACGAGCAAAATATTAATTCAACCCCGCCGGAAATACTGATCGAGGCACGAAACGCGAGTGATAGCCTGTTGCCGCCAAAATCCAGAGAAAATTACCTGGCGGCTTACGAAACATTCAATCAGTGGAAAAACAGCAAAAACGCTAAGTCATATTAGGAGAACGTATTTTTAACCTACTTCAATAAACTGGCAAATAAATACAAGCCCAGCTCATTATACTCCATGTTGAAAAGCACAATAAAGACCAAAATTGAAGTTGATATAAAAACATATAAATAAATAAATAAATAAATATCACGGGACAATTCACACCAATTGACCTAGTCCCAAAGTAAGCTAAGTAAAGCTTGTGTTATGGGTACTAGGCAACGGATAAACATACTTGTATAGATAGATACATACTTATATACATATTAAACACCCAAGACCCGAGAACAAACATTCGTATTTTTCATACAAATATCTGCCCCGACACGGGAATCGAACCCGGAACCTCAAGCTTCGTAGTCAGGTTCTCTAACCACTAGGCCATCTGGTCGTCTAAAACTGGTCGTCTATACTTAGTAACATGACGGCATTTCTAAACAGACATCCTAACGGATCTATTGGTCGAAAGTCAAAGGTGTTGTCACCAACAGATGTTGAAAAGTTTTTAAAAGAAGCTCCGGACAGTCAGTACTTGACAATAAAGGTCAGTTGAACTTGAACTAATTTTATGTATCAGCTCTATAATTGCGTTAAGTAGTTACTATTATGGCAATACGTTCCTACAACTTTACTAATATACTTATTTGATTTCTTTGCAGGTTGCGTTAATATTCGGTATTACTGGTGCGTGTAGTGTAGACGTCAAGAGCTCAATAAATATTACAACCAAGGATGTAGAAACCCACGGTGAAATGTTGCTTGTAAAAATTACAAAAGTTACTAACAATACAAGTTTGTTTTTTTTTCCTCGCAATTGGCTAAGTAAAGTTTTTTGAAGAGGTGCTAATTATATTTTTTTTCGACAGTCGGCGTTCTGGAGATCGAGAAACTGCAGCTGTTTTATTTTTATCTCCTATTGTTTACTGGAAATATTTTTTTGAGTGTTTGCGATGACATTTGTGAGATTTTATGGTTGAAAAGCCGTTCGTGCTCAGAACTTAGTAGAAACAGAAAAAAAACCGAAGTGAACTGTCACTGCTGTCAATGTCAAATCGTTTGCGTTTCGTTTGCTTTGCGTTTTGGTGTGCTCAGTGTGATTTTTTGACTATTTTTATCGACCTCCGCATAAAATCCGGACTTTCAATTTTACCGCATTTCTCCACGACCTATGCACAATAATTGGATCACGATTGAATACTTTCGATCACTATTTTGGAACTGCTTCTTGGACAACGCAAAGCAAACGAAACGCAAACGGTTAGATTTCATTTGACATTGACAGAAGCGACAGTTGAATTCGTTTTTTTTTCTATTTCTTCTTAGTACTGAGCACAAACCGCTTGTCAGCCATAAAATCTCACAAATGTCATTTCGAACACTTAAAAAAATATTTCCAATAAATAAAAGCAGATAAAAATAAAACAGCTGCAGTTTCTTGGTGTTGAAGTCGACCACTGTCGAAAAAAAATATAATTAGCATCTCTTCAAAAAACTTTACTTAGCCAATTGTGTTGAAAAACGTCGTATGCAACTCGTGTGCATTGATCATTACACACTTCGGCTTCCTTGTCGCGCTCGCCTCATGGCTCGCGCTTACAATAATGCCTTATGTGTAATGACCAGCATAGCACACTTGTATCATAATATACTAGTATGCAACTGTCCGTAATTAGGCCTTAAAACACTCATGTGACTCTTTATGAAACCACATTCGTGTCTTTAGGAACCCCTATTACGATACAATTGCATAAAATTATGTTAACAATGTATGTATCTCAATTTTTGAGATATCGACAAAAAGCTGCTATCGCTATCATACACAAAAGGACATAACCGCTACGATGTTTCTATAGATATAAGCTTTCTTATGTTAGCGACTTAACGGTCTTATTGGTAACCATTTTAACGTCATGACAACTAACGGGACTCTTCTTAATTCATGCTCCGACTCGCATTTGGCTTGTTTTTTTTCAATTGTAAATCTGAAACATCATGTAGACGCTCAATTATGTCTGCAAAGGATGCCATTATAAAATCCCTTTAAAGGTTTGTCACGACGTAATCTAAAAAGGTTTAATTTGTATTACCTACCTACGAATAATTAATTACCTCAGCAAGTATGGCTAAGAATTAATTTATTGAATCAGGCGTTACTTTGCGGAGGTCCATATTAATGAAATGAAACAATTCCTTTGTTCACCCGCGACCTTACGATAGTTACGTTTATACAAGAAATGTGTGTTCATGCAGTCCTCCACCTCCACGCTGTACGAACACACACAAATTACACAAACCCAACCATCACCACCACCAAACTACACTGACGCGTTTCGAACTCAACCAGAGCTCATCCTCAGAGCACCGCAACCGTATGCTTTGCTACCATATGTTAAACTAACAAACCAAAACAAATGTTTTAACTTGTCACTGTAACTTCTCAAGTTCCCACTTTATTTTTATTTTCCTCAAACTACCCCACAAAAATTATTTTTTATTGAGATATAAAACTACCTTGAATTTTTGTTTATTTATTGTTATGGCATATTTTATTAATACTAACTGTTCAAATTAGACCCAAGCCGCAGTAAAGGGGAAGATACTAAATTTACCTGTTCAGTAATAATAGACCCCATAGTGTTGTACCTAATTATTTCCATGCATTCATTTATTTAGACGACCAGATGGCCTAGTGGTTAGAGAACCTGACTACGAAGCTTGAGGTCCCGGGTTCGATTCCCGTGTCGGGGCAGATATTTGTATGAAAAATTCGAATGTTTGCTCTCGGGTCTTGGGTGTTTAATATGTATTTAAGTATGTATCTATCTGTATAAGTATGTTTATCCGTTGCTTAGTACCCATAACACAAGCTTTGCTAAGCTTACTTTGGGACTAGGCCAATTGGTGTGAATTGTCCCATGATATTTATTTATTTATTTATTTGTTCCATGGGTTGCGTCTGGGTGCTCTGAGGATGAGCTCTGGTTGAGTTCGAAACGCGTCAGTGTAGTTTGGTGGTGGTGATGGTTGGGTTTGTGTGATTTGTGTGTGTTCGTACAGTGTGGAGGTGGAGGAACTGCATGAGCACGCATTTCTTGCATAAACGTAACTATCGTAAGGTCGCGGGTGAGCAAAGTAATTGCAGTTCATTGGCTAAGAATTCTAAGATGAAGTTGTTACTATTTAACTGGAACTTGGACAAAGGTCTCCTTTGAGAACTGAGAATTTTCATACAATAATGTTGCCAAGGAAGCTGTTAAGCATCTTACGCCAAACTGTGACAGGGACGGAAAAAGCGGGGCCAACATTTAATTTGTACACTTTATTGTCGTACTCTAGGATATTAAATAATGTAATATTTGTTCAATTTCATAAAGCCTTAATGAGAGTGCACCTTGTTACGTAGGTAAATGCAATGCCGCCATGCGGGCTCTGTACGCCCGCGAGCAATAGATGGGCGCTCCCTTGCGGCGTACATAGCCACCCTAATAGACGCAATCAGTAGCTTCCGTTGTGTCAAAGATTGTTATACAGCTATAATATTTCGAGGTAAAACTAAATATTTTATACATAACCAAGTGTCCCCTACAATATTGGCTAACTTCATAGGCTGCTACGTCGCTCTGCGGCTTCCTTATTACGTGAAAAAAGGTTACCTAAATAACAAATAATTCCACATTAAAATATTACTACTACATTGATGTACCAGCTTCCAACTCATTTGTCTCAACTCATTTGAACCCCACTGCAAGACTAATGAAAAAACGTGAAACCTTCTTACCCCACCTTCCTTTAAATTGAATGTAATGAACGCTTTAAGGCCTCCTGGTGAAAATATCAGCTTTTTCACGCGTGAGGGAGACCTGGCGAACGCAAACAAACGAATCGTTGAGGAATCTCATTTAAATCTGAATACTATTAAAAATGTTAGTCGGTAGCGTAGTCCGCCGAATTTATAAAAGTTAGATTATTAAAAATTCGATCTGTTGACTTAATTATGATCCATCACTCCATGTTCGAGTACAACCTACATTTCAGTTAGTAAAATGCAAATGCTTAACATTTTACTGCAGGACAGACCCATGAAATGAAATGAAATGATTAGGAATTAAATATATCACAATGTTATAACTTAGGTTCCTGGTCTCTTAAACGCTCGATAAAGAAAGTATCGTTAAAAAAATATAAAAAGAAGACTAAATGAATGCCTAAGTAGTTATTCATTAACTTGTAATTTTTCTGATAGTTAAACATATCTACTAATTTGAATACTAAGTATAATTTGCTAAAACTAAGTATAATACTAAGTATATTTCAGTAAAACAAAAAAAAAGCTTTCTTAAATAAAGGAAGCACTGAGCTGAGACGGCTTACGGTTGTCAAGAATTTGTAAGTATTAGACCCCATTTACAAAAGAAAGCAAAATTAAAATTCCGTATTACATCACAAAGTACGCGAGACAAGGAGTTGTTCCTAATTCATTGCCGCGTCTCTGCGGCATTACTCTCCGTCGTCGCACCCCTGCGCTGGCTTACTTACGGTGATCTATAGATCAGAACACCTTGTATATTTTTAAAAAGCTTCTAACGCTCTAGCTTTGAACACGTGCCATAGCAACTAAGTAGTTAGGCTCCATCCAGACCGACATGAACTAGCTAAACGCAATAACCTAACATAAGATCCCTCTGCAAAAGTTTGCAACGATCGGTTCAGACAGGTACCCATTAAAGCGAGAGACAAAAGATAAAAAAACACAATAGCTTTGTAGATAAGCCTTAACTTTGTGAATGGTAAAAAAGCTAGATAAAACACGCAATATAGCGAGTTTTAAAATACGGCTGGTTCCACCTGTGTTCTATCTTATTCCTTTTTGGGAGTCCTGCTTTTTTCTCGTACTTAGTCTCGTATTAAGGACAAATAGGACATAATTTGTTAAAGGGTTTGTGTCAACTTTAAGCAAAAGGTATATAAGTTTGATGTGATGGCACTATAATTTACCTACTATAAAATTAATAAACGAAAATCATATATTTACGAGTAAAGCCTGACCAGAAATATATGACTATTCGCCAAGTTGCAGAATTTCATTGGATCTAATTTAATTTGGCAATAATTTTAATGGTTGTCAGTGTAACTGTGGCGGTTTCTTTGAACAATAACAAAAATGCCCAAAACAATTCGTAGTCAACAACGGATCATTGTAAATAATGTTTATAATAAACTACTGGAGAAAAAACGCTTGGGGAATGAAACTATTTCGCTACAAAACCTTTCCAAATTAACATCAGAGCTAACAGGTAAACGTTGTAGACAAGTCAAGATGTCATTGTAGTCTGATTATCATAAATCGGTTCTGGTTTTGACCCGTAGTAAAAAATAAGCAGTAATTTATAGTTATTAATAAACTTTCTAGGTATATTGGAGTCATCGATTACGCGAATTACGAAAGAAGGTCGTTCCTCCTCAGGTTTTAGGTCGCCAAAGAAAAAGAAACCGGAAATAAAAAACAATTAGACGATTTTGACCTCTGTGTGATATGTAGGAAAATACACGAGTTTTATACGGTAAAAAAAGAACTGATTCTGATTTTGAGTTTTGATTCTACAGCGAATGAAATTAAGTCAAAACGAGTGACCAATTCGCATTGTTCCGACTATACTAAACTATTGCCATATAAATAAGAACAATAGCGCCCTCTTGACAATAGTCATATATTTTTGGTTTACCTTTACATGGTTTGTACTGTCAGTAGAAATCCGATTTCTTCATCAACGAATAATAGTTATTGTGCGCGCGTGATGTGCATGCCTCATTGTCATTATTAAATATTTTAACATTGTTACACACCGTGCTTATTTAAGTTTCACTTCTAATAGTCTTTATTCTGTCACTAGCTGAAAACCAGGCGAGCTTTGTGAAAGCGAGGCGACAGGAAATCGGTTTGGTGGGACGAAAAAACGCTTTTGTCTTCGGCCTGACAGTTTATTAAACTGTTGAGCTTAGACGCTTAATTATCCCTAGTAATTTAGTACCTGCTTGCTCATTACTGGCAAAAATCCTATATAAAGGTTGTCCCAGAAGTAAAGAGACAAATTTCAAATTTCAAACTGGTTGAAAAGATTTTCATTTTTTTAAGAAAAATAACTGTCATGGCCGCCGTAGGCATTATATCAGTCAGATTAAGCGGGAATTTCGAAAGTATTTTTAAAGTTTTAATTATAAAGAGAGCTGAACACGAAGTATTTGCAAAAAGAATTTTTCAATTTTATAAATGTCATGGAAAAACGGACACGATACGTCATTTTTCTCCAGAGGGAGTCTGAAGAACTACTTTGTATTGAATTATAAGCGTTTTGAAGAAACGCACGGAGATATTTATAAAAATATTTCTGGAAGAAAACGTACTGTTTCGTCACCTAAAAATATAAATAAGGTAAAAAAGTTTATAAACGGAATCCCTCGATGTCTGTTAGAGTTGCTGCGGATAAATTGAAAATATCGAAGTCAAGTATAGCTCGAATGAAAACACACGACCTATAGCTTAAAGCGTTTGCAAAATTATCTGCTCCTAAGTATATTGAAGACCAGGAAGTGCGAGCTAAAAAAGTATGCCGAAGAGGGTATGAAAAATCAACGAAAAAAGTTCTTATAATTGATGACGAGACCTACGTGCCCGTGGACCCAATGGATGTTCCTTTCCTGGGAAGCAATACTACCATGCAAACAATCGGGTTCGGGACGCTGTAGATTATTCACAAAAAATCATACCAAAGGCCAAATTTTTCAATAAAAATACCTAGTTTATAAAAAACAAATGGCTGCATTTAAACATCGATGGACTAGATCGGCTAAAATTTTGGCAACTAGGTCAGGAAAAGCTGTAATGTGGCGAGCAACAATAAACCTCAGAAAAATTGGCTATAAAGGCATTCCACAAGCAAATTTAATATAAAATAACAAATTTGAATATATTCTTGATTGGACTTAATGTAAATGTTAGCACTTTATTATATTTTTTCATTAAATATTTTTATTTCAAACTTGTCTCTTTACTTATGGGACAGCCCAGTATACGCAAATGACTCGATCTCTCTTTGATACATCTGCCATCTTGTAGACAGATAAACCTCATTTCCACAACGCAAGCAATACAATGTCTCAATGCGGAGCCGCGGAGGTATTAATAGGTTTAGGAGCAAAATATTGACCGCAGTAATGTAGTACGCACAATTTTCAAATAAACCTTAAGAAAGATAGCATAGTTAAAAGAAGCAAGTCTTTAGCTTTTAAGAGCATATCCAGCTTTTCCCGGCTTTTGCAATTATTTCAAATGAGTAGTAAAACTTGCTATTTATATCAGCAGCGCTTCATTTGACTTTTAATTGAAGCGTTCCCAACATTGCGAACGCCGAACTCAATTTAGCAAACCCGATTGGATGAACCGCTCGCCCACACGGAAGACAGCGGAAACTACAGCATTATCAAGATTAACCACCTGCCTTTGTTTTACCAATTTAATTATTGAATATCTTACGATTGCGCGGGCTTGTCACACTTCTTTGCTTTTGCTAAATTAATAATAATAATAATAATAATAATAATAAGATGTGTTTCCGTAAGTGGCGAGTTGGCATTCTGAAGTTTAAAGTCCAGGAATACCTCTCCATCCTTAGCCGTTCACACCAATGTTGCCGCCTCGTTGCCCCGAGTGGGCAATAGTTTGAGGGGCCCATTTAGTGAATGGCGAGTCACCGCCTACCAAAAGTTCAGTTTATGAGATATTGAAATGGTAGGTGTCCGTTATCTCACTCCATAGCCCGGTAATCCTGTCCACAACATCCCAACCCCATAGCCAATTCCATGTCGCTTCCTACCTGGCAATAGTTTGGCAACTGTGGGGGACTGTCCGCTAGCACATCCTCATGGTGTATTAGGGGATAGACCCCCATAGTTGCGCCCACCTCATTTATATTATATGGTACCAAAGGCCTCTTCATGTTGGCTTCGGCCCCATGTATGCCTTTTAAATGACCGGGTCGCCATGGGCCCGTGATCGGAAATCCGTACCAACATAATAATAAACAGGCGTAGGGACGTGACGACCCCATCGCCCGCTGGTGTTGTGGCGTCTGTCACCAGCGCAGTCAGTCAAAAGGCGTAGGGATGTGATGACCTCATCGCCCGCTGGTGTTGTCGTGTCACCAGTGCAGTCAGTCATCGCAGGGCGGCTTGTGGCGAGCTGTTGGTGCGTAGCGACACCACGAACCCGAGACCTCCAGGGGTACACATACACACATGCGCTTATACACACACTCACACACAGTTACACACCCACCCCGCCTCTAGTTTGCCTTTGTTGGTTGCCTAGAGTGGAGCGCAAGAGCTACATGCTCGAAGGATGGATGTGTTTGGCCGTAAGTGGCGAGTTGGCATTTTGAAGTTTAAAGTCCAGGGACACCTCTCCATCCTTAGCCGTTCACACCAATGTTGCCGCCTCGTTGCCCCGAGCGGGCAATAGTTTGAGGGGCCCATTTAGTGAACAGCGAGTCACCGCCTACCAAAAGTTCAGTTTATGAGATATTGAAATGGTAGGTGTCCGTTATCTCACTCCATAGCCCGGTAATCCTGTCCACAACATCCCAACCCCATAGCCAATTCCATGTCACTTCCTACCTGGCAATAGTTTGGCAACTGTGGGGGACTGTCCGCTAGCACATCCTCATGGTGTATTAGGGGATAGACCTCCATAGTTGCGCCCATCTCATTTATATTATATGGTACCAAAGGCCTCTTCATGTTGGCTTCGGCCCCATGTATGCCTTTCAAATGACCGGGTCCCCATGGGCCCGTGATCGGAAATCCGTACCAACATAATAATAATAATAATAATAATAGGCGTAGGGATGTGACGACCCCATCGCCCGCTGGTGTTGTGGTGTCTGTCACCAGCGCAGTCAGTCAAAAGGCGTAGGGATATGACGACCTCATCGCCCGCTGGTGTTGTCGTGTCACCAGTGCAGTCAGTCATCGCAGGGCGGCTTGTGGCGAGCTGTTGGTGCGTAGCGACACCACGAACCCGAGACCTCCAGGGGTACACATACACACATGCGCTTATACACACACTCACACACAGTTACACACCCACCCCGCCTCTAGTTTGCCTTTGTTGGTCGCCTAGAGTGGAGCGCAAGAGCTAATGCTCGAAGGATGGATGTGTTTCCGTAAGTGGCGAGTTGGCATTCTGAAGTTTAAAGTCCAGGAACACCTCTCCATCCTTAGCCGTTCACACCAATGTTGCCGCCTCGTTGCCCCGAGTGGGCAATAGTTTGAGGGGCCCATTTAGTGAATGGCGAGTCACCGCCTACCAAAAGTTCAGTTTATTAGATATTGAAATGGTAGGTGTCCGTTATCTCACTCCATAGCCCGGTAATCCTGTCCACAACATCCCAACCCCATAGCCAATTCCATGTCGCTTCCTACCTGGCAATAGTTTGGCAACTGTGGGGGACTGTCCGCTAGCACATCCTCATGGTGTATTAGGGGATAGACCCCCATAGTTGCGCCCATCTCATTTATATTATATGGTACCAAAGGCCTCTTCATGTTGGCTTCGGCCCCATGTATGCCTTTCAAATGACCGGGTCCCCATGGGCCCGTGATCGGAAATCCGTACCAACATAATAATAATAAAAACTTTATTGCCATCATACATTTACAAAAAATAATAATAATAAGAAAAACAACTTAAAACTAATAGCTACGCTTGGCAATAGGTACCGGACTCAGCATTTGCTGGAGATAATTTCCAGCGCTGGTTTTCAGCCCGGTCCTTCTGGCAAGGGTGGGTGGCAATTGAAGAACTGCTACATATTTTTAAAATAGTTGAATACCATAATACCTAATGTATGCACTTTTTCGTTTTATTCCCTATTTTGTGCGTAAACAAAGATTGCTGTGGTCAAAGTTCTTAGCTTGAAGTGATACCCTTAACAAATATCCGCTACATAAGGCTTCCCGATTTTATTGATATCTAAATAATGTACCTTTCAAATGTATCCGTAATTAAAGATCCTTGTATAAGGTGAGAATGATATTACGAGTACGTATAGTCAGCATATTGGCGTACTTCCTTTCCCATAACTGATTATAACCGATAACGTAGGTACGAGGGCATGAATTGCAATACATATCATAATCTCATGATATGAGCTATATTCTCATTGTCTGCTACTAAATAATAATCAATAACTAATTCACTCAAAGGCAGTTAACTTGGTTTATCAGTTCCGATCGATCAGAGCCTGATATACTTAATAACCAAAACGTAGCAGAATTTAAGTTGATTTCATTCTTGTAAGGTCAAAGTTGACTTTGTTTTGAAGAAGTACTTAATGGGTAATACCGTACATAAATTACATTTGAGGCTTCCGGCTACCCAAGCCTTTAACTACTTAAATTCAATCAAAGTGAAACTCCTGTCACACGAAATTACGAACACCTTAAGTCGCCTGTTGAACAATAGGTTTGGCCTCAAAGTGTTCAACTCAATCCTTGAGCATCTTATGTAATGACTAACTTAGACAGACGCGGTCGGTGAATACAAAACCGCTTACTTAACTTTAATTAATTTTGCACTGGGTGTCTAGGTATACTATATGTATTTAATATGTATATACCCATTTAATTAAGTACTTTAAAAAAAACCGGTCAAGTGCGAATAGGACTCGTACATGGAGGGTTCCGTACCTCCATACAATGTTTTAAAAACAGTTCAGTAAAGAATCGCCGAAAAGTAAGCACTAAAATCGAAAAACGTCCAAACTTCATAGAGTCGCTAGAAAGTATGCGCGCGGCCATGGCTGTTTATCGTTGCCTGGCAACTGTCAACTATCACCTAACAACCGGCGCCGCAGTTAAAAACGCTGAAAAAGGCACGTTTTTTGTATGACGACCCCCCTTTCATTTTGACTTTACCTTATTTTTAGTATTATTTGGTGCAGCGGCCACAGTAATACATAAACGGTGAAAATTTCAAGTGTCTAGCTACTACGGTTCAAGAGATAAAACCCTGTGACAGAAGGACAGACCGACAGACATGGGAGTCTCACTAATAGGATCCCGTTGACACTCTTTGGGTACAGGACCCTAAGAAGAAAAATATCATTTTAGAAGTTTTCGTAACTGTTATCGCTTATCATCGGCTGCACAATAAGATTGAAATTTAAAACTCTTCGAGCCAGATATTGTATTTTTGCTTTTAGTATGTACAGCTGAGAAATAACATAGAAATTTAAAGGCGTAACCTAATATGAAACAAAACCACTGCTTACCCCAGAATAAATTAAATTAACTGATACAAACATATGGACAAGAAGATGCATAAATAGGATCTACGGTTATATATTATACGCTGGCCTTGTACGACCGCCTTGACCTACCTACATGCTCACTCCATTATCTCACATTCGGAGCTATTTTTACCACTTTTACTCACCGCTCAAACCCATACCACTTACCACAAAGGAAAAAAATCAGATAGTCAACACAAAATGCAATATAAAGGAAAACAAAGTAGGTATATTGCCATTATGTAGGATCGAGAAATGTGCGTTTGTGCAAGCATAAAGGTGTCAACGGCTGGCGTGCCGGCGCTCACGGAATAACTTGCTTTATTAGACTGCACCGATCGCAAACTTTATTGTTTCAACTATCCAATGGTTTACAACAACAGGCAACTTCAGTATTGCCTGACGAAGATTCTATTTGAATATTTTCCGAACACGTACCGAATGAAAATGCTATTCTTCCTTTTTAGTATTTTATATCTTGATTTGATAGCGTATTGTTACTAGCTTCGGAACGTTTTTTAAGGGTATCTCAATCAGTCTGAAAGAGATTTCATCATGAGATTAGGATATTGTGATAGAAATTTCAGCATTTAATAAGATTACTTATGATTTATAATTTTCACAGGTTGATATTTAAACGATCTAATCCTAAAGCCGCATGAAACGTTCATCGGTGCGTCACACGTACCTAATCTGGTGGGGCTTAATGTGTTGTCCCTAAGGCTTTTGGCATTACAGTGTGTTGAGAGTAGAATGTAGCGGAAGTTTATACATGCTTGTACTGTTGGAAACCGAACAGACTCTACCGCTACACAGTATTTAAAGTTTATTGCTGAAAGAAACTAATCCACATACCTATTTAATCTGTCGACCATTATATATGACAGTTCAAATACAAAAACCCAATTTTATAAACTCGTTATTTGTTTTGTATGTTTTATATTGTGTAGGCACGTTTTAAAATGGCAAGCGCGACATCCAACACTAAAAGCTACCTTGAATAGTGTTCTATTCCCAAATGTGAATGTTGTTACAGACTTACCAGAGACGTGAAGTGAACGTATTTGTTAGGCAACCCGGTGAGTGAAAGAAGCGTAAGTTAGGTATTTGGATACAAATCCTTGTAGTTATTACACAAGCTTTGCCATACTTGGCATTACTAACGTCATGTGAAAATGTAGGCCTCTCAGTGGGAGTCAAGTTGTTACGACAGCCTCTGCTACGTACACGATTATTCCTGTTATTGTTTTCTCAGTCAGGAAAATCGTTACATCATCATGAAGTATAATTGCATAATAAATATCGTTATGCCTTGATCACACGTACCGAGTAAACGGGCGAGACAGTGTTCCCGGCCGAGTAGGCCGAGGCCGAGTTCAGCAGGTCTGAACGTTCACTGTCTCGCCACTCGGCCACATGAGAACTGAACTGACTGTGCTAATTTCAAAACACGTGTGAACAGCTACTCGCTTACTTCACTTTCTCGGCCGAGAAACATTTTACTTACTGTCTCGCCCGTTTGCTCGGTACGTGTGATCAAGGCATTAGAGAAAATAAATAGGTACTATCCACTTTCGGAACAGACCACAACAAAAAAATCACTAATACCATTGCCACATACTCAATAGTGTTTACCTTACAGAAAAAAGTTGGTGTTTGTAATTTTTTGTAATATCCTTTTTACTGGAAATCTAATAAATTATATATTTGTCGCATAACAGTATATTTTTCGTTAAGATTTGCAGTATTTTGTCTTCTCTGGCATTAGATTTGCGACCCACCTAGTCCATGATCTTCATGCTGTCGACCAGTGACTTTGAGTTTGACGTGGCTGGCCTATGATAGTGTCACTTTATTACCTACAACACATGGCATTGTGGTTCTACTGACTGATTGTCTCCGGCCTACACTGCGTGTAACCAATAATCAGTACGATAAGTCACTGGGGTACAACGACATACACATATTTAGTTAGAAGCTACAAAACAAATATGAATAAAAAAAATAACTGGAAAAAATCACTGGAAAAAATCTCCTAAAAAACATTTTGTATTTCTCAAAAAGATCACTTCCCTCGGTTTAAACTTGTTGTGATATTATTTGAGGTTCATCCTTTTTATTCAATTTTTTTTTTCGTTTTTATTGACCACGACCTTTCTCCAAATAAAAAGTCTATTTGAGAAGCACTTTTAAACATTTTTTAAGCTTCAATAGCTACGTCTACATACCTCAGTGAATTATCGTAAAAAGCCTTTTTTACACGCTGTGCATACGTCCCACTTCTGGGAACAGGCCTCCTCACAGAATATGAGAGCTTGGGCTGTAATTCCTACAAGGGTCCAGTGCGTATTGAGAACTTCACAGACACCATTTAAATTGTTTCGCAGGTGAGTGCAGATTTACTCACGAAGTTTTCCTCTATCGTAAAACCCGTGGTAAATTACAAATATAATTTCACACATAACTTCTAAAAAACTTAGACTTTGAATCCACAATTCCTCTGCTGCTTGAGAGACCACTGATCTAACCACTAGCTACCATGAATTCCTTCTGACTAATAGGTCTACAGTGTTTTCATCTCATATTATTTTCACGCGCACGGCAACAAAATGAGCAAAGACTCCTATATAATATTTAACAATTTCGCGGCGCGCTGTAAATCCTGCGTCTTTGCGGAGTGAATACGCCGTTTCCAATAATCCCATGATCCTTATTTACTAGCAAAGGCTCGCGCGGCCGCGGCCTAAGCCGTGCGAACATTCGCGACTAGCAACGAAACGTACGATGTTATTTTTATAAATATATACAAGTAAGTAAGAAGTATTCCCGAGTAAATCTTGAGGTCGCTTAGGTATTTTTTTACATAACGAGGGTTGAAAATTGTTTCTTAAATATAAAATCAATAAGACTAGGTACCTACTTAAGACCAGTTTTAGAAGTCTAATTAAAAAATGTATTGTGTATGTAAGCCGCAAAGGGTTTTTAACACGTCTCCTTTTTTTGTTATCGGCTTTCTCGCAAAGACCATTTGCCAAGAAAAAAGCGCCACAAGAAACTTAGTAGAAAGTATTTTTTTCCACAATAAAGGTTACATTACAATTCATCACTAAAACAAGCAAAACAAAGCAAATAAAAAAAATAATGGTAAATGTTAAATGATTTTTATTTTTCAAAATAAGGTAAGTATACATGTATGGGTTTACAGAAATTGTTTCCATAATTGAACATTGTGAAGATTAGCAGTGGTTCTCACACTAGGTCGAGCCTGTGTCGTGAGAAACCAGTAAACATTGCCAGTGTAGTATATCAAAAGAAAAAATATAAAAGATACAAAATGTAATAATATGGTTCTGGAACCAATTTACTAGCATAATTTTAGTTTTTAAAGATATAATGTGAATAATAAAATTCCTTAATTAGGTATACTAATAATAATTATGAGGATGGAAAGAAAAATCAATATTATCAACGTTTTGTATTGCATTTCAGTAATAGATATTGGGGGTGTTAACAAATTGGCTATATTTTATCATTACCCTCGGCAGTGTAGCAAACAAAGCTATTTGTTATAGTTACGGGCACCTACCGTCTTTCTCTGTAACTACTAAATACTATTATCGACACTTTTTTGGTGCATAATAGAACAAGTACCTATAAGTATTTACTTAAAATGTTATTTCTCCGATTTTTTTTTCCGTATACTCCATTTAATTTAGAATTATAAACCACAACAACACTATATTGCAGCTCGTGAACTGTAATCTCTTTACAATTTGTACTAGATAAAGAATAATTTTCATTTATTCATAAAAAATATAACTTTATCAGACATGAAAACAGTCTGCCACAGGCTTCGTCAACCTAATAATAAAACTAGTCATCTAAATACAAGAAAATAATATCCGCAACACGCATCGTCAAAAATTAATTAATTTTGAAATTCGGTTAATACGAGGGGCGTTCAATATAAAGTGAGAATGAGATGCAAACTGTTTTAATATTACGAAATTAAATACTGGCCGGTAAAGCTAATCTATCTAGCTGATTGCTATGAAAAAAAAAACTAGCTGTCTTTTGTTTAAAAAAATATACGGTAATTTCTTTGCAATGCTATTGAGTACGTTAGCGAAAATTGAGAAAATTGAACTGCGCGCCGTTATCAAATACTTGTGTTTGAAAAATTTTTCTACGGACCAATTCAATTTGGATTTGCGGGACACTTTAGGGTCTAATGCTCCTCCGTATTCGACAGTCGCACGTTGGTGCGCCGAATTTAGACGTGGAAGAACATCGACAATGGACGACCCCCGTTCCGGACGCCCTACTACAGCAGTAACTGAAGAAATTGTGAAAAAAGTCGAAAACTCAGTTTTGGCGGATCGTCGTGTCACGGTTCGTTTTATTGCTGAAAATGTAAAGATTTCAACGGGGAGCGTGCATAATATTTTACATGAACGCTTGGGTATGAAAAAGGTATCTGCGCGTTGGGTACCAAGAATGCTTACTGACACGCAAAAACAAACTAGACTAGAGATTTGTCAAGAAGCTTTGAACCTGATGCAGCAAGACCGGGAACTTTTTTTGGCGCGATTTATAACAATGGACGAAACATGGCTCCATCATTACGACCCAAAAACGAAACTGCAGTCTATGACATGGAAAAGGCCATCATCTCCAACTCCGAAGAAATTCAAGGTGAGCCCATCTGCTGGTAAGGTCATGGGCTCTGTTTTTTGGGATGGTAAAGGGGTATTAATGATTGAGTATCTCGAGCATGGAGCCACTATTACGGGCACATTATACGCCAAACAAATAGCAACATTGCGCAATGAGATCCGCGAAAAACGGCGAGGTAAACTCTCGAAAGTTGTGCTGTTCCACCAGGACAATGCCCCGGCAAACAAGTCCGCCGTTGCAATGGCTGCAATTCGTGATGCTGGGTTCGATATCCTTAAGCATCCTCTGTATTCACCAGATCTCGCTCCCAGTGATTCCTACCTATTTCCGAGATTGAAACAATACCTGAGAGGCCAGAAATTTGAAGACGACGACGCGGTAGTCGCTGCAGTACAAGATTTTTTAAGTCCTCAAGATAGACCTTTTTTAAAAATGGAATTTTAAGTTTAGAAAAAAGATATACTAAGTGTATTATGCTAAAAGGTGACTATGTCGAAAAATAAAATGACATTTAGTAAAAGTTGTTTATAACATACTCATTCTCACTTTTTATTGAACGCCCCTAGTATAAGTCGTACCTCATAACAGCCCAAAAACCTGTAGGTACTACATAATTTTCGTTTTTTCAGTCTGCTTTCATTACCTACTACTCCTATACTTTTCACATAAGTTTATGTACATATTTGAGAACTTGTCTGGTAGAAATCGATTTTAAGCAATAATACCGCCTATTGTCTACCCTTCCTTTTTATTTTTGTAATCTATACTGATTTGTAATGTTGGTTTGTTGTAGTACAGTTTATAATAATCTTCATGAAATAAAAGACGTCCAAAATTTATTCAGAATATTTCATCAGGTGGTTGGGTTAGTCACAACTAATACCCCTCTGTGAAGATATTCCATCAGATTTTTTAAAATGTAGTCACGCCTTTAGAGCGTTAGATATACTTCGGATATCGACCGATGTATGGAAACATTTGACAGCTACAATTAAAAAGTCACAAAAAACATCAATCTCACTCACACTAACTCTACTTACCACCTGATGAAACATCGGAAGATATTAAATTTCATCTAGCTATCAAGTATTCAGGGAACCTTATTTATTCTTACAAATGACAAAAGCATAAAACGGATCATTTTTCATCTTCAGCGGCCCTGAGGCGAAAACATCGACGTAACGTTTATCATTTGTTTATATTACGAAATTAATAGTATCCGCTAGAGCTTTATGACTCGAGGCAAATAAAGAAACAGGAAGAGTATACTATAATCGATGCTTTCTTAAACGACAGATGCTACAAACGGGTACTATCAATCTATTCCCCTCTGGAGCTGCCCACCTTGCGCCTCCCCCCGAGGGCCGAATTGTTATTCACGTCCCATTACCTCAATTTTTTAGAGTCGAGGTGCCTGAAAAGAAACCCTTTCACTTATTGTATCTCATCTCTGAATAGGTGGAGGGCCATCGTGAAATTAAATTTCTTTACATATTTCATTCATTTTCATCCCATTTTATTACCTTAATTAATGTTTATTTCCTTCAGTGTAGATGAGCTTATTGTGTTTAAAAAATCAGTACTAAATAAAACAAGCTATTTGTAGCGACACACGGTCACTGGAAAGGAAAGACGTGGCAAGGATGACTCTTGAATCGATTAAAGGGCACTGCACACGTACTGGAATCGAGCAAACAGCGAGAGCTCGCGCGCGCTCCGGCTGCGTTGAGTCACGCGTTCCTCCGACCTATAATTCGATAAGATGCGATCCACACGCCAAGTGGAATCGTTCACTTCTCTTTCACAATACACCAGATTAAATAAAGCTAATTTAATTCACCCACATGGTACTTTACCGCCACTACGTTATCATAACATTGGACAGTGAAATCTTCTAACTATGTACATGCATTGTTTAAAATGTTTATTAACTGAAGCTAAGTATTCAATACCCCGTATCTAATATTATATTTTAGCTCAGACACTGATTGGGGTTCTTCAGTTTTAAAGTAAGTTAAAATTTTCTATTAAATTAATATAAATAGATCAAAAATATTGACCTTAATCCTGATTTAGTTATTATATTTAAAACATCATACATAGGTCCAAATTAGTTTTTTTTTATTTGTGTTACTCTTCCATGTCTTTAAACTAAGAACATAACTTGCGAATAGGAATATAAATAAAATTAGGTATATGTTTACGTATCAGCTAAGCTCAGATTACATACATATACTAGCTGTTGCCCGCGATTCCGTCTGCGAAGAATAGCCGACGACCTGTTCTCAGACCTACCGAATGTAGAGAAAAAGTTTCATGAGAATCGGTCAAGCCATCTCGGAGGAGTTCGGTAACAAACATCGTGACACGAGATTTTTATATATTTGAAGATTAGATTTCCACGATCTATTAATATTTAGATCGATGTTATAATTTTTAGGGTTCCATTTTGTCGCTTGCAAATACATTTATGTTATAGCATCACATCCTTGTATATCTATCTGTTCGTCTGTCACAGCAAATTCGCGCCGACTTTACTAGACCGATTAAGTTGAAATTTGGCACATTTATGTTACCAAAACACGAACATGTTACCTACTCACATAAGCGAATTATGAATATGGGAGACACTTTTGGGAAGCAAATCTGAAAATAAAATAACAAAAAAAATTAAACTGTACAATGTGATCTAAAACAGAACTACATTACCTAAAATTTAGAAATAAATGCAATGTGATATTTAAATTAAATAAGATTGTTACCAGAGTTTACTATGTTTTTCAGCTAGGTACCTACCTAACCTATATATGATGGAAGAGTAATAGAAAATTTTT
The DNA here is from genome assembly GCA_947859365.1 of Archips crataeganus. NCBI lineage: Eukaryota > Metazoa > Arthropoda > Insecta > Lepidoptera > Tortricidae > Archips > Archips crataeganus. The sequence continues at coordinate 16,855,258 of OX402045.1, read as the reverse complement.
CAATCTCCCGATAGATGACCCTACGTATTTATGACATAAACAAGCATCGCAGGCGCTCCTTCCTAGGTTTGGCTTGGTTAAACCACAGGTCTGACATAAATCTTTAGCCAGAGTCTAAACCAATAGCGTTGCTCTACCTTTGACTATTTTTTTGACTAATCCTAGGAGATACTAATTTGGACAGTTAAACAAACTCAATATGATGAACCGATTTGATTGGACCCATTATTGTCCATTCATTACATTCTTTTTTTGCAGATAAGTACCACAATAAATTTGGGTCAAGTCCAAATAAAACATAATTATAAAAAGTAAGAAAAATTAAGGTTTTATCTTTCGGAACCAACTTCACGCGAGTTCGACTCGCACTTGTCCGATTTATTAGTAAATGATAATATATTGATTGCGCATAATTTTCGTGGTACAAATGTAAACTGACTAGGGACTTTCTGCAAACAATTAATTTACTCATAACTATTTAAAACGTTTAACAATATCTAATTCAGTTACACAATTTATCAGTACATGAATATCTATCGTTCGGAGTCCCTAGGTAATATTATAATAGGAAGTATATCAGATAGTACGTCCATGATCGATTACACGAAAGTACACCTTGACAAATTCATGTATGACGCTCGGTAGAACCCTGTCGCAGGGAGCCTTTGCTGTCCTTATCAAGATAGTTTTTGAGTGTGGCAAATGCTGACTGCGACAGGATTCCACCGAGAGTCACGCACGAACTTGTTAAGGTATATCGATAAACTCGTGGTAGACTGTGCCCCAACATTAAAGGAATCTCTAATGTTCCGATACACGCAAATTACGTGTCTTAATTTGTTAGTATTTTCATTTTTGTAATGATATTAAAAATAGTTAAAATTCTTTCGTCTAAGATAGTTTTTTTGAATTTTATATGTTTAACCCCAGACATATTCGGAGTGCAATTCAAATAATTTGTCATGTACAAATACCGCAGCATTTTTTCTTGGTGTAACCAAATGGCGTGTCAAATGTCACCCGCACCTTGGTACAGTGGAAATAGTATAGATAGTGTATCAGGTTATACAAACCCTTTGGCATGTTTTTTCACGTAGGTAAGTAGTTATATTTCTAATCACCGGATTGCTGGCCCCTGTTTGGCTTCAAAGAACCAAATACAATAAGCGCGGGCTGCTTCCCTGCAAATTAAATACTTTTCTGGTTACGTATTTGCCTGCTGTGCTGAGTACATTTTTGAGTTTCCACGAGCAGAAGACAAAGAACCTTCATTACGTTGTTGACTAAGACATATTATTTACCTAAATTAGTTTGTTTCTACCATTGACTAATAAAGGTTCGCACAATTTGCATTTAACCTCTATATACGAGTAAAGAGCAACAGCTCAGCCAAGTTGGCGCAATTCCTCCTGTCACAACACAATGGCAGCCGCCGTGTCACTGAAACAAAGCTTCATTATGTGTTTAGATAATTAAATGAATTAATGAATACGACAAAAGGGTTTTTGGTACGCGTTTCCTTGATGAGGCTCATCATATTGATGGCGCCGACATTTGATGCTGCGCCTGCCGTGTGGCGTGTGGAGGAGGAGCCCCGGGTTATTTATTTATTTATTGAATTAATCACGTGTAAGCTCACAGTACATGAGCATATACAGTGCAGTGTATTGAACTGAAAAGTGACCACGTGTATAAGCTTTTCGCTGAAAAAATCACAATAACAACGCATTGTTTGACAAGGGAACTCATTATGAGTCTTACTGTGAAACATTCTACGGTGGGTCAGGAATTACATGTTTTTATAATACCCAAGGGAGCATTCATTGATTATGCTGATGAGATGCGCTTGGTTTAGTTGCACTACGGTTACTTCAAAGAGATTAAATATTTATAACCAAAGTTCTCAGCTGAAAGTCACGATCATTTTGCTATAAAAAAACCGGCCTATTACTCGTTAACTTGTAAAGCCTAATTAACTGTGCCTAATACAGTGTGTGACTTTTATAAGGCCATATTATTAATCTTAAGGGCTGAAAGTATAAATCCTAATGAACGTAAATTGGTATATTTTGTTAAAAATATATATATATCTTGTTTTCCTACAAAATAATTCCGCACGCAATGCATCGGTAACAAAGCTAAGAAGTGACATTAGGATTTAAATGTCTAATGAAATGTCAAATAAATGTTTGCATTATATTGCTGCTCAAGAAAATTAAAAAGAAAATTCGCCAATATCAAAGGTAATTATTATATATTTTTGATAAAACAGATCAGAGCACTAAAATCTATCGTTAGTTAAGATATTAAATGTTCTCATGAAAGTCACACACTGTATATAGTGAAATACTAATGTTCATGATTTTTTTTAACTTATCCGTAGAAATCCATTTAGCCGGTAAGGGGACGCATTAGATAAGTACTAACACAAATATTGGTACTACCACTTTTGACAAACGAATCCTAGAATCAATCAAAAAACGATCGTCATAAACCAGGGACCGGTTGCATAACAAAGTACAACTAATATTACAAGCGGAACTCTCGCTTCAGTTATATTAACTAGAAAGGGAGTTCCGCTTGTAATATAAGTTGTACTTTGTTATGCAGCAGGCCCCTGGTATGTAGTGTTTTAGAAATACATTTAAGGATACCCACACCAGCACGAAAAAAATTCCAACTATTGCATTTGGAGGGAGGTATAACAAAGTAAAACGACCAAAGCAATTAACATTGTCGTATGTGTTTTTCTTTTTTACTTTCACTAAAATTTCGCAGAGTGCATTTTTACATTATTTCAAGACATTTTTTGTAATAAAATAAAAATTACCAAAATTGCAGTTTTGACAATGTTAATTGCTCCGGTTGAAAATATCTAGTCTTTTTAGGGTTCCGTAGTCAACTAGGAACCCTTATAGTTTCGCCATGTCTGTCCGTCTGTCTGTCTGTCTGTCCGTCCGCGGCTAAGCTCAGAGACTTTTAGTACTAGAAAGCTGTAATTTGGCATGAATATATATATCAGTTACGCCGACAAAGTGATTAAATAAAAAAAATAAAAAAAATTTTTTTTAGGGTACCTCCCATAGACGTAAAGTGAGGGTGATTTTTTTTTTCTCGACTAACCCTACAGTGTGGGGTATCGTTGGATAGGTCTTTTAAAACCATTGTGGGGTTGCTGATGTGATTTTTCTATTCAGTGATCGGTTTACGAAATATTCAACTTTAAAGTGAAAAATTTCATTAAAATCGGCCGCCCCCCCCCCCCTCTAAAATCTAAACTGTTGGGTGGAAAAATTTGAAAAAATTCAGAATGGTAGTTAATATATCAAATTTACTAGGAAAATTATAGCGGCTAAGATTGCTTGGAAATTATTTGTAGTTTAAGAGTAAATAGTAGCCTAAGGTATAAAACATACCTAAACTTGGATGATTCCGTACACATACGAAATCCTTAAAAAATATTAATTGATTTTTTCGTAATGGCTACGGAACCCTACCTTGGGCGTGTCCGACACGCGCTTGGCCGATTTTTTATTTCATTCTACAACTTTGGGCGTGATTTTTATGTACTCCCACATCAACACTCATGTACTGTTTGGTGGTGGTACTCTTGTAACTTTAAATAAAATATTTTTCTTTCTTTCTTTCTTTCTTTCTTAAATTAAAGTTTTTAGTACTCACTAAAGAGTGTTTGAACTAATCTGCGGGTAGGGTGTCAGACACACTGAAAGATGGTCGGCCGTGGCAAAACCATAACGGTTCCATTTTTCCATTTTGGCTATAGAACCCTAAAGAGGTCACGGGGTTAGGCGTTAATCAAACTTTAATTTTGAGTCCATCTTAGGAATGACGGAGTTGAGAGTGAAGGTCGGTAGTAGTGCTGTTGTCGATTAATATGCAGATTGCTAGTTAGTGCTGCGCCCGAAGTTGAACTGCGGCGCTGCAGTTCAGCAGTGTCATATTGTATGATTAACCTACTATAAGCTGGACACCTCCCAACGGATCTTCTTGTTACAACTTTTGCAAAGTTGGAAGAAAATGCAAACTTAAATGAACGTTATGAATAACAATACACTTTTCTCAAAAATATCCGTAAAAGTGGACATTATTCTTTACATATCAGAACGTGAAGTGCATAGTTTATGGTCAGTAAAAAAATTAAAAAGTTAAAAACATTGCAGGCTCGATAAACTCGACAACAATGTCGCATACAAATTCCATTATTGTCGAGTCTCAAACTTTTTAAAAAGTTAAAACGGCCGTGGTAATAAGTTGACACTATTCGTATACAGCCAACTCAAATGACCGGTATCAGTTGTTTTGTTGGAACTCCAGACTTTTTTTATTGTGTTTGAAACAGCTTGTGGTGTTTTCGGTAAAAAATACACCTGCAGTTTTGTTTAATAAAAAAAGGTGGGAAAGGGCTTAATGACATTTAATTTTAAGTGATTTGCAATTCTTTGTAACTATTTAAGTTAATAAAAGTTTGTTCTATTTTGTTTCCTTCACCATTTTTGAGAAAAGCTTTATATTAGTCTCGGCTGGAATAGCAATTGCTGGCTTCGTATTACTAATACTCATACTCAGCCAGCAATTGCCTACTTCCAGGCCACGACAATAATGTACTATTACCTTGCCGAGCTTAAGAGACCTCTGGCATTTAAACGTTACAGTTTTCTGTTGCTATCGCACGAGTCCATTTTCTTTATTGCAATGAAAATGTGAACTAAGTTGATTTAAGGATTATATGTATAATGACATGTACGTACGCAAGTTTAAATAGAAGTCAAAGCAATATAGACAACAGAGATAAATAACTTTTTAATTAACATAAAATAATATGATTCTTGTTGTTAACTAAATTGGTAAGGAGTAAAACATAGTGAAAAAATACGGATAATTCACATTTATGATCGAGTTTAGCTCGACATGTTTTAAACGTTTGTGTGGCTCCGGGAAGAAGGGCTACGGATTAGCCCGAAACATGTCGAGCTAAACGTGAGTAATAGACGTGAGTTATCCGTATTTTTTCACTATGAGTGAGTCTCACGGTAGTTTTATTTTTATTAAGTACAGTGTTTTTACAAGTCAGGGGCCTGTTGCATAACAAAGTACAACTAATATTACAAGCGGAACTCTCGCTTCAGTTATATTAACTAGAAAGGGAGTTCCCTTTGTAATAAAGTTGTACTTTGTTATGCAACAGGCCCCTGGAAATAACTCAGACGAAATGTTCATTATTTTTTAGAAATTGATATTATTAAGTTCTATCTAAATCAATAACCTTATAGTCTTTTAGGCTATAGCATGACGTAGCGCCCACAAAATTATCAGTGCGACGGTATTTATTATTTCATTTACTAATCAGCTATGAAGCTAGAGTTTCGTTTCTGAATCCCGGTAGGAGATATGATCTGAGGAGATAACGTTTGTATGATGACTACAGTTTAGTTACTGAAGTGTGTTTTTTATCATATATTATGTTTTATCTCTGTTACCTAGTACAGTCACCACCATAAATATCAGAGTGTTGAAGTTGGTCCAAAATATCTGAAATCTGAACACGACCGTATTGTCTATCGCGTACCAACGTGTGTGCTCAGATACATATATTTGATCACCTTGACCACTTTGATGTTTATGATGGTGACTGTGCCCAGTATGTACAGGGTTTGCTTAGTTTAGAAGTTGGTTCAATTGTGTGAATTGACTGTTATGTAGGTATTCTGTGAGAGTGTAAAATGCAGAAACTAAACAAATAAAGCACAACTATTCCACTCCCAAATGTGAAGTGACAAAATACACAGTTTAAACCCTGCCGGGGCAATAAATGCTGTATCACTCTCTGCGGACATTGTGAAGGAATTTTACATAGCGACGACCAATCCAACTTGCTTCGAGGCCATCCCATATTTAAATTTTAAACTGACGCAACATAAGGACGTTTGCTTCTCCACTGCAAAGATTTTGAAAATAATATAAACTGCCACCATCACAAATCACAATCCATTATTAAAATCTTTTATAATAATCATAATAAATAATTTCAATCAGTATCCTTACTAATATTTGCTAATATAAACAATGCGAAAGTAACTGTCAGCCTGTAGCCACTTTACGTTTTAACCACTGAACCGACATAGATGAAATTTGGTATAGAAATAATTTGATCCCCGAGCAAGGTCATAAGATATTTTATGCTGGAAAATCGCATAGTTCTCGCGGGATAGCGATTAACGAATTATTTGCAAACGGAGTCACGGGCAACCGCTTTTACTTAATTATTATTGCGAAAGAAACTATGTCTATCTATTACCTCTTCATGCTTTAAATGATGAACCGATTTAGATGACATTTTATATGGAGATAGAGACCTTGGGAAGGACATCGGATAGTTTGTATCCTCGAAGATCTAAATCTTGCCGCGGGACAGCGATAAACTTATTCTTCGCAGACGAACTGCGGGCGAAAGCTAGTAAGTCACGCTGTAAACATTGTTAGAGAATCAAGGTATTACAAAATGTATTCGGAATATTTCAGTCAGTAGTTGGGCAAGTTCGACCAAACACCACTGCGAAAGTTTTTCAATAATATTTAGTTGAGGCCGACAAATGTTTCACTATTTACATTTAGCTGATTTTCAAGTTAAACTGTGGTAGCCTAGTGGTTTGACCTATAGAATCTCAAGGTCGTGGGTTCGAGCCCGGGCTTGCACATCTAAGCTTTTCGGAATTTATGTGCGAAATTACATCTGATATCTGAGCTTTATTTACAGTGCAGGAAAATATCGTAAGGAAACCTGGACACACCTAAGAAAGAAATTCAATGGATGTGTGAAATGCCTAATCCACACTGGGTCCGCGTGGGATCTATGGCCCGAACCCTCTCATTCTGAAAGAAGGCCTGGCCCTGCAGTGGGACAAATATAGGCTGGGATGATGATAATAGTGATTTTCAAACAGTAACTCTTCAAATACGTGACGTGGAATGAAAACTTCTAGTAACTAAATCTTTGCAGGAGTGTACTTTTGGACATAGGTACTCAACCACTGTAGTATCAATGTCGACCAAATGGACCACCATAATATATGCTTTAATGATAAAAAAGGCTGGCCGTTTTTCTAGTCATGCTGCGCTAAGTGACATAATCCGCCGGCTGTCTCTACCATTGTCACCGTACCCACTATTTTAGAATCTAGCGGCATTGCGCAAGCAATGGTAAAAAGCCGTCATAATATGTCGCTGATTCACTGGAGGATTGGTCGGGTTTTAGTTTGAGACGCGATCTGCGATCTGTACTGATACTGTAGTATGCTACGGTATGGTACGGTATTAGGATACTACAAGAAAAGCTGGTGCAGCAGCGGAGGTAGCCTACAATTAGGAAAGTAATAAAATACCAGGATCTCAGTCCAGCATACAGTTTTATTGCTGTCGATTTTGAGACCAAGATCTCAAACTCACCCAAGGATTCCAGGGGTCTATGGTGCCCCGGCGCAAGCAAACTTATTAAAGGAGTGCAAAGCGTCTAGTCGACTGCTGGAGATCAAAGAGCTGGTAGTTATTTCTCTAAACGAATTGCCATCGCCAGTCAACGAGAAAATGCAGCCAGACTGTTGGGCACCACGTCTCGGGGGCTTCTTTTAGATTCAACTTGGTTTCCTAGCTATGTACTTCGTTCATGCACAAATAAAATTTGGGTCATTTCCCGATCTATGTACTTACCGTGATCCTAAAGGAGTAGGGTAGGGTCCCATTGAATTAAATATATAAATTCTGTTTTTTCCTTGTCCCGTGGGATTTTCCGAAAATATTAAAATTAGTTTTTTACTGTTATTCTACTTATAAGCTAAGCTAGATTAAGCTTTACGGAGATAAGGCCACTTTGAATCGAAAATAAAGAAAAATCCCATTTATTCCTTATCTTATTACACACAAGGTATATTATGTGTACCTACCACAAGTCTTCACCTTTGGCGCTTGTGGCTGGGCGTTGATATATCAGTGTGTATATAGATTTAGTTTTAAGTTTTTAAGTAGGCATTTAGTTATTGTGTACAATTTTTTTTAATTGTAAAGTCAGCAGCAGAAGTGTCTGAATGGTGGTGGTGCTACTTTCTTACTAATACTAATGTACTATTACTTGGTAGTAGGTACAATCCTGTGTGCAGCTGCTGACTGCACCTACCGCTGGACGTAACACTCTGGAATCATTTTGTGATACCTTATATTCAATATGAGTAGTAAAATGTCGTGTCGGGTCCGTGTCGCGGTGACGCGCGACAACTTCGATCCTACAGTTTATTAGAGGCGTGCCGCTAGTGCCGCTTACCATCACGAACTCGCTTGTTGCGTCGCTGCTACAAAATGAATCCGACCTAACCGTCACAAGCTTTGTAACGCTCGGCAGCGCTGAAGAACTGACAACTCAACAAATCATTAAATGTTTCGCATTTGCGTTAAACAACTCTCATCGCAAATAATGTTTGTTTGTTAGGAATAGCGGAAAGTAACTAGCATGAAATGAAAATATTAGAACAAACTTTAGAATTCTTTTGAAACCTTATTACGCATGTCTATAGAAATCAGTTGCAGCATTTTACAAGTTTTACGATAGCCACTGTTGTCTTGAACATCGACTAGGTCCAGTGGTCATATTGCATTTTCCGGGCGATAGTAGCCTATGTTAATCATTCTGAATCAAGATTCTGATTAGTGAAAGAATCTTTCTAATCTTTCTAATCGTTTCCTTTACTTTCAAACATTTTCCCTAAATACAAAATAACACAAAATCAAGTAAGTACTAGGGGCGTTCAATAAAAAGTGAGAATGAGTATGTTATAAACAACTTTTACTAAATGTCATTTTATTTTTCGACATAGTCACTTTTTAGCATAATACACTTAGTATATCTTTTTTCTAAACTTCAAATTCCATTTTTAAAAAAGGTCTAATCTTGAGTACTTAAAAAATCTTGTACTGCAGCGACTACCGCGTCGTCGTCTTCAAATTTCTGGCCTCTCAGGTATTGTTTCAATCTCGGAAATAGGTAGAAATCACTGGGAGCGAGATCTGGTGAATACGGAGGATGCTTAAAGATATCGAACCCAGCATCACGAATTGCAGCCATTGCAACGGCGGACTTGTGTGCCGGGACATTGTCCTGGTGGAACAGCACAACTTTCGAGAAAACTCTCGAAACCTCGCCGTTTTTCGCGGATCTCATTGCGCAATGTTGCTATTTGTTTGGCGTATAAAGTGCCCGTAATAGTGGCTCCATGTTTGAGATACTCAATCATTAATACCCCTTTACCATCCCAAAAAACAGAGCCCATGACCTTACCGGCAGATGGGCCCACCTTGAATTTCTTCGGAGTTGGAGATGATGGCCTTTTCCATGTCATAGACTGCAGTTTCGTTTCTGGGTCGTAATGATGGCGCCATGTTTCGTCCATTGTTATAAATCGCGCCAAAAAAAGTTCCCGGTTTTGCTGCATCAGGTTCAAAGCTTCTTGACAAATCTCTAGTCTAGTTTGTTTTTGCGTGTCAGTAAGCATTCTTGGTACCCAACGCGCAGATACCTTTTTCATACCCAAGCGTTCATGTAAAATATTATGCACGCTCCCCGTTGAAATCTTTACATTTTCAGCAATAAAACGAACTGTGACACGACGATCCGCCAAAACTGAGTTTTCGACTTTTTTCACAATTTCTTCAGTTACTGCTGTAGTAGGGCGTCCGGAGCGGGGGTCGTCCATTGTCGATGTTCTTCCACGTCTAAATTCGGCGCACCAACGTGCGACTGTCGAATACGGAGGAGCATTAGACCCTAAAGTGTCCCCCAAATCCAAATTGACTTGGTCCGTAGAAAAATTTTTCAAATACAAGTATTTGATAACGGCGCGCAGTTCAATTTTCTCCATTTTCGCTAACGTACTCAATAGCATTGCAAAGAAATTACCGTATATTTTTTTAAACAAAAGACAGTTAGTTTTTTTTTCATAGCAATCAGCTAGATAGATTAGCTTTACCGGCCAGTATTTAATTTCGTAATATTAAAAGAGTTTGCATCTCATTCTCACTTTATATTGAACGCCCCTCGTACCTATACTTAACACTTTATCTTCTATACAGTACCGTGACTGACTGACTGACTGACAACGCACAGCCTAAACTACTGGTGATAGAGACTTGAAATTGGGTATACATGTACCTTAGGTATTGTAGAGGTGCACTAAGGAAGGATTTTTCGAAATTCTCATGGGACAGGGAAATATCTAAACTTTCTTTGTTTCTTTGTTTGTAGCCAGATCTCTGAAACTATTGAGCCGATTTTAAAACTTCTTTCACCATTAGAAAGTTACACTATCCTTGATTGACATAGGTTACTTTTTATCCGGGAAAATTCAAAATTCCCACGGGATAGAAAAAACTGAATTCAACTTCGGGGCCTGATTTTGATTTTTTTTTCACCAATAGAAAGTTACTCTATTCTATGATTGGTAGACTACTCTTCTTCGGGAAAATGCAAAATCCCCCGCGGGATAAAATTAAGTCAATCCTAATCAAAAAAAGGAATCAAAAAAAAAACAACAATAAAATAAAAATACATGCAAAAGTGGTAATTCATCGCAATAAGCACATCATGTACAGCTAAAAACGAAGGCCAATGATCATACAATAATGAATAATGTAAAGTGTTCATTTACAACAGATTTGAATTTAATATGTATATTAAGCAACCCCGACTCGAGAACAAACGTTAGTTTTTAGGGTTCCGTACCCAAAGGGTAAAACCGGGACCCTATTACTGAGGCTCCGCTGTCCATCCGTCTGCCCGTCTGTCCGTCTGTCCGTGTCCGTCCGTCTCATGAACCGTGATGGCTAGATAGTTGAAACTTTCACAGATGATGTATTTTGGTTGCCGCTATAACAACAAATACTAAAAAACCGAATGAAATAAATATTTAAGGGGGCTCCCATACAACAAACGTGATTTTTTTGCTCATTTTTGCTCGATATTAATAACGGCAAAATAGGTAGGTAAACAAACCTGTTTTTTGCCGTTTTTATAGATGATGGTACGGAAGCCTTCGTGCGCGAGTACCGACTCGCACTTGGCCGGTGTTTTCTTACATATTAAGTATCTGCTGTATTTTCTGCATACTTTCATATTTAATCGGAATTGTAAACGGATTTAGTTTCCCATTCATACATATTCCAATTAATAATTCCATTCCATATTCATGTGAGTTTCGCGAAAAATACAGTTTCCAATACGATAGGTACTAATAACGTTGGCGTAGTACATACCTCTCAATGAAAACCGAGTGTTATTATTTGCGAACAACCCGCCTTCGAGTGGGTACTGCATTAGCATGCCGAAACACCTGCACCAAGTAATATCACGTAAGTAAAAAGCCGTGTACCTCTCCCGTCCTGTGCGGACCTCCGCGCCGCGCTGCTCGACAAAAATGGGAAACTCGAGGAAAATAACGAAGCATCCTGCTCACGTGTAAGCGAACGCCTGTGCTCCAAACCCTCCGTACCTGTCCTAATCACACTGTGATAAAAATAAAAATGTGTATAAATAAGAACTTATCGTAAGCGAAGTGAAAACTAGGGTTTATTGTCTGCATATAAACAGCTCGTCGGGTTGCTCTTGCTAGCAGGTATTTTTTGAACTTGCGGTAGATTCAACTTTCAAAAGCGCAGGTGCGATCAAATTTTTTTTTGTAGTGGTAGAGCCATGTTGTAGCTAGCCGCTGCATCACAAATGGGCCGGCTCGTCCGGGGCAGTACCACCCTCTCACAGAACACCGGCGTGAATCTGCAGTACTCCTGCTGCATTTCGTACGGTCAGTGAGAGCGCCGGGGGCCCAATACCTCTCCCCCTCCCCTATTCCCTCTCCTTTTCCCAGGGCCGACAATGCACTGGCATCGTGTAAAGCGCTGCGGGTGTCTATGGACGGACAGTGGTGATCATTTAACATCAGGTGACCCACTAGTTCGTTTGTCTGGCCTCTTTACCATAAAATCCAAAAAAAAATGATTAAACAAACCATTATAAATATTTTTGGTACTTCGAAGTAAAAAAGAAATGACAATATTTTTGAAAAGTTCATCCGGCAGTCAAATTATTAGAAACTACGATTATTACAGTACGGTCAGCATCAAAAGTAACTTGTCACTTTTGTTCTTTGTCGTAATAACACAATTGTCAATCAAGTATGACGTTTTGCACCTTGGAATTAAAGAAAGATTTTTTAAATTGCTTCAGTACATCCACAGATTTCACGCGGTTAAAACCGTCTGATTTGTAATCCCACACACAAAAATAAAACTATAGAAAATATTATTATATTACATTTGCTTACTATGGAAACGTGTATACTTAATAGTTTTCTTGTTGGTGACCAGTGCACTATCGAAATAATATAGTTTTTCTGGTCGTAGGTGCTCCAGATGAACCCAAAGAACCACGAAATCCTTTTTCTAGAGGGAAGCGGTGCAACCTAAGGGCTGTTAACATTCGCGCTACATCACGCGCCACAAAGCGTTAAACATCAAGAGGGTTTTTTAAACACTGTGTCAATCTTTCGTGTTCCTGTTCAGTGAAAAGAAACTAATGCTACTGTTACAGAATTTCAAGCATGGAGCAGCCAGGCAGACGTTTCTAAATATACTTATATTTTATTCGAAAATCATAGGGGAGACATGCTATTTGTAAATAAAACAAAACGAAACTGTACGAGGGGCGTTCAATATAAAGTGAGAATGAGATGTAAACTTTAAACAACTTTTTTTTTAGTACGAAATATAAGAGATGTAAACTCTTTTAATATTACGAAATTAAATACTGGCCGGTAAAGCTAATCTATCTAGCTGATTGCTATGAAAAAAAAAACTAACTGTCTTTTGTTTAAAAAAATATACGGTAATTAATTTCTTTGCAATGCTATTGAAGACGTTAGCGAAAATGGAGAAAATTGAACTGCGCGCCGTTACCAAATACTTGTATTTGAAAAATTTTTCTACGGACCAAGTCAATTTGGATTTGCGGGACACTTTAGGGTCTAATGCTCCTCCGTATTCGACAGTCGCACGTTGGTGCGCCGAATTTAGACGTGGAAGAACATCGACAATGGACGACCCCCGCTCCGGACGCCCTACTACAGCAGTAACTGAAGAAATTGTGAAAAAAGTCGTAAACTCAGTTTTGGCGGATCGTCGTGTCACAGTTCGTTTTATTGCTGAAAATGTAAAGATTTCAACGGGGAGCGTGCATAATATTTTACATGAACGCTTGGGTATTAAAAATGTATCTGCGCGTTGGGTACCAAGAATGCTTACTGACACGCAAAAACAAACTAGACTACAGATTTCTCAAGAAGCTTTGAACCTGATGCAGCAAGACCGGGAACTTTTTTTGGCGCGATTTATAACAATTTACGAAACATGGCTCCACCATTACGACCCTGAAACGAAACTGCAGTCTATGACATGGAAAAGGCCATCATCTCCAACTCCGAAGAAATTCAAGGTGAGCCCATCTGCCGGTAAGGTCATGGGCTCTGTTTTTTGGGATGGTAAAGGGGTATTAATGATTGAGTATCTCGAGCATGGAGCCACTATTACGGGCACTTTATACGCCAAACAAATAGCAACATTGCGCAATGAGATCCGCGAAAAACGGCGAGGTAAACTCTCGAAAGTTGTGCTGTTCCACCAGGACAATGCCCCGGCACACAAGTCCGCCGTTGCAGTGGCTGCAATTCGTGATGCTGGGTTCGATATCCTTAAGCATCCTCCGTATTCACCAAATCTCGCTCCCAGTGATTTCTACCTATTTCCGAGATTGAAACAATACCTGAGAGGCCAGAAATTTGAAGACGACGACACGGTAGTCGCTGCAGTACAAGATTTTTTAAGTACTCAAGATGAGACCTTTTTTAAAAATGGAATTTTAAGTTTAGAAAAAAGATATACTAAGTGTATTATGCTAAAAGGTGACTATATCGAAAAATAAAATGACATTTAGTAAAAGTTATTTATAACATACTAATTCTCACTTTTTATTGAACGCCCCTAGTATAATATCTGAATAGCCCGAGAAAGATACGAGTTTTTTGGAAATAATTCGACATATAAGGCAAAATTTTTTTATACGGCCTCTAAATGCAATTTTAAAGACCTAACTATATTTTCGATTCCACCAAATTTTGGTTCTGGATGATAGTAAAAAAATAGTGCCCAAAAATAGGTGATTTTTCCAGCAAAAATGCTATCAGTAAATTTATTGTCAAGTTTGAATAATTCAGTTCGTCTCAACCCGCGATCTGAACCCACCAATTGGGCATGTCTATTTTTTTGCAATGTATAGTAAATCGAAAACCATTTCGAAATAAATTTATTTTTTTACTTATCTTATTTCTATCCCGCGGGAACTTTTTATTTTCCCGTAAAAAATAACCTGTGTCAATCAGAGATACTGTAGCTTACTATTGGTGCAAGAAAATTTTAAAATCAACCCCGAAGTTGAAGTCACTTATTTCTATCCCGTGGGAATTTTGTATTTTCCCAAAGAAGAGTAATTTGTTTCTCAAGAATAGTGCAGCTTTCTATTGGTGAAAAAATTTTTAAAATCAGCTCCGAAGTTGAGTTCAGTTTTTTTCTCTATCACGTGGGAATTTTACATGTTCCCGATGAAAAAGTAACCTACGTCAAATGAAGATAGTCATATCATATCATATGAAAGAATTTTTAAAATCAGTGCCGAAGTTGAATTTATTTATTTCTATCACGTGGAAATTTTGGATTTTCCCGTAGAAAAGTAGCCTAAGTCAATCAGGGATAGGTACTGTAGCTTACTATTAGTGAAAGAATTTTGAAAATCAGCCTTTAATTTGGATTGAGTTACTTCTATCCCGCGGGAATTTCGCATTTTCCCAAAGAATAAGATTAGTCTATACCAATCAAGAATAGTGTAGCTTTCTATTGGTGAAAGAACTTTTAAAATCAGCTCCGAAATTTAATTCAGTTTTTACTATCCCGTGGGAATTTTGTATTTTCCCGAAGAAAAAGTAGCCTATATCAATCGAGGATAGTGATATCACATAATGCCCGCGACTCCGTCTGCAAAGAATTTGTTTATCGCTATTCCACGGGAATATGCAATTTTCCGGGATAAAAAGTATCCTATATGTTAATCCAGGTTACAAACTATCTGTGTGCCAAATTTCATCACAATCCGTCTACCCGTTTAGCGTGAAAGTGTAACAAACATCCATCCATCCATACATTCATACTTACAAACTTTCGCGTTTATAATATTAGTAGGACATATTACATAACAAATAAGCAATGACCTTCATTTGACATTGGTGTAAATTGCGTGACCGGTCCAAATCGTAACTTTATTCTGTGTGGTTAGAATTATTCACGATTTACGCGTGGATTAACTACGGAGTTTGATTTGGACCCGCTGCCTGACATCTAGCACTTTGACAGCGCCAGTAAAGTGAAACTACTACCTACGCAAAAAATAATTAAAGGGGTTGCCTTATATCGTACGCATTTAGATAGATTTAGAAATTTGGCAGTGTCATCATCCGACGTCATCCGACGTCATCAACCAAAATAGTTTCAGTAATTAATTTTTAAAAAAGTAGTGACCTAAATGACAAAATATTGAAATTAGTAAAAATAAGTAGTAGCAAAATATTGTAATTGACTTTTCTATACAAAAAAAATATAAAAACCACAGGTAATTTTTTTTAGACATTCCCAATTTAACTAACTGGAAATAGAAATATTTTAGATAAAATTATTATTTAATAATTTGGCTAATTTCTGTAAGAAAAATTGTTAAAATTGTTAAAGAGAAAATAAAGAAAAGGAGTAAACTTTGAAGTAAATAAGGCTTATAGCAATTTCCCCTGTTTTTCACAGAATTAGTACAGGTGATTTTTTATTAAATTTAATTGTTGCGGTCATAAATATTCGTGGATTATTGAAGAATATATTTGTAAATAGATACATTGACCTAATTTAAGAAAAAAAAATAGCTTGTTTAGATTTAATGCTCTTTTTCCTTAGAGCGAAACCGTATCTTTCCTGGGCTAAATATTACCTGTAAAAGGGTAATGTGACTAACCAGTCACATTACCCTTTTACGCCTGTTACGTTGTCTGTCAGCAAGTCCATCAACCGATGGACTTGCTGACAGACAACGTAACAGGCTTAAACACTAAAAAGGATTTTTCGAAATTGCACCGGGATATAGACAGCTAAGCCAATGTTTTACTTTCTACGGGAGCGATGCCGTAAAATAAACTAGTTTGTAAATAATGCAATTATCATTTCATTGTTACTATAAATTCCTGGTATTACGGAAAAAATACCGGACTTACGAGATGAATTGCTTTTACTTTCTTTTGTCCGAAGCGTGCGATCATGGATACGTGATAGGGCCGCGGCTGACACGTATCGTGTATTGAATTACGGAATGATCTCTGCGCAGATTGTTGGTTGCAATAACAACAAATTTTCCATTTCCGATCGAATCTAATGGCTTCGCGAACGTCACACGTCGAGGCGAGGCGCCGGCGTGGATGCCATTCCGACGGCGTACAACAAAATTAGGTTACCATTTCCCGCGCACTGGTTGAGCTGGCTCTAAAATTTCTCCGCGATTTCGAGGATAATTCTTCAGAATTCGACGGCAAATTGACGTACTGAAATGTGACAGACAGACTTCTGACGTTCAGACTCTTCAGGGTCTAGTCGTAACTTGGAAAACTGATAATCTTTAATCTGACGTTCTGATTGTAGATTATGGTAACGGTTCGATATCTATCATCTGTAAATAGAATTGACTGAACGTAAAGAGCTTTATTGCTTTATTTAAATGGTGAATTATCTTACGAGTTGTTAGATTGTTAGACAGCATTGCTATGAAATTAATTTAGTAAAATGGTCCTTTACAGTCTTAAAAATAATTTAGTGACTAAGGTTGCCGTTGTTTTTATTTTTGTTTATTGAATAAGATGAAATTATAACGTAAAACAAAATTTTTGTTTCTAGCTCAGTTAATCTTGGACAACATAATCCATTAATAGTTATTTGTGCAACAAGAGAGCAAAGTTGGTTTTTACTGCGAGTGTTGATTTTGAATCACGAGTTAGCGAAGGATTCTATAATTGAATCACGAGCGTTTAGCGAGTGATTCTAAGTTAGAATCCTGAGTGCGCGAGTGATTCAAATACACGAGATGCAAAAAAACTTTGGTCTCGTGTGACACATACAACTTTTCACCTCAGCAGCGAGAACATAATAAATTATTAAAGGTATATGAACGTCGTCTTTTTGTCTTTAATGTGGTTTTCAACATTGAGTAAATACTCCATATTATATATATATATATAACAATAGGTACAGTCTCCGAAAAAGTGTTTGCATTGTTTAAAAATATCATAAGCTTTTAAATATTTTTCGCGAGACTTTTCAAGTAAGAAACTTAACTCTGCATTATGTATTACTGCATTAATTCGTCTGGTGTTCAATTGTTGATTTCGTCACTGGACTCACTTAATTCACTCATATCATATTCAAAAATTTATTAAATAAGTACTTATTACTATTCTAATAATTTCCAAATTGCCTCTGATCGTGTACCAAACTCTTAGATATCGAACTCTGTAGCTAGAGAAACAGAAGAAAAGAATTAAAATTTAAATCCCGCAATTTTTTTAATGATGCGTTCCGATACTACACCCGCTGCGTTCCGATACTGCATCCGCTGTATTTATCACGTTGTTCAAGATTGTTAATACATGTTAAACTTTGTATTTTTCAACAAAATTTTTACTATTTGATTATATAAAAATATAATCCAATTATTAAAAAAGTACGATAATTTAATTTCAAACCTTAACAGACGAATTACAATTTTAAGGTTAAGAACTTATTATGAGTATCCGAACGTTCAATCGTTCGTTTATTTTTTAGGTCTACTAGGTATAGAATTTGAAATCGAAATTCGAATCGATTTGATCTTATCTCTCGCTCTTTTCGTATCGAAATGAAAGTGACAGATCAAACTGAAGTTAAAATCTTTCGAATTCAGTAAGCAGACCCATCATAGTCCTTGACTTTTAAAAAAAAATAATTAAAAAGCTACTTTGTCTCACGCAGTGAGCAAAATCGGATTTTGCTCACTGTTTTTTAGTAGCAAACACTGCCTGTTTGAGGTGCTGAGGTGAAAAAATTTAAGATGTTCGTACTTTGTTGAAATTAAATCACAAACTATTGTGTTAATTTAATTAGTCTTATTTAAATTGAAGACACCTCAATTTAAATAAGACTAATTAAAACAATTGAGTTTAATACACTATTACGTAACTGAGTTCAAAACACTAATTTTGCATCACGTTTAAAATTTCAGCCTATATACATATATTTGACCGCAGTGTAAATTATACTTAAATTAAACTTATCAGTTAGTATAGGCCACCTGATGGTAAGTAAGTACCTACCACTGCATCACCACCTATGCACGCACACAGCAACCTCTTGCTTTCTTAACCAGAACACAATACTCAAGTCCTTTTGGGTTTCGCCGCAGTCAGGTAAAAAGCAGTAAATATTGGAATGCTGTGCTATGTTCATTGAATATTTTATTGAAATTTAAAAACCATTTGACCATGAATAAATTAAGTGATGTCAGTTTATTTCTTTTGGTTATTAGTTTCCCAAAATATATAAAAAGATTTACCTGTTAATAAGTACCTGTACATGAATTCTGGGCGCTTAGTGGTCAAGTAGTAAAAAAGATGATGAATTTTATCGTCTCCTTATGATTTCATACGCCGGCAGGCACATTATAGCTTATTTTCTTGTTTGGTTATCAGTATCACCTTAATATACCTACCTAACTATGTTGACGAAATAAATCAATTTGAATTTGAATTAAGATATTGATATGACTCAAGATATACTTACTTTGTTTAAATGCCCGATGCGCATTTGTTTGGTTTCCGCGAAAGGCCAAGTAGAAGTTTTTGATTAACTGAACATTGTATAAAAAGTTACAAAGTATCGCAACTCATACCTTACAAAACAATGAAAAAACCTCCAAATATTGAGTTGTACCGAAGCCTGTCATAGCGGCAATCAGTCAGAAACCTCATTTAGATCAAAAGCCGTTACAGGTAAACCGTTGCGAAAGCTTCTAAAGATATTTAATTAAATTTCTTCATAATGGTTTTCTGCGCTCTATTGGTTGGCTTTGGTTCTAAAGTTTTACTTCAATTTTCAGTCGAAGTTTTGCAGTGCAGCCGAAGAGGTTTTGTTATACCACTAGTTAAAGTATAAGCAAGATGTTTGGACAGGTATAGAGACTCCGTGTTTACGGTTTTAAACCCACATCACAGTAAAGTTGACGCTGCGGGGCCTTAATTACATAGAGGGTCGGGCCTCTCTCCGTACCTCAGTAAAGACCACGAGAAAGTTTGAAACCGCTAACGTTGAAATAGGTATATATTGTAAAAAGGCTACGTTGTACATATTTTGGACAACAAAAGGTTATGACATGAGAGTATTAATATCATCATGAAGAGGTTTTAATAATTAGAGGTGATATTATTCTTCAGCCTTGAGGTATCGATCTTCTTCGCTTTTTCGGTTTTCGTGTACTTGATCCGCGATATGCGCGCTCTTATTTTACAAACAACCAGATGGTGATCGGAGTCAATATTTGCTCCTCTATGGCTTCAGACATCCAAAAGATTAGAGAAGTGCCTCCCGTCAATCCCGTCAATGTCAAGTGCAAATATATGGACACAGTGTGCAGGTAACTTATGAGGATGAGTGAGGGAAATAGCACCGGTGACTCTGGTAGCGTCTGGCAGAAACTTAAGGAAGTTCTAACTACGGCTGCTGGTGAAGTTCTAGGATACGAAGAAAAACCAAAGCGTAATGTCTGGTTTGATGAGGAGTGTCAAAAAGCCACTAATGAAAAAAATGAGGCATACCGATCAATGCAACAGAAATGCACTCGTAGAAGAAGAGAAGAGTATAGGGAGCGAAGAAAACAAGAGAAACACCTACATAAGAGAAAGAAAAGATTGTATGAAGAACAACAACTACGTGAGATTGCATCCAGTTACACGCAGAAGGAAACTAGAAACTTCTACAGCCAAGTTAACAGAGGCCGAAAAGAATTCAAACCGAGAACCATCGCATGCAGAAGTAAAGAAGGACAGCTACTCAACGATGAAACTGAGATCATTCAGAGATGGGCCGAATACTTCCGCGATCTCCTTAATAACTCAGTACAAGCAAATCCACTTGTTGAACCGGTAAGAGAAGTTCAAATAAACAATCAACAGTCCGATGATGTTTTGAATCCCACTCTAGAGGATACTAAAAAAGCCATTCAATTTATTAAAAATAACAAATCCCCGGGATTAGATAATATCCAAGGAGAGCTTATAAAATATGCTGGAACAGAATTCGAGAAAGAATTTCACCACCTGGTTCTTCAGATTTGGAATGACGAAAGAATGCCCGAAGACTGGAATACATCTGTTATCTGTCCCCTACATAAAAAAGGTGACATATTGGAGTGCAACAATTACCGAGGCATATCTCTTGTGAACACCGGTTATAAAGTTTTGTCCAATATACTTTTCAGCAAATTAAAGCCATATGTAGAATCTAGCTTGGGAGAGTATCAGTGTGGTTTTCGACCAAACAGGTCCACAATAGATCAAATCTTCTCGCTTAGGCAGATCCTTGAAAAAACGTTTGAGTTCAACGTCGACACTCGCCATCTTTTCGTTGACTTTAGGGCTGCATATGATAATGTGCATAGAAATTTCCTGTACCGTGCTATGATGGAGATCGGCATCCCAACAAAGCTCGTGCGCCTGACAGAGATGACTCTAAGAAACTCTCAGAGCGTTTTTAGGGTTCAAACCGAGCTATCAGAACCCTTCAGAACCAACGACGGCTTAAGACAAGGGGATGCCCTCTCGTGTCTACTGTTCAACATCGCTCTGGACAAATGTATCCGGGACTCAAAGATCGAGACCAAAGGCACTATATACCACAAATCCGTCCAAATTTTGGGGTATGCAGATGATCTCGACGTGATAGGAAGATTCCTGCCTGCGGTGGAGGGTGCATACCTTGCTCTTGAAAAATCAGCTGCGGAGGCCGGTCTCCAAGTTAACATGGCCAAGACTAAGTACCTGAAAGCGTCAAAAGACCAGCAATCTCTGCCACAAGGAATCAACGTTGGCAATAACACCTTCGCTAGCGTCAATGAATTCGTATACCTTGGGTCCTTAGTAACGGATAAAAACGATATATCTTTAGAAATAAGCAGGAGGATAATGGCCGCTAACAGGTGCTACTTCGGCCTGCTAAGATACTTTCGCTCGAAACTTCTTCCAAGAAGCCTAAAACTGCTTCTGTATAAAACCTTATTAAGGCCTATTCTCACCTACGGTTCTGAATGTTGGGTGCTGAGCAAAAAGGACGAAAATTCCTTGTTGGTATTTGAGCGTAAAATACTTAGGCACATTTTCGGAGCTGTGATGGAGGATGGGAGATGGCGGACGCGTTATAACCACGAGCTATACCAAATGTACGATGAGCCAAACGTCATTAATGCCATAAAGATCGGACGCCTGCGGTGGGCAGGGCACGTGGTGCGGATGGATGAGGCCAGAGTACCCAAACGCCTTCTGGAAGGTCGGCCGGAAGGCCGCAGAAGTAGAGGCAGGCCCAAGCTCAGATGGTTGGACGGCGTCGAACAGGACACCAAGAAACTGGGGGTGATAAGTTGGAGAAGGGAGGCCGCAAATAGATCGGACTGGAGAGATTTACTGAACCAGGCTAAGGCCCACCCGCGGCTGTAACGCCTTAGATGATGATGATGATGATATTATTCCAAATATATGTAGCAATCCAACAACACAAGGCTGAATAACAATACTTTGTCTCACAAAGAGTGAATTACAAAAAAACTGCTAACCATAATTTACCTAGTTATAATAATTTTATAAGGCTCCACTTGCATACTTTCAGCCAATCATTTCTCGCTGCCAGATAAGCTAAGCATGGGCCGAAGACTAAGCATTATTGTAGGGCCATTGGGTTTCTCATTCTAATATATTTCAGTGATCATTTTCTGTAATGGTAAAACACACTTTTGATGTTCCCCTTTATTTAATTACGCGCCCCGTAGAGCCTCCGTACCTTAAAACATTTTTCTGGGGCCCGGGGGACGCATTGATCAGAATGAATACAGCCACCTGCCAGTTAGGAAATGTATTTTCCTTTGTAATAGTTCGAAAATACTCCGTAAAAGACTTAGGAATATGCAGATTTTTTCATTTTAGAGACTGTTCGATACATTTTATTTTTCACGACGTCAACAAATACCATCATTCTTGTTCTGACTTAAGGAGACTTGTTTGTCCCTTGTGTGTCGATCAAATTGCTAATATCAAACCGTAATAAACAATATTATAATATTGATTAGTACAATCGTATTACAAAAAATCCATCTTAGATTGTATGACTAAAATCGGCGTTAGAATTGATCACCAATAAATTGTTGGTCATCAGGGGTAGGTCATTGGCAAAAAGATGAATATATAAAAGACAAAAAACATGAACTTTACTGCCTTTTCAAAAATTTTCGCTGTTTTATAAAATAAAAATAAACTGTAATTTTATTCAAAATTAATTAAACATACTCCCTTTAATAATTACTCTACATATTTCGGTGATTAGTAAATTTAACAATGGAGAATCATTTCAAGGTTGCAAACTCAAAATATTGATCTTATAGCAAGTACAAACTCTTATTTTCTTGATGGTAAACTTTTACGGAAAATTAAATTAGGCAAGCCTCATCCTCATGTGCTTAGCAACTGTCCTGTCAGTGACTGTAACTCTGATTCCTCTCCTAAATACCATTAATTTTGGTAGCATAATTATATATAATAGGTAATCTATTTTACTGTAAGGCAACGCTGCGTTAATTGAGATTAATAATTTATTATATTTATCTACATAAATATTTGGACCCGTTTCATAGGACCCATACCAGCTTTGTTAAGAACTAATCCATATTATGATACTCTGCAGACATTCAACCGAAGTGTACAATATTAATATCAGTGACGAGATGCTGTAACTAGATTACCACCGGGTTGCCTAAATTTTTTCATGACGTCTGTGAAAAGGTGACAAATGGCAGAGCTCGTGTGCACTAACTGTGAGATGCATCCGAAGACATGCCTAATTGTACACATCGCTCACTATCAGGGTTGCCTTATGGAAATGTTTACTCCACGCCACTGATAAATATATTCTCTGTAGCCTTCGTATAGCGCTGCTTGTGTATGATAATGCATGGTAATCTCGCGAGAGCGGTCGCTAGCAACTAGCCTCGCTACCAATGTAAACGCTTTGATGTTAATGCACCATTATCTTTAAACGATAGTTACGGCATAGCTTAATGAAGCTGACACGGATGACGCTACCGCCAATCAGCGCTTGGTATTTTAATAGATCATAATATGGACTATACAAATTGGAATATCATTTATTTCTAAAACTATGACGAGGCACCCGCAAATCATTCTCATGCTGGCTCCGCTCATTACCTGCCCATCGTAGAACTCAAGAGTATGTTTATCAAAAATGAATTATAGGAGGTAAGCTATAGATCGAGTCGTCCATGATGACGCGTGCCGTGGTTCTTATAACAATGTGATTAATATCTTAATTTGACAAATTCACGCGTCATCGTGAATGACACTAGCTCTATGCTATGCGGCTAAATATAACTATATAAATTAAAAATTTTAAAAACCCCCGACGCAATTATGTCACTCGTATGTTTGAACATTAAGTCAATGCCCGTTATGTATGATTCTTATATGCCTTCCGCAGCTAACAAAAGAGCTGATAACTTTAAAACGGCTGAACCAATTTTGATGAAACATACCTAAGAACCATCGCCAAGAAACCTGCTTACTATTAAAATAAACCGCATCCAAATCAGTGCACCCGTTTAAGAGCTATGATGCCACATTCAGACACACACACATAGCGGTCAAACTTATAATACCCCTCATTTTTTGTGTCGGGGGTTAAAAAATATTGATATCCAATTTGCTACATAAAATAACATTACTTTTATTCATAAAAAAATTACTGTGTGAATTGTTGTAGTTCCAGAATACTTACACTTATCAAAATAAATTATTTTTGTACACTGCTCTGGAGCTCAAATCTATAAAAAATATTTAATGTCGCTTTCCTACCCCGATTCGCTAGAATATTGATGAAGTAACACATTACAAGTTCAGTTATTATAATATCGAGAGGATAATTGCGAAAAAATGTAATACCACGTCTAACAATCATGAAAATATAAAAAAAAATTGGATGGATTTACTACAAGTCACAATCGTATCTCTCTAGATGTGTACTATCGAACCAAATTAATCGTGACCAGCCGTGGAACCTTATCACAGAAAAATTCACTGCGACATCGCATTGTCTGACAAGGAAAGTCATTATGACGCTTACTGTGTGAACGGTTTTCGATGGGTCTGCAATCAAACGGTTCGTTAGTACCTCTCCACCACCTGCAGAGCAATGCTGTTAGAATAATTCGACAAATTAAATCACAAGTTTTTAACTGTCGGACTACTTTTTAGGGTTCCGTACTCAAAGCGTGCCAACGGGGCCCTATTACTGAGACTCCGCTGTCTGTCTGTCCGTCCTTATGTCACAGGGATCTGTCTCATGAACCGTAATAGCTAGATACTTGAAATTTATACTGATTATGCAGGTATTTCTAAACACTAAAAATAAAATAAAGTAAAAAATTAAGGGGGTCGTCATACAAGAAACGTGTCTTTTTCAGCGTTTTTGAATGCCGCGCTGGTTGTTAGGCGACAGCTGACAGTTCCTAAGCAACGATTAACAGCTATTATATAGCCATGGCCGCGCGTATACGATACGAGCGAGCGACCCTACGCTATTTGGATGTTTTTCAAATACCTACCCATAAGTTTGCGATTTTAGTGCTTATATTTCGGCGATTTTTTTACTGAACTGTTTTTAAATCATCGTACGGAACCCTCCATGTACGAGTCCTACTCACACTTGGCCGGTTTTTTAATGATCACACGTAACTAGAGCCAAGCTAACTGTAGTAGCCAATAAATGTCCATTTTCAACGAATGCTTTAAGTATGACTACGGTAAACTCTAGTCTAACATCGCTAAACGCCGTTTAACGTTTGCGAAAGCATGTTTGCCGAGCCACGTTCAACTAACACCGCTGCATACTCTTAACTTGCTCTTATTTGGGCGTTTTTCGTAAAGAACCGAATACCGAGTGTGCAGTGGCCTTTATGGTATTCAATTTCAGGAATACATCTCACGCACGTCCCTCCCGTCACTCCGGATAGATAGCGAGATCCATCAGATGATGCTGTTGTTGGTTATCAATCATGTTCATGCTCGTCGTTCGTCGTCGATGTCGAAAATACCTCCGCCGCGCTTATTGGTGCTGATAAGTGATAACAGATTGTTGTTGTCATTTTGTGTGTAAAATAAAATTTGACACACTGAAATAAAACAATTATTAAATCGAGAATGTTTTAACTCATCATTTCCGACGTTGTACCACTGCTGGGCTAGGTTGAGCTGTTATTTCCACGCGGGCCCCCGTGTGCATTGGGGACTTCACACACACCATTATTTTGCTTCGTAGCTGTGCGCAGGTTTCTTCACGATGTTTTTTTACCATAAAGCTAGTAGTCAATTTCGAATGTAATTTCTCACATGAATTCTAAAAACTCGGAGATTTGTAGCCCGGGCTTATAAAACCCACGAGTCTCCTCTTGAGGTACTCGAATAAAAATCAAGAACGGAGATCTAAATAAATATATTCTTAAGTAAGTATCTATACCACTGGTCGCGATCGTTCAGACATTCCACTTAAACGTAAATTACCTGAAGTGCACCCATGAGTGCAGCATAATTGCAGTATCTGGTTGAATCGTGATCGATTCCAATTTACCGTGCATCCATACGTTTCAGTGTTAGTAGCTTAATCAACAGCGAGATGATCGTGCCACTGTTGACAATGATGTAGGAGTCGAAGCCTACTCCATTCTAGTTATCTCAATAGACTAATTGTGTCCGAGTTCATTGAACTCGAACACTGTAGGCACTACCTAGCTACCATTATGGTAGCTTGAACTTAACCACTTTTTAGTGGCACTTGTTTTCCGTTGTTTCCAATGAAATCTTCAATATTAAACGCTGTTCTTAGCACAATCATAAAATATGTAATAAATATGAACGAATAGATAATCATAAAAAAGACTACCTTTGGGTATTGAACGTTAGTAATTTCATATTCAAACTAACCATTATTTGTTTAAAGAAATATACATTTAAATATTCCCCTTTCGACCTCAGACAAAATAATGTTGACGATTCGGCTGGAGTAACGAACCGTGCTGGATCCTAAATCTACACTACAGAGGAGATTGCCTAAGTACGCTTGGAAATGCTTGCACATGTTTGCCCGCACTTATCGCCGAACGTTTAACCGTGGAAAGGAATTTCAATTTACATTTAACATTATTTTTAGTACTGTATCTGCCACTGAATAAAAATTAGATAATTTAATCGACACTTTCGCTAAAGATCTAACAGATGTACAAAAACTGAAGTGGGTAAAATGGGTTTTAGCTGGCGTACGTGAGTGTATAGCATGGCGTCCCACCACTATAGACGGGTCTATATGACTCCCATAAAACTTTTGTTCCGAATTTTCAAGCCCATAACGTTTCTGTCATAATTTTTCTTTGTCATATTATCGGAAGTCATAATATTAAACAACAGAAATTGGAGTTACGATTTTCTTAAGTCATAATTATTTTAAGGACTAAAATAAGTAAAGTCATGTCATTCAGTGTCATTGAAGCATCACACTTCATAATTTTAAAGGTAATAAAAACACTCATAATAATTATTGCAAGGTCTTTTTTCGCAGGTCATAATTATTTTTAGGCACAATATTACTTTGTAATAACATTCAATGTCATGGTTGTATAACATTTCGTAATATTAAAGGTAATAATGTTTTTTCTGTGCCGGCTTAAAAAAAATACCTAATATTCCTTTGGATTTTATAGATTTCGATGTATATGCTTAGTGCATTTTAGGTAATGAAAAATTATGACTAAAAACAATTATTACTTTAAGTACTACAGTGTACAGTGTAAAGTGTTTTTGAATAACCAACGATATTCCGTTACATGTTATTGATATCAATATTATGATTTTTTAAAGTTATGATCAATAGGATTATGGATAATTGCAGTTAGAACTATTAAGCGATATGCTTTTAAAAAATTATGACCTTTGATATTTATGAGCAAGAATATTATGGACGTCAATTTCTGACTTTCAAAATTCGGATAAAAAAGATTATGGGAGAAAAGGGGATCCCACTATAGACACGGCGACCTCGCTGCGTGTTCGCGGCGGACACGTTACGCCCGTTACGCATTCGCACCGCTTCTAATACGTTCGCAAATAGCCAGTGTGATATGGCACTAAGTGAACAACTGGTTAATATTATTGAGTACCTCCTTCATGAATCGAATGAAAAAACAGACAAATGGTGTAGTAACATACTACCTTAATATTTTAAGAGGTCGTCACCATCCACGGTTGTATTATTTAGATTTTTAAATACAAATAATTATTGTAACGCAGTATTAAATTCTCATTTATTAATAAGCTTGCAGGTACATTTTTATGAAAAATAAGTTCAAACCAAGTACATAAACTTATTAGATTAATATCTGAACACAGTTACTAAACTGTATAGTTACCCAGAAAACGTACCGTAGTTTCCCATTTTCACGTAAAACATTTTAACAAAGTTACCGGGCCGCAGGAACTGCGTCTTTGAAGCGCAACGTGTAAACCCTTAGGCTCGATAAATAACGTGGCATACCCCAACCCTCCTGACATCCGTAGCCCTCCGCCTAGGTCTCGCTCGCAGCCGCACAGCCGCATCTGAACGTCACCATTTGCATTTTATTGCCAAAGTTTCTGGCCACAGAACGCCTATTTTTATGGTAAACTTATTCAAATGCACGGCGACGTCATAAATCGGGTAAAGGGGTATTCTGGCGTGGAAGCAAAAAACTTTTTGAGTACAGAACGTAAATGTGTATTACCTTGGTCAACGTGAGTTTTATTAGTCTTAATTAAAGACATCAATAATGCTATTACACTTATAACTGAATTTGAGTATCTAACATTTATTAAAACGTGCTATTATAATAGTGTGTAACTCTATCGCCGTGTGAGCTTGTGTGTTCCACTGGGCTCACTGGTACGGTACGGCAAATAGCAAAGCAAAGTCGTCAATCAGAAGTCACCTCGGGCGAGTCTGCCCACGTCATGATGAAATAAGACGAAGAAAGCGTTGTCGATTTTTTCCTATAGTGAATGAAAATCAATTTCCTCCTGCTGGGAAATTTCATTTATCGACCACCTGCGCGCTGGTGCTCGATCAAGCGAGGACCAGTACAATAGAGCCTTCGGTCTAATCTTAAAGGAGATTTCTAGAGATAAGTTGAGCTTAAAACCTATGGCGTTTTTGCGGACTTAAATAAGTATATATTTACATTACCCTACACATTCTTTGTCACGTTACTTACATAATGTGTTCTTCGCTTTACATCAATCGTCCACAATAGACTATTATTTCTAGCGCACAGCTTGTGACGTCATTTGCCTTGTATTGAAACATTAAGCCGGTATTATAAAGGCTTCAGCCGCGTTCACCGGATTATCTCAGTCGGTACTCCAAGCAACCGATAGTATTAAGTGCGTTGAAGTTTGAAGTGTGTAACTAACTACATGTTTACAATTCTATTATAAAGTTTGCCTAACGATGCGTTCACTCAAAAGCCTAATCGATGCACTCGGTAATGTCATAAGCGTATCCTATAAATTATAAAAAACTGAAGTCAATTTCGGGTTGTAACGTAACCTTCTCTGTATGCAATATATACGTATTGGGATCGTTTATTATGCATTCATGATGAATGATTTACCAGCCGGCGGGCTATAACTGTCACGTCAAAGTTTCGTTTGCCACAAACTCACGCTGTCAAACTTAGCAACGTAGAGGTTATAACTGTCAAAGTTATTATTGCTCGCCGGTGCTTCCGTTACAAAACGTTCAAGGAGCTCAAACTAAGTTTATTCAATAGCGAAATGAATTTAATTAAAGTTGCTCGAACATTGATCTTTTAAACGGAATCTGATCGGTAACGACACAAAAGCTTGCTCAAGACTCGTTTTCACCGGAGAAAATAACTGTCCAAACTTTCTGGTTATGATGTAACCAATTTAAAGTAAGTAGGTATTAATTTATTGCAAAATTTTTTCGTTGTAAATCAAAACTTTTTGTGTGTGATATTATGTTAAGGCTTGATTTGAAGACCAAATCAATGATAGACACAAAATTATGAAAAAAAATTACTTATTCTAGTGCCGCTTGAATAATGAAATCATGGTTTTTAATTGAAGCGTAAATAATTATATTCGGCGTGTAAGTATTTTTTTTGAAGTATAAGTCTTTCAAAGTACTAAACGGACTGTTTATAACACGCACTTACTGAAGCCAAGAAATTTATGGAATGAAACCCCTTATCAAGGACTATTAAGTATCCGCAAAGCCAGCACAGAAAAAGTTTTCTATTTCTTGGCATTGAAAAGTGCCAGTCGCAGAAGAGCTTCTTTGTTTTCAATGAAAAGACCAAAACTTTAAAAAATATCCGTTACCACTGAAAAAAGATGTGGCATAAAAAAAAACTTGTTATATTTGTGTGTATTTCTTTCTGAAGACGCCTTGGTTGTGCAGGATGGTTATTGACGCATACTAGTGCGTTATGTTCAAATGTCATTGCAGGATTTGCAGGATGCATTACCTTTTTCATTTTTAATACAGGCTTAAAATGAAACAAAGAGAGACTGGGGAACATTATCGATGTGGATTGGAACTTTGAAGGCTTTCAGTCCTGGTCCTGCGGGAGTTCAGTAAATGTATTCCGCTGAGTGCGGACGGGCGGAGTCGCGCCTGCCAGACTGCGCTTAACATTTCCCACAAACCAATATTTTTTACTTAAATACTCTCTTAGTACCTAAAGAAACCCAAGATGGCGACAGTCCTAGATGTTTAAGTGAGCAAGTAAGATTATGTCGCTTATATAATATATATAAAATGAATGAAGTATTTTGTTGCCTGCGACTCCGTCGGCAAAGAATTCTTTTGTCGCTATCCCGCGGAAAATATGCAACTTTGCGTGATAAAAAGTATCCTATATGTTAATCCAGTTTACTGTTAACTATTTGTGTGCCAAATTTTATCAAAATCCGTCAAACCGTTTTAGTGTGGAAACATGCACACATCGATCCATCTATCTTCTAATATATAATAATCTCGTGTCACGGTGTTTGTTACCGAACTCCTCTGAAACGGCTTGACCGATTTTTATGAAACTTTTTTCTCTATATTTGGTAGGTCTGAGAATAGGTCGTAGACTATATTTTATACCCCTTTCTTTGCGGACGGAGTCGCGGGCAACAGCTAGTCTAATATATAAAAATCTCGTGTCACGGTATTTGCTATCGAACTCCTCCGAAACGGCGTGTCTGATTTTTATGAAACTTTTTTCTCCTTATGCGGTAGGTCTGAGAATAGGTCGTAGGCTATTTTTGATTCTTCACTGACGTAGTCGCGTCGCGAGCAACAGCTAGTATAAAGATAATAATAGATAAAGATATGTTATATATAAAAAAGTGGGACTTCTCTGTCAATTTCCCTCGAGTTTTCATAAGTAACTAAAATGCCTTTGGAAAAACAAGAACAGGCGAGAAAAGTTATATCAAAATGGATTTTGCTAAGTCATCATATTATCGTCCCGGGGCCACATTAGTAGGTAGCTATGCTGTAATTCATAGAATTGATAATAGAGAGCCTGAAAATAATAAACTGTTCATTACACCTGATTTATGCTCACTCTTACAAATAGTATTACTCTTACTTAAGTATATGGTGACTCCCCCAAATTGGTATTGATGTAGGATTGTAGTAATTAGTTCCTTGTGTGATGACTAGATGGCGCTAGTAGTTGCTACATCAGCCCCCCTTTTAGACCGGAGGTCGATACGAATTGCAGTGGAGTGCTGTCTGTGCGTCATGTGGGCGCTTGCAAGGGCCAGTCGCTCAGAGCCTCGTCGGCGAGCCTTGTTGTTCCTCTGCTACTTGTGGATGCCTGTTGCGTGATTACTCGGAGCCTTGTTGGCGAGCGTTGGTTGATTGATTGGCAAGTGGAAGTAGTGGGAGGAGGATTTGCGAACTGTAGACACCAGGCAGATAATAGATACATGCTAATGGTGCACAGTGCGGTGAGTATGGCATGCTGTGAGACTGCGCCATCGTCTTGTGTATCAGAAGGTTGCGTGTTCATATCACGTCGGGGTCACCAATTTGGGGGTAGGCTGCATAAGAGAGATCTCTCTCCAGGCAGGTGTTATGCCTTGGGACCGAAGTCCGATGGATAAAAGTTGGAAGTTGTATTTATGCAGCCGAGTTGAGAAACTTCGATAGCGTGATGTAGGATTGTAGTACCTAATGAGTTCCTTATGTGATGACTAGATGGCGCTAGTAGTCGCTACAAGTATGAAACTATCCAGCGGGTTTGATATCGATATAATAGATAAATACATCGGTGTAGTAGAAAAAGCTGATGTTCCATGTCAGTGTTGAATGTACGTAAAGCTTGTAAAGTGCCCTAATCCGTAAGTATAACATTAAAATTAGTGTTTTGATTCTATCAGATATGCCTTTATCACACGTACCGAGTAAACGGGTGAGACAGTGCTCTCGGCCGAGTACTCGGTGCGTATAAACAAGGCATAAGTTACACGTTTTCTCACAATAGGATTATAATACTTGTGTTTCTCGGTAGTAAAGTCACTTTCCGAAATCTTGTTTATTTTAATTATTTACTTGACGCTCGAAAGACTTCAAAGAAATACTGGGATCTCTTACTCTCATTTTTAAATTATAATACTTGATATAAGACATAAATGGACCTTTTTTACGAGTACTTCGCAATATTCAAGTTATTGTTTCTAAGTATTAAGGATGAACAGGACTTCGTGTTACAACTTACACATGATACACTTATCCCTACATAAGTAGTACCTAGTTTAACGTCTACCTAGGCTAACAAATAGTACACGGCATGAATCTTGGATGTATAAGGATCACGTACGTGAAATTCGGTGTATCTCGAAATACGTAAAATTTTCTAAAGTAATTTACTTTTACTCTCTACAGAGGTCCAAGACCAAGAACTTAAACCACGTTAAATGGTAGTTGACCATACAAAACAAGTAATAGAAAAACATTCCGTTGTACATAAAAATTACCCATACATTGTATGGTTCACGTTCGTGTCACAACGGTAAACTCATACTAATTTGATATACCAGCGTACAACTTTTTGAACTCCTCTCAAGTACAAACATACACACAGAACCTGTTAAAGCCTTCCTTTTAGGGTGAGGCCACACGAGCGTAATTTTGTGAGTTGTGAGCGGCAGAATATCGGTTGCGCCATACATTGTGTCACGTGAGTGTCACGTGATGGCCCGCATATTGTATGGCGCGGACCGAATTTCTGCCGCACAAAATTACGCTCGTGTGGCCTCACCCTCAGGGTAGGGTACTACCTTAACTTTTAAATCTGCTATGCCTAGTCGCTTAAAAAGTAGAATCAAAACATACTGCATTTCGTAAAAATAATAGAAAATCTAAAAACCCAATCAAAGCCGCTGAACAAACATAATGTTCACTTCCCGACAAAGCATACTCTGTAACTAGTTGAAAGACCGATGAAAGTCGCTAAAACTTGTACTTACAAGTTTGCCGACCAATTTGATTTCATAAAGTTTGATTTGACTCTTTGTTTACTATTGAACAAATAATAAAAGTTCAACTATTTGCATAATTTCCTGAGTTGAACAAAGAAGACTATTTTACACTTGTTTCGAAAGGATAACGGGAAATGCCTATTAATTGCATATACACCTGAATAAATTTAATATGGATCAAAAGATCCTATTATAATACTATATAAAAAAAAACAATGGTTAAAAGGGTCTCTTTTAACTTCCCTTACTCAATCTTACTCAGTCAATAATCTTTTATTACCTATGACCCTATTTTTTTGTAAAACGCATCAACATTTAAAAACAACCTGAGCAAAAGGGTCACAGTTGAAACACCCAAATAAACGCCGTTAAAATAGACGTCCACTTGTTGTGCCAACGTCACACTAAGAACCACTATCCCGTTGAAATGTCGTCACCGAGTATGTCCGAGTGTGTCGGCTGCCGGCCCCTGTCAACTCCCAGCATGATCGAGGTAACGTACCCAAAAAGTAATTGAGACATTCCACCTAAAACCTTCAAATACAATAAAACAGAAAAAAGCTTTTACACATACCAAGTGGGGGGAAAGATTATGATAGGCATAGTGGTGCCCCTTTTAGGTATGGGGGCTCTCTTTACAGCAAAAGTCCATTTGGCTAGTTGAATACCGCTAGCTGGCCTTGATATACGCTAACCTTTGCTCTGCGGAACATTAATTTTTCAAGCATCTATGACGGTTACGAAAAGCTTAGAAATGTTAAAATGATTTTAAGAACACCTGATAAATATATTTTTTTTATTTTTTCTAAAATTGTAGTACCTTTTAAAAAAGCCCTGGTGGCCTAGTGTTTTGACCTATCGCCTCTCAAGCAGAGGGTCGTGGGTTCAAATCCTGGTGTCCACCTCTGAGTTTTTCGGAATTTATGTGCGAAATTACATTTGAAATTTACCATGACCATTACGGTGAAGGAAAACATTGTAAGGAAACCTGCTTACACCTGCGAAGAAATTCAATGGTGAGTGTGGAGTTCCCAATCCGCACTGGGCCCACGTGGGAACTACGGCCCAAGCCCTCTCATTGTGAGAGGAGGCCTGTTCCCTGCAGTGGGACGTATATAGGCTGGGATGATGATGATGAGTTCTTGTTACGTGAAACTAACATTATACTTAAAAGAACCGATAAATTCTGTCATATCCGAAAATCAAAATAATCTGGAAATTACACATTAAAGCTTAATATTTTGCAAACGAATCCCTAAATTGAAAAATAAACATCGCTTTTGAAAGACTTCTCTGTCCAACGTCACACTAAATATGCACAGTCGAGGTCAAAAATATGTTTACACTTTACTACCTTGTCGCTGTCACTTCGTGATTAAACTTTTATAATGAAATTGTCAGAGGGCGTGCAGTGACAAGGTACAAAACTGCCGTGTCAGGCCTAAGTAACGTAACTTGAGATACGTTAGTTACGCTTAACAGTGCTAAATTGTCATTTTTGATGCTATACTGTCTGATACATATCGAAGATTTTCATTTTATGCCATAATTCAATAAAAACACCGATAGCCGAACTAACGTATCTGGGATTTTTGTACGCACTTGTAATGGATATCTCCCGTATTTCAAATACGTTAGATAGGTCATACAGAACTCGCCCGCAGAATCGAAATTGAAAAATCTTTTGGTGCAGTTTAATTCAAATCAGGTTGTTGTTATATGTTATAAAAGGCATTTTAATTATATTTCATAATACGTAACACCTTCTGAAACGGGAACGTATCAAAATATATAAAGTTTAAAACGAATAATGGACGACATACATGATGGTCATAATATACACCGTGAAATTTTAGTGGTTGTTTTCCCGAAACGAGGTGATTTAGTTTCGATTGTACAATCGATTTATAATTACTCTTTTGACTAGAGTCAAAAATCCAATTGTGAAAAACGAAAGTCGAAAATGACCGCAAACCAATAGTAACGCTTCGTTGCTACCTAACCTATCGTACGATCGTACGCTACTTGTACCAACGAAGCGTTACTATTGGTTTACGTCATTTTCGACTTTCGTTTTTCACGATTGGATTTTTGACTCTAGTCAAAATAGTAATTATAAATCGATTGTACAATCGATACTAAATCACTTCGTTTCGGGAAAACAACCACTAAAATTTCACGGTGTATACTAAAATTTTCTTTGAAACTATTGATAAAACGAACTTTTTTAATCTTGTAATCTACAGATTGGTTTAGGTTAGGTTAGGTTTATTATGGTTGGTTTATCCTGTAAAGTTGAGAATTTCCAA
Source organism: Archips crataeganus (assembly GCA_947859365.1). NCBI lineage: Eukaryota > Metazoa > Arthropoda > Insecta > Lepidoptera > Tortricidae > Archips > Archips crataeganus. The sequence goes on along the minus strand of OX402045.1, from coordinate 16,819,872 downwards.
GAATTATATCAAATGACCATTATGTATTTTCGTCCATTATTATTAATTTTAAACTTTATATATTTTGATACGTACCTACCCTCTGAAACCAAGGAGAGCTATATTGATTATAATTTTATTAAGAGTATGTTTAACTAGAGGGGAGGGAGTGGGAGAAAAGATAATAATATTTTGTTATAAGACCTTATAAGTATTATTTATTAAAAAAGATACCTAAAAGTTAAGAATTAATAGAAATCCTGTTACTGTGATAAAATTCAATAAAAAGTTTTCTAGCTTCCACTTTACTTATTATTAACCTTCTTACCTATTTGTATATCTATAAAATAAAATAACGGGACTAGATAAAAGAGCCTACCCACTTTTAATTTACTTAAATGTTCTGTTTCTTGGTTCCCAAAAGTAATGTAAGTAAAGATACAGGTCATAGCCATTACACAGTTTTGGGTAATAAAAAGAGCATGGTCACGCTTAACTAACGTATATTCAGATACGCAACTTTGCGTTACAGAATTTTGTATGAAAAGTAAGGCCGTGTAAACTTTAAAAACCGTCTTTTTTCCAATTGATTCGTAGCACAGTGTTAAAATTAAAAATACATCGTCACAATAATATTTCTAACCTACTGTGTAAATTTCAAATTTTAAACTTCATTAGTAAACAAGCAATGAGATGAACAAAAACAAAAACTTTGATCGCGTTTTTCTCTAATCGTCGTTTTTGGAGATACGTTACTTAGGCCTGACACGGCAGAAAAGTGTAAAGATATCTTTGACCTCGACTGTACTTTAGACCAGAAAAAAAGTTATCCTCACTTTATCTCTAGGGGAAGAGAAGAGAGGTTGACTAACCTTCGTTTCGCCGACGACATTGTCTTATTTTCTTCATCAGCCCAAGAACTCGAGGAAATGCTACAACAACTTAGCATGGCAAGCCTTCAGGTTGGATTGATGATGAACATGTCAAAGACCCAAATTATGACTAATGCCACGAAACACAGGATACAAATACAAGGGCAGACAATACACTATGTCGACGAATATATCTACTTGGGCCAAGTAGTATCTTTTAACAACAGACAAGACAAGGAAGTCGAAAGGCGTCTTGAAAATGGTTGGAAAAGCTACTGGTCCATGAAACAGCACATGAAGGGTGACCTTCCCCTGACACTGAAGCGCAAACTCGTCGACATGTGTGTATTGCCTGTCTTGACCTACGGTGCGCAAACATGGTCTTTGACTGAGACCCAGAAATCCAAACTTAAGGTTTGCCAACGAGCTATCGAGCGCAGCATACTAAGAGTTAAAAGGATTGATCGAATCCGGAACACCACATTGCGCTCCAAAACTCAAATCACTGATGTAGGAAGGGATACCGCCAAGCTTAAATGGGACTGGGCCGGGCATGTCTGCCGGATGCATCCACAAAGATGGGCGCACTCAGCCACGTGGTGGGTACCGCGCGACGGCCACCGACGGCAAGGCAGGCCGAGGCGGAGATGGCGGGACGACCTGGACGCGGAATCGAATGATTGGCTCAGTATAGCTCTGGACAGGGACATGTGGAAGTCAAGAGGAGAGGCCTTTGCCCAGCAGTGGGACACAAAAATAGGCTAATAAATAAATAAATAAAATATCTCTAGGGGAGGTATCGTAAAAAATATTTCAGTATGAAGGATTTGTCACACTGGATGCGTTCTGCGGGCGCGGTCAGGTCAAATTGAATGCAGCCCGCATTATGTATGAACAAAATTGTCGGTCTCTATATATTTTGTATCTAGATATGCGATCCGATCGTGCGCTGAGACCGACAATGTTGTTCATACATAATGCGGGCTGCGTTCAATTTGACCTGACCGCGACCGCAGAACCGTTTAGGTTCACTTCGTCCACATTCCCATTTCGTTCGCATTCCTACTCCGGCCACAATCCCACTTCGTCAACATTCCCATTTCATCCATATTCCCATTTCGTCCTTTTCCCACTTCGTCCACATTCCCACTTAGTCAACATTCCCATTTCATCCATATTCCCATTTCGTCCACAATCCCACTTCCTCAACATTCCTAGCAGATTTTAATGCGGTTTTCGCTATCGCTTAGCTTTAATTCTCAGGGAAGAAAAATACTTACTAAGCGCGGTGCGGGTCAATACTATTCAATTTCACTACCAATTTTGTGACTATTTTGTTACGAAATGAGAATGTGGACGAAATGGGAATGTGGACGAAGTGGGAATGTGAACGAAATGGGAATATGGACGAAATGGAAATGTTGACAAAATAGGAAGTGGATGAATTTGGAATTGATTGTGGACAAAATGGGATTGCTGACGAACTAGGAAGTTGACGAAATGGGAATGAGGACGAAGTGAAACTAAACGCGCAGAACGCATCCAGTGTGGCAAATCCTTTACAGTAGTTATTGAATTGTAACATTTCTTACATAATTTTGTACAAAAAATGTCCTGTTGAGGTGTAGCAATTTAGTTAGTTAGTTTTTAATTACTTCATGATTTATTAAAATCATTGTCCGCCTAATTATTATAGTGTATATACTCATACAAAATTACAGCTTTCTAGCTCTAACAGTTTTTAAGCTAATTGTAAGTCGCGGACGAACAGGCAGACAGACGGACACGGCGGAATTATAACGGTTTCTTGTAGGACTACGGAACCCTAAAAGGTCTGAATGGATCAAAAACATGTTACCTATATTAACCTGTACGTACCACTACAAGTACATGTTTTTCACGTATGTATATGTATACATATATATGTAAGATTACACCGCTCAGCTTCTTTCGGCTAGGGTAACAATTAGCTACATAAGGTTACGTATACTCTCCCCGCTCGCTCGAGGGCGCGCCCCTCGCTCTGCGTCTGTTTATGTTCCCTGTGTGGTTTAATAAAACAAAGTGCAGGTGGAATTTAGTCCCTCTGCCTACTTAAAAAAACGATGTAATTTTTACTCATGGACGTTACGTCGCTGCACGATGAATTTCTACAATTTTCGTCTGGAGATTCCGCAAATTTTTAAAGCATCCTCGCAAAACGATATAGATAAATTAAACAAGGTAAGAACCTTATGTCTTTATTTACTTAAAATTAGAAGAATATGGGATACCTTAAGAAATGGCTAATCAAGATTAAAACCTTAAACCTTGGCCCGAATTGAATGGATTGGCCTTGGCTCGTTGAAGCGCTATGTGGTGATTTTTGGAAAAACTATCTTCGAAAATATGACAATACTTATAATGGACTCAGTCGCTGTGTCTTTCATGTTCGAAGTTATAGTTTACTAGCTGTTGCCCGCGACTCCGTCTGCAAAGAAGAAAAGAAAATAAAAGAATATCGGTAGGATCCCGCGGAAACTATAGAATTTTTTTAGGATAAAAACCTATGTCCTTTAATGAATGAATGAATGAATGTCCTTTTTCGGGACTCAGACTATGCCAAATTTCATCTTAATCGGCTTAGCTGTTTGAGCGTGAAGAGGTAACAGAAAGACCGGCAGACACACTTTCCCATTCATAATCATTTATATTAGTATGGATGTTTATTTTAAAACATAACAAGATTATCGTCTATTTTCTGAGTACAAACCTAGAATTTCTGCTTTGCTGAACGTTTTCACACGTCAATTAATTTCCATCCGATCAAAGTACTTTTCTCCGTTTAACATTTTAATTGTAAGCTAACTTGAGCAAGGCTGCCGGAGACTGTTACTTAGCTTAATGGACTACAGCTACAGAGAAAATGTTATCATTGACTAGCAGGACAATTATTTCTTGCAATAAATAAGTACCTAACTCCAACCTCTGGCGTGGGACTTCTCGGCCAAACAGCGATTAAACAACGTGATTTTTATTTTAAAAGAAGCCTTGGCTTGTTTTGTGGGTTATTTTTATAAAAATTGTTTGTAGGTTTTCTAAACTTTAAAAAAAATACTTAGTTGTAATTCTTTGCGTTTCGCTATTGCGTAAAGCGAATGACAATGGTGACTCCGCCGATAATACTCGTACCCTCCGGTGTTGTTATAAAGGCTTGCATTACGGCTAACTTAGACAATGTTACTGACACATAACACATATATAAGTACCTTCATACGTAGTACGCATTAAAGCCAGGTTATCTAAAAGCAAGAGATTATTTTTAATGATGATTCTATAAGAATATATTTTTACTGGTTACTTAAACTTGGTTACAAAAAAATTGTCTTCAATTCAATTTGTTTGTAATATCTTCGCGCGGAAGGGAGGACCGTATTTTCTCTTAAAAATTTCTACGACTGAATAACCTAGTTTAAGTTAATGTTATAGGCTCTCCCTGTCCACTGAAGAGAAGCAAAGGTTTTATGCAAGCTTTTTGGTGGATTTTATCTCGTTCGGCGATTTGCTACCTCGCTCCGCTCCTGTGCCAGGCAGCCTCAGGGTACTACTTAAATAATTTATTGAATCAGGCGTTACTTTGCGGAGGTCCATATTAATGAACTGAAACAATTACTTTGCTCACCCGCAATTTGCGTGATTTGTGTGATTTGTGTGTGTTCGAACAGTTTGGAGGTGGAGGAACTGCATGAACACGCATTTCTTACATAAACGTACTATCGTAAGGTGAGCAAAGTACTTGTTTCAGTTCATCACTTAAATACTTACAAAATTGTAATGTAATAATTTGTCACCAGGCACGATGTGGCGGTTGGCGCCACTAGTGACGCGGCTGCTCGTCGTGTCACTGGTGGCGCTCGTGTTCGCGGAGAGCGCGGGCGGCACGTCCGTGGCCACGCTGCCTCCGCGCAACGCCACGGCGGCGCGGCCCACGCCCGTGCCGCGCAAGCCGGGCCGCCAGCGCAACCGGCGCCGGACCACCACCACCACCACGACCGTAGAACCCGATGAGGACGAGGATGAGATCACGACCACGCCTACCACCACCACCGTTGACCCGAGGATGTTTGATCACAGTAAGTCATTCATCATCATCATCGTCGTCCTAGCCTATATACGTCCCACTGCAGGGCACAGAAGTCCTCTCAGAATCAGAGGGCTTAGGCCGTAGTGCCCGGTAGTAGTTCCGGGCCCAAAGCAGATTGAGAACTTCACACATATACCATTGAATTTCTTCGCCGGTGGTCGACACTATTGGAGACCAAAGGGCTGGCCAATCGCCATAGCCATTCAACGAGGTAATTCTGCCAGTCTGTTGGGCACATTTTCACGGGGGCCATTTTTAGAATTAATTTAGTAGGTATTAAGTTTTTAAGTTACACAGATATATTAGTTTATGGTTAAATTTTATTAATAGTTATTTTTTCTTAATATGTGTATTCTCAGTTTCGATTTATTTTGCACGTGAATCCCGACAAACTCACAGGTGCGAGCCTGGGCTCAAACCCGCGACCCTCTGCTTGAGAGGTCATACATTAAACCACTAGGCTACCACGGTTTTTCAGTATGTATTTAAGTTGGAGTGTTCGTATGTTAAGCCCAATTTAGGCGCAAGAAAAATCGTATGCGTACATAAGTTGTCCACTTCAAATAATAACTTTTTTCGAACTTGTGTTCGTATCCGATTGAGCTGACACTTGGTATAAGCAAAAAACACAGACTTACAATATAATAGCAGACTTGACATAACGAGTCCAAATAATGGCAAAAACGCACACATCTCTATCACACAAACACTTACCGGTGAAAGGTTAATCCTGGTATATTTCCATATGTAACACTTTCACAAATGTAGGCACTACATTTCACCATCTTTAAATCTAAATCAGTTCTAATTTTGATGGGAAAAACATTAAACAATCTCAGTTTACCAGAAAATTCGCTTACAGTTTCGGCAGCTTATTTAAATGACTGACGTTCAAAACATAGCATGTGCCATTTTTTTAAGGTGTCTTGGTCAGTGTTGGGACACGTGAGAAAACGGGATGACAATATTCCTGATCATTGTACGAACACACACGTAGTTATGTCAAGTCTGCTATTATATTCTAAGTCTGTGCCAAAAAACGACCGCTAGAACGTTTCAAAAAAACATTGTCGTTTTGTGACATTCTTTTAAAATTAATTAATGGTCAAATCGGTGAAAAACGCAATATTGATACTAGTCGCGGGAAAATAAAGTACCTACTCTAAAATCCAACATGAACTTTAACTAGAAAGAAAGAAATTAGAAAATTATTTATTTGCCACGATAATAGTATTTTATGCAACTGTTGTATAAGTGAGGTCTTAAAAGGCGAGTGACGTGAGTTGCGATACGAGCGAATGCGAGTATCGCAATGGAAGACGGCACGAGCCGTTAAGACCAAATTATACACCGTTGCATACAATATTTTTCCTACGACTAGACTCTACTGTACTGCACTGTACCCTACTGTAGGGTACAGTCGGGTACAGTAGGGTAAAATGGGATACAGTCGGGAACAGTAGGGTAAAATAGGGTACAGTAGGGTACAGTCGGGTACAGTCGGGTACAGTAGGGTACAGTCGGGTGAAATAGGGTACAGTAGGGTACAGTCGGGTGAAATAGGGTACAGTAGGGTACAGTCGGGTACAGTAGGGTAAAATGGGGTACAGTAGGGTACAGTCGGGTGAAATAGGGTACAGTAGGGTACAGTCGGGTACAGTCGGGTACAGTAGGGATAAATAGAGTACAGTAGGGTACAGTAGGGTAAAATAGGGTACAGTAGGGTACAGTAGGGTAAAATAGGGTACAGTAGGGTACACTTGGGTACGGTAGGGTAAAATAGGGTATTTTACCCTCCTGTACCCGACTGTACCCGACTGTACCCTATTGAACCCTATTTTACCCTACTGTACCCTATTTTACCCTACTGTACCCGACTGTACCCTATTTTACCCTACTGTACCCGACTGTACCCAACTGTACCCTATTTTACCCTACTGTACCCGACTGTACCCTATTTTACCCTACTGTACCCGACTGTATCCTATTTTACCCTACTGTACCCGACTGTACCCGATGTACCCGACTGTACCCTAGTGTACCCTATTTTACCCTACCGTACCCGACTGTACCCGACTGTACCCTATTTTACCCTACTGTACCCTACTGTACCCGACTGTACCCTACTGTACCCGACTGTACCCTTTTGTACCCTATTTTACCCTACTGTACCCGACTGTACCCTACTGTACCCTATTTTACCCTACTGTACCCGACTGTACTCTACTGTACCCTATTTTACCCTATTGTACCCGACTGTACCCTATTTTACCCTACTGTACCCGACTGTATCCTACTGTACCCTATTTGACCCAACTGTACCCGACCGTACCCGACTGTACCCTACTGTACCCGACTGTACCCTACTGTACCCTATTTTACCCTACTGTACCCGACTGTACTCTACTGTACCCTATTTCACCCTACTGTACCTGACTGTACCCTACTGTACCCTATTTTACCCTACTGTACACGACTGTACCCTACTTTACCCTACTGTACCCGACTGTACCCTATTTTACCCTACTGTACCCGACTGTACTCTACTGTACCCTATTATACCCTACTGTACCCGACTGTACTCTACTGTACCCTATTTTACCCTACTGTATCCGACTGTACCCTACTGTACCCTATTTTACCCTACTGTACCCGACTGTACCCTACTGTACCCTATTTTACCCTTCTGTACCCGACTGTACCCGACTGTACCCTTTTTTACCCTACTGTACCATACTGTACCCTATTATACGCTACAGTACCCGACTGTACCCTATTTTACCCTACTGTACCCGACTGTACCCGACTGTACCCGACTGTACCCTATTTTACCCTACTGTACACGACTGTACCCGACTGTACCCGACTGTACCCTACTGTAGCCTATTTTACCCTACTGTACCCGACTGTACCTTACTCTACTCAACTCAGCAGGTCTAAACTGGGCTTTAGTGTTGAGTGTACCCTACATTTAATATTATGTGGCAGCTAGGTGTTTCGTAATAACGGCACTACGACACAAGTGCTGTTATGGCGAACAGATTAAGTATAGACTTTCTGAAGTCATATTATCTATGTTCTTATATATTTGTTCGCGACCATGTAAAAACCAGATAAAAGTACAGGAGTAGGAAATAGTACATTGTTGTAGAGGCTGGAAAGTAAGCAATAGATGGACGAGTTTGTTTGAGGGCCGACGCGTAGCGGAGGCCCTCGAAAGTACGAGTCCATCTATTGCACTTTTGGCCAAGACTAAACATTGTGCTTTTCACGACTAATGCGAGGAAATCATTATCATCATCATCATCATAATCATCTATCCATCCATCCCGTCCATCCCGTCCATCCTGTCCATCCCGTCCATCCCGTCCATCCGACCATCCGTCCATCTATCCCGTCTATCCCGTCCATCCATCCATCCCGTCCATCCCGTCCATCCCGTCCATCCGTCTATCCGTCCCAACAATCCCGTCCATCCCGTCCATCCTGTCCATCCCGTCCATCTGCCCATCCGTCCATTCTGTCCATCCCGTCTATCCCGTCCATCCCGTCCATTCCGTCCATCCATCCCGTCCATCCGTCCATTCCGTCCATCCCGTCCATCCCGTCTATCCGTCCATCCGTCCATCCTGTCCATCCTGTCCATCTGCCCATCCGTCCATTCTGTCCATCCCATCCAACCAGTCCATCCCGTCCATCCCGTCCATCCCTTCCATTCCGGCCATCCCGTCCATTCCGTCCATCCCGTCCATCCGTCCCGTCCATCCCGTCCATCCTGTCCATCCCGTCCAACTCGTCCATCCCGTCCATCCCGTCCATCCCGTCCATCCCGTCCAACCCGTCTATCCCGTCCAACCCGTCCATCCCGTCCATTCCGTCCATCCGTCCATCCGTCCATCCATCCCGTCCATCCGTCCATTCCGTCCATCCTGTCCATCCCGTCCATCCGTCCATCCGTCTATCCTGACCATCCCGTCCATCTGTCCATCCGTCCATTCTGTCCATCCCGTCCATCCCGTCCATCCCGTCCATCCCGTCCATCCGTCCATCCAGTCCGTCTGTCCGTCCGACCGTCCGTCCGTCCGTCCGTCCGCCCGTCCGTCCGTCCATCCATTCATCCATCCATCCATCGCATGCAGCAGACGATTACTGTTGATTGGTCCAATAATGTCGTTTCAGCACGCCAGGAATGAAATTCAGAAATTATCTTTCAAAAAGTCGTATCGTATAATGAAATACATATACTGATACGTCCTGTTTTCGATTAGTGTAACTTTGTTGTCGTGTTTGTGCGCCATAAATGAGTCAGCTGTTAAATGTACATATATAGGCAGTTTTGAGTACTGGATTTAGGTTATCTATGGCCACATTTTCGAGCAGTGTCGTGAAAATGTACATTACATAAGTGTTTACACAGCTACTTAGCTTATACCTAGGAACTAGAGTTTAGCAGCGGTTCTCACACTAGGAACTGCTCACAAAAATCGACCCTCGTTGTCAATTACATAAAAGGACTGTTATTAGGTATTCATGAAAGGTTGCCTGTAAATATGGAAGGCCTTGACTGTACCAATACGCCCATTCGCACAGCATTTTTTGATTTATTCACACGGCTAAAATTCATAAAGCCCATTTACGGTTGAACTCAGTGACCAGACACCAGTAAATAAACACCAATTGAATTTGTAAATTCGTTGTGGCATGCTGAAAATGCTTGACTTACCAATTCTCTCACAGAGTGGTATGGGTACCTCAGCCTAGATTCTTGGACTCTGGGCAAAGAACAATCTGGTAACGAAATGCTCATAAACCTGCAAAGTAATTCAGTGTATGAAGTTTTCAATCCGCACTGCGGCGGTTTAAATCAAAAAGGCAGTCAGCACCCAGTAAGATTAAATATTATTGATGCACTAAGTAGTAACTTTTAAATGCTAGATAGATTTAAGAGTAATTTCACGCACTTGTTGCTTGGCGAGCTTTTTCACTAAGTTAGATGACACTAGGGTAAAAAACCCCGGTCAGCCACAAGTACGCGAATTTGTTCGAACGTCTATCTGATTCTTTGGACTTAGTTTACCTACTGTATTGGTTTCATTTAGTTTGTTTGTAATATTTAAGCCACCGTTACCTGCGGAACTGGAGGTTTCTGCCATAAATCGTGGTATAATCAGGCGCTCGTTAACTCGTACGTGTCTGCCTCATTAACTGATTAATCCCCAAGCGGCCCGCTCTGAGCAAAAAATCTAATTATTCCCACCCGTATCAGGAGGTAATTAACTAGAACAACAGCCTTATGATATTTCTAAGAAAACTCCGTAAATATCCTACTTGATATTATTATTCGAACTCAAATTACGTATATTAAGTTAAAGTTACACTCCGTGTACCTTTAGCTGAGCTTAACTTCTCGTTTCCGTTGCAAAGTAGACTTAATGTTTGAATTCCCATTTAATTTTGCATTTCAAGCTGCATATGTTTGCCGTAGTGGTAGTGTTCAAGATGTTTTCCCGTCCCAGTAAATCTTTAAAAAAGACAAAAAATTAGGTACTTAAATGTTTTTTTCTTGAATCAACAGAATAACTTTTTAGTTATTTCATGAAGTATATATTCTATTTAGAGGGCCTCTTTGAGTACTTTCATGTTACTCTAAACAGAAAAATTTACCAGTTATGTCCGCTAACCTATTTATTTCCGAAAATGTATTAGATGTATACCTACTTAAACAAACCAATTTGTTGTGTGTATCTACTCAAAGTATTGTTACTTCCGAGTTCATCCAATCCCCATAACAAAGCCCATGTTTTTAAGATTCTACAAGATTCTGAGGACGTGACAGTATTCACATTATGTTCGTAACCAAAACACGAATGTAATTTAAGAAAGTGTCCTCTGGCCAGCGAGTGAATGCGCCGCGTCACCTAGAAGTGGCTCGACCGTGTCGGACCTTTTTGCAAAATGTAGCCCGGTGCCGCCGCCATTCTGCTCCTACGTACATTAATGTCTTTGCATAGTCAAGAAGAAAATACAGTATGTCTTTTTTCAAAAACTTATAGCACTTACAGAAAATTCCAAAAAAAAAACGACTATTTAAAGTAAATTTTTACAATCCTGATGAGTCTTAAAATAACATAGTGTCGGTGATTTTAAAACATCGACCATAGCGAGTATTTTAAGCCCACACAAGTTAGGAATTTCCTACATACTAAAAGTATATATGTTACAACTTTTTATAATGCATTTTACGAGGAAACAAATAGGTATATGAACTCTCAAAGATTAAACTTAAAACAAATAAACAAACTCAAAATAAATAAACTTTATGGCAAGTTTTCATGCTAGAAAACACACCTATTTAGCCTCATTGTTTAAATAGATTTATTCGCAATAACAACCACTTTACCCATTTAAAGAAGCATTTTCCGAGCATACAATGTTTATGCATGCAAATGTATTTGAGAAATGTCCTTATTTTGGCGCCGATTTAAAATTTTGAGCACTAGTTTTGTCGATGTCAGCTATAGCTTCCAAATGATTTTGTATTAGATTTATGCTAATACGAATGTTTCCATTTCACGTGTGCCAACTCACATCGCTATTTTTCTCTTTTAATATACCCACTCGTTACTCAAAATGCCGTAAATGTAGTAGGTATCTATATCTGTCTATGTCCATTAATAACACAACATAACAAACTGTAAAAAAAGCGTTAGTAGGCAAGTTATATCGCTGAAACAACGCAAACAATACAAGGGCAAGTAGTATGCTACCGACGATAAGTTGTCGCAATTCAAGCTTTAATTTTAACAAAAAGCATGCCTTAATGCAACCAAGGGTCCTCAACATGCGTCCATGCCGGCCCGACACCCGGACAATGTATTGTCAAAATTAAATTTACATGTCTACAAATTAAATAAATAAAATATTTTTTTATTATGTTGCGGCCCACCGAACCAACATCAGAGTATACTAGGCCCTTGACTTCAAAAAGGTTGAAGACCCTTGCCTTAATGTGTGTTGTACTTATATTAATCGGTTTTATCAAGTTTTATTCAAAAATTCGCATCGGAATTGTAGGTATTTTACGTTCTCAATTTGCATTTCCAAATAAACCAACAACAAATGTAATTCTAGCAACAAATCTATTAATAGTTAGACTACGCTTAGTAACAAACAAACAAATAAAATGAAAACAGTTTCCAATAAAGTCCGTTCAGTCTGGTGCAATATTACAATCACCGGCAGAAGCGTTAGTCAACAAATGTATGAAGTTGTGCTTTGTTAAAATCAGAAATTAATACTTTCAGCTTTACAATGCCATAGTGATACCATTTTATTGAAGCTTAAATTTTATTAACATAGAAACAAAAAGCAAGATGATAAATACGTTTACCAGATCCATGATAGTACTAGAAGCTGTTTCAGACAAGAATAGAGAAAATAATTACAGCCGCTGAGAACAGGTTTTAATTCATATGCAAAAAAAATGTTAGGTAAATTTTATTTATGCGCGTTGTTTAGGAAGATCTTATTACTAATAGTTTAAAATACTGATTCATGGCTTTCGCTAATGTACACCATCATAATGCAAATCTGGTACTTACACTATAAACTAAAACTGAAAACTGAAACGTTGTTTTATCCTAACTAATATTATAAATGCGAAAGTAACTATGTCTGTCTGTCTGTCTGTCTGTCTCGCTTTCACGCTAAAACTACTGAACCGATTTAAATGAAATTTGGTACACAGATAGTCTAGAGCCTGAGAAAGGACATAGGCTATATATCATCACGCTAACACCAATAGGAGCGGAGCGGAGCGGAAGAATGTTTCAAAATCGGGGGTTTTTGAAGTAAAACTTCTATAGGCACGCTTGACTTGGGAGTACGGTGGTGAATGTGAACGCGGGTGTGTAGTGGCGGGGGTCTGTAGTGGGGGTGTGGGGTGCGGGGGCGGGTAATTTTTTTTATATCGAGGAACTAAGGAGAGCCATAATTGATGAAAAAGCAAATTGGATAAAAAAATAACCTGCCCAAATTACTAATTCCACGCGGACGAAGTCGCGGGCAAAAGCTAGTACCTAATAAAAATAAACAAAAGGATTTCAAAATAGCTTTCGTATTTATATGCGACTTTAAAAAATATAGGTTCTCAATTCTAGGTACTGTAAGTTTTTCAATGTTTGATAATCGCACACCTAGATCAAAAGAGCATCAACTCAAAATTATGTACAGTCAAGGGCAAAAATATGTATACACTTTAGTACCTTGTCTATTTTCATCGTATTTGAACCGCCATATATGAACTGTTACAGCGGTTAAAGTGACAAGGTGTGTATACATATTTTTGCCCTTGACTGTACCATTTTAATTTAGACATCATTCTATTTCTGAAAGGTCTAAATTAAAATGGTATATTATTTTGTGTTGACTCTCCTTTGATCTAGGTGTGCTTATTTTTCCTTATTTTGTATAAAAAAATATTTATATTTCTTTAATAATTTATAAGAATAATTTATAAAATCTTAAATAAATAAAGATTATGACTAAGTATTTAAGCAAAACCTGTAACTCTTTTTTAATTGCAATAAACAGATTTTTTACCTACCTAAAGATCGTGTCATTCATCATGACGCGCGCCGTAGATTTATTGTAATTTAGTCTAATTTTAAAATTGTTTAATTTTGATAAATTCACGCGGCTTCGTGAATGGCACTATACTCCTTTCACTGTAGCATGGTGCAGGTGACACTTGACACACCGTTTCGTTACACTTAGACAAATTGCTGCGGTGTATTTAATAGCGATTTATTTAAATTCCAGTCTGAATTTTTCTGGAGTTAAACATTTAAACTTCGAAAACACTATCGTGCGCGAAAGAAATTTAACCTAATTATTTTTTATTATCAATAAAAAAAAATACGATTAAGTCAAGAAACGTAATATGCGTGTAACAGAACATTTAATGATGGGACACAATCTACCACGAGAAGAAGATTTATCATTTGTCAGCGTTTTTACTCGATCTTTATAATAGTATTAACTAGATTCTTGAAATCTTCACCAATTATGTTAATTATGGCCGCTACAACAACAAATGATAAAAATATAATCAAATTAAACATTAAGGGGGTCCCGACTGACCAATATAAAATGATACCCGAATGCGTAGGTAAATTTTACTTAGAAGCAGGGCTTTGCTAACACTGGATTATTATAGTTACTGCTTTAGTTTTGTTTATTATAGTTTTGCTTTATGTTACGGCCTATTTTCGATATACCTAAAAATTTGTACGACCTCGACTTTTTTTTGCATTATAAAAAACTCCGGTACTTAGTTTGCTTTACTTAATTTCATGAAGTAATCGTAAATTTATATTATTAATTACACCAATATACCTAATTAAAGTTATAAATTTATAGTTTTATCGATTCGAGTTTTATAGCTTTCACTTCTCTAGTCTGTGGGTTTTGACACCTGTCACCCGCACCATGATACAGTGAAAGGAGTATAGCTATACTAAATTCTAAATAAATTATACACGGAAATGATTCGCGTGTCTCCCATATACAAATTATAACGTATTTTTTAATAAAGCTCTAGTAATGGATATACAGTGTGATAATGATAATAATTTATAGTTTCACATCTAGAATCAATCGCCATACATAACTTTTTTTTTTCGATTTTCCCGCTTATTACTTTGTTCTAGTAACGCAGTGCCTACGTCTTTGACACAAACATTAATATTATTTGATATTACTTGAGTAAAATCACAAAGTCTGGTATTATGTCTCAAACAATTTATATTGGATATTCAAATTAGTAACTCTGCGTTATAACTTCCGATACTAATGATAAAACGATGTTCCGTAGAGGAAGGTAGACGAACTTCAACCTGTATATATTTCAAATTATTCAAAATAATCCAGGTATAGGTAGGTACTCGGTAAAAATGAACTATTTCAAGTAACTATATCTGAGCTTTCTCAAGAAATTGGTATAATTGACTGTATTTTTTTTTTCTCTATTTTTTCGAGGCAAGTGCACCTGTGTGACTATGCCAGCCTCATTAGGAGACTCAATAGCCAAATTAATCAAACACTGCTCCTGCTACGTCCAGATTCTCTGGCTGCAAAAGAATGTTTGATGAACTTGTATATTTGTACTGCATCTTGCGACACCGGACAACTCTAAATTACTACTGTATTTTCCTTTGTGATACTTTCATGAAGAAAGGATCCGAGTACCTAAACATATGTAATTTAAGAATGCCTAAGTAATTAATTATGAACATGCAGTATTTTTAGTAGTTTATTCATCATCATCATCCCAGCCTATATACGTCCCACTGCACAGGCCAACCCTCAGAATGAAAGGGCTTGGGCCATAGTTCCCACACGTGCCCAGTGCGGATTGGGAACTTCACACACTAGAAATTCTTCTCAGGCTTGTTCAGGTTTCCTCACGATGTTTTCCTTCACCGTAAAACTCGTGGTAAATTTCAAATATAATTTCGCACATCATTTCCGAAAAACTCAGAGGTGCGAGCCCGGGTTCGAACCCACGACCTCTGCTTGAGAGGCAATAGTTCAAACCACTAGGCCACCACGGCTTAATAGTTAGTTAGGTAGTTTATTCTTCTTCTTCTTCTCTTCTTCTTCAGCGCGTTTTCGCCCACCGTTGGGCATACGCCTCTCCAACCTTTCTCCATCCAAATCGACTATCTGTCTCTGTTTTCCAGACCGGTCTTGCTGTCTCCACAATGTCATCGGACCACCGGGCAGGCGGCGGGTAGTTTATTATGGCATAATAATATTTCAACATTTTATAACTCATGCCGCGGCCTGCCGTGAATTTACCTACCTACTAGTGCACTTTAACACTTTTCGCGTCATACCGATCGGGCGTAATGCGAAAAAGTGCATTAGATAAATTCACGGCAGGCGGGGGCGTATTAAAAAGGTGTTAGGTTGCACCGAACACTACGCCAGAACTGGCAGAATATCTATGCTGTTAAATACGAGGGGCGTTCAATATAAAGTGAGAATGAGATGCAAACTCTTTTAATATTACGAAATTAAATACTGGCCGGTAAAGCCAATCTATCTAGCTGATTACTATGAAAAAAAAAAACTAACTATCTTTTGTTTAAAAAAATATACGGTAATTTCTTTGCAATGCTATTGAGTACGTTAGCGAAAATGGAGAAATTGAACTGCGCGCCGTTATCAAATACTTGTGTTTGAAAAATTTTTCTACGGACCAGTCAATTTGGATTTGCGGGACACTTAAGGGTCTAATGCTCCTCCATATTCGACAGTCGCACGTTGGTGCGCCAAATTTAGACGTGGAAGAACATCGACAATGGACGACCCCCACTCCGGACGCTCTACTACAGCAGTAACTGAAGTAATTGTGAAAAAAGTCGAAAACTCAGTTTTGGCGGA
Source organism: Archips crataeganus (assembly GCA_947859365.1). Classification (NCBI taxonomy): domain Eukaryota; kingdom Metazoa; phylum Arthropoda; class Insecta; order Lepidoptera; family Tortricidae; genus Archips; species Archips crataeganus. Next base: position 16,803,450 of record OX402045.1, on the reverse strand, counting down.
TCGTCGTGTCACGGTTCGTTTTATTGCTGAAAATGTAAAGATTTCAACGGGGAGCGTACATAATATTTTACATGAACGCTTGGGTATGAAAAAGGTATCTGCGCGTTGGGTACCAAGAATGCTTACTGACACGCAAAAACAAACTAGACTAGAGATTTGTCAAGAAGCTTTGAACCTGATGCAGCAAGACCGGGAACTTTTTTTGGCGCGATTTATAACAATGGATGAAACATGGCTCCATCATTACGACCCAGAAACGAAACTGCAGTCTATGACATGGAGAAGGCCATCATCTCCAACTCCGAAGAAATTCAAGGTGAGCCCATCTGCCGGTAAGGTCATGGGCTCTGTTTTTTGGGATGGTAAAGGGGTATTAATGATTGAGTATCTCGAGCATGGAGCCACTATTACGGGCACTTTATACGCCAAACAAATAGCAACATTGCGCAATGAGATCCGCGAAAAACGGCGAGGTAAATTCTCGAAAGTTGTGCTGTTCCACCAGGACAATGCCCCGGCACACAAGTCCGCCGTTGCAGTGGCTGCAATTCGTGATGCTGGGTTCGATATCCTTAAGCATCCTCCGTATTCACCAAATCTCGCTCCCAGTGATTTCTACCTATTTCCGAGATTGAAACAATACCTGAGAGGCCAGAAATTTGAAGACGACGACGCGGTAGTCGCTGCAGTACAAGATTTTTTAAGTACTCAAGATGAGACCTTTTTTAAAAATGGAATTTTAAGTTTAGAAAAAAGATATACTAAGTGTATTATGCTAAAAGGTGACTATGTCGAAAAATAAAATGACATTTAGTAAAAGTTGTTTATAACATACTCATTCTCACTTTTTATTGAACGCCCCTAGTATCATACCTGTATTTACCAGATTCTTAGAAATAAACGATGCCTATTTCTAATTCCAATCATCGAAATATCATATTTTAGTATGAATAGCAAACGATACGACATTATTTTAAATATTCATTTGCGTGGTTTATTCTTACATTCTAGTGAATTTACGTGGAACTGGCGCCGTGCACCCAGCCGCGAGAGTTTATACCATTAACAAACTTTAAGCCGCCTGCTCTTCATTCGAAAGTTTGATACAGTTTTACGGACGATTTAATTAAAATGGGATTTTTTTGCGAAGTTCCCTTCGAAACGCATCCACGTATTACCATGCTTTTAAACGAATCATTAAACAGTAGTAAGAAAATTGACAGTAAAACACAGTAATTTTCGAAAATAATTCTAATAATTTGATCAACTTTTCAAAATATGAATAACAACACTATATTTCAAAGTGTTTTTAATTTAAAACAGTACCTTATTTCAATGTTCAGCTTACTTTCCTAGTCGATTTTTGTCTTTGCCTCAGGTTTTAGCTACTTATATCAAATTCCCAACACACAATAAATATTAAAAAATATCCTATTATTATTATCCGATATTATTATTTGTTATACCTAGTGACAGCGTCTAAATAGATAATATTGGCAACAAAACAGACTGTTACCACCGCATTTGACACTTGCACGCGCTTAGAACCGTTTGTTTTGACAAAAACTTACATTAAATCTGTTTATTCACTGCGCCATGACTGATCTGCCACCGACAAGACGATGGCGTCAAAGTAGTGATACTAGCTTTGATAATATCGACACATACATTTACTAAGGCTCTACTTTCACTTTGCGCCAGTCACACGAGGGCCATAGCATCTTGGCTACGGCGGCGGTGGAAAAAGGGCCTATTGGCTCAGAATGCCTCGCTACTATATTAAATCCGATTTTATAGTCATAGTTGAGAACCATCGCGCAACAAATACAAAGTTTGTAAGTTTTAACGTGAGAAAACCCAGCGTTTTACAATCTCTTGGTCAGATTAGCAGATCAAAGCTAAGACGAATAAGAGTTCCCATTCAAGAAGTGAAGAATTGTTTAGCGGTGCAAAACTCTCTTTTACTTCATTGCAAACATTGTTTTAAACAAAACTGAATAAAGCGTCGATTTCAGTTGTACTCGGCGAAAGTGAAGAAGGTAAAGAAATGTTTTGTTTAGGTACAAAATGTCCGTCAAATTCTCAACCGGCTACAACAGTTGCATTCCTGGACACAACAGCATAGAGCTAAAGAAGTCACACAGAAAAATCTATGAATAGATGCAAAATGACCCGATCGAATGAATTTTGATAGTTTGATAATTTTGAGTAGCTACTATTTTAATTGTTTTTCTAAACATGGCGGAAATCGATCGGAAGTTCGGCATTCCAAAGTATAAACGGTATTCCGATTATGACTATACTATAATATACTATAAGGTATATAAGTTATATAAGGGAAGGTAAGGTGTGTACTTACCTGTGTAGGTATGTAAGGTATATATTATTATCTTCTAATTCACCTTCTTCTTATAATCATTCCAGTCGTTAAAAAACTCAACAGGACTGATTTCAATGATTTTTGCTTTATGGGATTTGTCTGTTTAACTTGATTGCTAAGGTTACAGAAATTTATTTAACTTCGTTGCCAAGGTTACGGAAATGTGTTTACGTTGGTTGCCTAGGCAATGGATGATTGTTATCATAAAATCTAGAAAAGGTTTTTTAAATATTGTAAATTTCTGTTGCAAATTGGCTGTTTAGGTGGTACGAAGTTCGCCGAGACAGCTAGTATTTAATATACTCGTATTCCGCTATTTCCGTATGTAGTCGTGATCTCATGCTGTTATAGTAATTACGTTTTGAAAATACAATATCAACTTTAATTAAACATAAGCAAAGTCACTTAAAACGAAAACATGAAAAAAATCTTACAATCTTTATCAGTTCTTAATTGCATATGTGGCTTAGTATCACAAAGCCAGCATTTTAAGAGCTCCATCCTTAAGGTTAAACTGAGCGGGCTCTTACATTTATCACAGTTTGTAAAACAAAGAAAAGGTCTTCGAGCACTGGTTTCTGTGCCACCCTTCACGGCTTAAGGGAGAGGGGCGTCATTTCACGCCTCTTGAGCGCGTATCGAACCAATATTAGGTTTATTAGATAGATGGGACGGGCGTGAAAAGCGATTTTTCATTTTTTTTCGACTTATCTTCTGAGGCTCGTTTTTAAACAAGAAGGTTATTAAGATAACATCGAAGCGTAAACAGCAACGTGTTTTCAAAATGCATCACTTTTGTGACGACAAAATTAATCATTATGTTTACCAAACACTTATTGATTACCTACTTTCTGAATTGATTATAGAAGTCTTTGTAAATGTAAATAAAGCTTTGTGTTGAAGGTGTAAATTTTTTGTCACGAAACCATTTTATAAATCTATGTATTCCTAAGAGAACGACACAATATATGCTGGATTAAAATGAATACAAAAAAGTTAAAGAGCAGAGCTACTAGTAATATTTTGCTTTCCTTCAAAAAATAACGTATAATCCAATCAGCATACCCAGATTCCTCTAGTAACCGTCTTAGTACTCCGTAAATGCCAACAGTAGGCTTCATTAAATAGGCACTTATGATAATAAACATGTGTCACTAATACAATACTACAATAAGACAAAAAGGGGTAAATATCTCATTTAAATATTTTCTAATCATAAAGTTAAAACCGCTGAAGTTTACACAAAGTCATCACGCCTTAATGTTCGCCCGAGTCGTATTGTTCAAGTGAATATTAACTTGTGTAACTTCTCCGTGCTCAACTATTTAGCTACATTTACCGAATTCCTGATCTAATAACTAGTTTTCACAGTTATCTCTTGAAGACGGCCCCAGTGTTTATATCTGTTAGTTTCCCAAACAATATTCTGCTAAATAGTAAACTTAGACTAGCTCAGCGGGGTGGTTCAGACGTTAAGTTTTGATCATTTGGTTAATAAAGCTTAGGAACACATAATGTTAATGCAACATGTTTTTTAAATTTCATACACGTCGTTTCTAGCACATTTTTACAATAGGATACTTACTTCGTTTGTAAATAAGTAGGTATCAAATAATCCTTTCGGATCTTTATGTTCCAGTGTACCTAAGTTTTCCATAATTTCATTTGCCGTAGTATTAAATGTGATATTTTTTGAGTCTTTTAATAAACAATTGCCATACTGTCAGCATCCATACTATTACATGCTATAATAATATGTATAAGTGTCCATAATTTTTTATATGCATAAAATTCTTAATTCCTTTAATTTAAGAAATCCAAAATATTTTTTGTTTTTTAAATCACCTGCTTGCCAGGGCAGAAATAGCTAGGACAAGTTAGTTTAGAAGGCTACTGTTTTATAACACCCCAAAAAGTCTTTCTTTCTTAGTAGACGATAATATAGATAACTAGCTTTTGCCCGCGGCTTCGCTCGCATGTACTATGAGTATTCCAAAGAACCAAGATATCAAGCAAGCAAGCATACAGGCAAGCAAGCAAGCAGGTCCACAATTGACCGAGAAATCGGTGAACATCCCTACATAAAAAAAATACATAAAGTGGAATGCATAAACTCCTCCTTTTTTAGAAGTCGGTTAAAGTGCCCTTTGCTTTATACTTACAGTATAAACTTATGAATTTTGAAATTTTAGCTTTCTACAACCAGTAAAACGCAAAATCCCGTTTTTAAAGAATTTCGGGAAATGTTTTCTTAATGCTCCCCTACACTCCCCAAGGAACCCACTTGCCAAATTTCAGCTTTCTATGACCAGTAAAATGAAAAATCTCGTTTTTCCCGTTCCCGTGGGAATTTTGGAAAGTCCCCTCTCAATGCTCCTCTGCACTCCCCAAATAACCTACATGCCGAATTTCAGCTTTCTACGACCAGTAAAACGAAAAATCCCGTTTTTCCCCGTTCCCGTTGGAATTTGGGAAAGTCCTCTCTCAATGCTCCTCTTCACTCTCCAAGCAACCTACATGCCGAATTTCAGCTTTCTACGGCCAGTAAAACGAAAAATCCTGTTTTTTCCCGTTCCCGTGGGAATTTCGGAAAGTCCTCTCTTAATCCAGCTCTACACTCCCCAAGAAATCCACTTGCCAAATTTCAACTTTCTATGACCAGTAAAACGAAAAATCCCGTTTTTCCCGTTCCCGTGGGAATTTTGGAAAGTCCTCTCTCAATGCTCTTCTACACTCCCCAAACGACCTACATGCCGAATTTCAGCTTTCTACGACCAGTAAAACGAAAAATCCCGTTTTTTCCCGTTCCCGTGGGAATTTGGGAAAGTCCTCTCTCAATGCTCATCTACACTCCCCAAGCAACCTACATGCCGAATTTCGGCTTTCTACGACCAGTAAAACGAAAAATCCCGTTTTTTCCTTATCCCGTGGGAATTTCTGAAAATCCTTAAACCTGTTTTTCTATTATAATTACCTACTTCTATGCCAAATTTGAAGAGTCTAGTAATTATAGTTCATAGGATCCCGTTGAACTGAATATATAAATCCTGTTTTTTCCATATCCCGTGGGAATTTTGAAAAATCCTGAAATTAATATTTTAAATAATGTAATACCTACTTGTGTAACAAATTTGAAGAGTCTAGTTATTATAGTTACTGAGATAGGGTCACTCGGAATCGAATATATAAATCCCGTTTTTTCCCTTTCCCGTGGGAATTCCCAAAAATCCTTGGATGCCTACATTGTATAAGGTATCTATGTGCAAAATTTCAAGTCTCTAGGTCCAGTGGTTTGGACTGTGCGTTGATATATCAACAGTCATTTAGTTTATTTAGATATTTCAACCCCATCGCACCCCATCCAGGGAGATGGTATTTTACGTCTGCCACGTCGGATTTTAAAACCGTTGTTGTTTTCATAACCAGCGACCCGATAAACCATAGAATCAACACCCATGTTGATTTTCAGACTTTGTTACCCCTTTCCCCCCTTTTAGGGGTTGAATTCTCAAAAAACCTGAAACACGTGTTTACTCATTTATTATTCAGAGTACTTCTGTGAAGTTTCGAATAAAATAGTCGAACTAATCTTGTTTCCCCATACAAACTTTGGACCCCCGTTTCACCCCCTTAGGGAGTGAATTTTGAAAAATCCTTTCTTAGTGCACCCCTAGACCTTATAAGGAACCTACATGCCAAATTTGGAATCTCTAGGCCCAGTGGTTTGGGCTGTGCGTTGATATGTCAGTCAGTCAGTCAGTCAGTCAGTTTCTTCTTTTATATATATAGATAATGAGTATGTGATAAAAGAACTACTGATGCTGATGAACTAAAAAAGTTAATTCTAATTAGGTAGCACTTATTAAGCAATTTTATATCAATGTAAATACAAGTTTGATTCTATGGCACACAAATAACATCATAGCTTTGATTTTTATTGTAATTAAGTACATGGTTCAATCGCGTCACAATACATCATCGTATCATTATGGCATATACTTAAGTATTATGCCAAATGAACAGCTATGGAATATCAAGTATGAGTCCATGCAAACGTAATCTTCCAGTCATTTTCAAGTTATAAATCATAAACCATGACCACTATTACTTAGACAAGTTCTCCCCAAAGTAAATTACCAGCCGATTTCCTTTGTAAATAAAGCGTGTAAAAGAACTATTTTAGAAGCGATGAATATCCCATGTAGTTAATCGTAGTACATTCATCGACTGTGATGTTCCTGGCCAAGCTGACTGGATTACATCTAAACAAGTTAGCGACCTGTCTCTACAACGCGGGGTCGAGGCACCACCCACCCGGGCTTATGCACTACCTATCCGCCGCAATGTACTAAAAACAACATGTGAGAGGTGCTTTCAGCTGAACAAGCATAAATATATACCTATGTAGTATTGACGTAAAAACCCCAAGGGGTATTATTATCATAACAAGAAAATTAACGACGCTCGCAGTTTTTATTTTTCAAAATATATTTTTTCCTGCGTGCTTATTGTGAGCGTTTAGGGTGAACCCGATAAACGGCCATTTTTCATATTTCAGTTTTATAATGCAAGAGACATTTGGATTTTCAAATTCGTCTAACACAAAATTTTGAAGGTCCCGAGGTGGTCCTGAGTTAATTAAATTTCAATTCCTCAAAATTAAATATCACGGCACAATTCACACTAATTGACCTAGTCCCAAAGTAAGCTAGCATAGCTTGTGTTATGGGTACAAGGCAACGGATAAACATACTTATATAGATATATACATACTTAAATACATATTAAACACCCAAGATCCGAGAACAAATATTCGTATTACTCATACGAATATCTGCCCCGACGCGGGAATCGAACCCGGGACCGCAAGCTTCGTAGTCAGGCTCTCTACCTACTAGGCCATCTGGTCGTCCACCAAGAAATTCTTTTTTGAACACATAAATTACTATTAAAATAAAAAGAATACTGCAAATAAAAAATACAATAGTCCAAGTAGTTAAATGATTTTTTGTTGCTGCATCCTCTTTATATCCTGTCATTAAATGTATAAAATGAGTGGCTCCGCTACCTACTTCAATTATGCCGGTCTGCACCTATACGACCGTAATGCAGCCTACTCATATTCAAGAGTTATGAGCGTTTTCATATGATAACGCGCTAGTATCTTTGGCCATTAACTTTAGGCCTCCAGCATTTGATGAAGTCAGCCTGAACAGCGCTTACATTATTATTTTCCACCAGCACTCTTACTCATAAAAGTGTACTAGTATACCTCAACCTGTATAATATTTTCGTATCATCATCATCATTTCAGGCGAAAGACGTCCACTGCTGAACATAGGTCTCCCCCGAGGCTCGCCAAATAGATCGGTCCCGTGCTATCCGCATCCGACGCGATTCCGCAACCTTAACCAGGTCGTTGCTCCATCTTGTTGGAGACCTACCTACACTGCGCCTTCCGGTCCGTGGACGCCACTCGAGGACCTTTTTGCCCCATCGGCCATCAGTTCTACGAGCGATGTGATCTGCCCACTGCCACTTGAGTCTGGCGATTCTTCGAGCTATGTCGGTGACTTTAGTTCTTGCGCGGAATATATTCGTACACAGATTAGTAATTAGCTTCCCATTTATAACATCGGTAAATGCACGTTGATAGAAAAATATGATTAAAAATAAATTATCTTTTATATAGCGTCAAAAAACATTACTTAGTACCTAGTATTACGGTATCTTCTGCTGCACCCAGAGACGTTGATAAAAAGAAAATTCATCGTTTCCAAAGTGAATTTGGAATTCATTCACGTTTTGATATGCATCTTTGAGTGGTATACTAAACTCGAGGCTGTAGGCCAGCTATCCTCAACCTGCGGCCCGGGAGGCGCATGAGGCCCGCCAAGCTTCTGAGAGTGCTCCGCCTGCGATAAAATTATATTAATTTTCAACCATTTTTAAATTAAAATCTCGGGACAATTAACAAAAATTGACCTAGTACCAAAGTAAGCTGCTTATGTTATGTGTAGTAGGCAACGAATAAACATACTTAAGTTTACAGATCGACAATACATACTCAAATACATATTAAACATCCAAGACTCGAGTACAAACATTCGTATTTTTCATACAAATACCTGGCCCGACGCAGTAATCGAACCCGGAACCTCAAGTTAATAGTCAAGTTCTCATTTTAACTTTAAATGCTACGGACCGCTACACCATTTACATATTTGTGGCCCATACAAAAAAGTTAGAGTAGGTATGGCTGTTGTGGGCGTCCGAATTCGCCATCTCTTTCTATCCTCATCTCATACTTTTTCGCGAAAAGAAGTGGTAAATGCGATTATGATTTCGAGTGTATTGGACAATATGAAGGGTACATAGAAAGAACAATGTTTAGTCGCCTTTTAAAAAAATGAGATTTTAATCTTAAAATATACTTATAGTTCACAAAGTACTATAAGTTACCATCAGATTAAATATGGATATCTGAAAATAATATACATTTTATTTCAGTTTTAAAGAAATGGGTACCATAGAAATTCTTCGTGATACTAACATTCAAACCGCTATAACTCAAAAAGTTCCTTAGGTGACTAGGCATAATGTTCTTTCCGTGTACCTTTCATATGGCCTCTGGCCAAACTACAAATCAATCGTTTTGTCCAGGCTTGTATCGAAACAAGCTGCCTGCATAAACAAGATACTACTATGAACTACTATGTAATATGTATGTGTGTATGTGGAGACTACTATGTACTAGTACTGTGTACTGGCTCGCGTATAGTATAATGTGTTCGATTCACAAACGGCTGCCAGTGGCAATTACTGTCACTGTTTTGTCTATCTACGTCTACGATCTACGTACTCAATCGCCTTGAGACGGCAAACAATAGTAGTGACAATATCCTGTGTCCTGGTAGGATGCTGCGTAGAAGTATGTATACGAATACCTTGTGGATATTTTATTACTATTTTAATACAATAGATAAGTACCTACATTAAATTCTGCTTACTTTCAAAATTAATTGACATTTACCATATTAAAATATAGTTAAATATCGATAAATTAAAAAGCAGGCGAAGTTCGTGCCTGGCCAATGCAGTGTAAAGTTCCGTACTAACATCTAACATTCGGCAAATATTCAATATTATTTGTTTAACGGCTAGGTACTACTCGTTTAAATTCGTTATTATTATTATTCGTTTTAATTTGTATACTACCATTGTAATTATTCCAGATTCTTCAAACCAACCCAAAGCCAAGAGGGGCAGTCGACTCTACCAAAAATCAGCATTTTAAATCTTAATTTTTGTAAACGGATCTTAATTTTTTGGAAGTCAAAAACTGGTTGCTATTAGAAATCATTACATTTTCAGCTTAAAACAATTGGTAAACATTTCATTGTTAATTAACTTTAAGCGTTTACTAAAATGTACATACTCGTATAGAAGAACTGAACTTTCTTTTTTCGAAAACACTATTTGACTGTATTTTTACCCAAATTAAAAGAAATCTTTAAATGAAAGAATTGGGATTGATCATTTTTTCTAACCCCCCTTTTTATTTTTTTTATCGAAAATATAGAGCATTTTAAGAAACTAATTTGAATATTTCAGCAATTCATCACTCCAATATTTTTTTATAAATTATTGAACATTTGAGATATGACTTCTCGTAAATTACATGCCGCGGCTGAATCTGTGTATAAACCACAGACATAATGACAAAAAAAATGTGTCACAATCGATGGTTAGTTGTCATCTGACATTTCTGACAATGTCACTTTACATTACAATAACAATAACACTAAAGTTGCCGATTCTTCAAAGAGAATAGGTAAAAAAAACGATTTACGGCTATAGTATTTTTTGTATGTATAAAATAAAATGGTCAGAAGTGTTCCCTTGAAAGTTCTTTGGCGGATTTAATCCATACTTACATTAAGATGATCCTCAAAACAATAAGTACATCTTGTAAACTTTGAATTAACTTTGCAGCACCACTTCTCTTGTAAATCTTCTCTAATGCAAACAATTAATTTGTTTGGGCTATTGACAGAATCATTTCCACTAGTAGGAATGAAACACTTCCTGTATAAATCCATTATTAAAATATGAAAAACGCGAAGAATGTTTTTCAAAATAGTATCCTTAAACTGACAGATGATAACTACGTCGAAGTGACAGAGAATAGTATAGAGAAACTAGACGGACGGCTTTTTTTTTCTTGTTGCAAAGAATTTCAAAGTTAATGCCCACAGAAAGGTCAAACAAAGGTCAAACATTATTTTGCAAAAATACACACGATCGTTTAATATTTTTTTACTACAATGTTATAAAATGATTTAATAAACCTATTCCTCGAAATGGTTTTGGAATTAGACCACATTGTAAAAAAGTGATCAATGCCAATTCAAATAGTGTATTTGTTTTTTCTTCGCTCAAAATTTCTTGAAATTCTTATCGTGAGTACAAAAGCACCGTCACGGGAGCTCCGTGAAAACGCTCCGTATAATATAAAATGTTTCTGAACGGTGACGTCATCGACTACCACCTTTCATAAATGTGTGAAGCATAAAACAAAATCTTGTTTATTTTAGTAGGTACTGCCAGTGTTTGTTTTAATATTCTAATAAAAAGGCCTGGGGCCAAAAGATTCTCGAATGGCGTCCACGGACCGGAAGATACAGTGTAGATAGCCTCGAAGAAGATGGTGCTATCATCAGGTTAAGGTTGAAATGATGATGCTAATAAATTTATTTTGGAAGAAACATTTTGTAACTGGTTCATAACTCCTAAAATTATATGACTGAATGAGCTTTACGGTGAAGGTACCTAAACATCGCGAGGAAACCTGCACACACCAAATTCAATGATATGTGCGAAGTTCCTAATCCGTACAAGGCTCGCTTGTGAACTACGAACCAAGCCGTTTCATTCTGAGAGGAGGCCTCTGCCCTACTACAGAGTGACATAATGATAAATTTAAACTTCCGTTGTAGGTCCTTAATGTCAAAATCCCTATTATAACTATTGTACCAATTAAAGTAACAAAAGCTAACTCATCTTGTTTAGGCTGATGTAATGTAATTTTAAAATACCTACGTATACATACATAGCAAGGAACCGAACGAGGTCAGTTTGCTCGCAGCGGACTCCAGTAAATAACATAGGTACTCTGGAATTCTGATTTACGCGATAGGGATGAAAGATTTAGTACTAGCCGAGAGCAATCCTGTTCGCCTCTCACACGAATAAAAATCGAACTAATTGCGTGGAATCTATTAAAAGTTGCCAACAAAAATAACATTTTTGTAATGAATTCGGCTATTACACCGGACAAATGTATAATTGGGTCATTCTACTATTCTTTGACCAGTAATTTTTTGTAATGTGCTCATCAAATATTTTTTTTACAAAAACGGTAAAGTGCTCGGTTTTATCATTAATTATTTAAATAGGTACATAATTAAGCTTACATTTCAAATTATCACTACGTATAAAAATAAGTCATTATTATATTAGGTAACGCAGTGGACATGCATGTCCCCGCCATTTGTATGGAAATTAGTGTATTTACCGCTGTGTTACCAATTTTTTCCACAAATATCTTTAAATTTTAAGTTTTTTTGCTTTTAAAGATTAAATTTAGCTATTTCAGTTTTTATAGTATTTTATGCAACGGTTGTATAAGTAAGGTCTTAAAAGGCGAGTGACGTGAGTTGCAATACGAGCGAATGCGAGAGTATCGCAATGGAAGACGGCACGAGCCAATAAGACCAAATTATACATCGTTGCATACAATATTTTTTCTACGACTCGACTCTACTGTACTGTACCCTACTGTAGGGTACAGTAGGGTAAAATAGGGTACAGTTGGATAAAATAGGGTACAGTCGGGTACAGTATGGTTAAATATCCAATAGGGTAAAATAGGGTACAGTAGGGTACAGTAGGGTAAAATAGGGTACAGTACGGTACAGTACGGTACATTACAGTAGAATAGGGTACTGTAAGGTAAAATAGGGCACAGCAGGGTAAAATAGGGTACAGTAGGGTAAAATAGGGTACCAATAAAATAATAACTGAAATATTGGAAATGGTTGCATACTGCGATAAGTCGGTAACCGTCTCTTTTTTTCACTGTATTTTTTTCTCTTTTTCTGCTATTAACGCTCTGTGATCGGATCGACGTAAAAGCAGCAAATAATATCACACGTTACGTGTCGTCGCAAAAAGAAGATCTAACATGATCCGGCTAAAATCGCTCCAAAACGATTCAACAAAGAGTTAAAATTAAATTTTCGTGGCGCAAAGAAAAAACTAGTTACAAGAGGAAATTGGTGGAGACAGTGACAAATTGGTCCCGCAAGAGGAGAAAATTTTTCGCTCACTCTAACCAATGTGTGGAGCTATCTTTTATTCTCTTCCGGCAGTGCGTGCATGCAGGACTGTAAAACACAATGTACTGAAATAATAGCCGTCGCTGAACATTATATTAAATATGCTCTTTTTGCTATTTTCATATTCCGCGTCAGTTACAATGAGCGGTAAATAATATAAAATGTTTTTTTTTATTTAAGAGGATAGTCATGTGGCAATTTACACTGGATTGTCGTCAGCCCTCTCATTATCATCATCCTCACCATCTAAAGGCGTCGACTGTTAAACAAAGGCCTCCCCATGAATACCCTACCTACATTGTACCCTGTTAATCCAATACACTGTAACTTCCATAGACAGTGTACTGAAGATACAGTCTAGTATTGGATTCACAGGGTATCATTGAGCAACAACTAGTATGTTGACAAGCTTGTCAACGGCTCGTCCTCCAGTAATCTGATATTAATAAATAAAACATAACATACCAAACCGTAACAAAGTATCTTCGCTATATCTATCACGTAGTGTCCTTAATTAAACAATGAATGAAGTTACCTGTGTCGACAATAGACGCGAATCAAACAGATTGTGTGATATAAAGTAAAATTTAACTTCTTAATCCAGCAATAGCGGCTTGAGCGCTGAAATCTAACTTCCTGAACGGTTCAATACAGTTTCCGCCATTGTTTGTAGCTAGGTTTCTCGCGTTTACTACTCGGCGCAAGTGGTGCCCGACATTTTATTTTGTTTACGGCTTCCTTCACCCGAATACAAATAACTAATATAAGAATCGGAAGTTTATGGTATTATATTTTTATTAAGCTGGCAAAATCATATCAACTTTCAATAAATCCTCATATCTCGCAAAATAATAGATTTCAAGATTCGGATTTATTTATAAATGCCATACATGGGATTCAAAAACGTAATAAAATACTAACCAAATATGATTCCCTACACTTTAGTCTACTCGTAATCATGACCATAATAATATGTGGCTGAAACATCGAGATAATTTTAAACAGTATTTTACTACGTAAATAACTCTCGGGGTAGTTATAATTATTATGAGTAAAAATCGCAAAAATTAAAGACAATATTTTTTTTTATTTTGGTAAACATAACTCCGCGTTATCCCATGCAACGCCGTAGCTAAACATTAGCATGGCTTAAAATGTGGGCGTTTAAACTTGGAACGAAGTTCAGGCGAGCGAAACTAAGCTAATGGAGTAGAATATAACTTACTGGTGACCACGCTATGGCGAACTTAATACGGTCATTAATTACCAGCCGATAATAAACAGGTAACGTAAAATGACGAAACTGCATGTCTTTGGCGTTGTCTAGAACATATCTAGAATGAACATACCTTGTAGATACTTACTATTAAGAACGGATGTCCATAAATATAAAGTTTTTTTTTTAATTCAAACTTTCAATATTTTTTCCACTTTCCAAAACGTTTACTTTCCTGCGCATGAGGGTGGAAAATCATTTGGCTTAGTCGAGCTTTGTAAACAAGTGTGAGGTCGTTGCTGCGTCGAAAGGATTTTATTCCGATTCATTACCATCGGATAAGGGGCGCTGCGCGCTATAAAAGCGACATACTGTGCCGGGTATCAGTAGTTACATTAACAATTACAGTTAAGTTTAATTCACGTCGTCAACTCAAATAATGCGGGTGGAGACCGTAAACAAAACAATTACAATCCTAAGAAGGGTAGTTACGATTCCCCTTCACAAGTTCCTTGCTTCGGCCCTCAAGTAATGTGACTCTTTGACAATAAATTACAGAGAACTTTGTGCAGCTTAGGTTGTACCCTGAGTACAAAGCGTTTTAAGCTTTGCTAACGTCTTCTAAATAATCGAACTTAATTTGTATTATCTTTACTTGGTAACAAACACTGTTAGGTATACGCATAGGCTCGAGCTGTGAAATGGGTATAACATTGACTCGCGCTCGCTGGGTTTTTGTCCCGTAATGTTTAGTGAAAGACATTCTTCTAAAAACAAATTTACTCAAATAAAAACAAAAGAAGTAAAAAAATACTTATCTCTAAATACCTCTGCGAAATAGCATAGCAGTTATTATTCCTCCATATAGAGCAAAAACACAGAAACTATTTACTAAGGCTTCCTATCATCATATACCTAACATATTTTTTTATAATTATTTGAAAACATTTCGAAAACGGTAAGTATTTTCTCATTAATCATTTCTTTAAAGCTGTTAGAACTATATCGTACACGAAAATGCTCACTGAAAATACAGCATCATTTTTAAGATTACGCTACTTAGCCTAAATTTCGTACTCAGTTTAGGTAAAATTACCTACTCAATTTACCTTCTTACCTTAACTCGATCCAAAGTGATTCATGTCACGACTAGCGTAGCAGTCGTAGCAGAGTCTACGGATGAAGTCGTGCGGCTACGAACTGCGTAGCATGACCTCTACGATGTCTGCTGGTGACACATTAATTTGTTATTATAAATAAAAGTATGTTATTATATATTGTGTAAGAAAATACTCCTGGATATTAAAGATAAAGCTATGAACCACCAAAAACTGTGTAAAAAATGGGTTTATCCTTCAGAGATAGGATGCTACAAGTAGACAAAAATTTTTAGTCTTGTTTTATTACACCTACATAAATTCGTAACATCAATGCAAATTGTGCAAAATACCTATACTTTTTTAAACGTTTATATTTAAAATACAAAAAAATAACTTATTCTGGCGTTACCTATAATAGTATTTTATGCAACTGTATCGTAATAGGGGTCCTTAAAACGCGAATGTGGTTTCATAAAGGGTCACATGAGTGTTTTAAGGCCTAATTACGTATACAATACAATATTTACGTATGCATACAATATTTTATCTACATCCATATATTAAATCTTCTATCATGCATTCAAGAACCATTGAAAAATTACCTGCATTAACGAGAACTAGGTATGCCTGCCCCACGACCTGCGCCCGGTGCGCGCCCGAGGACCTGCGCGACGTGATTGCGTGCTCCTCCTGCATCGGTACTGTAATATAATGATGTATGAAATCTCATTATGTTACAGTTTTCTGTATCGTAATGATCATTACGATACTGCCGTGTTCATAATAGAATCCAATGTCGTAATGCTGATCATTATCTATGGTTTTGGAACGCATAATGGAGGATTTACTATATGGGTGTAGATAAAACAGTATTAATAACCTTTTTTCTACTCCTGTAGTATAATCTTTCAATAATATGGTCAAGAACTATATAATAATAACTAACGTTATAAGTCTGTTCCAAGTTCTATGCTCTATGGTGCAAATTGGGAATGTCTAAAAAAAATTACTTAATTAATTAATTAATTTTTATTTTTTTTTTGTATAGAAAAGTCAATTATAAGAAACTAATTTCAATATTTTGTCATTTAGTTCTCTACTTTTTTCAAAATTAATTATTGAAACTATTTTAGTTGATGACGTCACATTATAATTGAGGGCTCCCACAATGCCAAATTTCTAAATCTATCTAAATGCGTACGATAAGGCAACCCCTTTAATTATTTTTTGCGTAGTGGTACACTATACACTGTGTCACTTTACTGGCACTGTCAAAGTGTCAGACAGCGGGTCCAAATCAAACTCCGTAGTATATCCACGCGTAAATTGTGAAGAATCTAACCACACACAATAAAGTACGACCGGTCACGCAAAATACACCAATGTCATTTGAAAGTCATAATTATTTCTTATTTAATAAATTCATTACGTTATATAAAAAAATAATAACTACAGAAAACGAGTTAGAAAGCATTTATCTCGAAATGGTTTTCGATTTATTATACATTGCAAAAAAATAGACATCCCCAATTCAGTAACATAATAACCCTTATAATTTTCATTATGTTACGGGACTGCGTAATATAATAACATTCAAAAAAAGAATACTGAAATCGATTTTGATAATCGAGCTCCTTTCAATATGCGTGTGCCACGTGATTGGTTGCTTAAAAATGAGTAAGAACAGGTAAAACCAATCACAATCAAGGTTTATTTTTTCAAGCGAAATTTCGTAATTGAGAACACGCTGATCAAACTCTATGGTATGCGAACGGTCGCAAATTAAAAAAAAAAATAAAGCGGGAAATTAATATAAACTCATTATACATTAATTAAAATATGTTTACATTAACAATTATTAAATAATGAATACTTAAATAACGGACAATAAATGAATTTTAAAGTCATTAAATATTAATATTTTAACATCATTCAATTTGGCTGTATAGTAATTTGACTGTAAAGTTCCCGGGTCCATTCTAAGGTTGTGAATAGTGAAAAAAAAGTTTCGAAATAGCGGGAATTTGTTTGGCTTTTGCACGGAGTTCTTTCAAGTTGAAAGAAATAAATAAAAGAGTTTGATCACTATTTATATGGCTTTTTATCTGTGAAAATTTGTAACTTTGGTGAATTAAGTGATGCAGAAATGTTCACGCCGCCAGAAATAAAACAGGCGGCAATGGAAGTGAGCAATAATTTGCTACTTAAATCGAAAAATTCATTTATTGTCCGTTATGTAAGTATTCATTATTTAAGTAATAATTGTTTATTTTGAACTCGTAGAAAAAGTAATGTATGCAACTATTCATAATCGGCCATTAAGACACTCATGCATATCTATTGTGACATTCGGCTTGCCTCATGTCATAAACTCGCATTCGTGTCTTAATGGCTCTTATTATGATACAGTTGCATAAAATACTATAAATAAGCAATTGTTATATGTTTATGTCAAATTAGAGCTATTCTATAGATACTAAGAGATGAGACGAATATGGCGAAACTATAATAGTTCCGTTTTTGCCATTTTAATAAGAGAACTCTAAACAAAACGAAACTTTTGTAAAATCACAACCAAAAAACGGGACTTAAAATCGCTTTTATCCGTATACAACTCACATTGGCACCCGAATGCAAACTGCACCACCTTGGTGCATCGACGAAGATAGGATGACTCCCTGTGTGTAACCTGCAATCTATAATAGAGTCACCTATAA
Organism: Archips crataeganus; assembly: GCA_947859365.1. Classification (NCBI taxonomy): domain Eukaryota; kingdom Metazoa; phylum Arthropoda; class Insecta; order Lepidoptera; family Tortricidae; genus Archips; species Archips crataeganus. The sequence goes on along the minus strand of OX402045.1, from coordinate 16,785,637 downwards.
CATATCTCTTTATGTCTAAGTGACATGAATATTATTTTTTTCTTATTTTTTCCAGAACTGTTAGATCTTTGGCCTCTCGCCCGGTACCCGGTTATCGTTGAGTGTTGGGACACCCTTTAGCCGTATTAATTAATCTAACTCAGAGTCTAACACATACATGGACGCGTTTTACGTTTAATTTCATACGAGCGGTACATCCAAAATAAATGAGTGCTGGATAACGCTGCTGTACAACAGTACGATTATTTTGTGGCACGGGCCACAGGAGTAGAGCAGTTGAGCGTCCGCTCCCGCTCCATCCCCGTCCCTACTAGCAGCAGCATTTGGCAAGGGGTAATGAACCTCTCGATGTCTGTCAGAGTCGCAGCGCTCGGCGCCACATCATTAATTTCTACCTAATGTCTGAAGCGAGCGACGCGACGTTACCGACCACATTTTGTGTTCACAGACACGCCAATAAAATCTCACTGGATGTATTTCGAGTTATTTTATGGTATATTACATGGCAGCAGACTCTAAGCCATTTTTTTAATGTAAGGTTCATCTTGGGATTAACCAAGGACAGACCAAGATTAGCGGCCATATAAAATTTTTATACTACCGTGTAAGTTTCGGTTAAAACTGATCACTGGATATGTCTATCAGATGAATAAATAAGTCCGCACAGAAATTTAACTACAATATTGGACCACAATCATGCCTTATGGTATGTTGAGATTTTACGTCTATATTTCATCATATTCAAGAAGGCAACAATAACCAACACAGTGGGTGTAACCCAGTAAATATACTCAGTATTTACAAACAAGTAAATAAAACCATTTCAACCAAACAGTGATCAACTTTTTCCCGTGAGAGCGAACGTGCAATTTGTGATGGCCGAGGCCGGCACTATAACGTTAGTTTGCGTTTTTAGCGTTTTGCATGAAACGCCGCAGATTCGCTTGGACGGAAAATGGTTTAACAATTTTCATCAAAATTAACAATTGAAAACTAAATGGAGTGTACCTGATCGTTTTTTGATAACATCACAAATATCACAATGCATTTTATGTATTTCATGGATAACAATTTGATTTACTTGTTTTTTATAATCTTTTATTGGTAAGTTCATCTTTTTATTAACCGACTTCACAAAACAGAGGAGGTTCTCAATTCGTCTGTATGTTTTTTTCAGCACTATGGATTGGTGAAGCATAACGAATAGTGAAATCTGCATACGATAAGAAGCTTAAAATATCTCCAATCGCCTTCAGCTCGTGCGACAGTAACCTAAAATATTTGACTTCGATAATTTATGTTATAATAACTTATATATAACATAGGTACACTTCGATTTTGCGTTCATACTTACATAGTGGATATTCATTTTACTGACTTACAAACTTTTGAACAAGTGTATCGTTTGGCAGACACCTCCTTTGATAATGGTTCATTTATTTTAACTCTGTATGAGTTGCGTACGTTACTTAAATTAGTTTTACAACTTATTCAAAAAGTGAATTAGAATTAACAGAAAATAAAGAGTTTTCATATCGGTTCGTCGGAGGATGCAATTGGTTAAACGGATTTTGTGCAACATAAGTGAACCATCAAGATCATGTGTAACTTAATAACATTTTATTTGGCTCTTCCGTTGTCCTTACGTCTTAGAACACCAACACAGCAACCGCTGTTTGTCTCAACGTTAAACACCGCGTCTCCGAATGTGCCCAAGTAGCGCTCTGCCATAATCTGCATTGCCACCTCGCCTACCAACTGTTAAATGCGAGTACAAAACGTCTGGCCAATGCCACTCATAGTGATAGTTCAAGTACAATAAACATGAAGGTAGCGTTAATCAGATGTCAGAAATTAGTAAGCGTATTTAATAAGCGTTGTTAAAGAAAAAAAAATATTTTATATGATAAACTTCTACACCCAAGAAGCAATTTGGTTCACTGTACATCTCAACCATTAATTACTTGCCATCTTCACTTTTCCCATAAAAAATGACTTGACAAAGTCAAGTCACACGTTCAAGTGTGCTTCTGTTTTCAAGCTGTGAACCCATAGTCGAAGCACTGACTCCTGAAAAAAGCTTCATGACTCCACATTGGGGGTACCCGGACAGGGAAGGAGTTTAAATATATATGGTGTATTTTCCTCTACTAGGTACCAACGCGGGCAACAATATTAGGTTTCTTCCTACGGTGCTTAGGTGTTACATCTTTTCTTCTATCCGGGGATGCTGATTGCCGAGCAAAGGTTTCTCCCACGCATTTCACTACAAATTATATTATGTCGTTGGTATCCACCGGATTGCTACGGCCATAAACCAGCTCGCAATAGATCATCGTACAGTACGCTGACCCTCTTCCGGAACCTCTATTCGAGAACCTCCTCCCCAATTTCCTCTTCAATTTAATGAGTCTAAGTGCTAACTTTAAAATAAATGTAATGAATCCTCTCGATAATATCAACATTTACCAGTACGAATAATTTAGACCTTTTTATCCCCATAACGTTACATACCTACTAAATTGTCGCATCACGAGCCCATCACCACAATGAAGTTAATTATGAGTTCGGAGACCGTTAAATATTCCGTTCGTAATTGCGGAGTATGATATACCTACTGCAAGCTATGCCCGTTTAAACTAATTTACATTGTAAATGTAGGCGTGAAATAAAAAGACACTTTCTAATTTAATAAATTCATAATGAAAACAGTTCAACATGAAGGGGAAAGTTTGCTAAATTCTTTAATTCGTACATGAATTATTTATTTATGCCTTGCGGTGATACTTTTCATGTGTAAGTAGTTCAGATAAAAGCGGCACTTGCACTAATGGTGCACTTCCACGCCACTTTAAAACTTACCCCTGTTTAATTAATTCAGCTGTACTAATAGAATAACTTCTGGCTGAGATCATTCACCCCACGGTACAAGCCAGCATTTTTTATATCTCCTGGGTAGGAATGAAAATCTTTTTTGTATGAAATTAATTACATTATTTATTTTATGAGATCTAGTCCATTGTTAGTGCAATAAGATTGAACAATCGTAAATATAACCCCCTAGCTGAAAAAAAATAGATTTATTCTTTAAGCCTGGTTTGAACTTGAGAGTTCAGTATATTTATACACTATTATTTAAATTCAACTTAACACTTAATTTTTCCTGCAAGACAAATTAATACAATTTTGAAAGTAATTATTTTGCTGAACTAATCTTATTCTTCCACGACCTTGTGATCATAGTGCCATATTCAAAGATTTTAAGAATTATGATTCTGTTTTAAATGGGGAAACAGAACGAGTTAGGTAATTTAGTAGTCACATTTTCTCATGCCAATCTATTGTTGTCCAGTTTTTAATTAGGAGAAGAAAGCATTACGGTAGAGAATGTTGCCTTAAATTTACATGGATTTCCCATGTAACAACTAGTATATTTTTATAAAATCTTAAAAGAAACAGAATCTCGTAATGACGTTGAACATCATGTTCGTTCAGAACTTTATTTGGCAGCACAACACGTACGAAGTACGGAGGTCGTTCTAGCTACTGCGGTTCCGATGCGGTACCGACACAAAATTTATGTACCGCTGAGCGTGCAAGTCTAGTCTCCTACTGAGTCACCCGTTGTGAAAACTGTAATAGACTCAGGTTCCGCAAGGCACCCAATCCAATGCCGTGCGCGCAGCGGGCCCGCGCCCCGCGCATTTCGACCGACAAGTATTGTAACGACAATTGCTGCGAATACTCCACATTTCTTGGGTGGTGAGGGTAGGCATAGATTCCTTGGGGGGCCTGCCCCGCTCAAATATTAAGTTTCGTAAGAATTTTAAATTAGAGCATTAGGCGCGGCGTCTCGGCAAAATTTAATATTAATAATGTTATCCGAGCGAACTCGGTAGAAAGCTGAAAACAATGAATTTTTAATAGTTTCTCCTTTGTGACGGACAATTAATATAATGAGATAGCAAGGCAAGTTTAGCCTACCCCAAGGGGGGCACGGCAAATTGGAGTTAATTAACGACTAGATTTTCTCGAGATAGCTCTGCTTAAATGGTGTAACCGTTTCTGTTAAATATTCCCAAGAAAAATATTTTATCGATCGCCTTCAATTTACAGTGAACATTCAGGTATCGTCTTCATTAAGGAGAGAAAGTTTAAATTACATACAACCACGTGTGTAACTAACGGATTCAGACCTCATTAAGTATACGAAATTATTTAGAACGTTGTTAAGAGTTATGAATTTGTTATGAAGAGAATGTATGTGTGTACTTTTAATTATTTCAAATACCTACCCTTAGATACTGATTACGCTTATAAGCTGTAAAATTAAAGAATAGAGTTTTAATGATAAGTTACCAAAACCACATTATAACATAACAGATCGACGTAAAATATTTATAAGCTACTTGCTTTTCCGATTTTTTTTTGGTTTACAAAATCAGTGTACGGGTTACACGAGGTGCAGTGCGAGAGTTTTCTGTTTGTTCATCAAACTGATGATGCTGGTAGGCACCGGGATTATCATGTTATAATTAAAATCACCTCGGAACAGGGGTCTAGCCTCGTTTGTCTTCGTAATAAATTGTTTGTTTTTCTCACGCCCGTTTCACATCATTTGTTCGTGTGTAATTTATCACGTCTCTGCGACGTTGTGGATTAGGCGAGCAATGCTCACATCACATACATATTTGTAAGATTAAGCTTTTACATGGAATGACATCACTTGCTTACAATCAGTTACATTTATAATAATTTTGATTAAGTTTAGATACCTGTATTATCAGAGCGTGCCTTATTATAATAATACTAGCTGTTGCCCGCGACTCCATCTGCGATGAATAGGGGTTTAAAAAATAGCCTACGACCTATTCTCAGACCTACCAAATGAAGACAAAAAAATTATAAAAATCGGTCAAGCCTTTTCGGAGTAGTTCGATAACAAACACCGTGACATGAGATTTGAGGATGCCAACAGGATACTTATTACTAGGCGCTCTCTGTCCGTCTGTCGCAGAGCTACCGAAGTCTTGAGTCTGACAGCCGGCTTTAAATCCGTTAAAAGTTAAACACCTGGCTGTCAGGTCCTCATACAAGAAATGATTTCTTTTTTGGTAAAATGATATGGTACCTACTGATCTAGTAGGTACTTATTGTTTAGTGCTTACGAAGTCTTGACGTATGATCATTAATTAAACATTGATAAATACTTCCCATGTATTGCGCTGTGATTCTCAAAATGCGATTATAAAAAGAGAAGTAAGGAAAAAATAAACATGAGTACAAACATATGTCAGAATAATGAAATCCACAAAACCGAATTTGAATTTTTCCTTTGTGCTCAACTGACGTGTATTGTATTTTCGTTTTATTAAAAGCAGGAAAATAAACAAAAATTTCGGGCTTTTGGCCTCTAGCCGCCGCCCTTACCTACGCACCGGTTGTATTCATACGTACCTACCAACCGCTACGCATATTTGCGAAGTGGATATATGCTCTTTGCAACTTTGCCCTCTGGCGTACATACCCTGTTCACCTAATTGAAGGAAAAAGGAAAAAGTTTAATGAAATAAAAGTTTTCTCAGTATTTCGTAAATAAAATAAATACCATCTCTTTGTTTCGCATCTTAACTTGTATTCTTAACTTCACAGAAAAACACCGAAATCTACTCAGAATAAGTAACTAGGTATATTCAATATTTAAGTACCGAGAGATTCATAGCTTGGAATTCTATATCTGGCTAACCGATATGTCTGGCATCAAAATCAATGTGACTAATTTTTTCGAAAAGAGCATCGAAAATGACATTGCAATAAGTAAGTAGTTTCACATAGTAGGGGAGGGGGGCCCAAAGCGAGCATAGTGCTCAAAGCAAGCACTGATGCTCGCCTTGAAAATATAACAACAATGGCGGCGTGACTGCGTGGCGATATCCGCCCCGCCCCGCTCCACCTGCCGCAGTCGCCCACCGCCGCTGTTTAGTGACCGTGCGCGTGTAGTGACAAAAATTACGATTTGAGCAGTCCAGATATGAAAAATACAAGGTAAGTATCGAATGTTTTGCGGCTTTGTGAGGACGTTGTTGAAAAACGATAATTGTAATATGGATTGACAGTTATTTAGCTTTGTTTATGTAAAATTTTCTTGAATGTGCGCGAAATATTTGAAGGTATGGTTTGAGTACAATGTGGATTTGGTCGAAAAGGCAAAGCGGGCAGGGCAAAGTGAGCATGTGCCCACACGAAGCCTGGACAACTTATATTGGCATTGGATTATTTTACTGTGACATTTGTCAAGAGATATAAAATTAAATAAATGTTTGTTTTGTTTAATAGTTTATGTTTTTAAGAATAAGAAGTATTTTCGCCAAGGCTGTGATTTTAGCCAAATTTTAAGTCAATTTAAAGTTGCCATGTTGCATGTTTGGTAAGAAGTACCATTTTTTGTTAAATTTGTTATGCTTTGACTCTGATTAAAGTCTAAATCAAATCCCTGGAGTTTTATTGACGTGATCGACGTAGTTTCTGTCCTTATCTCCAAATAAATATTTTATAGTTATTGTATGAATGAAGGGTGCTCATTTTGCGCCCTTTGTGCTCGCTTTGCCTGAAAGCGGTGCCCGCTTTAGGCTCCGCCTCGGGCAAAGCGAGCAAAAGTAAAGTTTTAAAAATTTGTTATTTTTATTACTTATTCTGCAGTAAGCTTATTTGACACACCACCGCTAAGGCTTTCACTTGACAAAGAAAAAAATTAAACGAACATTGAATTCATGTTTTTCTATGTTACAAAAGCTACGTACACAGTTATTTATCGAAACGAAAACCTGCACAAATATTGTTTTAGGCGTTCACAAAAAACTTGATTAAGCAACGAGCCTGTATATTCGTTAAACCAGTTACTTATCAGAAAAAGGAATAGTACTAAACGCTAAACAACTGTTCATTACAAACGGAATGTGGATCTGTGTAGTTTTTGCGAGCCGCTCCGGGCCGCTGGGGGAAAAGACACATTCGTTAATTAAAGAAAAACAAAGAATGGTCTCTCAAAGCGCGTAAAACTAAGCCCTGCTGCGTAGGTACCTACGTCTTATTATAAAAAGTAATTACAATTTAATTGAGTATCACAAAGATACTGTAAAGTAATTAGATTTTGAATGCGGAAATTGGAAAATCCCGCTACAGTTTTATGAACTGCATTATTTTTGACATTTGCTTTTATAATGAAATAAATAATAGGAAAAACCGGCCAAGTGCGAGTCGGACTCGCGCACGAAGGGTTCCGCACCATTATCTATAAAAACGGCAGAAAAATCATATCTGTTCATGTGTCAATCATGTGTGTCTGTTTGTCTGTGAGCCCCCTTAAATTTGTTGTTATAGCGGCAACAGAAATACATCATCTGTGAAAATTTCAATTCAACTGTCTAAGTAAGTATCACGGTTTACATGAGATACTACCTGGTGACAGACGGACAGACGGACGGACAGCGGAGTCTTAATAATAGTCTTAATATTTTACCCTTTGGAAACGGAACCCTAAAATGATATTAATTATTTAATTACTTCACTTGGACTTCCAGATCACCTAGTAGTTAGAGAACTTGACTACAAAGTTTGAGGTCCAGGGTTCGATCCCCGGTTGGGGCAGATAATTATAAGGTTTCATACCGAATGGTAAAAATACGAATGGTTTGTCTTCGAGTCTTGGATGTTTAATACTATTTAGGTATGTTATCTGTTCCCCAGTACCCATAACACAAGCTTAGCTTACTTTGGGATTAGGTCAGTTGGTGTTAATTGTCCCGTGATACTTATTTATTATTTGACTCTGGCAGGCGTAACTTTGCGGAGGTCCTATCAATGATGAATGAACTATGATATTTATTACCTTGCTTCTCCGCTATTAAACTCCTTTGCTTTAGTAGCAAAGAAGCAAGATAACGTTTGTTTTACTTTACCGTAGTTCATTGCTATCAATTAAACTAATCTCTGTTACTGTTCTCTGTGTCCTGTATTATAGTTTTTAATTGTACACCATTTCGTTGAGAGTGAATATTTCAGATTGGGATACCTTAGCGAAAAAATTTAAGTACAAAAATAGTTTAGTTATAGATTTAAAAGCGTAAAAGTTTTCCGGGTGCGGGTGATGTTGCAGCGCCCTCTTACGAGCTATCACAATAACAGTTTCAGTTTCAGTTTGTATTTAGTATGAAACATATCACCATAACCACTAAGAACCACCGCTAATGAACTACTATAGATAAATTACCGAGAGCGTGGAATTGCATATGTAGTGGTATTGTGTGTTTATAGGCATTGGAGAGAGAGATCTATATATTTTTGTTTTTCTCTCACTAAAGTGGAATGCCTATAAACACACAATACCACTACATAATATGCAATTCCTCGCTGTCGGTAATTTATCTACATACACCACTAATTCCAAAACCGCTGGAAAACGTTCTCATAGTGAGCGTCATAATGATTCTACTTGTTAAGCATTGCGATGTCACTGTGACATTTACTGTTAAAAGTTTCCAAGTAGGTCACGATTCAGGTGACTCGATAGTACAGTTGCTATCATAAACATCGGAGCATTCAAGGTGGTCAAAAATATTTGAACACGATCGTACTGTCAACCGCGTCCGTGCGTGTTGAGATATCTGTGAGCACCTCGACTGCTCCGATGTTTATTTATAAGAAAACTGTAAATAAATGTTGATAGCTCTGGTTAACGTGTCTTTTTGTTCTAGCCGAACTCGGCACATGCGAGGCGCCGCTGGGCATGGAGAGTGGGATGATCTCCAACGAATCCCTCTCTTCGAGCTCTAACTACGACCAGAGCGTCTCTCCACTCAGTTCCAGGTAACACATGCCTATAATTATTAACTAGCCCTTACTCACAGCTTCGCTTGCATAAACCGTTAGATCCAGCAGTTGTATGTAAATTACAACATTTGCCGAAATTCCCAATTAGAATTACCTATCAAATGACAAATAACTATCCCATACCAAATTTGACACAAATTCATCCAGCTGTTTTAGTGTAAGGGAATAATACAAACACACGCAACTTTCGCATTTACAAAACCAAATATAATATTGAAAACAAAAACAACAAGTTGCGATCAATGTTGTCATGTAGACTTAAGTTTAAGGAAAATAAATAAACACTTTGTATACTTAGAAGGTCCTCACACATATTTTTGCTCCTTAGTGTAGTTTCATTTGCTTTTTCTTAGATCATCAGAAGGTTACCTAATTAAGAGGTCACTGCTGCCCCGTATAAACCCGCAACTCTACAGGCATTGCTTATGCGTTACCAACCTAAAGGGCTAAGATAAAAAGTCACTTGTGCCCGTAATTTCTTACTGTCCCCACGGGAACACCGCAGTGCAGCGCTGCTGCTTACCGGCAGGATTAGTGAATAATATGGTCGGTACAATCTAGCATGGGATTCTACAAATAAAGAAAAACCAAATACATACATTGTACATATATACACGGTCAAAGACCATCAAATAAACTTGGTTCTGAGTCATGCAAGACAAATATCAGTAGAAATGAGACAACCTCATTGAAACGACGATTCTACTTTTAAATTACGTACATAAGCAAATTTCTAAAATGTTAGAGCGTTTTTATTCGTTACGCAGTTTCAAACCTCATGATTTATAGAAAACCAACTAGAATAAACAAAAGTTAAATACACAAAACAATAACAATTATTCAAATCAATGAACCTACTGCCTAGCCAAAGCAAATAAATGTTTCATATACAGGGCGGTATAAATTGACTTTCGCCAATTCAACGAACAACCCCAGAGACGTGAACTAATAACTTTAAAAATTTCGCCATAATTAAGTATTTACTCGTAACTAGGCATTGTTAAACAACAATGGAGCGTCATGATACGGCCAAGTTGTAACAATTATTGTGAATCCCGCTACCGCAGCGAGTAAAACACTCACGCTTAGCTCAAACAATTAACAGGGGTCTCACATTCGAGGCTGCAGCCCGCATAAGCCCGACGAGACAACAGAGCGGGAACTCGACGCTCGTTTGAGAAATTCACTAACAGAAAATTAAATTTTCATATGAATTCAGAGTTGAGCGTGATCCTAAAAAGCCTTTCGGGGCCCGGCTCCCTAAAGATAACAAGATGTAAGTACGGCCGGATACCGAAACGTTATCATCTGAAACACTTTACATAGGGTCAGAGGCGATTTAGCAAATGCTACGTTAATTCAGCGTTTAGCTTGCTTTGTTCTCACTAGTGACGAGATTGCACTCAAGATAGGTATTCAAATTAAATAGCCGGTGGACCGAGCCCGAAGCCTCGGCTCTCTTGACAAATGTAACGCTGGAGCATCCGGAACATTTGCTTGAACCATAACACTAATTTTATTTGCTTATGCGCGAACGTGTCCTCTGCGCGAATAACCAACTACTTCATTTGTCCAAGTGCAACAAGCGTAGCAAGCCTAGCCTGATCTGTTTATGTAAGATTCTAATTACAACTACCAGTTTCACTCATAATGATGAGAGATACAAATTAATTATAATTAGTCAAGCTATTTCAAAAACAGAATTATTTTTAACGTGTTTTTTGAAATGAAAATTATTTGTTACAATAATTATTACCCAGATTACTATGTAGGACGAGGGAGATGAAAGTTTCAAATGATCTAGTAGGTTTGAGGGTTTCCAACCAAGCTTCTTGTTTCGTATAAGGTACTTACTGTTTTATTTTTTATTGAACTTTAACACAACCTCATGTGTTATTTTATCCCTGTAGGATAAGGACGGAGCTGCGTGGCGGCGCGTGGTGCCCAAACGGACTGATCACGCCGCACAGTCGCGAGTACCTCGAGATTGACCTCATAGATGAGTACCTTGTCACCGGCACCGAGTCCCAAGGTCGCTTCGCCAACTCCGTCGGCGTCGAGTTCGTCGAGAGCTACTCCGTTGAATACTACCGCCGCTCGCTCAACCGCTGGGTCAAATATAAAGATTTCAACGGAAGTAGAGTTAGTGGCATTTTTTATCTATGAAAGCAAGATTAAATCAATCCATAAGAGCGAAATTTTAAATCAGATGTTAAAATTGTAATAGGTACCTCCATAGTCCGATAAACATAATTTTCATTTGCATCACGCAGTCTGGTAAAGTTGATAATATTTCGTGACATTTTGAAGCGACCAGATAAAAAAACATTCAAATCATAAATTGCATAAATTTATTAAGGCCGAATTTTGCCTTTGATGTTATCTTATCACGAGCTTTCAGGGCAAGGCTGTTCAGTTTGAATAAGCTTGTAAAGATTTATTCCGAGACTGAATTGAATATCAGCTCAAAAACAGGACAAAATAACTAAAATGGGAACACAAGATTACGACTAAATGGGAAAGTTTTTAAGCTCGGCTTGCTAAGACACCGCGCTCAACTTACATGAAATTAGTCCCACTGCGGAGAGAAACTTTACACTAGCTGTCGCTGCCTAACGACACGCGAGCTCTATATCTCCTAATATTAAATAATGGGACAAGTAATGTACTTAATGACTCGCGCTACGTAATATAGCGAGCAAATACATATAAAAAAATAAGAAAGAGAGTTATTCTTAGCACTTGACCGTTAATTTTTTTGCAGTTGATACCTGGAAACGTCAACACCTACACGCCCCGGAAGACGACACTAGAAGCTCCATTCGTAGCGTCCAAAGTTCGTTTTTTTCCATACGCAGCCCATCCTAGGACTGCATGTATGAGAATCGAGCTCTACGGCTGTCTGTGGAAACGTAGGTACAACAGATGTACGGTGATTAATGCTAGCGATGATCCAGGGGCCCCTTGCTACGCGATTATGCCGAAGCGAATTTCATCATTTAAAGTGTATTAATGCTATGCACAATTTAAAGAAATAAATTAAATTATGTGGTGCTCAGCGAACTACAACCGCTTGGCGGTGGTATATTAATGACATCTGTATTTCTGCAGAAAATCTAGTTGCCTATTCCGCGCCCAAGGGTGGAGACATGCAGGCAATGACAGGGGGGGCGCGATTCGAAGACCTGGCATACGACGGTGTGATGCGCGACGGAAGACTCCTAGATGGCCTCGGCCAGATGACTGACTCATTGCTCGGTCCCAACGATTTTGAACAACCGGATCCTCTTGATACTCAGGGTATATATTCTTTTACCTTTGATGTAGTTACGGTTTTGCGGATATGAATACTAAAAATATATTTATAGGTACTCGTTGGGTTGGCTGGAACAAATCGATGCAAGTGGACGACGAAGTGGAACTCACTTTCAATTTCAGCACCACAAGGCTTTTCTATTATGTCGATATTCACACAAACAACATGTTCACTAAGGACGTACAGGTAATTATTAAGCATATCTACTTACAAAAAAATATTATATTAATCATAATCAATGTTCGAAAGCCCGCATGGGTATATGTCACGAGGATGAAAATATCGGTGTTTTGTTTGTCAGTTGTTCAAAGAGGCGGAGGTGTATTTTTCGCTGGAGGGCGAGCGCTGGCAGGAAGAGTCTGCGACCCACGAGCCGCGCCAGGATCGCGTGTCCGAACACGCGCGCGTCGTGCGCGTGCCGCTCCAGAACCGCACCGCTAGACACCTCATGATACGCCTCAAGTTCCAACACGAGTGGATACTCATCAGCGAAATCACTTTCAAGTCCAGTAAGTCTGATTCCTCCTTCTTCCATTTTCTAATTTATATGTAGGTAACACGCTAATAATTTATTTAATCTCCAACATCGCAGATTTAATTCCCTTACTTTCGAATAAATAAATCAGTCCAAACGGCAGATAATTTGTTTGTATTTCATTCACAACTCATTTTACGCCGTCCCAATCAACGCTCCATTCCCGGAATAAACATCGTCTGAATCCAAAACAGTTTACTGAATCAAATGTTTTATACAAACAAATAAATCGGGCAAATAATTTGGGTGCGAAAAAAGTGAGCAGGAAGATTCATAAGCACGATTGGGTGATTTTTCGCGCGAACAAAAAGAGGGCCGGCCCGGAGGGCACAGGACGCTCAGGCACGCTAATAGATCCATTACTCCTCATCGGGCTTCCCTTATCTGTTCCGAGCACTCGCGAGCCTCCGGCTATTTCACAAATTTTATCTTTCTCTAATTAATCCACAGCTCTTTTGAGAGAATCGCATCTTAAGTGATAAATCGCCACCCGCTAAGCGAAGAACTTGTAATTAAAGCAAATCTTTGATCTGGATTATTTTGTTCCTTCAATTACAACCGGAAAGGCCTTGGCACGTTGCTGTGGTGATCGGTCGCCGGCCGCGATGGCTGTCGGCCCACGAGGACTAAGGTAGTCGCGACCTACCTTCGATAATGCCTTTTAAAGACATATTTTCGCATAGAGCTTTGTTAAACTTAAACAAATAATCGTCTAATTTTAATAGGTTACGTAGGTAGACAACAAATATTTAAGAAAGATCAACGTCATAAATATGTGATCACTTTTGTACCTTGTCACTTTAACTATGTTATGTTGGAAAACCATACGAAATTATGTAACGACTGAAAGCGACAAGTTACAAGAGTGATCACTTATTTATTACGTTGACTGTACAAACGCCAAAAACCTTTCTTAATTTACTTGTTCTCAACGGTTAAAATGATGCATTGTTCATAATAGGAACTTTACTTATTTAAAATCTTGAAAAAAAGTAAATCCAACTGCTAGCGTATCAGAGGTTAAGCTGTGTTGAACTTTAGCCCGCCCGGCGGGGCGTTGACCCGTCTTGCCAAGCATTCGCTAGGCTTAACCGATCATCTGAGACTACATGTAAGCTATCTTTATAAAACTCGCTATCGCTTTTATATAAAATGCTAAAGCCATTACCGATGGAATAGAGCTGATTTGATATTACACCCGTTTATCTTTTCAAATAAAGTATTTCCAGCTGATAAAAATTTAGCAATGTTTATTTACTGCGTCAGCAAATAATTCAAAATAAAATTATTCGCTAAAATACATAGGTATTTTGTGCAATGCGAACGCACGAGGTACACTATTTTACTTTTATGAAGTCCCTTTTACACAGCAATAATTAAAGTCTACTTAGTCTGAGGCTTTGGATGGGAGCACCCTTTTACTCTCGAGGGGCTTAACTTTTTGTTAAACACCGCAGACTCTTTCAAAATACAAGCTTTTCTGCGTAAGTGCACCCAGATGACATAATTTTAACTACTTACTTAGTACGGAGTACCAGTTTAAATCATATTTATCTTGTACCATATGCGTACCTACCTGTCGACATGTCTGTATCTTGTACCAATCCATGTGTGGCCGCTAATGCCAGCTGAATTGTGGAAAATTGTACTACAATAGCTTCAAAGTTTCTTAAACACGAGAGACATATGAACCTACTTATCTTCTCGAATACACTACCGAAAGAATTCGTCTCCCCCTCCCCTAGCGTTACTGTAATGAAATTAAATGTCACTATTCTGAAAAAATCTTTCAAGTTTTATACATTTGATTAAGTTCGAAATGTACTTGGCAGTACTTACAATTGGAAATTAGCACGGTATAATACGACTCTTGGCACCTTCTGAAATTTGGACTGCTATTATATGGCAACTGGCACCCCGCCATCCCCGCTCACCTCAAATAAAGTTTAGACCTAGTTTCGAAATAGTTAGCGAGGTTAAAACCTGTTCTAGATACGCTAATTATTCTTATCCCCTTTTGTAAAACGAAATTCCTAAACGAATAACTTGGGATGTACGTTAACTTTGTTCAAAAAGCGGATTTGTTTCTGAGGTACATTTTTTACTTTTAATCTCCAGAAGCACCTTAATCATCTCTTGCATGCAGCAAAAATGTTGATAATATTATAGTCGTGCGTTGTATTGTACTGAAATGTCCTACACATCGTTCGTTTATATCGTAAAATTATTAAACCTCATTGTTATCTACAGGAACTTGATTTAATAATAATCAGTCTCGTAGTAAATACAGCAACTCACGCTGTTTGTCGCTTCAGCGGTGCCGGCGTCGCGGCCGGGCCCAGCTAAGCTCCACCATTGTAGCCCAACAATTAGTTCTGCGCTCGACACCTATTCATTTCTCCGCATTGTCTTAGTCTAAGACGGAGGCGGTGTTTTCCTTCTTGCAATACGTTTAGTTGTCAGCGGGCTTTCCGGACTAAAAATAGACGCGTTAGTTAAGCCTTGGAGTAATGATAGGACAACGGTGAACCCAATTACACAAATAAATGTACAAACTTTAAGGAGTTTAAGTTACGGGAGCAAAATTACTGGGGGCGTCATGTTTTTAGAACTTTGTGTCTCTAGTTGTCTTAATGTTTCTAACGTATGAAAAACAACGACGTCGTGCAGGAGCGCTGTCTGCACAGCCATGTTTAATTAAATAGTTCTAATTGTGTCCACAAAAGCGTGCCTTCAAACTCCAGTCATTTTATCAATAGGCTACTTTCCTAACTAGTCAGTCTTTTAGATTATCAAAAAATATTGGACACGTATTTTTTATTTTGTCAATTAAACAAAAAATTACGAAGATATGGCGCGTTGAAGTTTCGCGTGACGTCACTTGTTCCTACACTTTGTATGAGCGTTTTAGGAACAAGTGACGTCACGCCTCGTCACGCGGAACTTCAACGCGCCATATCTTCGTCATTTTTTGTTTAATTGTCAAAAGAAAAATTACTTGTCTAATATTTTTTGATAATGTAAAATACGGACTAATAAGAATTATTATTTTTTTACCTAGGAAACATCCCTATTAATGATATTAAATCTCTTTGGCTCCTGTGACATCAATTATTCTGGATAATTATGAACTCATGGCATTTTATTCGATATTTTTCTAGTCTCGACGGTGGTGAACGCATCTAATGAGTTCCTTGACGAATACTATCGCACGGATCTGCCTCCGTCATCTCGGAAGAAGCGTAACTCTTCGCTCCGCGTATCAGTTGGGCTGGCTTGCGGAGCCCTGGTGGGCGGGGGGGTCTTCATCGCAGCCGCTGCAGTCCTGGTGGCCAAGCGCACCAGACGCAGGATTCCAGCCATGCTGAAGAAGCCATTCTGCCCGTCGCTGAGGACTGGGAACTCTAACGGAAGAAACAACCGCAGAGCACCACGGCTGGCGTTGGCGCTGGCTAATTGCCCACCAATTCATATGCTTAGGTATTATAATGAGAACTTAATTAATAAATCATGATCTTTTTAGCTCTTCTAGGATTTTAACCGCTATAGATATTTTGTCATTGAAGAAATGAGCCACGCCGAGCGGAAGATTTTGTCAAACGATACAGTGCAATACAATTTTATTTAAAGAAATTGTGGTTACTGTAGGTCATTTCTTCAATATAGGTATACGACACTAAACTGATAGCGGTTGAAACGTTAGTAGAACTACCCCCTAGTGGTTTGACCTATGGCCTCTCGTGCTACGGGTTGAGAGTTTGAGCCCGGACTCGGACCTCTAAGTTTTTCGGAATTAATGTGCGAAATTAGATACTTTTGCTTTTCTGTGAAAGGATTTATCGTGAGGATACCGGCATGTAAATAAATTAAAACTTGTTTTTTCTATTCAGTGACGTGTACAACTGCGAAACAATTCGATAGCCTGTGTGTAGTTACTAATACGTACCGGGCCCAGCTTACCACTATAAAACATTTTTTTTTCTTAGGCCTTCAGTTGTGGATGAAGATTATCGAGAGCCGTACAACATCTGGAGGGAGACCCTCGGCCGCAGAGACAAGCACGATGCACACGACCAAAATGAATATAACGGTAATTTATGAAACATTGTTTTTTTTTGTACATTTGTCGAGTTTGTTTCAATTGTGTTCTCCATAATAGCCGCAAAATTAACAAAATAACTATAAATTGAATATTCCCGCAAGCATTTCAATATTCTTACTTCTAACAAGATCAAACGATTGCGATATTAAAACGGACTAACCAAAAACTGTAATAATGTTGGTAAATGTTTAATCCACATAAAAGGGTCTGACCCTAATTGTAAACAGTAGCTCCTAGAAATGAACAAAGCGTATTTTTTTTATTTCATAAACAAGGGTTGCACCCCGCTTTATTTATCCCAACTGTCACACTGAAGCGTTTTTTCGCGTTGTTACTTGAAAATTATACACAGCGCGTCGGTAGCTTACACGTCCTGCCTGCTACATGTCACAAGTTATGTCCTCTAAGACATTCAAGTCCTAAATCAAAAAACTAAGATTTGATCTTACCTTTTAACGAGTGCTTTTTTTATAAGGTACCTACATAAACACCTACTTACTTACGTAACATTCTTCGTACGTATTTTAGAAGACTTTGAAATCTGAACAGTGAACCTCAGTTTCAAGTTAATCATATTTTTCTTTTCAAATTCAATATCTTCATTTTTAAGTTTTATTATTCATTTGCTTAGCTCTCTTTGGGACTAGGTCAATTGGTGTGAATTGTCCCGTGATATTTATTATTATTATTATTCATTGTTATTTTTTCTTAATATTTATTTAAAATTAATTGGACTATGCATAGTAAAATTATACGACTTATATCTTCAGTAAATAAAAAAATCGCATCCAAATCGGCACCAATACCCGAACGGTGCCACAGACAGACAGAGACACACGCACACACACCCACACATAGCGGTCAAAATTAAAACAGCTCTCTTTTTGAGTCAGCGGTTAGAAACAATAGATACTAACTGAAATCCCATTTGTCAAAATTACGTTGTTGCTAAAGAAGACAGCCGGCCGTAAAGCTCGCATAATCACTCTTTATAAGTTTGCAGTCCTACTCCATGTTTTCCCCGACTGGCGCTAGTTAGCTCGCCCGCGACACTCGACTCGCCTCTCGACTGCACTCGTGGGTTTTTGAGTGCACTCGCCCCTAGATCGTTACTTTCCCTAGCTACTTGCCCGCTCTTACCTTCCGTGAGGTTGTTAATGGAAACGGAATGTCCTAATGATCTTTGAAAGGCCACCTTGTTTATGACTATGTTTCATGCCCGCCCCAGTTAGTATCGCTGATGAAATATAACTATTTATTTTAGATTTACAATGGTTTCATGTTGGTGTTTAAATTTTGTACCTGATTTAATCAGGTATTACTCAATACAAAAATACACGTGAAGTTCCAAACTAGAGTCTTTAACGCAACAAAATATTGTAGGTACTTAAAAATTACCTATTCATTGCACTACGCAAATAGAGCTTAACATATGTTACGTACCTCAACTCCCAAATTACTTTTATTTTGTGTTACGTTGCTTCTCCAAAACGGTGTTATTAAAGCTGGATTGTTTGCGCATCTACGATAAAATAACAGAAGATCATTTAAAAATGTGCTACTTTTATTATAATACAGGTAGCCAGCGATTCGTTCAATATGTTTCACTGTAAATAAAACCTAGGAGCTCAGACATTAGGACCTTAGCAGAAAACTAAGATAGAGGGCCGAGCGAGCTCGTTACGACGGCGGACGTCCGGTCGGAAGGGCAGCCATTGTTCAGGCGCCATATTGAAAAGATGATGCGCCCTCAGAGCAGGATAATGGCGCTGTCGGGCTGGCCTGCTATCTTCGACGGACGGGGATACATTGTTAGAGGAAATAGCGAACATGTTACCGTATCGATAGATCTGCATTCTCCTAGTCCTTTGAAGAGCGTTGTCGAATAAAAATGAGCTTCCTTTACAGGTATTGCATAGTTGCAGCAAGGTATCTAGCTTATAGTTGAACGTAAAACAGTTCTTTTAACTTGGGTACTACAAAAAATAGTACTCATTCGACTGGAAAGCTTAGATCTTATAGCCGTAGACGCTAGACTTACAGTGTATGTATAGTTGTAGTAAGTACCAAAAACAGAACTATTAGACGGAATTCTTTGTCAAAAAAACATCTCGTAATATTTTATGTATTTTCCGTGAATCTTCTCAAAAGTACCTAATCAGGCCTGCCTCGTCCAATCTTACTAAATCTCCCCAGCTTTTTTACCCGCGAGTGTCAAAACTTTTACGGTTTCCCATAGATTAGGTTTAATTAAATGCCAATCCATGGTGATCCAGGTCTCAACCTGATAAAATATGCCGGTGAAACGCACTTGCCAGTACCTTGCTCAAATCTTTGCTAATGATTAGTGGGAATGACAAGTTAGCTGGGATAATAGATTATAGTGATTATACTAATATCTTCTTACATATTATGCGTGCCTACTAATGAAAGCCTAATATACCTATGTACATACATTTAAGCACTAAGCAAACTGCCTAATTCTGAATTACCTCTATGTAAGCAAATTTGTACATTCATAAGAGGAAATACCTCAATATCTTAAACCTTTTGTTTTTACAATGCAACAATAGCTACTAAAATAATGTAAGACGAAAACTTCAATATCTCATTTGAATATCTAGAATGCTGATTCATTTAATGCCGCTTTTTCTATTCATTAGTTCTTTTACAGAAATCTGCGAAGACCCGGATTTCCCCCGCCCGTACATGATGAAACGCCCAGATCCGCACGAGACCTTCTACGCTGCTACTGACATCATACACCATGTAAGTTCAATGAAATTTTTATTAAACTATTTGATATAGCTCTTGCAATTCACGAAGGCGAGTTGCCAAAAGCTTTGCAACAGTTTAATGTATTTAGTTTGTCTAATACATGTGTAGGTGACGATATTAGGTATCTTTGTTAATTTCATGAAACCACATTATAAGGTAAGCTAAATACCAGATATACAGGTTGTAACATTTAGATCGGTCAGTTTGGGAAAGTCTGAAACTACAAGAGTGTTGTATTGAAAAAAAAATGGTAGTCATTTCGAACACCTACTAAAGTAAATGAAAGGATATGAAAACAAAGCATTTTATTAATTTTAGACATCATGTTTCATACTTAGTAACATTTATTTTGCTGCTTAAGAATAGTTTTATTCTTCGAAACGTCCGCGTTCGATTCCCGAGCTGCATACGAGTTTTTTAAATGTATAGATGCACTTTTTCTTGTTACTAAGCTGACTGCGACAGGGTCCTTTCGAGAGTTACGCACGAACTTGTTAAGGTATATCGATAAAGTCGTGGTAGATTGTGTCTCTAATGTTCCGTTATACGCAAATTAAATACGTTTCGTAACTTTATCGTATTTACTTTTTGCGACATTAGCTTCAGTTACTACACTAGAAAGAAATTATACGGTTGTTTGAAAATAAGTCTATCTGTTCGGGTTAATATTCAGGACTTTGTGTACTTCGACAAAATAAATATATGTATTATACTTAGTGGTGTCCATCATTTCCAAAAGCTAAGAAACAATTGGCTTAGAGTTTGGTGCTGCTAGAAACATTTCTAGTTGATAGGTAGAGAGTACCATATAGGGCAACGGTTTGCAAACGTCGTATGCGTCCTAATACTACTAGAGAAGTCATTATATTCTTTGTAATTTCAGTAAATACATAGTTAATGTAACACAGGCTAAAGTGCAAGTGTAATAATTATCAAAAAGAAAATGAGAAACAGAGTACACTTCCTGTATCTCGATATTGTGTATTCGAATTCAAACCGTAAAGTTTACAAAATGTTTACTGGGAATGGAATATTTCACGCCCCTTGAACTTTAAGTAAAATGGTATAACGTAATATTGAATATACCTATATACCTCGTGATAGACCAATTTTTGTGTAATGAGTTTTAGATTGAAATTGTGTGTGAGGGGTATGTTTGCAATGTTTTAGAAGCTCACTTAATAATCCGAGAGTTAAGTTTATGTAGCAGTTTAGCTTAAGCAAGAAAACACAGGACTTCCGTTCGATCACGACAATCATACTTAATAAATAATTACATAGAAAAGATACAACGACATTGTGTCGTTAAGTTAGAACACAATTTCGAAGCTCGTTATGTAAAATGATCGACTAGCCTTGCTGGACCCCCACGACCGCGAGCTGCCGGCAAAGATTCAATATCGACAAAGGCCCTTCTTCCACTGGAAGTTCAATTTGCATAATATTGAACCTTACGGTATTCCATATTTCATATTGGATGGATATTTTTATTCAATCAAACAATCAGTGCAACAGGTGACCGCTACGTGCATTTTCTGTATTATATTAAAGTGTGCAACCACACTTATTGCTAACCATAAGCGCTTCGTTCATGCAGTAACATTACATGTAACATTTATCTTTTTTAACGAAATAAAGATGTTACTTAACTACTTGCAAATTCATCGTTATGAATGTTGGCATAAAATATCAACCAACATATTAAATATAAAGTAAAGGTGTTATCGGTTGGATACAATGACAATGTGTAAGTTCCAACATCGTTCACATTTCGCTATACTTATTCGCCGGTGGACCCTCCCGTTGTGTGATTTCCCTCGAGGACATCGCATTGTGACGCCACAGGGAGTCGCAAACCGACTCATCGTTAATTTGTAATGTACCGTTATTTAACACGTTGATTGTTTGTTTCATACGATTTTTCATATTAAAAGTGTATTAATGTCAAATAAGCTTAATTTAATTATGCCGTTCACCTGTTTAGGTTAATTCTATTTCTATTCAATCCCATTTGTAGCATTATTATAATTAAAGTAGTACCTAATACGTGTGAAATGGAATGGAACTGCAGATATAGAAATGTTGGATGTATGTTTGGCATTTGAGGCATTATCGTTGTATTTAGTAGGTTTACAGGCTGAATTGAACATGTTAATGAAGGCTGGTGAAATGGAGAGGTGGGATATTGGATAAGCTCCAAGGCGTGCGGACTGCGTAGTAATTATACTGACATAATCAGGCCACTGGTGTCAGATGCTAAAGTTATCAAGTATCTTTTGAACAACAACATTTATTTACATTTATATACACAGAGCCAGAAGTAAAAAAACATAACAAAATTAAAAACTTGGTTAACCTCAGCCTAGGTACATGCGTGATCATCTCCTAACAATGAGGGTGGCACAATGTGGTACTCAGAATGAAAAAGAGTTTGAATTTGCTACATATATATGTATGTTGCCTACTTGACAAAACTGAACTAAAACAATTACTTTGCTCACCCGCGACCTTACAATAGTTACGTTTATGCAAGAAATGTGCGTTCATGCAGTTCCTCCACCTCCACACTGTACGAACACACACAAATCACATAAACCCAACCATCACCACCACCAAGCTACACTTGTGTGAGTGTAGCTTGGTGGTGGTGATGGTTGGGTTTATGTGATTTGTGTGTGTTCGTACAGTGTGGAGGTGGAGGAACTGCATGAACGCACATTTCTTGCATAAACGTAACTATTGTAAGGTCGCGGGTGAGCAAAGTAATTGTTTTAGTTCATTAATATGGACCTCCGCAAAGTAACGCCTGATTCAATAAATTGACAAAACTGTGTAACACCCTATTCAAATACCTTCAGTCACTCCTATATTCAATGTCCAATGGGAATTAGTGAAGACGCAGTGTAGATAGGCCTCCAACATGATGGAGCGACGACCTTGCTTAGGTTGCGGGAACGCGTTGGATGCGGATGGCGCAGGACTGATCTGTTTGGCGAGCCTTGGGGGAGACCTATGTTCAGCAATGGACGTCTTTCGGCTGAAATGATGATGATGAATTTTACCAAGAGGTTTTAAGGTAAAGTAATACACTGTGAGGATACCTGTACGTACAACACTTGCAAAGTAACTATTTCAATGGTGTACGTGAAGTTCCCAATCCACATTAAGCCCGGGTTGAAATTACAGCTCTTATTTCGAGAGGAGGTCTGTGCCTAGCAGTAGGGCATATAATATAAGCCGGAGATGAGACCCGAACATTTAATGGAATACTAACAGTCTACTCCAAAGTAGTGGATGGATAGACAGACAGATATTTAAAGGTTCAACAGATAATACAAAATGTAATAATACTCGGTGAGCTAACCAACGTTGAAGTTATCCTCTTCAAAAGCATTGCAAGGCTTTGGCCGTTGAAACTACGATGGATAAGTAAAGGGTTGTCAACAGCTTTGTGGCAAGTGACATCCTTCAGATCTAATCATACATTTTACAATGTCTGATCCCACCGGTTGTAGATTTACTGGAGGAAATAGATCAAGAACGACATCAAAGTATAATTAGTCTCGTGGATTAGTTTGTAAAATTTATAGCAGTCTTCCCAGAAATTATTGGTCAGTTAGTAAGAAAAATGCTTATGCGAACAAAGAATCATGTTGATTCTGGGGTGATCAAAACCAAACCTACACGACTAAGTATACTTCGTTTTTAGGGTTCCGTACCCAGAGGGTAAAAACGGGACCCTATTACTGAGGCTCCACTGTCCGTCCGTCTGTCCGTCTGTCCATCTGTCAGTCTGTCACCAGGCTGTATCTCACGAACCGTGATAGCTAGACAGTTGAAATTTTCACAGATGATGTATTTCAGTTGCCGCTATAACAACAAATAGTAAAAACCAGAATAAAATAAATACAACAAACGTGATTTATTTGCTCGTCTTTGCTCGATATTGATTACGGCAACAAGTAGACGCTTGAAATATTCACAGAATATTTAGTTATATATTCACTTCAAAAATAAATAATTAAATTTAAATAAAACAAATATTTGAGAGAGGCTCCCATACAAAAAACGTGTTTTTTTTTGCCGTTTTTATAGATAATGGTACGGAACCCTTCGTGCGTGAGTCCGACTCGCACTTGGCCGGTTTTTTTAGAATTAGAAAGAAGGTAAGTAAGAAGGTAACGTGTATTTTTATTGAAAAACACTTTTGAAAATAAGTCATAGCTAATATATAACAATTTGAAAGGAAATATGGGCATTTCAACTCTTTTGGTTTCATAAGTCATAGTTAAATTTTTTTTCAAGTTCTTCAAGATTGTTTACCTTATTTCTAATGCTAAAAACAATGAAGTATAAATGTAGACTAGTCGTTTACCACCAACTTTATGTGAAACATTTGCATTTGTGTTTAGTAATGAACGTTATGTACTGGCGTGCTACTAACCCACATCACACGATGAAGTAACTAAAAACAAAAGAACACTAATCTCACTAATTACTGCTACGAAACGCTGCCTACAATTAACTGAGTTAGGGCTGCACCTTTTCACGTCTTCAAAATCTCCCTAGAAGCTATACGTTGTCGGTATACAGAATTGGGAATGTCTAAAAAAAATTACCAGTGGTTTTTATTTTTTTTTTGTATAGAAAAGTCAATTATAAGAAACAAATTTCAATATTTTGTCACTTAGTTCACTACTTTTTTCAAAATTAATTATTGAAACTATTTTGGTTGATGACTTCAGATTGTAATTGAGGGCTCCCACACTGCCAAATTTCTAAATCTATCTGAATGCGTACGATAAGGCAACCCCTTTAATTATTTTTTGCGTGGTGGTACACTGTAACTAGTGTCACTTTACTGGCGCTGTCAAAGTGCTAGATGTCAGGCAGTGGGTCCAAATCAAACTTCGTAGTTATAATCCACGCGTAAATTTGTGAAGAATTCTAACCACACAGAATAAAGTACGACTTGGACCGGTCACGTAATTTACACCAAAGTCAAATGAAGGTCATTGCTTATTTGTTATGTAATAAATTCATTATATAATATTAAAATTAAATAACTACAGAAAACGAGTTAAAAACCATTTATCTCGAAATGGTTTTCGATTTACTATACATTGCAAAAAAATAGACATCCCCAATTCAAATTAATTTATGGTGATAGAAACTTAGCTACTTAGCTAGTACCATCCTCATACTTTTACCTAATAAACGCCCACAAGCAGAATTCTGTACGAAAACCGCGTCGGACTAACATTTGCTGCGCATTACGAGAAGCCGCAACTAGCAAATATCAACAATTACTTTGAGCAAAACCAGTGGGCCGGAATTGAGCGGCGATACTTGACTAACCCGGGCTATTTGACTAAGCACACCTAATTCAATACTACGCGCTCAGCACAGACAAGCGACTCAGACATATTGTTCGCTTACGGCCATGTAAATACAAGAGGATCGTCTTGAATTAATTAAGTGTCGCTTGCTCCTAGTTTTTAGACCTAATTATGTTTTCTCTATCGGGAAGTATCTACCCGTACGCGTGATGACTCATTTTTGACAAATATTGGGGATACTAAAAGATAGGACTTACGTATTATATTATTCTCGTTTTTAACCTGAGAGACTCAAAAACGATAGAAAAAACGGAACGGTAACTAAAAGATATGTTTTACTTACCTAATAATTATTCTCGTTTTCAACCTGAGAGACTCAAAAATGATAGAAAAAAGGGTGCGAATAAAAAAATATTGGATTGGGTTCTGGGTTTTTCAGTTGATAACCCAACTAACATGTTGGTGTCAGTTACAGGTTTTGTATAACTTTAATTTGTTTAACTGAGTAATAATTATCTCAGTTATAACTAGTAGAGTTATAGAAGAGTTAATAAAATAAATTAGCGTCAATAGTGGTACTTAACTACCTTATCAATTAGAATTATCTGAAGCTGAACTAAAATAAAATAAACATTCTTTTTCTACCTATAAATATGTCTATTTTCCATAACATGACGGCTATTCACTACGTCTTTTAGTGCTCGTGAATAACAAAAAATAAATTTAGTGTTTTTCTTATCACAACTACCGTAATTGATACTTGACAACCTTTCTTCTTCATTTAGATAGATTGCAAAAGAAAATAGTAAAAGGAAATATTTTGACCAACTGAGAACCTCTCGCTTTTTAAAGTCAGTTAAATATTTAAACGAAGGCGCCACTTTATCTGTAACTGTCATATTTTTGATTTAAATCTGCGAAAAATGTAATGTGAAATATACGTATATCTAATGGTATACGACAGTTCACAGTAGGTATGTAGATTTTATTAAGTTTTTGTAATAGTAAATATTCAAAATGAACCAATCATCCAATACGTTGCGAAATTCAATGAATCTTTGGCATTTTAAATAGCAAACCATTGATTGCAAACTTATACTTAACTTGCCACTTTCGTAATGTAGGCAGGTATGTGAGTAAGTAGTACCGTGGTTTTAAAATTTGCAAACCCATTTTTCCGTTTAGGTTCACTTTTCCTACTTCGTCCACAATCCCACTTCTTCAACATTCCCATTTCATCCATATTCCCATTTCGTCCTTTCCCACATCCATCGTCCACATTCCCACTTAGTCAACATTTCCATTTCGTCCATATTCCCACTTCGTCCACATTCCCACTTAGTCAACATTCCCATTTCGTCCATAAGTATTCCCACTTCGTCAACATTCCTAGCCGATTTTAATGCGGTTTTCGCTATCACTTAGCCTTAATTCTCAGGGAAGATTTTATTTTGTGATTTAGGTATATTTTAAGAAAAATACTTGCTAAGCACGGTGTGGGTCAATACTGGGAATGTGGACGAAATAGAAATGTTGACAAAATAGGAAGTGGATGAATTGGGAATTGATTGTGGACGAAATGGGATTGCTGACGAACTAGGAAGTTGAAAAAATGGGAATGTGGACGATGTGAACCTAAACGCTTTTTTCGACTACCTACTTCCTAGTATGCAATTGAGCTGGAACTTGGCATGCTTATAATAAGTCCTGTGACAATACAATAACCTGGTAGTGAAATTCTGGTGGTCCGGCTAGGATCGTCTCTGCCGCGGCTGGAAGTAACTCTTCAACGACACCGACTTGATTCTTGGTACGAATGACAGTCAGCAAAAAAGCTTGTTTTAAAAATGAAAATTGTGATGTTTTATATTCCATTTCAACTGCATTCACTAGTTTTGAACCTGGTCCCTAGTTACAGCATGCGTAACTCTGTGAAAATAATATCATAATCCTTGCATTCCGATATATTTTATTGTTTAACAACGAATGTTAGTGCAATTACTTATTAGCTTATAGAATACATTTTTCGTTTCTTCTAGTCATATCGTTTGTAAATCGCAAAAGCAGGATAAGCCGCTCGGCTCGGTGCTGGAGTGAAATTTATAACTACGGAGCTCGCTCCCGCCACGTTCATTACGCAGCGGACCCCTCTTTAGCTACAATTACCTACTGAGTCTTTCTTACATATACCTGTACCTATCTACAAAGTCGACAATAACATTCTGTAATAAAATTTGGCAGTAGGTACCTTTGTAAATCCGTTTCCGACGTTACTGTATTTCTTCATGTGTAACTGTATTCTGTAAATTCAGAAACGTGATAAATTTTCAGGTTTTGTGTTTTTAAAAACGATTTAGCAAATGTTTCTCGAAGGATAGCACCGCTTAAATACATATATTATATGAACACTAAAAATTATAGAAATACATATTCGGGATCATTCGAAATTATTCTACACAATCGTTTCAGATAACTCTAATAAAGTTATCGCACACTTGTATACATATACGCGATTATTCCGTTAATATAACATAATATATAAGAAAACTTTAAACTGATATCAAAAGTACGGTAAGTACCTAAGGAGTTAAAATGACATCAATAACTTGTTATAAATAAAACGAGAAACATCCAATATTTTGACATTAAACACTCCCATGCATTTAGTACGAGATTAGTAGAAAGGTTGTAGTTTCCTTATTTTTAATGGTTACCTATTTTATAAGGTTACCGATATTTAAGGAAACTGTTATTTACCTAACTAAGTAATAAAGCTATCCTCTTTTAAGGGAATGAAATCTATGTTTTTTATTAGTTAGTAAGTAAGTAAGGATAACAAGGACGTCACATCGAACAACTGCTTAAAATACAAAATTATGTACTTACTTACTTACTTACTACTTTTTTCTGATATCTGTTATTTTCACGGAATAATCGCCTGGCTATACTTAACGATTACACCCTGTATAACAGATGCAATAAGATTTGTAAACTATAGTTTGCATCAAAAAACCAGGAGTCACTCAACAAAATTAGTACAGATTTCTACCTCGCTACAATATGTATCTTATTACCCTTTTCAACTGCATATGAAAACCTTAATCCCAATTTTGCAATGAATCTTGCAAGCGAGGAATCCAAAATTTTTGCCAAGAAAATCAGAAATACGATAAATTAAATAAACAAAATTTCAATTCTCTTTCACTTCGCGCTATAGCTTTCCCAGTACTTACAAGTATGACTGGAATATAGCTATGGCTTGATAATTTGAATGTTCGTGTTTACGTAAATATAGGTACACCGAACAACTATCAATGTGCCCGTAATTTTTGTTTGGAAAACGCTATCATACATTTAATAGATTTCATATCATTTTTAGTATAATGGCTTACTAAACATTGATCGTGATATAAAAAACATTAAATAACTTAATAACGAACATTACCGGTCATTTCGTTATTCTCTATTATTATTTCTAAAATAGAACTGAAAGGTAGACCTTTATCAGCATTTATAGTTCTAGTAAGTGTATGAGAATGTGTATTATCACCCTTTCATATTAAAAATTATATTCAAAGTCTGGAAAAACCTGCAACAGATAATAATAAAAAAAGTGTGAAATAAAGTAAGAATATAATCTCTCATTGTTCCCTTTGTGGTGTGTCCTGAGATATAATAGCCCTAGTATGGTGTAACTAGGAGACAGTGTTCTCCTTTATTTTGTAACCCATTACCAATGTAGCCCTAAGGCTAAGCAACTTTCATCTTTCCGCCTTTTTTTTGACGTTTTTGACTCCTAGTGCTATAGATCTCTTAGTAGCTATAGATACATAGCTTCCAATCCTACTCCAACTCCATGTCACAAAGTCAGAGTAAATCAGCAATTTTTATCCAATTAAAGCTAAGTATTATGTATGTCGAAAAATCTACCACCAGTTTGAGATGAATCCCGCAAGAAACTCAACTCACCTGATGGTAGGCACTGGTATATACATTTACGCAACTTCGGTCTTCTTTTCAATTCTCAATTACTTACTACATTCACCATAATATTAAATACATTGGTATTTAAATGTTGACATTGCATGTTTTCGCTAAGATTCTTCGCGATCCGATTGACGTTGTTTGGCAAACATGTGCACTAATAGTAGGCGGATTGAACCCACATAAAAGAAAAAAGGCATAACTATTCTAGAATGATATATTGAGTCATGCGTGTGAACACCTGTGGTCTCCTACTTCGGGTCTAGGAGCAAGCCGACTAGGTACTCATCGTTAGTTAAAAAACTTTAATACCAGGAACAAATGTACAAAAGTTGATTAAAGAAAACCTCGAACTGACAAAATACACATAATTCAGACTGCAAATGGTCTTCATATACTATATGAAAGCAAATCTCAGTTGCCCAAGTGTCTAAATTAAGGAAAGAACCGTATACCGGTTTTTAGTTTGACCGATTTTGTGTTCACATCGACCAACGGTCTTGTTTAAAATAAACTGATGTTAATGAACTAAAACAATTACTTTGCTCACCCGCGACCTTACGATAGTTACGTTTATGTAAGAAATGAGTGTTCATGCAGTTCCTCCACCTCCACACTGTACGAACACACACAAATCACACAAACCCAACCATCACCACCACCAAACTACACTGACGCGTTTCGAACTCAACCAGAGCTCATCTTCAGAGTTGGTACCACAACCGTACGCTATGCTACCAAATGTTAGACTAACAAACCAAAACAAATGTTTTAACTTGTCACTGTAACTTCTCAAGTACCCACTTTATTTTTCTCAAACAAACTACCCCACAAAAATTAACTTTTATTGTTATATAAAACTACCTTGAATTTTTAATAATAGACCCCATAGTGTTGTACCTAATTATTTCCATGCATTCCAGAGCATCCAGACGCAACCCCTTGCCGCATTAATGTAACACTTCATAAGAATCCGAATCTAATCTAAGTTGTAACCGTTCCTTAAATAAATAAATAAATAAATAAATAAATAAATAAATAACAATGAATGATTTGATTCCAACAAATGTTTTGCAAAATTCGATCTGTCTAGATGCTCATTCCTATATGCCGAAACATGCTCTTTAAATCTAGTATTCGTCATCGTGGCGGAAACGCTTTAAGATGGCCTAGCTGATTTTTCTCAACGCGTTGGTCTTCGAATGAACCTGGATAAAACCAAGGTTATATGTTCAATGAACATGTAAGTCCGGAACCAATTGCAGTTCAAGGCAATATTCTCGAGGTTGTTTCGTATTTCTGATTTTATTGGGAAAAATTTTGGATTCCTCGCTTGCAAGATTCATTGCAAAATTGGGATTAAGGTTTTCATATGCAGTTGAAAAGGGTAATAAGATACATATTGTAGCGAGGTAGAAATCTGTACTAATTTTTTTGAGTGACTCCTGGTTTTTTGATGCAAACTATAGTTTACAAATCTTATTGCATCTGTTATACAGGGTGTAATCGTTAAGTATAGCCAGGCGATTATTCCGTAAAAATAACAGATATCAGAAAAAAGTAGTAAGTAAGTAAGTAAGTACATAATTTTGTATTTTAAGCAGTTGTTCGATGTGACGTCCTTGTTATCCTTACTTACTTACTAACTCACAAGTTAAGTATGAAGTATCTTTTTCTATTTATTTTTTTATTTTCTTCAACTTCATTTTTTGATGCGCTTTATCACTGCCTAATGTGATTATAACAGACTGAAGTGTACGATGTATGGGAAAGATTCGTCGCTAACTTCTAGACCAGTGATGGTGTAGGGGTAAGCACGCAGCACGGAACGCTGAGGACCTGGGTTCGATTCCCAGCATTGGTCTTTTTTTTTTCTGGGGTTTTTTCTGTGCATCTATATTTCAGTTTGTATTTAGTTTGAAATATATGGTTTCACGGGATGACCGTAAAAGTAATAAAAAAATGAAGTTGAAGAAAATAAAAAAATAAATAGAAAAAGATACTTCATACTTAACTTGTAAAAGTTGGCCTAGTAGCGCCATCTCTTGGTCCAGGTGAGCGGGTAGCTCCGAAGGAGTGTTGAAGTCTCTCGGTAGAGGGCATTAACATAGATGCGCTTTATCACTGCCTAATGTGATTATAACAGACTGAAGTGTACGATGTATGGGAAAGATTCGTCGCTAACTTCTAGACCAGTGATGGTGTAGGGGTAAGCACGCAGCACGGAACGCTGAGGACCTGGGTTCGATTCCCAGCATTGGTCTTTTTTCTGGGGTTTTTTCTGTGCATCTATATTTCAGTTTGTATTTAGTTTGAAATATACTTACTAACTAATAAAAAACATAGATTTCATTCCCTTAAAAGAGGATAGCTTTATTACTTAGTTAGGTAAATAACAGTTTCCTTAAATATCGGTAACCTTATAAAATAGGTAACCATTAAAAATAAGGAAACTACAACCTTTCTACTAATCTCGTACTAAATGCATGGGAGTGTTTAATGTCAAAATATTGGATGCTTCTCGTTTTATTTATAACAAGTTATTGATGTCATTTTAACTCCTTAGGTACTTACCGTACTTTTGATATCAGTTTAAAGTTTTCTTATATATTATGTTATATTAACGGAATAATCGCGTATATGTATACAAGTGTGCGATAACTTTATTAGAGTTATCTGAAAGTAATCGCTCTGAAACGATTGTGTAGAATGATTTCGAATGATCCCGAAGATGTATTTCTATAATTTTTATTGTTCAATATAATATATGTATTTAAGCGGTGCTATCCTTCGAGAAACATTTGCTAAATCGTTTTTAAAAACACGAAACCTGAAAATTTATCACGTTTCTGAATTTAAAATATACCGTAAGCCCACGTACACAGATGCTGTTATACCAGCATCTTCTACTCATCCGTGGCACCATAAACTAGCTGCTTTCCATTGTTACGTACATAGATTGCTAACTGTGCCTCTTTCCAAGGAACATTTTGATTTAGAGTTAAATACTATTTATCAAATAGCGATTTCAAATGGTTATACAAAATCAATGGTAAATAGTTTAGTTCAAAAGAAGCAGGCACGGATAGTGAACAGCATGCTTTACGCCGCGTTACCTTCTCAGTCTATACTAACAAATATAGATACTCCAGGCTATGTAACCACAAAGACCAGGTAGATAAAAGGAACTAGATCGGGGGTATACAAGCTTACTTATATTGACTGCAATAGTTTGAAGTGGTAGAACCATGTTGTAGCTAGCCGCTGCATCACGAATGGGCCGGCTCGTTCGGGGCAGTACCACCCTCTCACAGAACACCGGCGTGAAGTAGCAGTACTCCTGCTGCGTTTCGTACGGTCAGTGAAAGCGCCGGGGGCCCAATACCTCTCCCCCTCCTCTATTTCCTTTCCTTTTTCCTCTCTCTTTTGGGCCGACAACGCACTGGCATCGCGTAAAGCGCTGCGGGTGTCTATGACAGTGGTGATCATTTAACATCAGGTGACCCACTAGTTCGTTTGTCTGGCCTCTCTAACATAAAAAAAAATAGTATATACGTAGGACAGACAGGCCGAAGTTTTAATACAAGATTTACTCATCATCATCATCACCTTATATTCGTACACTGCTGGACATAGGCTTCTCCCATGGCACGCCACTGAGCACGATCCTCGGCCACCCTCATCCAGCTCTTGCCAGCCGCCTTGCGAAGATCATCGCTCCACCGAGTCTGAGGACATCCTACGCACGTTTGCCGATCCGTGGTCTCCACTCAAGAACTCGTCTACCCCAACGGTTATCGGTTCTTCAGGTTACATGGCCGGCCCATTGCCACTTCAGCGTGCTAATGCGGTGGGCTACGTCGATAACTTTGGTTCTCTGTCGGATCACTTCGTTACGAATTCGATCTTTTAGAGAAAGTCCGAGCATAGCCCTTTCCATAGCACGTTGAGCAACCTTAAATTTGTGGACCAGCCCTACAGTGAGTGTCCATGTTTCGGCACCGTATGTCATGACGGGTAGGACGCACTGATTAAAGACTTTCGTCTTTAGACTCTGTGTTTCTAAATGGCCTCTTAGAATTTCTAGTGTCTCACTGGAGTATGGTACGTTAGTAAACAAACTGTCTACATCCAAAGAAAGCAATGTTGCATTCGGCGGTATGCTGATGTCTTTAATTTTACTAACCAAATCTTAACTATTTTTAAACTACAATAATGTTGGTTTATACTATTTAATTTTTTCGCCAATTTATATGCGGGAGCACTCACGTATGAGACAACTGGACGAACTGCCACATTATCTTTATGAACGTGTTAGTGTAAGTTTGGTGGTGGTGATGGTTGGGTTTGTGTGATTTGTGTGTGTTCGTACAGTGTGGAGGTGGAAGAACTGCATGAACATGCATTTCTTACATAAAAGTAACTATCGTAAGGTCGCGGGTGAGCAAAGTAATTGTATTTGAGTTCATTAACACATTCAGTGCCGGGAACGCCACAGGGGAGTTCTCCGTACTAATATGTCCGTCCGTTAATATGGACCTCCGCAAAGTAACGCCTGATTCAATAAATTATTAAAACTGATGTTATTTTACATTTAAATTTTATTGACTCCTCTATAGATGGTGTCACCCACCTTTAGGTCTTTTCGCTTCTCTCTTGGATTACTGTACCTCCTCATGTGGAAATATTCTGTCTTCTCGCGGCTGATTCTGAGTCCGACTTTTCCCCCCTCCTCTTCCAATACTCGTGCCATGGCTTGCACCTCACTCTCGCGCTGTCCGAGCAGTGCCAAGTCGTCGGCATACCCAATAACCCGGTGCGTGCCATTCAACTCAACTCCCCCGTTAACGTTCAACACCTTCCTAACAACGCTTTCAAGCACAAAGTTGAATAGCATCGGCGACAACGCATCCCCCTGCTTAAGGCCTGTCACTACTTCAAACTCCTCGGTTCAGCTTGAACCCACCCGGACCCTCATCCTGCTAGTCTTAGTGGCAACCTCAATCATTTTTATCAACTTCAGAGGTATTCCAAAAGATCTTAAAATCCTAAAAAGAACCCCCCGATCTACACTATCGTAAGCCCTGGCAAAATCTACGAAGAGAGAGTGAACATTCTGCGCGTACTCCCATTTCTTCTCCATTAGTTGTTTCAGTAGGAAAATTTGATCTGTTGTGCTGCGATTACGTCGAAAGCCACACTGATAATCAAATAAATTTAAGTATCTTGGGTGCACTGTGACAGACACTAATCACAGAGAGGAGGAGATTGATATCCGTGTTCAGAGTGCCCTCAGATGTACAGCTGCTCTTCACAAGGTTCTGGTGTCCAGGCTACTATGCAGGAGAACCAAGATTCGCGTCTACAAAACTGTCATTAGACCGATCCTGATGTACGGTTGCGAAGCTTGGACACTAACACTTAAAGAAGAGAATAAGCTGCTAGTGGCAGAACGGAGTATTCTGCGGAAGATTCTGGGGCCGATTCAGAAGGAGGACGGTAGCTGGAGGGTAAGAAAGAATAAGGAAGTTGAGGACCTGGTATCTGAGCCCAATGTTATAGGAGAGACCAAGGGTTCCAGACTCCGGTGGCTCGGACACGAAGAAAGGTTGGGAGAGGATCGAGCCGTGAAGAGAGCGTACTTGGGACGACCGAGTGGACGTAGGCCAGTTGGTCGTCCTAGGTACCGCTGGAGGGACAAGGTCCTGAAAGACCTTTTGGCCTCGGGGTTGAAGACTGGCAAGAGCTGGCTCAAGATCGCAAAGCGTGGCGTAATCTGGTGTTGGAGGCCAAGACCCACTTTGGGTCACTGCGCCCTGGCAGTAAGTAAGTATTTTACATTTGACCGGATTCTAATTACTTTCATCATGTTTTACTAACAAAATAATCGTCTACCGTTTTTCGTTTTTGTTGGAATATCATTTTTAAAAAGTCGACCAATACGATCCCACTATACTGAAAATTCATGAGAACATGGGTAAAGTAAATGTGCACGGTGGAACATTCGGGCAGAATAAGCTCCGCGACACCTGCCCGCGGTAAACAAATTAGAGGGAGCGCTCTTTACGGCCAACGTAGTGCCTGCGCGAACACCGATATTAATACTTTACAGCGACAGCGAAATTTAATCAAGATCGCGCGTGTTTCACAATTAGCTTTCACTAGCGACTGGCCCCGCTTCACTGGAACCTAGTGATGTAATAACGAACGCCATAGCCGAGGTGCAGTCCCGTCAAAAGCGAATCCATTGAGCATTCCACGATGCATTCCCTTCACTAACCGTTAAATTTAGTTACGGATAAATTCGTTAGCCTGTACGCTGTATGTAGTAGCACAGAATAAGTAATAGTACTAACCTGGTAGTAGTGCGCGTACCATGTAAACTCACTGGCGCAGCTCCCGCACTTCGCCCCTCACCTGATCAGCCCAAGGCATGCCTTAAGTCTGTGCTTGTTTACCTTGTCTACACAGAAGGCACTATGTACTGTTCAAATTAAACGCGTGATAATAAAATTCTATCGGAAAAATAGTCGAACTATCAAATAGAGTATTTTCTGCTGTAGGTACTTCATTTAGGAACACAGTCATCATCTCGGGTATTAGGAAGTATGTACAACTGCTGGACACATGCCTCCTTTTAGAATGAGAGGGCTTGGGCTATAGTTCCCACATGAGCCCAATGCGGATTGGGATATATAGGTATTATGTTTTCCTTCCCCGTAAAGCTAGTGGTAGGTAAATTTCAAATGTAATTCGCACACGAATTACGAAAAGCTTAGAGGTGCGAGTCCAGGTTTGAACGTACGATCCTCTGCTTAAGAGGCCAATAGGTCATACATAAGCTACCACAACTTAGGTATTGAAGTAATTAAAAAATATAGATTAGCTCACCAAACGCGCCAAAACCCCTGGGCCTAGAAAGCTGGAACTTGATGTTTACTGCATGATATAGAAAAGGACTTAAGACAGTTTCTACGGACTTACCACGAGATATAGAGTGTTGTAAGCTAATTATTTAGTACTACGAAATTAGACTAGGTACATATTTTTAGGAGTTACAAGATGAAGAGTGCATTAAATATGTAGCTAATTATAACAAGGTAGCATTACGTCACAGCGTGGCCAAAAGAAAAGAAAACAACGTACACAAAGGCACGAGTCGGGACTCAGGTGTTTCCAAGTCTGCCCTCCATTTCTCAAAGTGAATCCACATTGCGGGCCGTATTTTATAATGACACTGGGAGTTTGTGCTCGAGCGACGTATGCTCGCTGCCCACTCAAGGATTAAGGTATAGGGATGCCACGAGTTTTTTATTTATTTTTACAAATTATGATAGATTGTCTTGAAGTTTATGTCGATTCCCGTAATAAATGTAGACAACTCCGGAGCCCGTGATTACACGTACAAGTATTTACTTGTAAACGCTATGCGTAAAGCATAAACATGATATTAGATGAATGTGTGGATATTATAAAATAGAAAAAAATATTTGCAAAGGATAACTTGATGATACCTACATCTAAGACTTAGATTCTAAGAAGTGACGTGGTAGAGAAGCTACTATAATAGGTACCTATTTGTAAGTGATGTTATTCTGAACTTGATACTTTTACCCGTTCCTGAGAAAATAGTCTTGAGAGACTGACGCACCCACGCTCAGGCGGACAATGGAGTAATCCTACAAAGGTGCCGTTTTTTTTTCCTTTTGAGCAACGGCACCTTAGATAAGCAACTTCAGTTCCTTTTACGGATAAATACTCAAGTATCTTTTGACCCCCGAAAATAAAATTAATTAAAAAAGTCGAAAACATACGCTCAAATCAAGACACACAAATCAGCACGCTAAATTTTATACAATAGGATACATAGCGATAAAACATCTTCAACCTACGGAATACGTTAACAGCAGGTATTGTGTTCCCATAACTCTGATTTTCTGAAAACCAATGAAAATAGTGCTAGTGCTTACCAATTGAGGGAATAATCGAGCAAAATAAGCACCAGCCACACGCTTGTTCAAGGTTTTTCTCGGCGATCTTAATTAATGCATTTTGCTGGAGCACACCTGAGCCCAGCCGAGCTTAATTTTTAATTACAGTAGAGGGTGCAATACTGTCGCAGGAGCTCAGAACTTTAATGATGTGTGGCCGCGCAGGAATTATGATACGTTAAATGTTTACCAAGCAGTACCTCTACCATGAGTTTACACTAGTTAACGTGACCGTACCTACCCGCTAGCGACGGCGTAAATTATTTGTATGGAGAATTGTACAGCGCCTCTAGCGGTCACTTACGGAAGTACAATTCTCCATACAAATCATTTACGCCGTCGCTAGCGAGTACGGTCACTGTGAACTAGTGTAAACTCATGGTAGAGGTACAGGGCTCGCGTGATAACGGATACATAATAGCATGTCGTTTCACGATATTTATCTAAATGATATTTTAATGATAAACAGAAGCATTTAAAATCCCAAAAGACAGAGAATCTTAATAATATACGTTTTTTGCGTAGTCGTTCTTTGACCTTGATATGTGTAACAAAATCCAATTCATTTGTATCTCAATACTTACTGTTGATTTATCGTTACATAACAATTAATCTTTACGTCATAATCACAGAACTAATAATATGAGAAAAGCAAATATAATTATGCGTTATAAAACACTATTAGCTCCGTGGCCATGATTAATACTCGTAGGTACCTATAATGTATGTTAATTCCCCGACAGGACACGTAACCGACTAAACTATGTAAGTATAGTAAATAACCGCGACATTAGAAAACATTCCATTCTTCGCTGAACTATAACCATTTTCCGCAACTATTTAGAAGCTATAAGTATGTAAATATTTTTAACGTTACACACAACTTCCCCGCGATACATCTGCAACTCCGCAACACTGCAGTAATAACTTAGCCGGCTCTTTCACTCGCCGTATAAAATATTCAGCAGCAAATAGAGGCGGACCTATTATTATATATATAAACCGTTTCATGGCAACTTTTCTCACTGGTTTCCCCTGAATGTTGTTCCTGTGTTACGGACTATATCTCGGCTACTTACGTGCATAAGTTACAGGAACGCTTCAGAATTACTTTACTTCGTTTGAAAAGCTGTCCTGCAAACAGAGAGTTGGCGCAATGTGTTGTGCCGTGCTGCTTCTGTATCACCTAGTAACTAGGTCCTAAATAAGCAGCCACTACAGTTGTAGTTGTATCCACGTTCAGTTTTAAAAAGATTTGATTGACTACTTATTAGTTATTATAACGGAACTTTATTAGAACTATGACAGAGTTATTTCACAACGGGGATAACTTGTTAAAAATTTAGTCAAACAAAACGTTGTCCACTTCTATAAGAGCTATCATTGCAAGCGACATAGGGGTCATCGTAAAATGACTCTCCCATACTTACTCTAATCACATAGATACTTATTATACACGCTAGATTTGCATTTTCTAGCAACAATGTAAGGCAAGAACGTCTCAAAATGAAATACTTTGGTAGCCATTGTTGGGAAGGTCGAGTAAAATGAGAGTGCACTAAATGAGACCCTTTGAGGCAAATACCAACTTGGATAATAATGAGGATTTTCACCGGGAGAACTCGGGTTTTGTAATTTGGACTTGAATCCTCGGAAACCTCTAACTTTAACATTGAACTTTGTTTAAATTTAATGAGCCTTACACAAGTTAAACGGCTTATAAAGTGAGGTTGAATTACTTATTGATTGATAAAAATAGTATGTGCTTTAGCGAAACGTGATGCAAAGTTTCGGGATTGAATTATTATAAACAGATAGAATGCGAAGTATCATAACAAGACATCCAAGAAAGCCTCCCCCGACCGGTAACGCGATTGATCGGATTAGATACATACGAGTACACTCGAAACGGGAAAAAAGAATTTCATCGACGCGCTGTTTATGTTTTATGCATCGCTTTAGCTCAGTTGGCCCACCTGCCTCCCCGCACCGCGCCAGCACTCTATTACAAGTGCGCGGCGCGTTAGCCGCAGCTCGGTCCGCTGTAAGTACCCCCCGGTGCTGCGTGAATATGTCACGTGCCCCGCAACACCCCACTTTCCATCTGTTTGTAAGGATATGACTCGAAACAGCTTTTAAATGCTCTAATGTAAATAATGACTAAGTCAGGACGTAACCAAGTCTGACCACACATTTAAGGTAATATCCTCAGACATCGGGTAGGTATATCAATACTTTTCTACTTTCGCGTAATAATCAGCTTTTAATTTTGTTTAAAAAAATAACTAAGCACCTAGGTACCAACCAAGCTGCTGTGAATTATACAACTAATTCTGAATACTTACCTCAATTTATCAAGAGAGCTATCAATTAGTGTTATGAATGAAAAACGTACTTTCCTTCCAAAAAATAGTTTCGCAAAAGAGGGATTAAAATTTCCAGCCTATTCAATATTGAAACTATCCTCGAGCAGGGGCGCTCGCGGACGCGGCATTCATCTGGAAGGGGAACCCGGGTTTGTAATATTAATGGTACTGCCTAAGGTATGCTTGGATTTTACTCATTAGGGGTATTATGTGGACGGTTTCAAAATGATAAATGAGTATAGGACGTTAAAATGACTACTTAAGGCGACTTGTACCCGGTGTTTGTTAATGTTTTACAGCAGCTTTATTCAGCTTACGACCCGGGCAGCAGCGGTAATGGATGATTTCAATAATTGTTGCGTTCTTTGACTATTTGTTTATACAACGTAAAGCTAAAATCACAAACTTGAGCTATGCCTTTTTTATCTGAAGCCAAAATGTATTAAAATACATGAAACGGACTGCCTAGTAAAGGAGTCTCTCTTTTTTTTGTACTAATTTCTGGCTTTAAAACGTTCAAAATCATCTCGCCATTTCTCTTTGACTTATTGCTTCTATACTGCAATACAATTACACGGAACCCACTCGGTGGTGATGTTGGGCCAGCAATCCAGCCAGTCGCATTTTGCAGACATATCCCGTCAAGTCTCATTTGAGTTTGGCGAGCGGTCTTGATGCGCCGCCATCATCGACAATTTGAGTTCTGGAGCAATGTCATTTGTCTGAAGCGCAGTTCAGTGTTTATGTAAATTGAGAAAACAGCACACAGCCACAGATAACCTCAGTAAGCGAACCTCAATCGCACTTGACCAGTAATTTGCATGACATAACTCACATAAAGATCCCATTTGAAAGTCCAAAAGGAAATTCTGTGTATTTTGTACGATACTTGGGTAAAACGGGTTTTCCAAAGCTTATAGGTAGTAGTTTCCGAACGCCATACCTTTGACAGGCAAGCATTAATCAGGGCGTTACTCCGCAGGCATGCAATATGCTATTTAATATAAATAACAAGTACGAGTAGGCCGCTCGAACATGTCAAGCCAACATTAAATCCATATAGGTAGCTAATGAATTATATACAAGTGGTGAAAAGGCCCGGCTTACTCAAACCAAACCAGTACCTTTGCTTTCCTTTGAATACCTATGCTTTTGAAGCCTGGGGCTTGCTGCTTTTCATTAGCGACTACTCATTCGTTTACTATCTAACTCGTATCACCCAGTTTATCAATCAATACACAAGATTTAGTATTAGGATTGGATACATTTTCAGATGTGTTTAAGACTGCTTATCCACCAAAGCAGTGCGAGGTAGCTAAACGGTGTGCCAGAAAAAAAACTAAGGCGTGCTTGCGCGGACCTGGGTTAGCTACTTAACTCCGATTTAACTGATAGCAGTTAACAAGTGTCAAAATGAATTACCAGGGTTACCGATTTAATTTTTTAACCCTGAACTGTACAAGTGGCCCTTAGTAAATTATATTATTTTCCTCGCTTCACTCAGCTCTGGTTTTCTGTTAGTGGGTTTTTTCTCGCATATGTTATGTAGCTCTCGTGGATACGCAGCCTAAGTTAAACGTTTCCCTATTAAATAAATCGTAAACATAATAGGCAGCAACATCTTACTCTACTAAGGGCAAATTCGCACAGAAAACGCGTTCATGCATACACCGTGAAATTTTAGTGGTTGTTTTCCCGAAACGAGGTGATTTAGTATCGATTATACAATCGATTTATAATTACTATTTTGACTAGAGTCAAAAATCCAATTGTGAAAAACGAATGTCGAAAATGACCGCAAACCAATAGTAACGCTTCGTTGGTACAAGTAGCGTACGATCGTACGATAGGTTGGGACCAACGAAGCGTTACTATTGGTTTGCGGTCATTTTCGACTTTCGTTTTTCACAATTGGATTTTTGACTCTAGTCAAAATAGTAATTATAAATCGATTGTACAATCGATACTAAATCACCTAGTCTCGGGAAAACAACCACTAAAATTTCACGGTGTATATTTAGTTGTTGAGCTACTATGAAACACTGATAAATGATAATAAACGGCTGGCTGGATGTTTGTAAACGGTTTATAAAAAATGAAACACAACCACGCCGGTGCTTGGCTATAGTATGCTGGTTCGATTCGAACGCGTTCATACGGACTGACTCGTCCGTAAGTTTACGATCTAAAATATATTTTTGGGGTTTTTCATTTCAGCTAGTTTTAACGAATAGGCGAATCAACAATAAGAGCTAGCAGCTGTCTATACCTTAATTAAATAAAGTTCCTTTAATAATGCAAAATGGTCTCACTTTACAAAACTTTAATTATGATAAGTGTAATGTAAGTATTTAATGTTCTTGAAATCTTTCTGCCGCTGTAGTTATTCATTTACTTTGACATGTTGATACAGTAGGTATGATGATGATGTATGGGGACGCCTTGCTGAGTCAGGCGGGCTGTCGATCGTTTGCACAGTCATTCAGCCCAGTTCCCCGTGGTTGGAGCCGACAGGTTACTGTCCCAGCAGCGCTCCCACACAGCAATTCTCCTCGAATCTTCTCGTTCTCCTGCTGAACAAAAGGACATCTTTGAGACAGACATCCTTTAGCTCCTCCTCCCTCAGCTCGTCACTCCCGAATACATCACGCCTCGCTGCCGCGTACATGACACACTCGGTTAGGACATGCTCACTCGTTTCCTCCTTCCCACAATGTGGACAGGAGGGGTCACTTTTTATACCTATTACGCTTAAGTGCCTATTTAACAAGTTATGGCCAGTAATTATGCCAGTTATAGTTCTTAAGCTACTCTTACCTAGATTTAGAAGATACCTAGTTCTTCTGTGGTTTATGCCATCCAGCATCATCTTCGATTGTCTGCACCCTACAGCCTGTTTCCACTCACTGTTTGCTTCCTGTTCCTTCATTCTATCTATAACCCCCTTGGTGACTTCTGCAGACATTGGAAGTACCGGTTCAGGACCTATGAATCCCGTATCCGCTCCCTCCCTTGCCAGCTCATCAGCCTTCTCATTACCTGTCACTCCCTGATGTCCTGGGACCCAGGCCACCGTAACCTTCGTACTCTCTCCTAGTTTATTAAGTGCATCTCTACACTCTCTTACCAAAGAGGAGTTAACTGTCGGCTTGTTTAATGCCTTTAGCGCTGCTTGACTATCAGAGTAAATCACCACTGTTCCTACACCTCGATAGTCACCCAGTTTTGCTTGTATAATCTGAGCGCACTTCAACACTGCGCACACTTCAGCCTGAAACACACTGGCATATCTGCCTAATGGTATAGCCTCTCGAACATTCATCTTGGGTATTATTATACCTGCTCCCGCAAGTTGGGACGTTTTCTTCCTTGATCCATCCGTAAAACAAATTGTAGTCGGATATTCAAGGTCTACCTTCCAATCATCTCTCTCTCCTATATGGATTCTGTATTTCTTATCGAAAACCCTCTGTTTCTTAATTAAGTCGTTATTCTGTGCTAGCATTCCTAGCTTTAATAACGCCTCCTTTTGTATAAGTGCATGTTTCTTGTCTGTGAAGTTCCCCCTCCACTCCTCACATGCCCTCATTCTAAACCATTGTTCCATGGCCCTCTTCTCCATTTCCAGATGAAGTGCCTTCAGTCCTAGCATAACCTCCATAGCATGCGTTGGGGTTGTTCTCATTGCCCCTGTTATCATCAGGCATGCCAATCTTTGAACTTTATTCAGTTCCTTTTGATACTCCTTAATACGGGCCCTATGCCACCATATCACAGCACCATACAGCAGCCTTGGTAATATGACCGCCTTATACATCCAGTTTATCATCCGGGGTTTTAGTCCCCACTTCTTTCCAACTGCCCTTCTGCATTGACACAGTGTTCTTATTGCCTTTGCGGCCTGCTCCTTTATATGTGTCTTGTATCTGAGGTTTGTATCGATTGTCACTCCCAGATACTTAATTTCTTTTACCAATTCAAGATTCTCACCTTTTACGCTTATTGGCCTCATATCGCCATACATACAGTAGGTACAGTAGGTATAGTAATCCTCAAAAATAATAGGAACCAAGATAACTGTACCTTGGCTCGTCTACTGAGGTGTAATTAATTTGACATATGACAAATTAGTAAAGTGCCAAGGCAGAGGAAAGTTATTAAACTGACTACAAAGACATATTTTAACA
The DNA here is from genome assembly GCA_947859365.1 of Archips crataeganus. Classification (NCBI taxonomy): domain Eukaryota; kingdom Metazoa; phylum Arthropoda; class Insecta; order Lepidoptera; family Tortricidae; genus Archips; species Archips crataeganus. The sequence goes on along the minus strand of OX402045.1, from coordinate 16,742,150 downwards.
CAGCTGCATTTATTCACCTTATAATTATGCAAAGTAAATTTGTACTGCAGTGTAGTCGAACTCAAAATGATCTAAATAGAACCATAATGTCATAGGTAATAATAATAAGATGATCAGAGGATCATTTTGAGCCCCAGAACCGCTCATCCACTTGAGCTGCTCATTGTAGCTAGCAATACACTGAGCAGGATTGTCGTTACTCAGTGTATTCACTGTTAAACTTACAATATTTCAGATAAATAAACTTTTGAACGACAAAACTTCATTGTAATTCGTAAATGTATTTACAAATAACATATTACGTAAATGCAGCAGAAAAAAACATTATCCCAGTACCTACCATTGTTATGCTTCGAACTTAAAGAGAACACAAGCCTCTACCCACAGCGCTAAATCCCTCGGCAACTATAGCCATGTTTCTTTGTCGCATCTATGTGAATAATACAAAGGACTGAAAGTTTATAAAGGGGTTTTTAATCTGTTTCTTTCACGACGAAGGTCTCGGATAAGGGACTTTTGTAGGACACGGGGAGAAATTGTAAAAGATTCTAAAAGTATGCTCTTTGTATCTCATCGACAAGAAAGTGCATTTCAATGCTTTGTGGCTCACATTTTCTGCAGGTCGCTGAAGTATTAGATTACAAAGCATAAAAAGAGAATATACTTTTACCTTGTACTCTAGTTGGTCTAATAGGATTTCACTTTGTATTTTCAGATTTTTATTGTGTACTTACAATTTATACCTAAAAAAAACTTAGCAATACAAGTTTAAAGCCACGGTTTCCTTGATAATGGCTCATTGTTATTATAATCGCTGCAGGGCCGTATATAATGTACACACCTAAACATCGCCAATAATTCATGTGTAGTATAAATTATGCGAGCACAATCTTGGGAGGGGGAGTAGCAATTAAGTCGGGAACCTGTGTTATTTACTGACTCATATAAATGAACGTACTATAGAGGATTATTAACGGTGTAATGGCGTAACAAAAACTGATCAATGCGGCACACGGTTGGTAATAACTTGAGTCGCTTCAACCGACGCTAATTGACTAGGAAAGCACAACGTACATATATAGGTACGTTTAATATAACGCGAGCAATATACCGTCAACGAGTTTTTGCGTAGGGATAGGAAAAAACGACTAAGAATTAATTACGAGAGCACGTTTTCCCGGACCATAATCGAGTATAACGAACGCTATTTACAAACTAATAAGCATGTTCGGTTCAGCTCTTAAGAAGACATGGTTAAAAATATAATAAACTAGCTGACCCGGCGAACTTTGTTCCGCCTTAGAGGCAATAAATGAGCAGATTTTGGATTTTAATAAGTTCCATTTTTTATTAGGATAATAAATTCAAGTATTTTAATGATTCTTTATTGGCCGTGTATTTTGGTGCATGGGTTGCACTCTTCCGTGATAGACGTTTTTCGTTTTATTATCAGGGTTTGACCTATGGACTCTTAAAGCAGAGGGTCGTAGGTTTGTGCCCGGGTTTGCACCTCTTAGTTTTTCCTAATTCGTGTGCTAAATTACGTTTGAAGTTTACCATGAGCTTAACGTGAAGGAAAACATCGCGAGGAAAGCTGCACACACCTGTGAAGAATTTCAAATTCTCTCGTTTTGGGAGGAGGCCTGTGCCTGATTGAAACAGGCTTATTTTATCCCAAGAATGTGCCAAGTAAAGTTCCCGCAGGATAGAAATAACAGTTTTAACCTATTTAGAAAATCAGAGCCAGTGTAGATTTTTATAAGTGTTTTTTTTTTAATCAGGCCCTAAGTTCAATTCACTTATTTATATCCCGTGGGAATTTTGCATTGTCCCGTAGAAAAGTAGCCTATGTTTATCAGTGATACTGTATCTTACTTTTAGTGAATGAATTTTTTAAATCGGCCCCTAATTTAGATTGACTTACTTCAATCCCCCGGGACTTTTGCATTTTCCTGAAGAAGAGTAGTCTATACCAATCAGGAATAGTGTAGATTTCTATTGGTGAAAGAATTTTTAAAATCAGCCCTTAAGTTGAATTCAGTTTTTTCTATCCCTTGGGAATTTTACATTTTCCCGATGAAAAAGTAACCTGCGTCAAATGGAGATAGTCATATCATATCATTATCATATGAAAGAATTTTTAAAATCAGTTCGGAAGTTGAATTTACTTGTCTTATTTCTATCCCGCGGGAACTTTTTATTTTCCCGTAAAAAAGTACCCTATGTCAATCAGAGATACTGTAGCTTACTATTGGTGCAAGAAAATTTTAAAATCAACCTTGAAGTTGAATGCACTTATTTCTATAAATCAGCCCCGAAGTTGAATTCACTTATTTCTATCCCGTGGGAATTTTGTATTTTCCCAAAGAAGAGTAGTCTATAACAATCAAGAATAGTGTAGCTTTCTATTGGTGAAAGAATTTTTAAAATCAGCTCCGAAGTTGAGTTCAGTTTTTTTTTCTATCCCGTGGGAATTTTACATTTTCCCGATGAAAAAGTAATCTACATCAAATGAAGATAGTATGTATGTATGTATGTATGTATGTATGTATGTAAACTCTTTATTGTACAAAAATAAGGAAAAAAAGAAATACATTATTGACAACCGTTGAAATGCATGTACAAAGGCGAACTTATCCCTTTAAGGGATCTCTACCAGTCAACCCTTGAGTTGATGAAAGGAGCATTTAGTAAGGGACCGACAAAGAGTAAGTCAAAATAATACAGTCGGACAAAGCAAAGGCTACAATACAACTTTTAGTAAATACAATACATAAACTCATAATATAAAGAAACCTAATAAAAATATACTACCATATACAACATATATATGCAAAATACATATAATAAATAAGCAGTGTTCTCAATATATTAAAGTGATGGTGTGAGCCACATCTTCTTCAAAGCTTCCCTGAACGACACCACGGAGGGAGATTGCCTAATGGAGGTGGGTAATCGATTCCACAGTCTAGCAGATTGCACAGTAAATGATTTTGAGGTAATTTTGGAAGAAGTAGAAGGACAAGCCAAAAGAAGATTGGTACTCGACCGCAAATGATGCTGGCTTCCTTCAGCCAAGTAGCTGAAACGCTCGGAAAGGTATAAAGGGGCGGAAGGATTAAAAAGAGTGTTGAAAAGCAATGACAGAACGTGGATGTTCCTACGCTCCCTGATGGGCAACCACCTCAGCTGTGCGCGAAAGTGAGAAACGTGGTCGTATTTACGGAGATTGGAGATATACCGGATACACACGTTTTGAAGGCGGTCAAGCTTGTCAAGCAACCCCTCAGCAAGGTCCAAATAACCAACATCACCATAGTCGAGCAAAGGAAGTAAAAGAGACTGAGCTAGGGTAATTTTGGTTTGGAGAGGCAGGAAATTTTGCAAGCGTCTGAGCAAGTGAAGTGAGGCAAAAAGTCCGACTGACCTCAGCAACCTGAGCTGACCAGGAAAATGTCTGGTCCATGATAATTCCCAGATTTCTGACGGTAGGCGAAAAAGGAATAACGGTACCATCAAAATATAGGTTAGGAACTACCTATCAGAAATCTGAGAAATGAAATATGGACTGCCAAACATGATCGCTTGTGTCTTTTTCGCGTTAACCTTGAGGCCAAAGCTCGCAGCCCAATCGCGAATGGTTGTAAGGTCAGAATTAATGCGTTCAATCAATCGAGGAAGATCGTCAAGAGGAGCAGCAGAATAAATTTGCAAATCGTCTGCATATAAGTGGTAGCAAGAATTCAAAGAGGATGTAATACCGTTAATGAAGATAGAAAAAAGGAGAGGGGACAGTACACCCCCTTGAGGGACACCAGCGGTAAGATCACACCACGCTGAAAAAGTGTCCTCAATCCTGACTCGCTGTTGCCTCCCACAGAGGTAGGAACGGAACCACGATAAAGCGGTGGAAGAAAAATTGAAAGTGCTCAGTATGCCTAAAAGGATATCGAAATCCACGGTATTAAATGCACTACTAAAATCCAACAGCACTAAAACAGTCAGCTTTCTGTTCTCAATATTATGACGTATGTCATCAGTGACCTTGACGAGAGCGGAGACAGTGCTATGGCCAGGACGGAAACCAGATTGGAAAGGATTAAATAAGTCGTGTCTATTCAGGTGAAAGGAGAGACGACGACTTACGAAATGTTCGACTATTTTGGATAGAACCGGGAGAATTGAAATGGGACGATAGTCATATAGTATATAGTCATATCATATCATATGAAAGAATTTTTAAAATCAGTGCCGAAGTTGAATTTACTTATTTCTATCACGTGGGAATTTTGGATTTTCCCGTAGATAAAAAATTTTTAACAAAAAATTAAACCGCCGAATAAACTGAAAACCAAAAATAATACCTTTTTTGTTTGACCTTAATCTAGGTACCAGTTTGAAGTCGGTGCCTCAGCACTTAGCCAGGAGGAGTGAACCTATAATCGTCTACCTGATTGGCTTCTATCACTCCTCCTGGCTCGTGCTGAGGCACCGACTTCAAACTGGTACCTAGATTAAGGTCAAACAAAAAAGGTATTATTTTTTGCTTTTCAGTTTTTTCGGCGGTTTAATTTTTTGTTAAAAAGTTTTTATTTTATACTTTTTTTCCATCCTTGCGGTATTTTTTTTCCAAATTTATAATACCAACTTCAAGGTATCCCTATCTATCCAATAAAAAAGAATTATGAAAATCAGACTACTCTGTAAAAAGTTAGTCAATCATCCCCTGTTTTTCTACCCTTAGGGTAGGAATATTATTTCCAAGTTTAAATGGGACCACCCTTGGGGTATCCGCTTTCCAATAAAAAAAGAATCATCAAAATCCGACTACTCTGTAATAAGTTATGCGTGGTCATATAGTACAATCAGTAACTGAACAATCAATCATCCCCTGTTTTTCTACCCTTAGGGTAGGAATATTGTTTCCAAATTTAAATGGGACCACCCTCGGGGTATACGCTTTCCAATAAAAAAAGAATCATTAAAATCGGACTACTCTGTAAAAAGTTATGCGAGATCATACATAAAAAAATAAAAATAAAATATACACGTCGAATTGAGAACCTCTTCCTTTTGTTTTCGTCGGTTGAAAAGTAGCCTATGTCAATCAGGGATAGGTACTGTAGCTTACTATTAGTGAAAGAATTTTTAAAATCAGCCCCGAATTTGGATTGAGTTACTTCTATCCCGCGGGAATTTCGCATTTTCCCAAAGAATAAGAGTAGTCTATACCAATCAAGAATAGTGTAGCTTTCTATTGGTGAAAGAACTTTTAAAATCAGCTCCGAAATTTAATTCAGTTTTTTCTATCCCGTGGGAATTATGTATTTTCCCGAAGAAAAAGTAAGTTAGCTATGAAGTATCTTTTTTTGTACATATTTTTTCAACTTCATTTTTTTATTACTTTTACGGTCATCCCGTGAAATCATACATTTCGTACTAAATACAAACTGAAATATAGATGCACAGAAAAAACCCCAGAAAAAAGACCAATGCTGGGAATCGAACCCAGGTCCTCAGCATACCGTGCCGCGTGCCATACCCCTACACCACCACTGGTCTAGAGATTAGACACGAATCTTTCCTATACATCATACATTTCAATCTGCTAAATCATCACCTTATGCAGTGACAAACGCACATCTATGTTACACCCTCATCGAGAGATTTTAACACTCCTTCGGAACTAACCGCTCACCTGGACAAGAGATGGCGCTACTGTGCAACTTTAAACAAGTTAGTAGTTAAACAAGGTAGTTAGTTATGTATGATTTCACGGGATGACCGTAAAAGTAATAAAAAAATGAAGTTGAAAAAATATGTACAAAAAAAGATACTTCATAGCTAACTTGTTTAAAGTTGCACAGTAGCGCCATCTCTTGTCCAGGTGAGCGGTTAGTTCCGAAGGAGTGTTAAAATCTCTCGATGAGGGTGTAACATAGATGTGCGTTTGTCACTGCATAAGGTGATGATTTAGCAGATTGAAATGTATGATGTATAGGAAAGATTCGTGTCTAATCTCTAGACCAGTGGTGGTGTAGGGGTATGGCACGCGGCACGGTATGCTGAGGACCTGGGTTCGATTCCCAGCATTGGTCTTTTTTCTGGGGTTTTTTCTGTGCATCTATATTTCAGTTTGTATTTAGTACGAAATGTATGATTTCACGGGATGACCGTAAAAGTAATAAAAAAATGAAGTTGAAAAAATATGTACAAAAAAAGATACTTCATAGCTAACTTGTTTAAAGTTGCACAGTAGCGCCATCTCTTGTCCAGGTGAGCGGTTAGTTCCGAAGGAGTGTTAAAATCTCTCGATGAGGGTGTAACATAGATGTGCGTTTGTCACTGCATAAGGTGATGATTTAGCAGATTGAAATGTATGATGTATAGGAAAGATTCGTGTCTAATCTCTAGACCAGTGGTGGTGTAGGGGTATGGCACGCGGCACGGTATGCTGAGGACCTGGGTTCGATTCCCAGCATTGGTCTTTTTTCTGGGGTTTTTTCTGTGCATCTATATTTCAGTTTGTATTTAGTACGAAATGAAGAAAAAGTAGCCTATATCAATCGAGGATAGTCATATCACATAATGCCCGCGACTCCGTCTGCAAAGAATTTGTTTATCGCTATCCCACGGGAAATATGCAATTTTCCAGGATAAAAAGTATCCTTTTAGTTAATCCAAGTTATAAACTATCTGCGTGCCAAATTTCATCAGAATCCGTCTACCCGTTTTAGCGTGAAAGAGTAACAAACTTCCATCCATCCATACATTCATACATTCATACTTACCAACTTTCGCGTTTATAATATTAGTAGGATGTATAAGATTTTTATAGGCATCGACCTCCATCGATCAAGTAAGTGTTATAAAATATGATGACAAAATGTATGTTTAATTAAAAATTAAATATCTTATCTTCACCGATTTTGTTAATATTTATTTTAGTTTAAAAAATCATTTATTTACTTGATCGGTTTAAGTCGATAAATATTAACGAATCCTGTGCCGGTGGTGTTGTCAGCCATGTTTCAGGTAATTGGTTGATTCAGGCGTTACGTTGCGTTCATCATACCAGCCTATATACGTCCCACTGCAGGGCACTGGCCTTCTCTAAGAATGAGAGGGTTTGGGCCGTAGTTCCCGCGCGGGCCCAGTGCGGATTGGGAACTTCACATACACCATTGAATTTCTTCTCAGGTTTATGCAGGTTTAATCACGATGTTTTCCTTCACCGTAAAGCTCATGATAAATTACAAATGTAATATCGCACATAAATTCCGAAAAACTCAGAGGTGCGAGCCCGGAGTCGAACCCACGACCCTCTGCTTGAGAGACCATAGGTCAAACCACTAGACCACCACGGCTTGCGTTGCGTTGCGTTACGTTACGTTGCGTTGGTCCATATCAATTAATTACAACATTTTACCATGATCCTCCACTGCCACGCGTGCAACACACATCACCATAGATTTCTGCATACTATGTGCACTTGGGTGGCGATTCTTGAAATGACTTCTGTAAAAATGTTATTCAATAAACCGACCAAGTGGAAATCGGACTGTACGTCTAAATATATACTATCTATAAATCAACGATCGTATGTATAAAAATCCAATGTTAGCAGAGCCCCGCTTTTCAGTAAAATATACGGTGTGTTAAGTCGTTCCATTTGGTTGATTGGGACCGCCTTAATTTTTAATTTAGTTTTATTATTATTATTTGTTGTTGTAGCCGTAATAATAGATATAAACACAATGTATACAATTTTAGCTGTCTTTGTATTACGGTTCTTGAGATAGTTGGTCCGTCACAGCACTGTGATAGATAGACGGACACTGTTGAGACTTAATAATAAGGGTTCCATTTATCACCCTTCGGGTACGTACCCCTAAAAATCGTCTATAGCTACAAATCTAGTGCTCAATTTTTTTATTTTATATTAGTTGTGAAAATGAACTAAGGATGTAATTTTGCCCTCGTATTTCCAATTGACTTAGGTACATGCGCTTTCCTTTCGAAAAGCATTTCGACAAACTTGTTTAAAAATCAAAAATTGGCCTTATTGTTCGCTATTTGCCATTCACACGTATAAAAACTATTAGTGAATATACACAGACTGATTCCAGAGACGTGATCAGTATCAACCCTACACAACTCTGTAAAAGTATATAGAAGTCATTTACCACCGTATTTACGTGAAACATTCATATTTTCCATATTTATTGAACATTACTAACAACAAATAACATTAATCTTTCTGATTGCTGCTACAAGACGTTAGCCTATAATTAACAGGGTTGGTTAGGGTTGTACCAGATCCACACTTGCAGAACCGTCCAGAATATGGACGTCTTTTTGCTCATGCAGTACAGCCAGTAATAGGGTCAATTTATTATGAAGCTTCTATCGATCTTCTGTCTATAGTCTGTGGATTGTCCCCAGACGTACCCGGAAGAACGCACTGGTCGGCGCGAGAGGCCAGCCCCAGGGCTCTTCACGTCCATCAAACTGCCGGAAGCCGAGCCCCCAAACGGAGTGGCGCCCCTGCTAGACTTCCCGCGGGGGCGCATGAGACCAGTTACATTCCTCGGCGAGGGCCCATATGGGAGTGTGAGTATCCTGTCTGCTTTTTACTACAGAGGTCATCTCACACGCCTTTCAGCGCGAAGCGCGGTGGCGTGTGGGGGAGACTTATCAGTGCTCACTGCAGCATCTGATTTTCTCTTTTATTTTACTTTTTTAGGTAGATCACAATCTAACTAAAGGCAGTCGCCTTATATCTTGCGTTTGCCTAAACATTTCTGTACAAAACGCTAAGTGTCCAAAGTTTACCATGACAATACGTTGTGTCAATTTAAAACCACACATCATGGAATAGGTTGCTCTATTTTTCGAAAGTTGTCAGTCGTAATAAATAAAAATATCGTCTTCTAGAGGATCGGGAAGCTCTTCAGTTTCGTCTTTCTCTGCTGGTGTTTTAAATATACTAAACGCGGCTACCGTAGCAGCACTGAGAGCAGAAGAAGTGTTTGTCTTGGAGTTTGTAGGCTTCATATCGTCAACTTGGGGCGGGTTGTCTTTAACGGCTTCGTGGGAGACTTCAGTTAGCGACGTCATATCTTCTATGTCTACCATAGTACTGTCCATAGTGTTTGGGTCGACTTTAGCCAGAGTAGCATGCACATCGTCAAGTCTGTTCTTATCCTCCTGGTCTTCTGTAAATTTTAAATTAAATTTATCAGATCTTGATGAATGAGAATAATTATGGTTTACTTGTTCTGCCGAAATAACGATGTTTATATTAAAACTACTTATTGAAAAGTTTATTATGTATGTAAAATACAAATATTAAGAAACAATAACAACAATAAATTAATACTATAACTATAAATAAAATAAAACTAACTAAAACTAAATAAAATTAACAAAAGGTTCCCCCCGTGGCATGGACCCAAAGACACTGGCAGCATTACCTCGCTGTATAGCAATGCTGATACGTTGTGCAAGGTAGCTGCCAGCTCTTTGGTCTCCTGTAGTGTCACAAAGCCGTTTACAAATATCTTTGTAAAGACTTTTTGCGCTGGATGTTTATATTGAATCATAGATTTGTATTTTCATAGTGAATATATTTTATGTATAGATATGTAGTTATCGTTGTCCACTCTCATAAAATGCTAAAGATTTTCGCTAAAAGAAGCACGGTAAACATAAACGAAAAGTCAAACAAATGTTTTGTTAATATATGAAGTGTATTATTTTTAAATAATTCTCACCTTCTTGTTCATGTTTTGGCGTCAATTTACTTTTTAAATTCGATATGAACCCATCCATTTTTATCAATTTTGTAAAAATATAGTTTTAGAGTGCAGATGTAGGTGTTACTTCATTTCTTTGTGACAAACTGATGTCATTTTGTAATTTTGTGCCTCGAGATGTTATGTACTCCTGTAGGAATTTTCTGCCAGTACTATTACCTAAATCAACTTTATAAACCTTTCCAGAAAACTCGGATCTATTCTATGGTAAATTCCTCGTCAGGAAATGCAAAATAAAAACTTTTTAACAAAAAAATTAAACCGCCGAAAAAACTGAAAAGCAAAAAATAATACCTTTTATTGTTTGACCTTAATCTAGGTACCAGTTTGAAGTCGGTGCCTCAGCACGAGCCAGGAGGAGTGATAGAAGCCAATCAGGTAGACGATTATAAGTCCACTCCTCCTGGCTAGTGCTGAGGCATCGACTTCAAACTGGTACCTAGATTAAGGTCGAACAATAAAAGGTATTATTTTTTGCTTTTCAGTTTTTCCGGCGGTTTAATTTTTTTGTTAAAAAGTTTTTATTTTATACTTTTTTCCCAGCCTTGGGGCAAATTTTTTTTTTCCAAATTTATATAATACCAACTTCAAGGTATAAAAAAGAATTATGAAAAATCAGACTACTCTGTAAAAAGTTAGTCAATCATCCTCTGTTTTCCTACCCTTAGGGTAGGAATATTATTTCCAAATTTACATGGGACCACCCTTGGGGTATACGCTTTCCAATAAAAAAAGAATCATCAAAATCTGACTACTCTGTAATAAGTTATGCGTGGTCATATAGTACAATCAGTAACTGAACAATCAATCATCCCCTGTTTTCCTACCCTTAGAGTAGGAATATTATTTCCAAATTTAAATGGGACCACCCTCGGGGTATACGCTTTCCAATGAAAAAAGAATCATCAAAATCGGACTACTCTGTAAAAAGTTATGCGTGATCATACATTAAAAAAAAACTAATATACACGTCGACTTGAGAACCTCCTCCTTTTGTTTTCGTCGGTTGAAAAATTACTGATCACTAATAGAAGAATGATTGAAATTATGTATGTACAGTCAAGTGTAAAATTATGTACATAATGAAAGTTTCAAACATAAGTACCACAGACTCTTATTCCGACGCAATAAGGCCGTAGTAACACATTTTTGAGTGGTTCGAATAGATACTTATTTTTACACTTGACCCTACAAAAGTACCCAATATATTATTTAAAAGCGAAAAAGTTTTTCGGGTGCGCCGGTGGGATTCGAACCCACGTCTCCTGGGTATGCGCCCCAACGGGTGTTCTACCAATTGAACCACGTCGCATCCATTTCATTTTTCATTTTTCGCTTTTAAATAATCTTAGATTCGGTGAGCAGCCGTACTGCTAATAAAATAAATAATACCCAATATATATTTATGACTTAATAAATTAAAAGGATCACCAAATTGCACTGCGTTAAGTTCTTTTGTTGGAATTCTTTTTTGGCGGGTGCTTCATAATCTCGTGGATTTTTTTAGTTCCTCTTTTATCCATTTCCTACTTTTTGGTGTCTTACTTCTACACCGTTGTAGTGCATATAATATATGAAAAAAATTGTGGCATAAGAACCAACCCAATTAACTTGCACGATAAGGCTGATTTGCTGTTGTCCCCTGTGCCATTAATCAAAATTAATTGACATTTATAATCAATCATGAACTAATACTAATCGTTCCGAGCAGAGCACGGCTTTTCTCATTAATCGGGAGCCGTTAGAGTAATCTCGGGCCAGCTGTGGCGACCGGCAATCTACACTACTTACCTAAATACATACCTACTTAAATTAACATAAAAAAATTATATCGCACCAATATTGTAAATATGCGAAAGTTTGGGAGTATGTGTATATTTGTTACTCTTTCACCCCAAAAAGATTGGACAGATTTGCATGATACTAGGGGCGTTCAATAAAAAGTGAGAATGAGTATGTTATAAACAACTTTTACTAAATGTCATTTTATTTTTCGACATAGTCACCTTTTAGCATAATACACTTAGTATATCTTTTTTCTAAACTTAAAATTGCATTTTTAAAAAAGGTCTCATCTTGAGTACTTAAAAAATCTTGTACTGCAGCGACTACCGCGTCGTCGTTTTCAAATTTCTGGCCTCTCAGGTATTGTTTCAATCTCGGAAATAGGTGGAAATCACTGGGAGCGAGATCTGGTGAATACGGAGGATGCTTAAGGATATCGAACCCAGCATCACGAATTGCAGCCATTGCAACGGCGGACTTGTGTGCCGGGGCATTGTCCTGGTGGAACAGCAGAACTTTCGAGAGTTTACCTCGCCGTTTTTCGCGAATCTCATTGCGCAATGTTGCTATTTGTTTGGCGTATAATGTGCCCGTAATAGTGGCTCCATGCTCGAGATACTCAATCATTAATACCCCTTTACCATCCCAAAAAACAGAGCCCATGACCTTACCGGCAGATGGGCTCACCTTGAATTTCTTCGGAGTTGGAGATGATAGCCTTTTCCATGTCATAGACTGCAGTTTCGTTTCTGGGTCGTAATGATGGAGCCATGTTTCGTCCATTGTTATAAATCGCGCCAAAAAAAGTTCCCGGTCTTGCTGCATCAGGTTCAAAGCTTCTTGACAAATCTCTAGTCTAGTTTGTTTTTGCGTGTCAGTAAGCATTCTTGGTACCCAACGCGCAGATACCTTTTTCATACCCAAGCGTTCATGTAAAATATTATGCACGCTCCCCGTTGAAATCTTTACATTTTCAGCAATAAAACGAACCGTGACACGACGATCCGCCAAAACTGAGTTTTCGACTTTTTTCACAATTTCTTCAGTTACTGCTGTAGTAGGGCGTCCGGAGCGGGGGTCGTCCATTGTCGATGTTCTTCCACGTCTAAATTCGGCGCACCAACGTGCGACTGTCGAATACGGAGGAGCATTAGACCCTAAAGTGTCCCGCAAATCCAAATTGACTTGGTCCGTAGAAAAATTTTTCAAACACAAGTATTTGATAACGGCGCGCAGTTCAATTTTCTCCATTTTCGCTAACGTACTCAATAGCATTGCAAAGAAATTACCGTATATTTTTTTAAACAAAAGACAGTTAGTTTTTTTTTTCATAGCAATCAGCTAGATAGATTAGCTTTACCGGCCAGTATTTAATTTCGTAATATTAAAAGAGTTTGCATCTCATTCTCACTTTATATTGAACGCCCCTCGTATTTGGTAGAAGCTAGCTGAAGACCACGACATTATTTTCTGGAAATTAGTAGAATCCCGAAATTTTGATTCAACTTGTGCAAACCAGCGGCTTAAGGCTTGTTATTCCGAAATACTTACTACTTGATAGCCAACGCGGCAGTGGGTCCAGCCAAATATCGAAAAAAAAAGTCCCCGAAGTGGGTATAAGCACACGAACTCTTGAACGCTGTTTCCCACAAAAGTTGCTTTTCTATATAATCAAAATTAACCTTAAGTACACAATAGATCATATTCAAGCAAGTTCAATGAAAAACCGTAAGACTTTTTCTTAAAACCTTGTGTTACAAAGCAATGTAACCGTAACTACTAAGTACTGGTTCGAAAAAACTGTCATTGGGAAAATAACTGGTTGCTTCTAAATAAACATAACGGTTTTTAAGATAAATATCAATTGTAAACCGCTGTGTTAAGGATCTACAGTCACAAACGAAATATTTAGTTTTAGCACAATGAACTTATTTTAGGATTTGGATAATTGTTTGTACATGCTTGATGAAAAAAAAACAGCGGCACGCGCCGTTGTTTGCTGAGCATTCCTGCTGTAACTACGGCCATGGTGCCTGCGACCAACATAAAATACCGCTGTGCCGCACTTTATGAGTACACAGTTCCTCACCTTATTTAAAATAACGCAGGTCGTTACATGAACGAAATGAATAAACCCATGGATGTGTGTAAGATACAAATATATTCATTTATTCTACATTTCAGTCATTAATTAAATCCATTCAATGAAAATCCCGAAATATTTCCGTGAGATGAAATATTATTTTTCTACTCGTTGATTTTATTTAATCTGTCAATTATGTGTTTATAGACAAAATTGAAATCACATCGCATACTTTTTAATCTTGGATAGTCTATGGCACTTCGGACTCAACTATGATTATTATACAACGCTCTAAACGACTATAATAATTTCAAAATTAGAACTTAGTACTTCGATTGAGCGTCGTGAGCGCTTAGTGGAACGCACCCAATGTAATGTTGGAAATATCTGGCAAATTTGCTTCCATTTGAACACACTAACTTTTTTCTTCTGTTACGTGATTGGTTAGTAGGTAATTGAAGTAATTGGTCAATCAGAAACAGTCTTATAAAGACGTCTCATTAGTTATTTTTTGTGCTACGAAAATTTAAATGTTTTTCTTTCTTTCTTTCTTTCTAAAAGTTTTGTTTGTTATTTGACGCGAAATCGATGGTGTTAAATAAATAATCCCTAATTCAAATTAAACATGAGTGACAGTGACGAGATTAGTTTCGCCGCTACTCCAGAGGAGATAACTACTATGGCAGAGGAAGCAACGCTTACCTTGTTGCCAGAAAAATCTAAAAAGCTATACAACAGGAGTTATGCTAACTTCATGGAATGGCGGACGAAAAAGGTTATGTATGTACCTCGATAGACGATGATGACTCGTAGAAAAAGTATTGTATACAATAGTTACATAATTAGCTCTTAAAATCTCGTTTACCTTACTTAGGCCACTCGGCAAGCCTCGTGGCCTAAACACGGTACTCGACTTTAAGAGCCTTCATTATGCAACGATTGTATAAAATACTATTCTATGCTCTGAGCACCTACATGGTATTATACATGTTATTATTATCATCGTCGTGAGAAAAAGATTGAATAAGATGCTTATTCGCTCTTTTCAGAAATAATGTACCTACCTATAACACTCGTGATTAGATTATCAATTTGATTTTATATCAGGTTGTATTTTTATTGTTACATTTCCTCTTCTAAAATTAAAATTCGGATGGAATTCCCTATTAAATAAAAGGCCATTCTTAGAGAGTACCACAACAATGTCGCCAGCCTTCTTGTGTTAAATAGCTTTAAAAATAATCGGAAGCCATGAATTTTCCTTTTCATCTATCGATCTGAAATTAAATGGCCTCGTGGCGCGAGGTGAGCTATTAGGGCTCCGCCGTGGCCCCTGGCCGCCGCCGCGACCCGTGTAATTGCTTTACATCTCACCAAAACTACACACGCCCAATAATATATGAGTTACATGGCACATTTGCTTCTTCCCTTTACATAAATCCGTAACCAAATGAAACTTAAATAAAACCAAATAAAACCTAATGAAGTAGGAATAACTAAAGCAAAGTCTAACCACCGTCTGAGTTTAGTTTACATATGAATTATCCGCATATTTAAGGCTTAATCACTTCTCGGTTTAATCATGATGTTGGATGAAGCGTCCGGCTATCTAATGGATAATCTCAACTATCCATCTATCAGGAATCTCTAATGGAGATGGGAAATCGAACGGCGATATCTGTCTACTCGGATTATTGAAACCCGCCATTATATCTGCACAAACGCGCCGCTCCCGTCTGATTCAACAACGCAAGTAACAAGCGTCGCATCGGGATCCATTTTACCACCATTGTTGATTGTTTGTTAAATGAAGCTTATAGAATTTATCGAATAATGATGTTACAAAGGGATGAAAAACACTTCTATTTTTATTAGGATCAATTGTTTTAATTAAATGTGGTTTACAGTAATTTAAGAACTCATACTTATATTTCTTTCAGCAAAACTTGCACAAAATAAGTTATCTTTCAAATAGGTACCTAATTAATTACGAATGTGTTATTATGAATCTGACGTCTTCAATTTAAAGCACATCTACTTACATTTTTATTTATTTGGTAAGTTTTTATTTATGAAAACAAACAACAGATAAATAGGTACAATTGAAATAAATAATTAAAAAAAAACTAACCTAAAAATAACCTAGCTATATATACAATTCGCCTAAGTCCTGTCCCTGCGGAAGAGTGCCCATAAGGCTGGCAGCATTTCCGCGCTGGATTGTGAAACTTACATATTTACCATTTACTTTTTTTTAATGAGGAAATTTGTAGTTTTCTTATAAGAAATCATTAAGAAATTCAAAGTCAAGTCCATAAAAGAAGAAAAATCTCCTTATTTTTTTTGGTCAGTTTTGTGACTTTAAGGGTGAAGCCAGACGAGCGTAATTTTGTGAGTCGTGAGCGGCAGAATTTCGGTTGCGCCATACATTGTGTCACGTGATGACCCTGCATACTGTATGGCGCGACCGAAATTCTGCCGCTCACGACTCACAAAATTACGCTCGTCTGGCATCACCCTTATTCATACAGTTTAAATGGCTGAAACATAACTGACACAAAAAAATTGTATTGAAATTTAGGGTATTATAGGGTTCCGTGCCCAGAGGTTAAAAACCGGCCAAGAGCGTGTCGGACACGCCCAAGGTAGGGTTCCGTAGCCATTACGAAAAAAACAAGTAATATTTTTCTAAGGATTTCGTATGTGTACGGAATCATCCAAGTTTAGGTATGTTTTATACCTTAGGCTACTATTTACTCTTAAACTACAAATAATTTGTAAGCAATCTTAGCCGCTATAATTTTCCTAGTAAATTTGATATATTTACTACCATTCTGAATTTTTTCAAATTTTTCTACCCAACAGTTTAGATTTTAGAGGGGGGGACGGCCGATTTTAATGAAAATTTTCACTTTAAAGTTGAATATTTCGCAAACAGATCACTGAATAGAAAAATCATGTTTGCAACCCCGCAATGGTTTTAAAAGACCTATCCAACGATACCCCACACTATAGGGTTAGCCGAGAAAAAAAAAATCACCCCCACTTTACGTCTATGGGAGGTACCCTAAAACATTTTTTTTTACTTTTTTTTATTCAATCACTTTGTCGGCGTGACTGATATATATATTCATGCCAAATTACAGCTTTCTAGTACTAACAGTCTCTGAGCTTAGCCGCGGACAGACAGACAGACGGACAGACATGGCGAAACTATAAGGGTTCCTAGTTGATTACAGAACCCTAAAAACGGGACCCTATTACTGAGACTCCGTCCGTCTGTCTGTCCTTCTGTCACCAGGCTGTATCTCATGAACCGTGATAGCTAGACAGTTGAAATTTTCACAGATGGTGTATTTCAGTTGCCGCTATAACAAAAAATACTAAAACGCAGAATAAAATAAATATTTAAGGGGGCTCCCTTACAACAAACGTGATTATTTTGCTCGTTTTTGCTAGATATTGATAACAGTAACAGGTAGACGCTTGAAATATTCACAGAATATTTAGTTATATAATCACTTTCAAAATAAATAATTAAATTAAAATGAAACATTTGTTTAATATATATATTAATAATTATTATTTGTTTAATATATTTTTTTAATTGTATTAAATACTTAAGATGTATGTAATTTAATAACAATGTAGATCTGATTGAAAAAAATATACCATGTTGAGTTTCTTGCCGGTTTCTTCTCAACAGGGTTTTTTCCGAACCGGTGATAGATTCTTCGACGTTCATAGGAGCATCAATTGATGCCTAAATTGAATAAAGAATTTTTGACTTTGACTTTGATTTAAGGGGCTCCCATACAAAAACGTGATTTTTTTGCCGTTTTTATAGATAGATAATGGCACGGAACCCTTTGTGCACGAGGCCGACTTGGCCGGTTTTTTTTTCAATCATCAAATTCAATAGCGCTCTTGATTCCGAATAAGAAAACTTAAAAACTATCTAATTCTAAAAAAAAGAAGGGGGAACTTTTTAAATTTAAAATGCCCTTGTAATCAAAAAATCGCATTATTCCATACAATTTTGAAAATTTACATTGGCTCGTTTTTGTCTAGCTAATATTCCGGCCTGTAGGTGATACTGGCGGTAGAGGTACTCCTTGGTCATGGCCTGCGCCGAGAACATGGCGCGGCTGCGCCGGAGCAGCTCGCCGCGCGGCCGCCACGCGCCGCCCAGCCGCACGCACGCGCAGTACCGCTTCTGGCACGCGCTGACTGACAGCCTTACAATCGCAGTCAGCACACCAAAGCACAGACATAACATTAATATCCAGAATCCAAAGCTATGCGCCAAAGACCCCGTTTCAAGTAACGATCTAATTTCGATATAAGATTCTTTTATGAAACCATAAAGCAGCAAAACACTCGACGCCACCCAGGCTGACCTCATATAAATTTTAGGCCTAATCCCTTGCATAAAGTGAACATCTTCGCAAAAGGTACCCAATCCATACCACAATACGAACACAAAGCATTCTATCAAAACAATAAAAACAGGTATTAACTGACTAAATCGTCTGTATGAACCCGTTTGCATGACTCGTGCAGTGTTATTAAAAAACAGTAATGTTATACAAAATAAACCAGCTACACCAAAGAATGATACTATGCCTGGATGTTTGGCTACGCTATTAAACTTTGCAGCAAAAGTTTCTAAAAGGTTGAAAAATATCAGCATGACTGTTCGCAGTCCAAAGCATGCTTGGCAACTATATACTAGTATTGGCCACAATGAAGTAACATTGTACTCTTGCAGCATTCTTGGAATTCTTTCATATATAAGAGACATATGAGGAGTAGTTAAAACATACTGCGGGGAGCAGGAATACCGATACGCATATGGACAGGACATCATGGCCGTAGTGCAGACAGTGAGCAGCGTGAAGGCGGCGGCCGCGGCCACGCTGACGGCCGCGTTGGCGTAGCACGGCGCGCGGAACGAGCAGCTCGCGCCCAGGTTCACCGCCAGCCCCGACCCCAGCCCGAGGGAAAATATCACCTGATTCACCATTCGGGATAAATCGAAGTCTTTAGTAAACTTAGTCCAGTCTGCGTCAAAAGCTTCCTCAAATTTCTTCACGATTCCTTTTTGAAGCAATGTTCCCATCATTAATATTAAGAAGCCAAGTATAGGATATATTGAAAATACGGCTAGAAACCACTTCATAGATTTCTTCCGCTTGAAACAGCTCAAGTACAGCACAATGCAGGCTATTCCTGATGGTAAGGCCACCTGCCACGATATATTGTACCCATTCTTCTGTTCAACGTTCAAAACAACAAATCTCCAATACTGATACTCAGGAAATGTGGTGTAAAGCGTTTCACATGATTTCTCTGCTTCCTCGGGATACGGTAATTTCAAACAATCCTGATTTACTGTGTAATTACGCACAAAAATGTTACAATTTTTCGTAGCCCACTTGCCACACGTATAATATGGGATAGGATTTTCGAAACTTATCAAAAAATAATGAAGACAAAATGCAACGCTGATATAATTATGAAATAAAAGGAGAACTTGCCAAAATATTATAATATAGCCAAAGTGAGATAAAAATGGGCGTACCGTCCACATGTTGAGAGAGTTCAGTCCCGTGAACTGACCGATTATTAATTCCATGTATAAAAGAGGAATACCCAATAATATGAACAAAGTCACAAACACTAACATATAACCAAATGTACCATGATATACTGCGGAGTTCGGTACAGTAGCGGACACCGGTAATCCTATTGTCTGAATAGTCAAAAACATTAAGTACACTGATCTCTTTCCCCAACTCCCTTCGTAATTTTTACTGGTTTCCATCTTTGCGCTGTACCTACTAGGCAATATATTAAACAAACTAGCGCGCCTGTTTATCTCGCGGCCATGCTGTTTCATTTATGACGTTCATGACCATACTGTACTTAGGCTTTTGTGACTATAGTTAACCTATAACATAATGTACGTGAGTATAGGTAATTCTATATTTCATACTAAATACAAACTGAAATATGGATGCACAGAAAAAAAAACAGAAAAAAGACGAGCGCTGGGACTCGAACCCAGGTCCTCAGCATTCCGTGCCGTGTGCCATTCCCCTACACCATCACTGGCTTTGCTTTGAGCTTTGCTCGGTGTTCTTTTTTTGCTTAAACTTCAAAACACGCATTTTCCCAAAGATAGAGCTAAGCTAAATCGATTGTTCACCCCTGAAAATCCCTACAGAGTTAGAGCCCAGAAATAAATATAAAAAGGAAATGTTTGTTTAAAAGTTCCATACATACGTGCAATCACGCCTTCCAAAGCGGTAGCCAGAAATTATTTATTCACACCTGCTATGATACCCTCATCATCAATATCACCATCATTAGTCTTTCAAAGATGCTCGCTGGTTTCTATTCGGTCCGGTTTATTAGATGGTTTCAGTTTTTTTTCTTGTTTTTTTAAAGGTTACTCTTTCGCGGTAAAACAGCTGCACGGATTTGGATGACATTTTTATCCTGGTTTATTTTACCCTGAAAAAACCGGCCAAGTGCGAGTTGGACTCGCGCACCGAGGGTTTCGTACAAATTTATATTTATCTATGAACATCCAGTCTTAGCAGACCCCTGCTCCTAAGCAAAATGGGCGCAGTGTGGGACCATTGTAGATTGGTTACTGATATAGACAGATAGAGAGAAAAAAATTATGCTTTTCGCAATTTTTCCTTTAACATGCTTCGTACCAAATTTCAAGATTCTGAGTTCACGGGAAGTACCCTGTAGGTTTTGATTCCCATGCGAGTAGTTGCGAGTTTGAAAATATGCGGCTTAAATTGCTTTTTCTTTTGATTGCGTTGACATAGAAGTTTGATTTTATTACAGCTTAAAGGTATTATAGACTTGAGTATTTGATATGAATTTAAATTTAATACCTCTACGCGTTCATGAGTAAAGGGGAAGTAACTTTAAAATTATTAAAAATATTTTTATTATATTATGTAACTAAAAATTTACGGTTTTCGCAATTTTTCCTTTATCTGTGCCAAATTTCAATATTCTGAGTTCACGGGAAGTACCCTGTAGGTTTTGATTCCCTTGCGAGTGTCGAAAATTTGCGGCATAAAATAGATTGGTTACTGATATAGACAGACAGACAAAAAATTATGCTTTTCGCAATTTTTCCTTTATCTGTGCTATAAGACCTTACTTCGTACCAAATTTCAAGATTTTGAGTTCACGGGAAGTACCCTGTAGGTTTTGATTCCCTTGCGAGTGTCGAAAATTTGCGGCATAAATAGATGGTTACTGATATGGTGATATAGACAGACAGACAAAAAAATTTGTGCTTTTTGCAATTTTTCCTTTATCTGTGTTATAAGACCTTGCTTCGTACCAAATTTCAATATTCTGAGTTCACGGGAAGTACCCTGTAGGTTTTGATTCCCTTGCGAGTTTCGAAAATATGCGGAAATTTGCATCATAAACGGCTGTATCTTTTGATTGCGTTGGCTTAGAAGTTTGATTTTTTCACAGCTCCAAGGGAAAGTAGACCTGAGTATTTGATATAAATTTCAGCTTGATACCTCCACGCGTTCCTGAGAAAAAGGGTGGTGACAGACGAACGGACGGACAGCAAAGTGATCCTATAAGGGTTCCGTTTTTTCCTTTTGAGGTACGGAACCCTAAAAATGGCATGGCACCCACAAGATAGCGATAAACGAATTCCCCGCAAACGAAGTCGCGAACAACAGCTACTTATTACGCAATAATTACGAAATATACTTACGTTATTGCTTACGTTTAGCAAGTTTTGGGAACTGAAATGTTGTAAAGGTTGTGAACGTTTGAAATTTGGATACAATAATATAACGGGTCGCGAGCTGGAGCAAGCGCAGCGTCGCCGCAGCTGCCCAGGCGGCCCTGAACTCCGCCGGACCACAAAAATGCTCATAAAAATTGATTACTGACCGTAGCAAGAAAATGCAATCTGCTCATTCCAGCATTTAGGGGGGGCTCTCCGCGTTCACGACTTCGCCCACACCCCCTCACCTGCTTCACACCCCTCAACCAACGCTTTAATAGCTTGCGGCCCTTATTTTATTTTTTCACTATGTAATTTCGGCGCTGCGCTCTTTGAATTGAAAGCTAAATTGAAAACTTAATTAGATGGTAACTAAATTAAAAATTTATATTTATACAATGTTACGATTAATTGCTTAAATTATGAATTTAATTTATTAGAACATGTGCCAAATGCAGATAACCGAAACCTCAGACTTTAAAAAAAGCCGGCCAGGTGTGAGTCGGACTCGCGCACCGAGGGTTCCGTACAAATTTGTAGGTATGCCAAAATATACGCCGTAAACAGCCGTATCTATTATAAACCAGTATTAGCAGAGCCCTAACTTTTAAGTAAAATGTACCTACGCAGTGTGGGATAATTTTCATTTGGTATATCGGGGCCCCCTTACAAAATTACACATGTATAGTTTCAGCTTTTTTCCTATACTTGTAGTAATAAGACTGTATTACTCGCCAAATTTCATAGTTCTAGGTCAACGGAAAATACCTTTTAAATTTGAATTCCCTTGAGAATGTCGAAATATAATGTACTTTTTTTGCGGCATAAACGGCCGTATCTTGTTGATAACTTAGAAGTTTGATTTTTTCACAGCTTCAAGGGATTGTAGACTTGAGTATATGGCTTTAATTTCAACTTGATACCTCCATAGGTTTCCGAGATAAAGAATCGTTTTCAAAAATTGTACACAATTTAAGGGATTTAATAAAAACAAAACTTAATCGATTCCTTTGTGTGACGAAAGATACCCATATATTTTGTATGACTAACTTTCGTTACAAAAAGGAAGCGATGGTGATTTTGTTTTGATTAAGCCCTTAACAATGAACAATTTTTTTGGAAACGACCCTGAAGGGTCTTGATCGGACGGTCGGAGTGAGGTGAAGGGTTCCGTTTTTCCTTTTCAGGTACGGAACCCTAAAAGGTCCTAAGCTTTAGTAAGTTACGTATGTTATGGGTGCCATAGCCGTTTTTACGTTTACACCTTCTCAAAATATGTATGTGCGCTTATACGCGTAATAAGTACCTAAACTGTTTGAAATGGCAAGAAATCGACATAACTTACTACTGCAATAACAAACAAATTATTTCTTTAATTAATGAAGGTTCATTACAAACGAATAAATATAGTTATAACAGCACATCACAATTACTCCGGAATTTATTTGCTTACAAGTTTTACGAGCTCCGACTGCTCGCTGAAAGAAAAAAGAAGAGCGATAGAGCACTCCAGTTTTCCATTAAAATGGAACGATATTAAATTATAATTAAAACGTGTACTTCGTCCCTTAAAGTTGAGAGAAGAAATTGTTAATGTTCAAACTGACTCTTGCAAGTATTATTCCGATCATGCTTAGCAAATTTCCTCCGTTTGCCCCAAAACGTAAATATTATGGCCCAATTTAACGCATTATCATCATTTCTCATTAGTAGCTATTTCATTTTATCATTAAACGTGGTTTAAGCTTGATAGTTCCATACATTATGGCACTAATAATTTGAGCCTAATGCTAATCAATATAGAATTATTTATGTCAAAACCTTATGTTACCATGATAAAGGAATAAAGTAGATAATAAGTAGATAAAATCTAGTCTCAGCACTTATATTCTTTAAAACAGGTAATAATTACGCCAAAACAGTTGTAAAGTCGTAAATTATTATTAGGGTATACCGTATCAATTTATTGCACGAAATTTCAAGGTTTGACTCCACCAACCAAAGCACCCTAAGCTTACTCCGAAAACTACGACACTAACGTAACAAAAAAGCGAGCGAGATAACTAAGTTTGTGCCGAGCAAACCGAGAGGAACAGGAGTAAAGCCGTTGAAAATCGGAACAAAAATGACTCGCTATGGTTCCTTGTTAATCTTATTAACTTCACTCCATCCGGTGCATGGCTTACTGGCGCTGAGCGAAATAGCGCTTGTAG
Source organism: Archips crataeganus (assembly GCA_947859365.1). Classification (NCBI taxonomy): domain Eukaryota; kingdom Metazoa; phylum Arthropoda; class Insecta; order Lepidoptera; family Tortricidae; genus Archips; species Archips crataeganus. Next base: position 16,718,465 of record OX402045.1, on the reverse strand, counting down.
CCAGGTAAAGAATAACAAACATCTAGTATTCCTGCATTATATTCAGGTTTTGGGACTTCTTGATAAAAAATAGTTAGGTAATAGACTTCATAAAGCCACGCTTACCTACTTTATGTAACTACCTACTACTGTAAACAGCTAAAATCAATGATTTACGTCAACTATTTGCCGTTACTGAGAAATAAGGCCCAGCTCCTGTACCACAAAAATTACAAGTCTTACAAATCGACATATTAAACTTTTTAACTTTTTCATACAATAAAAACCGGCCAAGTGCGAGTCGGACTCGCGCACGAAGGGTTCCGTACAATTATCTATAAAAATCACGTTTGTTGTATGGGAGCCCCCTTAAATATTTTTTTTTATTTTAATTTAATGATTTATTTTTAAAGTCAATATAATTATAGTTAAATATTCTGTGAATATTTCAAGTGTCTACCCTACCTGTTGCCGTTATCAATATCAAGCAAAAACGAGCAAAAAAATCATGTTGGTTGTATGGGAGCCCCTTAAATATTTATTTAATTCCATTTTTTAGTATTTGTTGTTATAGCGGCAACCGAAATACATCATCTGTGAAATTTTCAACTCTCTAGCTATCACGGTTCCCGAGATACAGCCTGGTGACAGACGGACAGACGAACAGACAGACAGACAGACGGACGGACGGACGGACGGACGGACAGCGGAGCCTCAGTAATAGGGTTTCCGTTTTTACCCTTTGGGTACGGAACCCTAAAAAGACAATGGTGTAGAATTCTAACACTCCTAACGTTTGCTGATATAGGGGCCTGGTAGTTACAATAATATTTTCTGGGGGCTGTACAGATTTACACCAAGAACTAGAGGGAACTAGAGGGTCGCATTCCTGAGTAGGATAATATTGTGGCTTACTGGGTGGGTGGATGAATGGGGGTAAAAAAAATAACAAACGACGTTACAAAGAGTGTCATCCAAAGAAAAAAAATATCATATAAGATATCCAAGAAATGGCCCACGTGAGTAAGTAAAAATATTTTAAGTAGGACGATTCCTAAATCTAATATCTACTCAAATAAAAACAAAAAAGTACCTACATCTATCTATCTAATATCTAATACCTTTAAACGAGCAATTCTTGTATATATATTATATAATCAGGATCTCGGAAACGGCTCCAACGATTTCGATGAAATTCGGTATGTGGGGGTTTTCGGGGATGAAAAACTGATCTAGCTATGTTTCATTTTCAGAAAATCGCTTTTACTCGTGTTTTCCGGCTATTTTTGTTTGCATCAGAATACAAAGCTAAATTTCGCCGGCTTCGAGCAAACCAAAATAGCACAGTAGAAATCGGGTGGTCGCGGATCCAGCCGACCTCGGTTCGATTCCACGTTTTTTTTAAGGTTTTTAGTCTTTTTTTTAAGTTTATTTTTCATGAGAAAACGTCAAGTTTCTTCTTTTGTGAGAAAAAGTTACTTTTTGTGAGAATGGTATTATAGGGAACGTGCAGTAACTATAGGCGGCAGCACTAATGCGACAGAAGAGACACTATGCGGACAGTAAAACAAACTTATCAAGGTAAAACATTCAAATTGATGGCACCCTTATGGCACCAGTTGGCAGCACCGTCTATGTGCACGTTCCCTATTGGGAGCACAGAACAGGAAAAACCGGTTGTCTGTATAGTCGGTTTACGGACGATAGTTTAACGTGACTCACCCCTCCACCCCCCCCCCCGGTGTTTTTGTCAAATATCCTGAAAACGGTGCATCCTACGGCAAAATCAATGAAATTTTCATCCCCCCTTTGACACCCCCACACTCCCTCCCCCGCATCCCCCCCGCACCCTCCCCCCTCTCACCCCCCACCCCTCCGGTGTTTTTGTCAAATATCTTGAAAACGGTGCATCCTACGGCAAAATCAATGAAATTTTCATCCCTCCTTTGGAACCCCCGAACCCCCTCCCCCGCCCCCCCTCCCTCGCACATATATAATCAGGATCTCGGAAACGGCTCCAACGATTTCGATGAAATTTGGTATGTGGGGGTTTTCGGGGATGAAAAATTGATCTAGCTTGGTCTTATCTCTGGGAAACCGGAAAACGCTTGGTACCGAGTTTCAGCCCGAGCAGAGCTCGGTCGCCCAGGTACTTATAATACATTTAATATAGCATTTTAACTAGTTACATACTTGGTCAAACAAATTATTTACACATTTAAGATTGTTTTCGAATTGTTGCACAATAGGCTACTTTCCTAACTAGTCAGTCTTTTAGATTATCAAAAAATATTGGACACGTATTTTTTATTTTGTCAATTAAACAAAAAATTACAAAGATATGGCGCGTTGAAGTTTCGCGTGACGTCACTTGTTCCTACACTTTGTATGAGCGTTTTAGGAACAAGTGACGTCACGCCTCGTCACGCGGAACTTCAACGCGCCATATCTTCGTAATTTTTTGTTTAATTGTCAAAAGAAAAATTACGTGTCTAATATTTTTTGATAATGTAAAATACGGACTAATAAGAATTATTATATTTTTACCTAGGAAACATCCCTATTGAGTGGTTAAATTTTTTATACAATATGTAGCAAATGACGTAATATCCTCTAAAGATTGACAAAAATAACTAACCAGAGTTATTGCAGTAACAATAATCAACAAAATCTAACATCAAGTAGCGCTATATTAGTGAAGTTATAGAATTTCATTCTACTGCTTTAGAAAACAACTTGCATTTATACTTAGTAGACCACGCTGATCCCAAGGGTCAACGATACTACTAGGTCGATATAAACGTTTCCAGTCCTACGTAAATTTTAAATAACCTAGTACCTAAATTATCCTCTTTTATAACCATTTTCGTCTACTATCTCGGTTACCACTATATTTCATACAAAACAACGTACGAGTATACAGGCTATATTTAGGAGTCCATTCATTTTAAAAATTACCACTCTGTACTTGTTAAATACTAGGTATGACTTTCAAATAAGACAACTAGCTAACCTGTTTTTACCAAAGACAGCGGTAATACCTACCACACAAGCTTAAATGGGTACTTACTTAAAAAAACTTGCCAAGTCGAAGTTATTCACTTTTGTGCAGCAACCATTACTTTTACTTCCTCTGGAAATCCTTACTCGCGCACATTGACAACCTACCCTTTCTTTTTGTAGTCCGTTGTTTGCCGGAGAGCGCGTTTGTTCTACAGGAAGTACACAGAACTGCGGGACACCTGAACAAACAATATACTTTAATTCCATTAGTTAGAGGTTCACTTCTTTTATTCGCATTTTTATAAAGTGGTTTACTTAGTTGTTTACATTGTGGACTGGAAGAAACATAAGTAACTTAGCTTTTAAATTGGTATTTTCCTTAAACCAAACCGTAATGATTATACACACGAACTAGTTTAAGTACTAAGTAGGTACACCTTAAGTAGCAAAGGGGAGCTTTTTCTCAAGGCCTGTAAATCCGCTAGGCGCGAAGCCATTTTCTACGCTCGGTAAACTTAGAAACTGGGCCAAAGTAGGCTTTTGCGAAATATACAGGAAATTCTCTACCCTCCCTCGCTATATTACATCAACTATTTCTGTGGAAAGTTCTCACGTACCACGAAGTAAAAATGTAAATTTCTATCCTTTTATCTTTTATTTTTAATATGTATTCGTACCTATGAAAATCTGTATACGCTCATAGCTGAGGTGAAATGTGTTTGCATGTGCTCTTAGTAGAGCTGGTAATTGCTGTGGGAAGTTAAAAATTTTACTGAGACGAGAAACACATAGCAAATCTCTGACAAATATACGTATAAACCGAGACTGGGGAACGAACCCAGATTCTTATATTTCGTGACACCTCCGCATCGACCAATTCACCATCCTTAGTGGTCGGCAAACCAAAAATATTAAAATGCAAGTAAGAAAAGTCTGAAATAAAAATTACGACCTACATCAGAAAACATTAAAAACTTCTTCTTAGCTTTCTTGGCACTTTCATTCCCAGCGAACCAGATTCGAACGTAGCGTCGGATGCAGAATTTCATTTGCATATCCATTTTAGGCATTCAATCGCCGAATCCGAATCGTAATTGGTTGCATAGGATTGAGGATGGTTTAAAAAATCCAGCTCTTTTTTTCTGCAACAGGCAGTTCCTGAATCACTTAGTCTATTTAGAAACAAATATCCTAAAATTTTTAACAATAAAAGCGGAGTTAACGGAAATCTGAATTTTATTTAGCTTTCGACAACAACAACGTTTCATATTGAAACTTCTACTATCTGCTAAATAATTTTCATCAGGTTAATTAGTTTCACAAAAACAAGATCAGTACTTTTTATTCCTATATTCTCAACTGCTAGGTTTAGAGACATGAACATTGGCACGGGTGTTTCTTATGAAATATTGATGAAGACCACGACGTAATTTTTGGGAAGTCCTACTGGAATTTTCGGAAATTCCTGGAATTGCAATTCAAATGCCAAATCAATATTAGCCGGGTTGACGCGAGCGAAGTCACGGGTAAAGCCCATTTAATTAATAACAGTTGTTTTAAAAAGCGTTGTTCGATAGAAAGATATTAGGTATGTCAAAATTTATCCACATCTTTTAAGTGAAAAGATTTTATTATGTGTCAACAGCTAAACTCAAAAATGTCTCAACCGATTTAAAAAAATCTTTCACCTATAGAAAGCTAATCATGGACGAGTAACATAGGCTGCCTATATTTTTATCTTGAGAGCGTTTAAAATAAATAAATAAAATAAATAAATAAATAAATATTAGGGGACAATCTTACACAAATCGACCTAGTCCCAAACTAAGCAAAGCTTTTACTATGGGTACTAGACGACGATAAACATACTTATATAGATAAATAAATACTTAAATACATAGAAAACATCCATAACTCAGGAACAAATATTCGTGCTCATCACACAAATAAATGCCCTTACCGGGATTCGAACCCAGGACCTCTTGCTTCGTAGGCAGGGTCACTACCAACTAGGCTAAAGCGGTCGTTAAATCCCCACTTTATGCTGACAAAATTGCGGGCAACAGCTAATAATCATCATCATCCCACCTATATACGTCCCACTGCAGGGCACAGGCCTCCTCTCAGAATAAGAGGGGTTGGGCCGTAGTTCCCACGCGGGCCCAGTGCGGATTGGGAACTTCACACACGCCATTGAATTCCTTCGCAGGTGTGTGCAGGTTTCCTCACGATGTTTTCCTTCACCGTAAAGCTCATGGTAAATTTCAAATGTAATTTCGCACATAAATTCCGAAAAACTCAGAGGTACCTACGAGCCGCGATTGGAACCTACGACTCTCTGCTTGAGAGGGCATAGGTCAAACCACTAGGCCACCATGTCTAATAAGAGTAATAATAAATAATCATGATTGTGTTGCAGCTCCAGATCTGCGAGACGGATGGTATCGAGGAGTTGAGCGACGAGGAATCGCCGACCGGTACCCGCCGACGCCTTGTCGTTGTCAAGACACTGTGGCGAGGCTGCCATAACGATATCAAGTGCGTACCCTTCACCTACGGATAGCCACGCACCACTGACTTTTATTAACCATAAATAAAATAGCACTAAAAATCGGTTATGCGTGGCTTATAAAACATTGTAAAAATGTTTATTTAGGTCGAAAATATAGAGTATAGAATACCCATCCAGAAAGGTACATGCGGGAAACCGTTAGCGTTAAGGATAGTAGGTTGGGGGTAGCTGCATTAGAGAGATCTCTTTCCAGGCGGATGTTATGCCTGGGGACCGAAGTCCGATGGATGAAAGTTGGACGTTGTATTTATGCAGCCGAGTTGAGAAACTTCGATAGTGCGGTGCAAGATGTAGTAATTAGTTTCTTATGTGATGACTAGATGGCGCTAGCAGTCGCTACATAGGCATATCCTCCTGAGGCCCACGAAAATTTTGTTTCAATTACCTTTAAACTTTATGTCACTTTTGAGTGAGTTCGATATAACATTAGCAGTAGGTAAGTCCTATATAAAGGACTAATTCTAATGTGACATCGAACTCACTCATAAGTGACATACAGTTTAAAGTTCATTGAAACAATATTCTCGTGGGCCTACATATACATATTTCGTTACTTAACATGTAATTTTATGGAAAAGTCAGAAAATTAAAAACCAATTAACATTTATTAAGATCAAACAACACAAAAACTGTTAAAATCTACTAAACAACATCTTTAATTAAATAAATAATAAATAAATAAATATTAGGGGACAATCTTAATCTTACACAAATCGACCTAGTCCCAAACTAAGCAAAGCTTGTACTATGGGTACTAGACGACGATAAACATACTTATATAGATAGAAAACATACTTATATAAACTTAAATAGGTACATAGAAAACATCCATGACTCAGGAACAAATATTCGTGCTCATCACACAAATTAATGCCCTTACCGGGATTTGAACCCAGGACCTCTTGCTTCGTAGGCAGGGTCACTACCAACTAGGCTAAAGCAGTCGTCTGAAGCGGTTGCCTATGTTTCGCCTGAAAATTGAAGGGGCGCCAACAAAAGAACTCAAAAAACGCAATGACATGACAACACGTACTGTTTTTTATACGGGCCTATTTTAAGCACTGGTATGCTCGATCTTTAAATTTTGTGGCGTACATATATTATTTGACAGAGGAAGGACAGAGGAAACATTGAACACATTTAGAATCACTGCACAGCCACATACGTCGAGCAAACGGTTTGAGGTTAACAAACTATATTTTGAACAATGGTAAGTTTGTACTTCGAGGAACTTTACTTTGAAGTTAGTTCATTTGAAGGGATCAATGAGAGGCACCTACTCGTGATGTAAGGTATCAAATCAATGTTTACTGAAACAGAAATACTTACTCTTCGTTTTAACGTAAGTAATATGAAAATCCATTCGAATATCTACATATTTAACTTTACAAACGCGAAATGTCTTGCTAAGTTTATCTCAAAAAAAAATTAAAGTACGAGCAGCCAGTCTTCTCTGCTTACTTATTTATGTACAGTCAGCCTCAGAAGACTCTGAACACTTTAGTACTTTGCCGCAATAACCAGTTATATTGTGAGGTTTGATAATGTTAGTGAAAGTGACAAATTACTATAGTGTTCGTTCAGCGACTTCTGAGGCCGACCGTAACATACAGACATAACTTCGGAGTAGATAAAGATCACGGAATGCCATTGGCAGCATAATCTGTTATTTTTTATAAAAAATAAAGTTGTCTATAAGTACTTAAAGTTGTAGGTGTGTTGTTGTTCCTGACGAAGAATTGGAGGTATTTTTTCTTAAAGAGTTTACGGTTTCAGGGCGGCGTTTGCCAGAGAAGCGACATGGGGCGCTGGGCTGAAACACCCTCAGCTCGCGAGAGTGCTCGGCTTGAGTCTGCTCGAACCCCCGTGCGCGGCCCTCGACCGCGGCAACGCTGCACCCTTGCCATCGATATTGAAACCGGACAACAAGTTGAAGTATGCAGTTTCAAACTACCCAATGCCGTTACTAGCCTTTATGTACCCAGCGCGACCCTGGGTCTCCCCACATCTAGCAGCACGCATCCAGCTTAAACTAAACGAAAAAAGCTTTATGTTCACGTAATATAAGCGTAAATGGTATCAAATCGGGTCGGTCCTGTTCGACGAGCCGAGCGGAGCCGATCGACATCGCTTTCGTTCTTGTTGAATGGACAAAAGGCTTAAGCCGATTCTGCGTCGGTAGACGTGGGGAGATCCTATAACTGCGTCCATGGCACCAACCCAAAAGTTAATCCCTTGTCTAGTCATTTCTTCACCCCATGCTTGAGCACCGCTGGTGCCGTCCTAGTTACGACACTGAAGTCACGGTGCGATTAGGCGGTCGTCAAATGCACTAAGATATGCCTTTTTTTTACAGTTATTCGAGTTTGATTCACATATGCTGCCAGATCGCCGCCGGCATGAAATACCTGGAGTCGTTCGAGTTAGTGCACCGGGATCTCTCTGCTCGGTAAGACCCCTTTTCGCATAAGATAGAATTCAAAGTATGAGGACTGCTGAGTTTCTGGAAATATGGCCGATCGCACACATGACATTGTCGTACCAACTAACAGACAGTTGTTTATTTTGGCTAGTGTTTCTGTTGGCATTTTGAGTATAGGTTTAATTCTTTTTGATTTCAGAAACGTAACAGTAAGTGACGAACTCAGCGTTAAGGTGTCGGACTATGCTATGTTCTGCGAAGAGTTCGTTAGTGACTACCATGTCATGCCAGATGGCTCGCGATTCCCCTTAAGGTGGATGGCCTGGGAAAGCTTACTGATGGTACGCTTGATCTTTTAATGCTCTAATCACACAACTACTGTAGGTCTATGGTGTGTGTTTATATATGCGTTTGTCTTTTACAGGGCATGTACTCGCCAGCTAGCGATGTATGGTCATTCGGTGTCACTGTGTGGGAGGTGCTTACATTCTGTACCGCTAAACCTTTCGAAGAAATGGATGATGACCAGGTACGTTTTTTTTTCAAGTTACATATAGTTCTATTGAAAAACCCTCAACTTATAAAGCAACCGCAGATAACCGCACCCATAAAAATATGTCAATTGATTGGTGGTGTCAAAAATTAGCTATTAGAACGACATCTAATACATGTCCGTGGTGTCAACATTGTAGGTGGTGGCGAACGCGAGCGAGTGGCGTCGCGGCGGGCGGGGCGCGCGCGTGCCGGCCGCGCCGCCGCCGCGCTGCCGCCGCGAGCTCTACGACCTCATGCACGAGTGCTGGCGCCGCGAGCCGGCCCAGCGCCCGCGCTTCAACGACCTGCACCGCTTCCTCGAACGCATGACGCACGGATTCAAACCACCTCACAACACGCACCGCTAATACTCGCGCGCTCATTCCACAAGCTAGGCTAGACCAATGGGATATTATCAAGTCGCAACGACATCCCCTTTAGATAGGATTTAACATTGATGGAAACTCCGGATAGAATTGATGTTTACTTAGTTAATTGACGGCTGATTATCGTCTACATTGACTTTTAGGGAGTCATGATCTTATACATGTGTGTCTACATATTATAACGGTCTAATTATTTAATGATTTTAATGAAAGTCATAATTTCCGAATTACAATCATTAATATTCGGCCTAAACTTCAGATAAGGTGATCCGATACAGAATGAACAGTCGACTGCTCGATATTATATCCGGTGTGGTCGAAATCAAGGTTGTACCCCAGTCTTTGTTGCAGTTAAGTATTATTTGTAAGCAAGATAAGGTATGCTTACGTATTGGGACACTGTATAACATCCCATGTTTTGGATATATGAGACTGGTAGGAAAAATTGAGCAGTATTAAGTTCAGTATTAAAGTTACGATAATTTTAGGTAGGATAGATAGTAGGTTAGAGCATGTTCTAGAAATCATGCGGCTTTGCATTTGCTCTGTGTACTTGAGCATCGCAGACGTGTCCAGTCCACTGGCTCAGTCGGTCCAGTCAGCAAGTACACAGGTCTGTTCGCAAGGGACACGGTATTCTGCGGCCTCGCATTCCGGGTTGCAAGCTAAATGTAGGTTTCTGAACTGCTATCTGTATAGAGATTTCAATGCATTCACTAATTTACTTGTACATTTGATCATGTTTTTAAAATATAGATATAACTTTGATAGCGTTTCAGAAATTTACTAGTCCCGATGACGTCGATTCTCTGATCGGTTTGAATGGATTAAATTTGTCTGTTTGATAAATTTCTCAAACAGATAGATGTTTGATAAATTTCTTCCTATTTTTAAGTGTGGAAAAGTTTAATGTGTGGTTGGGGTACATAATTGGAGTCCTACCTATGTGGAAGACGTAAGGAAAGAGCCAATTTAAATGTGCTGCATTCCGCAACATCTAGATATTAAGATGTTTTTTTTTGTATAGAAACTTGTAAATGATATTCAATTTACTGGTGAGATATGTTTTGTACGAATCATGATTTGTCAGGTATGATCGAAGAAAGAGTAAGCGTCGAAATTAAAAATTTTAAACGCGCATTTGCTGACTTTTCTAGGATATAAATTTAGGTAAGCGAAGATAACAAATTGTTAATAAAGGCAAGCCGATTCGAGTATCGACATCTTAAAAGTTTCACCCACTATTTCAGCGCCCTTCGCCTAGCGCCCCACGATCTTCCATGTTCACCGCCTTTACGGCAACCCCTACTCGGGGCTACTTTAGTACACGACGTGAGCCGCGCTGCGATCTGCTTGAAGTGGTGAGCCATCAGATCACAAGCCAATAAATAATTTGGCGCTCAGTTCACATTTATAAATTACAATCGTGTACTCGAGTATCCCCTTCCTAGTATATCCAAATCTAATCCTATTTTTTTAACCTGTTTTAAATGTTAAGGTTATAGGTATATACGTCGGAGATACTTATAAAACATCTTCAGGGCGATATGCCCCCTGTGCTTCTTGTTTTCTTCAATAGGCACACGAAAGGTTGCAGTCACACTGCATCCGGTAAATATCGATATCATGCATAAGCGAATTTAATGAGAGAGATATTTTAATAGTGATCCGAAATGATCGATGCTGGTTGACCTGACAGGCCACATTGACAGAGGGGGAGGACGTACTTATATCCATAATTCCAGACGCTGCTACATGACATGTATTATATACATTCGCAAATTGGATGAAGCCGAATTAGTCGTGTTATTCTATAGGTGCGTAATATTGTAATAGAAATAAGTACCTAATGATCAAACATAAACCTATGTGAATGTTCAGTGTCATCTGTGTTATGTGTATCGGTAATTTAAAATTCAATCATTCCCTAACTCCGGCCGTTATTTCATCGATAAAACTGTAATGCCGTATCAAAATCTACCAGCAAAATAACATTAAATTCTGAATAAAACTCGAGCTTATCAACTATAAGAACCCAACATAAAAAACGGATTTGATGTTTCTTTTGGAACATTGCTTAAATGTAGGTAACATAGATGAACGTAGCAGATGAGATACCTATATCGATGAAATGGTTGCTGTCTTTCTAACAATTAGGTTAAAATTTAACATTACATATAATATAACGTGCCCTCCTTTTGAAGCGAGCTAGCGGGCCGACGGACGAGGTGTGTAGCAAGTATAAAAAAATCGGGATCAGTTAAAAAAAACATTTTGATCCAAATATCCACAAATTAGAAGCTCCAAATTCCAAAAAAGAATACTTATCTCTGAAATTATAATCGACATTCATAACATTTATAAATCTTGATCTATTTTGTACATATAAGTTTTCTCTTTCGCATCACAGCTCAGTGCCGCATAAGCACAATCAGAGTTGGTCGCTATTCTAAATATAATAAAATTAAACTTAATTTCCCCGTTAATATATTCGTTTCTTCGCTGCCATCAAACTTTATAGTTGTAGTTGCCTAAATTATTTTTGTAAATGGGGGGGCTCTGAAGAATTTCAACCGCCGTATTCCTTGTGTTACGAAAATCTGAGGCTAATGTCCATGGACTAAAACTAATTCCATTTCTGCGCCCACACTACACCACGTACGGTGGTGGTCATTGAGATTTTTAGCAGACGGACACATGATTGGTTGATTTTCACAACATTACATAACACACGGACGGAGACGACAGTTGAAACACTTCAGAGCCCTACCCTAATATTAAAACTGGATAAATCTTTAGAATTGATAGATCACTAACTAAGTAGTTTCCGAAACGATTGTGACATCATTGATCCATAAATTTATATCAAGAGATTATCATGTGGTCAAATTTGCAACGATCTCTTTCTGAGTAAAACGCACTACATAGGTACGCTATTCATTACGCTGCCAGTTATTATTATAATTATACCTAGATATTTTCCCAGCATGAACAACTTGTGATTAGTTTTTCATATAATAATAACATCGATTTGGTTTGGTATTATTGTTTTATATTTTCAAACGTGTCTCATTGATATAATGCCACTTATAAGACATCGATAAACTAAGTATTAGAAGAAAAAATTCCGTTCGTGCTAGGAAAATATCTAGGTAAGTATAATTATAATATAATATTAACTAATTTCGTAATTATACGAATTAAATATACTTGTTGTCACGATGCAATTAATTTTCCGCATTACTGTAAAGATAGACACAATGGCCAAAAAAAGTAGATTTTCTTCTTTGAAAACATAAAAAAGTACTTGTATGTGGATATTTTATAATAGTATATTAGTTATTTAAAAGACTTCTCGAACTGATAAACGAAGAATGTGAAACCAAATTGATGATAAAATTATGTCATATTACAATTGAAATCATTTCAAAATTTGTGGAATTATATATATTCCATTTATCTAAGGCCACTAAATAGGTAGACACGTATCAGTGACAACGCTTTATACTCGGAGCGAAAATATATCCCAGTGTTACCCATGAAGCTTGAACGTAAAGGCGAGCGCCAAATGTAAAGGTGTGAGGGTGGCTGTGAGGTTTCCACACGTGCTGATATGCCGGGCCAGCTGCTCAGGGTGAAGGTTCAGCTGGGGCTCGGTTTGACAAATGTAATTTGGATAGAAAGACAAAGTAAAAAAAATAATAAATTCAAAAAGAAAATAAAAGGAAATGCTCTAAGGGCGCCACCGTGCTTTTATAGACCTAAAGCAGCAAAAGGTACTGAACTAGAGAGACGAATTAAAATATTATTGCACTCAAAATCAAACTATATTATAAAAAAAATATACAGGAGCTCGCGGGCTCGCGTAGGGTACGCGCAATGTGCGCGCAGTCCGTACGCAGCTTTAGAGGAATAGAAAAATTCTCACAACATGAATAGTAAATGCCTTCTTAAGATTTTCAATTTAAACCCTCAGATTTACTGCCCCAAGAAGGTTATAATTCATCTAACTTATGCCGAAACTAAGCTGGGGCTGGGAATCGAACACATTTCCTCATCATTGGGCGATTCGTGTTTAATCACATTACACTAACCCGAGCGTTGGCATATACGGCGAAACTTCTCAATGTGTTCTCGAAATAGGTAGTTATTTTCAATACTTAGCAAATCTTTAAAAATACATATAATTAGTTAATTTTATTTTTTTGGAAAAAACCAAGTAGGTAGGTAATAATTTCAGAGAATCGGGAGGTAAAATTTCAGAGTGAGATAGTGGGCTAGATTTGAGGTACTACTAAGTAATCCTACAAAAAAAAACTGATCCCGATTGAAACCATTCGCAAATTCAATATATATGTATTTAAAACGCTTTCAATGTTTTAACTGATAATTTATTAATTAGTTAATTAAGTACCTAATGAAGGCCATACGTGTAATTCTCGTAGCAAGCAATAATACTGACGATTAGTTGTGAATATGAATGTTACTCAACTTTAAGTACGTATTATTTTAAACATAATAATTAATGCAGTAATATCGCTTTATATCTTGCAGTCTTAAATCAAACCTGTGAAAATAGATCAATATTACCGCACATCCATTATATACAACTCAAATAATTTCGTTGTAAGTTCCTATCGAGTTATCTCAGGATGATGACCTTTGCCAAAGCCCAAACTTTCTATATTTACCGCCTACATACATCAAGGTATGTCTGTGTATTACTCCCGTTCTTAGAAACGTCAATTAATTGTAAGAGTTTAATAATTAGACTTCTTTTCTGAAAAAATTCTTATGAAAAATTATAGCTGAAAATAGATTAAATCTTATTGTCCCAGTGTGGCAAATAATTTCACCAAAATTTCATCGTGTTTTTCTTGAACTAAACTCTACTACAACTTATTGACTAAGTTACTACTTCCCATTTATTACCGTCTCCAGAATTAAGTTAGTTAAATCATTAATGTTAAACCAACGAAACCACGTGGTGAGATATGTATGTAGAATAAATAGCATGCAGACAGATATATTGTCACTGAAAACTGCGAAGCCACACAACTGCAAACCTTATTCGAACATTCTTACCTCCACCTTCAAAACCGCCTGAGTTTGACAAAACAAAGGTCAGGGGCCACCTCGAGGTACCTACGCCATTGCTACATGGGACTGCAAAATATCAAGCAAACCCAATTGGATATTTGTAGATAAGGTTGCAGTTGAGTAAAATCCTGCAATACCAAAATTCATATTACTGTATTGTTTACTGTGTTTATTTGTACAATTTAGCACGGCATAGGATAGTTGGTATTGACGTTAGGTAGAAAACCTTCATTCATCGTTACCGGAATATTTCATCGCTTGTTTAAATTTATGTAGGGATCTTGCATGATAGAGCCATTTTATGTTTTATTTGCAGCAATACTATACTTACAATCTTTGACTTCATATTTCCCATTTCAACTCTCGGCTAATTTTAAGCGTAAATCACACTCATGATAATTTATTAGCCGGTAAATTACATAAATCTGCTTAATTAGAGTGTGATGTCATTTAATTACTTTTATTTATTTCCTTCTTATATTCCATAAACCATTTAAGAATAATTTACACAAACATTAATTCTAAAGAAGTCAATTTTTTAACCAAATCATGTCCCATATTTGGAACTTCTTGCAAAATAGAATAACTATCCAGTTTGAGAAATTAGCCACTTCACCCGTGAAATTCGATCGACAAAAATAAATATGGCTTTTTTATTTGTCCAGGCATTAATTTTTAAAACGAGTGTGCTAATCTAGGTATGAAAGTGTTTTGCATTGTGTGCACTTAGCTTCTACACTGTATGAACTTACTTAGTTTTCATATTAATACTAATTTCATTTAGTTTTGTGTAAAAACTATAAATTAATTAAATTACGAAATTGTGTTGTAAAAATCAATTATATTATTGTTAGGTAAATAATTGTACTCTGAATGGAAATGTTGTAGTCGTTATAGGTACTATAAGCTCGCGTAAACAAATAATGCATTAAATTATGCTGAGCAACCAATAACCATATAAATATGCACCTCTCGTCACCACTAGCTCCCAACAACCCTCTCAGTACTAAATAAGCGCGTAAATA
The DNA here is from genome assembly GCA_947859365.1 of Archips crataeganus. Lineage (NCBI taxonomy): Eukaryota > Metazoa > Arthropoda > Insecta > Lepidoptera > Tortricidae > Archips > Archips crataeganus. The sequence goes on along the minus strand of OX402045.1, from coordinate 16,703,444 downwards.
TACAAGAAAACAGGTTAGCTAAGGAACTCGTAGGTTAAGTGAGTCCCTGCAAGAATATATTTTATTTAAAAGAGTAAGCGTAATTAACATTAGTTGTGGTATTAAGCGTTTATGGAACGGAACAGTTTTTAGTTAAGCGTGGGTTAAGTACAACGAATGAAAAACTTGTATGATACTTTGAGGTATTTCTGCTTTGTCCGTAAGGCCTTTACAAACTATAGACTTTAAATGTCAGACCCGTAGGTCAGACCCAATGGCGTCCGCTGTGAGCCCAGGGGACAGTCGCGAGCGGAAACATTTCTGCTCTTCTCTCGCTGTCTCTCACAACATTTTTTTTTACATTTGTCCGTACCATGTTTTAGCGCTGAAAATAAAAAGACTAAGTAGTATACGCTGAAACCTAAAAGAACTTGTACGTGATTGATTACGAAGCCACATGAAGATGGTAAAATCTTTAAATGCACTCTACCTATCTTATACGCCTGTGCACATATTTTTCCGATGAATTGATCAAGCGGTGAGATGAACTTTAATATGATTTATCCCGTGATATTGCAGCCCACGTACCTACCTAAATCGAAATTTAATGAAATGCTAAACACATAGTTGCAACATTCGTACGAGTTATATTGTACGGTATCGAAAATTCGAAAACTCATCTTCATTAGATCTAGTTTATAAATGGCACGGAGACGACGACCGAGTTTAACATAATGTATAAGTAATTGTCGATGTTACTTTCATCATCCTTAAAATGTTAAAGTAAAAGTTTAACTTAAGTAATTCATTGTTGCTCACCCACATAAAAATATAAGTACCTATGTAGCATTAAAAGAGTAAGTTTCTTCTTCCATACTTCAGTCATTCATTATATTTGTTGTTATTCTACTATTGTTTAATGTTTAGGTATATGTGTAACGTGAAATTGTATCCCAACTTAATTATTAGATATGTTATTCATTGTTAGATTATGCAGCCTCAAATTTAAATTAAGCTCATAAGCAGCACCGATAAAGTAATACTTACTCGTTTGTGTACCATTACAAATGAATACTATGTACAAAACAAATACTGACATACTTGTTTCGCACAATTACCTACCTATTTACAATCTTCTGGGGTCAATCGTGGCTTAGTTAAAAATGTGTTCACCTTTTCGGTGGAATTGTCATGAGTACCTAGAGTGCAACAATAAAGAGTAGACAAAATGAGGATGCCATTTTCTACGCAATTGTCACATTTTTGACTTAAAGTAATAATATGAATATAGAAAAAATGTTGTATGAAAATGTTTAGTTCCCCTTTCCTCTGTTTTCTACTATTTATTGTCGAACTCTATTTGATTGATCACAGTATCAGTCAAAAATTTACCGACAGTACGCGAGACGATGAGAAATACATGACAAAGTCTTTAGAAAAGTGACTAACTTGTATACCTAAATGCAACATTAATAATTCCATTTAAAGCTAAGCGTTTTTCATCATGTCAACTAATGTGAATTCCTTTTCCGTGTTGTCAAAGTTATTGGATTGAAACTTACTCTGGTCAATCTAAATCTCGTAAGTTTTACTTGCACTCGGGTGATACTCTTTACTTAAGTGGTACTTAAGATATCATTAATTTTATCATAATATCATATCATTATTAATGTTTCGCCTCGTGTCCTATACATCTCGACTAAAATATTTTCCAAGTTGAAATGTTATTTATACTTAATAAATCTTATTACTTTCCAACTCTATCTATTCCTACTGTTGGCGTGTTAGTAGATTAAAAGGAGTCATTTTAGCGGGCATTAAGGTTTAGATAGAATTACGTCGCGCCTTAAGGAACTTTTTTTAAATTAACATTTGGAAATATCAATCGCCATCACGACTAATGTAATATTAGAGGATAACCATTAATAATTAAATATAACCAAGAATTAAGCGCGGATAGGACGCCTGCAAAACGACTCCTTTAAAAAGTGATGGGACCAATGATTCGTGCACTCGATATCGAAAGCCCCCAGCGGCTTGACATTGACTGCTTGTAGCGAACCATCAACCATGTAACCACCTCGAGAGCAGTCAGTGTGACTCTAGCAAGTTCGTATTAAAGACAATATTCTGAATTTTATACATACTACCTGTACTCTTCAGTTGAATTAGATATCATTATTGCTAATGCTAAAAGTGTACAATCAAGGTGAGAGCCCTATGTAATAAACGGAAACGCTATGATTCAAGCTGATAACCTTCGAACGCTACATCTGTAGTGGAGAGGGCATCTACGGGAGAAGACATAGCAATACCTGGGCTATTCTTAAAGAATGAGCGCACGTAAGAATACTCGTTGCTAAGCCTCCGACCGGTGATAAATATAAAAACAACCTATTTGAGATTATTAACATTGGTTGGAGTGAATTAAAATAAGTGCTTGAAAAATAATTTAAAAGTACAGAAAGCCTCAAAAAATGATTACGTTGTCTCTCCAAGAACTAAGTAGTGTCAAGTAGAAGATTATGGAATTATCAGAAACATTTTTGATATTAGTGACGTGAACAATTTAGATTCCACGATGGATCTACTTATTTGATATTTAGGTATATTTTTGAGTTCACAATTATACAAAAAATTGCATTACTCGGAAAATTCTTGAAATAAGTGAACAGTGATTGTAGGGTTTAGATATGTACTGATATTTGATTGATTTGACTTCGCAGAACAGTCTGTGTAGACTCACTTCATGGTACCTACCATCTTAGTACTTATTTATATTCACTTCAGTAATGACATGATTAACGTACTGTCAGTTTCACACCATACATAATAACTGCTAAACTCCTAAATTGTACTTAAAATTAACCTGTCGTTAATTTTACCCATGTTAAACATATTCGTATTTACTGATGTTAACTTGTCTTTACCAACCGAAATTATTAAATTATGATTAGTCTGTCTTTTAATTTGATATTGTGAATATAATTCAAAGTATAATGATTGGTGAAGCGTACCGACTATCTTGATTTCATCAACTTGATCATTTCATTTTATTTATATTTTAACATCTAGTATTAATATGCTATCTATTCGACGTTCGACGACTTAAGTTCTACCTAAGTACTTGCCTTTTAATTTCTAAAGTTTAGTTTAAGTTATAAATAACCAGTACTATCGTACATTGTATATCTCTCGTGGTGTTCATTGTTACATATGATTGTTAATACCTAGCCTAAACCTGAACCCAATTCATTACCCAAATCAAATGCACTTAGATAGCATATTATTTTCACCTGGATGTCGTATCTTCCTTGCCTCACACTCTATAAATGAAATTCATTCTGTAGGCACATAATTAATAAATAATCAAAGACTTTTAAGGCAAAAGCCTTCTTTTTATGTAATTTTAAATGTTAAAATAAATGTTGAATAACATATCAAAACTTTCGTTTTACTTGATCACTATTTATTTACGTATAAAATAACAACATCAGGCATTTGTCCAAGACTTTATTGTTTCTTCTTGTAAAGTATCTCATATTATAAAAATATTACTCTAAATATTTCAGGTTTACAGAACCCTAAAAGCAATTACTCTTGATACAATATGAGTTTTCAGAACAAGCGGGCGGCGGTTCTACTGTTTTGAGAGGTGCTGTCACGGAATAGAAAAGACAAGAGGAGGTTTGCACCGAAACCAGTGTCGCTGGAAATGCTCACATGCGCATTCATATATACTTAGAAATCTTGGCGATTATTGGTCGTAGCTTCTATTCGAAAAAGTAACTACTTCTGTACAGGGAGCATAATTGGAACACGACAACAGAATATCGTCAAGAGTGTATTGTACAGTCAGCAACAAAAATATGAATACACCCAAAGTACCCAAAATATGCATCCACGACTCTATTACCAGGGCATAAAGGCGTGTATACATATTTTTGTTGCTGACTGTACAGGTAGGTATGCAAATGAAAATCGCACACGGTGAGCAGACACTTAGCTTGGAATGGCGAAAAGATTATTAACTGGTGTTTATAACAAAATATTTAGGCATCACCCGATAGATGTCACTAAAATATTTCATTCTAAAATGATATCTATGCAGAAGTATTTAGATTCAGCGCGGCTGAATACATGGCTACAGAACTACTGGAAGCTAGTCGCAATATCAAATTCAAATTTGACAACGAAATTGACGTAACTAGGCTCAGTTGAACTGATTTATGATCAACATGTCTCGTTGACATGCCCTTTCCTCTTGTTTTTTTTCTACGGGGTGAAATCAAAATGGGTATACAAAATGAGTGTTTCTTACTCAGTTGATATTGGACAATATAATGCACTAGTCTTATAACAGATTCCCTGTCCCGAAGCAATGTGCACCGTTCTTTCGACACGTCCCCAATAGTCCCCATAGTACAGTATTACCACTTATATAAGTTACATCGGCAATAATCGTTTGCGCAGAATAATGCAACCTAACACCGACTGAAACCGAACGTGTATACCAATGAAATTAACACCTTATTATTTTACCTTATGGCTTTAAATACAAGAACAACACGGACTCATGCTATCTGGCTCTTAATATAAGTACATGTGAGGTTTTTCTAACGTGATGCATCGGATTTATTGTATAAAATAGCACAATAAACTATCAATGGAAGCTTGTTTGCTAACCAGTAGAAAACCATAGAAGACTGGGCAGTGGCACGGACTCCAAATATGGCGCGTACGAAACAACCAATAGTGGACAGTCACGTGACGTACGTACGCGTGGTGTGCTATGATTGGCTGAAAATTTTTCGCTCCATATCAAAATGAGTTTTCTGCGCAGTTACATCGGCGTAACTTATAAACCTGGTACTACTGTAACAATGTCATTAAACGAACATAGAGTTATGAGGCACATGTGCCTCATGGAAGTACCAGGATAGTCACACATGAGGTACCTGTGCCTCATAGGACAGGAAATTTGTTAATTTTAGGCGTCCATACATTGAGTTCATGATTTTTTTTCAACTAAGTATGAACATCCTATATTTTAGCATTAACTGAATAAGAAACACTAATTTTGTATCACCATTTTGATTTCACCCTTTAATCCGTGGGTGCAGCAACCTTGTAAAGTACAAGATTGACAACAGCTTAACGCATTAAATAAACTTACATCTGCAAAAATAAAATATGGAAAATGAATCAAATATTGAAAATGATAATTTTCGTCTATTCCTTTTACGCTACAATTGGGCACTTGAAAAAAAGACAAAACTACTAATAACAAAACAGCCTTTTTATACGTAACTGCATCTAAAATCAATTCTAACAGCATAAAGCATTTCTACGTCTTTTTGTTAGGGTTTACTTACGATTCTATTTCATATAATATTAGACAGCAACGACAAGAGATATCATCTTTTAAATATAATACTAGCAAGTCTTGTCAAATATGTCAAATATTATATGGAATGGAGTAAAATAGTAACATTAGTTACACCTTAAATTTATCATTCACTTGGCTTTACATTTATTGACACCATACCATACTTAATCAATCTTTGTCCACTTGGCGTGTGTTGGAATTATTGGTTAATTAACATGTCAAATATCGAATTACAACTGAAACTTTTACTTTTCTATACAATTCCTAAAGCGAAAAGTTATTTTTTACGTCTTATCGATTTAAAACAACGTAGGCCGGTCAACGGTTTAAAATTCTTATAAATTCGAAACAATATTAAACAGTTATTCGTACCAATCATTCGTGACTTTTATCAATGGATTTTTATATGTACTTGACCGCAATAATTAAAATCATGATTAATGGAATGTATTAAAAACCAACCCCTTAGAACTAGTCACCGATACGGGGGGCTGGGAGCGGTCCCAAAAGACCTGTCGTAATTTAGCAAAAGCTAAAAAAGAAGATATCTCTTCCAATTTCCCTCCCACATTGTCATGACAGCATAAAAAAATTATAAAAGTGAATAATTAATTTTAATTCATATTTAAATAAAAATGTAATAGCAACAGCATGTCTCTCAGAAAGTAATCAATCGAACAACTGTTTTAAAATTAAATAAGTTATATTTAAAAAATCGGAGACTTTTCACGACAGCTTCAATGACTGACAAATTATTTTACCAAAGGCAAAAAACTTCCAGTCATACTAATTGTATAATAGTTGTGCGTTACTTTGCTTAAAAGTACTTAGTGGTTATAAATAAGAATTTGAGAAAGGTCAGAACCGCAATGCAATCGTTTACCAACATCTTAACAGGCACATTCAAATTATCTTACATTTCTTTGCTAGTCAGCCTCAAATATATCCAAACGGAGTGATTATCAACAAAATCAATTATTTTGAAAGGGGATACATGAAGAGTTCCAATGACATATGTAAAAAATATCTCAGTGAATCAGTTGCACCGCCTAATGCCATACTTCAGACTGACTGGGCAAAGTACTACTGATCTATAACAACAACTATAAAACTATTATTGTCAAATAATATGTCTTTTGTGATGTGGGTCATACACATTTATTGTTCGCGTCTCTCCTGTGGACATGGTAAAAGTTAAAGGGTCTAACCAATATTTATTAGTCAAATCTACATCAGCGTGTGGCGCCTGGTCAACTTATGGCCCATTTAAATATAAATCTTAAGTTTGTTGACTCGGAGTCGCTAATTTTATGTCCACAGGAGAGACACCTTTGTTTCTTACGGTCGGTATGTATGACCCATGTAAACTCGTGTAATTACTGTACTAAGGGTTCATGAACATGATATGAATAAATAAAGACAATTACAGAACCAGTGGGTTTTTTTCTATAAATTAAAGGGTAGAAACAGAATAACATTTGAATACTTCTGATGTCGGTCTTAATTACGAATGTGGCTGACCCTCATATTTTATTGTTTAAAGATATACGCCAACTACGCTGTTGTACTCAAAATTGGTGTTGACCACCACATTTCAAACTACAACTCCAACTTTGCATTAAATTCAATTTAAGGTTCTATACTTATTGCAAAATAAAATCGAATGCTTAGGATAAATATAAGGAGTAAATAAAAAAAATGGACGGTATCCTCATAAAAAGTGAGATTCAAAAATATTCGTTCATTAGTTGCAAGTTATATTAGGCGGAAAGGTACAAAGAGAAGCAATTCAAACAATATAAGAGCTTCGTTAAAAATAGAATATAGAATAATTTCAAGTAAGTTGACGCTTAAGCTTAAGAGATTCATTTCATAGATTTTACAAAGCATAGTTTTACAAACTTACGAAAATAATGTGCAGGAAGTCTTCAAAATATGTATAGACAAATATTAAGATAAAATACAAGTATTATTTCATGCCTATTTAAGTACCGTCCGAAGTGCTTATGGGCGTGGGAAGGAAACAGTACCTATATTTTGGGAACCTGTACGTCACAGCCGCAATCTTTTTAAAAAACATTTTTATAAAAGCCATAATATAAGCTTTTATATACGTATAATATAACTAGTACCGTAACAATAAAGCCACACGTTCAAACTTAGTTTAGGTTAGTTGGTGAGACTTCAAAATGACGTTTCAATGCGACATGAGACTCGAACATCTCGTTTCTTAGTTACAAAATACTTTACTAATATTATTCGACCGCAGTCTGAATAGGAAAATAGAGTATCGTTAGTATAATAATCTAATATATAAAAATCTCGTGTCACGGTGTTTGTTACCGAACTCCTCCGAAACGGCTCGACCGATTTTTATGAAACTTTTCTCCGTACTCGGTAGGTCTGAGAATAGGTCATAGGGTATTTTTATACCCCTAATATGGCAAAACAACGTTTGCGGGGTCAGCTAGTTAAATATAATATGAACTAACAACTGAGTTGTACGAATCAGGTTTACGAAAATAATTCTCTTATAAGGTAAGCTCTTTTAGAATCATTTTAACAACATTGCATCTGAATGTCTCAAATAATTATTATCTTAGCTTACTTTATTTATCGTTTGGTTTTCAGTTAACTTACAATAAAATGAAAAAAGCCACTCAAACTCTGTATACACTATAAATGAAGTCATTTTAACAGACTCGCGTCAAGCCAACGTTTACGTAAAATCCTATTCTGATCGCGGACCAATAATACCTACATTCTAAACAAAACTGCACAATGGGCATGAACTCCGGGATATCAAAATAAAGTCTTTTCAATCTCTAAAATATATACATATAAATACATATTAAAATATTATTTTCATTAGGAATACCTTTGACGCATATCATAACTACTTACCTAGTTCTGCTCTATACATCTACGGTACCTACTAACGGGCAAATAGATCCATAAGTTAGCACTATGCTCTGCAAGTATAATTCTACCATTCGGCAGAGTCGTAATAAAATCTACTTATACTAAATAAATTTACTCTAAAATCTCTAAGAAAATATCAACGAAACGTACATTTCATGGAAACACAGCTTACACCGATTTTTAAAAGAATTGACATCGTGTTTACCAGTTGTTCGGATAGGTTCAAGACCTGATGAAATCCCACTGGTAGGTCGGCTGGTTGTCGCAAATAACCATGAGGAGGGGCTCCGATCTGTAGGCGCGCTCCACGCCTAGACACATGCCCGCCGCTTCGTTGTATATTGGACTCCCTGCCTATAACCAATGTTATAATAAGAGGGGTTTACTGACATATAGAGAAAATAATAAAAATGCAGCTTTAATTAATTGACGTCAATAACAAAGGGGGTCCTTTTTTTACTCGTATGTACTCGTTTGTGTTTGTTTCAACTCCTAAAGTGGTCACACACTTTTTATTTTTAAATCAGTACAGTTATTATTTTTGCTTTCGCCCCCTCGGCGTCGTTGCGATGTAGTTTTTCTATGGTTGTTTTGTTACTCCTTAATTCTTAGTTTATCTTAGTTAGTAGTGAAATAGTAATAAACACAACCGCGTGCACACACACACAGTCACAAATTTTCCCATTTGTAATATTCGTAGGATTCTAAAGCGAGGCCCAAATCAACGTGTCATCGAAGTTGTATTAAAAAAACGATTAAGTCCGAGTCGGACTCGTACATAAAGTGTTCCAAACCTCAAGTATTATTTCATGCCTATAATGTCCGTATAATGTTTTAAAAACTAAAATAATATATACTTGTAGATGCAAGATCGCCGCTCGAAAAATAGAGCCGTCAAAACAACGCAAAAATCATCAAAATACCTTCTTTCTCTCTCAGTCGCCTAGTAACCGTCAACGTGAAATGTCGTTTACAATGCCGAAATGCGCATTAAAAATGCAAAAACTATACATTAAAGGGCAAAAAAAGATGGAATGTCATACTTTCAGTAAGTATATATGTGTAGCCAAATGTTTGTAAAGTTTTTTTATACATTAAGCTATTTCTATCATATTTTGTACTATCTGTATCTATCACCAAATGCCGTACACGCACCTGTCTCTTTTACTCTCGCGTCCGCTGTTCATAAACGAAACGAAACGACACTGTGTTAAAACCAAAATAACAAAACTCGCATATTTTAATGTTTCTAGTAAACCATATTTCCGATCTAATCTATTATAATGTGTCTATTAACGATGTAACAACATAAATTATGATTTCTTATATAAATTTTATTTTAAGACTTTGACTTTGATTTCGAAAATTTAATTTTAACGACTCCATGCTGGATTCTAGAACCACGGTGAGCATCCAAAAGTCCCAAGCCTATTCATTTTACAATACACTTTATTTTATATATTTTGTTTTATTTTTCAACACAGCTCACACAAATTATTGACGATGTTATGTTCTACTACGTAAGGTATATCGCCGGCTCCGGAGAACAAAATGATAATCGCTATTATCATAGTTTTAGTGTTATGCCATATTTGAAATCAGTGAATGCTAATACACGTGTACAATTTTTATACTGTTACTTACCGAGTTACAAAAATATACAATATTATTCAACAATTTTACCTATTTGAAATAAGACAAGAACAAAGCTGTATCATAATATTAACATATTGTGTTCAAGTTTTTCAATATTATTAACGGTAATAAAATGATGTTCTCGTAAAAATAATTGCCCAAGAAAACGATAAAGATAGGTTATCATTTTATTCCCGTAAAAAACCGTTCTACAACTTCGTATAATGTTCACCTAGCCAAACAACTCTTTCGGTGCCGAACAGTAAAACATTATTGTCATCCTTTTTGCTTCTCGTACGTTTGTCAATCACAAATTGCAATGGCAAGTACAACAACATCGGGGGTGCCGCGCATGTGGCAATGTTTGTTTATACTGATAATACTAGTCGTCAATGTCGTCTCAAATGTCTTTGCGGAAGTGTTGTGGAGCTTTTGTTTTAATTATTGTTGATATTTTCAACAATAATTAAATTGTTATTGTTTTTTTTGTGTATAAGTTTAGTGAATGGAGTTAGTGAAAATGGACAAACGAAGGACTGCACGATTAAATTCTATTATGAATAATGTTGACAAAGCTAATGAGGATTATTTAAATAACGGTAGGTACCTAATACTATTTTTTAATACTTTATTTTATAATACTTTGACGCGTCTGATGTGTGTGTGTAAAAGTACAAGTTATACGTAAAGCCGAGTTTAGAACTGCAAGAAAAATCTTGCAAGTTGTATTAGATTGCGCGGCGTTAAAGCGAACGAGTTTGAAGTGGTCAACCGAACGCCGCAAGGTAATGCAACTTGCACGTTTTTTCTTGCTGGTCTAAACTGGTCTTAAGAACAATAATTTTCAGTTATTAATCATTTTTGTACGTTATTTACCTTATATTAACGTTTAATGTGTAGTCATAATATTGTAGTTATTATTATATTCCCTATTGTAGCGTGTAGTATGTATATACATTGGCCTCTCAAGCAGAGGGTCCTGGGTTCAAATCCGGCCTCGCACCTCTGAGTTTTTCTAAATGCATGTGGGAAATTACATTTTAAATTTACAACGAGCTTTACGGTGAAGGAAAACATCGTGAGGAAACCTGCACAAACCTGTTAAGCAATTCAATGGTGTGTGTGAAGTTCCGAATCCGCACTGGGCCCGTGTGGGGACTACTGCCCTAGCCCTCTCATTCCGAGAGGAGGCTTGTGCCTAAGTGGAACGTATATAGGCCGGGATGAGATGACTATGTTTTCTATTAAAAACATATTTGAAACCTCCACGATGTGGTATGTTTTGATTGCGGTTTGATTGGATTTTGAGCCTTCCAAACTGAGCCATCTTTCATCAAAACGATTTTTATTTTTAGAAGAAAACCAAGGAGAAAGTATCGAAAAGACCACTGCGACAGATAAAGAGGTGATTATCAAAAATCATGATTACACTTTACGAAATTTAAAAAACATAGTTTATCGCGAAGAAAACAATAATTTATCAAATGAAGATTTCTCGCCAGTTGTGTCCGAGTATATGCCAAGCCCTGAACGCTTGAGAACTTAGAGTCAAAAGTTCATCAAGTATAGGAGGAGACTCAGACTACCTAGAACATGCCACTCAGAATATATTGAGAACCCCGTCAACTAATTCAAATATTTCGCTTATTTTGAATGCATCAGTTTCCATAGCATCACCTTCACCGACAGTCGGTGGAAATAACAAGATTTGTACTTCTGATTTGACACCAACTTCAAAGCATGCGTTGAATGAATCTTCATTGCAGCGGTCATCAAAACGATGTCTTAATCAAATATTCCAGAACTGCAACCAGCCCTAGACCTTTGATGCTTACGAAGGTGACAAGCACGAAGAACAAACAAGGACCCTTGATGCTACTGATTTGGATGAAACTCTACAACCAGAAAATAATATGGAAAGTATCTTAACGGACGGATCGATGATCGGCAATGAAAGCACAACAACGATTCAAAATCAACCGATAATAATAAATAATAAAATAATGGAAGTCAGTGTTTCTTCTGCAGATCCATCAATTTTAAAATACAAATATGACGTCGATTCTGAATATTTCCGAATAAATACAGAGTCAATCCAAAAATTAAGAAGCATGCGAGGTTCCAGACAGACACCTAAATCTATCGTCAGCCCAAGCCCTGCCCTTGAAACTGAACTACCAGTATTATATACACCCAGCTCTTGCCAATTAGCAAGGCATTATACGACGAACTGATTAGCCTTTGTAAGGCAGGTGATATTCTAAGCTACTATCATGCTTTTTATGAGTCCTTGACTTATGTAAAGAACTCTGAAATGAATAATGATGATGAAGATGATGATCAAGAATAAGAATCAAGTAATAAGTACCTAATAAACTTTATTGTTTTAGTTTTTTTCAAGATTCTGTTAATTTTATCCCAATAATTGAAATAAAGCCAAAGTTGATTACCATGTTATTGTTTCATTGCAATACCAGATAAATTACATTATCATAAACCAATTTTCTCAATATTAACGGGAATAAGATGATATGTAACTATTATTTTTACTAATCGAATCGTAAAAATAGTAGAATAAAATGATAAAACAACCATACATACGTATTTTAAACCCTTGAAAAAGCGGGAATAAAATGATAATCGACTTTATTAATCTCAGATGACGATCGATTTCCACTAACTTCTAATTTTTTAAACAACTCCTTTATAATAATGTATTACATAAGTCACACTAAAAAAGAAGAATTCTCAAAAAATTAGCTTTCCGTAACGCTGACTATCATCAGTATACGTCCACTTGTTTAGAAGTAATTGGCAAAAATGTGTTTTTTATTTTTCCCGAAAAGTTACGTTTTTGTGATTATCATTTTATTCTCCGGAGCCGGCGATATATTAAAATGTACTAAATTTATTATAACATCACTCTACATCTGTCAGTGTTGTCATAACTTAGTATTGTCGCCATGGAGACGATTTTAGATATTGATATTGTATCGGACCGTGCTACGTATTATTATGATCGAAGACATCAGCACTCACCGAACCCTTGTGCTTCCACGCCTGCGCGCCGCCGAGCTCGTGGCATTTGCCGAGCACCGGCATGACATTGCCCGAAGCGTCTAAACACAAAGTTCGCCCCAGCACTAGCTCGTTACGTGTCGTTTCGAACCACATCTGAAATTACACGGCCAACTATAAATAAAAAATAATGTAAGCAGGAACTTTGGGAAAAACATGTTCAGCACTTCATTTTATTTTGCATTACAAAGTAGTTATTTTCTATATCATTTACACCAAAGGCAGCTTCTGGTAAACTAGTATAAATATCAAAAAACATCCTTTAACCCTTTTCAATAATAAATGCACAGCAGCCTAGCAGTGATAACACTATCCGAGCTCACCTGTGTTCCCTTTCTAATCGGGTAGGTTGCATTACCTGCCCAGCTATCTCGCAAGTTAACACCATCAAATACCTGGGTGTAATGATCGACGCTAACCTCACCTTTAGTCACCATATAGATATAGTTGCTTCCAGAGTCCGAAAGCTAATTATTATATTTAAAAAACTTCGAAGTATCGCAAACGCGAGATTGCTCCGACAAGTTTATATGGCTTTGTGTCAGTCATTACTGTCTTACTGCATTTCGGCTTGGGGAGGTGCCGCGAAGACTACGCTTTTGGTACTTGAACGAGCCCAAAGAGCTATTTTAAAGGTCTCCACTTCTCGCCCCTTCCTTTTCCCTACAAGAGAGCTATTCAAATCCTGCAAAGTCCTAACTGTGCGCCAACTATTTATCCTAAACATCATCCTTGATCAGCACAAATTCGTCCCTTACAACCGCAGTATCTCTGACAAAAGGCGGTCAGACATAGTATTTAAGACGCCACGCCCTAGGCATGCTTTCATGCGCAAATTCGCTTCGTTCTTGGGCCCCTATCTCTTCAACAAAATTAATAGACTCCAGAATATCTATGATCTTAACTACAATAGTTGTAAAACCAAATTAGCAGAGTGGTTACAATCATTATCCTATGTAGAAACCGAAATCCTTCTGACTCTAGTTTCGTAATGTATTCAATTATTTAAGCCGTAGTTACTTACTTTACATATTTTATTTTTTTCTAAGTTAAAATAACAGTTAAATTTGTATTCTGGTTATTATTTTAACTTTAAGGTCCTTTATTTTTTGCCTAAGATACAGGCTACTTATGTATCCTAGTTTAGGCATTACTATATTTTAGTAGTAACCTGTTAGTCTTCTTGTAGAAGGCGTAAAGGCGGTTAGACGCTTAAGTCGAGATATTAGTATAGTACCTAGATATAATACCTAACATAGATTAAGTAAAGTGCCTACTAATAATTATTACTATGTACTAAAACTATTTAAATAAATGAATTGAATTGAATTGAACCTCTCGTATGAAGGGAAGTAAAAATAAGCCTCGTTTTTAGGGTTCCGTAGTCAACTAGGAACCCTTATAGTTTCGCCATGTCTGTCCGTCTGTCTGTCTGTCTGTCCACGACTAAGCTCAGAGACTGGTAGTACTAGAAAGCTGTAATTTGGCATGAATATATATATCAGTCACGCCAACAAAGTGATTACATAAAAAAATTAAAACAATTTTTTTTAGGGTACCTCCCATAGACGTAAAGTGGGGGTGATTTTTTTTTCTCGACTAACCCTGTAGTGTGGGGTATCGTTGGATAGGTATTTGAAAATAAATATGGGTTATCTAAAACCATTTTTGATAAAGTTAATATTTTAGGAGATATTCACTCCGAAAGTTCAAAATAATGTGTCCCCCCCCCTCTAACTTTTGAACCGCACGTCTATAAAATATGAAAAAAATCACGTAAGTTAACCTTTATAAAAACTTTCTAGGAAAATGATTTTCATCTTAATCAGTTGAGCAGTTTTTAAGTTTTTGTAGAAAAAATATTTCTAAACTAAGATTGTAATTTAACCGCCATTGCCAGCATTTTTTTTCTTTAAGTACCTATAAGATCACGCTAACAGTATCTTCTTTCAAATAAAAAAAATATATTACATCTGAAAAACAATCAACATACATACATACATCTTAGTTACCCAATTCACCGATAGATGGTGCTGTACCGCCGACGTTGGGACCAAAACAACCACATTAATAAAGTATGCAAAGATTTTTTCGTACCTGCTACGGAACCCTATCTTGGGCGTGTCCGACACGCTCTTGGCCGGTTTTTCTTAAGTAATATCAATTTTACAGATGTTAAATAACAATAAATGATAATAATATTAAATTTGGCTTGGATCCGCGTTAAATCATAGGAGAAATTAAGGTCTGTGCATTTATTGTCAATATTTACCAGTCGGATTAATTAATATGTCACTTCTAATTTACATGTGTTGGATAAATTATGTTATGTGAATAAAATTTGTTTGACTTGAAATATGTACTCATATTTATATTATACATAAGTCGGCGACACAAAGACGAAAGCGTAACGTAAATAAATGGATTTTAAACATAGGGCCAATATAAAATATTTATACGCAGTCAGGTTTCTTTTTAAACAGATAAGACCTTTAGGCTGCGTTTCCACCAGAGATGTGCGAGGATGCGTTGCGAGGGATGTGTCTGTCATGAACAGTGATCGTAGATTTTGTAGCATTTTTGGTGCAGTGCTAGTGTCAGTAGTGCCCAATATCATCATCATCATCATCCCAGCCTATATATGTCCCACTGCAGGGCACAGGCCTCCTCTCAAAATGAGTGGGCGTGGGCCGTAGTTCCCACGCGGGCCCAGTGCGCATTGAGAAATTCGAAATCATTGGGTGGGCAAAGGCATTTAGAACTAAGTAATAACCTAAAAATTAATAATGCAGAGATGGTTGCCAAGGTAATGAAATAAAAATTAAAATAAAACGATTCAAGTCTCGTCTTGAAGACCACCTGTTATCTACCACTACTTTTATTAAGTTTTATGTTCTGTATTCTGTATTTTTTTGTATCTTTTTTGAGGTGTGCAGTAGTTACACTATTCTAAACGTCAATCATATTATACACGTCGACAACCCTAGGTCGATGTCGTGTGTCATTTGACGTCATCGCACCAAAAATGCTACAAAATCTACGATCACTGGTCATGAAGCAATAGAAACACTTCATTCACTTAGGACCTTTTAAATTAAGTGTTTCTATTGGTTCATGACACACACATCCCTCGCAACGCATCCTCGCACAGCTCCGGTGGATACGCAGCCTTAAGGTCGCGGTTGAGCAAAGTAATTGTTTCAGTTCATTAATATGGGCCTCCTCAAATTAACGCCTGATTCAATAGATTATAATGTGACTTTAATGTTGATCTTTGTGTTCTAGTTTTAGAAGAAATTGAGAAAAATGATCTTACCTGATTCAAAGTTCTAATGCAATTTGCCAGCAGTAGACCGCTACCCTTGCTCTTAACATCCTTGGCACTCTGTATACATAATGACGTGTTCTTCAAACGTATTTGGAAGGAGTCCGTATAATTTCTTTTCCTGTAAATAAGATTGTTCAATTGTGAAACAAGCGGTTAGGTGTTATGCTACTACGAATGATTTGAATGGCCTTAGCCCGGGAACAATACACAAAGGTCCGCAAGTAAAGCAGGTGTAAATAATAAACATAAAAATAATTATCATCGCCATCCCAGCCTGTCCCACTGCAGGGCACAGGCCTCCTCTCAGAACCAGTGCAAATTGGGAACTTCACACACACCATTGAATTTCTTCGCAGGTGATGCAGGTTTCCACACGATGTTTTCCTTCACCATAAAGCTAATGGTTACACGCAAGGGGTTAATTAGTCATAGAAACAGGTCCTTCCAATAAATAAGCTCCAAACGCACAGACAGCGGAGGCGTGGCGGTAAGGTGGCGGTGTCAGTTGTAATATTGTACCGTACCGCGAACTCGTTCATACAAGTTTGATTATTACAACCGTCACCGCCACCGCACCGCCACGCCTCCGCTGTCTGTGCGTCTGGAGCTTAAGAAAGTATTTTTTATTATAGATACCTGGAGTGCCACGGTTGAAACTTGTTTTTGTCAGGATCATTCAGCGCCGCCATTCTCCTCTTAGCTGCTGTATCATCCCCAAGTTCCAATTCAGGGTACACATTTTGAAGATACCACTTGAAAGATTTGCATTGTAAACGTTCCCTTAAAGCCTTCCTTTCCGAGATGTCGCCGATATTAATGTTGGCGGCTGAAGGATTCTGCTGAATAACTTTTTTCTGAAAAGTTTTATTGTTCATCAGGACATGCATGTTTTATAACTACGTATCATTGGAACCAACATAGAACGTCTCGTAACTAAATTTATTACAATATAGTAAAAAAAGAGATAACTCAATTGGCTATTGAACCACAAAAGAATGTTAAAGATTTTTTTTCATTTTTTTTGCAAACGTTATTAATACTGTATTACAGTAGGACAAAATGGCAAAATCCAAGGGAAGAGATTAGTAGATTAATCCAGTTTATTGAACATTCAAACTTTCTTCAGTCAAGCGTTTTTATAAATAGGCGAGTCAAATTAGCTTAACCTGGACATAATTCGATAACTGTGATTTGCTTTTTCTATATCATAAAGTATTGTTAGTTATAGATAAAATAAAAAGAATTAAACAGTTTAAAGCTCCGCGTCAATATAAAAAACACGAAAAACTAAATTTTTAACATAATTTGATTTCATAAGTATAGCATAATAAATAACTTTCTAAATATACATCTATTGTAATGTAACAGTTGCATTCCAGTTATAGAAATCAAAATTAAACTAATTAATCATACGGGACAATCATTAACAACGAAGTTTCAGTAAGTTACAGATTTTTTGGCTTATCTCACCAGAAATTATAGATAACTGCATTTCAACAACTTATACTAAATATATATATATCGTAGTAAAATTTTAAAAATTAATCAGATTCTTTTTGCGGGTTTCTTTAATCACAAATATTAGTAATTTTTGGAAAGCCAAAATACATAACCACTTCAAAAGTGTTTAATTTATGCCTTCAAAATATTATCAATAGTATAAGTAACAAATTAAACAATAAATGTACACGCTAATAAATATCAATTGCATTTTTTTCTTAATTACATTTCAATACAAACTTTATTACTTGTGGAATAAGGTCGTAATTTCTTTACGTCGTACTCCCGACGGTGCCGTCGCGCGCGAGGCGGCGCTAGCTGGTTGACCAACTTTTGTGATACCTTCTTAGATCACGTGGTGCGCGTAGTAAGTACCACGACGCGGTTCGACTAGTTCGGAGATTTATTGAAATACTGTGTTCGATAATAACTAGATTGTTTAGTATGAGATACCTAAGTGTGTATAATTTTCGTGGAATTACCTTTTTGTATTTATTAAGTTCTCAGATTTCTGTATAGCTAGTGCCATTCACGAAGACGCATGAATTTGTCAAAATTACATTGCATTGCGTCATCATGAATGACTCGATCTATGCAGAATTATTTAAGTAAAAGTTTGTTAGTGACAGTGACAACAAGCAAATTACGATAAATATTCTATTATTAGATCTTAAAAGCAAGCCGGGCACGCTCGATTTTTACTGTTTTCTGATTGGTACAGTTTTCTGATTTTTAGTATCACTGAGACTCCGCTCTCTGTCTGTCCATCCGTCTGTCACAGGTGGTCACAGGCCTCTATCTCTTGAACCGTAATTGTAATATTACTGTGTCCGGTATTCTACTTCTAATATAATGTATAAAAAAACCGGCCAAGTGCGAGTTGGACTCGCGCACGAAGGGTTCCGTACCATTATCTATAAAAAATTGCGGTTTACGATTTATGACGTATTAAGAAAAACTGCTTACTAGATCTCGTTCAAACCAATTTTCGGTGGAAGTTTACATTCTCTTATTTTAGAAGTTACAGGGGGGACACACATTTTACCACTTTGGAAGTCTCTCGCGCAAACTATTCAGTTTAGAAAAAAAATGATATTATAATCCTCAATATCATTTTTGAAGACCTATCCATAGATACCCCACACGTATGGGTTTGATGAAAAAAGTTTAGTCTTTTCGATTCATATGACATTTCCGTAAATTGATAAAAATCGATTATACAGGGTGATCAATCCAAATGGGTCAGTATGGAGAAATCAGAAACTATGAGAGATAGCGAAATCTGTTCCTAAGAACCATGGCTTCGATTTTAGATTTAACTAAAATGGCATTAAAACTTTTTTTTAAGTCTCATACATAACCTGGAATTGAACCTCGTCAAAATTTATTTTATAGTTTACATGTTGTTATTGTTGAAGTTGGGAATCGTAAGTCACAATAAACACATTTCTTAATGGAATTTTGTTTTAATAACTGAAAAATAATTTAGATAATAATTTTAGTAAAGTAGAATAAAATTTTGATTTGATTTGAATAAAATTAGTAGTGAATAAAATTTAGATTTTATTTGATTTGATTTTAGATTATCAAAATGGTGGCATTTTCCTGGATGCAAAGATTCTCTTAAGCAATAAATTTGAAATAATTTGGCACGCCCGCTGAATGGATGAGTTCTAATCACAATTTGTTTTATATTGTATTATTATCGAAATAAGATATGCATAAGTAACCTCTTCAGATAAATTATTCATATTGATGAACTAATGGCAATATTTTGCAAATTATTTAATTTCTGGCTAATAGTTTATTATTTTTAGGCATAATATTACTTTGAATTAACATTCAATGTCATGGTTGTATGATATTTCATAATATTACAGGTAATAATCGTTTTCTGTGCTGTCATAAAAAAAATACCTAACATCGATGGCTAAGGCGGGAGCGAAGCGTTGCGTCGCTCCCGCCTTAGCCTTCTGAACCTAACTTGTCCAAGTCGCTTCTGCCCTGAAAGGTCTTGCTCGCTCGCTGCCAACGATATGCCTTACCATGTTTCTGAATAATTATCGATATTCCTTTGGATGTTATAAATTTCGATGTATATGTTTAGTGTATTTTAGGCAATGAAAAATTGACTAAAAACAATTATTACTTTAAGATATATGCGTGACAATGCTTCCGAATAATCAACGATATTCCGTTAATTGATAACAATATTATGCTTTTTTAATGTCATGAACAATACGATTATGGATCATTGCAGTAATAACTATTAAGCGATATGCTTAAAAAAAATTATGACCATCGATATTTATGAGCAAGAATATTATGGACATCAATTTCTGACTTTCAAAATTCGGATAAATAAGATTATGGGAGAAAAGGGGACCCCTACCATGATACTTTCTGAAAGCAAATGCTCGACTTGTCACCAAAAATACTAAAATCTCTATACATTTCTCTTCAATTTTTGAGGAGTTTCTTCAATCCCTCATGGATCCCATCTCAGAGCTGGATTCTGGTAACAACGGGACCAACCTTGAAGCATGTGCTTTCAAACAATAAAAAAATTTCTAAATCTAAATCGGTTCATAAATGACGGAGTTCTGAGGTAACAAACATTAAAAAAAAACATACAACCGAATTGAGAACCTCCTCCTTTTTTTGAAGTCGGTTATAAATTGAATTGATTTGGGTTCAAATATGAATGAGTTTTAATTTTTTTTAATTAAACACAGATTTTTTATTTATTTAGTTTTGCACAGCTGCTGAATTAATCAGAGTGCATTCTGATCCATCTTGCGCATCAACTTAGATAAGGTTATTATTGGCTTAACGAGATTTTTCTGGTACTTAATGCTTTGTATGGAGATTTTTCCTGTAAATATTTATTTGATAAGCTATTTATAATTTTTGAATGTCCATTATATGGGCATGTTTTTAAGCTAGTAAGCTAAACAATGGTCATGTATTTTTTTTTTTCACCGTGATAGATCAAATATTGACCAAAGTTTAGGAGAAGAGGAGAAAAGGCAAAATTTAAATTGTAACAAAAATAAATAAAAAACTGGAATACTTTTTTAAAATGGTTTTTTGCATCTGATAACCCAACTATTCGAGATTATTTTTAATAAAAATAAATGCAAAAAATAATTAATTCCGAATATCACGCCTCAAAATCTTAGTGCGGGTATACATTTTCAAAAAATCAGAAAAACCGAAATTTCTTGAAAACAGTGAGACTTTTACTAAGGTAATTTTTTGATACTTGGTAGATGACCTGCCCACCTATCTCCCATTTAAGTTTGTCGTACTACTTACGGGACACCCTGTATATCGCTTAAATGTACTTGTCGCGTCAGTACTTATAGTCGTAAGGACGGCCTGTATTCATTAGTAAGACCTTTTTACATTGTTGCCCCAAATGGATTTTTTTACAAAAAAAATATCTTATGCAATAAGTATTATAATATTCTGCATTAAATAACTAAAAATTGAGGTTGCCGCTATCTCCCAAGTATTATTTTTTTAAATGTTTTTTTAATGTCTTTATGAACAAGTCTTTAGAACCCTGTTTTTTTTTAAATGAATTACTTATTAATTTTTACTAAACGCGCGACAGCATCGCTACAGAAAGTCGCCGTGGGCGAGGGCCCTTAAATTTGGAACCTTCGCTTCGACTTCGCACGACCGGCGGCGCGAGTTTGTGTATTCAGGTTGAATACAATCATTACAATACAATTAATTGCGTGTGTCGCCAGCTAACCAATGCGCAGCGAGCGTCTCGGCCGCGCAATGAACACAGACGCTGCTCGACGCGCCGCCAGTCGCGCGAAGTCGTGGCCGGGGCGTTAGTCAGCGCCGCGCTCTCTCCCCGCCCCGCACCCTCGCATGCATCACTCTACACTATAACTTAAATACTTGCTCGCGCGTATTTTCAATTTGAATATTCAATTTGATGTGCGTGACATTAACATGTTTAATTTTGATGAAAACGTGATTATAGTACATGAAAACTTATTATTAAACAAAAATCTCATAGTTACGATTTTTAACTACTGAGAAATTCATTATTATTAAAGCGTAAGAAATAAATGTTTAATTTTTGTATTAAATGTCTACGAAGACGCGATATAGCTTCAGTACATACAAACATCATAGTTACCATTTTGGCCTATCTAGATATGGAGATCAGATGAATACTAGGAAAAAAAACATACTGGCGAATTTGGTTTCAGTTTAATTTTGCTATTAGGTGATAGCATTCGAATGTATCTCAAAATTATACTAACAAGGTATTTGGTTACCTATTTTGCCCTTGCAAAAAAGTAAGTTTGTGTACGAAATGTCATGATTTTTTTTTATACAGGTTTCACCGCAGATTTTTTAAATCATATATCTAATTAATATTTGATACTTAATGACAATAGCCGCTAAAATAATAAAAAGAACGGGTAATAGAATTATGTCCAGGTTAAGCTAATTTGACGCGCCTAAAAGATATCTTTAACCGTATCCATTGGTTTCTCTACTTACGACATAGTCGTCCATCCAGACTTGAGCCATCCGCATAGAGTTGTGAAGCATGTAATCCTCTTTTTCGCCGAGACCGTACGGCCGCCGTTTGCGGAAAACATGCCCCACGCGACTACAAGGCACCAGCTCAAGAGTTCCGCCGCACATCCATATCTGAAAGTTGACAACTGCAGTCAATGAGCTACCTATACATACAGTAATAGAGTCTCCTCAAAAGCATGTAACCAAACCATGATTCAGGATACACAAAGGCACCCAAAAAATTTGGAAATGTTATGAATTTGTAAAAAAAAAAGTATGAATTGAACTAACAGGGTCTCATTTATGATTATAATTAGATCCTTATTTTATAATTATAAGCCACAAATAAATTAAATAATTTAATATATTACAGCGTGAGGGCACGAAATGTATAATTTTTACTGTAACCCCATGATCGGCATGAACCCCACACAACTCAGTAAGTCGTTTACCACCATGTTAACGTGAAATATTCACAAGTTTGTTTTTTTAACGAAAGTTAATGGAGTATTTATTACTAACCCAGATGTCACACGAAAACTAAAAACAAAAGAACGCTAATCTCACTTATCTGCTACGGAACGCTAGCCTATATTTTTTTTGCACCCGACTGTCGAAGGAGGATTATGTTTTTCGTGCGTGTGTATTATGTATGTATGTATCATTCTTTGGCACTAAGGCTGCGTTTCCACCAGAGATGTGCGAGGATGCGTTGCGAGGGATGTGTGTGTCATGATCCAATAGAAACACTTCATTTAAAAGGTCCTAAGTGAATGAAGTGTTTCTATTGGTTCATGACACACACATCCCTCGCAACGCATCCTCGCAAATCTCTGGTGGAAACGCAGCCTAAACGGCTCAATGGATTTTGAAGTGTGAGGTGTCATTAGATTCGTCTCAGTCCCGCGAGTGACATAGGAGATATATTTTTCCTTTATTTTGTATTGAAATTAAAGTAATTAACTAAGTTGGTTAGGGATGCACCAGATCGCGTTTCCAGAATTGCCCTGTATACATCGTTAATACGCACCCTGAATGATATTTCGAGGTTCTCGCCTCCCCACACGTTCATTCCAGCATCGTACTTGCCAATGTAGTTGAAGTATTGGCGGTATATCGCAAACAGACCGCCCGCCATCGTCGGTGACTTGATAGGACGTACAAAGTCTTCATCCGCTGTAAAGTTATTTGTACAATGTTTAATTTAACAATAGGTATGTAAATTGTTTTAATTTTTGTTTTATTTTTCATTGTTACTCAGCAATCGCGTAAGTAGTATATCATACATTCCACTGTGTGGCGTACAAGGTATTGGTACTTTTGCTGCCACGAATTGCTACGCGCTACGCACGTAAACAGTAGTAGCAGTGTTTTTCCGCTTTGTTGCGAAAACCGCCTACAAACACAGAAAACACCGTGTGGGTTCATGGCACTGAATGTGTTAACCACTATTAGTTGTGTAATAGAAACCAAAACTATATTAAGTGATTTTTTTTTAATCAACGGTTTTTCAACTGCACGCTTTAACCAGAAGCAGAAAATACGCTCAGTCTCAATCTATTACTGATTACTATACAAAACTATGCATAGGTACTTACATAATGTATAAATACATTTTCTATTACTCCATGAAAATATGATACTTTTCGAAATTATGCAGACATGTTGTAATGAAGTTCACAACAGAACTTACTTTTCAAAGTTCCCTTTGGCAAGTTGTCCCATTTAAAGTGAAGTCCCCAATTAAAGCCCCCTCTAACTAGAGGGCTGGCTGAATACTCGAAGGTATCCGCATTGATGACATCAATGACTGGAGCTACAGCTCTGGGCGAGTAGCGGACGTTGACTCCGTCAACATGTTCGGCGAGCCTTGAGAGGAGGGGCGGCAACCAATCCGTATTCACTTCAATGTGAGAGTCAAGGAATACCAATACCTGTGGCACGAGAATTAAAAAGACTTCAAACATTTTTTTTAACTCTCATACATAACCGGAAATCGAACCTGGTCAAAATTTCTGTTATAGATTACTAGCTTTTGCCCGCGACTTCGTCCGCGTGAAATTAGTAATTTGGGCAGGTTATTTTTTTATCCAATTTGCTTTTTCATCAATTATGGCTCTCCTTAGTTCCTCGATATAAAAAAAATTACCCGCCCCCGCACCCCCCACCCCCACTACAGAACCCCCCCCCCGCACCCCGAACCCCCCGCACACCCGCGTTCACATTCACCACCGTACTCCCAAGTCAAGCGTGCCTATAGAAGTTTTACTTCAAAAACCCCCGATTTTGAAACATTCTTCCGCTCCTATTGGTGTTAGCGTGATGATATATAGCCTATGTCCTTTCTCAGGCTCTAGACTATCTGTGTACCAAATTTCATTTAAATCGGTTCAGTAGTTTTAGCGTGTAAGCGAGACAGACAGACAGACAGAGCTACTTTCGCATTTATAATATTAGTTAGGATTAGGATAGTTAGGATAGTTAGGATTAGGATTTGTTATTATTGTTGAAGTTGGGAATCACAAGTCACAAGAAACACATTTTTTAATGGAGTTTTGTTTCAATAATTGAAAATATTTTTAAAAAATTGATAATAACTTCATTTAAGTAGATGTTCAAAATGTTACCCATTTTCCTGGATGCAAAGATTAATTCTCTTGGAGAACGAATACACTACACTACCTATTGCGTTTCGTATTTTTTGGGGTGAATTCAGCCCAAGAAAACATTCCATTTTTAAATTTGAAATAAATTGGCACGCCCACGCACGGAATGAATGTGTTCTAATTTCAAATAAACGCAATTTGTACTGTATTTTACTAATATTGAAGTAAGATAATATGAAAAGGTAGCCTTTTCAGATAAATTATTCATATTTAAGAAGTAATGATAATGACGATATTTTGCAAATTATTTAAATTGAAGGGATTTCTGTCTTATGTTTATCTACACAAGATTTCACAGCAAAAGTTGGTCCTTATACTCTAGGGATCCACTAATAACAAAACAACATTTGATTATATAAGAATAAAATTTTGACTTGGTTTGATTCCCGGTTAAAGTTAAGTTTGTATGACAGTTAAAAATAATGTTTGAATGCCATTTTTGTTATATCTAAAATCGAAGCCATGGTTCCTAAGAACAGATTTCGCTATATCTCGTAGTTTCTGATTTCTCCATACTGACCCATTTGTATTGATCATCCTAAGTATATCTACGGGTCAAATCTTGGAAGTCGAATTTGACCCACTTCCAGTGGTTAGATTCACTTGAAATTTTATATACTTATGCAAGTTGGGTGACAGTGCAAGTACTTACTTATTTTTATAAGCTCTTATTTAACTTGCAATGCACCAATGTATACATTATGTATGTATGGGTCAAATCTTGCAAGTTAAATTTGACCCACTTCTTGATTTCTGACCGAGCTGAAATTTTGCATGAATGTGTAAATCGGATGACAATGCACTATTATTATGACATGGAGCTGATCTGATCATGGAGCTGGAAGGCGGCTATACTATAGGCACTCTATAATAAAAACACACATAATCACATAAGAGTTTGGGCTTGTTTAACTTGTATTGACAAGTACTTAGGTAACTAGGGGCAAAAAGTACAGTCAGCAACATAAGCTTGTAAAAATACATGTATTTTTTACAAAAACTTATTTACATCTTGTATTCAAATATTATATATATCAGATATATCAGATATTATAGTTATAGCAATATCTTATTAAATCGCACTCACCTCTCCAACACTGTTGTCTGCCCCATACAATCTCGCGCGAATAAGACCCTCTCTCCTGGCTGTTCGTAGAAGCCTTATATTCAAACCATATTTCGAAGTATTTTTATCAGTTGTTCTCTTGTCAGCATTGTTAGCATCATCAATAATATAATCTACAACATTTTCTACATCAATATTGTTTGTTTCAAGCATTTCTTCCTCTTTGCGCATCCTATTATTGAGCTGGTAGACTGCTTTCTGTATATCATCATGAAGATTTTCAATGTCACTATAATCATCAACTAAGATGATTTCTTTAAGGTGCTTCTGGTCAGTCCTGTCCAATATTGAATGAACAGACCGCATCAGAGTTTCAAAATGTTCATTGTAGAAACAAATGATTATGGATGCTTTAGGTAATTTTTCAGGGTAATTTTGTGAACGACATCTGAAATTCACAAAATATTTAAGTAAAAACTTGTTAGATCTGTTAGATACTTGACAATGGATTCAAATAATTAAATATTAATTTTTGTCAATATATGATAAGATAACTTTCCTAAGCAATCCTTTTCCCATAATGGTGCAAAAGAAAAATAATTGATTCATAAATTTATAAATGTTGCTAAGGAAAATTTTGTCACTACTTTTAACCCTTTACCTATGGGTGTCAACTATAGTTGATAGTATGTTTAGTACAAAATAGACTTTCTGTCACTGGAATTAAGTAGAGAATTCATATTTGTCCTTATTATGCCCGTAGGTAAAGGGTTAAAAAGCTCATACCTTAATTAAATCATAGTGTGAACCCTAAAGTTAACCATGTAAAGTTATTGTATAAATCTTCCCCGGAGAATTTTTCGCTTCGAGCCCTTATCTTTCAAAACAAACGGTATTGTCATAGTATTCAGTGGCGGATTTACTAGCAGGCTGAGTAGGCTTGAGCCTAGGGCGGCGGATTTTAGAGGGCGGCAAATTTGTCCCAAAAAATTTTTTTTGTCATACAGAAATAAAAAATAAATAAATACCTAAATGTATAGTCGACCAAGAAACTCTTTTACCACCCTAAAGTTCAATGTCAGTTGTATGACTTAAGACATCAAAGGCTATTTTTCACTTACAAGTCAATGTGACAATCAGCCTTATTGTTTTTATTCTGATGTAGGAACTGTCACAAAAAATGGTAAAGCACTTACTTGGTCGACTATACGTATGTTACGTGTGGCAGCATTGAGTTCGGGAGCAAGAGAGAAAGATATAGAGCGGCGAAATAAAAATCGCGCTTTTGACCTTTTAGGTCATGTAAAACTTTTATAACTTAATTGATTTTATTGTGATCATCAATAATTTAATTATAATAATTATTTTTATATTTTGTAATCTGTGTTCATTTGTGTAAGTGGTTTTAAAGCAAACTTTAGTCCATCTTATAAGCAATACATGATTGAGCTTTTCTTAGCTCAGAAATAAAATTACTTCTTGTGTAACGTACACTAAGTCGTGGGTTGTAAAAATATCCCCTAGATATATAATATGATCCCTAGTTTACAGTCATAGTTACCAATAACGGAAAAAATCTGATAAAATGAAGACAATAATTGTACACGAGTCGTGTTATTCCATGCAAGTTGCAATTTCATTGACAAAAAAATTAATATGATTAATTGATTATGACTACACGGAGAAAAGTATTATACTAAAAACCGGCCAAGAGCGTGTCGGACACGCCCAAAGTAGGGTTCCGTAGCCATTACGAAAAAATCAAGTAATATTTTTCTAAGGATTTCGTATGTGTACGGAATCATCCAAGTTTAGGTATGTTTTATACCTTAGGCTACTATTTACTCTTAAACTACAAATAATTTCCAAGCAATCTTAGCCGCTATAATTTTCTTAGTAAATTTGATATATTTACTACCCTTCTGAATTTTTTCAAATTTTTCCACTCAACAGTTTAGATTTTAGAGGGGGGAGGACGGCCGATTTTAATGAAAATTTTCACTTTAAAGTTGAATATTACGCAAACAGATCACTGAATAGAAAAATCATGTTAGCAACTCCGCAATGATTTTAAAAGACCTATCCAACGATACCCCACACTATAGGGTTAGCCGAGAAAAAAAAATCACCCCCACTTTACGTCTATGGGAGGTAACCTAAAAAAAAATTTTTTTACTTTTTTTTATTCAATCACTTTGTCGGCGTGACTGATATATATATTCATGCCAAATTACAGCTTTCTAGTACTAACAGTCTCTGAGCTTAGCCGCGGACAGACAGACAGATAGACAGACAGACAGGCAGACAGACAGACAGACGGACAGACATGGCGAAACTATAAGGGTTCCTAGTTGACTACGGAACCCTAAAAATGATTATCTTTTTTAAAAAACAGTCATATTCAGTTTCTAATGTTAAATCAGGAATAAAATGTAGCAATAATTATCAAGCTTCAGCAAAAATTATAATTCTCAAGTTACCAAACTTTACTTACTGGAAACTCAAAAAATTACAAACCGGCTTAGTAAATTTACAAACTATTTATCTTTTTTTGTCAACCATTAATTAAAAATTAGTACAAGTATTCTTATATAGTTTAAAATTTGTGATGAGAATACCAATTGTTTAGAAACTGTGCAGTTATTTTTAGAATCCAATGATATTAAATATCAGTATCTTGCTTATTAGAAATTCGTATGCTGCGCTGCTGTATGTAAGTACCTATGTATTGATTTCATGGATTACATTATTTAGAAGCTCAGAAAATTTATGTTATTTTATGTTTATGTTATTAGTTAAATTTATGTTTATGTTATTAGTTTAGAAAATTTACTGGACAGTTTTAGAATGACTGTAATCAGTTCTTAATTTTTCATAAGATATAATTTTTTTAAAAACAAAGAATCATTTTTTAGTCTTTTAATTCTAAAATGTTTACTTCCACCGTCTTTTGTCCCTGTAGGGTATCAAAATGCAGAGGTCAGAAGGGGCGGCAAAATTTGAATAGCCTACTGGCGGCAAATGTCTTAATCCGCCACTGATAGTATTAAGGTTCAAACTTAATGTAATGGCTCGAAGGGAAAAATTAACCCGGGAAGATTTATACTATAATTCAGAAAGATTATGAGTTTTGAGATACAAGCTTTTTTTTAAAGTAGTGTTGAATTTCTGCTAACCAATCAAATTTAATAAATTTTAATAGAAAGGAAAATAAAAAGCCATAGTAACATACAGTTTGTTTCTTGTGTCTGGCACTCCTCTGTGATTTCCAATTCGTTCAGATATGAGGGTATTGAATGCATGCAAATTATATCCTTTGTCACGAGTTCTAACATCTTCTGCATTACGTATCAATCCAAATTGATTATCTGAAAAAACATGCACAGAGTTGATATACAGTGATAATATAGGTATGGTCAACAGCACTGCAGGAATAGCTGGACACAGGCAGGTGAAAAGTTTAGAATTAAGACTATTCTGGCCAAACGAGTAGTGCATGTTCGAATTCCATTCAGTGAGCGCAATGAATGCACAACAATGTTACAATATGAAAGAAATAAGTTTCATAGAAAATAAATTGAATGTAGTTGACATAATCTTTACCTAAACTTTTGTCTACTTTTGCTGACATCTTAATGCCCATTTGTTTAGCATACTTTTCTTTCAGCATCATTTTCCTCTGATAGTCAGAGCGGTTCTTGTGATACTTCCACATGTTCCCAGAGTACTTGTTGCTGGCTCCTGGGGCATCATACAACAAATCTTTACCTTCAAGAGCTGCAATAGATTTGTCATCATTTTTTATTCTATTTTTTTCATCTGCATTGACTAAACGGTAATGAGGCTTCTTTTCGCCACTACTCAAAGTGGCATCACCTAAAATTTAACAATATAATGAGTTGAAGACAAGTATTAAGGCATATGTAGTAAATTTTTAGCAATTGGAAAGCAGATAAAAAAAGCGCAATGATTATTTAGTGTTAATACATAATAAATACCAACAAAAGTGCGAGTTGATTTTTCAAGTGCTGAATTAATTATTCAGTGAATCGCTTATGGATTTACAGAGACTCACCACTCATGTTAAGCATCCAATACAAATACAAAGAAATGCTCCACGTTGCCGATGCTATTATAATGCCCCACAGAAATGAGTTGTTTATTTTACCCATTTTCTTGTTTTTTTTTTTATGTTTACCCTTCTCTAAACAATTAGGTTAAAGTTTAACTGTGTATTCTTAATACAGGAGAAACATCACATCACATAATAACATTCCCAGACTTCCGCAGACTAATTTCAGTCGGTATTTACGTCCATTTCATGTGTTGAAAGAAATGGTTTTAAATAATAAAAAAGACAAGTCTGTGTCTGTGTCAAGGTACACCAGCTAAGTCACTTTTCAAAACTTAAATTTTAAGTTATTTGGCCCAATACCAACAGGTAGACAAGGCCAAAACATTTATTTTTCGAATTGAATAAAATGAAATGACGTCTACGCGATCGCAGTTAGCGACACACAACAGTTAGACGAGACGACACCTCTTGTAAACTAGTACTGCGGCTATTGCTACATTGCTAGTGACGTTTCCGGTCTAGATATACGTCGAGTGCGGTTTGTTTTTTTTTTATTATTTTCGCTAGGGAAAAGGCAAAGGCTTAAAATCATACTGCCAGCCGTTGAGTGCGTTCAATAGGGATGTTGACACCACCAATCAACTGACGTACTTTTTATAAGCTGTCAAAACACATTTCTCCCATAGAGTTTGAATGGCATTTAGCAACATATGACGTCACTTGTTCGCATACTCAATTAACTAACTATTTATTTGTTTTAAAGCAACAAAAAATCTAATTTTGCAGTTAATCGAAAATTAATGTGGTTTTCAGGGCTAAAATAAAGCGTTTTTTTACTGGAGTCGTGTCGTCGAATTATTTTTTAACGGTGTCAACATCCCTATTAGGTTGTTGTTGTTGTTGTTAGGTTTCATTTAGGTATTGCGTAAGTATTCCATCATAAGATTTTGATTTTGACGACCAGATGGCCTAGTGGTTAGAGAACCTGACTCTATGAAGCTTGAGGTCCCGGGTTCGATTCCCGTGTCGGGGCAGATATTTGTATGGTAAAAATACGAATGTTTGTTCTCGGGTCTTGGGTGGTTAATATGTATTTAAGTATGTATCTATCTATATAAGTATGTTTATCCGTTGCCTAGTACCCATAACACAAGCTTTCCTAGCTTACTTTGGGACTAGGTCAATTGGTGTGAATTGTCCCGTGGTATTTATTTATTTATTTATTTATTTAATATTTACGCAATACCTACTATGCATATTATAATTTTTCTTTTTCATATAACCTATTTTTGAAATAAACAATTTGAAACTTTTAAAATGATTTATTTACAACACAATACTTATATTATATATGTACAACTATCCTAGACTAAAAAAATATGTACAATAAGAAAAGAAAACAAAAATATAAAATAATGATAATTACAACTAAAACATATTCTGAAAGCTAGTCCCCTTAGGCAAGGTGCCGAAGATGCTGGCAGCGTTTCCTCTTTGAATAGCTAAGCTAATTCTTTGTCCGAGGATGCTGCCAGCTCTTCGGTCCCCTGTGACGTCGATTAACCTCTTAGAAATTTCCTTAAAGAGCTTTAAAGCGCTAGGACCCCACGGACCAAGGGTCTCGACACCGAATGGGACAAAATCGTATTCGCTGCCTAGACCCCTGTATTTCAGTCCTTTCGCCTTTTCAGCCGCTTCTGAAGCTGCACAAGGTCTGTTGCAAGTACCATGGAGATGGGAAGGGGCCAGCGTGTCTGAACAAGTGGCATCCCAAACCAGCACCCGACCCATCTTCCATGGAATCAGACTCATACCATCCGGTCTCTTGCCATCGTCTCTTGCAATGCCTGTGGGCTCAAGCAACGTTGGCACGTTGACGCTGGCAAGGAACCGGCGTATAATGTCGTTTAGTGCAGCATGTCTTGAGAAGCGGCCGACGCTTTTTTAACATGACAGTCCGTGATGTCCTAGCCGGTCGACGTCACTGCCACAGGGACACTTGTGAGGAGCACAAACCGGTACCCCGAGCCGTAGACAGGTTGCAATTCTGAGCGTATCAGGCACAAGAAAAGTTCCAGTATTAGACGATGGAAACGCGTGAAGCCAGTAGCCGGCCTCATGCGTTGCCACAGCCAACAGCCTAGCTCGTGCCGAACCTGTACTACAGCTCAAGAGATGATCGTAGGTAATTTTGCAGTGTATGTCGTCCCAGCTCCTCTGTGAATTTGTAGAAACTGGAAAATTTTGACCTGGGCATGCAATTAAGAAAGCCTTTCTAGCTTCTTCCAAGCCAGCAATCTCAAAGTTTGAAAGGTTGGCCCTTAAAATTTGAAACTGATAAGAAATACTCGCAAGAAAAAATCGGTATTTAATAAATAGCGAAAACTATGCTTATCTGATTTACATATATAAAATAGATCAAAATATTTTATTTTCTGTTTTGTTTATATGACGTAGTGTAGTGGGTATTTTCCAATTCTTTCAATGTACCTAGGTACCTTTTCGTGCAGTCAATAAGCTTAAACAGGACAATCTAAGTGTACATTGATCAGTATGACGATCTAAGAAATTATCTAGAATAACTTCTTATTGTTTTCACTCACAAGACTGATTTATTTCTTATTTTATGATCCCATGCAAATATTTCCACATAACATTTACATACGTTTGTAGAATTACAAAATTATAAAAGTTAATCTATATTGCTATAAACCATGAATTAAAAGACTTCAGAAATGATATTTATAACAAAAATGTTACAGGTTACAGGGAGTAAATGGTAGTGATTACAAAGATTCTTTATGAAGGTAGAAAATAATAATGTTAAAAACAAAAACACAAAAACAAGCATATATTCAATAATGTACAAGCATTAATAAAAACCTGTCAAGTTTACAAAATAGTTATCCAACTAGAACAACCGTATCTGAGACGAATTTATATGGAGGAACTTCCAAGTTAAGCGGTGCCGGCCCTTTACGAGCTCTACCCATGTTGTCGTAGTGACTGCCGTGGCAAGGGCAGTAGAAGCCTCCTGCCCAGTCCCCGGAATTAGGAATCGGTACGCATCCCAGGTGAGTGCATATGCCGATTACAATCAGCCACTCCGGCTTCTGAGTCCGCTGGTCTTGAGTCTGTGGATCTCTTAAAGCTGACATGGGAGTCTTCTCCTCCAAGTCAATATCAGCTGGGGTCCTGTTTTTAACGAAAAGCGGTTTCCCTCTCCACTTAAATGACGAGCAAGCACCTGCAGCAATCTTCGACACATCGACTTCTATGGATGCCATCGCGAGGACGTCGGCTGCTGCACTCATAGACGAAAGAAAGTGTGTTAATTCTGATTTCACACCATAAGCTGCACAGATCATCCCGAAAAAGCCCATTACATAAGTATATCCTTGTTTCCCGTCCCCTGCTCCCCAGCTGGTTTTTCTTACGTCTTTATATTCCTCCTTTCTGTAGGGATCGAAATTTGGAAAGTCGATGTCACGGTGGAAACGGGGACCAGGACCTCCCTTTTGAAAACGTACTTGAGTCCACAGAGTAAGGACAGACGGGCGTGTCACGCAATGCTTGTTACTTTGTCTTTCTAAATGAGGAGCCCTACTGATGTTGTGTTTGCATACGTGGTCATCTACGGCTATGAGATTTACGGACTTCAGAACATCCCGGTAGCATGGTGCATGCCAAAACGCTAACCCGCCGTACCTACCTAAGCCACCACTCAAAAAACTCATTATTAAACGAAATTTGATAAATATCTAGCTTAATTTACATGTTATTATTTATAAGTAGGAAACTTTTACACAAAATAACACAACAGTATTTTGATGGTTTGTCAGTGTGACAGTGGCATATATATCCTTCTAAATACAAAATTAACTTTTTTTATGAATCATCGATATCGATGGAGCTATATTTTTAAAAATTGAATTGAATTGAACTTTTTAATGCATACTTACCTTGCCTGTTTTTGTTAAAGTAAGAGAGCCCACGACACTAAACCTAGTTCGATAAGAACTCCCAGATGATGTATATATAATTAGTCACGTCATTAATGGGGGAACACGAAACGGCGATGCTGCAATGCAAAAAACCTGGCAAAGCCATAAAAAAATAAAAAAAATAAAAAATCCTGTTTCTAGTATGATAAGACTCCTAAGTTTTGTTTGTTCCTCGAAACAGGGGAGGGATAGGACTATCCGATAATGCAGTGCTGCAAGCCCTGCTGATTGACCTAATCAGTGGCAACAGCATGATAAGTGACGCCTCGTATCTATAGGTATCTAGTATGATCGATCTCCTCAAAAAACCCAAGCTCATTCGAAAGATCATTGATTTCTGTGTAAGAAAAACCACTGCTGCATTTTCCAAACAGTGGAGAAAGTGTTTGCTGCAGCGATTGAAGGTCGCCCTCCGCGCAGCCGCATTCGGCGTTTCAATTCAGTTTTTCAGCAATCGCCCGGTTCCTTTTGATTTGTACTGGTTGAGTACGCGTCCCAATAATAGTCCTATCTTCCCCTGTTTCGAGGAACAAACAAAACTTGGGAGTCTTATCATACTAGAAACCGGATTTTTTAATTTTTATTTTTTTATGGCTTTGCCAGGTTTTTTGCATTGCAGCATCGCCGTTTCGTGTTCCCCCATTAATGACGTGACTAATTATATATATTACCATCTGGGAGTCTTATCTAACTAGGTGTAGTGTTGTGGGCTCTTAAGACTATTACTCTTTTACCCTAAAACGGCTAAGGCTGGATTTTACCAAACTTTTATTCCGAGAATAACGCTTACTCTCAGATAGTAATGTCAAATTACTATGGCGGCTGACAATACTATCTGAGAGTAAGCGTTAGGTATTCACGGAATAAAAGTTTGGTAAAATCCAGCCTAAGATATTATGGATTTGGATTAAATTTAGTATGGTATAATAGCTAGCGGGATCCTGGGATAAATACATAGTCATAGGCTACTTTTTATTCCGATTAAGTACTCCTATGTGACAGGGATTTAAAATTCCGGAATCTCTACAGCTGTGCTAAATGTATACTTATACTTAAGTAACATGATTTGGGATCCTTTATACAACGTAGCAATTCGTAGATTTTTATTAAGTACTTTCGAGTGGATTTTTTACAGATATTAGTTTCACTAATAGAACCAATACCTACACATGACTCCGCTGTGAAACTAGAGGAAGATGATGTAGCGATATTTAGAAACAGCGAACCATTTAGAAAAAAGGTCGGGGCCTTTAGGCAATGCAATTCTCAGGTTGGAAGAGCATAAGCTCTTTTTAAGTTCGAATTTAATCAAATGAAATGACAGCATGCGTAGAAAAATAGTATATTTTTTATCGAGGGACTAAAAGAAGCCAATATATACCCGAGGTGGTTAGCCACCCGAGCTTTAGCGAGGGTGTCTATTTATCCGAGGGTTTATATTGACTTTTAGTCTCCAGGTGAAAACTCTATTTTTCACTTCGATTGCGAGAAAAAATAGTCAGTTTAGTACAAAAAGATTTAAATAAAAAAAACAGTGCGTGGAGTCCCTCCGCGCGGAAGAGGTGAAACTTCATGATAAACCAACCCGCTCCCAACCCGCCCCCAACCCGCTCTCAACCCGCCCCAACCCGCCCCCAACCCGCCCCCAACTCGCCCCCAAGCCGCTCCCAACCCTCTCCTAACCCGCCCCCAACCCGCCCAAAACCCGCTCCCAATTCCAACCCGCCCATACACAAACTGGAAAAAATAGAATGGCGCTACCTTCTAAGCGGAAAAAGCATAGAACTAAAACCACGTAGACTAAGGACGTAACATTTTCGTCATGAAAATGGTCCACACAATCTTATTTTTTTATATATATTTTGTTTTGCCACTAAGCAAGTACTGGCTGTTTGAGTTTATCTAAGTCACTCGAAATGAATTAAAAAATTAATTACTTTTACTCCCTAGGGACTAAAGCACTCACTTTACTCCCTAGGGACTAAAGCACTCACTTTACTCCCGCTTCCTAAGGCTATATTGACCTACTTTTAGAGCATGAGAAGTGAAAAAGTAATACTTAATTATTATGTATTGTCGTTAAGGATAATTTTCCAATAAATTTTATTAATTATAAAAATACTAGCTGTTGCCCGCGACTGCGTCCGCGAAGAATGGGGGGGGGGATAAAAAATAGCCTACGACCTATTCTCAGACCTACCGAGTGTAGAGAAAAGTTTCATAAAAACCTGCCAAGCCGTTTCGGAGGAGTTCGGCAACAAACACCGTGACACGAGACTTTTGTATATTAGATATATTATTTTTTATTATTATTTTTTTAATTTATTCATATTTTTTTGGACGCGGGCTGGCCCCTAGACAGTTGTCTCTACCTACCTAACGGTCAATCCGGCACTGCTGCGAACCACCAGAAATTATAGCAAAATTAACGATTTAAGGCACGGATGGAACACGAAGTAATGTTCATTGTAACCGGCAACAGGCAGGATAAGATAGATACAAATTGTATAAATAATTGTATGTAGGTACTTAGCTTTCGCCCTGAATATTTGTTCGCGCAATTTTAAGTCCTTCGGCGGCTTCTATAACAATGTTATGCAATGTAAGCGGTTTTGTAACTAATTTAATGATGCATAATATCTAAATATTACTTAGCTCTTTATCAGACAATTTGTCTGTTAGATCGAAGTTACGAACAATAGCTTTGATAGTCGATAGGATGTATGCTCCCATGACGACGAGAGAGTTCAGGGTCTTATAGTCAGTGGGAAAATGTACCTAGGTACCAACGTAAGAACATTGCGTGGTTTCGTGTGTGCGGCTAAGTCAGCGTCGGTATTCGATAAGGTACCGTAGCAGTACGGCATCTGACTGCAAGTTTACTTACATCATCGAATATCTTATACGGAATGTATATAGGTACCTATGAATATAGACCCTTTACCACCCTAAAGTCACATAAACAATCGCTGATTAATTTTAAAATTTAGAAGATTCTTAAAGAGAGCCAAGTCTGCCTGCCTGAATTCCCTTGGCCGATTTAATAGGTAGGTAAGTAAGTATTTTTAATGTAATTTTTTTTAATTTATTGAATCAGGCGTTACTTTGCGGAGGTCCATATTAATGAACTAAAACAATTACTTTGCTCACCCGCGACACATTAACATTTGGTATTAACATGTTTAACATTTGGTAGCATAGCATACGGTTGTGGTAACTCTGAAGATGAGCTCTGGTTGAGTTCGAAACGCGTCAGTGTAGCTTGGTGGTGGTGATGGTTGGGTTTATGTGATTTGTGTGTGTTCGTATACAGTGTGGAGGTGGAGGAACTGCATGAACGCACATTTCTTGCATAAACGTAACTATTGTAAGGTCGCGGGTGAGCAAAGTAATTGTTTTAGTTCAGTAATTTTTTTTGTTCAGGTATTTCCAGCAGACTTTTGTATTTGAAACCTGGGATATCGAAGCTATAATGATATTTATCTTATATTCACGTACCGACATAATGTATGACCTAATAAAATCCCGTCTACCTACCTACCCGACCAATACGAAATTTGGGGCGAATCGTTAATGGTTGGTTTCGTATACTGTCCCCATTCGATACTCGATGATGTAGGTAGGTAAACTTGCAATAAAAGTCTGTACTCCAAGTAGGTATACATTACCAGCTTTGAGTGCGACTTCGTCGCAATGGTTTCTAAGGACACATTTTCCTATCTCTTATAGTTTCAGACGTCTCCTTACTGATCTATTAAGACTGATCGCCTTGTATAGTGTAGGTAATTTACTTACACCGTGCTTACGTTCAGAAGGTATTGTAACTTGAAAAATTGTATGCTGTTACTTATGAAACCAAAATAATGTAAATGACCATATGTCCCTGCTAATAAAAAATAACCTTGCTAACTGTTATACATACTTTTTTTCAATAAAAAGACACTTCAAGATCACTTACCTTCTTTCTAAGGCTAAAAAAAACGAAGTTTACGTTGTTCTGGACGCGTTTGATATCCACCAATCGTATTCATTGGTCCACATTGGATAGCACTGGTGCAAACGGGTTCAACCAAGCTATATGTTATTTATTATTATTATATATGGAAAAATACGTGCTGTGGATGCGTGCTCTGGATGCGTGCTGCGGATGCGGGCTACAGATTGTCCCTACTGTCGATACATCGCATAGCTCGCTGCGCATCTTCCTCGCATAGCTATCTCATGACTGCACATCTTCATAGCGCATCTTCCACGAAAAGCTACATAGCTTAGCATTAGTGGAAACGGTGATACAGTTTTGTAACGTAGCTTTCACATCCTCGCACCCTAAGACGGTACAAAAACATGGCAAATGTGTCACGCTCATGCACCTATGCGACGAGTTATGTGAGGAGGGCATATGTATGGGGACAGTCATCTCTACCACCCGCCATCATCCGCACAAGGTGGCAAGGTTGTATGACGTAAGACGTGAAAGTGCGTCCGCGCACGCCGCGACCTGCAGTCGCTGTCGGTTCTTGCTTCCCGCGCATCGCCGCCACGGTTTCCCTGCTAAGTGAGTACTATAGTACACGAGTGAATTTAATTTACTCGTAAATATTACTATTTTATAATTTATTTTTCACGCTGAACCTATTTATTTAAAACTAGACATTGCCCGCTACTTCGTCTTCGTCCCGCGTGATTTTTCCATTTTCCCTGGATTAAAGGGATAAGTAGTTTTATTAGTCAAGACATTCGGAAAAAGGATAGTACACCTGTGCTCGTCTTTTCTGGGGCACTGCAGAGCCCCCTGATTTAACAATCACTTTAGTAGTTCCAGAGAATACCCCTACGCACATGCAAATACGTAAACAATCAAACCAAGTTTATCAACCCCACCTCCTTATTATTTATAATGTTAAACGTATTAAGTATTAACAGTGCGGATTGTTACTTTTAAATTGTGTTAGATAGAGATACTGCCGAAGTATTTACTTATGTGGCTATAATATTCCATCGTTTTCACCGACTTTTACTATTTATTTGTACGTTATTGTGGGACGAAACAAACCAATTTCCGTTTTCTCGCTGTAATTTATTTACAAACCGCCACAAATTATAATGTTATCTAATGTTTTAACCTTAAAAAAAGCCTGCATTCAAGTCTCGTTTGTTTCAAATAATGGCAATTAACATTTTAATACAGCTTAAAATAAAAATAGAAAAAGTAGCCTTAAATTTGCCACATATCTGTGTCCGGACATACCAGAGGTTAATAACAATTTAAAAATTAAAAGCCAAAGGTAGATGGTATTAATAAATAAATATCACTGGACAATTCACACCAATTGACCTAGTCCCAAAGTAAGCTAAGCATAGCTTGTGTTATGGGTACAAGGCAACGGATAAACATCTAATATATAAAAATCTCGTGTCACGGTGTTTGTTACCGAACTCCTCCGAAACGGCTCGACCGATTTGTATGAAACATTTTTCTCCGTATTCGGTAGGTCTGAGAATAGGTCGTAGGCTATTTTTTATCCCCCCCCCCCCATTCTTCGCAGACGGAGTCGCGGGCAACAGCTAGTACTTATATAGATAGATACATACTTTAAATACATATTAAACACCCAAGACCCGAGAACAAATATTCGTATTACTCATACAATACAAATATCTGCCCCGACGTGGGAATCGAACCCGGGACCTCAAGCTTCGTAGTCAGGTTCTCTACCTACTAGGCCATCTGGTCGTCGATACATAAAATATTCATTATTTAAAATAGGTGTTGATTCGTCATTAAGTTTAGAGCCAGATTTATCGGAGGGCATCCAGGACTACACTGGAGCAAATTTATAGAGAAACCACAAGGGAGAAAATAAAGGTTTAAAAAACACCCAAATTTGGACGAATCAGCAACTTTTCCACTCCACTCCTTCGTTGCCCCGAAGCCTCCAGAATTCTGAATCCTAAATCACATTAAGTAACTAATTATTTACGTACAGTTGAGGAAACTGAATCACGTACGGTGAACCCTTTTCATTGCAAATGTCACGTTGACATTTCATACATCTGCCAAAGAAATCATCGTGAAATTGGTTGTGAAAAGGTTCCATCCTGGTACGTGATTCAGTATCCTTCAGTGTAGGTACATACAATAATTATCTATCTAATCAAAAAATGTCTGTCCGTTATTCATCTGTGCGGGATTTGTAGTAAATAAAATAAAACAGAAATAACACCATTACGTAAAGAACTTTTAAATGTGACAAAGGAGCCCTCGTAACCATTTACTAAATTATTCGTTGATAACAAAGGTTGTTAAGCAACGACGCGGGAAAATTTAAATTTTCCAGTAAGTATATAAATATCATAAATAACATAATACCTATCCGTCTATACAAAATTTGACACGTAAGTAGCTACCTACATGAGTAACTTTATTTCTTCCGCGGATATGCTCATTTCTGATTTGATCCCGAAGAGTACCCAAGTATAGCTTCATCCTACCTATCCAGCTTCCGTTTTCTTGAACCATTAAGAGGCGCAAAGGCACACTGCACTGGACCACGTC
This sequence comes from Archips crataeganus, assembly GCA_947859365.1. NCBI lineage: Eukaryota > Metazoa > Arthropoda > Insecta > Lepidoptera > Tortricidae > Archips > Archips crataeganus. Next base: position 16,662,692 of record OX402045.1, on the reverse strand, counting down.
TCGTGCTTCGTCTGTCGAGTATCACGGAGAATAATATTATCATTATCATTGAGGTTACCATGTTTAAGCAGTAAGTAGGTACAGATGAACCATTTGATTTCTGAGGCATCGTTAAAAAGGTTTTCACAGTAAGGCTGTGGACACAAAGGCAACAGGCTGCGGGGCGGGCAGCAGCGCGGCGAGCGTTTTTTCTGTTCATTGCGTGTGCTGCCTGGTAACCACTCAATAGCGAGCGTCACGGCCAAGCAATGAAGAGAGAACGCGCTCACTGCTCCCCTGCCCGCTGACTTCGTGTGCGCGGCCTAAGACGTCATACATAATGATCCTTTTCAAGCAAAGCAATACATATTTTGCGAAGCCCTGTGATAGCGCACCACACATTAGATTACGGATGAGCAAAAAAAGCGAAAAACTTTCGAGGCACGAGGCCCCTCAAACCGTGAGGCATTAGGCGGAGGCCTACGTTGCTTACGCCTAGCGCCGCCTCTGACTCCGTTTAGCAAACAAGATTAAGGTAACGGGGAAGTTAAAGAATGGGAACAAAAATGTACAAAGCTTTAATACTATAAGTAAATACATATGTATTTTCTCGCAATCGTTAAACATTTAAAACATGATTGCCAACCACTACCGCAAAATAAACGTAGGAACTGATAAAAACCAAAAGTATTAACCCAAGAAGAACTATAGACGAGTAAGTAAAAGATTTTAGTGGGCATTGCTTCGGAACAAAGAAACATGCCATTGGAGGTGCAATAGCGCTAAATATCCATAAGCCGCACATAACCAAAATGAGGAAGATTGCTAACGATAACATTGGAGCCGAAGATTTTCCAAGTATCCCACAAAACAGTAAAAGACTTGTCACCACTAAGAGTATTGATGAAATGAACAGGATCGTGACAGACATTTTTGATCCTTGATCCGAATTGTCTGACTTCCGTAACGTGCTGTGGTCAATTAAGGCATACAGTACCAAGCCAGCAATGGACACGCCTCCGCAGCCCAAGCCGAACACGGATATCAAATAGGTGGCGTGCTTTATAGGAAACACGCCACAACATCTGCGAACTTCCGGGAAATCATCCATTTTTAATTTGGAGCAATTTTAACTAACAATAAGTAAATATTCTTTAAATTCAATTCTAATTTAGGAAAATATTATTGTTTGCTTACATCATGTTTATTTTGACAGTGACAATTTGTAATATTTCCTACTTATATAATATAATGTAAAAAAGTTTTTTAGTCGTCAAGTCGTCAACCTCGACGTTGGCAGAAATCTATAAATCAAAATAATCGATAATCAATAGTATCGATGGAGTTAGGAAAAAATAATAATTAAATGTTCCTCAAAATAATGTACCCAGAAACTTAAGTAAAAAAAAAACGCTCTGTACCTCTACCATGAGTTTACACTAGTTTACAGTACCTCTACCATGAGTTGACACTAGTTTACAGTGACCGTACTCGCTAGCGACGGCGTAAATTATTTGTATGGAGAATTGTACTTCCGTAAGTGACCGCTAGAGGCGCTGTACAATTCTCCATACAAATAATTTACGCCGTCGCTAGCGAGTACGGTCACGTAAACTAGTGTAAACTCATGGTAGAGGTACTGTGACTGTACTCGCTAGCGACGGCGTAAATGATTTGAATGGAAAATTGTACTTCCGTAAGTGATCGCTAGAGGCGCTGTACAATTCTCTGTACAAATAATTTACGCCGTCGCTAGCGAGTAGGTACGCGGTAAACTAGTGTAAACTCATGGTAGAGGTACTGATGATTTACATTATTACTAGCTGTTGGCCGCGACTCCGTCTGGGAAGAATAGGAGTATAAAAGTAGCCTACGACCTATTCTCAGACCTACCGAATGTAGAGAAAAAAGTTTATTAAAAATCGGTCGAGCCGTTTCGGAGGAGTTCGATAACAAACAACACGAGATTATATATTAGATTAAATGATTTTACCTCCTTCACCCTTCACCTTGGATGTTCCTTTTGTATGAAATTAAACATCAAATGATCAAAACAGCAACAAGATGGAGCGACGACCTGGTTAAGGTTGCGGGATCGCGTTGGATGCGGATGGCACGGGACCGATCTGTTTGGCGAGCCTTGGGGGAGGCCTATGTTCAGCAGTGGACGTCTTTCGCCTGAAATGTTGATGATTTAATTACAGTTACTTAACCTCTTCACCGCCACAAAACAAACGAAGTGACGTGCTCTGTATGTATACGCCACGTTACATGACAGACCGATTTTCTACTTAAAAATTTAAAATCCATTGTAGAAGGGTTTATTTCGACTTGAAATATTGGTCATGTTTAAATGACGTTGACGCGTGAGGCATTCCATCGGCTGTCACGACTAGAAGGTGGTGAAGAGGTTAAATACCATTTCTTTCTAGGATGGAATTCAGTACCAGCATCATTTTGGTTTGCGTCGCCGGTTGCCTGTCGGCGCCGGTGGATGAGCCCATCCGTGTCGACCTGCCAGTGTACGACCAGCCGCAGGCCAGTTCAAACGTGGAGATGATACCAGCGGAAAGCTCAGGCGCGGATGCTAGGAGTGACAGGACAGCTGTAGCTAACCTCATCTCACACAAACTCCACACTGCTACTAATGCATTGGGACAAAAGTTGTCCCAGCAGCATGGTTACGTGAGTAGGATATTGTTGTTAAATCCATTTTGATGTAATTTGAGTTTCGATATTATATTTAGGGTTCCATACCCAAAGGGTGCTAACGGGACCCTATTACTGAGACTCCACTGTCTGTCTGTTTGTCCGTCCGTCCGTCTGTCTATCAAAGGGTTCTCTCTTGAACCGTAAATAACTAGATACTTACTTGAAATTTTCGCCGATTATGTACATGTACCTATTACTATAACCGCTATAACAACAAATCCATATCCATACTAATATTATATAAAACGAAAGAGTGTGTGTCTGTCTGTTACCTCTTTACGCTTAAACCGCTGAACCGATTAAAATTAAGTTTGGTATAGAATGGTTACCATAGTACTTATTTGTTCGTGATGTGATGACTAACTTTCAAACCACTGTACCTCAAAAAGTTGTTTACGTTTTATGTCCCCTTCATCTAATCGTTGTAGTACAGAATGTTGCAGGGCAATTCGATGGTGGATACTTTGGTGCGCCTGTGACGACTCTGGAAGGCGCATTTCTAGAGACCGAGGGCTTGGGCAGCAGAAAACTCTCCATCAAGGAGAATTTACACGGAATTGTCGCTGGGCTTTTGCAAGTTAGTTCAGTTGAACACTTACGAATACTTAACATTACAGTCTTTGGTCAACAGCTTGGATAAATAATTTTCGCAACGTCTGACCTATCCGAGAACAGTCTATTCTTGTCGTCGGTCTGAGATGTCTACTGTTAATACATATATCTCTTTTCTATAAAACGATTAACATGCACACATAAAAAAGACATACTACCTACAGTCGAATACATAACCTACTTTTTTGAAAATTTGGAGAAAAAGTAGCGTACCTAAAACTCTACAGAAAAAAACAACTACCTACCTGAAGGGTCAATTTCGTAGTTCGCCAATTAAACACCATTATTTCCGTTTCCAGCCAAAACCTATAGTAGACACGATATCAGAAGAAGAAAAGTATGGTAACACCGGGGACAAATTTTACGGCGCGGGGCGGGCTTTGGTGGGAGGAGCAGAGGGAGTTTCCAACCTCGTCAATTCAGTTCTCGAGGTTAGTACGCAGCTGGCATGTAACTGTCAAGAAATTCCAGAAGCTTATAGTCTTCAGCCTTCAGCCGAAATCAGTCAAAAGTTTGGCCGAAGTCAACTATCGATTTCCTATGATCGCCGATCTTTGTTAGGCCGTTGACAAGAAGTCAAGCGGGCAGCGGAGCGGCGAGCGCGTTCTATGTTCATTGCGCGACCGTGACGCTCGCCACGCCACACAGTACTACAGTAGTTACCAGGCAACACACGCAAAAAAACGCTCGCCGCGCTGTTGCAGCTGCCCGCCCCGCAGCCCGCTGACTTCGTTTCCGCGGCCTACAGATCTAAGCTATGAAATCCTACAATAATCACTACATAGTACATATAAAACAAAGTCGCTTCCCGCTGTCTGTGTGTCCCTATGTATGCTTAGATCTTTAAAACTACGCAACGGATTTTGATGCGGTTTTTTTAATAGATAGAGTGATTCAAGAAGAAGGTTTATATGTATATAATACATGCATAATATAGTAGAGAAAGAATGATAATTTTAGAGGTTTCTAATGTGATGTCGTAAATAAACACATTTTTTGCGCTTACATTACAAACGCTGGCTGAACCCTACGAGATAGATCAAAATAATGTACTACAGTAGGTATTGTACACCTTAAAAAAGGTCTACAAAAAAGTCCGCGATGGTAGGTATATGTCTATCTCTTAGGGATAACCCACAATAACCATTTTTAGGGTTCCGTAGTCAACTAGGAACCCTTATAGTTTCGCCATGTCTGTCCGTCTGTCTGTTTGTCCGTCCGTGGCTAAGCTCAGAGACTGTTAGTACTAGAAAGCTGTAATTTGGCATGAATATATATATCAGTCAAGCCGACAAAGTGATTAAATAAAAAAAGCTAAAATAAATTTTTTTAGGGTACCTCCCATAGACGTAAAATGGGGGTGATTTTTTTTTATCGACTAACCCTATAGTGTGGGTATCGTTGGATAGGTCTTCTAAAAACTATTGGGGGGTTGCTAACATGATTTTTCTATTCAGTGATCTGTTTGCGAAATATTCAACTTTAAAGTGAAAATTTTCATTAAAATCGACCGTTCCCCCCCCCCCCCCCCTCTAAAATCTAAACTGTTGGGTGGAAAATTTGAAAAAATTCAGAATGGTAGTAAATCTATATTAATAATTTCGTCAAGGGGTACGGCAGACTCGACCGAAACCTTACCTGAATAATAAAACATGAAAAAATAATGATTTCGAGTCGACAACATATATCCGCAAAATTCGGATTGTCGAGTATTTTGTTAAATTCTAATGGTGCTGACATACAAATCGCAATCGCCATATCGGCCATTCTAGCGAAACGTCACTGACACCGAATGACATCTTGAGTATTTACAAAACGTTCCGTTCCATGCTAGCGCACATACGCCAAATAAATAGGGTATTGATAATACCTGCTACATCAAAATTTGCTACTGTTGTAAAAATCTATTAAAAATATATGCGAGTAACAAAATATACCACCGATATAACACGCTACAACAAAATACGCTATCGCGGCGAAACGCGAATAGGTGAAAAGCTACAAGGATTTTTTGATATCGAGGTATACGACTAACAAACGGTTTACAGTGACCGTACTCGCTACGCTAGCGACGGCGTACCTAAATGATTTGTATGGAGAATTGTACTTCCGTAAGTGACCGCTAGAGGCGCTGTACAATTCTCCATACAAATAATTTACGCCGTCGCTACCGAGTACGGTCACGTAAACTAGTGTACAAACTCATGGTAGAGGTACAGGATGTAGAAGAAAGTAGAATCCCGGCGTTTTAATTCAACTGTCCGATCTAATGGTTTACGCTTACAGGGCCGGCCCGTCCATATAGGCCAACTAGGCGACGGCCTAGGGCGCCAGTATTAGAGGGGCGCCAATCAGAGACATCGAAATTCAAAAATAACGAAGGCCACCACTAAACCGAAGCGCAGAGCGGGCGCTGTCGGATCAGGCCCAACGCGTTGTATATCACTAAATCCTATGTGCGTTGAAACACCGGCAGCGTATATTATTCAGTACAAAGCACTGGGCCCGCTCCGTTGGCGCCCCGCGCTGCGATCTGTGGTGGCCTTAAGTACAATTTTCTTAATGTCCAACTTGAATACTCCCTATTTTAACAAAAGTAACAAAACTAAAAAGATGTCTTTGTCTTTTTCTTTTAAAAATTGTACAGTCTGTTTGAAGGTAAATATACAGGGTGTCCCGTAAGTAGTACGACAAACTTAAAGGGGAAACAGGTGGGGCAGGTCATCTACCAAATATAAAATTACAGTAAAGGCCACCACAAACCGGGAGCAAGGGGCGCCGGACGGAGCCTCCCCAGCGCGGTCAGTAACACTGAATCATATACGCTGTGCTGCACTGCCTGTGTGTGTCACCGTATACATGATTCCGTGTTATTGAGCGCACTGGGCACGCTCCGTCGGCGCCCCGCACTCCCGGTTTGTGGTGGCCTTAAAGTCTCACAGTTTTCCAGAAATTTCGATTTTTTTGATTTTTTGAAATATTTATACCCGTCCTAAGATTATAAATTGTGATATTCTAAATTAATATTTTAATGCATTTATTTTTATTGAAAAACTGATTAAAAAAATATGAAAGTTTTTTTAATAAAATTTAAAATTTATTTCTTCAAAGATACATTTTACAGTAAGTATGAATCTTAATTTCGCGTGTTTAATTAAAAAAATAAAGTCATTCACATTTGAACCTAATTTTACTGTTAGGTGTGTGGTTAAATAAACAAATGATAAACAAAATCAATTTTAAATTTCAAACTTTGCGACTAGCATTTTTTTTTTAAATAAAGAGTTGGACAAGTCGTTTTTAAAGGCCACCACAAACCGGGAGCGTGGGGCGCCGACGGAGCATGCCCAGCGCACTCTATAAACACTAAATCAAATACACGGTGACACACACCGGAAGCGCGGCACACCGTATTTGATTCAGTGTTATTGACCGCGCCGGGCACGCTCCGTCGGTGCCCTACGGTCCAGGTTAGTTGTGGCCTTAAGTTTGCAGCCATCCCATAATTTGAAAATTGCAGATTATTTCATTTTTTCCATTTTGAATATCTGTCGTTAATCCGCGTGCTCTGGCTAATGAAAAAAAAATATTAGTCTTCAAACACCGCCAAATTGAAATTCGAAATTTGAAAATAATTTTGCTCATCATTTTGTTTATTGGGATTTGATGAAATTGGGTTCAAATGTCAACGAATTTTTGTTTTAATCAAATACGCGAAATTAAGATTTTTAATTTATTTTTGTATGCAAAAGCATAGCTGCTGAAATTAACCAGAGTGAATTCTCATCCAGTTCACACCTCGACCTAGACATTTTACTGGCTAAACGCGGTTTGTAGAGTGCTTTGTGCTGATTTTTTCTCGTACTTAAATGTTTTGATACGATATTTATCATTTTTGAATTTTCATTGAATGGATATATTTTAAAAAGCTAGTGAGGTGAACAATGGTCATGTATTTTTTTTTCACTGTGATAAGATAGCTCAAATCTTGACAAAAGTCAAAAAGGTCAAAAAGGGGCAAAATTTAAATTTAAATAAAATTACCAAAAACTTCAATTTAATTCCAAATACCACAACTCAAAACTCAAAATCTTATTGCGGGTATACATTTCTCAAAAATTCCAAAAAAAACCGGCCAAGTGCGAGTCGGATTCGCGCACCGAGGGCTCCGTACAAATTTCTAAGTATGTCAAAATATCCGCCGTAAACAGCCGTAAGTATAATAATCCAGTGTTAGCAGAACCCTGCTTCTGAGTAAAATGTACGCAGTGTGAGATCATTTTATATTGATTATTCAAGACCCCCCCTTAGTATTGAATATAATTATCTTTTTATTATTTGTTGTTGTACCGGCAACCGAACTACTTACTTAACCGGTGAAAATTTCAAGTGTCTAGTTAACGCCATTATAAAGATCGAGTTAAAAACGCAAAAAAACACGTTTCTTGTACGACGTCCCAATTTAATTTTCAACTTTATTTATTTTTTGTATTTGTTGTTATAGCGGCAACAGAAATACATCATCTGTGAAAATTTCAACTATCTAATAGCTATCACGGTTCATGAGATACAAGCCTGGTGACAGACAGACAGACGACGGGCAGTGAATTCTTAGTAATAGGGTCCCGTTTTTACCCTTTAGGTTAGGAACCTTAAAAAAAATCGAAATTTCTCGATAACGGTGAGACTTACTAAGGTCATGTTTTACATTTGGTAGATGACCTGCCGACCTATCTCCCATTTAAGTTTGTCGTACTTCTTACGGGACACCCTGTATAAAATATATTGTTTTCTGTCGTCACGAATTCTCCTTTAAAAGGGCGCCGTTTCAGTTTTTGCCTAGGGCGCCAGGAATGCTCGGGCCGGCCCTGTACGCTTACGAAGCTAGGTAAAGCCGCATGTAAAGCCTATTATTTTTGTAGTATAATGAATGAGATAGTCAACCTAATGAATAACATTTTTATCCAAATATATCCGTAAATCTATAGAAAAGTACTGAAAACTTGGTATTGAGAGACAGTTTTGAAAGGAAAAAATATTTTTTACAGAAGAACATATTTTTAAAGGGCCACTTCACCCATCGGCCATTTCCCTTGAACGTCCACTGTTTCACCCAGTCATATTCAGTCCAGAAAATAGGTAGACCAGCCCCCTGTACCACAAAAGTTACAAGTGCTACAATTCGACAAAATTGTAACATTTTACTATGAGAAACTTGATAATTTTGTTGAATTGTAGCACTTGTAACTTTTGTGGTACAGGGCCCAGGTTAGTTAGGTAGCTTCTCCTGCTCGAAGGGCAAACGGCCCAGAAATGGAGCCCCGCTAAGCGGGGCTCCGTCGAATTTGTAGGTTTTAACTGAATTACGGATGAATAAATCCTGGGCGAATTAACTCTAGGTGCATTAAGTTTACGCAGCGAAAAATTCACGTAGATGTCGCTCGAGTAAATAGGCGAAGTAGGAATTTCCAGTGGTCTTTCGGGGAAGTGACCGATGTAGGAATTTACACAGTGGTCGTCCAAGGAAGTGGCCCTAGTTGACCGGATTATTTTCGACGAATTGAAAACCGAAGTACCTACTCCTTTTTAGGGTTCCGTAGTCAACTAGGAACCCTTATAGTTTCGCCATGTCTGTCCGTCTGTCTGTCTGTCCGCGGCTAAGCTCAGAGATCGTTAGTACTAGAAAGCTGTGATTTGGCATGAATATACATTTCAGTCACGTCAACAAAGTGGTAAAATAAAAAATAAAAAAATATTTTTTTTTAGGGTACCTCCCATAGACGTAAAGGGGGGGTGATTTTTTTTTTCTCGACTAATCCTATAGTGTGGGATATCGTTGGATAGGTCTTTTAAAACCATTGCGGGGTTGCTAACATAATTTTTAGGGTTCCGTAGTCAACTAGGAACCCTTATAGTTTCGCCATGTCTGTCCGTCTGTCTGTCTGTCCGCGGCTAAGCTCAGAGACTGTTAGCACTAGAAAGCTGTAATTTGGCATGATTATATAAAAAAAAACTAAAACAATTTTTTTTAGGGTCCCATAGACGTAAAGTGGGGGTGATTTTATTTTATCGACTAACCCTATAGTGTGGGGTATCGTTGGATAGGTCTTTGAAAACCATTGCGGGGTTGCTAACATGATTTTTCTATTCAGTTATCTGTTTGCGAAATATTCAACTTTAAAGTTAAAATTTTCATTAAAATCGACCGTCCCCCCCCCCTCTAAAATCTAAACTGTTGGGCGGAAAAATTTGAAAAAAATCAGAATTGTAGTAAATATATCAAATTTACTAGGAAAATTATAGCGGCTAAGATTGCTTGGAAATTATTCGTAGTTTTAGAGTAAATAGTAGCCTAAGGTATAAAACATATCTAAACTTAGATGATTCCGTACCTACACATACGAAATCCTTAGAAAAATATTACTTGATTTTTTTGTAATGGCTACGGAACCCTACCTTGGGCGTGTACGACACGCTCTTGGCCGGTTTTCTATTCAGTGATCTGTTTGCGAAATATTCAACTTTAAAGTGAAAATTTTCATTAAAATCGAGCGTCCCCCCCCCCCTCTAAAATCTATACTGTTAGGTGCAAAAATTTGAAAAAATTCAGAATGGTAGTAAATATATCAAATTTACTAGGAAAATTATAGCGGCTAAGATTGCTTGGAAATTATTTGTAGTTTAAAAGTAAATAGTAGCCTAAGGTATAAAACATACCGAAACTTGGATGATTCCGTACACATACGAAATCCTTAGAAAAATATTACTTGATTTTTTCGTAATGGCGGCTACGGAACCCTACCTTGGGCGTGTCCGACACGCTCTTGGCCGGTTTTTTTAAGTTAAAAAAAGGACGTTTTTCCTCTTTTCGAAAAAGCGGGAATACATTGTTATTTTTGACGTATACTTTAGATTGACAGATTGACACACGTATCATATCTCGCGAATAAAATCTTAATCAAATTTCGTTTGAGAGTTTTATTTTAATTGTTCATTTTTATTAAATTTACAGGTACCTGGAACAATATTCAGGAAAATAACAAGGATTGCCACCGAAAAACTCAACAACTTGGGTGGTAAACTTATTGGGCTTTAAATAATTATCTATCTAGTTAATTAGTTTTAATTAGTAATAATAAGAAAATAAGTTTCACAATAAGTTTTCAAGTTAAGAGACCAATAAAGATATATTTTTAAAACAATGTTTCATTTTAGTCTATTAAAAAAAAATTCAAATCCCTTGTGAGATCTAGCAGTAAATAAATAAATTGAATTATTTCAAGAATAAATTCAACAAATAGCTGTCTGATAGAATACAATAATGGCACCCCTTGAAGGACTAGCCATGCATTATATTTATATTATATTATAGTTACCAAAATATTAAATATTTTTAATGATATGGAAGGAAATCGCTTTAAATCAAGCAAAGCAGCTGTGATTACATCCTTATCAACAAACTAAGAATAATCAAGTTCCCAGCGCTGGTATTTTTTCTGGGGTTTTTTCTGTGCATCCATATATCAGTTTGTATTTAGTATGAAATATATGGTTTTCACGGGATGACCGTAAAAGTAATAAAAAATGAAGTTGAAAAAATAAATACAAAAAGATACTTCATAGCAAACTTGTTAATAATCAAGTGTTTATGATTGCGTACAGTCGTCAACACTATTTTCTGACCATTCGTGACCCTAATCAGCTAATCACAAGGAAATCAAGTTGTCTCATGATCTGTTAAGGAGTGTTCGCCACTGTACTACGAATAAACAGAACAACAAACAGAATAATTATCCAAAATTCATCTTTCACCATTCATACCTATGTATATGACCGAATGAAGAAAACAAGAACTCGCAATGTACATCGTAATTAAAACAAAACAGGCTTTTAAACATTTATTTTTTAAACCAAATTTGATTTCACAATCTTCTTTCTAAATATGACGAATGTTATATATTGGGGACCTATCGGACCCCAAGTATTAAATAAATATATACCTATTTAAGCTATTGTTAACCATAAAAAACCTAAATGCTATAACATTATTTACAATAAAAGTAAACGAGAAACAATAGTGTAAATGTCTTACATACAAAGTTCGTGTAAAACTCTAGTCCGCGTTTAAAGTAACTTAAAAATCGTGTGCTTTCAAGGTGAATAACAAACAACGTAATATCTATTTACAAAGAGATGATACAGTTTGCGGTCCATAACAGTACCAGAACATCTTAAATACGTACAAACAAAGAAATATCGGTACTTCCTCGATATAAACAGCGTTAGCCTAAAAACATTGTACTGGTGCCTTTTAATAAAAATAATAGACAAGAGATAAGCATAAACCGTTTACAATTATTAACTGGTAGTAAGTAATATAATAGGCCGAAGTACGTTTCTGTTATGCATTTATTTACATACATATAAACCTTGCTGGCATAGCACTGAATATGTATGTATGGAACCTTACTTATAACTTACTTCACGTAAATTTAACATAATTTTAATAGATGATTATAATAACACCATGGTGGCACATTCACTATGTTAACATCTATGCTTTCGGTATGGGAAGAGCTAGCCAAAAATCGTGGCAAGTGGCGGACAACTTGTTCACAAAGGCCAATCAAAGGCACGACGATGCCTGGTTTGAGTCACTGAGGGAAAAACGCATAAAGCGCCACAACCGAGCCACCAACCCTCGACCATCTGGGGCTGCGTACATTTGTCGCGAGTGCGGCCGAGGGATCCTATCCCGTATCGGTCTTTTTAGCCGCGAGCGCAAGTGTCGCCAGGGTGCTACTTAAATCATCTGTCACAAATGTAAAGGCCTATTATATGCTTTCGGTAAGGTAACAGAGATAATGACACCACCAATCAACTGGTGTACTTTTTATCAGCGGGCAAATCACGATTCTCCCATAAATTCTGTATGGCAAATAGCTAGTTATGACGTCCTTTCTTTGCCAACTCAATCGATTATTTATTTGTTTTAAATATGTAATCGTGCAGTTAACTGAAAATGAACCTGGTTTTCAGGGCTAAACTAGTGTTTTTTAGAGATGCCGCGAATACTCGCTATTATTCGGTATTCGGCATTACCTACTCGGCATTTTTTTTGTTAGGTACTCGTCGAATACCGTTTATTATTCGATATTCGGCGAATAGTTGTCTAAATAAAATAAACTTATATTAAATGGACAGAAAAACTATAGATAGACACACTTAGTATTTATATAATCATTCATTATTAAAAATATAAAAGTTAACAAAAATCAGTCATGTTGAAGTTAATAAGGTTTTTTAATCAATATTCAAATTCTAAAAGAGGTAGACTGTGGTGCAGGATACTAATTTTTCTGCACGACGGGATCGAGTCGGTTGCGTTTGAAACCGATTTGACGGGAAAACCCTGACATAATATCGTTTAGGTTCACTTCGTCCACATTCCCATTTCGTTCACATTCCTACTTCGTCCACAATCCCATTTCGTCCACAATCCCACTTCGTCAACATTCCCATTTCATCCAATTCCCATTTCGTCCTTTTCCCACTTCGTCCACATTCCCACTTCATCCACATTCCCACTTAGTCAACATTCCAGTTTCGTCCATATTCCCATTTCGTCCACAATCCCACTTCGTCAACATTCCTAGCAGATTTTAATGCGGTTTTCGCTATCACTTAGCTTAATTCTCAGGGAAGATTTTATTTTGTAATTTAGGTATTCATGTTAAGAAAAATACTTGCTAAGCACGATGCGAGTTAATACTATTCACACTACCAATTTCGTTACTATTTTGTTACGAAATGAAGCAAAATGAGAATGTGGACGAAATGGGAATATGGCCGAAATGGGAATGTTGACGAAGTGGGAATGTAGACGAAGTGGGAATGTGAACAAAATGGGAATATGGACGAAATGGAGTATTGATAAAATAAGAAGTGGACGAATTGGGAATTGATTGTGGACGAAATGGGATTGCTGAAAAACTAGGAAGTTGACAAAATGGGAATGTGGACGAAGTGAACCTAAATGCACAAAATGAGGTTATTCCCCAAAAAATATGTTACATACAATACAAGAAAGGGGTTGCCATGATAATAGTCACAATCATAATCTAAGATTTTTTTTAGATTACAGTAACATATATAAATGATAGGTATCTAAGTCCAAGAGACTACTACAAGTGTAATATTATTATTTGATAACAAATAAATTATTTTGTATATTCCTTTTTTTATGTCGAATAATAATGGCGAGTATTCGACTATTCGCCATAACAACTATTCGCGGCATCTCTAGTTTTTATTACTAGAGTCGCGTCTTGAAATTATTTTTTTATGGTGTCATCTACCCTATTAGGTCGTTTTCAACAAAAAATGTACATATTTAGGCCTTAATAAAAACAACATCACGATTGCTTCCTTTGTTTAACGAAAATTAGTCATACAAACTATACGGGTAACTTTCGTTACACAAAGGAATCAAATAAGTTTTGTTTGAATTAAAGGATTTGCCACACTGGTTGCGTTCTGCGGTCGCGATCAGGTCAAATTGAACGCAGCCCGCATTATGTATGAACAGCATTGTCGGTCTCTATATATTTTGTATAGACCTGACCACGACCGCACAACGCATCCAGTGTGGCAAATCCTTAAATCCTTTAATAGTGCAGATTTTTTTTGAAAACGACTCTTTTGTTTATGAAATCCACTGATCTATGATAATAACATGTTTACACGAAAATTTAACTATTTTCCAATCAATATGACCGTTACCTATCAGTTTAATAATGGTTCTCACGGTGACAACGGTAATTGGAGAAGTTTTTTAAAATTTTTCCTGTGTGAATAATATGTAAATAGATATACCTAACCATCCTCCGCAAATAGATTACGAGTACTACTGTCCTTTAAGATGGGTTTGAAATTGCGCTCCCGTTGCATATTAAATATACGTATATTTAAGTAATGCTATTTTTAACATCAATTAGCAGTAATTGTGACATCAAACCGTAGTAATAACCCCCCCAAAATACAACTCACGAATTATTCTACATAGGTACTTTAACATTAAAACGGAACGGAGCTATATAGTAAGAGCAGACATGAGCTCCACATCGTCATACCTAATAATATGTTCGGTAGCACACACAATGTCAAGTACTTGATTACAATCACATTGCCAATATACCTTATATATAGTACAGATCGATTCACAAGAGCTGGCACGAAAGGATCGAATGACCGAATGAAAGTATCAATGTGTTACCTACTTATTTGAATACACTTCACACAAATATGAATATGACATGCATCAGCCATTTTCCTACAAAATTGTCAAAATGACATTACTTTCGTTTAATCCATTCGTGCCAGCTCTTTTGGATCGACCTGTACCCAAAGTATCCAAAATTATGGAACGCATCAGAATATTGGTTTTTACACTGACATAAGATTCAATTGGCAGACCTGTGTTATTTCACTCGAGCTCTGCTCATCTCATCAAATTTTTCACCACGAAAAGTACCAAGTTGTCAGTGATCGTTTCATCCCTTTCATTTGAAGCATGGCGCCTTTTTCGTACACTGGCCGAATTTATCGGATTTTCGGATATTACAACAGGTGTTCTTTTTCAAAGCGAACTTTTTAATATGTTACGTACCAATTCAAAGAGGTTGATATACATTTTGCTTAAAATAAAATTAAAACTGTTATCGTTTCAAACTTTAACACGTTTGCTGACCCCACACAAAATGATTTGACAAAGTCACGTGTAAAATTGTAAATGGGTGAAACACAGACTCCTGAAAAAAACTTCATAGATCATCACACATTGGGGACACCCGGACAAGGAAGGTGTTAAATGACAACATTGTCATACTAACATAACATAACATTGTCAACCATAATGAAAGAGATAACATGAATTGACTGATTGGTACTCTTCTCGGTGATTAGTTTATCTATCAGAAATTAAACAAAGTTGGGAATAATAAATAGTTATATTTATGAAACCGTGTTTGAACTCTATAATTAGAGTCAAATTAAAATTCAGTTTTCTAGTATGTTCCATACTTTTCGATAGGTACTTTGAATACTCAGATATAGATGAGAAATAGTGGTCTTGTGGATGTTACGCTATACTTGTATAAGGCGGATGGACTGAACAATTGATCAGTTTTTTTATAAGTCCGTTTTATGAACATTTTGAATGTTGTTGTACATCTGGAGGTATTGACAGTCACTATCTATGCTGCAAATGTCTATTTCAAAATATTATTATATTCTCAAAATATTTCTTCAAATTGACTAGTTATAAAAACCCATAACATTGGATCTTGGGATTGCTGTCTTGCCAGTGAGCCTATCCGTGTATTTGTTTTGGTATCACACCAAAACCACTGAGCTTTGAATGGGCTGTCAGTTAGTAGCTTGGGAAATTATCTTAAAATGTAAGCTGCAATTAGTCATAATGTATACACGCGAGCGAATCCACGGGCTTCAACAAGATACTTATAAAAGCTTTACCACATCACGTGTGTTGACTTTTTAAGTAATCGTCATCATAAACATCGGAGCTATCGAGGTGTTCAAAGATATCTGAACACGTTCTAAGTACGCAACCGGCTATACGTGCGTATTTAAGTATGTTTCAGCATCTAGACAACTCCGATGTTTATAATGGCGACTGTACATTTTGTTTGTACGGTTTACTACCCGTTTTGTACTCGGTCAATATTATTAATGCCATACTCTCATGGTACGACCGGCGGAGTTCGAAGATTATCGAAAATCATATTACGAGCTGTCGTCAAGTGCCACTGTCGAATGTACTCATATTATTTATATTATGTACATTATTCAACAAATGGTATTATGTCATGTTTTTGATGTACAGTCAGCTGCAGATAAGAGGTACCCTCCTGTAACGGCGGTAACCACACTGGTGGAGCACCTTTTCTCTACACTTGACCGTACTGTACAGTAGTACACACTTTATATGGCGCGTTCACGAACAAACTAGCCGATGATAGCCGAGGATACAATTGAAACTTTAAATCTATGTCATAGTTACAAGGTGCAAATTACATTCCACCTGTTATCCGTCTTAACGACTAAAGTACGGTCGCGGAGCACAAAGAATTTCGCACAATGACCTTCACTACTTGCCTCAGTCCCTCGCACGTACATACTTTCCATCGCATTCTTACAAAGTCATATGTGCGAGTGCAATGGCGAATATTTACGTACAAGCGACATAGACACATAGTGACAGGTCATTGTACGATATTCTTCGTGCTTCGCGACCGAGCTTTAGGAAGTATGGCGGCTGACTAATTTGGCACGCGACGCGCGCGCGCGCTAACATGGCGACAGCGACCCACCAATAGCGGCACAGGAAAAAAAACGACGTACGTGGAGCATGCCGATTTTCCCGCGCTTCTAAAACACGTCTTCTGCGCAGGTACGTCGGGGAGCCACATCAGTTGTGTACTACTGTATCATCGTACGTAAGCACCTTAACGTTTATTTCTGTTTTTCAGCGTCCGATCGTATGACGCTTTATCCGCAAGAATGTATTGAGTTATAATATAAATAATAATGTGTGTGTAAAGAGGAAAGTCAGATCTATAAAGCGAGATATAAAAGAAGAATCTCCTAGTTATAGGACAAATAATTACAAACCTTCTATGTTCTACACTGACGAGCAAAAATAAAGGGTCGGTTACAAAAATGGCAATAACTACAAAACCCGCTGTGATACCTTCTTCGAGTAAAATGAGTTTAGCAAAGAATTTTATTCTCAATTAAACTTGTTCTTGTTAAGAATAAAACCCTTTACTTAACTCATTTTACTCGAAGAAGCTATCACAGCGGGTTTTGTAGTTATCGTCATTTCTGTAACCGACCCTTTATTTTTGCTCGTTAGTGTATTTACAAAATAGGTGCCATAAAGCAAAGCAATGCATAGTATAATTTTGGTTTGTTACAATCAATCAACTAGCTACGCATAGCCTGCAAGTAGCTCCAAATTGGCAATTTTAAAACTTATACCGACGCCTACACAAATGATTCAACATATATTAAGGTACCATTTTAAAACGTTACATTTAATTTAATCGCCCGTTTTCACAGCTATCCATAGTATTTTATTTACAACACGTAGATTATTCACAAGTTATAACTTATGACCAAAAATACTTTCACCAAAACAATGAGAATTTATGCTCAAAACTAAAGTTTCTGCTTAGCACTTTAAACGATAACCTGAAAACTTGGAACACAAAACCACTGACCAATGCGCTTTCATATTGTTAACACCGACGAATATACCTACCTACATTGTTGAAATTTGGAAATATTTTTTTCAGATTCGATTAGAAATTGGAAGTAGGTACTCTTCTCTCCAGCAGCAGTCTGGTCGTATTACCCAACCGCGATAAGACTAGGATTGGAACTGACAGTTATACCATATACCTATAATAATGTATATAAAAGGACAGCTGGCTAATTGTCTAGCTCCCTCGCAATCGCCATCGCGGTCAGTTTGACAGTTCTTGTATGGGCTGACAATTGGTATCAGAAACAGCCAGCTGTCACAGCCATACAAAAACTATCATTTTAATCCGTTTCAAGTGTCAAAAAAGTTACACAATTTTCTGCCGATCTTTCGATCCTACACTCATCGTAGAGTGATAATAAAAATAAACTGAGTCATACCCTTACAACATGAAACAGGAGGTGAGGTGCAAGGCAGCGTTGCAGTGTTGATTCAGTACTACAATGCTGTGAGTGAAACGCGATGAGTCTGCGAGTGTTCTGTGTCGTGTATCAAAATCCGACACGAGAATTTCTGGGGCGCTTTTACTACAGTGACTTCTTATTTATCGCCATCCGATATTCACGTGTCAATTTAATACAATACAAAACACAAAATTCAAAGGATGTGTGAAGGTAGAGTGGATTAACATTGACTTTCTACCGCATAACTCATATTGAACTTTAGGGCGGTAAAGAAATTTCCTGGTCGACTATACATTGAAAATATAATAAGATAAGAAATCAAAAATGCCACGAAAATTCCTGTCTCTGGTCACAAGCCCCAACTGTACTCAAATCAAACGCGCACTGTAGTCAGTCAGGAATCTTGAAAATGATTTTTCGTGGATCGGGTGTGGTTAAGTAACACATACATATCACAAGAATTTTTTTACAATTAAGGTTCCGACACTTAAATTCACAACCTTTTAAAAAAACAACGACAACCGATTCCCGGTTTCGTTTTATTTTTGACAAATGTAACGATCAAACAATGATTTTATCGAGTAAAACGAAGGCAAAACTGGAAAATAAAAATGCGCGAGTTTGACAGTCTCATTTGCCACATCGAAAAGAAAAACATGGTACTTCTATGGTACATAAAAATAAGTATAGTTACACTGACTTC
The DNA here is from genome assembly GCA_947859365.1 of Archips crataeganus. NCBI lineage: Eukaryota > Metazoa > Arthropoda > Insecta > Lepidoptera > Tortricidae > Archips > Archips crataeganus. Next base: position 16,643,935 of record OX402045.1, on the reverse strand, counting down.
GTCAAACGTTAACGTATTTGATGTCGATGCATGTCAAAGTCGCATAAATCCATGCAAATGGGTCTCGTTGTAAATGTTCTCAAAGCTCAAAATGCAGCACCAATTTTTGAAAATTAAGGCCAGTTTGATATTCATCGACACACATACTCTTACTCCAAACTTCGTTGTTTTTAGTATTATAAATAAGGTAAAGTAAGGTAACAATCTTGTCAAGTCTTTTTATTGAAAGACACGTCATGATCGCTTACCTTCTTTCTAATGCTAAAAAAAACGAAGTGTAGGTAAAGTAAGGTTTCCAGTTTGCGATATGAAAAAATATTTAAGATTCTAATAGCGGCACTACACATCGTGTTTCGTATTTTTTCCGCATAATATTAATAATGATGAAATTGGCGTTATGTCCTCCACGACTTATTTCGACGGCGACATAGTTATAGAAGCAGAGTTTAGTCATGAAGACTCGGTTACAGATCCTACAGTACAGTTGCGAATTAGAGTTGGTGAATTAAAAATACCACATGTACGAAGCATCATAAAAGAACGATGTGTATTTGTTTGAATTGAGTGATGCTTGCTGGTTTAAAGCACATGAAAGTGTGTTTACATCTTTTCCTATAGCGCCTTATCTGAACGGATCTGCCGAATATATGGAACAGGCGAATACGAAACACTAAGTTTAATGCTACTCTAACCGACATATAAGTAAAAAAAAATTAAAACAATCATACAAATTACAACTTTGAAGTATGGAATAAATATATTTGTATCAAAAAGTGACATAAAAAATGCCAGAGATGCGGAATTTTTAAACTGTCCTGGTTATGTGGTTATTCACAAAGCAGAAGTCCAAAACTGTACGTAGGTAGGTACGGTCAACAACTTTAACTGTTGAGCAACATGCCACTGTTCGTATTTTAGCCGCGCCACGTAATGCAAATCGGATTTAGCCACTTATACCTACTTGTATACTCTGATTTGCATTATACGGGAAAAATGCGTAGAGTAGCAAGTTGCTCAACAATTTAAGTTGTTGACCTTCCGTACACATGTTTGTGAATTTTAATGAACCTTTTTCGAGGGTCTTAGTTACTCCGTAACCCCTATCTATTTAAAATTAGACTAAGTAGATATCCTTGATTCATTCAGCATAAAGGAGCAAATTAGCACCATGGAACAAAATCTTCAAAGAGTATTTTAATACTAAAATTAACTTCACGAAACTATTTTTTTAGATTGTTGTACTTAGGTACAGACAGGTATCACATTGAAAGCTGCAAGTAGGATCGAAATTCAGCTGTAAGTAATGCAATGACGAACAATCAAATATTATTAATTGTCTAAGCTCTAGCGGAGTTTGATAATGATAATTAAACCGAAATAAATGTGATTGCAAAATTATTGTTTCTCAGAACAAGATAAGTATGTACAGCCCAACAAGTGTCGTTAATAATTAAGAAACAGGTGCCTCGTTTTATCCGTAAGGTTAGCTCTTTTAGTAGAGGAGCCCAAGAGGGAGTCAGTCGAGCGCCGCTGATTAATATACCTAAAACAGAGTGCCTCCAGCGAATATGAGCACTTCATGTGGGATGGTTTGCCTGGGGCACCGTCAGAATAGCAGTAAATTCATTGAAATACTCGAGCGCGTCACATTAAGATAAGGTGGGTTAATTACTAGCAGAACAGTGTACATTTCACTACACTGACGATTTGAGCATGACTTAAGAGGGTGGAAGACTCGCAATTTGCAAAAAAACGTGACCTAGGAATACTAGAGCGCTGTTAATTTTTTTTTTCAGTATCAATTTATCAAAATCTGACACGCTTGAGTATTTCAATGTAACAGTATTCTTTACGTTTTTGAAATTTTGTAGACGCTTCCTTCACTATTGAATGGAAAAAAAAATATAGAATCTTTTATTCTTATTATCGTCTAATCTTAAGAATTCCAAAGCCTCAGCGACTCTTGGGTAAATCTACGAATAGGATCACTAGCTCCCCTACTAATTTACTATGGGTCTGCGTTATCCGTAGTTCACCCAGGTATACCACGGTTCAGAACAAGTCCCCTTAGTCTACCCAGGAGAACTTGTTAGGTGGACCACGGGTAAGTAAGGATTAGAACAGCACTTTATATTCATCGATTTATCAGCTCAGTAAAAACAATGTTTTTGGGATTTCTAAACGAACTTTAAGTTTAAGGCAGTTTTTGGTCATAGCGTCTCAGTAATCACGAAAGATTTTCAGTTTTGTTTTGGCAACGTAGCTTTAGTGTAGGCTTTACAACACAAAAACATTTTTTTAAGTAAACTCATAAGGTTAAAGCAGATATAACTAAACTCCGGATAATTAACAAAACTTAAACTTACCAACTATCTTCGAAGGAGACTTAAATAAATAAAATATACATTTTACAAAACTTCTGTAGCCTAAAACGATTTTAGAAACCAATATCTTGGCAATGTATTGTTATTATGGCGGTATCCATTTTAACGAAAGCGCGACGCTACACGACATATTAAATATGGGCCAATAAACGAAAAAAAAAAAACAAAAAAAAACAGGGTAAAGTAAAAATATTCCTGCAGTAGTTCTCACTGCTGCAACTAGTGTTGATTGTGATAAATGTACACTATTGTAATAAGTCCAAGAAGAATTCCTAAAAGGTGGACTCAAGGCATAGGCCTAGGCCCATAGCTTGCTAACTTTGCTTGTTTTAGTTCTATGCTGTGCTGTCGAATTTTTTTATAACATAAGTAACAGTAATAGAGGAGAAATTACAGACATTTTCACAAATAACTTTTTTTTTCGAAGGACTAGGTGACCTTTGTATTAAACGCTACGACAGATATTTTTATCAGTCATTGACGGTCAATATCTTAGTCAAAACCGTAAAAAAACACTAAGTGCCGATTTCACCAACAATAAAACAGCCAGTTAATTTTCAAACAGTCGTTTGGCAGTACACGTCTTAACCGGTTGTTTAATTGTTGGTGAACTCTTGCCTTCGTAATGTCTTATCAGGCAGTTTAATTTTTCGCCGTTCACCGCAGAACCGTGAAGACCCATACAAGAGCTTCAGTAGAAATGAGCGGTAACGAGCCGCACGGTAACGAAAGCGGCTTAGTCATATACATTTGGCCCTTCCACGATGCCACGACGGGGGCCACCGTACCGTCCCATGGCGAAATATAAAATCAACCATAACGCATATCAATTACCCCTTTATTTGGTATTCTGGCTGCAGTTCTGAGATAAGTTTACAAAAAAAAAAACAGTGATCCTAACAAATGTGTAAAATATTTATTTTTTATAACAATTTCAAATATCCTTTAACCGAAATAAAACTAAAATTGTTAAAATTGTAATGTACTTTATTCTGAGTCCGGCTCGTTTCTTCTACCCTGTATATTTCCTCACATGTTTTGTCTCGGAACGGCAGGCGGATTGTGACAAATAAAGCGTCATAATATCTCTTAATAAATGTTGTATCTTTTTGCCTACTATCTAACTTATCGTTATTAACGCGACATTTAGTATACGGTGATCGCTCGTTACTCTACCGATAGAGGTAAACACAAACTTATACACGTCATTACATTACATTTACTGGCAAATTATTTTGACGGCAATCTTCCTGCGGCCCATGTCAAATTTTGTTCAATGAAATTTAAACTTTTTCACTAATGAGTTGAGTTCAATGTCATATTAGAATAAGTCCTAATAATAGGACATCGTACCTCAGGAGGATATGCATCACTAACTAACTCCATGATCAAGCTAGTTAATAAGTAGGTACATATCTTCTCACTTATTAACAGGTAGACAAAGTATAGCCACAGTCAAAAGAATATCGTATATTTTCAGAAATGCTTACTTTATAAGCCCTGTTAATAAATAACCTGACAAATAACTATTTTACATAATCTACAATTTCGTATCATATCTGTACGATAAAACGAAAGTCGGTACTCTTGTCAGTCTCTGTCAAACATAAAAGTTGGCGTTCTTTTAATTTAGTTCAATTGCCTATGTCACTTTTTGATATGAATGATAAAAGGGCAAGCTCGTCTGGGTCGTCGCACTACTCGGGTTGGACGTAGTCCAGCACTTCGAAATCAATGACCTTGTCCGACCTTAGTCGTCATGGGCGAGTGAGCCGCATCTTGCGGACAGTTTCCACGTAATGCTTGTTGTGGGCCATCACGGATTCCTGCACCTTGGGAGGCAGTTCCTCCAGAGAGGGCGCCGTGCCCTCGTCCATGTCGGACCGCCGGTAGAACAAGATATACGGCGTGCTGGAACGGTTCAGTCCGTTCAGCTGCGTCTCCTCCGCCGTCGACACGATGTCATCATTGTACATGTGCCATTGTCCGTTGTCCTTAGCCAGCGTGTAGTAATGCCCGGAGTCGAGAGTGGTTCCGGCGTGAATCACGGCAGCGTACAGAACGTACGCGGCGTGGTCAGCCTGCGACCGTACGGTTGGCAAAGTCACCGTGTGATTGTGGTGAATCGAGAGCATCAGTTTGGTTTGAACTTGCAACTTTGGTTCAAATCTGTTGAAATAAAGTTAATAAGTTATTCATATGTACCCACATACGAAAAACTGAACGGACCCTGGAGGAAATGCATGAAATAATGAAGTTAGCAAATTGAATAGTTTTAATAACTTAAGAAAAAAATTAAAACTAAAAAAAAAAATTGTTTACGAGCATGAATGACGTCAGCATCATCATCATCATTTCAGCCGAAAGACGTCCACTGCTGAACATAGGCCTCCCTCAAGGCTCGCAAAATAATTAACAACAATTTAAAAAAATACGATTAAAAATACCAAACTACAATGATTTTATAAAGATAAGAGAAATATTTTTGCGTCAATGACCCTTGACAATTCTGTTATAAAACACAGAATAATGTTTGGCATATTTGATCGATTCAATTCTTGTCTGAGACTTTTAAATTTTCGAGAATCCGTAAATGCGGTATCCATTTTTGTAAATATGCCATCACCTAAACTCTTTATTAAGTAGGTTCTTTTTTCCTCCGGGGTCTATTCGTTTTATCCACCCCGTAGAATCATCCTAATACTTACTTAAAATTCTTCAGTACTAGGATGAGAAATTTGGGCGTAGTCTCGATGAGGACGCTCCGCTCTGCATCGCGCAGGCCGCCACAGTCGCGGCACTCATATCTGTTGTCACCGGACAGACGTTCCTTGGAGCAGTAGTACTCAAGCAGACTCTGCACACTGTGCTGAGTACCCTCGAGTTTTTCCGGGAACGCGAGCTGGAGGTCCCGGAACACATCACGGGAGAGAGAGGAGGAATGGCATTCGGTGCATTCTACGCGAGTGAGGAGAACCCCGCCAAACATGCTGTCGATGAAAGAATCGCGTCGGAGGAAGGCGGATTCAGTCATGCGCATTCGCTTCTTGAGTGGCAAATGTTCCATAGGACGCTTCAGCGAGCCTGAACTGGATCCTGAAAAATTATACAATATTTATAAATTTTCAGTAGAAGAACCAATAGATGGGAAATACGGCTTGACCGATTTTTATGAAACTTTTTTGTCTGCATTCGGTAGGTCTGAGAATAGGTTGTAGGCTATTTTTTATACCCCTATTCTTCGCAGACGGAGTCGCGGGCAACAGCTAGTTTCTCTATAATTTGAACTAACAGCCAATGCTGTAAATTAGCAATCATTAAAAGTGGCTAAGCACTTTCTTAGATTATGCAAGCACGTACTACGCTGTTAGCCTCGCACGCACCGTCCCTCTTCAGAGTATCGCTTGTGAAAGAGACGGTGCACTAAACTGCCGCGGCTAGCTGCATAGTGCGTAAGAGCGTTGAATCGGCAAAAGATCGAAATTTTGGTATTTAAAACTCACCAGCAGCACTGCTCCCTGGCCGAGGTGAAACAGATCGACGATTTGACCCCGGCTCTGAATGCTCTCCATCGCTGAAGTGCAAATAAAATAATGAATTATACTAATTAGTTCATGAAAAATATTTCTGAATACCAATTCCCAAAATGTCAAAATCAACTTTTTAATGCCATCGATATTGCATTTTTTCTGCAAATTTCAGTCTTATCGCTATGTCAATAGGAACCATAGATACAATTTTAGATAGTATATAATCATTATATTAGGGGAGCCCGGGATACTAAATTTGCATTTACTAAAGTGTCATGGGGACCTGTTGCATCGTGAAGATTAGGTCCTGAAACGAACGAAAGTTTATGTAAAGTTTGTCATTTTAGTGGGGGGGAGAGCGCGTACAAATTCTCGAAAATCTTAAAAAAAACAGTCACATGGAAATACTCGAGCGCATCAGATATTTATAGTGTAGACGCGCAACGCCTTTTTGATAACCGAGAGATATTAATCTAACGATTAATTAGTGGGATGGCTGTAAAAAGGGGTAGAAAAAAGGACGTTATTCGAGCGTGTCAGATATTCAAAGGAAATGTTACATGAACTCAAAAAAAATTCATATTCAAATGACTGGCGATTTGGACGCGACTAAAAGTCATGACCGATTTAAAAAAAATATATATATATATGACCTTGAAATACTCGAGCGCGTCAGATTTTTATACAGATGGTTCAACTTGATGTCCTAGTCGTCCTCAATGATAATTATATGGAGGAATATTGTTAATCTGACAATTAGATTTTTTTTTTTTTTTTCAATTACTAGATGTAATAAAATCAATATAAATATATTTGTAATATTTTTCCATCATGTAATGATATTAAAATACATAAAAATAAAATTAAAAATATGTATCTTAATTTTCATCATCACTGGATTCTTCTTCGGTCAACAACAACAATACAACATAACAAAAATAGTATTGTTGATCGAAGGTGGGTAGCCTTTAACAAGTTAAGTATGAAGTATCTTTTTCTATTTATTTTTGCCTAGCCTTTTTTTGGTAGCCTTTAAAATAAATATATTTTAAATTTCAATACGTGCCGCGCTGGATTATGTTGTTATGATGGCTCTAACTTGGCTCTGGTATTTTTGGTGTATCTAAAAGCCTAGTTATGTCTATACTACATAGTGTTTCTGTATAGTATTAATAATCTTATTCCTCTATGATGCTAAAATAACAATAAAATCCATGCTAGTTATTACTTAAAAAAGGTTTCATTTAAAAAAGTAAAAATCATAACAGCTTGAAGTCAAACATTTTTGGCATCGCGGTTTGAAAATAAAATTTAATGAATCTATTTTTAATCACGGCAAATGACACAATACTTCTAATACTTCAATAGTTCCGGGAAAGAAACACTCACGACTGTATCAAATCAGTAGATGGATCTTTTGAGTACTGAACTAAATTGAACTAATGAACTAAATGAGTGATATGCTTCACAGTGAACGAAAGAAGCATATCAATCTTTACTTTCAAGTGAAGTATTTCGCGAATGACTAGTGATGACAACTGGGATAGCATCATGGCGACAGACGGTGCGAGAGAGTGAGAGATAAAGAAAGAGTGAAAAGGAAAGAGAGGCGCGGAGTGGGTAATACACAGCAGCCAGCAGCTGTACTCTCCACACTTTTTTGATGATTTTAGCTACAACGCCCCATTAAAAAAGTCAGATTATATTTTTTCCGTAATCCGCTTCGATTTTCTTCAAAATAAAAATAAAAATCAATCACGCTCGAGTATTTCGAGGTGACGTTTTTCTTTACAACTTTGTGATTCGCCCATTTCCTTATGTCACGCTCAAATCGTCAGATTATTGAAATATACACTTTTCTCCATGTTCTTAACTTACCTTGTCTTAATCGAGTTTTTCTGAGGATCATTTTTTTTTTACTTATCTGATCGGCTGCCCTCAACGCACGCCCCTATTTTAACACATTACAAGGTGTAAGGTAATATGATTTTCTGACGCGCTCGAGTAACACGCAAAATCCCCGCTTGGGCTCCCCTACTATTACTTTGTTAATTTTTGCACTTGAATTTAAGTGAGAATTAACTAAATTACCTAATGAATTTACAACGAAAAAAAAACGGCCGAAGTAGTTACTTAAGTCATTTTAGTTATTTTTGCCTTATCCAGTTATGCGTATGACCGAGCACTATTTTATAAGCGAAAATTAACTAAGCACTTTTAGTGAGTTTTCGTTCATCAAATTATTTCCTAACTTGAATAAAACTGAGCGAAAAATCACTAACTCAAGTCAAAAAATCACGAACTGATATCTAGCTTCATACTTTAAGAGATAAAAGTAGTTACCGCTTACAACTAAGAAAATTCAGTTTTTCGTTTCGATTAGGCAGTTGGAGCTTATACCGTAGCATTATGTCTTTGCCATGAGACTATAATGTTATATCTCACGAAAAAAAAGGTTTATTTTTTTACTTTCATAACTTTAAACCTGCGTAAGTGACTTTTCAGTCTACGGGGAAGATATGCATATTTATTCAAGAGTAGATTGGTTGTATGGTAGAGAATCCGAACTAGAATCGACCTTTGCCCATCTGTCTAATTGATGAAAAGTATTTTAAAAAATCAAATTAAGTATGTTAAAAAACATATTTCGAATATATTCAGAAAGCCCTGAGCAAGCTATAATTCAATAATGATGAAAAAATACTTTTTTATTAAACATTGCACCCAAGAGGGGATTTGGGGAGTCACTCGAGCGCGGCAAATTAATACATGGGGGATACCTTATACCCTCAAGAGTACTTCCAGCGAATATGAGCACTTCGTGTGGCCCGGGGTTTGCCTGGGGAACCCCGTCAGAATACTTAGTGAAAAAATTGAAATACTCGAGCGCGTCAGATTAAGGTTGGTTTATTACTCGCAGTACAGTGTACATTTCACTTCCAAATCGTCAGTCTTTGGAATTAACATCCCCTATAACGATTTGCTAAAGAGTAGACATTAATAGATAGGTTATTCTGACAAAATTATGCCTAATGAATAATTACCTCAATGCAAAATTGTAAACTATACTAGTACTTTAGGTTTAGTACCAAGGCTTATGTTATGAGATAATAATAAAAAAACGTTTATTAATTACCTGCAGTAAATTTAGTAGTTGATATAATTTTCGAAATAAATTTTAATATCTTTTCTAAATTTGGAACAGTAAAGCAGCGGCGTTTTGCTGTAAATATCCATTTTAACCCACTGAATGATCTTTCTACGTCGGCAGTTGTAACAGGTGCATATTTAAATTTCTTGAAGAAATCAATTGTTGCACGATGTGTTTGCGATCGCAGTTCTACTTCAATGCCTTGTAACAATTCGTTCATGACGTTTAGTGTGCTACAGCCAAAATAAATTCTTATTTAAAAGCAACTTATTATTAAAATACGTCTTTAATCAGAGAAATTAATCACGATCAAATTACTCGATTGGCGACTAAGTTATTGTGAGCGGCAATTTAATCTTGAAGGATTTAATCTTTTCAAGCTTAATTTGATTAAGATTGAAACGATTTCATCTTACGAAAATTTAATATTTTTTGTTTTAAATATCATGTTTTTTTTTTATTGATAAATATTCGTTAGGTAGAAACCAGCTAGAGTGCACTCTGTTTTTTAACTCGATACCTACTCGTTACTAAGTTTTACGAAAAAAAATTCAATTCCATACATAGCCTATACATAGATTATGCAAAAGTTAGTTTGTTTATTTCTTTCCAGACGTAACTACGGAGTTGTCAGGTAAAAACAGGTATCTTGATACTGGATACTTCAGTTATTTTCATTGGCAGTAGACTTGAAAAGTAGTGCCAATTTGACTATAGGCTCGGACACGTTGATGTTGTTCGACTTATTCTTACCTGGAGTGTTGTGGCGAATGGCCACTGCCGTTAGTGACGTGTCTGCGACCAATAATGGGCGGGCGCGAGTAGTCGAAATTACGATCGGAACCGTGCTCGTGAGACTGCAAGAGCTCAAACAGATACCTGAAATTAAATTTTTAGTTGACAACCATTACTCAAAACATGAAACTAGTACTTACTGTACATTTTCTAAGACTCCATAATAAAACTGCTTATATTTAACTGATCACCAGATGCGTACCTATGGTAAAATAGAACGTAAAAAATATTTTTTACTGCGAAACGTAGTAAATGACCACCAAAATGTGAAATTATGTCTTATAAGTTATCAGGTACAGAAATTAAATAAATGCCTTTCTTCGTGGTTTTGAAGCATCAGTCAGTGGTCATCAAACTGCGGCCCGGGAAATATGCAACGACTTTAATTGTAATCGCTTTGAAAACTGACTTTGCACACAAAGGTAACCGAATAGTGGCACGCGAAAAATAGTGCACAAGCTTAAAATAATTCGGTATTTCCATTATAACCGTTGCAATCGTACATTAGTATAATAAATCTAACTTACCCCAAAAACTCAGAGCTATCGTGCTGGTTATCCTTGGTGAAGAACGGTGGCTTGACCACTGAGAAAAACTCGTCGGGGTTCAACTTGGTGCTGATCGAGTGCATCATTTTAGCGAAAAGCATTCCCATTTTGGACCAGTACGGCACTGCGTTCATCTTCAGTACGGCGTGGGTGCTAAATCTAAAGGAACCAACAATCATTTTAGTGTTACATAAAATACGTTTAGTAAAATATAATCGCGCAGCAATTTCAGTGATAAAAATAACAAAAAAAAATATGCAGCGGACTCTTGCTGATTATTGCCAAGCCTGAAGCGTGGCTCTAAAATGATAACATAGCAGAATTGCTCGGGTGGATTTAATATTCTTCCCTTAGAAATAGGACTTGCAAGAAAATAATACCCTCCAGGTGAGACATTTCATTAACCTTTGAAAGATTGTGTTATAAATAATACAAAGTGGGTGTTGCAAAGTCGTCGTTCGCTTAAGCAAGCAATACAATTTATTAAAAATAAGTTTAGTATTCTGCATTAATGTTTTACCCTTTTTTTCAAATGGTACTTTGCTATTTGATTAGCATAAGTACATACACGAACCATGAGACAGACAGTTCATGACCAAGGACTCGTAAGAATGGCAAGGTTCCGCAAAATATCATCCTTACATACATACCAACCATCAATAGCTCAATATACATATATAAATATTATGTATGTATGATGATGAGTAAAAATTATTTATTCATCTATTTTAAATACTCATAAAAGAGTAATGTGACTGACTGACGGTTACCGCACATGCTAAACCAAAGGACCTAATACTTTAAAATTGACAGACTTATTCCATAACGGTCACTGAGGTGCAAAAAGTGTTTTTTTTTGGAATTCCCATGGGGTAAAGAATAAAAGGATTTGTATTTATTTTTCAAAGTGGCTCTGTTTCCGTAACTATAATTGAAATTCGTCATACAAGCGTGTCTAAATCATCCCAGCCTATATATGTCCCACTGCAGGGTACAGGCCTCCTCTCAGAATGAGAGGGCTTGCGCCGTAGCTCCCACACGGACCCAGAGCGGATTGGAAACTTCACACATACCATAGAATTTCAACGCAGGTGTCTGCAGGTTTCGTCACGATGTTTTCCTTCACCGTAAAGCTCATGGTAAATTTCAAATGTAATTTCGCACATAAATTCCGAAAAACTCAAAGGTGCGAGCGGTCGGGTCGAAGGGAAGGGTCGGTTTAAGGGGTGGTGTAATTGATTAATTTTATGGATTTCTGAAATCGCAACTGAAGATTAGTCTGCGCTGTAATAGCTTAAATAGAGACTAGTAAGTACCCATAGCACAAACACATGTTTTGCTCAGTTTGGGATTAAGTCAATTGGTGTAAAGTTCCACATGATATTATTTTTATTGATTAAAGGAAATCACAGGTAGCTTTGCTAATTCAGTACTTCACAGCGTAAAATTCCACCTGTTTTGGCCGACAACATCATATTGTACGGATATGAGAGAGATAGATATATAGAAGTTTCAATTCGCTTTGTCATTTCAATCACTTAAGCAGAAAGCCAGCCAAAAATAAACGCCTAAAATAATAAGTAAAAAGAAAAAACAAGGGCTTAAGCTTAACAAGTAGCAGTTACAAACGATTACAATTTTGCACACTACAAATTAAAAAACAATAAGCAAAGCAAAAAAATAAAAACCAACTACAAGACATAATTTATAGAAGCGCTCGGAAATCAATTCCTCATATTATGAACGCCGAAATAACTGACAAAGCCACAACTGAACTTGATAAAAGATATTATATTAGCTTTCAGATCTAGGCCAGCTAAAGTTTACCTTTTTAATACTTTTACAATCTAAAAAATACTATAATGACACACCGGTTACGACACATTCAAAACCGTTAAATGTGCAAAACGCAAAATATTAATTTCGTCTTGTAAATCTTGATTAGTTACACGTGCCAATGTAAATAACTAAATGTAAATAACGGAGTGGGCGTCCATTATGTAGCTTTCGATTCCATTAATAGCTCTGGAGTTTGAGAGTAAAAGCCCAGACTACATGTAAAATCTGTCAAATAAGGTTAGTGCATGGGCGCAACAATCAGGTGGGATGCGGCGCCGACGGGGCGGGCGGCGCAGGTCGAACCAAAGTTAAAACGCAGCAAGGATTATACGCCTACGTAGGTACGTAAAGAGTTCTGTGCATCCTTTAAATTGTATTATGAATTTATGACGTGGAAATAATTTTATTATGTGCTTTCTAATTGCGTTGACATAAGGGTCGTTTTAAAAAAATGTATAATTAAGTTCTCATTGAAAATAAAATCACGATCGAGTCTTTGTGTAACGAAAGTTAGTCATACAAACTATATGGGTAACTTTCGTTGCACAAAGGAATCAATTAAGTTTTGTTTCAATTAAATCCTATAATTGTATTTTTTTAAAAAGACTCATAAAGCTCAAACTAAGACGTCACATTGACACATTGACGTACTAATAAAGGCTTATTTCGGCATAGGCGATTACCTATCGACCGTCAATGCTGAATGAGGAAGTGAAATATACGATTAAAATACGCGTAATTTTTTTAAATAATTGTGCAACATTTATAGAACACCACAGTTTATCTACGGTTTTTTTTTTTAATGAGTCGCCAGAGGGGTCAAAGACGCGAAGTCCTTGCTATTACTAAAAAAAACCCGGCCACACGTCCCCTTCTCTACAGATTGTCAAAGAGGAAAATAAGTGCTTTCACAATTTGGATAATTTTATCTACGGTTGACCACGGCCAAAATGCCCAGCAAAATATAAAAGCCCTCTTTGGACAATGCTGTAAAACAATAGGTTATCATATCAACGTGGGCGATGCTGCCCCCTCGTGGGCATTTAAAGGCTTTCAGAGAGGAAGTAGCAGTAAAACGCTCAGAAATAATAGGATTAATAAGTAAAATAAGGCTTAGCTTGAGAAAAAAATACAACAGGGCAGTGGGCAGAATAAAGTTGAGAATACTGTAAGAAAATCAACTTACTGTCTGGTGACGAGTAGGGCTTGCATGACGCTGTTCATGTAGCAGGTATTCCCGAGGTTGAGGAGCCCGACTTTGCGCATGGGCGCGTGCGAGTTGACCGCGGTGAGGCAAACATCGCGCGCGCGCCACGGCGGCCGTTGGAGGAAGCGGCAGTCGCGCGACGCCATGTGGCGTTCCAAGCACGACATCTGTTGACGCACGACAATTAGACAGGCCGAGAATAGAAGGTCACATAAGTTCATCGTCATTATTTCAGCTAAAACGTCCACTGCTGAACATAGGCCTACCCCAAGGTTCGCTAAACAGATCGGCCCTGTGTCAACTGCGACCAACGCGTTCCCGCAAACTTAACCAGGTCGTCGCACCATCTTGTTGGAGGTCTACCTACACTGCGTCTTCCGGTCCGTGGACGCCATTCGAGAACCTTTAAAATTCCGACTTCTGATTATAGCTATTATTCTGCATTTATACCCCTCCGAACTAGAATGTATAAATGTATTAATCGTAGCGTAAAATTACGAGTAAAAACTCAAAAAAAAAATGTTGGTTGTCCTTCACATTTGATCCCTCGCCCAGTGTGGGGCAAATCAACTAATTTCGTCAATCAACTGATCAATCATGACTAATTTAATCATGACTAAAGTAATCAAGATTGAACTAATCATGACTAATGCCACAAATCATTAGTCATTCAATCATTAGTTTTAATCACGACCATGTGATTGATGCTTCTAACGGAAATAACGGAATGTGAATGATTGTTTGTTTCGTCGTACTTTTGTTCGAGTTATCGCTTTTCTGGTAGTTTTGTACTGTCCTTATGTTATCTTAGGGTAAATTAATGTAAACGTGTACCGATCCAAATTCATCAAAATAAAAACAAACAAAAGAAAAATATATTTAAACCACCAATTTGTTGGCATTTGTGTCCTGTATGGTCAAGAACATGAGCTACTATGGAACCATTTCCCAGTAAACGATCAATCAAGATTGCTTGACTAATATTGAAACTAATCAATCATCAATCACCACACCATGACTAAACTAACAAATCATTAGTCATCAATCATGATTGACGTATCTAATCATTAGTCATCAATCATTAGTCAAACTAATTTTTGCCCAACACTGCCCTCGCCTAGCAATGCTCTAATGTACGTGAGGAAGTATGCAAAGAATTTGTATGTAAGTAATAATAGTATAATAAACTGAAACAATTACTTTGCTCACCCGCGATCTTACGATAATTACGTTTATGAAAGAAATGCGTGTTCATGCAGTTCCTCCACCTCCACACTGTACGAACTCACAGAAATCACACAAATCCAACTATGACCACCAACAAACTACACTGACGCGTTTTGAGCTCAACCAGAGCTCATCTTCAGAGTAGGTAACACAACCGCACAACAAACCAAAACAAATAAACATTTGTTTTGGTTTGTCACTGAAACTTCTCAAATATCCACTTTATTTTTCTTAAACAAAACTACCCCACAAAAATTAACTTTTAACTACCTTGAATTTTCGTTTATTTAATGATAAGGCATATTTTATTAATACTAACTGTTATTGCTCAAATTAGACCCAAGCCGCAGTAAGGGAGAAGATACTAAATTTACCTGTTCATTAATAATAGCCCCAGTGTTGTACCTAATTATTTCCATGCATTCCAGAGCTTCAGACGCAACCCCTTGCCGCAATAATGTAACACTTCATAAGAATCCGAATCTAATAATTAATGATTTGATTCCAACAAATGTTTTGCAAAACTCGATCTGTCTGGATGCTCATTGAATCATGCTCTTTAAATCTAGTAGTAGTAGTAGTCTAGTTTAGTAGTAGTGTAGTTTTAATACTAGATTTAAAGAGCATGTTTCGGCATATAGGAATGAGCATACAGACGGATCGAATTTGTGGACGTGGAGGAACTGCATGAACACGCATTTCTTACATAAACGTAACTATCGTAAAGTAATTGTTTCAGTTCATTAATATGGACCTCCGCAATGTAACGCCTGATTCAACAAATTATTTAATAGTACTTGCTGTCGCCCGCGACTCCGTCTGCGGAGAATAGGGGTATAAAAAATAGCCTACGACCTATTCTCAGACCTAACGAATAAAATCGGTCATGCCATGCCATCTCGGAGGAGTTCGATAACAAACACCGTGACACGACATTTTTATATATTAGACAATATTTTGAAGAAATAAATATATAATTAATACTCTTACCAAGTCAGCATGTTTAGCTTTAAATAAGTCTTGAGCTTCGCCTTTAAGCGTGTCGAGACGAATATCAATCATAGCCGTGAGGATATCCACGACATCTTGGAGTATTTGTCGACTCCATTGACCGCTGTCGGCGGCTAGATTCACTAACACTTGGCCTACATGAGGAGAGATCTGTTGACAAAATTTATAATTAAAATGCAAGCGAATCAATTGTTATTATTTACAATCTATCTAAAATCTTTAAACGAGCAATTCTCGTATATTTATTTCGGAGATGTAGAAAACGGCTAACTAATTCTGTGAAATTTTACTGTAGGGGATTTTGGGGGTGAACATTCGATTAAACTTGGTTTTATCTCTAGGAAAACGCGTGTTTTCGAGTTTTTGGCCGAGCTTGCCCGGCTACTTAAGTATAAAGCATGTAGCGCATAAACAAATCGGAAAATAATGTACATTATATTGAAAGGGCGAGAAGCTTCTAGTTATAGGTGATAGCTCTAACGCGGCAACGGCATTCACTTTAATAAAAACTGAAAGGGTTTTGCTTACCATGTCGAGCGCTTCGGCAGACTCTCGCAGCGAAGCCATGACGTGAAATATGACGTCTGCGACTGACTGCCTTAAGGCGACCGGGTTGTCCATGGCAAGGAACAGGCGTCCAACATTGTCCACAGAAACCTCTACCAAAAGGTCGAAGTGCTCGTTTTCCTGTTAAAATATGCGGTAATAATATTAAATCAAGGTCCGATTTAAAAGCCAGCAAAAATAAGTTTGTACTTCATACTAGTTCTATGAAACAAAGTTATTTTTGGGGATGCATGATTTTAAGACTTTTACCTTTATTTATGTGGGTTTTAAATGGATCGAAGGAGGAAGAAGATGGAGCTAAGTTATTTATGTAAGTATTATAAGAATGGCTAATTTAAAACCCAAATGAATAATAATGTTAGCAAAATTTTCTCGAGCGCAAACAGATAAGTTCCAAACGATGTAAACTATTCTAGGAACGTTAATCCACCGGCCATCTTGTCTCGCTTTACTTATTCTTAGGGCCTAAGCACACGGCGTATTTATAACGCGCCGTGGACTCGCGTTTGTATCGATACAAACGCGATACGCACGCGGGTTGGCTGTTCTATGTTCTATGTCCATGTAATATGGTTGTTCTATGGAATGAAAAACGCGCTGTAGACGCGCGTTCCTAAAACTCGAGTCGACGGCGCGTTAAAAAAACGCCGTGTGCTTAGGCCCTTAAAGCCCTGTGAGTTCGTAGCGTCCTGAAGCGATAGTTGTACCTATAATTAAAGAATAAGTTTAGAAAAGTAAGCAGTTACCTCGAGTGCTTTGATGTAAGCCATGACCCAATCGCCGAGGGAGGGGGTGTAATGCCACTCATAGATCCACCGATAGAGACAGGACAGTGAGGCCCGCAGCCCCGCGCCCGCTGGGCCGTTGTCGGCCTGTTGCACCAACCAGCGAGCCGCAGACAGTGTCTCTTCATCATTATTCCCTTCTAGCACTATCAGCACGATA
Source organism: Archips crataeganus (assembly GCA_947859365.1). Classification (NCBI taxonomy): domain Eukaryota; kingdom Metazoa; phylum Arthropoda; class Insecta; order Lepidoptera; family Tortricidae; genus Archips; species Archips crataeganus. The sequence goes on along the minus strand of OX402045.1, from coordinate 16,626,731 downwards.
GACGTCGCAGGGCAAGCATCGGACTCTATGTAATAACACAAAATTCATAGATTGACCACACGTTTTCTACGTAAACACAATGATTCGCGCAAAATATGAAGACATACTTTAGTACCATGTTTAAAAAGACATACTTTGTATTTATTTTTTTTCTGTTCAACAAGTATGTATGTTGTAACAAACACATCACAACGATTTCTTCAAAATCACCATTGCCATAATCAACTGAAATCTGTACATGAACATAGTTACTTTCTGAATCAACAAACAGTAAATTTTACTTAACTTTTTTTTGTGTTGGTGTGACATGCATTTTTGATCATTATATATAACACAGACACAACTGTCCCTTGGAGCGAAATAAGTTACTGCATAGTATTATAAGATTTCTCTACCGTCTAATGTACTTACGTGGGTCAAAGATGAAGGAGTGGAACTTGTCAAGCACCGCGGTAATGATCTCATGGCGAAGGCCGCTGTGCACAGAGTTCACCACGCGGTGGAGGAACTCTTCGACAGACTGCAGCAGGTCCCAAAGCTGAACGTCACTGCCCGTTGTACGAGCTGCATACATACAGAGCATTTACACTAATTACTATACACACAAGCTGGACTATATCCTTATTTTATCATCATTTTCATCAATTTTATTGCAAAGGAATTAACGATACCTAGAAATAAAACAATAAAGGAAATGTTCGACAGAGAGCTTTAACTTCCGGGACTGAGGGCGTTCATTGATAAACCCGAGGCATTTAAGGGGCAAGAGTTCGAGCTAAATCTCACCCAATCTCACGTGGGCGAGAGGGGATCTCAGCAACAATCTAAAATTGCGAGTAAACAGGCTCTAATTACACATGTTTCTACATCCTACACGCCATCAAACACAGATTATTGTCATTTTTATGTACACTAAAAAAAGCATTTTGAAAAATTGAACATGAAATTGGGGGACAGAGTATCGAAAAATTTACTCATGTAATTAAAAACACATGGCCCCACTCGGCGGGGGCGCTTTGATTAGACACAATAAAGAACAATGAATTTGTATTGCACCGTATCAATAGATACATGCCCTATACCTGCATAAAAGCGGTTTGTGGGAACTCGCAATCGATATATGATATGCGAATCATGTAATGGTAATCCCTTTTAAAAGGTTTTACTGCACTCGTACATCTCTTTCGCATACAGACAGATTAAGCGAGAACGTTTGCGTTTTCACCCTCCGATTACTGCATTGTGTTTATTTTTATATTATTTCGAGAATCTTTTTATATAATTTTTCGCTTTTTTTAATGTTTATTAAAGAAAAAAAAATGTATTATTGTATTTATAAATTTCTCTGTTTTGAAGAAAACATGTGCGCGATTATTTTTCCTTTCCATGACTTATTTTTGTATTTACGAGATTTTTTCCGAAATTATGGAAATTACAAGTTTGAGCTACGCGAGCGTCGAGAATTATAAGTATCAATTTAAAGCTACAATAAAAAGAACAAAAGAGAGAGTACTTACACAAACATTTTACGATATCCTGGCAATTCTTGACCAGCTCATTTGGAGGTGGCAGGTAGTTAGGCTGCTCATTCATTAACTTAATATACTGCGCGAGCGATTTTAAGTCCAGCTGGTTGCGATTGTCGTGCACCAGCTCATGCTTCTTAACCGCCATATTGAAACTAGATTAAAACAAAAATAATATATTAATACTTTTTCAGAATACATGAACAACAGACGAGGGACCTTAAGCCGCGTATTGCAGCATTTGCCACCTCTGGTCCCTTCATAAAGATTCCGCCCACTAGACTGTCTGCCACCTTAGTACGAAGTAGGGATGTAACGGAAGTGGGTGTATCGGAATCGAAGTTCTTAAATTTTACTTAACGGAACTGGAGTTGTAAGTAGAAATGTTCTACTAGAAATAGGTGTTTTACGGTAGGTGAAATAAAATAACAAACTTTTTTTTGTTGAATGAACGAACTCGAAGCATTAAAAGGCAAATTACGTAATTTCAAAACTAGCGTTTCAAAAAAAATAAGGTAATATAATAGTATATTAAAATCCTGTCTCAAAATCGCCTTAACGATATCAAATTTAGGTGATATGACTTTTATTTTACAGCTTGAGCCATTTTATCTGCACTTTTTGGCTTGAACATAGACATGCTTAAATGCCGTGTCTACACAAACTTCATGGAAGTAGTTCCAAATAACACTGGATTTGGGCTTCATTGTTTAAACGCAATACAGTCACAACACTGTGTGTACAGGTAAGAAAACAAATCACGCGATCCCGATGCGAAATGACAAGGGAAAGAGTAATCGCCAGAAACTACACGAAAACCAAGACAAGGGGATTCCCCTCCCCTACTACGCTTATTGTCTAACACGCTGACGCTTGCTTTCGCATTCACTATTTCTTTCTGACATACGGTATAATCTGGTTACAGAATATATAATAGTACTAAGGTACAGAATGGCCACGCTCCGCCCCGCACCGATTCGAGTTACCCCACCCCTCAAGCGCAGATTGCCGGGAAAACGCCGGAAACCAGTCGGGTGCGCAACGCGCGCGATGCATGTCGGCCGCACGGCACTAAGTTCGGGAGCAATAATTTTGCGAAATGGTAATATAATGTGCATTGTATGGGTGTTTGTCAACAGCCAAAGATAAGGAAAGGAGTTTACTTACCCTACCTATCCTTTTATAAATAATGCTTTCAGAAATTATCGCGATTAATACATGAAATAACTACCTACCGAATAATTCGTTTAAGTTTGTAGTCGTTTATCTATTGTAATTGAAAACAATAATGCTTAAATACACAGACCGACACATTTTACACGAAATTGAACTCGTTAGTTATTTTAAAAAAGGCAAAAGTTACACAACAGTGATAAACTAGCCACACTATACCATGATATTGAGTGAAGTTGTCAGTGAATCCAATCATAATGTTAGATGAATTGCGCATAGTGCCTGTGAAATGTATTTGTAATGCAGTCATTGCACAAGCTGTCTCAATGATAATATGCAGAGATCTGAATTTTCACGGCAAAATAATAAGACTGTCGCCATCAAGCTAGTGTTAGAACCAATTTTTTATTGATATCGATAGTTGTGCAATAGAAGAAAAAAACGGTCCACTAAATAAAAAAACATATTTAATACAGAATTTTAGGTCAGGTTTGTATAAAATTATCCGAACATTTCTTAAAATTAACTCTCTAAATCTATCAATAATAGCTGTTATAAATACAACTAACAACGATTACTAATTTAAAATACCAAATTGAAACAAAAAAAAAACAATTAAGTTTGAAATCCTACGATGTTTTTATTTTATTTACATTTGATACCCACTCATAAATGTTCCTTATTTGTTGCAGTCGCTGACTACGAAATTTGTAAGCACTTCCATTTTCAAAATATAAGAAATATAGAAGCTATTTAAAAATGGAACTCCTTACTTTGATAATCTTATTTAAAAAAAACATTGTGTATTTTTTTATTTGATTTTTATTTATTTACTAAGCAGATTACTATGTCTGGGATCATAATAATTACGAAAAAAAACACAGTTAATTATTTTTTTATAAGATTATCAAAGTAAGAAGTTCTATTTTCAAATAGGTTCTTTATTTCTTATTTCAAACAACAAATTTCGTAGTCAGCGACTGCAACAAATAAGGAACATTTATGAATGGGTATCAAATGTAAATAAAATAAAAATACCGTAGGTTTTCAAACTTAATTGTTTTTTTGTTTCAATTTGGTATTTTACATTAGTTATTGTTGTTAGTTGTATTTATAACAGTTATTATTGATAGATTTAGTGAGTTAATTTGAAGAAATGTTTGGACGTGATGTTCTTCCTACGTCCTTTGTGCTAATTTTTTTCTACCAACAATTAAATCATAGTATTTATAGCTTTTTAGAAAGCTAGAAATACGTACATGTTTTACGTATAATCTGCACGCCAAATACATCAGTAAAATTTTCTGTTTCTGTGCCATTAATGTTGTACAGCCTGATAAAAATCATATGTTTTTTACTTTTTGGTCTCGCATTATTAAACGTGTACCAGATAGTTGCACTTTTAATATTGCATAAGAACAGCTATTTTATCTTGTACACAACCAAATAAAAAAAATTGACTTCACTGGCCAACTTTATTTTAAATAAATTTTTGATTGATGAGTTGATTTTGAGAAATGTTTGGACGTGATTTTCTTCCTACGTCCTTTGTGATTATTTTTTTCTGGAAACCATTTACAAAAATGATAGTATTAGTAGCTTGATAGAAAGCTAGAAAGACGTACATGTTTTCCGTACAATTTGCACGCCAAATGTAATAGTAAAATTTTCTGTTATTGTGCCATTCATTTTGAACAATCTTATAAAAAAAAACATATTTTTTTTACTTTTTGGTATTGCGTTCTTAAACGTGTACAGATAATTATACTTTTAATATTGCATAAGAACAACTATTTTATCTTGTACATAAGAAAATAAAAAAAGTTGACTTAAATGGCCAACTTTTTTTAAATAAATTTTGGAAGATGCGTTTCAGACTTTTTTTGCATAGGGCATTATGGGACAAAAATTATTGCAAATGCCCTCCCCTTGACCCCTTAACGGGAATAGGTACCAATAACCCTGTATATCAATACAAAAATGGTTTAAAAAATATATATATTATTAAGTATTTTTTGGCGTTTGTTACTGTATTTTTACTTCCCAAATGGAGTTGATGATTGAATGGAGAGATGGATGGTGATGGTGAAGGTGGTGAATAGTAAGTTCTAATCCATAAATGGCAACATTTCTGCCGGCATTAATGGCGTCAGTCGTGTCAGAAAAATTTCGTTACGAAAGAGTAAGTTTTTTTGTGTTTATTCTATTATAATCAGTGATCGGCACGACCCGTGCCACATGGTGCCAATGACTTCAATCATTATGTTAATATGGATATTCCCCGGGATTCCAGCATTCGAATCGGTAAAGGAAAATAATATATTCTCATTTCAGTAATTATGTAACGGGGAGAAGATAACGTATCACAGAGTCCGTAAAACAAGCCAAAGTCGTTGAAATAAACAATGAGTAAATAACTTTAAATCACCACGTCCAAACTTAATAAACTGAAGAACATAAGTAAAAGTAAACATATTTGTTGTTAGAAATTGGTTGCATTGCTTATCAGTAAATTAGAGAAGGATGACATCAACTCTGTTGATATAACTATTAGCTGTCTTTTTCGCACCAGATTAAACTATGCGTTTGGTCATAAACGCAAACAATAGAAAACACGATAGTGACCTTCGACATGCTAGGTAGGGAAAAGGGTTTTTATGCACTTCAAATGATTATATTTTAACACTTACATATTTTATATGAGTGCACGTAATATTTTACGCAGTATAAAATAAGACCACAGTTTATCAATATTTTCTTTAATGAATAAAATGATACTTACATTTTATGAGTTTATTAAATATTCTGACTTCTATTTACAAATACATAACTCTTAATTTTTGCGAATCATGTCATGTCCATATTGTTATTTCTTCTTTGAATCCCGCGGTGTGGCACGGGTTGTGCCGATCACTGATTATAATTATTATTATAATTCACTATGTTTATGTATGCATATTATGCGAATAGTATACATAAATAATACAATAAAATAATAATATGGCTTTCATACAAAATGGATATACATCAAACTAATGAAATAGAAATGAATTAGATATGTAATGTAATTGTATGTAATAGAATTAGTTACACTATTGTATTAGGTAATACCTGTAAAAATAGTTGTAAGCGAAGAAATAAATAAATAAAATAAATAATAAATAAACTTTTGATATACAGGGTGATCAATTCAAATGGGTCAGTATGGAGAAATCAGAAACTATGAGAGATAGAGAAATGTGTTTGTAGGAACCATGGCTTTGATATTAGATTTAACAAAAATGGCATTCAAACATTTTTTTTTTATCTCTCATACATAACCGGGAATCGAACCTGGTCAAAATTTCTGTAATAATTTATTTGTTGTTATTGTTGAGGTAAGGAATTACAAGTCCCAAAAAATACATTTTTTAATAGAATTTTGTTTAAATAATTGTAAAATAAACTCAAAAATTACAAAATAACTTTATTTAAGTAATTAGCTGGGTCTCCACTAAGAGAACTGCCTCGCGAGGCAGCCATTTTCGGCGCGATTATGAACCTTGTGTTGAACAAAATTGTGCCTCATGCGCTAGCCTCGCGAGGCAGCTCGCTCAGTGGGGACCCAGCTGATGATCAAAATGTTAGCCATTTTCCAGGAAGCAAAGATTAATTCTCTTGGGTAATGCACTATCGTGTTCCGTATTTTTGTGGGGGCATAAGTATATGGCCCAAGAAAACATTCCATTTTAAAATTTGAAATAAATTGGCACACCCTCTGAACGAATGTGTTTTAATTTCAAATAAACGCAATGGTTGTTATATTATATGGATTATATCTACCTTCACAAGTGCATTCTCTCCTTTGAAGATTTATTTATTCAACCAGCTTAAACAGTTTGTTTGTGCAAAGGACGCAAGAATAGTGTAAAATAACATTCAATTAGTGTGTGTTAGTGTTATCTCACGATGTAATTATCATTAAAGCAATCTAATCCAGTGCTAAAAATTATTACGCGAGTGACAGCTCAATACGCAATTATCAATCTACCCACATAACTGACAGTGCAATATGGGGCAACCAGTCTACCCACCTCAGTTTTTCGAACAATAGTGTTGCCAGTCTCCAAAAATAAATCTCCCTTTAATTAATCCTGCAGTAATGAGCAATCAGCCTGCAGTAACAACAACAAACAATGTTGGGAACAAGACCAATACTCTGCCAACAAGAAGTGGAGATCCCAAACCCCAGGGAAATATTAAAATTCTAACTCAGCAAGTGTTCCATCCTGAAATATTTATTAGGGCACGGTCATCATCACTGACTGATGTAACTACCACCAATCAAAATGTAAACCTAGGAAGTATCTACAACAAAGAGCCAGAGAATCATCAGTCTGCTGATGCACACCTGGGCCATGAGCACCCTAACCCACTACCACCACCACCTTGGCAAAAAGTGCCTGTAACTCATCGTCATAAACGAAAGAGGACTGAAGCTTCTCCAACTCATCATGTAAACAGCCAATCTCAGAATCCATTCACCAAATTACCTCTGGATTCAGAAGATATCCTAATAGACCATAGTCAACAAAAACTAACTAGTAAACCTCCACCAATTCGCCTGTACGGTATCCAAGATGTCAATGAACTCTCAAAGCTGATCTTAACAGCTTCAGACAAAAACACTTTAAAATCAAAATTATGAATAAAAAAATTCTGCATATCTTGGTGAAGTGCGCAGAGGACTATAAGATAATAATTGATACACTTAGAACACAACACATTCACACCAAAAGATAAAAAATGCTACAGGATAGTTATTAAAAACTTACATCACACTACTCCTCACTCTGCAATTGTAGAAGAAGTAGAGAAAACCGGCAGCAAGATCCGAGGTGAAATTATTAATGCCCGCATTGGACCAGATAAACAACCTACTACTACTTTTTATGTTAACCTAGAACCAAGCATAAATAACAAAGAAGTAAAAAAGATAGAACACATTTATTATCAAAAAATTATAATAGAAGATCCACGCAAATCTAAAACCATTGTGCAGTGCAAACGATGCCAGCAGGAACAACTGTATGATGCCTTTTAGGTGTGTTAAGTGCGGAGAAGGTCACAATACATCTGATTGTCTAAAGAAGGATGAAAACACTCCAGCCAAATGTGCTCTATGCTTTGGCGACCACCTAGCAAATTATAAGGGTTGCCAAGTGTACAAGGAAGTCCTAGACAGGAAAAATAAGAAAATTCCACAAAAAACTTCAAAAAACAATCATGACACAGGTAATGCTAATGGTGATCCACCACATAGACCGAGCTACCAACCCTCTACCTATAATGATCAACAACAACCGATACCCCATCCGTCGTACGCACATGTCACTGCCGGTTCGCACACCAACCCTGATCCCGGTCAGACTATTACCTTACATAATAGACAAAATGACAAAATGGACCAATTACTTCAACAAATGAGCTTACTCTTGGGGCTCATAACCACTCTCATTTCCAAACTAGTGAAATGACTTCTCTACACATTGCTACGTGGAATATAAATGGTCTTGCACCCAACAAACTTGAACTTTTTGCATTTTTTAGCGATAACAAGCTGGACATTGTCCTTATCTCCGAATCACATGTTACAAACAAAAGTTGCATACAAATACATGGTTATTGTACTTACCTCACACCACACCCAGATGGTAGAGCTCATGCTGGTACTGCTATTGTAATTAAAGAACATCTAAACCATCATCTCTTGTCACCATATGACACTGATCACTTACAAGCTACAACAGTACAGGTGGAAAGTAGCATGGGATCAATTACTCTATCTGCTGTGTATTGCCCACCGAAGCACGCTATTACACAAGAAATGTTCAAATCCTACTTTCAAACACTGGGAAAGCGATTTATCTCAGGTGGAGATTGGAACGCCAAACATCCATACTGGGGCTCCCGCCTTACCACAACTCGCGGCCGCCAACTTAAACTTTGCTTAGACTTCAATCATCTGCAGGCACTATCTACTGGAGAGCCTTCATATTGGCTGGCAGATCCACATAAGTCTCCTGACCTTCTGGACTTCTTCATCACCAAGAACATCAGTCAACTTTATACTTCCATAGAATCTAGTCTTGACGGAACATCTGATCATTCTCCGGTTATTCTAGAGCTAAGCACAATAATCCCAACTAAGAAGTGTAAATGTGAACACCTGCACTCTGCCAAGACCAACTGGGCTTCCTTTCGTAGTCAACTAGACAATGAAATTGATCTGAAGGTACCCTTGAAAAATGCAGAAGACATTGATAGTGCCTGTCTTTATATCATTAACCTAATACAAAAATCCTCATGGGCTAACACGCCGGAAATGGTCCACAAATGTTCCACTACCACATTAACTGCTGAAGTAAGAAATAAAATAAACGAAAAAAGACGTCTAAGACGAGTCTGGCAGCTGTCTCACCATCCAGAGGATAAAACCAACCTCAATCGCGCAATCAAAAACCTACTTAAGGATGCACAAAACGATGCTCTCAAACGAAACTTGGAACAAATGTTACCAACCGGCCGGGGTGAACACTCCTTGTGGAAAGCTACCAGGGTCCAAAAGTCGACACCTCAGCAATCATCTCCACCTATCAGAGCTGGGGATTCCTGGGCCCGCACAAACATGGAAAAAGCAGAAACATTTGCCACCCATCTTGCTTCCGTCTTCAAGCCCAATGAAAGTGATCACATTGAAGACCCGGACATTAATGTGGTCCTTAATCAAGACCTCCAGTTATGCTTACCCTTGCCACCAGTTTCTCCCAGAGAACTTGCTAAAGAGATAGCTAATTTGGACCAGAAAAAAGCACCTGGGTATGACTTAATATCGCCAAAACTTATAAAAGAATTACCTAGAAAGTGCCTTGTCTTCCTGACCATTCTGTTCAATGCTATTCTTCGTATTGGCTACTTTCCCATATACTGGAAAATTTCACAGATCAAAATGATCCATAAGCATGGAAAACCAGTTGATAATGCTTCTTCATATCGACCTATTAGCCTCACTCCTGTGCTATCTAAATTATGGGAGAAAATATTTCTAGCAAGGCTTAAGACCTGCCTGGTTGAAACTGACCTAATCCCGCAACATCAATTTGGCTTTCAACAGCACCATTCAACCACTGAACAAGTGCATAGTTTACCACACAGTCAGGCATTGCCTAGAAGAAAAACAATATTGTTCAGCAGCATTTTTAGACGTCCAACAGGCATTTGACAGGGTTTGGCATAAAGGCCTCTTGTACAAAATAAAAAAATATTTACCTCACTCTGTGTATCCAGTGATAGCTTCATACCTGTCTGAAAGACTATTTCAAGTGAAACATGAAGAAGCCAGATCGAAGCTGTATAACTGTGAGGCTGGAGTGCCACAGGGTTCTGTACTTGGACCCATATTGTATAACATTTTTACATGTGACCTACCATTTACGTCTGACATCACCATAGCAACGTTTGCTGATGATACAGCTTTCCTGTCATGCAACAAGGAAGCAAACGAAGCAAGCAACCAACTCCAAAAGCAACTGAATATTACAAATGACTGGCTTACAAAATGGCGTGTAAAATCAAGTGCCCCAAAGTCGTTCCATATTACCATCACGCTTAGAAAAGGCGATTGCCTCCCCGTCACACTCGGTGCGGAAACCTTACCGGAGACAGCAGTTGTCAAATACTTGGGGTTCTACTTAGATCGATGATTGACTTGGAAAACCCATATTAAGTGCAAGAGAGATGAAATAAATAATCGATTCAGAAATCTGCTGTGGTTACTGGGCCGACAATCAGCATTGTAACTGGAAAATAAGTTAATGATCTATTGTGCCATTTTAAAGCCTATTTGGCTGTATGGAATCCAGCTTTGGTCAACTGCAAGTAAATCGAACATACAATGCCTTCAAAGAGTTCAAAACAACATACTCAGGACAATCACATGTGCACCTTGGTTTGCCCGAAATACTGAAGTCCACAACTACGTAGAGATACCAACAATAGCCGAAGAGATTAATCATTACAGAATAAAACATAAGGAGAGGTTAAATATTCATCCCAACCCTCTGGCGAACATGCTGCTTAACCAAGGCACTACCAAAAGACTGAAGCGGGCGCATGTGCTCCCTGACTGAATGAGGACAGGGCATTGGCCCTGCTCCTCTGCAAAGATCCATCGCTTTCAAACTATCTAATTATAGTCTGTCGACTGATTGTAGATATGAAAAAAGAAAAAATATATATTATAGGGATCAACTAATAACAAAACAACATGTGAATATTTAGGTCCAGAATTTTGATTAGGTTTGATTCTCTGTTATGTATGACAGTTAAAAAAATGTTTGTATGCCATTTAGGTTGAATCTATATCGAAGCCATGGTTCCTAAGAACAGATTTCGCTATCTCTCATAGTTCCTGATTTCTCCATACTGACCCATTTGGATTGATCACCCTGTATATCGGATATATATCATAAATATCCAATATTTTGATATTTATATTAAATATTGGATATTTTCGAACCCTAAATTCAAGCATGTACTTAGGACAAATCATCTCTCCTAGGGACAAAATCTAAGGAAATAAATAAAAGAATAGCAAATGTAGTGAATAATGTAATGTAATGAATAGTGAATAGATTATGAAAAGTAAAGAACTAAGCATACACATAAAAAAGAAAACATTCAACACCTGCATCCTGCCCCATTTAACTTATGGATATGAGACCTGGTCACTTACAATGCACCACCATGAGAAACTAGCAAAGTGTTAACAGGCACAGGTGTCAAGTTAAGCAACAAAATTAAAATGACATAAGAAAGAAAACTAACATGTCAGACATACTCACTTTGGACAGGTCACATGCTGAGATGCTAACAAAATAAGTGGAGCAAACAGGTCACACTGTGGTACTCTAGGGACAGCACCAAGAAAAGAGGACAACCAACAAGGAGATGGATGTACAATATCTGCTTGACCTTGTCTCCTTGACAATTTAAAATACTCTTGTAGCAAAACATCTTTATCTTAGAATGTCTTTACATAAACGCTAAATGGCCCGGTAGTGAAACATTTGTATCTCAAAACGTCTTAATTACTAAAAAAAAAAAAAAAAATTGACACGAGTCAAGTCGCACTCATTTTCTGTGTAATTTTATAATTTAAATTTGATTTGGTTTTATTTTTATGCTGAATGTTGCTGTCGAAGTTTCGATGCCACCGAGAGGCTATGTGAATGTAGGCAGCGTGTGGCAGACTCTCTAACGTTTTTTGATTTCCGATAAATCTTCGTGACAGCAGTTTTTGACAGAACGCCATTTCTGCGCTACCACGGCATTTTCCCAGTCCAACGTCCCGGCGAACCTATGCTTGAGATCTATTTTTTGGCGTAGTCCTATTTATCGCCAAGACTACATTCAAACACCACATGTGCACTCACGGGTGCTGCGCTGTCATTTTGAAGTTCTCCCGTCACTCGATCTCTGTTGTGGTTTTATTGTTGAAAAAGTGTGTTTTTGTTTTTAATTTTTAAATAATGTTAGGACATGCTGTTACAAGTTATTTGTACTTATTACTTTTCAGCGGTTACTCGCGCCGTGCTTTCTCAATACTTTTGTAAAGTGCAGTGACAAACTTGTGTTTTTCTTTTGAGTGTTTTATATATTTATATTTTTCTGCTTATTATTTTTCTGTAAAGCATAGTCGAATGCAGACCGCGAGCCAGTCTGGTGGTAGCTCCGGTAACTATGCGTGTCAATTGTGCACAAAATCATTTAAATCCAGTAGAGGTCTAAATATTCATAAAGCCAAATCCTACCGCAACTGCCTTAGTCAAGATACAACTCCTTTAAATTTAAACAGTACACATCCTCTTAATCAACCTTTCCATTATCGCCTTAGCCACCTTAAAAACAGCGTCCAGATAGTTAAGCGTATCCCACGAGGTGCCAGAATCACTGTAGCTGCCCACCTCACCAATATCATACAAAAATGTTACGAATCCAACTCTCCTCAAGACTGGCATAACCTCCTCCTTTTTCCATATTTAGTACTACACGCTAAAGAGGATGATACACATCAATCTTTGACACAAAAAATTAAGAATAACTGTACACACCATTCCATCCCATTGGCCACACACAAACAGTCCAATTATTTTCACAACCAGATCAAAACTATCGAAAATAAAATATGTAACGGTGATCTCAAAGGTGCCGCCCGCTTACTTTTCTCGAGTGACGAGCTATCTCCAGACAACCCGGATACTCTTTCGGCCCTACTGACAAAACATCCTCCCGCACCTGCGACCCCCTATTTTTTCGACCCTCCAACAGCTTTTTAGTCTTGCCTGCAGATCAAAAACACCGATGTCTTCAATGCGATTCTTTCATTTAAAACCGGTTCAGCTGCAGGTCTTGATGGCCTTTCACCACAACATTTAAAAGATCTGACGTCCCCGTCCTTGGGTGATACAGGCGAGAAGCTCACAAGCTGTATTGCCAATTTAATAAATTTTATGTACTCTGGCAGTATTCACCCGGATATTGTACCTATCTTGTACGGTGCCAACCTAATCGCCCTTACAAAAAAGGACGGAGGAGTAAGACCAATTGCTGTTGGTACAACACTTCGCCGGCTTGCATCGAAAATTGCAGTTCGCTATATTTTAGAAAAATTGCACAACCAATTTGAACCCGTTCAATTAGGCTTTGGCGTTAGAGGTGGTTGCGAAGCTGCCGTACACGCGCTCCGCACCTACCTGAACAACAGCGATTGCAAAGTGTTGCTCAAAATTGACGTTAAGAATGCTTTTAATTCAGTAAATAGGGATGCCTTACTGTTAGAAATCAAATCGAACATCCCCGAATTATACAATTACCTTCTTCATTGCTACGCGGAACCTACAAAATTGATGTATCGATTAAACGAATTGTCATCCGAAATCGGTTGTCAGCAAGGTGACCCTCTGGGGCCAGCTATTTTCAGTTTGGCTATCAACCCGATTATACAAAATTTGGCTTCCAAATTTAATGTGTGGTACCTCGATGATGGAACCTTAGGAGGTGACTCTGACTCTGTACTTTCGGATCTTTCATTAATCATTGATAAATTTAAATCCATTGGCCTAGAACTAAATTTTAACAAGTGCGAATTATACATTCCAAATTTACATAACGACTCCAATAACCTGATACACAGGTTTAACCAACTTGCACCCAACATTAAAATACTCAATAAGAATAATCTTTGCCTCCTAGGGTCCCCTATTTTTGAAGAATCTATTTCGGATTATTTTGAAAATTCAATATCAAAATTCAAAAATCATTGTCATCGCCTTTTGGAAATTAGCCCGCATTATGCTCTTTCTGTAATAAAGTTTTGCCTTTTTGTCTCAAAATTGACTTATGTGCTTCGCTGCTGCCCTCTTTGGAAACATCAAAATCTTTTAACACAAATAGACATTTTAATCAAAATTAATTTAGAAAGCATTCTTAATATACAGCTAAACGAGCAGTCCTGGACCCAAGGATCCCTTCCCATTCGATACGGTGGCCTAGGGATTCGCAAAATTTCTAGTGTTGCTTTACCGGCTTTTTTGTCGTCAGCCCATAGCTCGTCTAGTCTCATAGGTAAGATCCTACCTACATACTATGAGACTTCGGGCTTGGTGGACGCAAAAAGTGATTGGCGAATTGCTTGCCCTGACAAAAATTTTCCCGATAATTCAAATTTTCAAAGGTGCTGGGACGACATAACTTGCAAATTAACCGCTGACTCCCTTCTTGACCAGTATTGTACCACAGAACGAGCCAGACTTCTAGCAGTAAGAACAAAAGAGGCTGGTTTCTGGCTCCACGCACACCCATCTGCAACCACTGGCACTTTTCTTGACCCCAATACTCTCCGTTTCGCAGTTTGTTTACGTCTTGGGGTCCCGGTCTGCGCTCCGCATCGTTGCCCCTGCGGAAGCGATGTAGACCGGCTTGGGCACCATGGACTCTCCTGCCAGAAGAGCGCGGGCGCTTCGCGAGACATGCTGCCCTTAACGACATTATTCGTCGGTCTCTTGCATCGGCTAACGTGCCGGCTCTCTTGGAGCCGTCAGGTATTTCAAGAGCCGACGGCAAGAGACCAGACGGTATGCCGTTGATCCCGTGGAGTATGGGAAGGGTTCTGGTGTGGGATGCAACCTGTGTAGACACACTAGCCCCTTCTCATATCCACCGGACCTCCACAAGGGCAGCAGCCGCAGCAGAGGCGGCTGAAACCGCTAAAATTGGCAAATATAGTGGTCTCGGCGCCGAATATAATTTCATCCCTTTCGGTGTCGAGACCCTTGGTCCGTGGGGCCCAGGAGCACTAAGCCTCTTCAAAGAGATTTCGAAGAGGCTTATAGATGCTACCGGTGACCGAAGAGCTGGCAGCTACCTCGCTCAAAGAATTAGCCTAGCGATTCAACGAGGTAATGCTGCCAGCATCTTCGGCACAATGCCGCAGGGGCCTTTTTTAGATCTAGTTTAGTTTTAAATTTAGTTTGTAATAATATTATTTTTTTGTTTAGATCTAGTTCAGTTTTTAATTTAGTTTGTAATATTTAGTTTATAATGAAGTTTTATTCTTTGTTATTTTTTCATAAATAAATATATGTATTAAAAAAAAAAAAAAAAAAAAATTACTAAATAGATATGAACTAGAGTATTTTAAATTGTAACATTCTAAGATCCAGACGTTTTGCTAAAGATACATTTAGCAATCATGTCTATATAGCAACAAAGACATTACACAATCCAGATGTTTGAGCTATATTGTCCTTTAGCGAAAAGGGAATTTTGATAGTAACCCGTAAAAAGTGTTAAATTGGAAATAAATGGCATTATTATTTTTATACCTAATAGACATTACAAAACGTTTTCATTCGGACCCATATTTGCATTAGTAGGAAACAACAGGTTAACCCCTCATATATGCTTAAATATGGATCTGTGCCAAATTTAAGGCATTCTTTTTGTATTTTTATTTTAATCTGTAAAATTGGCTTTATTATGAAGATTACAGTTGAGACTAGAATGCACTTTTTTTTTCACTTCCCGCATATACATAAATAAGGGAAACTAAACTTCAATCAAGGATAGACTTAGTATGACCCATCCATTGAAAATACAAGGTTGCATCAAACAAATTAAAACAAGTAAAAACAGCCACAACAAATCATAAATTTTTCTTGTTCTATTTTACACAATAACAATGAAGCCCAAATAGTTTTACAACAGTGCTGTTTGTGCACAGTTGCAAAAAAGTTGTTAAGTTTGGATCTACCTGTTAATTTTGTCATTGAAGTGAACAATATTGCATTCTGACATGGTGTAAAATTACAAAGTCTTTAAGCGCGGGCCGCGGCGCATTGTGCGACCAACAGGAGGCTACTGGCAACTGGCAGATGACCGCCGGACCCGGACCACTACGCAAGAGGCCGTGGGTGGACGTCAAAATATTGCACCCCCACACATCACATGCGCATTTGCATCCACCCCGGCCCGCCAGATATACGTAGCAATATAGCTAAGGAATATAAAATGGCCTCCACATCACATCTGGTGGTAATGACTGATGATAAATGATGAAAACGTAAATAAATATACTCACATACTTTTTGGAAGTCCTTGTGTAGGTATTAACAATCACTGCAAGTGGGTTCACCAGTTCTTGTCAAAAATAGAAAAACACATTGTCCTTTGCATCATATCTTTTAAATCTATGATGGAATGCCAACGAGAGCATTGTGGAATCATATAAAATAAAATTATAGCAAACACTTGCTACTTCGTATAAAAAAGTACATTTGAACAACAAAGTGAACACTATGCAAGTCCGTCTTCATTGAACACCCAACGAGATCAGCCATGCAATGTCTAGTACTGCACTACACAAAAATAATCGTTACTTCAACAACACCAGTAACTCTTTTAGCAAAAACTTATTTTTCACGGCATTATCGAAATTTAGCTTCCCAATGGGCAAATTGATTTTCGTTTCAACAGCAAAATTTTCCATTTTCCATGAATCGCAAATGTAAATGTAACCAGACTAGTGTTGCCTATGACTGATTGACCTGACCATAAAGTCATAGAATTCCACAGAGCTAGTAAATTTCTAGCGTTTTTTATCACATAAAGCCCTCCACAGACCGCAGCGGGGAAGTGCGTGCTGCGGCGAGGGAGCGTGCCCAGCGCGTTGTATAACACTGAATCATATATACTATACCGCACTACTGGAAATTGTCATTGTTTATATCATTCACTGTTATAGAAAAAGCTGGGCACGTTCCGACACCGCGCTCACACGCCCCCGCTGCGGTCTGTGGAGAACTTTAATAAATCGTATAAAACCTTTTAAAAAAAAAAACTTTACCTGACAAGTTTTTTAATTTATATTTCAGACAGGCTTCGTTCCCTTAGATAGTTTTAATCCATATTAATACCAATCCATATCCATACTAATATTATAAATGTGAAAGTGTGTTTGTTTGTCTGTCCTTGTTTCACGTCGAAACTGAGCAACGGTTTGCCGTGATTTTTTGTATGGACATAGTTGAAGGGCTGGAGACTGACATAGGCTACTTTTCACCACGGGAAATGATCTCAATTCCACAGGAAAGCACGTTTCAATCTACTTCAGCGGGGGCGAACCCGCGGGCAACAGATACTTTTATATATTCCCAAAAAATTTTTATTTTTTTTTATAAAAAATAGGCTTGCGTTTGCACTCAATCTCGCTTGATGGAAGGCGAAGATGAGGCCTAAGATGGAACACGTTTGCCTAGAAGGTATCTGAGGCCCTACCACGAAGTGCATAATTCGAACTTCGTTTCGTGCCGTCCCGCTCACGCTAATATGATTTGACACGAGAGTGAGAGGGATAATACGATACGAACTTCGATTTTCGAATTTCGTAGTAGCGCCTCAGATTTTAGCGTCCCGGAAAAACTGACCTCGGCAGAGAGTTCCACTCCTTAGCCGTCCGCATAAAAGAAGAGGCAAACCGCTTCGTGCGTAATAGAGGAATGTCTACATTGACCAGAGGCGCTACTACGAAATTCGAAAATCGAAGTTCGTATCGTATTATCCCTCTCACTCTCGTGTCAAATCATATTAGCGTGAGCGGGACGGCACGAAACGAAGTTCGAATTATGCACTTCGTGGTAGGGCCTCAGGTGCGTGTGCGTGTCACTTTACGCACATGCACCAGTTGTAATAAATTAAGCTGTAAGAAAGTTGCGCACTAGATGCGTGCACATGGTGTGTTATCTTTCTTATAGTTTCATTAATTACAACTAGTACGTGACACCGGCCTTAAAAAAGAACCTAATTTTTGTTTCGAAAATACGATATTACGATATGTCAATCGTTCATAGACCAACAACACAACATCGATTCTCTGGAAAATACTTAATACATATATTTTTTATTTCGGTGTCACTTAAAATACTGAGGCCCTACCACGAAGTGCATAACTCGAACTTCGTTTCGTGCCGTCCCGCTCATGCTAATATGATTTGACACGAGAATGAGAGGGATAATACGATACGAACTTCGATTTTCGAATTTCGTAGTAGCGCCTCTGAACTTTTGTAGTTTTACGACAGCCCTTTAAAATAGTGTAGTGCAGGGGGGCTACTCCGAAAAGCGAAGTTCGTATCGCATCGTCTTGCTCGCTCTTGTATTAAATACTATTAGCGTGAGAGGAATGGCACGATACGAAGTTCGAATTTTGCAGTTCGTAGTATAAGGCCTGAGGCGCTACCACGAAATCCGAAAATCGAAGTTCGCATCGCATTATCCCTCTCACTCTCGTGTCAAATCATATTAGCGTGAGCGGGACGGCACGAAACGAAATTCGAATTATGCACTTCGTGGTAGGGCCTCAGGGAATACACGTTACAAACCATGTTTTGTTTAGCTTAGCACATGATGTGCTATCCTTGAAATACCCACAATACCCGACACGCGGTAAGAGACAAAAAATTACTAGCTCCGTCTTTTTCATCGTCACCTTTTTAAATATATTTTTTCTCCCTTCTTTTTGCGAGTGATGATGGAGTGATGCGAGTGACAAGTCGAACATTTCGTTCTATAGCTTGTTCCAAGCTTGTTCTATAGCATTCTCTTTCTTCGCTTTCTGGGGGGTTACTACGAAATTCGAAGTTCGAAGTTCGGATCGTGCGGTCCCTCTCACTCTCGTAATAAATACCATTAACGTGAGCGGAACGGCATGAAACGAAGTTCGAATTTCGCGCTTCGTAGTATAGGGCCTGAGGCGCTACTACGAAATTCGAAAATCGAAGTTCGTATCGTATTATCCCTCTCACTCTCGTGTCAAATCATATTAGCGTGAGCGGGATGGCACGAAACGAAGTTCGAATTATGCACTTCGTGGTAGGGCCTCTGGGGCCTCTGTACCTTACCTTCTTTGCTTACCTTACCCAGGGGGGGCACACTTACATATATCACACTTTTCATGCGACTACAGCGATCTCTGGTTGTTTGGTAAAGAACTAAATTAGCGGCCATCTTGGTTGACTTGTCAAACTTGTCAGTTGTCATTCATCGGCCATGGCCATGGCGTACCAAATTGTACGGTCAAGGACTTTAATTGATAGGCCACTTGCCAATGTTCGTATTTTAGCCGTATAGTGCAAATCGGGTTTAGCCCCTTATGCTGATTTGAATTAGACGGCTAAAATACGAATAGTGGCAATTAGCCTATCAATTAAAATTACGCGTAATTATAGCTGTACATCACTACCAACATATACATATAAATAGGTATACATCTATATAGATACGTCACATTAGTTCTTCACCAGGGCGTAGGGCAGCAGCACCTTCCATACATGCATATTTGACCATAGAGTTGCCACTCTTGTTCATATAATATTACAATACTCTTTGACTATACCTATAGCGAACAGCCTATGATAGGCTACGTATTTAGTATCTCTTAGTAGTCTGTCTGTGGATAGGCTGTAAAATCTCAGAAGTCAAATAAACTTAGCATAAAAAACAATGTCATATTAATTAAAATAAAGCAATAAAAACATCGCACAATGTAAAAATGTAAAAATACCCGAAATTAACCATAACAGCCAAACATTTTGTGACTTATTTTTAATGTTTGGTTTTCTGCGTAGAATATAATTAACATTATGTGGTGTTATATTACATCTCTAAACATATATGCTTTCTGAAAATTGATAGTGAGCAATGGATGCTCCGGTGTCTCCTAGAGTTGATTCTGGTATGAATGATGTGTTTTTCCTTAAAATCGAAGACTCTGCATATCCAGAAAAGAAACGCACCGTAATCAAATACACCAAGTTGCCGGACTTCGACTATGATTCAAAAGGTAAGTCAAATATTGTTATTGAAGGTCCTGCCTTGAACTGTTTTCGATGTCGTTGTGTCTTCATTTTGATTCAAAAGCAAAAAAACAAGTTTGAAGCATCTGTGAAGATGAAAGTGGCTTAATGGTTCATTGTTATTACAGTATCGTGGCCTAAACACGGCAGCTACACGTTACAACCAAGACTTCGCAGAATTATTGAGCTAGATGACGCGCAACAGCAGACAACTCGATCTCTCAAAACCAGCACAGTAAAAACAAACTCTACTAGTCATACGAAAAGGAAAACAGTAACTATTTGTGAAAATGAAGACAGCAGCCTCAGTCAAAATCAGGGTTAGTAAACAAAAATTTTATTTATGTTGTTTTCTTCATGGGACTGAGGCAGAGCCAAAACAGGAGGGTTAGGTTTATCACTCTCATGTATGTCTAGTGTTCTTTAGTTGTATATGACTTTATTGATTGGGAGTGTCACTGAGAGATAAGTCCAAACAACATATACTAATAATTATTGTTTATTCCAAAATCAAAATGTTTATTCTGCAAGTAGGCCGCAAAGGGCTCTTTTACATGTCACTTTTTTTTAAACTACCAGCACTTTAGTAAGGACCATCATTGCCAAGAAGAATGTGCTGCAAGAAACTTGGCAGAAAATCATCTTTTCAAACACAAATTTTAATAAATATAATTACAAACAAAAAACATACAATCTACAATTATAAAATAAAAAGAAAAATTAGGTATTATAAAAAAATACAGGGATGTATGGGGTAGGATTAGTTAAGAAACTAAAACTATACCTACATCTTAAGTGGAAGTGTAGAATTCTTCCAACGTCAAAAAATAAAACAGGAAAGCATTATTCTGCATGGGAGTTTACTGCTTTAAATAAGTTGTATTAATAATGAAAACTCTCTACAGTAGTAGTTCCAAAAGTTATGTGGATTGTCATTCATCTAATAAGTTACTAAAAAGGTACCCAACTGTCCGAGCCGATTTGATTTATTTTGATATTATGTTAGACAGCAGTCTAAAATAACAGACCCGTATTTTTTTTTAGCTGCCCAAACTCAACCTATTTGGAGAAATTGGCCTCCAAATAGGAAATTGTGTGTACTTTCTTGTATGTGTGTCTTGTAAAAGTGAATAAATGTCTTCTTTCTTTCTTTCTTTCTTTCTTTTGTTATATCGCCTCAAAATCATATTTTCATAAAAAATAATTCTTTAAGGTTTTATATTTTTCATTGGTGCTTTGCAACCTGCTTGAAAACAATTTTTCTATAGAAGTAAGAGTGTTTAGTCAAATTTCAGTACTTTGGATGCCAATTTCTCCAAACAGGTTGATTTCGGGCAGCTAAAAAAATATGGGTCTCTTAGTTTAGACTACTCTCTAACATAATATATATCAAAATAAATCAAAGCGGAGCCGGACAGTTGGGTACCTTTCCTTGTAAGTTTGAGACCCAGCTACCCTATACAGATGTTAATAGAAAATACGCATCATAATCATCCCAGCCTATATACATCCTACTGCAGGGCACAGGCCTCCTCTCAGAATAAAAGGGGTTGGGCGGTAGTTCCCATGCGGAAATGAAAAAATCCTATAAGTACAAATAGCTAAAATCAGTTTAACCTCTTGATTACCACACTGTGACATGTGACATGCTACCTCAGTAAAAAAACTTATTAACTTTTTTAACAAAATCTTTCTACTTGATGGTTATTATTTAATCTCACAATCTAAAGTGTAAAATCAGTAACATGACAAATAAAGCGTAATCAGTGATAATACTAACAATAAGTCAATTTTAGAAATTATAACAAGATAACCAAATTATTCCCTCAATCAATCAATTTGGACTTCTATTCATGAATGAGTATATAAACTGCTATTACCAGTGATCGGAATTAGGTGAGCTAAAAAAATACCTATTCTTTGCAAGAGGACATAAAATAGAGTGGTTACAACTGGGTAGATTTTTGAAGTAAAACTTCTTTAGGCACGCTTGACTTGACTTGGGGAGTAAGCTGGTGAATGCGTTACGAAAAGTTTGATCGGGCAAGGAGAACGCGGGGTAGTGATAAAATTCGACTACATTATCGTCATCGTCCATTCAAAGTCGTCCATAATTCATTTATCGAATAATAACAACCTCTTTAGCCTAGTTGGTAGTGACCCTGCCTACAAAGCAAGAGGTCCTGGGTTTGAATCCCGGTAAGGGCATTTATTTGTGTGATGAGCACGTATATTTGTTCCTGAGTTATGGATGTTTCTATGTATTTAAGTATTTATTTATCTATATAAGTATAAACACACAAGTACAAGCTTTGCTTAGTTTGGGACTAGGTCGATTTGTGTAAGATTGTCCCCTAATATTTATTTATTTATTTATTTATTTATAATGTTTTGTTACTAAAAAGTTAAATATAGTTTTTTTTTTTAATTTAGAGTTAGGTGCTATCTATCTTTGTTATTTCTTCTGGCCCCTTATTATAAATACTTGGCGCCATTCCTAATAAACTTTTTCGAAATAAAACTGTACTGCGCTGCGAAGCGTTACTCTTAATTTATTTCTAAGGCGTGTACTTTTAAAAGTTTGTAATAAGCACCAGTTATGTCTCTCAAAAAATACTACTTCATATATGTATTAGCAGGACAGAGTCAGTATGCGTAATGATTGAAAGTGTGGTTTACAGGAATCAAGATGGTGGAGGCCCCGTATGGCTCTAATACTCCTTTTTTGTCCTTGTATTCAATACTACTGCTGTCTTGTCTGAGGGTACTAGTCGTTATCTACACTAATATTATAAAGAGGAAAGATTTGTACCTATTTTTGTATGTTTGTAATGAATAGGCTCAAAAAGTACTGGGCCGATTTAAAAAATTCTTTCACCAATAGAATGCTACATTCTTCCAATTTGACATAGGCTACATTTAATTTTGAAAAAAATTAGGGATCCTTGGTAAAATTTGAACAATGTAACCGAAGGTGTAGAAAAATGAGTCTTAAAATGTCTTTCGTCGAATGCGCTGCCGAAACTATTAGCGATAGAACAAAATAATGTACAACAATATTGAAGAACATCATAATGTCTACAAAAAACTCCGCGGTAGCATATGTCCAACTATTGTAGTTATGTCACTACAACAACTTTTTTCATTTTAAACATTAATGAAAATGCTAACCAAATTCAAACCATGCTATTTATGTGTTTATATTAATCCTTATCCAAATAAATTATTTAATGGTAAAGACCATTTAACTACCTATAAAATAGTTTTTAAATTATTTAAATTGGACTTTCCATTCAAAAGATATTACGAATTAAAAAATTCAAACAGTAAACAAAACCGCCATAGCGCCGTGGCCGTTGTTTGCGATGCAGTCTGAAAAGCGCGCCGGGCAGCGCGGCGGGCGGGGTGGAGGGGGCACTGAAATACAGGAGTGGGGCGTGCACGTCTGTAATAATTAATAAATAATAATTTTTTAATAAATAAAAATATTTGTTAAAAAAAGTGTTTTATATCCAAATTTCCAAAAATAAATAATTGT
This sequence comes from Archips crataeganus, assembly GCA_947859365.1. Classification (NCBI taxonomy): domain Eukaryota; kingdom Metazoa; phylum Arthropoda; class Insecta; order Lepidoptera; family Tortricidae; genus Archips; species Archips crataeganus. The sequence goes on along the minus strand of OX402045.1, from coordinate 16,603,044 downwards.
CTACCCCGTGCGAAGCCGGGACGGGCTGCTAGTGTTAAATATACATGTTTTCACTCACAGTAGAATCTAAAAGTTATACCTAAGTAGTTAGATTTGGTAACATTTTCGTCACACTTTTTTTTTTATAAACCTTAATTCTAGCCCTTTTTACTAAACTAACATAAATTTTCCCGTACTCTAAATCAAAACCTGTCTGCTTAACATTACGACTAGAACTCTGATAAATATCGATTACCTAACTACCCGGGATCAAGGGGGTTTCACTCCGCAGTTTAGATATTTTCGGCCGGCGCGCCTGCCGGGCAGGCGTATGGCAGTATGTTGTCGCTCGGCTTTCGGTTCGTACGCTAGCCGCGTCGCGCGTTATTAAGCATCTTTTTTTTCTGTAATTTTTGCAACAAACAATGACTTCTAAACGATCTTACAATCCGTATAAAAGATACTGTTGCGTTTAAAGGCAGTTTACTGAATTAATACACTTATCTTTCTTGATTTATATTCCTACCTAAATATTGGCGAGTGGGAACCCTGTGCTCATGGTTTCGGGTCAGTGGTGCCCAACTGAATATGAACACTCGTATCACACGACAAGTTTTAATTTCGCGTGCATGCAGTTAGCGGTCGTTAGAGTAGAAAATTTTTTATACCTAAAGTTGACTTTTGTTCGAGAGTGATAATTCTGTACGCTAGTACTATTAGTTATTCTGTGCTAAGATTCAAGAAAAAAAAATGTACCCGGTTGTAACCACTCTATGTATATTATGTCCTCTTGCGCAGAATAGGTATTTTAGCTCACCTAATTCTGATCACTGGCTATTACCAACTTGAGTTAAGATAATTGAGATTTAGTAATGCATGCGGTTATATCTTTTTGTTTAGCTTTATATGTTGTTTCCTATTGTATTGTTTTGTAAACGTCTTCTGTTCAATAGTTTGGAATGAGAAAATCTCTAATAGATCTGCAATCAGTGTCTCAAAAAGCGAGAAACATGTAATACAGAGAAGTAATTCTAGATTAACAACCACTCCATTAAAATGTAAGTAAAAACAAGATTTAATTTCTACATGAATATTACTCATACATACTAACTTGAAGCATTTATCTTTTATATTGGCAGATGCTCGCGATTCCAAGCAAAGTGCCAAATCAAATAATCTCCAGACTAAGAGAGATAACAGTGTTCCTAAATTGAGTCTTAGTGGTAAATCATCAACTAATAATCGCTCGTTACCTGATAACACCCGAACTAGAAGTACCAGAGACAGAGGTATGAAACGTCGTTTTAATTGTAATGAGTAAAGTTCGTTTTGAATTTCACTGTGCATTGTATTTATTTCAGAAGTACCAAGGAACTCCAAGTCTACACACAACAGTCCTAAGATAAATGCAAGCAAAAATGTGTTAAATCCCAGTGTGAGTGAAAAAGAAATATCTTTGTTGAACAAAAAAAATCTTGAGGAAGTTAAATATACAACAAATAAACAGCCTTCAGAAAAAAACCGTGCAATGAGAACAGCTCCACAAAGCAGAACTAAGATTGAATTGTTAAAGGATATTAAATCAAAAGCTAGGCCTATCACTGTAATACATGTGCCACTTGATCATCAATTTAACAATAATAAATTAGAATTAGAAGAAACAACATCAGAGAGTGCTGTATATTGTACGGGTGTTCATGCTAATACAGATGGTAGTACTGATATGGGTACCGATGTACATCCTAAAGATGCAAATGTGGGGACAACTCCATTACCAATGCAGGTGAATCAAGCCACTGAAACATTAAAAAGTCAACTGAATGATATGTGTAATCTCCAGGATAGTGCTATTCAAACTGAACAAGTAAAAGAGGTCTTTGATAAACTTGATATACCAAATGTTTCTTTAACAAAGGATAAAAGTAATTTTCCCAAAGAAGATTTAGTTAGTTTTTGTAGTCATTCTTTACCGAATCTTCAAATGCCTATGACACCATCATTTAAAATAAGTCCTGAAGAAGAAAACAATGTCAACCATCATGGCTTTATTAACAGCAAGTCCTTCATAATCGGTCGAGCCACTGTTACATACACAACCAAGCAAAAAATAAATTTCCATGTTGTCGGCAGCAGTGATGATGGTCTATCTAACCAGTCGCCTAGTCCATTAGCTTACCCATTGAACGTAGTATCCGTCTTTAAAAAGAAGTTAAATGATTGTGAAATCTCTGAGAGCTCTGAAGAAGATAATTTTAGAAACGAAAAAGATAAATCTATGGATCTATGTAGCAATTTACGTGAACTCCGAGCTCTTGATTGCTCATATATTTTCAAAAATACTAAATTGGTAAAGCCGTCGGACTTAATAAGTACTATAAATGTCAATAGTGGTTTATTACAAAACGACTACATTTGCGAACAGTTCCAAAGAGAACTACATTTTATTGATTCATTTTTCGAATCCTTACAATACTTAGAAAGTTGTTCTCTATCTGAAAAATGCTTTCCTCTTGAGAAACCTGACACTTGGATAAGCAAAACCGGATTGGATTTTAAAAATTCGGAGTACGACTCCTTTTTGTCCAAGCTTGAAAATGGCGCTAACACATTGGCGCATGTTGACGATATCGAAACAATGGCGTCGAAAAGTCTTTGTCTGGTAAGTGCTATTCGTAATACCAGTAAATATTTTGACAGCAATGACTACTCATACACAACACTCTGTTCTGCAAATAGAGTCATTACTTTATCACGTGTATGTAAGTGTGATACAGCTAGGAACATTGAATGAAAAAATGGTTTTGTCTTGTTTAATTCGTTTTTAATGACATGATTTAACATTTCAGCTTAATTTACTTATCCGCGATGAACAGAGGCGAGCCAAGAATCTCCTTTTTGTATTAAAAATGCGAGAAGATGCCTTGAAAGATTTCACTAAGAGTCAGATTATTTGGTTAGAAAACAAGAAGAAGCAAGAAAATACGGACGTGTCGACGTTAAAGAAAAAACAACGTGGTGCATTATTGAAACTGCAGCATGAGTGCGGAGAAATGCAAAGGATGCGTAAAGCCTTGCTGACGTTGTCAGAGAAGCGCAAAGCGGCTCTAATGAAAACGAGAAGTAACATAGAATTAAAATTAAAGAACAACGTCGACGTAGATCAGATACTGCTAGGAAAGAAGAAGTTGAAGAGAAACACAGCAGCGGATCGTAATATAGCACCTCTCAAATGTTTTGATTTGTCAAGCAGTGGGTGTGAGGAGAGTGTATCACCAAAGCACAAACCAGAAAAATCATACCTTCAAGAGCTCCCGCCCAAGATTTCATCGGCCGAGAAGTGTATTCAAACAGGCGACAGCATCTTAGGGACTCCTGTTTTTGTAGACCAAATGACTGACACAGCCGCAGAAAACTTTATTGCGGTCGACGGTGGCTATTTAAATATTCTCTTCCAGAGTCTTTCGTTGCCGCAGATATTTAGTAGCGGGAAACAATACGAAGTGAATGAGGAGGCTTTGAGAAATATTGTGAATTCATCTAATAACTCTCATCACAAGAATCTTTGTGATGATGATGTTGTCGAAAATTTCATGGATAAAATTAAAAATAGAGAATCTGACAAGTCCACCTCGCCATCTACAGCGCACAGTCTCGTGGACGAGTACGATCAGTACTACAAAGGTCTCAGCGATGGGGGCAAGTCCCCAGTAGATTCCCCTGATATCGAGTACCACAATCAGAGCTCTGTGATCGAAATCAAAGATTCATATGTTCAAGCATCTGACATTAAACTGGACCATTGTGATAGAGGTAGTGCACAGAGTGCAGGAACTATGACTAGCGGTAGTGTTGAGACTGTGTTGAATCGGTATGACTTTGAACAGGGTTGTGCATGCGAGGTGTTGTCTATTTCTGTAGAGACTCAATCAGTGAAGGGTAGGGATGTGGCAGAAGTGTTAAACCAAGCTGGGCCTCTGCCTGTGCCGCCTGGCGCTGCCGCGTCGCCCGAACCTCCTAATTCTGACGGGCCAGAATCCACATCTACAAGTTCAGGTAAGCTTTGGCTACCGTACCTACATCGAAAATGTGGCATTGCGCCATTCACTTTGAGGTATTCTAGGACCGATAGATACCTATACACTATTCTTGTTGCCATTGACGTTCTAAAAGTTAATGATAATATAATTATTGCAAAAAGAGTATTTTATCATCGACACGGTAGCCATAGACAACTTATATCAAACAAACGGTTTCTGTAAACGCATCTGGCTAATAGATCAAGAGACGATTACCCTTGTGCCTTGCAGATAATTAGTTATCTCTTAGGATTATGTTTTTCTTACAGATAACTGTTTTTTTAACAGTTACCCATAAGGAAATTCTATGCCTTGGAGATAATTCGTTATAAGTTAAGTATGAAGTATCTTTTTCTATTTATTTTTTTATTTTCTTCAACTTCATTTTTTATTACTTTTACGGTCATCCCGTGAAACCATATATTTCAAACTAAATACAAACTGAAATATAGATGCACAGAAAAAACCCCAGAAAAAAGACCAATGCTGGGCAGCATTGGTCTTTTTTCTGGGGTTTTTTCTGTGCATCTATATTTCAGTTTGTATTTAGTTTGAAATATATAATTCGTTATCTCCAAGGATTTGATTTTCTTCACAGATAACTGTTTTTTTAACAGTTATCTGTGTGGAAATTTTAATTTTCAGCAATGTTCAACGATGCATTTGCAGAAACTGTAAGATTGTTCTTGTAATCATGTGCATGTCGCTCTATGTCTTCTAACTTTTTTTTTGCATGAAATTTTTGTTTGAATGAGTTTTGGATATTCCAGAATATTTAGCGTCGTCTTTCAGAACATTTAATAAATGAGATAAGATTAAACTACTAATTAATTTGTATGTTTGTGTTTGTATAAAATATTTATTTGAAAAATACTATGTGGGGCAGTTAAAATTTCCTCGCAAACTGTAAAAAAAAATTCAGATAACTGATCTGCCAGGAAATTAAAATCCTTGGAGATAGCTAATTATCTCCGAGGAATAGATATAATCCTTATATATAATCCTTAGAGTTAACTAATTATCTGCGAGAAAAAAATATCTTCACAGATAACCATTTATGACATTTATCTGACCATGGTTATCTCCATGGCACAAGAGAATAAGATCCAGATATACGCTGTCGCCCAACAACTTCCGAACAGTTACGTATATACGATCACTTCCGTTAAACTCAGGTGGTTGCCAGAACGATTTCCTTGCAACAAATCTTAATTAGGCATCTAGAGATTGTCTTATCGTATCGATGCATAAATATCACTGTCCTACTTCAGATTGTTGCCATAACGATTTCCTTGCTTTTGCAAGTCTAACATTAGCCGTCCAGGGCAGTCATGTCATTATTTTTTTTCGACTATTTATCCGTTATTTCAGAGAGCAGTAGTTCGAGCAGTACGGCTCTGTGTCCAAGCGTGTCATCTCTGTCTACGCTCGCTCCGGGCCACAGCGAGGCGGAAGAGTTACGCCGCCAGCAACTGGCTATAGAGAGAGAGGTATAGCCTTATTAATCTTTTTTTTCTGGAGGTCTTCAATTTACAGCCGCTAAAGTAGCAAACCAGTTAAAGGGCACAGAATGATCCTCACACAACCCTATTGTCTAGAGTAGAGGAGCCAAGTGTGTCTATATCTTTTTAAGCTCTTCGTATGGTAAGTTACGTCTTACGAAAAAAGTAAATTTTAATAGGACATGCTTACATATCGGCAACCCAAGAATTTGTGGTCATCATGTTTTTTCTTCTTTTCAGCTTTCGCTGTACCTACCATAGATCGTAATGCAATTTCTCAAGGATATAGTCCTCTAGATAGACAATAGTTATTTATGATACAAGTGCGGAAAGTAGGCTATTCCCAACGAATGGCGGAGATCTAAACAAACGAGCGAAGCGAGTTTTGTTTAGCCGACATGAGTTGGGAATTTCCTACTTTCGACATATATCATACAACATTTTATAATGCATTAAGCGAGGAAAAAAATTGGGGCTAAGAGCGCGCGCAGACAGAGAGCGGTCTGGAGTACTGAGTTCCGCGTTCAGAGTTCTGTGTTTTCATCGCTCGAGAGTTCCAGTCGCCTGCTGTGTGCGTTATCGTAAGAGACTCAGTACATTCGAAAGAACGCAGAACTCTGAACTCGGAACTCCAGACCGCTCTCTGTCTGCGCGCGCTCATAAACATTTTCGGAAAAAGATGTTGCGTTCTTATTTACCTTTCATTGAGGGAAAGTCTCGTAGATGTTTACATATTTCAGCATCGGTTTAGTCAGCAGGAGGCTATCACATTTAATTTTGTGCTTGGTCTAGGACGTCAGGCGGCGTTAAGTCCTATGTAAATTCATCACTTGAACTCTCCATTTTAATTTACTAAACTTAAATTAACTCTCCGGACTGAATTCATGAACATTACTGTGGCGGGTTTTCATGACAGGCGCGAACGGAACGAACCATGATTGGTTCGTGTTACGCCATGCGCGCGCACTGAAAACTCATTGGTTGACAGGCGCGAACGGGTAACCGTGATTGGTTCGTGTTACGCCAAGCGCGCACACTGAAAGCTCATTGGTTGACAGGCGCGAACGGGTAAACATGATTGGTTCGTGTTACGCCATGCGCGCGCACTGAAAGCGCAGATGTCGTACGGTCCGAAATGGACTCAAGGAATTATTTTAGTACTAAATTTTTTATTTCAAAGCTTTTGACGAAATTAAAATTTGTGTGTTTTAATATTAAATCAATCTGTTTTATTATTTTATCAGTAAATATTCATGTGGTTGCATCAAACATTTTCTTATTTGTGCAAAGCTGAATTATGAAGACACAACTCTCTAGTCTTATTTTTAAACACTAGTTTGGACACAACTTTTTGAGAATTGGCAATTTTTAAAGTTACTTTTCCGCACGCGTGTGGAAAGTAAAATCCATACAATTTTTTTTCACACTTGCGAAAGTGTGCTGGGATGACTAACTTTCTATAGATATGTTGTCTCGCGTCAAGAGGCACTTTCCGAGCATATGCATTGTAAAAGTACTTTTTCTATTCAGGGTAATTTTTTGTGCACAAATTTTAATATGTGATACACTGTCGTTAAAATAACAAATTTCAGTATTTTTCGTTATAATTTTTTTATTTTGTACTAAATACAAACTGAAATATAGATGCACAGAAAAAACCCCAGAAATCTATATTTCAGTTTGTATTTAGTACGAAATATATGATTTCACGGGATGACCGTAAAAGTAATAAAAAAAAATGAAGTAGAAAAAATAAATACAAAAAGATACTTCATAGCTAACTTGTTTATAATTTTTTTCTCTTATTTTTTTTTATTTTTCATAGTAACTCGACCAATTTATTGGATGAATTACTATGAACAACACAAATTTCAAAATGTAAAAAAAACTTGAACAGATAATCGTGATCTATTAACGATACTGAATCACGTATCAAAGTTTGAGCACTGATTAAAAAATTACCCTGTATAGTGGCATTTTAGGCGACAGTTCTAAACACACATTTGGTTTCGAATCAAAGAATTAAAAATATTCTCTATGTTCTTTTCAGATAAAGGCTTTGGAACAGCAACAATGTCAACTATTAGCCGTTCGGGAGATACCGGACAAACCACCGCCCCCCTACACCCCGCCTCACACCCAGCCAAACAGGCCTTCACGCACGTTCTTCCTGGATGAAGCTGTAGAACAGAAAATAAAAAAATATGTCACACACAGAGAACCCTTGTCTGTCGACCCCACCGATCCATTTGAAGTATTCATAAAAGACATTTGCGATGAAGCGCTGAAAAGGCAAAGAATGGAGCTTAGCGACGAACCGTGGGAAGCGTGTAACTTGTTGCCACATAAACAGAAAGCTAGCCAGGAGAAAATTGCGACAAAAACAATTGCAGATGTTAGAGATCTGCTCTCCGGTGTTCCTCCAACGGTTGTCTCGGGTAAACACATCTATTTTTACATTTTGCAGAGGCTGGGAATGGTATCACGCCGCAGTTTTTAACCTGTGCCCCAGCTCGTTGTAATGATTAAAAAATACAGGGTTATTTTTAATTCACTGACATCCTCTTAACCCTGAATTCCTATCACTCAAACAAATGTTTTTTGTTTTACGACTTTTTTTTAAATGAACCACTTTTTTCCCATACAAATACACAGAGTATCGTAAAAATAAGAGGTAATCTCAAATTTTCAAAACGTTATAACACCAAAAATATTAAGTTATGGTTATGACAAAAGCCACATTTGTTTAAGTGGTAGGAGTTTAGGGTTAAAAGGATGCTAGTGAATTACAAATAACCCTGTATACCTAATCCGTTTTCTACTCTTATCAATTTGTAGTTGACTGATTTAAGTATTTTTACGAGTATAAAGAAATCAATTGTTTATTTGACAGGTGTCGGTGCTCGGCGATCGGATCACATCGACGACATACTATTTGCGGAGTGGCGGCGCTGCGAGCCGGAGTGGACGGCTCTACACGCAGACGAAGCCACCGTCAAAAACCAAGTGCATGAAAGCATCTTCCAGAAAGTTCTCAACGACACCGTCGACCAATACAAAGTAATAGTCCTCGGCCTTATAGACCACAAACACAACCCAGTGCAGAAACCAAGTCGAAAGAAAGATAAAGAATACAAAAATACCTGAGCCAGTCAAATCACGGAAATCCCGTGCGTGTTGTCAAGGTTCAATTTGGAAAATCGTGATCTAAATTGAATATTATGTTACTGTATGGTAAATTATAACCAAGTTATCAGTGGTTTTATGTATTTATAGTTGATTATTACAGTATAATAACGAAATGTATTTACGCTTAACATATTTAGGAAAAAAAAGTCATTATTACATTATTTGCTGTGCAAAAACACGTTATACTTATTTACTCGCCACCTTCTATGTCAAAGAACAGCAGAACACGCTAAGAACGACGCAGATCAGAAATAGTAAAACAATCTACAAATTTTATTCATCAATCTTAGCCAACTCTCCATAAGAAATAAGAAAAAGCTAAAATAAATAAAATAAAATAAATATCACGGGACAATTCACACCAATTGACCCAGTCCCAAAGTAAGCTAGGAAAGCTTGTGTTATGGGTACTAGGCAACGGATAAACATACTTATATAGATAGATACATACTTAAATACATACTAAACACCCAAGACCCGAGAACAAACATTCGTATTTTTCATATAAATATCTGCCCCGACACGGGAATCGAACCCGGGACCTCAAGCTTCATAGTCAGGTTCTCTAACCACTGGGCCATCTGGTCGTCAGCTGAATTACTACAGTTCTGTTAAGTTAAAGGTTCCCGTTACCAAAATGGCATAGATGACACTTTTACACCTTCTTGTCCGTCAGTGTCTGCCATGCAAACATTTTGCTCGAAAAATATAGCAGTTTCATGAATGAAATTTTGAAGACAGGTAAGATTTCGTAAAGCGCTTTCTATTTCTGTAGTAAAAATACGAAAAAATCGGAAATCTTGTACTCGTCCGTACGTACAATCGTGTGTGAGAATTTGTTTTAGCGTGCTGGTGATAAATCATTAGATAGGTAGGTCTTCTAAAATAATAAATTTAGTTGGTATGCGAGCTAGAAGCTCTGAACGACGTGCTATTTTAATCGTGTCATGACATCAAAACATGCAAAAAATCAAGTTAATATTGCGTAATGAATACTTTTACATTCGGAACTTGCACCAAAAAACAGTGAAGGGAAACATCGTCAGGAAACCTACATTCACCCGTAGCAATTCAGTGGTGTGTGTGAAGTTCTTAATCCGGACCGAGCCCGCGTGGGAACTACAGTGCCAGCCCTCTCATTCCGGGAGGAAGCCTGTACCCAGGCGAAAATTGCTTTGAACAATAATCATGTAATATAATAATGTACTTAGGTCATAGTTTATATCTTTAAGTTTGATTGTTATTTTATACAGTTCTAGTCAGAGTATAAAAATCTTGTGTTAAATAAACAGACGGTTAGACAGGACAAAACTATGATGTTTCCGTTTCTGCTGTTTTGACTACACAACCCTAAAAATTAAGATGGCACTTGACACATTCGCTGCCACGCGTTACTTACGCGCTACGCTCGTAACCAATAGCAACTTTTTTCCGCTTTGTACTTGTTCGAAAACTGCCTGCGAAGAGAGAACACGCGGCAGCCGGGTTCTTGACACAGAAATCATATAAATCCATCTCATAAATTATTGAGGTCAACATTGTTCAGAATACACGGTTACGAAAAGCTTCGTTCTTAACAGATGGCGCTATTCTACGCCGTACAAAACAAAGTCGCACAGATAGTAATTTTTAATTTTATATTCTGTCGTCTCAAGTCTCCAAGTTTCCGAGTTCTCTGCAATTTCTGTAACATTTCACAAAAACCGAACAAATACAGGGTGGCTCATTTAGATCGGTCAGTAGATATGGGAAAGTCTGAAACTATAAGACATACGAGTATCTTAGGAACCATGTCATCGATTATAATAACAAGAAAAACTGCATTTCATACATTAAAAAAAAACTGTACTCAGCTCGGGAATCGAACCCGGACGTTTTGTAAAATAAAACTAACACTGTTTCTGTTTAGATATCGATTGTGTAGGTCTTAAGCAGCAAATGTTACTATGAAACTTGATGTCTAAAATTAATAACACGCATTGTTTTCACATCCTTTCATTTATTTTAGTGGTGTTCGAAATAACTACCATTTTTTTCAATACTCGTGTAGGTGCGTAAAATTGTCTCTATGGTTGTTGTCTTATGGCCACAGAAATATATCGAGACTTATGGCTCTTTGCTGGTGTCGCAACTTGTTACATCCGCTGCTATTACATATAATATAGGCTTGCCATTAAGCCAAGTTACAAAATGTAATAGTAAGATCGTTACCTAAACGAGTTCAATGTTGTATTTAAAATAAGGGTTCCTAGTTGACTACGGAACTCTAAAAATGGTTGGTCATTTCGAACATTACTGAAATAAATGAAAGATATGAAAACAATGATTTTCTTAATTTTAGTCATCATGTTTCATAGTAATATTTGCTGCTGAAGACCTACACAATCGATATCTAAATAGAAATAGAGTTGTTTTATTTTTCAAAACGTCCGGGTTCGATTCCCGAGCTGAGTACAGGTTTTTTTTGAATGTACGAATGCAGTTTTTCTTGTTATTAAAATCGATGACATGGTTCCTAAGAACAGATCCTCGTATGTCTTATAGGTAGTTTCAGACTTTCCCATACTGACCGATCTAAATGAGCCACCCTGTATATTTGGAACGTTAGACATTTCAGCCACAACTAGCGACTATTTTTTTTCCGAATGCAGAGGAAAATCGCTCGTGCCTAAAATACTTACCACGTTCCAGAAATACTGCACTACATATTTATTACATTCCCATTCTACCAGATGTCCAAAATAAGATATTCCACCAAAAAATCACTTGGTGCAACGAGAATCTGGTAAGTTAGAAATGTGATAAAATAGGTACTTAATGTAATATTTTTATTGTAGTATTTCGAGAACGTGGTTTTTTAAGCACGAGCGAGGAAAATGAATGGGCGGTTGAATTACAGTCAGTAACGGTCATGTGCATGTCAGTATTAGGGTGCTTTTCCACCAGAGATGTGCTAAGTATGCTGGTATGCTCTAAGGATGTGAAACCTACGCTACGAAACTGTTGATTTTTTCACTAATGCTAATCTATGTAGCCGTTCGAGGAAGATCCAGAGCATGCATCCTCGGCACGCATCTAGAGCACGTATCTTTCCATATAAAAACACATAGCTTAGTCGAACCCGTTTCCACCAGAGCCATGCTATGTGGATCAATTGATTTGGTTGTTGGATATCAAATGTAGTAGCAACATAGCATAGCACATCTCTTGTGGAAAGGCAACCTTAGGAGTCGGTCTGCTAATTTTTTTTTCTTACATTTGTGGGCATGTGACGGACGTTACTTATACTCCTGTTTTTACCCGACTTCCGAAGGAGGGTTGTTTTTTTTTGTTAACTTTTACTGAAACGTGTAGGTACAAATTCGCGGTGTAAAAGCCAGATGAACGTAACATCAAAAATTTCGAAAATCGTTTTTTTTCATAAAACTGTTCTAAAGTCATTTAATTTACGCCGCGAATTATAGACATGGGAAAATTACATGTGGCGTTGTACTAATTTCGGGGGCTACTCTGAAATTCGAAAATCTAAGTTCGTGTCGTACCTACCATCTCGCTCACTCTCGTATTATCAGCGCGAGCGGGATAGCACGATATGAACTTTGAACTTCTTAATGTAAGGCCAGATAGTCAATCAGCAATAGCGAATTTTGTTTTTTTTTGGCCACAGCGAATAAAATTTTCATTCTAATGGCGCCCAAAATAAAGATCCACTTACTTACGCAAATTACTAAAACTTCTAAATTATTCTAATCAATCACACTGCATTACCGCGAATTTAAGCTCCGAAGACAATAGTGTCAAATAAAATGGGGCTAAAAAAAGCGTCGCTTAGCTGCCATGTCATTCTTAGAAACAATCACACTAAATTTTGGTACAGACAACTACAAAGAGATGTATCCAAGTTAATCTTACAAAATGATGTATCTTTGCGAATGCCATAATTAAGTAAGGCCACTTGAAAAAATGGTTGAAATCTACCTATAATTGTTTGCCATTGTCATTTACTGATATTACGAAATGTAACTTTCATTACAATCGACGAATATGAGAAATGAAGGTACGACATTAACCGAAAAATGGAAGCGTGTTAATGAATGGCTGACAACAATAATACCAATATTATGTTATTTAAGTTTATTTTGGGATATTACAGGAACAAAATGTTACGTAATGTCCCTCACGCATAAAACCCAATCGATCTAATTATTGTTAAGACAAGAATATATTGAACTGACTGTTAAAGTGAAACTACGACAATTTTTCACTTTTCTAACGGAACATTATGTACTTAAGTATAAATAAACCATCCTGATGTAAAGGCTATAAAGTTGACACATCCGTCCCTGATGAGATGATCTGATCACACTTAGACTAAAGTTTTCATTCAATTCTCTTTTTATTTTTTCTCTTTTTTTATTTCCTCTTTCATTTATATATTTAACAGTCGCTTTGTATTTTACTGTGGCTGTCAATTTGCATAACAAAACATCCAGTACCTCTCTGAAGAGTATCAGTCTTTTGCGAATTTTATATTGTTTAACTAAAGGCCCGTTGTTTGATCAATAGTTAAACTAACTAATAGTCAAATTTCCTTTGAAATGCGTTAACTATTGTTATTTTTGCCATACATACTATTAGTTTGTTTAACTATTGATCAAACAGGCCCTAAGTAACAAAACCTAAATATTAAAAATCTACTTTGTATTTTATTATGAAGCGCGCAATGTGACTTGCATTGACTCGGGAAATAACATTTAGCTCAGTAGTTACATAATTTTGTTTATTCAGGAATAATTACAGTAGAGAAAATATCACATAGTTCATAAATTTAACACTGACTACTTAAAATTATAAATACACAATTCGATATTGTGATTTGCAAAACTAAAGCGATTCGTTATATCCATTTCATGTGATTTTCTACTAAATAATGTTTGATAATCATGAAAAATAATTTAGGAAAAAACGTTTTACTAGGATAGATCACATAGTTTAGGGTAAACTACTTGACAATCAGCACTGATTTCAATAATTAGCACCCATTATTTTCAAATTTTTATGCTTCTTGCCTAAATAATATGACTAAATATCTATCAATGAAGGATGCCAACAATTGATTTTACTCATGCCATTTGTAAATAAGCAAAAAAAAATCATAACAATTAGGTAGTATGTAGTCTAATCGTGTTAATACTTAGGCTACTTCTCTGAATCATATGGCCTCATTTAGATAAGTGAAACAGCTCAGCAACTTTTTATTTTACTTTATATACGAGTTAGCTACACACCTTGAAATGACAGAGGATTTTCTCATCCTAGCTACATCTACAGTATTATATTACGAAAGACAAAAACCGCATGGTGGCATTGTCACATCTTGCGTTCATTAACTACATGAAATACACTTTGTTTTTTTTCATATCCGTTGACGCATTCATTCCCGGCTGTCAGACTCAAGACTTCTTCAGGTGCCACAAGCAAGAGCACATGTGCGTTCAAATAACTGCCAAACTATAACAGCGGCACGAAGTGAATGTCACGAAAACGCGTATATGCGTTCCCGGCAGTGAATTCGTTTATTTCTCCATATTAATTGATAATGCTCTGTAAAATATAAATTTATGTATGTATAAAATATAAATGTAAGTATGACAAATTATAAAACAAAAAGATTTAGCAGGTAGGTAGTTTCTCTAGTTACCAAGCAAAATGTCGAAGGTAGGTAACATAAATAAAACCGGCCAAGTGCGAGTCGGACTCGCGCACCGAGGGTTCCGTACAAATTTATATGTATCTATGAATTCCAGTCTTAGCAGACCCCTGCTCCTAAGCAAAATGTGTGCAGTGTGGGATCATTGTACATTGGTTACTGATATAGACAGAAAGACAAACTAGATCTCGTTCAAACCAATTTTCGGTGATTGTTTACATGGTAATGTACATCATATATTTTTTTTAGTTTTATCATTCTCTTATTTTAGAAGTTACGGGGGGGGGCGGACACTCATTTTACCACTTTGGAAGTGTCTCTCGCGCAAACTATTCAGTTTAGAAAAAAATGATATTAGAAACCTCAATATCATTTTTGAAGACCTATCCATTAGATACCCCACACGTATGGGTTTGATGAAAAATAATTTTGATTTTCTGTTCTAAGTATGGGGAAGCCCCAAAATTTATTGTTTTTTTTTCTTTTTTTGTTTGAAAATCTTAATGCGGTTCGCTTGCAATCCTTGTATATGCACACGTCCATTTCTTAAAAAAATCTGTCATTTTCGCTTTTCCTATGACATGTTTTTTGTAGTAGTAAGGATAGGGTCGTGTTCACATGCGTGTTTATTAGCATCTCGCTCTCCTTTGGTGACTGGACCCAACAGACCCACACACGTTTACATTATGACAGCAACAAACTTATTATGAATATTTATTTTTTATTTGTATGAGGCGACGAAGGGACGATGTGGCGTTGTGGCGTTACATTTGTTTTCTTGTTGGTATTTCCAATCGTAATACCGGACTAAAATCTTAAAAGTTTATAGGAGTTCTAAACAGATAACAAAAATACGTTCGTGCCTCATTAATTAATAGCTAGTCTTAAATACGTCAAGTCTCGTCAACTCAAAATCACAAAAAATTTTACTCGTTTCATAAGACTAGTTAGTATTTACTAACTTTGAAATAAATTATGTTACGCTAACATTAACTTAAATATCTCCGATGAAAACAAAATACCTATAGTCTTTGATCAATTATAACTGAAGATACACATTGCCGAACAAAATCCCCTTCAAAGAATGTCCGAACTTTTTTATTTGTTTGCATAACAATTAAAATCATCACCTACACAGAAATTTTAACCTAGTCTTTACTTCATTACAGTCGAATTTCGGTTGACACTTGACAGCTAAACTTGACAATTTCACGCAACGTACTGAGAAAAAAGAAGGCCACTTTTATCAAAGTGGCACTCATTTGGCTCGGACATTTTCGGGCGCGCGACTGTGGATCTACAGTTATAATTGATCAAAGCCTATAGTTATACAGCACGTGATATTATGAAAAACACAGTTTTAAATAGAACCAACTTTGCATTCTATCGTACACAGTTGATTTTAATCCTCCTGCGTACTGCACATGACGTATTATACCAAGAAGTCTCGCACTTATATCACTACTATTATAAAACTTGTCTGTTTCACAGGCACTGACACTGGTATTCATAAATTGTGATTATCGGCTGTACTATTTATTTCTCTTGCTTTTAGGCGGCGGGCGCAACCAATGTACAAGAGTACAGGTATGTATACCGCAAATATCAGCCTTGATTGCGCAAATTTTGCAGTTAGTCATCGGCTTTTAGGATGGATTCAAGTGGATTTGGCCCTTTTCTTCTAGGGTTTGAAACCTTGGTCGTTTCCGCTGAAAAATAGTAAAGCATTAGCTTCGAGGTCACCAATTAATTACATACATACAGTATAAGGGATCCCCTTCAATCGCATAATTTTTTTTAGACTTTTATTGTTTCGCATAATTAATTTGGCATAATTTGTATTGCCATAATAGTACTGTCGCATAGTAATACTTTGGCCTACTACTTTTTTGGCATATTAAGCTATTAGAATAATTTCAGTTGGACTCATTTCTATTAGACTAATACACATTATGCATATTATTGTTTGGGCTATTAATTAGGTTAGGTTAGATCACGTTAGGTACATTAGGTTAGGTTAGGTTAGTATGATATCCAGGCGCGAAGCGCCCATCAACGCAGAAATAGGAGGTCCGCTTCGTGGACCTCCGTCGACCTCAATACTGTTATTCTATGCACTTTGTAATGATGCTAATTTATTATTATGACTTTTTGTATTTATGCTATTTGACGTTAGTCTTCATGAAGATTATGCTTTATGTATTTATTCTTTTTAATAATATGCGTAAAGATGAGTATGCACATCGCTAATTCGGCTAAAAGCAATTATGCGTAACAATAATATTACAAATAATTTTATGCCATCCAATAGAGAACCACATTATAATGCGTGGCTAACGTAATACAGTGATTCAGTCGAGGAAACTAGGATACTGAGCCAAAGAACTGCAAATGATTGAATGTGCAAATGTCGTATTGATATTCTATACATCTGCCAACGAAATCATCGTGAAATTGATAGTGAAAAGGTCCACCATGGAACGCGACTAAGTTTCCTCGATTACACACTGGCTTTGGCCAGCGTCAAATATAAGGGGGTCGCCGAGGTATCAGATATGGATAAAATTCAAAGAGCCTAAGGACCATGTCAACCGACAGTTAACCACACAAAAGGACTGATTAAAAAAATCCGTTTTGAAACGAAAATTACCCATGCAAATGTAAAGGCTTTAGTCAATTCTATGTCGCAGAACGGAATGGTTCATAGTAATTTTAACTACCTAGTGTTAAATATCCCACTTTCTGAATTCCATTCCAATATCGTAACACCTAAGGATTTTAGAGCGCGTTATATATTTGAGCACTCTGGCCTCTCCCTTTTATATTTGATGCTGACTGTACAGACATTTTAATTAGGTTACCTAACAGGTCATTTAGATTGTCGTTACTAACATATAAATAATTATCCATTTCCGTATTAAGTCACACAGTAACTCGATTTAAACGAATGAACACCGAAACTAGTTTAAAGCCTTTTTAAGACGATGCCATGCGAGGAAAATCGTGCGCGTTTCGTTAAGTATATTGCAGGATCGAACGGCTATGGAATTACAAGTGATCGAGATTGATTTATACTAGGTACTATATTATTTATTATTGATTTATTATTGGTAGCTGTAATATTGTGTAATGTTTTTGAAAAATAAATCTATATTTATACTTCTATACTAATATTATAAAGAGGAAAGATTTGATTGTTTGTTTGTTTGTTTGCATTGAATAGACTCCGAAACTACCGGACCGATTTCAAAAATTATTTCGCCGTTAGAAAGCTACATTACCACTGAGTGACATAGGCTACTTTTTACCGCGGGAAAATACCTTTTTGGGAAAATTAATTTATCGCGGGCGAAGCTGCGGACGGAAGGCTAGTGATAATGTAGCTTTCTAACGGCAAAAGAATTTTTGAAATCGGTCCAGTATTTTTGGAGCCTATTCAATGCAAACAAACAAACAATCAAATCTTTCCGCTTTATAATATTATTAGTATTAGTATCAGTATTAGTATTAGTATTAGTATTAGTATTAGTATTAGTATTAGTATTAGTATTAGTATTAGTATTAGCACAGACTGTATTAGTATAGATATAGATTAGTATAGATTGACAGCGACGTACTACAACTAGCACAATATTTCTCGCACCGCCTAAATGAGTCTTAAGGCTACAGCTGTCCGAGGTAGCTACAAGCGTCACGCGAAGAACAACTTCTTTTTCCTGACCTAGGTCTTCCCTATTGATGAATTTTTTCCTCGCATCACATGGTATCGCAAGGTGAGGCAGAGCTCTAGTGTATGCTCAGCCTAAGAGGATATGGTGTCGTATACCTAACATTATTTGTCTTGAGAAACTTACTTGTCTGCCCCAATGAAGCCTGCGTCACTTCCAAACACGCCATCCACTCTGTAATACTGATTTTCGAGTCGTGGTTGACGTCACAGAATCGCGGCAACTTGCGGCCGCACCTCCTGAGCGGTTCTACATTCGATATCAGCTGATGGAAGGACTTCCACTCCCGGCGCTCCAGGGCCTTGTTTTTGTCTTTGTCAAGCATCACGTAGGTCCACGTCGCTGCTTGTTCCTCTTTTGATGCACCCCATTTCACCATTTCACTGGGAAAATTACCAGCCTATTTCGTTACTAAGTTCTTACATGAAAGGAATATAAGTAGTTGCGTGAAATTAATTGATTGCTTACCCGGGCCCTGTTCCATTCGTGGTTGTTCCCATCTTCGTAATGAAGAATCTCATTAGGTCACGCAGGAAGTTGGACTTCATTGGTTCCGGACATCCTGAATGATAATAAAACCAATCAAGTGAAAGCCGCACTCGGACATAAAGGGTTCCGTACCTCCGTACAATATTTTAAAAATAGTTCAGTAAAAAACTTACAAAGATCGGGTTAAAAACGCTGAAAAAAAACACGATTCTTATAGGTACGACGATTCCCTTTTTAACTTTATTTTATTTTTAGTACCTACCTATTTGTTACAGCTGTCACAGTAATACGTAATCGATGGAAATTTTACGGTTCAAGAGATAGAGCCCAGTGACAGACGGACGGGCAGACAGACATAGCGGTCTCGGTAATAGGGTCCCGTTAGCACACTTTGGGAACGAAACCCTAAAAAGGAAGAAAAATGTTCTGCGCAAAGCCTGGTTAAGGTAGAACAAGTTGCGCTTAATTGGTTTTTACTAAAAAAAAAATCAACTGTTTAGGTATCACGGTGCATGAGATACAGCCTGGTGAGTCACCAGTGGTGACAGACGAACGGACAGTGAAGTCTCAGTAATAGCAGGGGGGGTTCACTCCGCAGTTTAGGTATGTTCGGCCGGCGCTCCGCCCGGGCGGAGTATGGCAGTAGGCCTTCAGTTCGTACGCTAGCCGCGTCGCGCGTAATTAAGAATCTTTTTTTTTTGTGATTTTTGCAACAAACAATGACTTCTAAACGATCTTATAAATAACTTACTTACTTACTAAAGGTGGTTTACTGAATTAATACACACTGTTATCTTTCTTGATTTTTATACCTACCAAACATCGGCGAGTCGGAACCCTGTGCCCTTGGTTTCGGATCAGCGGTGCCCAACGGAATATGAACGCTCGGATCACACGATACGTTTCAATTTCGCATGCAAGCAGTAAGAATAGACAAGTTTTTATACCTAAAGTTGACTTTTGTTCGAGAGTGATCCTTCTGTACGTTAGTACTATTACTTATTCTGTGGTAATAGGGTCCCGTTTTTACCCTTTTGGGTACTATATGTAACTATGAGATAAATATGCGTATTTTTTTACCTGACTGACATCTATAAATTAGCGTAAACGAAACTAATGCGGTGAGTGACGGTCTATTCCCCTCTTACGCATATGATACATACCAGCTAGCGCTAATTTCGGTAGCAGTGTTTGGCGTTTAAGGTAGCACAATCAGCAGTAAGTGGTGGAGGACCAACCCCGCTCATTCATTTCTATTGGTAATTGTTACGGCGGACAAGTCCAATAGTACAGATACAAGCTGAAAATGATTGTGACGAGTACAATCGCATACAACGGGGTTGAGCGAGCAAGCCTTTATTGAGTAAGGAGCCATTTGTAGTGTTCTCTACATACCCGAAGGATGATAAACGAAATCCTGTTACTGTCGCTACGCTGTTGGTCTGTCTGTCTGTTACAGTGCTGTATCACAAGAACCGTAATATAAGGTTACTAGGACTTGACAAAAAAATTTTGGCTACAGACCCTTAACTTGTGCCATGTCCACAGGAGAGACGCGATCAAAAAAATGTGTAAGGCCCATTTGTGGACCACAAAAAAAGGTTGAGTGGAACTTGGTGTATTTCACAGAAATAATAATAAAGAGTATATAAGTGCCTTAGACGCGTGACCTTGGCGCCGCGCTTGTGACTCGTAGGTCACAAGCGCGCGACTTGTGGCTCAGTGCTATTTGAAACGTGGGTATGATAACAAGTGCTTTAAAATGGTGTTTTGCAGCATTAGCAATTGCGGAAACTCGTCCACACTGTGTAATTACACTAATAAGGGGATTACATTTCATTGGTATGTATTAATTTAATGTAATAATGCGGTTTATATCAAAATACAACTTGAGAAAATGTTTCATTATGAAATATTGGTTTACACGTTATTAACACGAAACTTCAGGTACCATTGCTGCTCATATCCTTAAAAACGCAGATTGCTTTGAAGTATACGCAGCAATGTAATATAATTTTTGATAAACCTTCTGCCTCGCACAAATGTTCATGGTACGAACACAAGACAGGTTACGACTAGTCCCGAGCTAGTGATGCCCGTTGACTTGCGTAAACTTTTTATCGATATCCTAGTTTACAATCATCCTAAACACGGTATAAAGGTGGTGTAATTAGTATAATAGTGTACAAATAATAAAGTTACAATTCCATTGTAAAAAAAAATACTGATTGTTTCTTTTGTTTATTTAATCCCGAAACTCTCACCAAAACTACAAAATTCCTAAATTGTATAAAGAATAAAGAATTTTGACTTTGACTTTATATTAAAAATGATAATTCAGTATTAAACAGCGTATTATTTAAAAACATATTTCAAATATGTATGTACTTAGTACACATTTTCATCATCACTTTTATTGTCATCGTCAAATGTAGGGTAGCACACAACACTAACAACATCACTTTGACAACCCTACATTTACCCCCCTATCCTACATTTGACAATGACAATAAAAAGTGATGATGAAAACGGGGGTAGTTGTGTGTCGCTGTCAGTTGCGTCGAGTAGCCGCACGACCAGGGCAGTAGCGCGCAGTGCGCGTTTGGGAGCCACCGTGACGTGTGACTCCGAGAAGAAGGGCTCGGATTAGCCCGAAACATGTCGAGTTTAACTCGTTTTAAGACGTGAGTGATCCGTTTATTTTCACTATGAGTGAGTCTCACGATAGTTTCATGTTTGAACTCACATCTCTCACTTACACAGAGTCGGTGGTA
The DNA here is from genome assembly GCA_947859365.1 of Archips crataeganus. Classification (NCBI taxonomy): domain Eukaryota; kingdom Metazoa; phylum Arthropoda; class Insecta; order Lepidoptera; family Tortricidae; genus Archips; species Archips crataeganus. Next base: position 16,581,597 of record OX402045.1, on the reverse strand, counting down.
GGGTCAACCAACGTCATAAATAAGTGATCACTTTTGTACCTTGTCGCTTTAACGTCATGTTTGAAAAGCCATACGAAATTATGTAACGATTGAAAGTGACAAGGTACTACAAAAGTGGTCACTTATTTATGACGTTGGTATGACAGACACATGCAGCCAAACATTATACATTTCACATTCACATACCTAGGTCAAATTTACGTAATTAGCTACGAATTATTTATACTAATGTCCATACCCACGAATTAATTTTAAATTTGATCATTTAACCAATAATTTCCTGTAAAGTTTACTGCAAATTGTAACAGTCGATAAAATTGTCGATGAATCGAGGCCTAGCGTAAATGTGAAATAAATTGCTTTTGTACACTACAACCATACTGCCGACGAGGCCAATGAAGAACGCCGTGTTGTAAGTGTGGGTATGACTTAAGGTGAGTGTTATTCAACGCTGTCTCTAAGTAGTTAGGTTCATAATTGTTTGTAAGCAAAATATTAGTAATTGTGTGCGTGATTGCGTAGTACGGTTCCGGTCTTTTGCGTGTGTGCATTAATAGTAAGTAGAGGGGACAAACTAGCGCCACTGGTCTCGGAACAAAATAGGAACTAAGGCATTTCTATCCTCTTTATTATTATTTCTGTGGTGTATTTAGAGCATGTCGAGTAACTTGTATTATGTGAGAAATAAATGAACCTCTCATAGGGCTAGCGTGTTGCGGCGCGGCGTCGCAGTCCGGGCGGCGGTCCTTGACTGAGGACCCCGGGATCGGCTTGCCCGTGTCCTGGTGCACGCACCAGCAGTAGCCCGTGGACCGGTAGCACTGCGCACGCGCGTACCGCCCGTCGCCTGTGCATTCCGGAACGTATAGCGCAGCCGCACCCGCCTTCTACAATTAAAAGTAAACATTGGAGCATAGCTTTATACCATACGTCAGTTGTTTTAGGTTATACCTTGACAAGCTCGTGCGCGGCGCTCGGCGGAACCCTGTCGCAGGGAGCCTAATAAGTAGTAATATTAATAAGTGCGGCAAACGCTGACTGCGACAGAGTTCCGTGGAGGGTCGCGCACGAGCTTGTCGGACTATAACGACATATTTCCTGATCCAAATCGATAATATTTCGTATGACCAATGGAGTTAAATTTTGGCCACGTGGGAAAGCGCGTGTTACCATCTTCTGTTACAAGTGCTTTGTAGATTGTTCAGTTATGTACCTACTTTATTCTAGTTTGGGTAGACTGCTCTAAGCTCTACCCGCAATACCCTTTCACTTCGTTTAGGAGTAACAATGGTGGTTTACTGAGACAAGGTTGTACTAGAGGTTGAGGCTTAAGGTGTGTGGTCTACCTATAATAAGGCTAAATTTCACATTGATTTGTAAGGAAAATAGTATTTGATGTTATGGTGACGTTATAGTCTAGTCAAGGCATTCCTAACTCGATTACATACCTACAGAGTGCCCACCAGGTTTCCGCGAGACTTTAACAATACACATTAATCAAGGTTTGCTATCTGAGATGCCACGAAATAGGCATATTGCATAGGGATAGCGGCTTTCTCATTAATTGCGTAGCAAAGACACTCGATGCACAGTGATTTTCAGGCATCATACGCAATGAATAGAGAAAACGCTCTTCGTACCGCAGGTCGCGCGTAGTCGTGGCTGGGCCGTAATAAAGTACAGCTCAGATGGAACAAGAGAGACGCATCAATATGCTACAGCAGAAAGAGATATACTTACTCCTTTATAAGAACAGGGTGTGCTTAGATATACTAGGGCCAACAGGATAAGGATCTCATTAAATAAGGATATCTCATTAAGCAAGGACATTTTTTATTGACACCAGAAAAATTCGCGCAATGAGTGTTGAATGCAGCAGTTTAGCAATATTTTACGACTATACAATATCCCGAGAGAACTTTAGACTTACTTTTCCGGGATAAAAAGTAACGTAGGTGTTAATCCAGGTTATAAACTATCTGTGCGTGTAGTTTCATAAAAATCCATAAAGTAGGTACCTAATTTTAGCGTGAGAGATTTACAAAGTTCAACCAAATAGTTTTCACACCACCTGCTCGACAATGCCCTATTATATATCATGCAAACCTCTCTCAAAGTAAATCATTATAGCCCTTGGCTTTCGCCGGGGCGTAATGTTGTACTGAATTTCATTATAACCCGCCGGGCAGTAATGTGATTCTCACTTCTCGTAGTTCTTATTGGTATGCACTTAAAGTCTAATTTCAAAATCGCCCCGCGTGCAGGCCGGCGCGCAGCTCGTGCACGTGCTCAACGTGCTCAGCCCCGCGGGGGCCACGCCGCGCCTCATTTATTTGCAGTTCCGCGGCCGAACGAAAACCAAGTCAAATACTTAAACAAAAGCCGCGAGTGTTTCAATACGCTGCAATTTTAACTATCAAAACTGCAAAAGAAGATAAAACATTAAGAAAATATCGAGTGAAGAAAGTGATTTGACTCCTGATTTCATTAAATTAGACGCCTTAGGACCACTTGCACAGTTCAGGGTAAAAAAATTAAATCGGTAACCCTGGGTTAAGAATGACAGTTCCATACATTTTGACACTTGTTAACCCTGGGTTAGCAGTTAAATCGCTCGGAGTTAAGTAGCTAACCCAGGTCTGCGCAAGCCGGCCTTAGAAATTGTTAATAATGTACTCCCAGAGAAGTCGAAGGAAAAATACTTAAAAGCTTACAAAGATTTCGTCAAATGGAAAACTGCGAAAGGCGCAAAGTCAGTGTCAGAATCAGTGCTTCTGGGTCTATTTCGAGTATTTTTCTAGTAGCCTTGGTTTGTATTGTCTCGCAAAAGGTGAGAAAAGTAGAGTATACTCCTCGAGGATAAAACTGATTTTGCCTTGGGCGCGCTTAAATCCTTCACTGCTCTCAGGACTCCACCTTAATTCCCTCGCTTCGCTCGGGAATCAACTAAAAACCCCCTCGCTACGCTCGGAAGTTAAATCTGGTGACCCTCGATACGCTCAGGATTCAATATCGCGCCCGTGACATAATGCAGTGCTTTATCCCCTTGGTGTACAATCTACTATTATAATAGACTAGCTTTTGCCCGCGACTCCGTCCACGTGGAATTGGTAATTTGAGCAGCTTATTTTTTTATCCAATTTGCTTTTTCATCAATTATGGCTCTCCTTAATTCCTCGATATTAAAAAAAATACCCCCCCCGCAACCCCCCCGCACCCTCCAACCCGCTCCCTCCCGCACTCCCCCCGCACAGCAACCCCGAACCCCCCCCGCACCCCTCCGCACCCCCTGCACGCCCACCCACACAGCACCCCCGCACACCCGCGTTCGTCCCATCCCAAGTCAAGCGTCTCCTATAGAAGTTTTACTTCAAGTTTTACTTCAAGTTTTTTTTGTCAAATATCTTGAAAACGGTGCATCCTACGGCAAAATCAATGAAATTTTCATCCCCCCTTTAAGACCCCCACACCCTCTCCCCCGCACCCCCGCCGCACCCCCCCCCCTCAACCCCCCCCCCCCCCCCCCCCATCCCCACCACCCGGTGTTTTTGTCAAATATCTTGACAACGGTGCATCCTACGGCAAAATCAATGAAATTTTAATCGCCCCTCCGAAGCCTCCCCCTCTCCCATACCCCCCCCCCACCCCCTAGGTGTTTTTGTCAAATATCATGAAAACGGTGCAGATTAATGAAATTTGAATCCCCCTCCGAAACCCCCGCGCCCCCTTACCCGCACCCTCACCCCCCTCAGCCCCCCCCCCCCCCCCACCCCCTTGGTGTTTTTGTCAAATATCTAAATATCTTGAAAACGGTGCATCCTACGGCAAAATCAATGAAATGTTCACCCCCCCCTTAAAACTCCCGCACACCACCCCGCCACCCTCACCTTCCTAAACCCCCCCAAACCCTCCCCACCACCCCCCTGGTGATAACCCTGAAAGAATTTTTCAAATCGGAGCAGTAGTTCCTGAGATTAGCGCCTATATAGAAGTTTTACTTCAAAACCCCCGATTTTGAAACATTCTTCCGCTCCGCTCCGCTCCTATTGAAGTTAGCGTGATGATATATAGCCTATAGCCTTCCGCGATAAATGAGCTATCTAACACTGAAAGAATTTTTCTCATCGGAGCAGTAGTTCCTGAGATTAGCGCGTTCAAACAAACAAACAAACAAACAAACTCTTCAGCTTTATATATTAAGTATAGATTGTACACCAAGGGGATAAAGCACTGCATTATGTCACGGGCGTGATATTGAATCCTGAGCGTAAAGAGGGACTCCAGATTTAACTCTCGAGCGTAGCGTTAGCGAGCTTAGGGAATTAAGATCGAGTCCTGAGAGCAGTGAAGGATTTAAGCGCGCCAAAGGCAAAATCAGTTTTATCCCCGAGGAGTAATATACTCTACTTTTCTCACCTTTTGCGAGACAATAAAAACCAAGGCTACTAGAAAAATACTCGAAATAGACCCAGAAGCACTGATTCTGACACAGACTTTGCGCCTTTCGCAGTTTTCCATTTGTCGAAATCTTCGTAAGCTTTTAAGTATTTTTCCTTCGACTTCTCTGGAATTAGATTATTAACAATGCCTAAGGCCGGCTTGCGCGGACCTGGGTCAGCTACTTAACTCCGAGTTAACTGCTAACCCAGGGTTAACAAGTGTCGAAATGTATGGAACTGTCATTCTTAAACCAGGGTTACCGATTTAATTTTTTAACCCTGAACTGTGCAAGTGGCCCTAAGGTGTCTAATTTAATGGAATCCGGAGTAAAATCACTTGCGTCACTCGATATTTTCTTAATGTTGTTTCATCTTCTTTTGCAGTTTTGTCATTTAGTAGGTATACAGGCATAGAATAACACCATCGACGAGTAAGTGTGATGAAAAAGTAGAATATACTCCTCGGGGATAAAACTGATTTTGCCTTGGGGGCGCTTAAATCCTTCACTGCTCTCAGGACTCCATCTTAATTCCCTCGCTTCGCTCGGGAATCAACTAAACACCCCCTCGCTACGCTCGGGAGTTAAATCTGGAGTCTGGAGTCTGTACAATCTACTATTGTATTACTCTGCCCAAAAGGTGATGGAAAATGCCCCATTTATCACTTGGTCCATAACACCTATATCGGACAGACAAAAATAACAATAGCTGAGAGGGTCAAGGAACATATCGCAGCTGTTAAAAATCGCCAAGTAAATAAGTCAGCCATAGCCGAACATTTATTGGAGTCAGGATCAAACCACTGAATTGAACTGCACAATCCCAAAATTCACTCAACGGAACGTCATTTCTACTCGAGGATGGTGCGTGAAGCGGTTGAAATTAAAAAGCACAAAAATTTCAACCGGGAGGATGGATATAAGCTTTCGTCTTCGTGGAATCCTGTTATAAACAAATGTTGGCGTCGGGATGAATGTTCGGAGAGATCGTCGGATGTTGTGAGTGTCGTGTATCGGTGTGCTGTTAACAAATCTTGATCAAGTGCGCGTGAGATACGGGTGCTGATTCTAATCAGTGCGGGTAGTTCGAAAGACTCGAGCGGCTAGGCGAACTTGACACCCTACAATTCAGTTAACTCGTGACCACGGCTGCTGCAATGTGGCCGAAACGTCGAGGTAAATATTATTTGCGTGATAAGTCCCGTTTAGTACAGTAAATTTATTCTAGTCCATGTAAGGTCTGCCAATCGTAAACTGCTGTGCTTGTTTGTAATTTATAGTCGACTGACTGACAAACACAGTTTTCCACAATGACGTCTATGAGAGATCTACAAATGCAAAAACTTAATCAAGTTATTTATACGGTCACAGTAAAAAAAAATGATATCACATAGTCTTCCTTCTTGGGAACAGTCTTATAAAAATCGCAATGCGAATAATTAACGGTCGCTGAGTGCATTACAAGCTAGCTATGCGTACTAGTAGTAGGAGAGATTATGTATAAAAACTAGTTGAGCGTAGGTACCTGTTCGTCCAGGACAGCCTGTCTGTCTGTGAGGCAGTCGTTCGCTTCGTCTTCACGGTGGGACTCCGTCTCCGAACCGTCCGGTGCGAACGAATGTCGTATGATCCCTGGTAGCACTGGAACATATAGCAGAAACTTATTTTTGTTAGATACACTGAACTGTTAGCAGGATATATTATAGATATTCTTTTTATCCCGATATTTGTTTTGTCTTCAGCTTGTTACCATAACACTATGGGTCTGAGAGTACGCAGAGACCTTCCGAAATGGTTGCAATATGATATTTAAAAAATCTTCGATCCCTAAGGCTCCGCTATTTTGAAAAGTTTCCGAAAACTGAATCGATTATAACTATAGAACCTGCTTACAAAATTTCACTAGAATCAGTTGAGAAATTCGACCTGCAGGGGCTGTAGAGGGGTGTGGGGGTTGCCCAAGCTGAAAATGGAGACGCTTCGCTCGTGCTTTGTGTTCGCTCGGTCAAATACGAGATTTATCAGTGTGTGAGTCACCTGCGCTGGCGTCTGGCGGCGGCTCCACCTCCGGGTAGTCAGGCTCTTGTTCCGGGCCGCTATCCTCGTCTGCGTTCAACGACATGAAGAAACGGAGAGAGACTATATATTATTATTATGTTTGCACATCCATTTGCATTTGGAACTGGCGATGTGACGCAAAACATGCCTAAACGCCATCTCACAAGGTCGAGACTAACGTGGCTCGAGCTCAATAGGATTGTATGTAGATTTTCGCTATCAGAAACCGCATTTTTATGTTCTAGTCGTGTGAATATTACCGTTATTCTGTTTCTGACACAAAGTGGCATGCGATTCGAGTTGAAGCAAACCTATTTATTGGTATATCGAGTTATAGATGAAATAGTCTAAGAAGTAACTTTTGATACATAGATTTTTTTAATGACTAGTAATAAATATCGAATACCAATAATTAACTCCTAAGAAAAATTGTCTACTTTTGAGGTAAATTATTACCGAATACTACGATAATTTTTAATTGGTGATCAGGAACCAGTTATTCTAGATCAGTATTCGGTGGCGATCACGTTTAAGTTGCAATTACGTGAAATAATAAGTACGTTTATTTTGTTAAATAATTATAATTTGGAAAATATTTTTTTGATTAAAATCATTGTCACCCTACACATAGTTTAGTCTATGAGTCTAAAAACCTCTTTGACAAGTCAGTTTCTCACACAAACTTTGACGTGAGACCTGTCAAATTCCGCGCCTAAGCGATGACATTTGACGAAACTACCTAACTTCAACAGATGTAGGATGGCCATGCATTCAGTGGATGGAGGATGTTATAACAATAACGTATTTATTTTTAATTAAACTGAGACTGTATTGCTTGAGACCTCATCTATTAAATTCGTTTTTGACTTGGCGGGGATTAATATTTTTCAACTCCTGATCACCGATTAAAAATCATCGTGTAAGTGTATTGTAATGGTGACAGAATTCGAACTGACACACAGAATAATCGCATCCCATAAACATAGACACGTTAACGCCCAGTAGATGACACTCATCTGTCACCTCATTGGGTTAGTGTCGAGCACAGGGACGTTAAGCTTAAATAGGTAACTGCAATGTCTATTTGAACATCATCATTACGTTCATCGGCCGACTGGACTGAGAAATTTACCAATACTTAGGTATATATGTAAGTACTTTATTTATGTCAATCAAAGCACAAGTTTAATAGAAGCTGTAGGTAGCTCACAACGGTGGGTGCCGGGTTTTCTCACCACATCGAGTATCAATTGAGGGAAATACTGTCAAGTGGTGGGAAAACCCTTAGCTACTCACAGTCCGGTGTCGGGGGCTCCGGGCCGGCGAGCAAGCATGCCGCCCACTCGGCGAGCGCGATCTCGCCGTCGCCGTCGCCGTCGCAGCCTCGCGCCCATGCCCGGGCGCAGCGCTTCGGCTTCACCACCTGCATCAAGCCACACGCTTTAGACTAGGTACACCTGTCTACTGCTAACTATTTATTTGCATTAGGTACTAATGCCTTATGGTGCACCCACACTGGTTATAAATTGTTGTATAACGTTATAAAACATAATAACATTTGTTACAACTTGTTAAGTGATTAAACGCTCCCACATTAGTAAGAATGTAGGTATATAACACTGTATAACAAAAAAACCGGCCAAGTGCGAGTCGGACTCGCGCACCGAGGGTTCCGTACAAATTTATATGTATCTATGAACATCCAGTCTTAGCAGACCCCTGCTCCTAAGCAAAATGTGCGCAGTGTGGGATCATTGTACTAGGGGCGTTCAATAAAAAGTGAGAATGAGTATGTTATAAACAACTTTTACTAAATGTAATTTTATTTTTCGACATAGTCACCTTTTAGCATAATACACTTATTAAATCTTTTTTCTAAACTTAAAATTTCATTTTTAAAAAAGGTCTCATCTTGAGTACTTAAAAAATCTTGTACTGCAGCGACTACCGCGTCGTCGTCTTCAAATTTCTGGCCTCTCGGGTATTGTTTCAATCTCGGAAATAGGTAGAAATCACTGGGAGCGAGATCTGGTGAATACAGAGGATGCTTAAGGATATTGAACCCAGCATCACGAATTGCAGCCATTGCAACGATGGACTTGCGTGCCGGGGCATTGTCCTGGTGGAACAGCACAACTTTCGAGAGTTTACCTCGCCGTTTTTCGCGGATCTCATTGCGCAATGTTGCTATTTGTTTGGCGTATAAAGTGCCCGTAATAGTGGCTCCATGCTCGAGATACTCAATCATTAATACCCCTTTACCATCCCAAAAAACAGAGCCCATGACCTTACCGGCAGATGGGCTCACCTTGAATTTCTTCGGAGTTGGAGATGATGGCCTTTTCCATGTCATAGACTGCAGTTTCGTTTCAGGGTCGTAATGATGGAGCCATGTTTCGTCCATTGTTATAAATCGCGCCAAAAAAAGTTCCCGGTCTTGCTGTATCAGGTTCAAAGCTTCTTGACAAATCTCTAGTCTAGTTTGTTTTTGTGACTCAGTAAGCATTCTTGGTACCCAACGCGCAGATACCTTTTTCATACCCAAGCGTTCATGTAAAATGTTATGCACGCTCCCCGTTGAAATCTTTACATTTTCAGCAATAAAACGAACTGTGACACGACGATCCGCCAAAACTGAGTTTTCGACTTTTTTCACAATTTCTTCAGTTACTGCTGTAGTAGGGCGTCCGGAGCGGGGGTCGTCCATTGTCGATGTTCTTCCACGTCTAAATTCGGCGCACCAACGTGCGACTGTCGAATACGGAGGAGCATTAGACCCTAAAGTGTCCCGCAAATCCAAATTGACTTGGTCCGTAGAAAAATTTTTCAAATACAAGTATTTGATAACGGCGCGCAGTTCAATTTTCTCCATTTTCGCTAACGTACTCAATAGCATTGCAAAGAAATTACCGTATATTTTTTTAAACAAAAGACAGTTAGTTTTTTTTTTCATAGCAATCAGCTAGATAGATTAGCTTTACCGGCCAGTATTTAATTTCGTAATATTAAAAGAGTTTGCATCTCATTCTCACTTTATATTGAACGCCCCTCGTACATTGACTACTGATATAGACAGAAAGACAAAAAAATTATGCTTTTCGCAATTTTTCCTTTATCTGTGCTATACGACTTTGCATCGTACCAAATTTCAAGATTCTGAGTTCACGGGAAGTACCCTGTAGGTTTGATTCCCTTGCGAGTGTCGAAAATTTGCGGCATAAATAGATTGGTTTGGTTACTGATATAGTGATATAGACAGACAGACACAAAGTGATCCTATAAGGGTTCCGTTTTTTTTCCTTTTGAGGTACGGAACCCTAAAAAGGTTATAACTTTTTTTTTAAAGCTCGGACAAGAGCGTTTCGGAAATGCCTAGGATAGGGTTCCGCAGTCGTTACGAAAAAATCTTGGCATACCTTATTAATTTTACCTACTATTAATTATACCTCTACTGTCTGTATTAATCAAGCAATATTTTATAGGTCAGGCTATTACTCTTAAACTACTAAACAAATCTCAAGCAAATTTAACCTTATAGTTTTCCTTGTTAATTTGACATATTTTCTTCCTTCTTCCGTACTGATTTTTTCTGAATTTTTATAACTACCAACAGTTTAGCTTTTAGAGGGGGGGCTCGATTTTAACAAAAAATTTGCACTTTTAAGTTGAATATTTCGCAAACGAATCACTATATCGTTAAATCGTCTTCACAAAATTGGAATGATTTAAAAAGACCTGTCCAATGATAGACAAGAACTAGGTTAGAAAAGGAAAAATTTTTTTTTTAATTTCTACATTTTATTTTTTCATTTTGTTTGGACAATTGCTACACATGCCCATGCAAAATTACAGTTTCCTAGCCCTAATAGTCTCGGACGGACTACTTAACTACTAGGACGGATGGACAGACAGACATGGCGAAACTATAACGATTCCGTTTTTGCCATTTTGGCTCTGGAACCCTAAAAAAGGGTATAACTTACAATTTGTGATAAAATGTTATGAAAAAATTGTTTTAACAGGTACAATACTTTATAACATCAATGTGGGAGAACCATAAGACTAACCAAACTAAAATTATTAGGTATTTATTTTTTGTGATGTAGGAATATTCACTGCTTATCTGATTGTTACATAGTGTTGTTTAGAACGTGAGGATAATAAAAAAGAAGATTTGCCTCATGTTGTAGCGCTCTCTGGTCCCTGTTATCTTTGGTGACAGAGACTTAACTCGTTTTAAGACGTGAGTGATCCGTTTATTTTCACTATGAGTGAGTCTCACGGTAGTTTTATGTTTAAAATATTAATATTAACAGAAATATTTTTTAAATTAGGAAATTTTGGGGTTTCTTAATTTATTTTTAATCACGAGCACCATTCATTTCATAAAGTAAAAAAGTGATCGTATTTTTGAATCACGTTTGTAACTTTTTTCATATAATTTGCATAAGTATAGGTTGTATGGCTCGTCACGAAACGGACACAAAAAAAAATTAATGGAAAATTATCAAGGGATTTTTTTTATCAGCAAAATCAATAACTTAGCGCTCTAGATTTTTTTTGTAACATTAATTGCAATAAACAGAAATTTTTTTTTTTTTAATTTGAGTAAGAAAATCCCAAAATTTCCTCTTTAAAAAGAAGTAAATTGCACACTTTAAAATGAAACCCATTTACCTTTTTAATGAGTCTTCTGAGCCCTCTATATTCGGGTTTTTGCAACGCTCCGCTCCTGTCGCGATCGAGTTCCCTGAACTTCCATTCGGCGACAGCTCTCGGCTCTATGGCCGCGCCGCCGGAATCAGATCGGGCCCTCTCATACTCCCCGCTGAATATCTTTATCAGATTCCCGTTAAACAGTACGCGGTCTACGCGCGAGCAACCTGTTAATACGATCGATTCTCATTATTTTATAATCAATGTCATCCCACAGCTGGGCGCGCACGCCTTTTCCCTTTTGAGATAGCTAACAAAAATTAACAAAACAAATAAAGGATTTCACAAAAGGAAATCTGATAATGAATGAGTCTTACGGAGAACTTACGAAGTCTTACTATGTAACTGACGTTAACGAACCGGACCTAAACCGTACCTATTTGCCCAAAAACGTATGTGTCGGATATCGTGATATCCGCTATCTCACAAGGAATTGGTTTTTACGCGAACCCAGTGTAGGTTGGGAGTTAAATAAGAACAAACGAAAAATTAACGAATTAACATTAAAAGAAAAGAAACAAAACTGTACCTACCTAACTACTTAAATTACCTCTAAAACTTGCAAAAAAAGTATACAATAATATGATTTAATTGATCTAAAGAACAATTTGTGAAACATATTACGATAACAACCGGCTAAAATTCAAAATCATTGTAGGTAGGTAGGTACATTATAATATGTGTTACTAGATATAATCCGTCCAAATTTATCGTAGGCCTGTGCACAGAAGCTTCACAGTTTTTGCTAAACCATGACTCAAATACTTGTTTAGTTATAAAAAATTCATTCCATCGATTATTATTCGCATGCATCTGAAATACTTAAGACCTTCGTCTAGAGCTTACTTCTTTTATTCCGTTGACCTCGGACCGATGACCGACGTCTCGTGTGCGATTTACCTGAGAGTAAAATGTCTGTGGTTAAGATTGGTTCGCTGTAGTAATTTAAACGAGTAGCGAGCACATTGCTGGTTCACAAGGAAGTGCGAAGATTTAGATTCACCTTGCAGCACGCAGTGTGCTCGCCTATTTGATTATAGCACGAATAAAGTCCGTGGGGGTACAATATTTAGTGGAGTCCGGATCGATACTCGGCTCGCGTAGGTAGTTATTAGTTTGTAATATTTCGCCCTCTAAACTAATGTGTTCAAAATGAAATAAAATTAAATCTGAACTGAATATTTTTTTTATTTAAGACGGTTTAGGTTAGGTAAGCGGTTACCTTGACCTAGGTATAGTCAAGTGCAAAAATAAGTATCGATTTAATCCTCCCATCGTTACATACCTATACCTTAATTCGACGACATAAGAGCTATGGGATATATTTATGAGCAAGTTGTGTGCACCCATATTTTTACACTTGACTGTACTTGCCTTATATAATACTTTTACACACGTCGCATATTTTTACAGTATAAGTTTAGATTTTTGCAAGACCCTGACTAAATCGGTAAAAGGTATTTGTCAGCCTCTAGCAGTTACATATCTATGTATTGGTATACTTAGATATGTAGATAGCTATAGCTATGGGGAGCCGGAGGACCGTCTGCACAACCGGTCCACACGCAAACAGTGATGGGATAGTGCTAAACTTGGTTAATCGATACCAGTGGCGTAGCGTGCCTTGGCGGGGCCCCGTATAAAAATTTGTTTGGGGGCCCTTATGAAGGGTAAAGATTTCTCACAAAAGGAAATTCATCATAATTATCTATCTGTCACTTTTGCTTTTTTTGAGTTTTGTCATTCCTGAAATTAAAAAAAAATTTGGGATGTTTTTACTAATATTTGCTTACGCGCGTCGGGGGGTATAATTGACAACATTTCATATTTCTAAGACTATAATTTGATTCGTTCTCTGTATACTGTTTGGAAAGAGAAAGACGCTGATAGTTTTAAATTTTCACTAGGTTTATTAATTAATTTATTACAATTTTTTAAAGATGTGCTTATTCTAAAAGAGCTTAACGATAGTATACATCCATTACTTTTGTCTAGTCTCTATTAAAAAAAAGTGATGACGTAAATTTGACATTAAGGTTGTTATCAAATTTAAAATTATGACAGCTCTTTTTTCTAGTGAAAAGGGTAAAGGAAACATATCTATTCTGTGGAGGTACAGGTAAGTACACATATGTTTTTTAAATATGTTGTATTTTTTTAAATATGAAGAAATAAATTATAATTAATATTTTTCCGTGTTCAGGAGGCGAAACTCTTTCGATTCCTGTAGTAATTTTCAGGTGTTAAAAAAATGAAATATTGTCAATTGATACCTACAGCTGATACGGCGGTAGCTACGCCCCTGATCGATACTTGTACCAAATTCATTCCTACAGTCAAAGACTTACAAATACAACTACAAATAACAAATACAATCAGACTTAGAATTACAAATACATTCAGAGTTCAGTCGTGGAAGTACGTATACTGTATTATTCTTTATTATGGTACCTATTACTATACTTATTATTTGAATTGATTTTAAGCTACTCAACTGACACAATTAATTTTATTTTGCACCTCAGCACCTCAAACAGGCAGGTTTTGCTACTAAAAAACAGTGAGCAAAATCCGATTTTGCTCACTGCGTGAGACAAAGTAGCTTTTTAATTATTTTTTTTAAATGTCGAGGATAATGATGGGTCTACTCACTGAATTCGAAAAATTTGAACTTCAGTTTGATCTGTCACTTTCATTTCGATACGAAAAGAGCGAGAGATAAGATCAAATCGATTCTAAGTTAGATTTCAAATTCTATACCTAGTAGGCCTAAAAAATAAACGAACGATTGAACGTTCGGATACTCATAATACGTACTTAACCTTAAAATTGTAATTCGTCTGTTAAGGTTTTAAATTTAATTATTGTACTTTATTAATAATTGGATTATATTTTAATATAATCATATAGTAAAAAAGTTGTTGAAAAATACAAAGTTTAACATGTATCTATATAATTTAATTATTAATAATTTTAACAATCTTGAACATCGTGATAAATACTTATCGGGTGCAGTATCGGAACGCATCTTTAAAAAATAGCGGGATTGAAATTTTAATTCTTTTCTTCTTCTGTTTCGCTAGCTGCTGAGTTCGATATCTAAGAGTTTGATACAGATCAAAGGCAATTTGGAAATTGTAAGAATAGTAAATAAGTACTTATTTAATAAATTTTTGAATATGATATGAGTGAGTCCAGTGACGAAGTCAACAATTTTGAACACCAGACGAATTAAGGCAGTATGTACTTAATACAAAATGCAGAGTTACTTTTCTTACTTGAAAAGTGTCGCGAAAAATGTTTAAAAGATTAAAATGATATTTTTAAGCAATGGACACTAGCAAAGGGTGCAAACACTTTTTCGGATACTGTATACTTATATAGGTACAATTATGGAGTATTTACTCAATGTTGAAAGCCACAACAAAGACAAAAAGACGACATTTATAATATACCTTTAACAATTTATTATGTTCTCGCTGCTGAGGTGTCACACGAGACCAAAGTTTTTTTGCATCTCGTGTATTTTAATCACTCGCGCACTCAGGATTCTAACATAGAATCACTCGCTGACGCTCGTGATTCAATTATAGAATCCTTCGCTGACTCGTAATTCAAAATCAACACTCGCAGTAAAAACCATCTTTGCTCTCTTGTTGCACAAATAACTATTAGTCGGCATTTTTACCGTTAGTTATGTAGGTATTTAAAAATTAACAAATGCGTACTTAAATATAATTTTTAAGCGTATGCCAGTATACAATATTTAAGTACTTACAGTGGATATAGACATGTATGAATTTTTCATTTCGAAATAAAGATAATTTATTTTGAATTTTCATCGAAATACAATGCACTAACATACCTACCTAATACACAAGGATCAAAACGAGCGATTAGCCATTTGAATTGCTTACAATCGATAATCCTTCAGATTTTATTTATACTCTTTACATCCCTTAACACCTGTATTGTATTGTCCCATCCCTTAAGCGCACCCAAATGGTCGATAAAATGAAACAGAAAAAAGGGCCACAAAAACGCACCGAAATCGGGTTTAGTTACCGTCCGGGCAGACTTGTTGGCGCCTGGTGTTACCGAATTTGCAGACCAATTGCATACTGTCATATCCAAAACCAAAGAAAAATAGCACATTTTTAAGTGTATTAATTTACGCTAACAATCAGTTAGTTAAGTGTGCACGTTCCAAGTGATAACTTTAAGACCTAGGTCCAACATCGGTACATCTACCATGAGTTTACACTAGTTTACAGTGACCGTACTCGCTAGCGACGGCGTAAACGATTTGTATGGAGAATTGTACTTCCGTAAGTGACCGCTAGAGGCGCTGTACAATTCTCCATACAAATAATTTACGCCGTTGCTAGCGAGTACGGTCACGTAAACTAGTGTAAACTCATGGTAGAGGTACTGTATGGTAGAGTAACTCTACAATGATCCCTGTGACAGCGTATCTTCGTCAAGAAAGCATTATCGACTTTATGGCATCACTCTATAAGAGCTACCATTGTTAGTGGCGCAGGGATCATCGTAAAATGACTAAGTACTCCTACAGTAGTGAGATGAAATCGTTAAATCCAGGTTGAAATAGAAAGATTCTATATTGCGTTTGTATAAATATATATACGAGCCTACAGGGTGAAATCTAAATGGTGATAGAAAATTAGTGTTTCTAACCCAGTTAATGGTGGGTACCTAACATAATGCATTAACTCGATTGTTAAAATTTGTCTGGTAAAATTTGGGATGTTCATACTTTGTTGCAATTGAATGACAAACTCAATGTATGGGACACCTCAAATTAAATAAGACTTATTAAAACAAATGAGTTAGTGGGGTATATTGTCCAGCATTAACTGAGTTAGGAACACTAATTTTGTATCACCAATTTGATTTCACCCCAGGGTGACAGCACCGAGGATTACGCTTTGAATGTATGAACCACAACAAAGATTAACTTATATCTTTATTTTGAGGTATATTTATGATTAATAATCTGTATAAAGACTAGGCACCTAGGATAGTAGCTAAACCTAGCTAGATAGAGTTCTTGCTGCTATTCTATACTTTCTTAATTGAAAGTTTGCGTCAATCGTATGGTATAAATTTATAATTACCTACAAGCTCTTTGAGCAGAAGACTATAGGTAGCTTCATAAACACAACTTCCGACAAAGCATTCATTTAGAAATATGTCTGTAGCGTTTTTTTCCCGCATCTTAACTACGAAGTGTTCTCTACGCCCTCGCCCGAAAAAAAAATCGAAACTCCATTGTATTTCGGCGTCAAGCTGTCTGAGGCGACCGCTGTTTCTAAGAACCCGACTTAAAAGTCTTGCTGGCTCACTGGTTTATAGTTTAGCTTATAATACTCCGTATTGTTATGATGAATTATAAAGCAAATGTATCATAGTTAAAATTATCGCCAGACTAGGTTGTTATTGAAAGTTGTTATTCATTGTATGTGCTTCTTACAGATTGGAAGTTTTTCTTTGAGAAATAGAATAGTTAAGTTTATTAACGTCGGAAATAACATTGCTTTATATTGTTTAGATGAATGTTTACGTTACCTTCCAGTGACCCCGGCCCGACGAACGACGGCCGTTCGTCCGAACAACCGTCCGATCCGATATTATGGACGTACCTACCTACAATTCAACATCGGCAAGTAACGAGTTAAACCCTGTTTATTTTAGATCGGCACCTATTTTATTGATATAAAATAGGTAGCTTTTACCCGCGACTCCGTTCGCGTGGAATTAGTAATTTGGGTAGCTTTTCATCAATAGTTAGTTCCTCGATATAAAAAAATTACCCCCCCACCCCGCGCACATCTTTAAATAAATTAACTATAAATAAAATAAAACTAACCTAAACTAAAACTATGTAGCTAAAATCATTAATAGCTACAAATTTCAAATTTCTGTCTAAAGGTAATAATTTCTCAATCTGAAGTCACTGATACAAAATCCAGTCTTACCTATAGTTAAATCTACATCGAGTCACCGTCCTGGTATGCAGTCAACCTCTGAAGAATTCTAAATACTTACTTAGTCTCTTGTTGGTAACTGCTGAGATTACGAAACGAAATGACAGGATGTAAGTAGAGAGTAAAGAGCGACGGCGGATTCCCTGCAAACGGGGTCAACATAAGTGGCAATAAATGTTTAATTGCTTACTTGTGTAGGCATCAGTTAATCTCATCAGGCATCAGTGACTAATGGGGGCCTGGCTGCCCCAGCACTAACAGTCGCAGTTTCATCCGATGTCATGCAAAAGCAATCGCTATAAACCTTAAAGCGAGCCATAAATGGGCGACATGCGTTCGTTGTAGATATCAGCCGTTTAGTAATTAATCAACCATTAACAGTGTTCCGCAACGAGTGTTTGATCTAAGAGCCAGCTATTTTTATTATCTACTGGTATAGCACTTTATTTACATGCTGTTTAGATACCCAAATAGAGGAGGATTGTTGCTGAAGTGTAAATTTGCGTTACATTTTTACCGCGCATCATTAGAACTAATTAAGTAATTTTCCAGAAAAACTTATTTCAACTTTATTGATATAAAATAAAGCGCAGAGCAGACGGATGACTATAGTTCTTGAGTCGTAGCGAATTTTTACCTGAGTTTATTTTTATAAATAAAATTCTCTCTTTGCTCCACCGCTGCAAATAAAATTATGTTAGTCACTGCGTCGTCGTTTGATGAAATAAAAAACAAGACCAAAATAAACTGGACTGTAGACTGGAATACATAACAGGGTAGGTAATAAACAGATTAAGGTACGCATATTTTCAAGCATGTAAGTCTAGGTAGAGAAAACCCCCAAGTTAGTTAACGTTTGCCCACTCCACGGGTCCACTTTTGTTTCCGTATCAATTTACTAAAAACAGATATTTTTACTCAAGTAAGTTTCCCAAATAATCCTTCGCAGCGCACGTACGAGTATGTTACTATCGACATCCAACTCTTCCCAAAATCAACCCGGGAGGACTAGGTATTAGAAACCAGGGGAGGGATGGGATTGATTATGTATGTAGTAGTGGATAACCATACGAAAGTTTTATGGTGACGTTGTTTTCAATATACAGGGTAGCGCACTATCAAGTCGCAACGTAGGCAGTTATTTGTTTCATTAAGTTTTTTTTTTAAAACCAGAGCAACCGAACCGGTTCCGGAACCGCAAGACCTGGCAGCAATATAGTATAAAGTGAGTGAGGAGTGAGGGTGTCGACTGAAAACCAGCGCTGCTGAGCGTCGCCCCTCGGAAACGGAGCCAGCAGCTTATGCTGACGCCAACACCTATTGTCACAAACTTCTACGACTATATTTTATGTTTAATATGTATTGTTTAATTTGTTTTTGTGGGAAAAATGGTTTTTTTTTCTTTCTTCCTTCCTTTCATTTAATGCGGTGGCCGGTTCGTGAGGGCGAATATTATTCCCGGAGGCTCCCAGGCATTCCGAGTCATGACCCACAGAGGAACATTTTTACAGAGAAACTTATAATACCATCGCATTGCTTGACAATACAATAAAACAAAAATAGAAATAAAATAAAATTCATCGTGAGACTTACTGCGAGAACGTTCTACCGTAGGTCAAGAATCAAATGAGCAGCCGTATTGCTAATAAAAATAAATAATATAAGAATCAAATGGTTCCATAGTAAATACCTACAGCTACAGGGCTCAGTTGCTTAAAAAGATACAAGTAACTAGTACATATTAAAGAATTTTCTATTCAAATTCACTAATTCTATTTGCCTGAAAGTAATTTATTATGTGACTGGGCCCAGAGATGTCATAATCTTTAACGCGCGGGCGCTCGATATCCCATTCATAATCTGGTTCTACCCTCACACCCAGTATGTTGGGAATTAGTAAACAATCGTTTTTGATTAGTTGAATTTCGATAAAAATAAATATGACAACAGGTAAATTAAAGACTGATAAATCGAAAAATAGATAATCCTATTTTTCGATTCACATGTCCTTGCAAAACTTGTCAGTATTTTCGCAAGAAAGGAGGACATCCTGTGGAACGTTTAGAAAGAGTCCGAATAACCTAGCCTTAAATATTAAATTTGGTTCTGACTCATAGGATAGTAAATAAAAAACCGGCCAAGAGCGTGTCGGACACGCCCAAGATAGGGTTCCGTAGCAGGTACGAAAAAATCTTTGCATACTTTATTAATGTGGTTGTTTTGGTCCCAACGTCGGCGGTACAGCACCATCTATCGGTGAATTGGGTAACTAAGAACTAGTATGGATGTATGTTGATTGTTTTTCAGATGTAATATATTTTTTTTATTTGAAAGATGATACTGTTAGCGTGATCTTATAGGTAATTAAAGAAAAAAAAATGCTTGCAATGGCGGTTAAATTACAATCTTAGTTTAGAAATATTTTTTTACAAAAACTTAAAAACTGCTCAACTGATTAAGATGAAAATAATTTTCCTAGAAAGTTTTTATTTAATTTAGTTTTTGAAAACCCCTATTTATTTTCAAATACCTATCCAATAATACCCCACACTATAGGGTTAGTCGAGAAAAAAAAAATCACCCCCACTTTACGTCTATGGGAGGTACCCTAAAAAAAATTGTTTTAATTTTTTTATGTAATCACTTTGTGGGCGTGACTGATATGTATATTCATGCCAAATTACAGCTTTCTAGTACTAACAGTCTCTGAGCTTAGCCGCGGACAGACAGATAGACAGACGGACAGACATGGCGAAACTATAAGGGTTCCTAGTTGACTACGGAACCCTAAAAAGAAAAAATACAACTGATTCTTACGGCGTCCTTTTAACTTCTCGGCACTCTGAAGAGTCGCGATGGTTTGGTAGTGTATTAAATAAGTATACTACTAGGAAGCGATCCGTAATTACCAATTGGGGAAACGGGTCAAATGCACCAGGTCATAAAGAAGTGCGGGTGAAGAGACGATTACAAGTTACAAGTGGCCGAGATCGGCCTGCGGGCGTCGCCCTGCGTAGGCAGACCCTTTGTCTGAATCTGAAACGAACTACGCGACTAATAATGCTTTACTTTGTCAACCTATGCATTATAGGTATCGTATCTAGGGGAGAACTGATTGAATTTAAATTTAAAAAACCGGCCAAGAGCGTGTCGGACACGCCCGAAGTAGGGTTCCGTAGCCATTCCGAAAAAATCAAGTAACATTTTTCTAAGGATTTCGTATGTGTACGGAATCATCTAAGTTTAGGTATGTTTTATACCTTAGGCTACTATTTACTCTTAAACTTCAAATAATTCCCAAGAAATCTTAGCCGCTATAATTTTCCTAGTAAATTTGATATATTTACTACCATTCTGAATTTTTTCAAATTTTTCCACCCAACAGTTTAAATTTTAGAGGGGGGGGGGGGACGGTCGATTTTAGTGAAAATTTTCACTTTAATGTTTAACATTTCGCAAACAGATCACTGAATAGAAAAATCATGTTAGCAACCCCACAATAGTTTTAAAAGACCTATCCAACGATACCCCACACTATAGGGTTAGTCGAGAAAAAAAAATCACCCCCACATTACGTCCATGGGAGGTACCCTAAAAAAAAATTGTTTTAGTTTTTTTTATGTAATCACTTTGTCGGCGTGACTGATATAATATTCATGCCAAATTACAGCTTTCTAGTACTAACAGTCTCTGAGCTTAGCCGCGGACGGACAGACAGACAGACAGACGGACAGACATGGCGAAACTATAAGGGTTCCTAGTTGACTACGGAACCATAAAAAGTGAGTGATAAATGTCAATGGCTAGTGCGCCGTATTGGTAAACTTACCTACTAAGTGACCGACTTTATTAAATAGAATACGTACAACGGAACGAACAATTTTTTTTAGGATTGTGTACCTACCGTAGGAGTGCCAACGTAACCCTATGACTAAGGCTCCGCTATACGAGTATGTCCGTCCGTCTGTAGTACTTATAGTTATAGGGCTGCACATAATATGTATCTTTTGTATCGTAATAGACGCTTAAAATCTTCACAGTGTTATTCACCTGGTACCTATTACTATGATCGATATAAAAACAAATAATTATATAGAATATTATTTACTGTGCTTGTTCTGTCTTATTCTCTCTGTTTGGGGAAATAATTAGCTTTAATTCAAGTCTAGGGTGAATGAGCATTTACTAGGCTAGCATGCGCCATCGTAGACCTCATATTCGCTTTCCATCAGGCGTGATTGTGTTCAAAGGCAAGCCTATATTTTATACTAAAAAAAAAACTGTGCTGAGCTATTCAAAACGTAAATTACTAGTTTCAGCCGGCGCCATAGCGTTTTTAATGCGCAAAATCAAATTATGGAATGTTTTTATTGTCATACAGCACGCAAATCCGTGGCACGAATAACAAGTCCACGACTTCTTTATATCAATACAAATGTCGCTCAATTCGATAATACCTGTGCACTAAACAGCTCTCGAAATTGCTGTCTTCCGCCTGCACATATGGGGCCCCTGGGCCCTTTTATTTCTGTTAATGTCGAATAGTCGAGTGTGTTGGTATTTGGGAATATTCTTATGCAGCCCCGAACTGCGACATCTATTGTTGAATACTGTTGCCTACTTGGTGAACAATAGATATCTCTGTCGTAGTCGTGCCGATATGGAGACAGAAGCGCTAGTTTGATGAACAAGGACACGAACCACTATTGTGCTTGATCTTCATTATCTGTTTTACACGTTGTAGCCTAGGTGTTACTCTATTTTATATTAAGTGCTGAACCATTTATCTAAAATAAATCAACGTCAAGCTAGCTATCAAGTATATGTGAGAAGATACGGCGCTACGTAAACACTAGTTCGCATCTGGATAATTGTTTACGGCTTATTTCAAACATACTCCGACTGCTATTTACACTTTACGGCGTTAGTCAGAACAGATGTTGTAAATCCGGCTAGGAGGCATTAGTTTTACAAAATTTACAACTCCAGTTTCTTTCGAAAACAATGTTTTTGCATTAGCGGTAATATCATCACAAATAAATAAGGTGCCTTTCGATTTAAATAAAGTGGTTAGTTTGTCGAGCGATAGTGTCTCAAAACCTCGAACGTGTTCGGAATCCTCAAACGTGTTTGCTCCCTAGAAAATTTTGAGTATGACATGTATTTAGTGTGAAAGTAAGCTAACCAGTGTTGGTACAGTTGGGTCGGCCATTTCTGACGGCGGTGTCCGGCAGCGGTTTCCCGTCCGGCGTGACGCACCAGCAGCCGGCGGCAGCCCCGGCGGCGGCACACTGCACGGCCGCATAGGTTCCGTCCGCGCGGCAACGCGGGACGAAGTTCGCCCGCCGACCTCTCTGCCCGTTCAGCGCATAGCGCTGCGTTATCAAGCAGGACGACTGACCATCTTGATAACAAAACAATTTCACACTTAAACATTGCATTTACATCCTACTATACAAAATACACCTACAAATTCCAAGCAGCAACGTATATAAACTAAATCTCATTTTACTTAAACTCTCCCGCGTTTCAATATAGATACCTACCAACGGTACCAATGCCTCAAGCCACTTAATTAATTATAATCAAGTATCCCTTAGTGCCTACATTTGCCTATGTATATTTGCCGCGGATGAGGCAGATCTAGATTAAATGAAGGTCAGATGTAGACAAAGACTTATTTGATCCCAGCTAACAACAAGGCCTCCTGGTACGTATAGTTCTCGTCCGTAATTTTTTGCAATGATGACCACGGTGTCATTTATAATGCAGTTTATACCGGGTGTTTAGATTAATGTCCCAAAGGGTTATTTGAGAACTTACCAGCACATGGTCCTTTCCTGGCGACAGCTACTGGCTCGCCGGCACACTGCGCTTTGATGAGATGGCAGCGAGTCTGATAAGTCCGGCCGTCGGTACCGCATACGGCTCGACGGGGGCCCGCAGACGTGTCACATGCCGATTGACCGACGCAGTTGTCGCTGCTTGTCTGTACAATGAAACATTAGTAATCGATTAAAAGATGCATATGTAACCTTGGGGTAGTCGCTCATTCAATGTAATATGTAGTAAGAAAATATTTGAGATAAGAATTTCTATGCCCTAACAATTTAATCGAGAAATGAGTAGGCTTAAAATAATTTTTTCACTATAGTTTAGGAAGTGACCTAAATTTTACGAATTCAGGTAAGTACCTCTAGTACATTTTTGTTTGTACTCTAAAAGAATTCATCATAATAGCGTTGCATAAAAATGTTACCATAGTGTGCACATAAAATATTTAAGCCGCTGTGTATTTTTTGTATCTACAAATAATCGCATTGGGTAGGTATATAATGATAATTATATGTATGGAAGAATAAATAAATATGTAAATAAATACAGGGTAATTTTTTAATTGGTGCACAAATTTTGATACGTGATTCAGTATCGTTAATAGATCACGATTATCTGTTCAAGATTTTATTTTACATTTTGAAATTTGGGTTGTTCATAGTAATTCATCCAATAAATTGGTCGAGTTACAATGAAAACTAAAAAAATAAGTGATAAAAATTATAACGAAATATACTGAAATTTGTTATTTCAACGACACTGTATCACATATTAAAATTTATGCACTTGTTAAAAAAATACCCTGTGTACGTGAGTGACGTGGAGTAAATATTTTCACTAGGAAAGTACTCCGGAGAGTATAAGCAACGTGAGCTAAGCCCAGATGGACCTGCACTGCAAGAAAATACATGCAAGAAGCATTACATTGCGGCGCTCAATTGGAAATGTCTAAAAAAAATTACCAGTGGTTTTTATATTTTTTTTGTATATAAAAGTCAATTATAAGAAACTAATTTCAATATTTTGTCACTTAGTTCACTACTTTTTTCAAAATTAATTATTGAAACTATTTTGGTTGATGACGTCAGATTGTAATTGAGGGCTCCCACACTGCCAAATTTCTAAATCTATCTAAATGCGTACGATAAGGCAAACCCTTTAATTATTTTTTGCGTGGTGGTACACTGTAACTAGTGTCACTTTACTGGCGCTGTCAAAGTGCTAGATGTCAGGCAGTGGGTCCAAATCAAACTCCGTAGTTATAATCCACGCGTAAATTTGTGAAGAATTCTAACCACACAGAATAAAGTACGACTTGGACCGGTCACGCAATTTACACCAAAGTCAAATGAAGGTCATTGCTTATTTGTTATGTAATAAATTCATTATATAATATTAAAATTAAAGAACTACAGAAAACGAGTTAAAAAGCATTTATCTCGAAATGGTTTTCGATTTACTATACATTGCAAAAAAATAGACAACCCCAATTGAGCACTTCAAACTCTATGGCTTTACAGCCTCGCAATGTAATGCAACTAGCACGTTTCTTCTTGCAGGTCCAGAACTGGGTCTTTGTTAGGTATCTCTTCAGTTGCAATGCAGCACTGTACAGTTAGTGTACACAAGCTTTGTTATTACTGACGTCACGTAATAAATGCACATCGCTACTGAGACGTGATAAAGGAAATAATCCAAATTACCTAGTGTATACATACTGGTACAATTTCTACCCATCACTAATATTTAGCTTAGATTTTATCAATCAGCCTTTTAAATACATTTAACCGATTGGAAAGGTCTTTCATCCACTATTCCTTGAATAATAGGCATGCGTACTTGCGAGGACTGTAAATCTTTTACTTATATTCATTTTCCTTATAAACGAGCTCGAATGTCTTGTTATGCCATCATTAGAATTCAATTCACAGCACTGGCGAGTGTGCGTGCTCCTATCTTTATTCCTGATGCCAATTTTTGCTTACATTTAGATATAAGTAAGACAAATACCAAAAGCAATTTGTTTAAAAAATGAATAAATGTTAAACAGCTAAAATGTGTTTTATTTATGGAATTTAATTTTGCTGTATCAACGATAATGAGCCGAGTATACATGTAACATAGCTACATACATGTACATAGCTACATAGATGTACTTAATGAATGATGAGATAAAAAGATTTCTAATTAAAAGATATTACTTTATGACGCTAATGCAGTTAAGTAAAAAAATATTCTTCGGTGCATGAGAATTTATCATTGAACAGTTTTATTATTAGCCAGAATGCGTCATTCATATCACGGTGGACAATTTAAATAGAATATTTATGACGAAACATCGCAAATAACAGAAGAAATTGTAAGTACGTCTTTTCTTTCAAAGTATGTGAATACTTATGCTACAAATCTTTGCACGAAGTCTTGAGGATCACCCTACTTTACTAGAAAGGAAGAGTTTTGTACTTGTAGGTAGGGTTGCCAACCGTACTATAATATATAGTATTGTACTATATTTTCGCTCTGTGTACTATATACTGTTGAAGAAATATATAGTACGCAAAAATACTATATTTCAGTCAGTCCTTACGCATGCGGTTTGGGTAGGCCATTTTTACTATACAATACAATACAATACAAATATTCTTTATTGATCACCAAAAACAGTACAGTGACATTACAAAAATAAAAATTCAGGTAGACAATAGGCTATACTTATGTTTAATGAATCAATTTTCGCTATTTAAAGTATTTTGTACTATTTTTTTTTTCAGAGTACTATATTTTTTCTACTTTGGGCTGGGAAATACTATATTTGCTTAAGAAATAGTTGGCAACCCTACTTGTAGGTACAGAGATCTTTATGAGCTCTCTCATTCTGAATGTATATTTGCCTTTACTGCCTACTTTTTTGTAAGTAGTAACCAAAACCATTATCTACGTCGTCATAGGGACATCGCAGGGTTAAATAGGAAAATCTTTCATTGAATCTATACTTATATTACGTAAGTGGAAAAAATAGGTTGCCTCTTTTGCGGCAACTAATTTTTTTCCAGTTTTAGATTTTTCTCATTTCACGAACAAGGGTACGAACGAATTCAGGTCCACATGATCGATTATAAAAAAGATACGGACGATTTGCGAACCTCCTCCTTTTTAAAGTCGGTTAACAAAATAAAGTAACATACAGAAAAACCCTGCGGCGTTGTGATTTCATGTGTAAAATTTTAATTAAAGCCCAGTTCAATCCTCCGAGAAACATCCCACACGTAACACATGTTGCATTGCATTGCGGCGGTTGAGGGACCACTACAAACTCGTTCAATTTACGGCCTCACAATGTAACTTGCACGATTTTTCTTGTAGATCACATTTTGAGTCACATTTTGACCAAATAAGATATAGAAGTAGATGCAGAATTTTACGGTGGGATCTTAATATCACTGACAAACAGACCAGTGTTTTTAATTAGGTATGTAGTCACCTATATTCTAAAGAGCAAAAAGATAAAACATCATAAGACTTCTTATCTTTTATAATCTTTCTTAGGAATATGTAACAAACTGTTTAATCTTTGGTAGTCATAATTATTGACCAGTGGTATTCCTTTTTCTCCTAAATCATGATAGAGTTAAGCATAATACCTGTAGGTCTACACTAAATTAAGTTAGAGCAAGAATTCAGCGGCTGATCGGGACTCAAAATATATATATAGTATACATACCTACAGATATTGCCGTTATTGTGGCTGGCATTTGTTATATTTTTATAATTCTAAATAGAATAATATGAGACTCTTCATTGTAGAGACAGGATGAGCTAAAATAATAAAATATAAGCAGTAATTCGCTATTTTATTTCAATTGAATCTTACAATTACAGACCGACGTCTCTATTCTATGGCATTGCAGAGCCATTTGAACTAGTTTTACTAGTTCAAATTTAATTTTCAATTTAATTATTTGAACATAGGACATGTAGGTACTTAACTTACAGGCATCACCGCAGATAAATACTGTATTAAAAAAATTTCGCTTACGGTTTGAAAACTTTAGAATTTTTCATGTTGTTACGTGTAAATTTTGTTTAAAAACTCACATAATAATAACTCATATATAATATCGAGTAAATTGGAGCTCTATTATGTATTTCATTAGGCAAAGTATTTAGTAGATTTAAAAACAGGAATTAAAGTAATACTTTAGGTGTTTAATATGTATTTAAGTATGAAAACTTACTTACTTTAGGATGTTCTATAGATTCGTTTACAGACCAACAGTTTACTAAACAATTTAATCGTTGCTTTGTTATTGGACTTGAGGCAAAACAGGGTCTTATAATTTACCGTTTCTTATAGAAAGGACGGTGTTTCTGCTCTTTGAATAGCCATTCTTACTTTATTTTATTGTTAGCATAGTTTATCTTTTTTAAAGGATTTTGAAGGCAAGGCAAGGCAACAAAATGGCGTTTTGATTACATTTTGAAGTAGGGGATAGTTATTGGATGTTACTAAACTCCCTTGACATTTTCCAAAAATTACATCGTGGTAAGTATTCGCTTACGTTCCATCAAGATCAAATAAACTTTCATATCTCTAGACTTACGTAGCGATTGAGATTTCGGCATTTTATTCGTGTTATATGTGTAAACCGCGATTCCTGAGAATATCGAGATTAAAGGCAGGCCATGTCATTCCAGAGTCCAGTTACCTGTATACCATTCCATCCAAATCCGCCCACCATTTTAGGGTGAAAGACTAACAAACATATCAACTTTCGCATTTAAAATATTTAGTAACTAGGATTATATCAATACTAGCTGTTGCCCGTGACTCCGTCTGCGAAGAATAGGGGTAGGTATAATAAAAAATAGCCTACGACTAAAAAACAGACTACGACCTATCAGGCTCAGACATACCGAATATGCAGAAAAAGATTTATAAAAATCGGTCAAGCCGTTTCGGAGGAGTTCGATAACAAACACCGTGACACCAGATTTTGATATATTAGATGATTACGTATTTATGCACACGCATTAAAAAAATATTCATGATTTACATATGTTTAAACTTTATGTAAATCCGACGCTATTATTTTCAAATAATAATGCCTAAATAAAATAAAGTTGTTAGAAACTCGAATACCAAATTTTATGTTATTGTGAGTGCGAAAGTGGGTACCTATTACCAAAAGCTTAAAGCTCAATGGCATTTCACTATCTGTAATTACATACTCCGACGCATTTCCTCGGTTAATTGTAACATAAGCTTATACGTGAGTAAGTATGGCTGTTTAATTCCAATTAATTTAACAAACCACATATTAAAACCGCAGCTTACTCGTAGTTAGAAATATTATTAAATTAGATACCTAGTTAAGTTACAACATTAATTTAAGAAGGATCTTAGCAAAGACAGTTTATAGAAAAAGTTGCTTTTGAATCAGCTACAAGATGAGATTAGCAAATTAAGTTAACAATATTATTGACATTAAAGTTTAAACACTTTACCTTAGCATTGGGCACTGCACCGATAGTACATATTATAATCGTTAAAATCAATAATTGGATGATTAAAACACTAAAATACATATTGCCAAAGTATTAATCGAAATTCTGAATCCGTGTTCTAATGTCACTTGTTCACAAAACTTGTACCGATCCGGGTATAGTTATTTAACAACTGTCTGGTCATATTGACATAGCTTTATTAAGTATACAGTATTATTTGGCACCGGTAATAATACGGTATGAGACTGACGCGAGACGTTCGTCTGGAGTGAGAGTTAAAACAGAATAAAATACATAATAACAAGGATAGAGCGATCCCGTGCGAGCAAAGCGGCGCGCGCGCACCCCGCCCCGCCCACCGCTTAGCTGATTTGCCACTCAACGGGAATAATGATGCATTATTAGTAATACTGTAACTGGTGCTAATCATTAATTTGAAAAAAACCGTCACGGAGTATTTCTTTTGAAAGAACTTATGCCTCGATCACACGTACCGAGTAAACGGGCGAGACAGTACTCTCGGCCGAGTACTCGGTGCGTATAAACAAGCGCTGTCTTGTTTATACGCACCGAGTACTCGGCCGAGAGCACTGTCTCGCCCGTTTACTCGGTAGGTATAGTATAAATCTTCCGAAAGGCGAATGATTCGTATAAAGGCGAATGATTGATTACACACACAGCTACATAAACTACTGATTGCAAAAAAAGGAGCGAATGAATGAAATGAATGAGTGAATGAAAATGTGAATTATTATGATCTTAAGGTGAAATACCTACGCTACTATGCATATTATAATTTTTCTTTTATTATATAACCTATTTTTGAAATAAAACAATTTGAAACTGATAAGAAATATTCGCAACAAAAAAATCGGTATTTTATAAAAAGCGAAAAATATGCTTATCTGATTAAATAAAATAGATCAAAATATTTTATTTTCTGTTTTGTTTGAACTAAATGTATTTTCTTAAATAATTCTTAACAAAATAGGTTGAAGAAATTTTTAGTCAATTTTGTAATTCACTGTTGAGCCTGTTGATCTTGCTGTCGGTACGAATAAACGTCAAAATCCCGCTGTCATTACATGAGATGTGGTTGTGTGCGTGACCTCAACTCTGGTGGCGTTACCTATAATGTATATTACTGGTAATGATTGACAAGACACCTAGACTAGGAAAATGCATTACGATCGGTATGTTTTACACACTAATAAATTTCAATTCACTATTCTTATTAAATGGTGCAGTAAAAAATCTTAATAAGCAATTATTATATTGTTATATCCAGATCAAAATTTGTAAACAATTCTAAATATTGATAAAATAAATAATAATAGTTTAAAATATTTTATTGTAAAAAAAGCGTGGGGTGCATGGTGTCAATTGTCAAGGATTATCATTTTGATAACATCTTAAAAAGCACCCCACGCTTTTTTGACAATAAAATATTTAAACTATTATTATTTATTTTATCAATACCTATTTAGAATTTTTTACAAATTTTGATCTGGATATAACAATATAATAATTACTTTTTAAGAGTTTTTACTGCACTATAAGAATAGTGAATTGAAATTTTTTTTTTTTTTTAAAGCGTGTTTTTTAGTTTTTTTAAACTGTTATTTATTTTCTATTTTTTAGTTGCATTTTTTTCACGGTGTGAGTTTCCATGTGCTAAAAAGAGACAAAACGGTTTTTTGCTCGTCTTAAATAGAATCAGTCCATCTTATACTTGGTCTTTGGTGCGCGCGCACTGCTCTACACTACTAAACGTAAACCTCTTTCTTTCTAACTTTACCCCCCTTACCTACAACCCCCAAACCCCCTAAACCCAACCCCCCAACATCCACCACCCCATTTCCCCAAACACCCCCCCCCCAAACCCCAAACCCCAACCCCCACACCCTTACCCCCAATCGTTACCCCCTCGTCATTTTACAAACCCCCCAACCACCTAAACCCAACCCCCCTAACACCGGACCCCCAACCCCCCCCCCACCCCGCCACCTACCCCCCCCTTTCCAGCTCCATCATCTAACCCTTGTTACCATCTAGGGCTCTTACCCCCTCCCCATTTCCCACAACCCCCCAAAATCACTTACCCCGAACCCCCCAACACCCCCACCCTATTTCCCGTAAACCCCCCCCCACCATCCCCTAACCCCAACCGCCATACCCTTACCCCAAACCCTCTAAACCCCCGACCCCCTTACCCCATACCCCATTCCCTCCCCCACCCCGCCACTTACCCCCCTTCCAGCTCCATCATCAGACCCTTGTTACCATCTAGGACCAAAGTGCTCGTCAAAACGAATCAAACGAGCCCAAACTCGATGGGGTTGTTTCGTTTTATTGTGGAGTGCCTTTGGCCATCTTCCAGCTCCATCATCAGACCCTGGTTACAATATGGGATCAAAGTGCTCGTCAAGACGAATCAAACGAGCCCAAACTCGATGGGGTTGTGTCGTTTTATTGTGGAGTGCCTTTGGCCATCTTCCAGCTCCATCATCAGACCCTGGTTACCATATGGGATCAAAGTGCTCGTCAAGACGAATCAAACGAGCCCAAACTCGATGGGGTTGTGTCGTTTTATTGTGGAGTGCCTTTGGCCATCTTCCAGCTCCATCATCAGACCCTGGTTACCATCTGGGATCAAAGTGCTCGTCAAGACGAATCAAACGACCCAAATTCGACGGGATTGTGTTGTTTTATTACATAGTTCCTATGGCCACCATCCAGCTCCATCATCAGATCAGCTCCATGTTACAATAATATTGCATTGTCATCCAATTTACACATATGTGCAAAATTTCAGCTCAATCGGAAACCGGGAAGTGGGTCAAAATCGCGCCCTAAGGAGTCGGTTACAAACATACATACAAACATACAAACATACAAACAAACATACAGGTGAAGCTAATAATAAAGCGTGTAATAGGTATATTCTTGTAATCTATCTCTACCATCTTCATTTTTTATTATTCTTTTTATCTTGAATTTTAATCTATATCTACCTATATTATTGGAGACTTTAACGCCAAGGTAGGAAACACCACTATGGATACAGGCATTCGTAATATTGTTGGGAACTATGGCCATAGTGTTCGTAATCCCAGAGGCGAGCGCCTCATAGAGTTCGCTGCGGATAACAACATGGCTATAATGAACACGATGTTCAAACACCATCCTAGACGCCAATATACCTTGACCTCCCCTGACGGCAACTATCGCAATCAAATAGATTATATATTAGTGAGATCTAGGTGGAGAAGCTCAATAACCAACTCACATCCTATGCCCGGTGCTGATTGTCATTCCGATCATCAACTGCTTATTGGAAACCTGCGACTGAAACTGCAAAGACCAAGACAAATTAAAACATCTAGAAGAATGGAAGTGAAAGACCCAAAATCTCTACAAACCTCGATCGAAGGCAGACATGCCGCATGGCGAGCCGATTATGTGAGCGACAGCTCTAACTCCATGTGGATTGCAGCAAAGAAGTATATTGAAGATGCAGTTGCGGAATCACAGCCAAGAAGCAGCTTAGCCAAGCGACAGCATTGGATGACGGAAGACACCTGGCACTTGGTCGAAGATCGTCGGAAATTCAAAGCCAGTGGCGCTAGCATTACTGAGCTCAATGCCAGGTCAGCAATCATACAAGCTGCTTGCCGACGTGACCGCAATAACCACATGGGGAAGATATGTGATGAATTGGAACAGCATTCTGATACATACCAAACCAAGGACCTCCATGATAAGGTGCGATACATTACACGCCAATTTAAACCCAAGACGTGGGCTATTGAGGACTCCGTTGGAACCACGGTTACGGAGATCAAGGACATTGTGAATGTGTGGAAAGAATACTGCAAATCACTATTCTCCAGCAACAGTACCCCAAGCTTCACTTGTTCTCCCCACCAAATTCTTGACCGTGAGCCAACATTATGCGGGATGAGGTGCAAGTGGCAATTAAGCATCTCAAATGCAATAAAGCCCTAGGATGTGATGAAATCCCAATCGAAGTCTTCAAGGCGATGGGAGAATCTGGAGTCGATGTCTTATTTACCATCTGCAATAAAATATGGGAGACTGGCATATGGCCTAACGACTGGTCGCAATCCATTTTTATTCCATTGCATAAAAAGGGGTCCACCAAGAAGTGCAACAATCACCGACTCATATCCTTGATATCGCATGCGAGTAAGGTGATGCTCCACATAATCAATACAAGACTGTCGGCCTACCTCTCAAGACAGATTGCGCCTGAGCAAGCCGGTTTCGTGAAGGGAAGAGGCACTCGCGAACAAATTCTTATATTGCGCCAGATTATTGAGGAAGCCAGAGAGTTTAACTCCACCCTTTACATTTGCTTTGTAGACTTTCGAAAAGCATTTGACACGGTCATATGGGCACAACTCTGGAAGATACTGGCGGAAATGGGCGTACCGCCACATCTGATAGTCCTTTTGAGAAGGCTGTATGAAAGCGGTACTGCCGCGGTGCGAGTGGATGGTACCCTTTCTGAAAACTTCAAGACCGAGGCCGGTGTGCGACAAGGATGCATCTTGTTGCCCTTACTCTTCAACACCTACACGGAGTACATCGTGCGCATTGTATTGGAGGAATGGGATAAAGGTATATCGGTTGGGGGACGTATGATAAATAACTTGAGATACGCCGATGATACAACCCTTCTCGCACAGACTGGAGAAGACATGGAGAACCTTCTGACTCGTCTCGAAACTACCAGCCTCAGATTTGGACTTTCTATCAATCGTGAAAAAACGAAGATGATGATAGTAGACCGAGCTGAACAAGTTGGAACTAATGTACAGAGCATAGCTAACTGCGAAGTTGTACAGAGCTATATCTACCTCGGCTCTACCATCTCCAGCACTGGAGGATGTGGCGACGAGATCAGGCGGCGGTGCGCCATTACCAGGTCAGCAGTAGAGCGGCTGGGAAAGATTTGGAGGGACAGAAGAGTTACCAAGAAGACGAACGTCAGATTGATGAAATGCCTGGTTTTTCCAATCTTTCTCTATGGTGCCGAAACATGGTCTCTGAGACTGCAGGATCGCCGTAAAATCGACGCATTGGAAATGTGGTGCTGGAGACATCTCCTAAAGATCCCGTGGACGGCATTTCGCACCAATGTTTCCATCCACAAAGAGCTTCATATAAAGGACCAGCTTTCGTCGACTGTGCAATTACGGATACTGAAGTTCTTTGGTCACATCTCCAGGAATGTGAACTCAATGGAGAGGTTGGTGGTCCAGGGTCAAGTGGAAGGCAAGAGGGCACGCGGCCGTTCACCAACTCGCTGGACTGATCTGATTAAAAAAGCTACTGAGTCCACCATGGTCCAGTGTACTCGCAACGCCTCTAACCGGCAAAAATGGAAGCAAATTGCTAAGAGGGCTGTCCTCGAAAAAGTCTGCGACCCACCGAACATCACTCCGTGTACCACGTCTGCGCAACCACGACCACTCTGACAAGAGTGTCCGACTAGGAAGAATATAAGAGTACCGTGACTGACTAACTCACAGACATGATTCCTTTAGGGTGATAGAGGCACTAAAAGGAGATTTATCGAAATTTCCACTGCATGGGAAACTTAAGTAAGTAATTTTTGATTCCTCCACGAGAGCGATGTCGCGGGCTTCAGCAAGTTTAAAAAAACTGCTGCAAAAAAACGGATTCAACTTCCGCTTGCTCCTTTTCGAAAAATGGCGGCATGTATTCAGAATCTCTGTGTAAGTACCTAGGTATCTTTCAGAATTTTATTATAGCTGACTGACATTAGGTAGACTGTTCCTGCAGTACCAAAAAATGCAAAAAATGTAACTGACGACAATTTATTGTTGGTTAGCCGGGCCTTTGCAGAGTGGTATATTTGTCTTGAAATAGTGTGAGTGGGAAAGTAATATACTTACACCAATTTATCATCAAATTGGACGTTGTGTGTTTCCTTGGGCAGTCGTATAAATAGTGAACTTTGGTTTTTTTTCATCAGAAGTTACCTAGGTACGTAATTTTAGTGAGAAAACTTCTTGTTTCATTTCAACATTTCAATAGGGATGTTGACGCCTTTAAAATATAATTCGAAAACACGACTCCAGTAAAAAAACGCTTTATTTTAGCCCTGAAAACCAGATTAATTTTCGATTAACTGCAAAATAAGTTTTTTTGTTGCTTTGAAACAAATAAATAGTTAGTTGATTGAGTTGGCGAACAAGTGACGTCATAAGTTGCTACTGCCATTCAAACTCTATGGGAGAATTGTGTTTTGACAGCTCATAAAAAGTACGTCAGTTGATTGGTGATCTCAACATCCCACCCTATTCCATACAAAGCAAAAGATATTTTAGAAAAGACGTCGTGGCAGTATAGAAAGATAATATGGGCTATGATTTTTTTTTACGTTAGTAAAAAGTAATGAACTAAAAAAAGTACAGTTGAATTGAAAACTTCCTCTTTTTTGAAGTCAGTTGAAAATAATACTGCTTGGTTGGCAATGCTTAGCGCGAAACCGACGAGAATGTATCCAGTTTCAACTGTTATTTTTTTTTTGTCTTGTTTCCGTGAAATCACGAAAATGAGAAAGATCGCGTATTGTAATAAATTAACGTGATAGTGCCCAAACAGCCGAGGAATTTACTAAGTGAAAACTCAAACAAAACCGGTATTTTCTTAATTTTCTTTCCTCCAAGTAGGTAGCTATCGGCTGCTCTTTACCGAAGCTCGCAGATAAGTACACTATCGCTTTCTTTTAGGAAGCATAAATGAAGATCTTATAGCACATGAATAAATACGGAGCAGAATAAAAACTTCCGAACAGAGCTCGAAATTCTTACCTATTATCATAGGGTTGTCACTCGGTAAAAAAAATAATAATTAAGAATCAAAATATTTCATACAAACAAGTACCTAAGTATCTAATATCTGTATATCTACAAACACTACAACAGGTAGGCATCTTTAAAAACAACCGAACACCCGAACTATGTAGCTAAACGCTAAACGGTCGCGTCGTCGCTGGCGGCACACCTGAGGCCCTACCACGAAGTGCATAATTCGAACTTCGTTTCGTGCCGTCCCGCTCACGCTAATGGTATTTATTACGAGAGTGAGAGAGATCGCACGATCCGAACTTCGAACTTCGAATTTCGTAGTAACCCCCCAGAACTTTGTCTACTCACTGAGGTAGTTCAAAGTGTTCAAACCGGTTTGTCTCCGAGCGGGCGCCCGGCGCCGGTGCACGTCCCCCCCGTCCTGTCTGTGACAGGTCACGCACACATATGTTGCGCGTGTAGTAGTGTAATACGTGCGCGGCGTTGTTTGAACTTTTTATTCTGCTCCGTATTTATTCATGTGCTTATAGGATGTGAGTAGGACATTTCAAGACTACTACGGCTGAGACAAAATATATTTATTTTAGACTGTAAACTGTATAGGTTTTGTTCCTATTGTTTACAAAACTAAAAAAAAGATATACGCGATACGCGCGTCGCGCGTCGCGCTGACTTTGACGTTTGGTTGGTTAAATTGAATGGAGCTTATTATTATAGATAGATCTTAGATCTGGAAAACTAGCGAGTAAACAAAAACAACTATCCATGAAAATATTAATAATGCGCAGTATCTCTTATTAGTCTGTGATAATGCGATTGCTTAATTTAATACATACGTCCAGTCAAGTAAACATCGAAAACGGATGACTCAGCAAAAAGGTGAGTTTAACTAAGTTTGATCCAATCGTGTGTTGTGTACCTACCTATTTTACCGTTATTCAACAAATAAAATCTAGAAAACGAAATATTATGAGAAGTAATGGCGGATGAACGATGACAGCGCGAATCATTATACACACATAATCGAATAGGTATTACACTTGTCCTTAACAGCATACCTACTTCACCAAAAGATCCTCACTGTTAATAATGCCAGTAAGAAAACAAAATTTACTGTAACTTCTTATATTCATGTCATGTATTCTTATTGTAATGTCATGTAAATGATTTTATCAATAAATAAATAAATATTTTCTAGTAACATCAGTAACTCTTATTTATCCGTTCTGCACTGACACACAATACAATACAAATATTCTTTGTTGAACACTACAAAGCAGTACAGCGCAACCTATCCAATAACTTAATAACAACTTCTTACCGCTACTGGTATGCCTTCTGACTGATAAAGTAGTTTGACCAAATCATATCTATATCTAGCTATCCTAATTTAAGGGTAAACAATAAATAAAAACAAATTATTGCAACATTCAAAATTTGATTCCATTGATCATTGATTCTGTGACAATTTTAAATATAAAATTAGATATGCTGGTTAAAAGTCAGTTTCAAATATTATTTGAAATTTGAGGACCTTGGCCGCTCCCTTATATTTGAGCTGACTGTACCAGTAAAAGCTACGAATTTAATGTGCAGTCATCGGTAACTCAATTTACTTTTATGACTTTTCCAACATAACTATTTTGAATTGTTTATTTAGCGTTATTGCATTATACTTGATCTAAGATCATGTTGAACAAAACTCGTAGTATATTGAGATGGCAATTTTGTTTATTGTTGACAACAATAATTGTTATAAATTTAACATCTGCGGGACATAAACACAAGCTAGGGTTTTTTGTCTCAACAAAAAATCCATACACAAGGAAAATTTGTCTGGATGTGGAAAAAACACTAAGAGGTATTTTGTATAAGTAAATTGTAAAAAATGTTCCGATGTGAAACTAAACAATCAATGAAAAATCTATTACAAATACTAAGGGCCTGTTTCAGTACTCTATTAAGTTCCTGTTATACTATGTGAAAGATATCCGTGATGCCGCATCTGTTCATTCAAACAAAATAAACAGGCTGCACAGATATCTGTGACATAAGATGACAGGAACTTAACAGGGAATGGTAAAACATGAGAGTTTAGGGGTTGTTTCACCACCCATTGATTAATTTTAACTGATGGATAAATGTGATGCCATCTCTGTCTATTTGAACAAAACAAACAGAGACGGCATCACATTTATCCGTCAGTTAAAATTAATCAATGGATGGTGAAACAGGGGTAAATCTGTTTTACATGCTATGTTTAATGAGAGGGGCTTTATAGCATTTCTTCTGCCATATCCTGTGTCTTACGAAAGTGATTAATAATATATCAGTCAATTAAAACTCCAAGTTACCAGCACCATGCATAGTGTGATGTGTAGTCACTGAATTTCAATTGGTTTTAGTTCATGAATCCTTAGATTTATGTAACATGCGGGATACGGTAGGTAGTTGAAAGCCTTCAGAGTATACCCTAATATTGACTCAGTTTTTTTTTGTTATTTTTAGCTAAGCACAAGAGTTGTTTTCTACGTCCAGATACGGGACCTTGCCGCGCCGACATCATCCAGTACTATTTCGATGTAAAACAGAAGAGATGCTTCAGATTCTTTTGGGGCGGTTGTCAAGGAAATGGAAACAGATTTGAAACAAAAGATGAATGCTATTCCAAATGTCATTTGAATATCACTAATCCTGATTGTAAGTTTTATTGTTTACATCTTTCATTGTTTTTTTTTATCCGCATTTACAAAAATATACAACCAGACTAGTTGAGCTGTGCAATTAATCTTTATTTTAATCTTCTTTTCCAGCTGACATACCACATTTCTGCTTTTTGGCTTTTGATTATGGAACTTGCTTTGGATATTATCATCGATGGACATGGGACAAAATAGCAAAGTTAGTATTAGCTTTACTGCAACAAGTATAACTTAAACTACCTCTTTTATGTTATGTACAGTCAAACCATTTAATTTCTGACCCACTCTAGTAGTTTATGATTCTTTCCAAAGAGGTTATTCTGAAAAGAGGTATGATAAAAGCAATCCAGTTCTGAAGGCTGTCTCCACGATTGGCGTTTCTAACCATTATGATACTCAACCTTGTCTCTGAGGTGTGTAGTTATGAAATGGCGAAATGTGCTTTACTACTTCTAACTCATTGTTACTAAGCTAAGTATGAGCAGATCAAACTAAAGTTATTCTGTTGCTACTTTAACCATCTCTATTCAATATAATCTCTATAGGTTTTTCAGTGTCATACATAACATTGACAAGATAGCCCCAAAAAATCTTAAATCAAACAAGGTTTCAGTTCATACATCTCGCTAATAAATCTGATATAATGATGCTGCCTGAAACCTCTGGTCATTCATTTCTAACCACTTCCATGAACAAACAACTCTACCCAACCTCAGGTGGTTCTCTAATCCATTACCTTGCCTTGCAACAAGTTTATAACATTAACATTACTGTCCAGCGGTCGTCTTATCGATTCATAAACATCTTGTTGATGTGTCTTAATGATTTTCATACCTAGACAAAGTTACGTCAATGGGTCACAAAAATATTTAGCACAGATTATCAAAAATTTAAAAATTATCATCTAATTTCGTCGTAGTTAATTGTTAAATTCGAATGTCAAAGTTTGATAGGTACATATGTATGTATGAGTAAAATGGTGCCTTTATTTTAATATCGTCTTTTCATTGTTGGAATGTATGTAATTATAGTCAGACTAGCTGTTGCCCGCGACTCCGTCCGCGAAAAATAGGGGTATAAAAAAATAGCCTACGACCTATTCTCAGACCTACCAAATATGGACAAAAAAGTTTCATAAAAATCGGCCGAGCCGTTTCGGAGGAGTTCGATAACAAATACCGTGACACGAGATTTTCTTATATTAGATTTTGCATATTTTTTAAACACCATGTCTACTTAAGGCCCTACCAAGCTTATGGTGCATTTATTGCATTCATTTAATCTCGTGCTGTATCATTTACTAGCAAAGGGGTACAACGTATCAAAAAATATAAAGTTTAAAAGTAATAATGGACGAAATACATAATGGCAATTTGATATAAAGCTATTTTCTTGTAATAATGGACGAAATACATAATGGTCATTCATTTCATATAAAGCAATTTTCTTGGAAATTCTCAACTCTACAGGATTTTCATAGAATAAACCTAACCTAACCTAAACCAATCTGTAGATTACACGATTAAAAAGGTTTGTTTAATCAATACTTTCATGGAAAATTTTAGTATGTATATGAATTATGACCATTATGTATTTCGTCCATTGTTTGTTTTAAACTTTATATATTTTGATACGTTCCCCTAGCAAAGCTTTAGTCCTGAAATTCATGTGTAAGATATTTGAGGATTCACTCTAATGACCAGTGTTTATCGAAACACGATTACTTGTAGTTCGCTCGATAGAAAAAAATCCAAAGTCGTCACTAAAAAATAAAATAAATTCGTAGTACGACGTAAATACTGCACTGCGGGTCATGACTTTTTGAATGTTAATAAAACAAGATGTTTTTTAGGGCGTATTGTTGCTACATTTTTAAAATATGTATTTGTTTTAGTAATACGATGAAAATTACTAAATACACGCGCAGTCTAACCAACCTATCTTGAGCCTTGAGCCGTCGTGCTTCCCCCTTGTCCGATAGTCAGTTACGTCAGTTCTCCTTCGGCCATCGGACGGGGAACTTGCGTTTACGCACGGCTTTGATTCTAGCTGCTCTACGCACACACACACGAGACGAGTGCGTAGAATACCTAAAATCGATTAGCGCCAAAAGCTCGGTAGGGCCTTAATAATCACTTCATAACATATAAGTATAACTTTTAAGTGTCCTAAAATGTCATGTGTTTCAAACATCAGTGCACTTTTTTTCAGGACATGCAAACGACGCCTGTATTCCGGCTGCGGCGGCAACCAGAACAACTTCCAGACGCGCACCGAGTGTTTCGCCACCTGCCTCACACCGCCCAATAACACCTTCAACAAATACAACCAATACACCACATGCATCCCCTACGTCATCCCAGGGGTCTCCTAGAATATCTGTCCAATTCCACTTGATTCGCTTCCGCTCCAGAGACTTATTTGTGAAATCACGTCACTCAAAAATAGATATATACAGGGTGATTCAGGAGTCATGAGCAGGAGTGAACCAGGCCCTAAAGCGCGAAAAAAAACCATCTAGCCAAGAATTAATTGATCGGTAATTGATCGCTTACAATCCGAAATCTATGGAACAGCAAATTTTTTTTTTTGCGGTTCCGTGGCTGGTGTCATAGTGTAAGTTGCTCAGTGTGGCCATCCACATCGCCCCTTTCACTCCTGCTTATGACTCCTGAATCAGCCTGTATATGCGGGAAGTGAAAAAAAATCGTGCATTCTAGTCTCAACTGTTTCATAATATACATCCAATGATAAAGATATAAAAAAAATACAAAAAGGTATGTCTTAAATTGGGCACGTATCCAAGTCATAAGCATACGAGCGGTTAATTCAACTTCCACGAAGTGCACATAAAAGTTAAATAAAAACTCGTAAAAATCTGTGTACCTATTATCAAAAAAACTGCAGCTCAACCAAAATTATCGTCTAGTCTACTAACTAGTCGCTAGATTGCCAGATTGACAAGATTTAGACTTTTAATTTTCTACTACTCTCCTCTCGTAATTCAAATTCGGCAAAATTTTTCAACACTTTCGAATGATATTATCGAGTGAGGTGATTTTAAAAATCGGTATCACGGGCTTTTTATATACAGTTCGGGATTTTTAGTCGGGGGTTTTAGTTTGCTTCCCGTGAGGGAGGCAAACTAGCAAAGGTTCATCTGATGGAAAATGATAACCACCGCCCATAATACAAGTGGAATACTAGTAGAAAGATCGCTTTCTTGTAAGAGTCGTATTTGGTAGCAGGGTTTCAACATTTTGAAATGGTATTTTCACATGCATGGTTTCAAAAATTGTCTCGCTTTTTTCAATACCTACCTAGTCTCGACCAAAGCAGAAGCGAGATCATGAACATGACTCTTATAACACACACCTTTTGAATTAAATTATACTTACTGAATATTCCTTTGGTAGGTACCAAATGTTAAATGTTTTCACTTTAAACTATATCTAAATAAATAAGTGACAGCATAGCTAAATAATATTTTTTATTCTGTCCTCAACTACACCATACAACGGTATCCTATTATCTCGCCTCATTCGTTTTTCATTTTTATTCTTATTTCGTCTCATTCTGTATTCGTCACTTCGTCTTGTTCGCTATCCGTCATTCATTATCTTATTTGGTCAAATTCTGTAACTTGTACCTCTCTTAATAAGTCTTAATCGTTTTTCGTCACGGTCTTCCTTGGACACATTCATCGTTCTTCCCTTTCGTTTTTTGTCTCATTTACTTACGTACATTTATTTACCAGCACCGAAGGTATCGAAATAATTTTGGCGAATAAGTAAATGAGACAAAAAACGAAAGAGAAAAACTACTAATGAGTCCTTTAAAGGCCGTGACGAAAAACGATTAAGAGATAGACATGTTGCAGAATTTT
Source organism: Archips crataeganus (assembly GCA_947859365.1). NCBI lineage: Eukaryota > Metazoa > Arthropoda > Insecta > Lepidoptera > Tortricidae > Archips > Archips crataeganus. The sequence goes on along the minus strand of OX402045.1, from coordinate 16,539,586 downwards.
ACCAAAAATGATAGTGACGGATAGCGAACAAGACGAAGACGAATACAGAATGAGACGAAATAAGAATTAAACGAAAAACGAATGAGGCGAGATAATAGGATACCCATACAACCACCATAATGTGTATAGTACGAATTTTTTGAGGTGTCCCGATCTCGCCATTGTATTCTATTATGTCCTCAAGTGAATAATCCTCAGTTTATATACTTAGTTTTTATTTACATTCATTTTAATGAACGTAAATATAAGATAAAATAGCTCATTGAAATAACGACTTTATTGTTTACAGTAGAGAGTTAATTTTAATTGAAACTTTGTTTGTTTGTTTTGGTTGTTTTGGCTGCATTTCTATGACGCATTCAATGTTGAAAATATTATCTGCGAACAAAGTTTCATTTAAAATGAACTCTCTACTGTAAATAATAAAGTCGTTATTTCAATGAGCTATTTTATATTATGTTTCCGTTCATTTTAAACAGGATTATGCACTTGAGGACATAATAGAATACAATGGCTTTGTTCGAAATGTGGGATGCTAACGAAATCGGGACACATCAAAAAATTCGTACTATTCTATACTTATAAAACAGTTCTATGTCTAACTGACAACGCAAAGCATAAACCGCAGCAGCAAAAGACGTAAAATTATGCAGACGAGAGCATCATAAATGTGAGCTATGTTCGCCTCCGAATATCTCTAGAGTCTAAGCCGCGGGAATAAGCCAGTAAGGAATATGGGACATAGGGGAGACCGGGGACAAAACTAACATTTTGCACTTTTACCTCATTATCTGGTTAAGCGTAATATTTTTGATGAAATTAATATAGCTATCTATAAATTTCGTTCATGCTCTTCAAATTGATGTCTTTATTTACCTAATTATTACTTATTTTGTGTGAAAAATAGGGACTTAAAAAAAATTCGCCTGTTGTTACTTTCGACCCCGATACGTTGCCGAAAGTAACAGGATAAAGAAGTATTTTTAAATATGAGATGAAGTATTAAATTAATAAGTTATATATCAGAAAACATTGAATGAGCAAAAAAAAAAATATTGGCACTTTATAAGTATATGAAAATATTGAAAAAGTATTTTTTTATGAAAATATTCAAAAAAATAACATTTTGTTAGCATTTATTGGCAGTCTAGGAAATGCCATGTTTTTTTGGCGTGACAATTATTTTTTCTATTCAAACTAAGTATTTGGTAACAGTGTTTGTTTCGGACACACACAGTTTTCATCATCATGTCTGTCTATGTTACTTTTGTACCCTGCCACATTTTTGTCAAAAAATTAAAGCTAGCCTTGAAGTGGAACGTGATTGACACAAACGAACTCAAACACCGTGTAATCCATTTAATCAAGAATGACTATACAAACATTCATATAAAAATCATTCTTTTAATAATATGAAAACGTGACATGAATGAAAGTCAAGAAAGTTATTTTTAGTTCGTGAAATCACGTTTTGTCCTCTAGCTCAAAGTAGCAGCGCGGAGCACCGACAGCGGCTGGATGCAAGTAAGAGGGGTGGAATCGACTGTCATATGACTGTAGCGAAGAGGTGTTTCGACTATTGGATAAAACTACAGAGCCTTTGCTACTTTCGACCCGCTGTTACTTTTGTACCCGGTCTCCCCTACATCCCTTTAGCACAGAGATTCTAATGTCGCCTGCATGGTCTACAGGATTTTCCAAAATTTTAACACCACTTGCAAGTCACTTTTATTTGGACTACTTTCAAATTATTATGGTAAAAAGCCTCTTGGCTTAGTGGTTTGCCCTATGACCTCTTAAGTAGAGGAAGTGCATATGAATTTTACCATGAGGTTTAGGCGAAGGCAAGCATCGTGGGGAAACCTGAATGCACCTGCGAAGTGATTCAATGGTGGGTGCTTGTGTGAAGTTTCTAATCCGCACTGAGCCCACGCTCAAGCCTAAGCCCTCCCATTCTGAGAGAAGGTCTATTATGCCTAGCAGTGTGACGTATTTGTATTGGTCGGAGATGAATTTTTAGGGTACCTACTAAAAATATTGTGTAGATACATCTTGCGTAACCTACGTATACGATAGGAACCTTAACATGAAGCCTTTCGCAATAATAATAATGATAAAGGTGTAATAAAGAAGAAATAAAAATCGGATTGTTATGTTTCAATCTTCGCTGTTGTTTATAGTTTTAGGTACATAACCAATTCGCTCGCATAGAAGTAAACAACGCAAAGCAAGATGAACTTTTTAAAACAAATTCAATTGTTTACTATTGCATTCATTATGGTCATGTACTTTGCTAATGCTGTAAGTACCTATTGAAACAAATATTACGAGTAAGAGCCATATCACACTGGTGATTTGCGATCGTATTAGACGCGGAGTTAACGCGCAACGAATTCGCCGCGAATGCACGTTTTCGTCGCGAGCGCGCAGCGAATTCGCCGCATCTATAGGGATGGGACGCCATGATGTACAAAAACTGAAGTTGGTTAAATAGATGTTGTTACGTGCGTGAGTGTATAGTCGACCAAGAAATCAAAGGCTATTTTCACTTACAAGTCAATCTGACAATCAGCCTTATTGTTTTTATTCTGTACCTCTACCATGAGTTTATACTAGTTTACGTGACCGTACCTACTCGCTAGCGACGGCGTAAATTATTTGTATGGAGAATTGTACAGCGCCTCTAGCGGTCACTTACGGAAGTACAATTCTCCATACAAATCATTTACGCCGTCGCTGGCGAGTACGGTCACTGTAAACTAGTGTAAACTCATGGTAGAGGTACTGATGTAGGAACTGTCATAATAAATGGTAAAGCACTTACTTGGTCGACTATACAGTCAAGGAAACTCAATCGCGTACCAGGGTGGAATCATTTCACAACCATTTTCAACGTTGCGCATTCGCCACGAATCCGTTGCGCGTTCGCTCCGCTTTTATACGTTCGCAAATCGCCAACGCGTATGGCTCTAAAAGCCAACTAGAAATAAATTACTTGACCATTGATATTGATTACTGCGGAGTTTTTCAGATACAAAATAGATCTTGTAACTTCACGATCCGATTTATAAACTAAATAAAAGCACTTTAGTACTATTATATGTAAATTCTGTGATAGTTAAAAAAGTTTCCGTAAAATTTTCAGTGAATGTTTTTTAACTATGTGGTCGCTAAATTGCCTCTGCCTTGATAAGGGTTAATCTTTGTATTCTATTGTCCCCAATAAATCTTGCAGTGTTCTAATTGTGGAGCTCAAAGCCAGGCCAATGAAGGAAGCCAAGGGAAACTCATTAAAGTACCTCTGCCCCATGGAAAATACATGTACCGCATGCGGACCATGGACTCTCCTTATTAGCACAGCATAACGACGACGCCTATAGATTAGCATAAGCAATCTTAGTATCCTTTCCTGTCATTTGACTTGTCAACTACTTCATTCATGTGGTTCTTCTACAACAGGCGAATTATCCAAATGTCTATAAAAAACTACAAAACGGCGGTGTTCGCTCCACCACGCTGGCCATTGAAATACAAAAGATCATACACCAACTTAAGGAATCCAAGGTGTTAAAGAAAAAAGAAAATTATAAAAGCCTTCTGGATGAAATGAAGAAATTTTTTCACACAACCACTGTAAAAGCTCGAGGCGGGTGTCCAAAATCAAAAGTATTGAAATGCAGAGGTTAAGCATGTTCAGACTGAACTGAGAGCGTAAACATGATAAAATAAAAATATTCAATGAAAATACATCACCGGTTTTTATTTACACTACTCAAAAATTTAAATTACTAGACACTTTGATACTTACGATATTATATCAGCAAACTACCTATTTAATACCTAATGATAATGACGGTCAAAAATTGTACTTATCAATAATTTCATCTATCTTCTATTAAATAATAAACCTTTATTTTTTTTCTTGTTTACGACACCGAATAACACAAAACGCTCTACAACAATCAGACTCCATCTAAATGGCCATATGTAGGTACCTACCAGGAGATCATCCGAAAAAATATTATTATTATTATTCGCTAGTCAGTTAGTTCTTTTCAAATATAGATCTGTGTTTTGGAAGACAATTTTGCTAATGTCAAGTAAGTAAGACAGTTTTAACCTTTTCGACGCATATATCAGTACCTCTACCATGAGTTGACACTAGTAACTCTACCATGAGTTTACACTAGTTTACGTGACCGTCCTCGCTAGCGACGGCGTAAATTATTTGTATGGAGAATTGTACAGCGCCTCTAGCGGTCACTTACGGAAGTACAATTCTCTATACAAATCATTTACGCCGTCGCTAGCGAGTACGGTCACTGTGAACTATACCTCTACCATGAGTTTACACGTCGCTAGCGACGGCGTAAATGATTTGTATGGAGAATTGTACTTCCGTAAGTGACCGCTAGAGGCGCTGTACAATTCTCCATACAAATAATTTACGCCGTCGCTAGCGAGTACGGTTACGTAAACTAGTGTAAACTCATGGTAGAGGTACAGCACCGCAGGTTCAACGCCAACGACGGATATATATGAGTCACAGTGAGCAGAGCGATAGGTATCTACCTGCATAGGTACATGCATTTTTGTAGGGACCAACTTCGCGTTTGACATTCCGATGTCATGTCTTGATGTTTGATAAAGCGTTGAAATAGTAGATTGATAACCAAGGGTGGTGGTACTTTAATAGATCGAGGGGAAATGGGTAATTTCACCCGAGTTAGACACTCTACTTTTCATTTCGACTGTGAGGAAAGTAAAATACTACAAAAAAATGAGAATAATAATAAATTGAATTTACTTATAGCCAAGCTCCAACCTTTTCGCCCTGGCCACTTGCCACGGCCGAAAAATCGAGTTGGTCACGACCAATTAAGGAGCTTATAGGTATACTAAACTGGAGGTTGAACGCCAAACGAAGAAGTTTTGACCTTTATTACTTATTTATATTTTTCTTTAACATTTACATTTTCTTTTTTTTTTCTTTTTCATTTTTTTGCTTAACCTAACTAAAGAAAGAGATAGAATATTTTCGTGACGTAATAAAGATCAAATTTCTTGTTTCAAACGGATGTTCGGCGTACAACCTTCAGTGTTGTATATAAGCTCCTTGGTCACGACGTGCGTCTAGACGGCCATGCCGAAACGTGAAAAAAAGTGTCATTGACGTAACAGAGGCGCTACTACGAAATTCGAAAATCGAAGTTCGTATCGTATTATCCCTCTCATTCTCGTGTCAAATCATATTAGCGTGAGCGGGACGGCACGAAACGAAGTTCGAATTATGCACTTCGTGGCAGGGCCTCTTAATTATCTTCGACTCCATGGCTAAACGAAAAATTAAAAAAAAAATACTTTCCACCCTAGAGATGAAAACGCATTTTTCCATCTACCCATGAAAATTTAACTTTCCAAACAGGAGAGATGAAAAGGTTAAAACCTGTCGACCGTTGTTTGGTAAAAAATACTGACACACCAGTCTTATGTCGGGTTATTAACTTATTAGCCATCAGCCAATGAATATTTCATGATTGACCAGGAAAACATTGACCGATGGCCAGGGTGCTCCGGCTCAAGCTCCCATCCCCCTGGACGGATCCAGAAGGGGACCGCAGCTCTTGGGCATACGAGGAGGTTACGGACAAGCATATCTTCATTGATGTCTTCGAGTGCAGTTTAGTTTATTAGTATTACACTATGTACCTAACTAAGACCTAAATAGTACTTAGTTTTTAGCAAGAGGTTTTATAGGTGTGTTAACCTCTTTTTATTATTATTATTATTATGAAAAAACTTAAGACTCTTTCTCTCGACCTTATTTTAGCAAATCGGCTATCAAGATTCAAAGAGTGACGTGAAAAATAATTTCATACCTGTCAATGTAAATCAGTGAGTATTTTGTAAAAAAATAAATAAAAAAATATAAAATAAAAATGTATTCAAACGATTTTCGCCCTTACTTCATTCTCATAAGGAAAGAAGAAGAGAAAGGTGACAAGTTCGCGAGAATCAATATGGAAGTAAAACACAAGGCGACATCAGAGCCGCAGAATCCGTTCACAAAGAAGACAGTTTACACGCAGACCTATCCCACAAAGCTGGTGCCTGCTGCTCCGCGGAAAGCCTGCTGCTATTATTGCTCCTAAATCTTTGACTCCTACATATTATGCAAAACAGGCCGGAGGGTCTCGTCAAGCCAGACAATAAGCGACCCCTCATGCAATTACTCTGCGTTGTGTGGACCAAGAGCCTCGGAAACGTGTTAGGTGCTTCCATGAGACTGATATCCTGCCACAAAATGTCTACGAACGTCTACCTTTTCTTTTTGCAGTCTTATAGACATTTAGCCGATTATCTTGTCGTTGACTTAACCGATTTGGACAAGACGCAACAACAGAGTAAGAAGAGCTTCGATGGTGGATCTGGGAACTTTTTTTAAGGATTATACTTTATTTTATTAAAGGTATATTATGACAATACTTTTGCTTTATAATTCTTTACCTGTTGATGTTAAAGGTAAATAGGAATTTGATATTTAAGCAAATTTTGATCTAGTGAATAAATCCCCTGTACTACAGAGGTGTTCTCAAAACAACCTATAATCATAAAGTTGAAATAACTACTTAGCATGAAATTATACAAAAAATATAACTATTAAAAGAATTTCAATACTTACCTATCTTATTTATTTTAAACTAGCCTTCCGTCTGTTGGTTTATTCTACTTTACTATGGTGCAAAAATTAATAATTAAATAATGTGGGTAAATCAAAGTTTGTCTATCACAAGAACTGTCATAATTATGTTTAAAATAAAACGGTGTCACTCTTGCTGTACGAATCAAGTAAGGCGGACGTATCATTGCTTCCCAGTAACAAATAATAAAGTACAATAAAAGTATTGCTCATATCAAGTTCAATTTCTTCTTTTTAAACCCTAACCTCCTATACCGTCCGCAGCTTCGCCTGCGATAAATTAATTTTCCCGCAGGAAAAGGTATTTCCCGCGGTAAGAAGTAAGCCTATGTCACTCAGTGATAATGTAGCTTTCTAACGGCAAAAGATTTTTTGAAATCGGTCCAGTAGTTTCGGAGCCTATTCAATGCAAACAAACAAACAATCAAATATTTCCTCTTTATAATATTAGTATAGACAAAGAAATGGATATTGTTACCTAATGCTAAAAATTAGAACAATATACTTAGTCAGGTAGTCAACATACTCGTAGAGCAGCTAACGTTTAAACGAATTAACTTAGATATGAAGTAAATATAGGTACTATCGAACCATTTTATCGTTGACCTACCGTAGAACATTCTCACAGTAAGTTTCATAATGATTTCTCTTGTCAAGCAAGGTGACGCCATTATGACTTTTTCTGCGAAAAGGTTCCACTGTGGATCGATGTTACTAACAGCGCTGAACTACCGCAGCTCTGCCTTCGTGTAGCGCTAATCGCATCGCAGTTCACAACTATGTGACGCATCCGATTGAACATTTTTTTGCAATCGTAAAAGAATGACTAAGCTGAAAATAAGCATAAATTGACTTGTTATAGAGTCTTCATTCGCCATGGCATTAGACGAATACACGCGCTAAGTAATATTAAAACAAAAACTGTGCCCGACGGCGTTATTTGAACGAATTATTTGGTTAGTTTTTTAGATAAATGGAGTAAAGTAAACATACACCATACTCATTATCACAGTGATCGTATTGCTTTATCTCGATTATCAAGCATCTTCCTTGCCTACTGTGCAATCTGCGATTAGACGGTCGTTACAATTAATAAACGAAATGTCGTCGCAAGAAGACGATGCTCGGCTGGAAGCTAAAGATCTACTGGGGAAACAAAAAGAGGTGATGTAATTTTTGATTTATTCTAAAACGGACTTATCTTAAGAGATAATACTAGATTAAGACTCACTCGCTAGATTGCACTGAAGTTTATTAAAAGTCAACGCCGACACGTGGATGGAGATTTGAGCGCTCTAGATTTTATGTTTGATAAAATTAGTTACCTACGTTTGCTGTTATGATTATACTTTTATGGCTTGTACGATTATTTAGATGTTAAGATTATGGTAAACATAAAGACGGATTCAAGCCAGTGCGTTTTCTGAATATGCATGAAATAAATTTTGAGAAACTGTTCCGTTAAACCTACTAAGTAAATATTAAATAAATAATCTGCAAAATAATCGTGTTTCTAAAATATTCACAAAATCCACAAAGTAAATAATTTTGATTTAACCCAGAATTTTAATACTTAAGTTCATTGACTCGAACCTTGTTAACTCCTAAAAGGTGTGGTATGTGATATATCTGTGTCAGGATACGTACCTATATTACTTAGTTGCATGCTAACAAGGTACAGTTAACGGCAAAGACATAGGGATATAGAGTTAGACGTAAAATCATAAAAAAATAAATACGATTGCACCATATTAATGACTTTGTTTCATATTTTGAGACTGAATGTGCCCACAGTCCCACGTTGTACGATTCGTATTCATAAGAACTTGGTTTTATTGTGTTGGGAAATTATTTAGATACTTACTTAAAACTAAAGTGCGAGACGAGCCACGCACAGTGTAGGGTTCCAGTCTGTCAAATATTCAATATTATCAGACGGGTGTTAATTACTCGTATGTTTCAAAGTTTTGGCACATAGCGGTGATAGTTGCGTAGAGGAAGAACAATTGTTACAATAAACAAAAAAAATCAAGTTTATTTTTGCTACTTTGTCGCCGTGATTGATATATGAGTGTGCCACAATGTGCCACAGCGCTGGACCAAACATGGATGTCAGCTACATCAACTTTGCGAGGCCTTGACTGTACTTTTTTTTACAAGGCCCTCATACCATAGGCGTGATACCGTCGGCGGTCGCGCACGTTGCTGACTACTGACGCCGCCGCTTTACCTGTTGTATGTTTCTCAAAAATTAAATGAATCTACTTAAGTAGTGCGCGGATCCACCGCTACACTCCGGGGAAAATCATAATTTTACATAATTTTACTTTTATGTACCTATCTATTTGACCAAATAACAGCTTTCTAGTACTAACAGACTCTGAGCTTAGCCGCGGACGGACAGACAGACAGACGGGCAGACGGACGGACAGACATGGCGAAACTATAAGGGTTCCTAGTTGACTACGGAACCCTAAAAAATAGCCTACGACCTATTCTCAGACCTACCGAGTACCAATAGAGAAAAAAGTTTCATAAAAATCGGTCAAGCCGTTTCGGAGGATTTCGATAACAAACACCGTGACACGAGATTATTATACACCGTGCAATTTTAGTGGTTGTTTTCCCGAAACGAGGTGATTTAGTTTCGATTGTACAATCGATTTATAATTACTATTTTGACTAGAGTCAAAAATCCAATTGTGAAAAACGAAAGTCGAAAATGACCGCAAACCAATAGTAACGCTTCGTTGGTACCTAACCTATCGTACGATCGTACGCTACTTGTACCAACGAAGCGTTACTATTGGTTTGCGGTCATTTTCGACATTCGTTTTTCACAATTGGATTTTTGTTTTTGACTCTAGTCAAAATAGTAATTACTAGCCCCTAGCGTTCAATAAAAAGTGAGAATGAGTATGTTATAAACAACTTTTACTAAATGTCATTTTATTTTTCGACATAGTCACCTTTTTGCATAATACACTTAGTATATCTTTTTTCTAAACTTAAAATTCCATTTTTAAAAAAGTTCTCATCTTGAGTACTTAAAAAATCTTGTACTGCAGCGACTACCGCGTCGTCGTCTTCAAATTTCTGGCCTCTCAGGTATTGTTTCAATCTCGGAAATAGGTAGAAATCACTGGGAGCGAGATCTGGTGAATACGGAGGATGCTTAAGGATATCGAACCCAGCATCACGAATTGCAGCCATTGCAACGGCGGACTTGTGTGCCGGGGCATTGTCCTGGTGGAACAGCACAACTTTCGAGTGTTTACCTCGCCGTTTTTCGCGGATCTCATTGCGCAATGTTGCTATTTGTTTGGCGTATAAAGTGCCCGTAATAGTGGCTCCATGCTCGAGATACTCAATCATTAATACCCCTTTACCATCCCAAAAAACAGAGCCCATGACCTTACCGGCAGATGGGCTCACCTTGAATTTCTTCGGAGTTGGAGATGATGGCCTTTTCCATGTCATAGACTGCAGTTTCGTTTCTGGGTCGTAATGATGGAGCCATGTTTCTTCCATTGTTATAAATCGCGCCAAAAAAAGTTCCCGGTCTTGCTACATCAGGTTCAAAGCTTCTTGACAAATCTCTAGTCTAGTTTGTTTTTGCGTGTCAGTAAGCATTCTTGGTACTGTACTGAACTCGTTATATAGGTATTATTTTTTTTTTGAAAAAGTTTGAATAACAATCCTTGTTTAATGACACCGGTCAAAAAGAGAAAAAAGAAAAAAAAGAAAAAATGGGATTGACAGGAGGGATGTCAGGAATAAAACGGGGATACAAAAATAATTTTATCCAAAAGGAGAAAAGTGATCCTTAGAATTTGATCCGCGATTGTGTGAGTGAAGTGTCGTGTGGTGTGTGTGTGTATTTTTCTACGGTTATTTCCTCATACTTTCCACAAACGCGACGACTTGAAATAACTATGAATTACGGCGTTGGGAATTACGACAACGAAAACTTTATAAACAACAGTCGATTTATTTACCAATCATCATATAGCGAGACCGTATAAAGCTGAAGGAAAGGCTTCGCCTAATCAGAGATAACTAAATTTGGTTTCCAAGAAAGCAGCATCGAGAACTGTCAACTTGATGTCTAATCTACGGGACATACGAGTGAAGTTATAATAATAACAAACTTGTGATAATGTGTTTGGGATTAAATGACTATAACTCAGTGTCTATTGAATCGGGAGTGTTCTAATAATGAGAATTGTGTAGAGAATTAAATGGTGTATCAGTGTGAAGTACTGCCGTGAGTCAAAAATGATATTTCGCAGGATAATTTAACTATTTTCAGAAATAGCGGGAGCCTAGAGGCGCGTGACGTCAGCTGTCATGTGGAGTAGAAGAATAGAAGTCAGGAGTCTACGTCAATGGTTGATGGAGTGAAGATCGAAAGGAATCATTTGACGCGTAAGTCAAAATACTGATGTCTTATTGGGGAACTATGGGGAATTTAGATAATGGAGTAGTGATGAATTACATACAAATATGACAGGGATCAAAGTGACGACTGGAAATTCAACAATAATTTATATCTTAAACCAAAGTATAATGGACTTATTTCCAGTATATTATTATATCCATCATACGTCAGATATTGAGACTATTGGACCAATATAATTGACATCGCAGGAATATATGATCTACGAAACCTCCTGAACCATATCAGGATTGAATAATGATCTTGATGCAATATTAATATATAATTTGTTTGGCATGGATATCCATTCATTGGATATGACGACGGGTTCCTGATTGGAGTTCTGCTGAGAACTGCGAGATGCAGTAAGCTGTGAGGAGAGCTGCTGGAGTATGGAGATGCAGACTTCGGGGCTGTATGCTGGGAACGCGATGCGTTTGGATCATAATCTTAGCTAAGTGTCTTTATAATTTTATTCAACGGAGTAGTGTAAACTTATAGTATATTTTAATCAAACGCGATCTTAACTTAAACCTACCGGGGTTGACTCTCGCGGCTAAACATTTATTGAAATCATACATATAGAACAAAACTACATAGTAAGATAGATGTTTAAGTCAACGGAATTTAAGGTTCAATTTTAAACAAGATTTTGATGACTGACAGTTAATGTCAAGATGAGTAATAGGGTTCTATTTAGCTAATACAAATAAACATGACAATAGGTTTAAATATTTAAATTTTAGAACAGACCAATTGAATCTTTGTTTAAATAAATTAGAATGTCTATTGGCATTTGATATCGAGAAACCACTTTGGGTTGAGCTATACAATGTTTTGAATTGATTTTATTTTTATTGTCTTTTCTCTTGGAATTATTATTTAAATTTAAATCTTTTTGAAATCCGAAAGGAATTATCGTCGATAATTGACAGTGGATCTGAACAATATTCTGACTGAGAACCTTGAGCGTTTATGTTGTCATACCTTCGTCTTGAAGTAATATTTGAAGTGAATATTAGCTAAGCTACTGAGGACCTTGTCTTGGAATAATAGTTGAATTGAATATTATCTGAACAACCGGAGATCTTGTAACCTACTGGGGAACCTATCTTCGATAATACCACAGAGTATTTAAACAGTGAAACAGTTGTACCTTCTAGGTAAGAACTCCCAGTATAATTTTAATAGGGTTTATTATTATTTAACCTTGTGTTTTTATTATGAATTTATTTTTGGGAAGTAATTGATCAATTACTGATAGAAATGGATAAACGGCCATATTATTACTGTTTATTACCCTTGTTGTGTTACTATACAAGTCCATTTAGACTTATGGTGTATTGTATTATTTATTTTATTTGCTCCAGTGAAAGAATACTATTTTTCAAAATTCATCCCTTGATTTTGGTATAAAATCTGTTAACGTATTAGAACCTAGAATGGGGTTTCATAATACTTGAGACTAAATTAAATCACCAATACTTACCAGTCCTCAATATTACCCTTGGATTTAGTCAGACCAGTATAGAGAAAGTATTTCCCACACTTCTATCCGTACTATTACTCTGAGAGTGGGGAAGTGACAATACTGGTAGGCACAAATGCCAGTATAGTTACGACCGACCAAGTGAAATGGTCCTGATAGCACGCAGTTACACCATCACGTACCATAGTACAGACGATACAGTTGCGATGGCTAGGCTAAGCAACGGTTGATGTGAAGCTTTCATTATGCGGTCTGTAGATTATCAAAATTATTATTTTGGGTGCGAGGATTGGCGATATACGTATGGTCTCCAGGGGCCAATTCTGCCTCTGGCATGCTGAAGGTTGCCCCCTAGTGTTCGGTCTGACCAATCGGCACGTAGTGATTATGCGTAATCCAACGGGGTGTCTACTTACTCGCTCGGCAATAGGTGTCGTTAGTGAGGTTGCGGCTAAGGATAAAACGTCCCTCGAGGCGATCCGTGCAGAATTGGGTGTCTTAGGGAGGTACGTGGGGGGAGGCCAATTACTCGATCTGGGTTGTAGACCAAGTAATGGAGCGTCCTTCAGCTTACTCATACATTAATCGAAGTACCTTCTTATTATACTAGAGTCTAAGGGGGGGAACAGAAGTAGTCTCAAGTGAGTAGGGTAGTTACTCCGTGTAAATTTTAGGAGTAATGAAATCCTTCCATAGGAGTAACTACATTCTTGTTTGTCCTCTTACTCATTTGGTGACCGATACATACGATCTATAGACGGGCGACGTAGCTTGTTATTCCCTTGCAATGGTCATGGAAGGCTCGAGGAAAAGTGACCAGTAAGGTGACGAACTTTACTGGAGAGAGCGGGGAGAGGGCTCCTCCTTTACGAGTATAAGACCATATTTCTATATAATGTCTTCTAGGGCAAATAAATAATACTAATTATTAAACCTTTGTCCATTTCTGTCTGAGGATTTATATTTAAGAATTTATACATATATTCGCTATAATCTATCTATTTACATGAATATGTAAAGTCTAATAGTTCACCTAGTTGTGAACCCCGGTCACTAGTATTATTTTAAAGGGATACCACAGTGTAGGAAATTATATAATAAACAGACGATCACGCCAAAATAAATAAATATTATCGGAGCCTAAGGCTTAGCACAGTACCCAACGCGCAGATACCTTTTTCATACCCAAGCGTTCATGTAAAATATTATGCACGCTCCCCGTTGAAATCTTTACATTTTCAACAATAAAACGAACCGTGACACGACGATCCGCCAAAACTGAGTTTTCGACTTTTTTCACAATTTCTTCAGTTACTACTGTAGTAGGGCGTCCGGAGCGGGGGTCGTCCATTGTCGATGTTCTTCCACGTCTAAATTCGGCGCACCAACGTGCGACTATCGAATACGGAGGAGCATTAGACCCTAAAGTGTCCCGCAAATCCAAATTGACTTGGTCCGTAGAAAAATTTTTCAAACACAAGTATTTGATAACGGCGCGCAGTTCAATTTTCTCCATTTTCGCTAACGTACTCAATAGCATTGCAAAGTAATTACCGTATATTTTTTTAAACAAAAGACAGTTAGTTTTTTTTTTTCATAGCTATCAGCAAGATAGATTAGCTTTACCGGCCAGTATTTAATTTCGTAATATTAAAAGAGTTTGCATCTCATTCTCACTTTATATTGAACGCCCCTCGTATAAATCGATTGTACAATCGATACTAAATCACCTCGTTTCGGGAAAACAACCACTAAAATTTCACGGTGTATATTAGACTAGCTTTTGCCCGCGACTTGATACGCGAAGACAATATCGTTAGTTGTTTGAACGAAATTTGGCACACAGGTAGTTTAATAGGAAAATGCAAAGTTCCCGCGGAATAGGAATACCTAAGTGAATTCTATGGCCGCAAAGCCGTGGTGGCCTAGTGGTTTGACCTATGGACTCTTAAGCAGAGGGTCGTGGGTTTGTGCCCGGGCTTGCACCTCTGAGTTTTTCCTAATCCATGTGCTAAATTACGTTTGAAGTTGACCATGAGCTTTACAGTGAAGGAAAACATCGCGAGGAAAGCTGCACACACCTGTGTAGAATTTCAATGGTGTGAAGTTCCCGAATCACTCTGGGCCCAAGTCCTCTCGTTCTGTGAGGAGGCCTGTACCTGATTGAAACAGACTTATTTTATCCCAAGAAAGTGCAAAGTAAAGTTCCCGCGGGATAGAAATAACTGTATGACCTATTTTGAAAATCACAGCCAGTGTAGCTTTTTATTAGTGTTTTTTTTAATCAGGCCCTAAGTTCAATTCACTTATTTCTATCCCGTGGGAATTTTGCATTGTCCCGTAGAAAAGTAGCCTATGTCAATCAGGGATACTGTAGCTTATTATTAGTGAAATAAATTTTTAAATCAGCCCCGAATTTGGATTCGTTTACTTCTATCTCGCGGGACTTTTGCATTTTCCCGAAGAAGAGTGACTTATAACAATCAGGAATAATGTAGATTTCTATTGGTGAAAGAATTTTTTAGAATCAACCCGAAGTTGAGTTCAGTTTTTTCTATCCCGTGGGAATTTTGTATTTTCCCGAAGAAAAAATAGCCTATGTCAATCAGGGATAGTCATATCACATAATATTGTTACGAGCCGTAGGGTTCGTTAGATAGATAATACGCCTTTAACGTAAAACTAATTTAATTGAACAAAAGGGAATCACTTGCAACACTAAACTTATTCGCTTAAATCACTTAGTAATCACTTTGATCTCTCTTCGATGTTTATCTCTCGGTATCGTATCCAAAACTGACTGTGTCGGAACCTTGTCCGCCTTTATATAGGTCCAGTGAAACGGTCCACAAAGTTCGAGAACATTCCAGCTAGAACTCTCTGGCCCATACGTCTAGAATATTCCGGAAACAGGATTATCTGTCTGTCTCTTTCACGAGTACGCTATGCTATCTCGCTCACACACTTTCTAGAATGTTCCGGAAACAAGATCGTCTGTCTCTCTCACACATATAGGCTATCCTTGTCACACACCTTCTAGAATGTTCCGTAAACAAGATCGTCTGTCTCTCTCACACATATAGGCTATCCTTGTCACACACCTTCTAGAATGTTCCAGAGACAGGTGGACTGTAACTTGGCCTGAAACGGCCTGAAAACGGGTTTTCAGGAAATGGTGCCATGTGACAGTTAGTGTCCTGAAACGGCCTGAAAACATGTTTCAGCCTGCTGAAAATAATGCTAACTTGGGATAATTTTTGATTTACCGTTATGTGTTAGGACTTCTTCCAGAACGGCCTGAAATCAGATTTCAGCCTGCTGAAAACGACTGCAAGTGCTACTAATTTCATAAAAATGTTTTTGCGGGTTTCTCGTGGACCCATCTCCGTAACACTGCCCCCTCCTTAGACATGCTCGTCCCGAGCATCATTAGATCCATTGAAACGTGCCAAACGATTCACATGCACAATCTTGGGCAGGTTCCTGGCATTACCCGTTTTCTTTATGCGATAAGTTACATCATTAATCTTCGTAATTATTGTGTAAGGACCGTCCCAATCAGCTTGCAGTTTGGGAGATTTTCCTTTACGTCTTACAGGATTATGAAGCCAGACGAGTGAGCCTTCTTCGAAGTTCACGTGATGCATCTTCCTGTCATATCGAGTTTTTGTCTTTTCACTCATTTTGCTTTCTGACATCCTGACATGTTCATGGATTTCGTACAGTTTTTCTCGTAAATCCGCGGCATAGTCTGTTATACTCACCGGTGGATCTGGGACTCTTCCGGTGATTATATCCGCTGGCAATCGAAGCTGCCTACCATACATGGCAAGAGCTGGAGTCACATTCGAGCTTTCATGTACCGCAGATCGATATGACAGTAAAAATAACGGAATATACTTGTCCCAATCCTTCTGATGGCTATCAACTATCTTGGCCAGGTGTCTTTCCAACGTTTGATTAAACCGTTCGACCATTCCATCTGACTGTGGGTGGTAAGGCGTAGTTCTTGTTTTGTGAATTCCCATTATTCGGCACATTTCTTGAAAGAGTTGGGACTCGAAATTTCTTCCTTGATCACTGTGTATCTCTAAGGGTACCCCAACTCTACAGAAAACCTCGTTCACTAGTACTTCGGCTACGGTCGTTGCTTCCTGGTTGGGAATGGTGAACACTTCAGGCCACTTCGTAAAATAGTCCATCACCACCATTATGTACTTGTTTCCTTTTTCAGATACCGGGAAAGGTCCAGCTATGTCAATTGCAATCCTTTCCCAAGGAGTACCTACGTTGTATTGCTTCATCCCAGCTCTACTTCTGGTCTGTGGTCCCTTTACAGCTGCACAAGCTGTACATTTCCGGCACCAGTCTTCTACGTCCTCGCGGCAGTGTATCCAATAGAACCTTTCTTTTATTTTCATCAGGGTCCTTTTTATCCCTAAATGTCCACCCGATGAACCATCATGAAACATTTCTAAGATATCACGGATCTTGGATCTTGGTACAACTAGCTGTAAATGAGATGCATCACCACTAGCATTTTCCCATTTTCGGCATAACACATCGTTGTGCAAAACCAGACTGCCCCATTGAGCCCAATAACTCTTAGTTGTGGTGCTGGTGTGGGCGATTTCATTCCACCGTGGCTTAGTATCGGAAGATTTCATCCAATCCAATATTGGCTTAATGTCGCTATCTTCTTGTTGCGCCTTTCGGATTGCCTCCCCACACCAATCCGGACTAATGGTGTCTGTCCTGAGTAGCCTCACGTGAGCGAGTTCTTTTCCCTCGTGCCTCACGCAATATTTGCAGTCAACATCACATGGCCTTCTGGACAGAGCATCTGCATTTCCGTGAGATTTGCCCTTGCGATGCTCAATCGTAAAATCATACTCTTGCAGTTGTTCAATCCATCGAGCCACTTGTCCTTCCGGGTTCTTGAATTGTAGTAGCCATTTCAGTGCAGCGTGATCAGTTCTCAGATGGAACTTACGTCCAAGCAGATATTTGCTAAAATGTTGTAGCGTCTTTACAACAGCAAGTAGCTCCCTCCGGGTGACACAGTAGTTCCGTTCTGGTTTCGATAATGCCTTACTGAAGTAGGCTATAACTTCTTCTCGTTCGCCCTTAATTTGGGATAGTACTCCTCCAATGCCAGTCCCACTGGCATCTGTGTCCACTATGAATTTGTGCTCTTGATCAGGATAGCCAAGGATCGGAGTCTCACACAGGCGATTCTTCAGCTTTTCAAATGCTGCTTCACAATCTGCGTCCCACATAAACTGTCTTTTCTCTTCGGTCAGTCTGTGCAAAGGTTTCGCAATATCAGCGAAGTTTTTCACAAATCTGCGGTAATAGGAGCACAATCCTAAGAAGGCGCGCACTTCGGTTTTATCTTTAGGAACTCGCCACTCTTTTACGGCAACTATCTTCTCCGGGTCAGTTCGAACTCCATTTTCAGATATAAGGTGACCCAAGTAACTAACTTCCTTTTTAAAGAACGAGCATTTCTTTGGGCTTAGTTTTAGATTAGCTGTGTGCAATCTGGTAAGTACTCGTTGCAGGTTCCGGATATGATCATCAAAATCCTTTCCAATAATGACCACATCATCCAAATACACTAGACATGCTTCTCCAATTAGTCCTGATAGCACTCTTTCCATTAATCGTTCGAAAGTGGCAGGCGCATTACAAAGACCAAATGGCATAACTTTAAACTGCCACAGTCCTTTGCCCGTGGAGAATGCCGTCTTCTCTTTATGACTCGGATCTATTTCCACCTGCCAGTAGCCACTTTTCAAATCTAACGTGGTAAACCATTTTGCCCCGCTAAGTGTGTCCAAAGTGTCATCAATCCTTGGCAGTGGGTAACTGTCCTTCTTTGTGATATCGTTCAAACGGCGATAGTCGACACAGAACCTCAGACTGCCATCCTTCTTTTTTACCAAAACCACCGGAGAGCACCAAGGGCTGGATGACGGCTCAATTACCTTGTTTTGCTCCATGTCAGTTACCATTTTCTGTATTTCACTTTCGTACGCGACAGGAACTCTGCGTGGTCGGAGCCTTATGGGTGATTCCGTTCCAGTCTCAATTCTATGTTTGACTATGCCAGTCCTTCCTAAATCTCCATCATTAATTGCAAAAATATCGGAAAATTGCCGTATCAGATTCCTTGCTTTTACCATTTCTTTCTTTGACAAGGTCTCTCTGCACGTCTCAAGTATAGCAACCAGTCGTTGTTCGCTACTGTCATGGCCTTGTGAGCTTCCTGAAGCAATCGTTCTTTGAGAATCGTAGACACCTTTCGACATTGCACCTTTTAGGACGATTTCCTCTAAGCCACATTTAAAGATGCCGCTCTCTAAGTCAATTTTGCAGCTATGCTTCTTCATAAAATCTAAACCAATGATGCAGTCATCGACTATGTCTGCGATCACAACTTTGTGTCGGTAGAAGTTTCGACCAATTTTGAAAGTAGCGACACTCTCTCCTCGAACGGTTATGTGCTGGCCAGTAGCTGTCAGGAGTTGAATATTGCCACGTGAGGTTGGGTATCTCTCGCCAAAAGGCTTCAGAAGCTGGTACCTGATTACCGTGCGCGAGGCTCCGGTATCTAAAGTTAACTCGCATTTAGTCCCATTGACTTCGCCTTCGATGACTAAAGTGTTCCCATCTTGAGTCTGAGAGATCATGATTTTTGGGGCCGTCCTCACATTACCGGCCAGCACCTGCCCCGCGGTCCTGGCGTTTATTCGTTTCCCTGCCGCGTTTCTGCGGCAGCGCCGGTTACCACATCTGCAGCTCTAAAATCACTGTGATGGGTTTCTACATCACGTCTGGGGTCTTTTTTAGGGCATGAAAATCTCATATGCCCTACCTCCCCGCACGCATAACACGTAGGCCCGCTTCGCGGTTTCGCTTTGTCCGTCACACCTCGGACGCGATAAGACCGATAATCCCTGCGAACTGCCTCTACTTCTAATGCGTGAGTGAGTGCATCTTTTAAGGTCTTGTGATGACCGAGACTCACAGTTGTCTTCACTTCACGGTCTCTAATGCCATCTATAAATGCCTGCACTAGCATGCTGTCCACTAGAGACGGTGAAGACCGGTACGCCTTTCTAACCAACTTCTCGATTTCCAGGCACCATTGCTGCAGGCTCTCATTACCTAGCTGCATTCTGTCCTTCAACTGTGCTCGGTAAACGTGTTCCAGGTGGGAGTCACCATAACGCGACTCTAGGGCATCCTTCAGGCGTTCTAAAGTCACTTCTCCAGTCATAGTGTCTAATACTGTCAAGGCTTGATCCCGCAACCCTAACATAAGGGCGGTTACCGCTTGTTTATCGGTCCAACCGTTCGAATCGGCTACGGTCTCAAACTGGAGCTTGTAGGCCCCCCAAGAAGAAGTACCGTCGAATGGGGGCGCTTTTAGTTTGCCTGCAGGCGCACCAGAGGTCACAACTCCGTTAGACTTTAAACATTTTAGCTCCTTTTCCATACTTAAAATTTGCTTGTCGTGCTTTAAAAGTCTGTCGTCGTGCTCTTCTACCTCTGTTTTTAACTTCTCTATTTTCTCCTTGAATTGCACGCCGATTGCCTTCAAGTGCTCTTCTAAGAAAGCCCGAGTGTTCTTCTCTTGACGGTTAGCCTGCTCTTCTTGACGTCGAGCCTGCTCCTCCTGACGTCGAGTCTGTTCCTCCATTAAGCTACGAGTTTCCTCTTTTTGACGGCGAGCTTGCTCCTCCATCATGCGTTGCATGGCCAGTAGCAGACTGGACTGGTCTGTATTTTCGCTTATGGCGCGGTTGTTGTCAAAACTTTGACGACGAGCGGCGTCACGTGCTGCTTGTGCCCGTGTCTGCATCGCTGGCGCTTCTCCGCCGGACTCCTCCTGTTCGTCCCTCGGTGTTATAGGCATTTCTCTATCCCACTTCTGACACCAAATGTTACGAGCCGTAGGGTTCGTTAGATAGATAATACGCCTTTAACGTAAAACTAATTTAATTGAACAAAAGGGAATCACTTGCAACACTAAACTTATTCGCTTAAATCACTTAGTAATCACTTTGATCTCTCTTCGATGTTTATCTCTCGGTATCGTATCCAAAACTGACTGTGTCGGAACCTTGTCCGCCTTTATATAGGTCCAGTGAAACGGTCCACAAAGTTCGAGAACATTCCAGCTAGAACTCTCTGGCCCATACGTCTAGAATATTCCGGAAACAGGATTATCTGTCTGTCTCTTTCACGAGTACGCTATGCTATCTCGCTCACACACTTTCTAGAATGTTCCGGAAACAAGATCGTCTGTCTCTCTCACACATATAGGCTATCCTTGTCACACACCTTCTAGAATGTTCCGTAAACAAGATCGTCTGTCTCTCTCACACATATAGGCTATCCTTGTCACACACCTTCTAGAATGTTCCAGAGACAGGTGGACTGTAACTTGGCCTGAAACGGCCTGAAAACGGGTTTTCAGGAAATGGTGCCATGTGACAGTTAGTGTCCTGAAACGGCCTGAAAACATGTTTCAGCCTGCTGAAAATAATGCTAACTTGGGATAATTTTTGATTTACCGTTATGTGTTAGGACTTCTTCCAGAACGGCCTGAAATCAGATTTCAGCCTGCTGAAAACGACTGCAAGTGCTACTAATTTCATAAAAATGTTTTTGCGGGTTTCTCGTGGACCCATCTCCGTAACAATATATAAGCTTTTGTCGGTCCTTAACTAATTACTTACTTACTCCTCTCATCCACTGAAACTAATGACTGATAGAGACCCCTTGAAGGGATAAGTTCACCTTTGTACATGTATTTCAACGTTAATAATGGTGTCAGTGTCATTACTTTTCGGTTTGCTTAGGAGCATTATACGGAATCACGTGTATTGGCGAATTTCAAAGTGACTCTACGCTACGAGTATATACCTAACGCCTACCAGCCTACGAGTCTACTTATGACTATGACTATGACTATGACTATGCTGAGCTCAACGACGATTGCACGGACGAGGTTCGTTTAGATAATCCCACCCCTGTGTCTAATTAGGTGAAGCAAAATACAAAGAAAACAACCGATAGATGGAGCGAAAAACCCACTTTGTTTAAGACAACTTAAGTATATCGTCATTGTAATATGTTATGTATTTTAATAAAGTTCAACTTCACAACGGACTATTTTTGTCTGCTTACGTAACCACCAAAAATTTCAATTTGACCGCATTTCAAAGTTCTTAGTGTGTCACTGCACTCTTTATCGTTGCAATGTTTTATGCCTAATCAAAACTCTAATAGCCTAAGTAAATAATTTTATTATGTGAAAATATATTTTACGCTTTTTTTATAAGGCACAAGCTTCGATGGTTTCCGTGAAATTCCGTGCCACCAAATGGTTGCCATTATTAATACCGAGTAAAAACGCCGAAGAATAAAAAACAGTCATTTGAGGGAGAGAGAGAGTATAAATTGGGCCCCACTCAGCATAATGTTGTGGCAAGCCACAACGCTGTTTTTCAGTGGGACCGTGGAACCCAAAAACCAAACCCTTTTCTTTTCCGAGGTCCAACGTCATATGTTTACGAGTACCTACTACAACATTATTAACCGACTTCAAAAAAAAGAGGAGGTTATCAATTCGTCTGTATGCTTTTTTTTGTATGTTTGTTACGCGATTACTCCCTCAATTGTGAACCGATTTTAAAAATTCTTTTTTTGTTTGAAACAGTATACTCCTGAGGTGGTCCCATTGGCACCAAGTTAAGATCTGATCATGGGATCCTAGAGAAATCGAGGGCAACCTTCAAATTTTACAGGCAAACCTATAGTGATTTTAGCATTTTTAGTATCAAGTGAAGTATTTGCATTCAGAAAGTATCATTTGGTAAACTGGACCTGATGAAGAAGACCGTAGATGGCCAACGGAACTCCTCAACGGGTTAAATCTTGCAAGTTAAATTTGACCCACTTCCCGGTTTCCAATTGAGCTGAAATTTTGCAGACATGCGTGAATTGGATGACAATGCAAAATAATTATGACATGGAGCTGATCTGATGATGGAGCTGAAAGATGGCCATAGAAACTCTGTAATAAAACGATACGACCGCATTGAGTTTGAGCTCATTTGATTTGTCTTGACGAGTACTTTGATCCTAGATGGTAACTAGGGTCTGAAGATGGAGTTGGAAGGTGACCATAAGAACTCCGTAATAAAACGACATAACCCCATCGAGTTTGGGCTCGTTTGATTCGTCTTGACGAGTACTTTGGTAACCAGGATCAAAAAGTACAGTCAGCAAAGAGTGCCTGTTGTATCGCATAATGTTGATCATTCTAAAATTTTCTGGCGAAGAATGTTTGGCATACTGTTGAAAGTCCTAAAGCATATTTGTTCGTCCTTATATTGATAACAAGAACATCGAATTACCTACGTTACGTTTTATTACTAATATTAATTCGCCAAAGCAGTCCTAAGAATTGTGTTAGTTATTCACCTAAACTATAGTAAGTAGGTATGGCAATAAAAAATACCTACAAACCACCTCTCGCTTAACCTTAAGTTATCTTGCGTCCCGTAGAGTGGGAATTCAGACAGTTCAGACAGCGGAGGGGGGCTCGGGGGGCGAAGCCCCCCGCAATAAAAAAAAATTTCAAACCATCCCCCATTTAACCTGGTTAGGTTCGTTAGTTACCTTGCGCTCTTCAAAGTGATATTAGAGGGGGGGCTTGGGGGGCGGAGCCCCCCGAAATAAAAAACCTGTCAAACCGCCTCCCGTTTAACTTACCAGATTCGTTAGTTATCTTGCGTCCCTCAGAGTGGAAAATGAAGCCTTGGTACTGGAAGGGGGCTCGGGGGGCAGAGCCCCCCGTAATAAAAAACACCTTCAAACCACCCTCTGTTTAAAACCAAACCTGTTTTAAACCCTGTTAGGGGCGGAGCTGGTTAGGTTCATTAGTTATCTTACGTCCCTCAGAGTGGAAATAGAAGCCTCGCTCCAGGAGGGGGGCTCGGGGGGCGGAGCCCCCGCAATAAAAATACTCTTAAACCACCTCCCGTGTAACCTGGTTAGATTCGTCAGTTATCTTGCGTCCTTCAGAGTGGAAATAGAAGCATCGCTACCGGAAAGGGGACTCGTTAATACTTTCAAACCATCCCCCGTTCAACCTGGTTAGGTTCGTTAGTTACCTTGCGCTCCTCAAAGTGATACTAGGTGGGAGGGGGGCTCGGGGGGCGGAGCCCCCCGCAATAAAAAACCGTCAAACCGCGTCCCGTTTACCTTACCAGATTCGTTAGTTATCTTGCGTCCCTCAGAGTGGAAAATGAAGCCTTGGTACTGGAAGGGGGGCTCGGGGGGCGGAGCCCCCCGTAATAAAAAACACCTTCAAACCACCCCTTGTTTAACCTAGTTAGGTTCGTTAGTTATCTTACGTCCCTCAGAGTGAAAATAGAAGCCTCGCTGTAGGAGGGGGGCTCGGGGGGCGGAGCCCCCCGCAATAAAAATACTCTTAAACCACCTCCCGTGTAACCTGGTTAGATTCGTCAGTTATCTTGCGTCCCTCAGAGTGGAAATAGAAGCATCGCTACCGGAAAGGGGACTCGTTGGGAGGAGCCCCCGCAATAAAAAATACTTTCAAACCATCCCCCGTTCAACCTGGTTAGGTTCGTTAGTTACCTTGCGCTCCTCAAAGTGATACTAGGTGGGAGGGGGGCTCGGGGGGCGGAGCCCCCAGCAATAAAAAAAACCGTCAAACCGCGTCCCGTTTACCTTACCAGATTCGTTAGTTATCTTGCGTCCCTCAGAGTGGAAAATGAAGCCTTGGTACTGGAAGGGGGGCTCGGGGGGCGGAGCCCCCCGTAATAAAAAACACCTTCAAACCACCCCTTGTTTAACCTAGTTAGGTTCGTTAGTTATCTTACGTCCCTCAGAGTGGAAATAGAAGCCCCGCTGTTGGAGGGAGGCTCGGGGGGCAGAGCCCCCCGCAATAAAAGTACTCTTAAACCACCTCCCGTTTAACCTGGTTTGATTCGTCAGTTATCTTGCGTCCCTCAGAGTGGAAATAGAAACCTCGTTACCGGTAGAGGGGCTTGGGGGGCGGAGCTCCCGTAATAAAAAATACCTTCAAATCACTTCCCGTTTAGCCTGGTTAGGTTAGTTAGCTGTCTTGCGTCCCACAGGGTGAAAATAAAAGCCCCGCTCTTGGAGGGGAGGGGGGCTCGGGGGGCAGAGCCCCCCGCAATAAAAAATCTGTTAAACCATCTACCGTTTCACTTGGTTAAATTCGTCAGTTTATCTAGCATCCCTCAGAGTAGTAATAGAAGCCTCGCTACTGGAACGGGGGGCTCGGGGGGCAGAGCTTCCCGCATTAAAAAAATACCTTCAAACTACCCCCGTTTAACCTGGTTAAGTTCGTTAGTTACCTTGCGATCCTCAGAGCGTAAACAGAAGCGGGGTTTCGTTTACTGGCTACGCCTACGCATCTTTTTTATACCAATACAACTAAAAAGCCAAAAATAAAAAATTTTAAATAAAAAATAGAACCGCCTTCAAAAACGCCCAAAAAAATATTAAATAAAAATTTAACCGACTACAATGAGCATTATAATCTTTCTACTAATCTGTTTGAAGTCGGGCCTCAGCTCGAGCCAGCAGGAGTGGACCTAGTAATTAAATTAATAAATAAATATCTCGGGACAATTCACACCAATCGACCTAGTCTCAAAGTAAGCAAAGCTTGTGTTATGGGTACTAGGTAACGGATAAATATACTTATATAGATGATACATACTTAAATACATATTAAACACCCAAGACCCGAGATCAAACATTCGTGTTTTTCATACAAATATCTGCCCCGACGCGGGAACCGGACCTGGGACCTCAAACTTTATAGTAGTAATTTATCTTACCTACCTATTATCCCTATTATACCTACTATCTGTTGGGCTTCTACCACTCCTGCTATCTCGTGCTGAGGCCCGACTTCAAACAGATTAGTAGAAAGGTATTATAATGCTCATTGTAGTCGGTTAAATTTTTATTTAATATTTTTTTGGGCGTTTTTGAAGGCGGTTCTATTTTTTATTTAATTTTTTTTATTTTAATTAAATAATTTGTTTTCATATCGATTAATAGTAATAGTAATAGTAATTTCAGTTATACATATATTATATTTTAAAACATAATTATTATAGTTTAAAAGATACTCTTAGATAGATAGATCTTTGACAGACGGACGGACGATCGGATTCGGAGCCTAAGACCCAATTTTGTGCACCCAAAAGTACGAATGGAAAAAGTTACTTATTAGGTATTTAATCCCTCGAGTGGTCATAAAGCCGGCCTGTGAGTACATACTATATATATTTATGTGGTAGGCTGTATATGTTTACGTTTGAGGAAAAAACAATAAAACATTCTGTAGGTTGCAGATGTATTTTAGTCACTTACTTTTGATTATAGGTCATGCTTACTAACAAAATTCAGATGTATGTATGTATGTATGAAATATATTTATTCATAAAAAGTTACACTTTCATTTAAACCATGCCCCGCAAAACTGCTTACGCAGTTTGACTGCAGGTAGCTCGCTTTATATAAACATAGCTTGTAAATTATTAAATTAGATTATACTTATAATACAATTAATTTACGTAAATGGTTACAACGTATTTAACAAGTGTTTTTTTAATATACTCTTAAATTTAGCAAGTGAAGGCTCACGTCTTATGTCCTCGGGTAAACTATTAAGTAAATACGGAACTCGTTTTTTTAACGTTCGATCTCCATAGTAATTTTTTACCCTGGGTATATCAAATTTACCTTTAGACATTAACCGTGTGCCAGTTTTATGTTGCACCAAATTAGTGAAACGATCCTGTTTACTATGATTGTTTACAAGTAGAAGATATTTATGTTTCAGGCTAGCCGGTAAAATTTTACATATGCCTTACTGTTATCAAGAATATTTTTGATAGCTAGGTGCTTGTAGGTACTCACATGAAATAATTTACTTTACTTAGCAGCAAGAGTATTATTAAAAAAACCGGCCAAGTGCGAGACAAACATGATTTTTTCCGTTTTTATAGATAATGGTACGGAACCCTTCGGGCGCGAATCCGACTCGCACTTGGCCGGCTTTTTAAAGTTCATCATTTTGTATTCCACCTTTCAAGGTGGTCAAAAATATCTGAACACGACCGTGTTGTCAATGGGTTACGTGCGTGTTCATATATTTTTAAGCACCTTGACCGCTCCGATGTTCATGATGGCGACTGTACCTACGTTCAACGTTAAAAAAAGGAACGGAATGAATAATAATATGGTGGTTGGATTTTTGCATGATAGCATACATGTATCGCATCGCACAGACTTCGCTGTCTTGTACGTGGTGGTGTGTTATGGATAATTTTGTAAATAATTAGATAATACAATAGTGGGTCAACTGATATTTTGTTAGTCAAGTTTTGTGAACAACGATTAAATTTATTAAGTAAACACTACTTTCTTCGCCGAAGTCGGTTTAAAACAAGAATATGTATACTCGTAGTTTTTCTACTTTCATAAAAAATAAAAGAGTACCTAGGTCCTACTTAATTGAGAGAATGTTGAGAAAAATAAGGTGGTTGGGTAGTTTAGAGGTTCTTTAAATGTTTACTGGCTAACATTAGTACGTCATTCACGTGTTTTGCAATAGTTTGGGTGCTCGGTTTAGAACGAAATCGTAAAAGGTTCAAAACGCGGTAGGATTTTGTGAGCTGTTTGTGATAGTTGGGTCAACTTGAGTCTGTGTGGCATAGATTATGTATCGATTTATGTGGAAGTTGAGGAGGGCAGGTCTGCATGATAAGATGTAGGTATTCTGCCGTCGTAAGAAAAAGGGGCACAACTAGTATTTTTTGTGAAACAGAAAGAGCTTAAGTGCACACTTGATCTTTGTAAACTTATGCTGTTTCTTTTTTGAGCAAGTTTGCAGTTGTGCCCATTATAAATACGACGGCAGTATTTATGTGTCGCACAAATTTAATTGGCATGCAATGTGGTAGTGGAAGAGCCAAGTAAAAAGATTTGCAGTTCATATCAATGGACCTCAGCAAAATAAGTGACGCTGCGCCTGGTTCAATAATTATAGGTAGATAAATGTATTCACCAATTTTATGCAACTGTCGAGAATTGAGTTAAATTTAGGGTTACAATAAGTATTAAAGGAGTACTTAATGGCCAAACAGGTGCATAAAAATATCTAAATTCA
Source organism: Archips crataeganus (assembly GCA_947859365.1). Classification (NCBI taxonomy): domain Eukaryota; kingdom Metazoa; phylum Arthropoda; class Insecta; order Lepidoptera; family Tortricidae; genus Archips; species Archips crataeganus. Next base: position 16,511,703 of record OX402045.1, on the reverse strand, counting down.
GAACCCGAACTAGTATTAGTTAGCCTGACAATATACAGGGTGATCAATCCAAATGGGTCAATACAGAGAAATCAGAAACTATGAGAGATAGCGAAATCTGTTCCTAAGAACCATGACTTCGATTTTAGTTTTAACTAAAATGACATTAAAACATTTTTTTTAAGTCTCATAACCGGGAATTGAACCTGGTCAAAATTTCTTTTATATGTAGTTTATTTGTTGTTATTGTTGAAGTTGGGAATCGTAAGTCACAATAAACAAATTTCTTAATGGAATTTTGTTTAAAGAACTGAAAAATAATTAATATAATAACTTTATTAAAGTAGATAATCAAAATGGTGGCATTTTCCTGGATGCAAAGATTCTTAGGTAATAAATTTGAAATAATTTGGCACGCCCGCTGAACGAATGTGTTCTAATTTCAAATAAACACAATTTGTATTGTATTGTATTATTATCGAAATAAGATATGCATAAGTAGCTTATTCAGATAAATTATTAGTCATATTGATGAACTAATGATAATATTTTGCAAATTATTTATTTTCTGGCTAGGGTACTCTAGGCATCAACTAATAACAAAACGACATGCGTTTACTTAGGCACAGAATTTTGACCAGGTTCGGTTCCCGGTTATGTATGAGAGTTAAAAAAAATGTTTGAATGTCATTTTTGTTAAATCTAAAATCAAAGCCATGGTTCCTAAGATCAGATTACTCTAACTCTCATAGTTCCTGATTTCTTCATACTGACCCATTTGGATTGATCATCCTGTGTATAGAATCGTCTACGCATATGTTTTAGCAGATTGGTCGCTTCATTATGTATTTTATGTATGTTAGTTTTTGATATTGCCTGCACAATTTGTAAAGTAGCATTCATAGATTAGTTATACTTGTAAATATAATTGCACGCTATAGCTTCGTGGAACCATTATTTCATCGAAATCCGTGCAGTTATGTCAACGACATTGTGAAACGCGCAAACTTTCGCATTTAACAAGGTTAATTGAGAATAAAACATTAATTTCTGAAATACTTAAGTTAAAACAGTAATTTAAACTGGAGCTCTGAAGGATTTGTAGTGACTTCTTTATGCGCCACGAGTAAGATGAGAGTTAACGTTGAATTATTGAGGTAGTTTAAGTGAATAGTTTTTGGAGTGTTTGAGACCGGACGTGGCGCGCGCGGTACCGCCGCAGCCCGCACCGCGCACCGTCAGTGGCGCAGTAGCGCGTGCACAGACGGTTCGCGCGCTCGCGTGCGCCCGCGTCCATACCCACAGATAATGCAACGCGTAACTTTCATAATAACCGAACAAATATATTTGTTATAAAGCTGTGTTTAAGAAATTTACTACTATTAAATCTCCGAACTCAAACACGATGGAACATAAAACAGAGGTTCGTATTTTCTGTTGATTTTAATTGGCTTTAAATGGCATTAAAAATTGGCTTTGGCGAACTGCGCGCAGTTTAAATCGTGAAAAGTAACTTTTACTTATACCTTTTCTTAATTACTTAATTGTCAGTACTATGTCGTGCTTTTGATATTATTAATATTCCGAGAACTGATAGACATTTTACGACACGTATTTTGAGGCTGCGTAAAATTTTGTTCAATGTTTTTATCTATAAGTACAAACGGTATCTAAACAAACATAGACTACCTGGCTGCAGGTTAACTGGGGCTTAACTGACTACCCTTATACATATGCAACAACTTACCGACAAATTTTTCGTTGTATTTTTTTTTCAGCTACTTTTAATACTTATTCCTTTATAATGTCACCTTAATTTTCTTTTAGTATTTTTGGAGATATCAGGATAAGTTCTAGATCCGACAACATATCGAGCTTATTTAATTTTTATTCCTCGGATATAAAATGTAAAAATATTCAACTTGCTCAATAAAAATAATAGATGATTATCACATTAACAGGCTCATCTTTGCTTTTTCAGTGTTTAAAGTTTTAATAAACAAATGTTATTAGAAAATATGTAGTTAAATGGGACTTAAAGCGGTGCGTCAGAGCCCCAATTTTGTGTATTCTTGTTGTGTTTACTATGCACATTATAATATCTAATGTTACTTTTTTACCCATTATTACCGGAAACCCGGAAAGTTGTTTTATGGATACTTGCGCAGTAAGCGAATTATATGATAGCGGAAAAATCACAGAACCAATAATAAGAGAAATATAAATTATATCGTGTGCCATATATCCTTCCACTATCGATGTCGCGTTCTGAGCTCGCATAACCTCTTATAATTATTTATTTGGGAAAAAGCTTGAACTGATGAATAGATATAATCTGAAGAAGAGTTTTTCAGGTCTTTTTAGTCTTTGCGGCATAATTTAAACTACATCAATGTCCAAATTATAGATCGGCTCCTTGAAATAAATCTAAGTAAACATGCGTTTATCAAAGGATCAATAATTTATTGTAATTTTAGTAAGTAACTATTTCGAAGAAATCTCCGAAATATCATATGTAAATATTAAATATTCTGAAAACTACTAATACAAAAAAGTAAAAAAAAAGCTCCTATTTAAACGGATTAAAAGAAAATAGCTTTCATTAAAATCGTTTCATCCAAAGTTACAATACCACAACTAGACACTCAAACAATCAACTTCAATTATATAACATCCCCGCTTATGTATCGAGAGTTAAGTACCTAATAAAATAACTTTAGCCGGATGCCAACTGCGTATCGGACTTGCGCGCTGATGGTTCCATCCAAATAAAAAAATTAAACAGCTATAGGTACTCTTGAAATTTCATTAAAAAAAGTTAGTTTAGCGCTTGTCAAAATAAAATTGAATATAACATGTAAACGCTCCTTTATTACGTACGGAAATCGTTGGTTTTACATTTTTTCGTTTACACTTGTGTCGTGAGGTCTAAGAAGTTCATAAATCTATGTCAATGGGAAGTACAGTCGACCAAGTAGGTGCTTTACCATTTTTAATGCCAGTTCCTACATCAGAATAAGAACAATAAAGCTTACTGTCATATTTATTTGTAAGTGAAAATAGCTTTTGATGTTTTAAGCCGTACTACTGACGTAGAACCTTTAGAGTGGTAAAGGAATTTCTTGGTCGGCTATACTCTATAGATTTGATACCTACGGTTTTGTGCTGACAAAAATATTTTTCCAAAACATCGTATCTTTTGATTACGTGGCTTTACAAATAAACTTTAATTACAGTTGAATAGACCTTATATTATATTTCAAATTAATTTCAACTACTTCTACCCGTTTTTGAGGAAAAAATGGTGACAAACTGACGCACGCACATACCGTCGAAGTGATCTTTTAAGGGTTACATTTTAATTCGTTTAAAAAAATTGTACTTGCTATAAAGGCTAAATGAAAGCGAAATCACGATCGCGTCCTTTGTGTAACCAAGGATGATATAGACTGGATTGGCAGTCGCCATAGTACGGATCGGCCGCGGTTTTTGTAGTTCGATTATTAAATCTAGATGGCGCTGAAATATAGCCAGAGGCTTTGAAGGCAAAACAATAAGACTACAGATTACTACAAATGTATTATTTTTCAAAAATATTGCATATTAAAACATTAGTAGTAATATGAAACATCTGTAGTCTTATTGTTTTGCCTTCGATGCCTCTGGCTATATTTCAGCGCCATCTAGATTTAATAATCGAACTACAAAAACCGCGGCCGATCCGTACTATGGCGACTGCCAATCCAGTCTATAATCATCCTTGGTGTAACGAAAGTTAGTCATACAGGGTTATTTTTAATTCACTGACATCCTCTTAACCCTGAATTCCTATCACTCAAACAAATGTTTTTTGTTCTACGACTTTTTAAAATGAAGCACTTTTTCCCATACAAATACACAGAGTATCGTAAAAATAAGAGGTAATCTCAAATTTTCAAAACGTTATTACAGCAAATATAAGTTATGACAAAAGCCGTAAAACTAAAAACATTTGTTTATGTGGTAGGTGTTTAGGGTTAAAAGGATGCTAGTGAATTACAAATAACCCTGTATATATAAACTATACGGGTAACTTTCGTTGCACAAAAGAATCCATTAAGTTTTGTTTTAATCAAAGCCCTTAATTATGTTTTTTTAAAACGTCTCTTTTACCGTTTCATGTACGATAACCTAAAAATGCTGCAAGTTACTATCTTAAAATGGGAGTTACGTATCTTGACAATATGTCAATCAAGCAGTTTAAAATCAACCCATGGATACTTAATCTTTGCTCGATGCTCCATTCGAGGACATATCAACTTTTTATCTGATTGTACCAATCCTCAAATTAGGCACTCGTACCTATTCATTTTATCCCAAAAGAATACGGAGTTAAATTTAAATATCAAAGTAGACCTCTACATTTATGTTCACAAAGACATACCTACACACATTAAAAAAATCGTAACTCCTAGTCTCCTAAACTATTAAAAAACAATACGTAGTTCTTTCGATAGGTCCTACGCTAGTCTTAAGACGATGCACCTAGTTTTTTTTAATTATTGACCTCGGTTACTTGGCCATTCTGTTTGTTATGAAGTAGGCGATATAGTTATGTAGAGCTTGTCTAATTTAAAATGACGCGCCCCACCACCGCATTTGACATACAGGATTTGAAATATCAATAATTCAACGCAATAATAAAGTTCTGTAAACAAAAAGTGTTTTAATACATGACATTTTTACTTTCTATGCAAGAACTCGGGAGTAAACGCGAGTTGATTCGCTGTTTAAGGTACCGCAATTAAATGGTAAAAACTGATCCATTAAAGATTTGCCATATCTGTATGTTTGTCTGAGTTGTTAGCTCAGAGACTCTTCTTACTAGAAAGCATTTGGCGAGGGTGTGTATTTACAACAAATTTATAACAAAGTAATAGAAATAAATTTTGAAAAATGTCGTAGGTATCTAGGGGGGAGCAGTGGCGAAGGGTACTAACTAATAACCCGATTCCCTCCGTGTTGTCTAAACTTTTGAAGTAACCAAACGCTTCTCTTCCATTACTGCACTGCTTTTCAAGAAGAGGATAAATAGGCATGATTTTTAGGGTTCCGTAGCCAAATGGTAAAAAACGGAACCCTTATTATTCGTCATGTCTGTCTGTCTGTCCGTCTGTCCGTCCGTATGTCACAGCCACTTTTTCCCGAAACTATAAGAACTACGCTGTTAAGACTTGGTAAGTAGATGTATTCTGAGAACCGCATTAAGATTTTCACAAAAAAACTTTTTAACAAAAAATTAAACCGCCGAAAAAACTGAAAAGCAAAAAATAATACCTTTTTTGTTTGACCTTAATCTAGGTACCAGTTTGAAGACGGTGCCTCAGCACTAGCCAGGAGGAGTGGACCTATAATCGTCTACCTGATTGGCTTCTATCACTCCTCCTGGCTCGTGCTGAGGCACCGACTTCAAACTGGTACCTAGATTAAGGTCAAACAAAAAAAGTATTATTTTATGCTTTTCAGTTTTTTCGGCGGTTTAATTTTTTGTTAAAAAGTGTTTATTTTATACTTTTTTCTCATCTTTGGGGTATTTTTTTTTCCAAATTTATATAATACCAACTTCAAGGTATATCCTGTCCAATAAAAAATAATTATGAAAATCAGACTACTCTGTAAAAAGTTAGTCAATCATCCCCTGTTTTCCTACCCTTAGGGTAGGAATATTATTTCCAGATTTAAATGGGGCCACCCTTAAGGTATACGCTTTCCAATAAAAAAAGAATCATCAAAATCCGACTACTCTGTAATAAGTTGTGCTTGGTCATATAGTACAATCAGTGACTGAACAATCAATCATCTCCTGTTTTCGTACCCTTTGGGTGGGAATATTATTTCAAGTTTAAATGGGACCACCCTCGGGGTATACGCTTTCCAACAAAAAAAGAATCATCAAGATCGGACTACTCCGTAAAAAGTTATGCGTGATCATACATAAAAAAAAAAATATATATATATATATACACGTCGAATTGAGAACCTCCTCCTTTTGTTTTCGTCGGTTGAAAACTAGAAAAAAAAACAATAAATTTTGGGGGTTCCCCATACTTAGAACTGAAACTCGAAATTTTTTTTCATCAAACCCATACGTGTGGGTTATCTATGGTTGGTCTTCAAAAATTATATTAAGGTTTCTAATATATTTTTTTCTAAACTGAATAGTTTGCGCGAGAGACACTTCCAAAGTGGTAAAATGTGTGCCCCCCCCCCTGTAACTTCTAAAATAAGAGAATGATAAAACTAAAAAAAAAATATGATGTACAATACAATATTACCATGCGTAAACTTCCACCGAAAATTGGTTTGAACGAGATCTAGTAAGTAGTTCTTTTTAATACGTCATAAATCGTAAAACGCAATTTTTTATAGATAATGGTACGGAACCATTCGTGCGCGAGTCCGACTCGCACTTGGCCGGTTTTTTAAGTAAAAGTAACAATGATCTGTTACTTCCTGTGACTGTGTTTGTCTCGTCAATGTCAGTACAAAACCATTTTGGTTTTTGTCAGGCTAACTACATAGTAAATGTCCCAACGCTAAAAGCCCAAAAGATGACATCCTGTACCTCTACCATGAGTTTACACTAGTTCACAGTGACCGTACTCGCTAGCGACGGCGTAAATGATTTGTATGGAGATTTGTACTTCCGTAAGTGACCGCTAGAGGCGCTGTACAATTCTCCATACAAATAATTTACGCCGTCGCTAGCGAGTACGGTCACGTAAACTAGTGTAAACTCATGGTAGTGGTACTGCTGTCACCTCTATTGCTAGTGACATAAATCTATATATATAAAAATGAATCCCTATTTCCCTTGGTCACGGCATCACGCATGAACGGCTGGACCGATTTCACTAATTCTTTTTTTGTTGTGTTCGTCATTGTCAGGAGAAGGGTCTTATGAAAGAAAAAATTAAGAAAATTGCGCGGAAAATTAGAAAATATAAGAAAAATTACCGTCCATAATAACTTTTCTAATGTAACCTTATGGCGTTTGACATAACTGCCATGCCAGTCGTTTGACAGTTGGCGTGATTAACAGAATACGATCGTTTAAATTAAATGTACGGGTCTAAATTTTATTCATAAAACTAGCGACGCGCCCCTACTTCGTGTGGGTGTAGTTTGGGGAAAAAGAGGTAAATATATAAACTTACCACCTTAAATTATAGACTTTCTTTATTTTTCACACCTATTTTATCAAAGTTACACCCGTGCGAAGCCGGGGCGGGTCGCTAGTAATAAGATAATTACCATCAAGGATTTTAATTGTTGAGTATATGTATTGTATAACGTAGACATAGTGAGATGATTGCTTTTTAGTGTTTAAAAACACGTTACTAGTGGTCAGCAACATTACTACGAGAGTGTTACGCAATGGCTCAATAATCAATCTGCTAATCAATTTGCTCAATGGCAAAATTGAATGACAGGTGGCGAGTTCCTTTATCAATAAACTCTACTATCGACACTTTCCCCATATACTAATGATCGCTCCAAGTTTTTATTGAAAAAATATAATTTTATAGAAAGTGTAAAAATGAAATAAACTAATAAATCAATTCTCTTCTTCTTTATCCTCGTAAAGCCCACGTCAAATTTCCACTATCATAATTTGAAACTTATTGTCAATCAAGAGAAGTTGACATTTGCTTTGACATGTGTATTAAATTTAGCATGTTGGGCCTTATGAGGTTATTTTAAATATTTTATAGTGCAATGCTACTCATTACCCAGCTATTTTTTAAAATATGCTTTGTGTAAACGTTATCATATTTTATTTGTCTCCCAAATAATACAAATACTTACGAAATAATACAAACTTACAAACAAAGCTGGGGGCAATCACTACCGTATGGGAAAAGTGTCGATAGTTGAGTTTATCGATAAGGGAACTCCCTAGCTGTCATTAAATTTTGCCCCCTAAATTCCTATGTCTGATAATAAAGTTGGCATAGGATATAATTGTCGTCACGATATTAATTTATGTTAGACTGAAATATACAAAAGCGTCGTACCTTTTTGTGGATATCGCCTTAGCGCTAATAATTGATTCTATTTGCTTGGTATTTGGTTGTTTAGGACCGAACGAAAAATAGTTTATTTATAAAATTCATTTCTGGTAGCTAAATAACCAAATTCTAGATAGTATTATGTTACAAAACACAACACAGTTTTGTTAAAAAAATGTTCGGAATAAAACAACATGCTTTTAACATAATGAGGGTTTTCTATGAGAGGCTATTTGGCGCTAGTATCGTCAGGTCCGTTTGACAACTTTGACATTTATTGTTGTATGGGTGTAACGTCAAATAGACCTTACGATACTAACGCCATCTAGCGATATTCTACCTGTCAAAAAACCCTCATTGTTAGTAAGTACAGTAACGCGTTTCGGCTGTCAACATCTACGTATATAGACGACCAAGTTTTGACTACTTTTGACACATGACAGTTCCTACATCAGAAAAAAAAGGTTGATTGTCACATTGACTTGTAAGGGGAAATCCTGAACCTATGGGTGCCAATGCCAACCAAAGGAATTTCTTGGTTTACTAAACATAATTTTAGTAATTGTTTCCTTATATTAAGGTAACCGTTTGCGGGGTCCTCTACCTCCAAAACTCGATTTCGAAGTTTTTATCGACTTCCGAAAAGAGAGGACACTGACACGCGACAGCTTTTTCCACAATATTAAGCAAATTGGTAACTTTGAGGGTCACGTACACCAGCACACGAGCTTATTGATAAAATTAAAATGAACTTGTTTGTCTGACATCTTTGATGCTATTAACCCTACCAAAACAAAGCATACTGTAGGTACATTTTTTCCAAGTTTTTTAATATTAACGTTTATCCAACTTGCAACGTCATGCTCATAATATTACGTATGGAAGTAAATATGTTAGGTATCCGTTTTAAAGAACGTAATTTTTGAGCCAGTGCCAATGCAGTGATCGGATCGACTCAATTTTGCTACAAGCACCTGTCCTACGGAGCTCAGTACCTTACCTTACCTTACCATGAGTTGACACTAGTTCACAGTGACCGTACTCGCTAGCGACGGCGTAAATGATTTGTATGGAGAATTGTACTTCCGTAAGTGACCGCTAGAGGCGCTGTACAATTCTCCATACAAATAATTTACGCCGTCGCTAACGATTACGGTCACGTAAACTAGTGTAAACTCATGGTAGAGGTACTCGCAATGCAATATTGAAGTGCCGTAAGCAAATAAGTTTGCACGTTTCGTAAAACTTCATTTGGCATGTAATAATAAAAATAAGACCGGTGACGGAGGAATTTTCATTTATTTATTTAACAAAGCTAGTTTAGGTATAAGTAAGTACTCAGTATTTACTGAAAATAAAAATAATTAATGTTCAAGAATAATTAAGATTTTCGAAATGTTCGCTATTAGTGATTTACATTTTGATTTATTTATGCACCAATATAATAATTTTACCTTTCTTCAGATGTGTACTATAGCTAGTAGTAGGTATGAATCCATCCAGCAAACAGCTATAAGGCACCACTCAATTGTGAAACGCCCGCGAGGCGAAAATTCTTGTATTGTGATCGCCAAAGCGTGGCCGTGACCACGGCACTGAGCAGATGGATTTTTATCTTGGAGTTGATAAAAAGTGACATGGTCGTCAGTATCATAAATCATAAAGTAACCTGAAAAATACTTAAATATATTAGTCGTCAATTGGTCGTCAAGCGATGTCGATCGAAGCCACTAACGCCATCTTACGAAAAGCCATTATAAAATGGCTTTTCGTAAGATGGCGTTAGATAAGGTTATCCTATATTACAAAAATCCATTAAAGTTATCCTAGTACAGTCGAAAACATAATTATGTAAACAGCCATCGCGTCAAAATATGAAAACATCAACTTTAAGGTTAGGTTAGGTTAGGTTAGGTCTTAGACGGTAGCTAGGTATCTGCCGTGTAAATTAACGTTTATTTCAAACAACTACATATTTATAATGACCGCAGCTTAACCATAGACTATGCAAGCTATACAACACTTACTTACTATATCATGGACAGGGATGTTTGGACATAATTCAGATCCGCATTGGCGATCCCTAGTCTCAAATAGCGTATCTACTGTGTTAAAAAATTTAATTGTATTAAATACTTTAAATATATTTTATTTAATAAAAATGTAGATCTCTTTGAAAAAAATATAAATTGTTGAGTTTCTTGCCGGTTTCTTCTCAACAGGGTTTTTCCGAACCGGTGGTAGATTCTTCGACGTTCATAGTCATAGGAGCATCAATTGATGCCTAAATTGAATAAAGAATTTTGACTTTGACTTTGACTTAGTACAGAGCAACTCAAGCAGGGGTACTCGAACAGGTGCACAAGCAGAATAATGCGTGATCATCAGGTACGCGTTACTAATATTCATACTCACACCGTACATACAGGTGGAACATAAATGGGGACTTTCCCGAAAGTGGAGTATTATTCCCATAAACGCAGTGACATTTAAAAATCCATCATCATCCCAGCCTATACAGGGTGTCACGATAATCCGTTAAGGGCTGATAGACCTACTAATTACCTACCAGAATATCACATTTTAGGTTTAGTAAAAATCTTTTAGTTTTCGAGATATTGTCATTTTTGCAAAAATCTCGATTTTTCTCCCTCAGTTGAGATTTTCGTCTTCCACAGCCTCAAATGACCGAATTTAGTAAATCTGATTACTGATAAATATTGCAGAAAAGATGAGCTTTTAAACGTGATATTACTTTATTTTAATATTTAATCAAACTTGGATGAAAAACGACTTAAGAGGCAGTTCTCAGATATTTTACTGTTTCATCCCGTAACTTTGGTCCTCCATGGTATAAAAAAAATAACTACGCTAAAGTGGCACTGGATATTAAAAATATGCCTAGCTAATGTAGTTTACAAAATGGTATAACACTTACTTAGTTTTTCAATAATTTCAAATTTATTGCTATTTAATTACAGAAGAAGCTAATTAAATTAATCCAAATTACTAAAAAAACACCCACAAAACAAGAAATTTTTCATGTACCAGCAACGAAAATTCCCAATCTACTAAAAGCAGTGACACGCTAACCAAAAACAAAGCAAATTCGATTATCAAATTCGAATTTAAAATTTTTAAACTTAATTCGAAATTTTAATTCAACTTTACCAGCCTTATATAGGTAAACAATAATTCTGCCGTCTTCAGACTAAATGGTGGCTCACTTGATTAGCTTCTTCAGTAGTGAAATAGCAATAAATTTGAAATTATTGAACAAATAAGTAAGTGTTATACCATTTTGTAAACTACATTAGCTAGGCATATTTTTAATATCCAGTGCCACTTTAGCGTAGTTATTTTTTTTTAAACCATGGAGGACCAAAGTTACGGGATGAAGCAGTAAAATATCTGAAAACTGTCTCTTAAGTCGTTTTTCATCCAAGTTTGATTAAATATTAAAATAAAATAGTATCAAGTTTAAAAGCCCATCTTTTCTGCAATAGGTATTTATCAGTAATCAGATTTACTAAATTCAGTCATTTGAGGCTGTGGCGGATGAAAAACTCAACTGAGGGAGAAAAATCGAGATTTTTGCATAAATGACAATATCTCGAAAACTAAAAGATTTTTACTAAACCTAAAATGTGATATTCTGGTAGGTAATTAGTAGGTCTATCAGCCCTTAACGGATTATCGTCGGTTTCTGGGACACTCTGTATACGTCCCACTGCAGGGCACAACCCTCCTCTCAGAATGAGAGAGCTTGGGGCCGTAGTTCCCACGCGGGCCCAGTGCGGATTGGGAACTTCACATACACCATTGAATTTCTTCTCAGGTGAATGCAGATTTCCTCACGATGTTTTCTTTCACCGTAAAGCTCATGGTAAATTACAAATTGTAAATGTTAAAAATTACGTTACTATAATTTTTTTTTTTTAATTTATTCAAGAAAAAAGAAAATTAAGTATACATATTAATTATAAACAGCGAGCGAAAATCGCGAATGATTTATCTGTCGCTGATTGTAACACCCTTCCAGTGCATCATCAACATCATATGGCTAGATAGTAACATACTTATATTAAGGTGTTATTTTATGGTCTCACAAACAACACTTACTGTTCTAAACTACCTACTTATTTGTCTAACAACATTAATTTTATTATCTGTTTACTTTTTAGTGGGTTAATTGCTAGGTTCTCGCAAACGTTATCAGGCCATTCATTAAGAATGTGTGGAACTAGGTATCACCAGGTTCGTTTTCCATACATATTAATTAGTACATGGAAGCAGGATATATTTTGACAGGTACATTACCTTTCGTAGGTTTTGAGCTCTAATTCTATTTCTTAATAATGGCAAGTTCTTAATTTCGTCACATATGATCATCATTTTACACTTATCATATACATTCATCAATTTGCAGTAACCAAAAAGTTTTCCATCATCATTTTTGTGTTTTTTTTCTCACCCAGTCTGGCATAATTATTTTTATCATACTTAGCTGTAGTTTATAAATTTCATTTACATATGTTTTGAAAGTTCTTCCGTAGCTACTAATACCATAACTAACAATCGATTCGCCTAACGACATGTACAGGGTTATTTGTAATTCACTAGCATCCTTTTAACCCCAAACTCCTACCACTTAAACAAATGTTTTTTGTTTTACGGCTTTTGTCGTAACTTAATATTTTTGGTGTAATAACGTTTTGAAAATTTGAGATTACTTCTTATTTTTACGATACTCTGTGTATTTGTATGGGAAAAAAAGTGCTTCATTTTAAAAAGTCGTAAAACAAAAAACATTTGTTAGAGTGATAGGAATTCAGGGTTAAGAGAATGTCAGTGGATTACAAATAACCCTGTATAACATCCTCCGTGTACTAAATGGTATTTTATTTTTTAATAACGTAAGTTTGGTCATAATGGCTCTGAGTTTGTTACAAACCTTTTGTATGTTTGTAATTAGAATTACGTACGTATCATCAACATTAAAAAAAATCAATGTTTTTGCTTTAATTTAATTAGGTGGGCCTAATAATTATAAATAGATTTTAGGTGGGTGTACATCATTTACATGGCACGATATTTTCAGGTAAGTCTCTCGTTAGGTTGCCCTGTATAATTCTAGAAAGAACGCCCAGATAATATACCCAGGTGTATTTAACTAGGTAACTACGTACTTAGTATTGCGATGATGAAACTATTTATGAACAACACAAGCATTAAACAATTTAATAGTTGTAAAGTTATGACTCGCCACTGAGAGACCTATATACCTACGCTACGATAAAATTGCATTTGATGTTACCTAATACTTTGTCAGTATGACCAAACACTTGAAGCCTGCTGCTGTATTTCTCAGACTGAAGTTAAGTTTTTCTCCAATAATAATGTCGCTATATAGGGATAACCTTAAAGCGACAAATGTAGTCCCTGAAACTTCGTAAATAAAAATTAATGGCAGTGTCGCTGTTGGAGGTTAGCTTAGCTTTATCATATCAGTCTCCTTTCTGCTGTCAATTGTAACTTTTATTTGTAACGAATTTGTGCCAGTCTTTACATAGAAAACTTCGCGTGCAACTGTTAAGTGACTTGACACAGATAATTAAACGTAGCTAGCTGATCTGCAGTTCAAATGGCACCTATGACACGCTATATTTTTAGGGTTCCGTAGTCAACTAGGAACCCTTATAGTTTCGCCATGTCTGTCCGTCTGTATGTCTGTCCGCGGCTATGCTCAGAGACTGTTAGTACTAGAAGGCTGTTATTTGGCAATAATATATATATCAGTCACGCCAACAAATTGGTTAAATAAAAAAAAGTAAAAAAAAATTTTTTAGGGTAGACGTAAAGGGGGTGATTTTTTTTTTCTCGACTAACCCTATAGTGTGGGGTATCATTGGATAGGTATTTGAAAATAAATACAGGTTTTCTATAACCATTATTTGATAAAGTGAATATTTTCGGTGATATTCACTGCGAAAGTTCAAAGTAATGTCCCCCCCCCCCCCCTCTAACTTTTGAACCGCACGTCTAAAAAATATGGAAAAAATCACGTAAGTGAAACATAATAAAAACTTTCTAGGAAAATTATTTTCAACTTAATCAGTTGAGCAGTTTTTAAGTTTTTGTAAAAAAATATTTCTAAACTAAGATTGTAATTTAACCTTCATTGCAAGCATTTTTTTTCTTTATGTATATAAGATCACGCTAACAGTATCTTCTTTCAAATAAAAAAAATATATTACATCTGAAAAACAATCAACATACATACTAGTTCTAGTAGACTGCAGTAGATTAGTTACCCAATTCGCCGATAGATGGCGCTGTACCGCCGACGTTGGGACCAAAACAACTACATTAATAAAGTATGCAAAGATTTTTTCGTACTTTCTACGGAACCCTATCTTGGGCGTGTCCGACACGCTCTTGGCCGGTTTTTTAGAAATAAGAGGACTAAATACTTAGTCTTATTCCCTGTCACACACCTAATCGTGTTAAATTCAGAAAGGGTTTGAGTTGCTCAAATTCTCGTTACTCCCCTAGGCTGGTGAGGAAGGAAATGATACCTTTTTAGGGTTCCGTATCCAAATGGCAAAAAATGGATGCCTTATGGATTCGTCGTGTATGTATGTCTGTCTGTCTGTCTGTCCGTCCGTATGTCACAGCCACTTTTTCCGAAACTATAAGAACTATGCTGTTGAAAGTGTTGAAACTTGGTAAGTATGTATGTATGTATGTAAAACTCTTTATTGTACGTAAAACATGAAAATTAACAGTTAACAAGAGAAACAGATGTACAAAGGCGAACTTATCCCTTAAAGGGATCTCTTCCAGTTAACCTTTGAACGATTGACAGGACACCAGAGACAAGAGTAGGCATACAATGCAGAGTAAAAAGAGTCGAAATCAAAAGTAAACCCAAACCAATAAACTTAACATAATCAATACATAAACATACAAAGAATATACGCAGGTACACACTAATATAATATATCATGAATACAGAAGACTAATACATATCATATCAACATAAATAGACTAACTACATAAAAATTACATAAATACATTAATATACGCATATACACGTAAGTAGATGTATTCTGTGAACCGCATTAAAATTTTTACACAAAAATAGAAAAAAAAACAGTAAATTTTGGGGGCTCCCCATACTTAGAACTGAAACACAAAATTTTTTTTCATCAACCCTATACTTGTGGGGTATCTATGGATAGGTCTTCAAAAATGATATTGAGGTTTCTAATATCATTTTTTTCGAAACTGAATAGTTTGCGCGAGAGATACTTCCAAAGTGGTAAAATGTGTGTCCCCCCCTTGTAACTTCTAAAATAAGAGAATGATAAAACTAAAAAAAAAATATGATGTACATTACCAAGTAAACTTCCACCGAAAATTGGTTTCAACGAGATCTAGTAAGTAATTTTTTTTTAATACGTCATAAATCGTAAACCGCATGTTTTATAGGTAATGGTACGGAACCCTTCGTGCGCGAGTCCGAGTCGTACTTGGCCGGTTTTTAACTTTTTACGTATCTATTACACTAGTATTTATGTATTACGGTCCGCTGCAGAGAAAAGATACCCCCTTGGTTTGGTAACCGCCGTTACAGGGGGGTACCTTATCCCTGCAGTTGACTGTACTACGAATATAAGTACCTAGATATGGTTCTCAAATCCTAATACCTAGTATCAACATAAAATAAGAGTAGATACTCTGACATAATGGACTTCTCGTACCTACAACAAGCTAATTCGATTCGGCTACCTAAATGCTCAATACGATAAAATACGTCAGGATCTTCAGTCCGAGTGGATCAAAGGCAGCTAGTAAAACATTAATATTGTTTTCTTATATCGTACGTTGACGTTAGCTTATAAGAATTTTATACAAGGATGCCACATCAGGGTAAGTAAATGGTGGAAAATAGTTTGCAAAATAGTAACTTAAGTCTATCTGGTAGAGTGGCATTGTTTCTTCTAGCTAGTGTGTCAAGGTGAATGGTGTTCGATCATTAGAATACTAATAAGGAAGATGCCATATCAGGTTTGTTGTCTTGTTTGAAACGCCTAATAATTCGCCCTTTATGTTTAAACATATTTTACTCGTAACCCAAGTAACAAAAACTTCTATAACCAAGGCTTTTTATCACTGAACAGTAATATAGCAGGCCTATAATGGTAACCATTGTGACTGCTTGTACTATA
Source organism: Archips crataeganus (assembly GCA_947859365.1). Classification (NCBI taxonomy): domain Eukaryota; kingdom Metazoa; phylum Arthropoda; class Insecta; order Lepidoptera; family Tortricidae; genus Archips; species Archips crataeganus. Next base: position 16,495,439 of record OX402045.1, on the reverse strand, counting down.
AAGGTTTTCAACAGAGCATTTTGGTTCTTTAAGATTAAGTTCTATAATTTAGCTCTTAGAACGCTTACAGGACCATGCAAAAGAATATTTAAAGTGTTGCATTGTAATAGATATCAATAAAGCGATTATGGTTTTATTTAGTACTATAGATGACCTTGCTGACACTTTTATGTATCTATTTTGCACTAATAATGCGCCAAAATAACTCTTACAGTTTAGTATTGTAGCAGCATCGAAAAAACTATTACAGGATCAATCTGCACTATAAAAGTACCTTGCACGACCATTACGTAACGTGTTAGCTTCTTAAAAGCTCCCTGAACATCGCTATGGGGCTTGTTCTGTAAGCGTAATGAAAACTCTTCTATAGTACAAAATAGTACCATAGCTACTCCTGGTGCGTTGCTAAATAGCTTAAATTCTAAATATTTCTAATATGGCTGCTGCTTTTGCTATAATAGCATATTAGCAGCACGTCTGGATCCAATGTGTACTATAGCAGCGATAGTCGAGACTACTCTTTAATTTATTTATTTAATTTTAATTAAAACATAAAAATTATGAAGGCGCATTGTCAAATTTGAAATCAGCATAATGATTTTATCGATACAATTATTTTCGCAAGTGCAAGTTACGGCAGAGTTACAGTCCTTAAACGATCAACGACAGCAAATGACATAAAGCATAAATTATATATATTTTCTTGGCAAATACAACACAAAAAAATGGCGAACAAGTGTTGATAAAAAAATCACTGGAATCGGTTACGGTGAAAAATAGCACTATAAACATGTTTTGGTTACTTTTATAGAGCACATTTGTGACATAAACGTTGCAGACAGCACTATTTTAGTACTAAAATGCGTTTCTCGACACTTTTACATTTCAACTATAGAGTTAATTTATCACCGTGAAAGCCTTTATGTAATACTTATAGAATAAAACAGTGATGTAATTAGGGCCTTTTCGTGGTTTTATAAACGTTTACAATACCATTACAGTGCTAATCATGAACACTAGTTAGCACGCTCCAAATCGTTCTCAGGACTTTAATAGTACCAAATTTTGTTACTTGGGTAAAATACCTACTTGTATTCGTTATAAACTTGTGTACCCTTAGTAATAAAGTGTTAGCAGAGCCTTTACTTCTAAGCAAAATGTACCTAATGCAATGTGGAGTTTTATTAATATCTACTAGATAGTTGATCCTTAGTTGAATTGATTTAATTTTTATTAATGAACTGAAACAATTACTTCGCTCACCCGCGACCTTATAATTATTATTATTATTTTTATTGCAACGGCAATAGAAATACACATTATAATGACAACTACCTACAAGTAAATTTGCTATAATTACTTATATTCTACTGAATTCCGAATTTTTATAACTGACTTGGAAATTATTTAAGCATATTATTTAAGCTACGAAGCTTGAGGTCTCTGCTTCGAGTATAAACTTCGAACCCCGGCCGGGCAGATATTTATGTAAAAAATACGAATGTTTGTGCTCGAGTCTTGGATGTTTAATTATGTATTTATCTATATGTATAAATAAGAACTTAAGTTTATCCGTTGTCTAGTACCCATAGTACAAGCTTTGCTTAGTTTGGGACTAGGTCAATTGGTGTGAATTGTCCCGTGATATTATATCATAGTTCTCTATTAATATATTAGAGTATAGTTTATTCCATTGCAAAAACAAACCTAAATGAATTAAATAACCTATAGGTATGTACTTATGAACAATTAATAAATATAAGTAAGAAAAATAGAAACTGTTCCTAAAACTAAAAATTTACAATTAACATTGAATAATTACTTGTAGGTACTTTATATATGTATTACATTCGGCAGTTATTCTTATAACAGATTTATTCTTTATAAAGAACCTACCCTAGGACTCATGAGATTATTTTTCATTATCATGAGCCCGTCCTTTTTCTTGCAACATTGCACACAAACAAAATAACGTTGCGCAGTATTTAATCGTTTGTGATTAAATGGCATAATTGATAAAATTTTAAATGTCGCCTGTTTTATTGCGTAAATTGCCTAAAATTATTGTAAACTTAGCAAACACAATGTGGGCGCTAGTCGCCGCTAGCGTTACGGATCCTTGACAAATTACAACATAATGCCATTTAGTTCCATCAGGCCAACAACTGGCTTATAATAATATATTAAAATGAATCCTGAAATCGAGCGATTGTAAAAACTACCAAAATCAGATGAATGCTGTACACGCGTTGTATTTTTAATGTAAGAAACATTAAATAAATTTTTGAGTAAGAAAAATTACAAGCATTTTTGCTGATTGCATTTTCTGTTGTGTAGGATTTTTATCTAACAATTCTAATTTAACTGCCGCGGCAAGTCAAGATCAATGTTGGCTTAATTCGTTCCTTCCGTCCTTCTTGTAGCCCACTTACAATTTGTTCGTGAGGTACAGTTACTTATGCGTTCAGCCAGTACTCGCAATTCTTTTGTCATTCTGTCTATTGAATTAATTGATGTCCGGATTCCTAACCATTAATTGACATCATGTCACGTGATATAAGTATCAAATAGATTTGTAGACACTCATTAAGAAGATAGCTATGGGTCGTACCTATTAGGCAATGCGACAGCCGGCAGGTTGCTAGGCAACGCAAGCGGCCCTACGCTGTTCGGATGATTCCCTACCTATGTATACATATAATAAATGTTTGCGATTTTAGTGCTTACATTTTGGCGATTAAATTATTACTGAACGGTTTCTAAAAAATGTTTTTGTACGGAGGTACATACGGAAATCTTCATGTACGAGTCCGACTCCCACTTGACTGCTTTTTATATTTTCTCAACAAAGTATGATGGATAGGAGCGGCTAAGCTGTACCCTAGGAGTGGTGACCTGGTCCACTCATACGGGCAAGGTCACTGAAAGCTATTTTCGGCATAATTTAATAGTAGATCAATCGGTTACAAAATCTGCTGGTAATAATTTTACTTCACTCTATTAAATTACTTTTGGTGCAGCTCGGAACCAGTCCCTTTAAAACAATTAAGGTTGCAGTTCAAGGGACCAAAGTTACCAAAATTCCGCATTAAGCTTTCCAGGAAGAGTTGTTTGGGAAAATCAGTTTAATCAGTTATCGAATAAGTCAGCTTTACAGCTTTAAAGTATATCAGTTACTCTTTCCGAGTCCGTGTTTCGAGTAGGGGACTATAAGAATTAGTGGGCGGTTTCTCCCAAGATTACTAAATTACTTCCAATCTAGTTCGCGGCGGTTCCTCAAGCAGTAAACGAATTTGTGTCAAGTCATGTCGGGGCCTAATTTTAGATCTATATCCATCTTGTTAGCCTTAATTAACCTCTTTACTATGTAAAGTGAGACCTGTCTCTAGGAGTTAAAGATATTGATTAATTAATGGATGTGACTATAAAAAGAAATGCGGCGGCTAAGACTGTTAGATACCAGAGATGTGTGAGGAAGCAGAGCGGTGTACGAGAAAAATGTACCAATAGAAAATAACAGCGATGAGCGAGGCTATTAAAAAATAAGTACTTAGCTTACCTAATCCTGTTGTTGGATTTTTTTCTCGCTCACCGCACTCGTGAATACGCAGTCTAATTAGTCTAAGTGCACGTGAGAATACTTTACAAGGATCTTCCAAATCTTCAGATTGTATTGACGTTTGAACAAAATAAATGTACGTGTGTTCATCCATTTTTTTGCCAATAAGTGCAAGTCATGGTGCCCCCCGTGATTAAAAATAGTAGACTAAAAATTGGATCCATATGGCGTCACATACAATTACTTACACTAAAATTAAAGCGTTGTTATGACAAAATGATTCAGGTGTTTAGAACTATGTCGAGGGTAGTGCAACCATGCAGAACGAAAGGTCAGGCGACACTTTTTTAGGATCTAAGTAGCCACTAACACAATCAAAACATCATTTTGAACATAAATAAAAATATCTGCTAAGTAGTTGCATAAGATTAACTTAGCCTAGTCTAGAGGATAGATACCTCTGTAACTTTTACTTTTTGATATTATTTGAATAAAGATCATTGAGATAAATGTTTACAAGCATTTTCATTTCGTAAAACATATTGGATATAAAAATTAAGAATGACTTTACTTGTATGTATGCTAACCTTATTGTTATACAAAAAAATATTTCTAGAGCTAATGTTTTTAACAGCCTTTTTCTTGTGTTTCAGAAACTACCTTACCCGAAGGCAGTGGGGTTTATAGTAACAAATGAATTCTGCGAAAGATTTTCCTATTATGGAATGCGAAGTAAGTTTTTATTTCATAAGTCCATCTAGAAGGTATAAAACTACTTAATTCATTAATTTCCATTTCTTTCAACAATAACAATAGAGATATTGATAATAACAGGGTTCGAAATTGAGGATTTTTTTTGAATTTCATATAATACAATGGAACTTACGAAATGAAGTAATTTAATTCAGATATTTTTTTGAAGAACAAACATGAAGTTTTATAATTTGCTATGTGAAATGACCGCCTTAAGTAGGTAAACTGCATGCATAATATTCTTACATGTATAGAACGTTTGTAGAGTTATGTTTATCTTATCTAGTGAAGTTAACCGATATTAATGCGTTTTCTGTCCTACTTTAAAACCGGTTTTAATGGAGCATTTTTATTAAAATTAAGAAATTATATGTTGTTGGTCTAATCCGTTTATCAGTAAGCAAATCACTTTAATAAGTTAGCAGGTATGTCTCATTTACCCAGATGTAATTGATACAAGGCCCCGCAGTATCAAATGAAGTGCACTTCAACAAACCTTAAACAACATTCTTTATAATGTTATTGAGGCAGCACTTAAACAATCACTTGTACTTGAAAACTTTACGGTTATTGCTCTATATGGTAGTTCTTGTAGAAATATACGTCACCGCGTAATTCCTTCTTGAAACGTTAATCCCCGTTTGTACCTAGTTAGCAGTATTCTAACCGCAGGTAATCGATGTTTACATACACTTTTAATAGCACATTGTTCTTGTTTGATTGTTAATAGAGGATTTCATATCTTCATAGAATTTATATGAAGCACTATTGTTAGGAGATAGCCTTGCATCTAAAAGTAATCAATATTGTATGATTGAAGGCATACACAGGTCAACACACGTGTGGTGGTTGTATCTATTACTGTGGTGCACGCGTTATCATTTAGATTTTAGATGAAAGACAATAATACTCGTCAGAATCTTGCAGTTTTCTCAGTGAATGTATGTACATAGGCTATTAAGTACATGACCACACTAGCTCACCAAGTACACTATTGTCGCCACAAGCGCCGATTAAATGTAAACTATAAAAAATAATTACTATTTAACTGATACTAAATGATCTATTTACCTATGACTTTTTAAACCTTAATTCACTAAATTTTCAGAATTGTTGGATAAACTTGTATCACAATTAAAAAGTAAAGAATGAATGACAATGCCTGATCTTTTCTTTTGTGTTTTGGTTTCTTAATAGTCAAAGATTATCAAAACATTCCCACTAAATTAAGTAATATTTCAAAAAAATAGCATAAACTAAAGCAAAGCAATTGTACATTTAGTAGATAACTTTTAATTATTTATTTAAATATATAGCACGGTTAGGTAATATTATTAAATATTTATGAATTCAGCTGTGAAGCCTGTAAATAAATAATTATCGATGCAAAGCGTTGACATTGCACCTATATGATGATTTGGATCACCTTAACCTACCTAGAAGACAGCACAGCTGCATCTACAACTATGTAGTTATATAAGTATGGAAATTAATTATTATTAGGTGTCAAGTCTTGATGATTTCGCTTTATTGCAAACGTAGTAAGGTATTTGTGTTGTTATTTTATTTGAAGCGCCAATATATTGTAGATTTCTAGAAGGCCTTGTTAGCATAGAAAGGTGTTTAATAATATGTAATGAACTTGCAACTTTCGAAGAAAATAAATAAATTGTCCGTGACAAATGTTGTAACTTTGTAAGTGAATATTTGACTCGTTTTAAGTTTTTTAAGTGGTCGTATTTTTTATTTTATTTAGTATATACTTGTATATTGTATATTGCTCTGTGATCATACAATGATCAAGTACCGTCAAGGATATTTTTTGGCATTATTCCAAAACCTACTTAATATTACATTTTCAACATAAGCTGTTTTCAGCTTATGTTGAAAATGTAATATTAAGTAGGTTTTGGAATAATGCCAAAAAATATCCTTATAAGTAGTTTCGTTTAGTTAATACTTAAGAATAATTAATATAATTACTGTTTTAACTTTGTGATTAATATTTGCCATAAAACCCTTTGTTTTTCGTGATCAGATATGCAATTGGTCGTTTTTTTTCATATGTTACATTTTATTGATAGGTATTTCAAATAGTTGTTGCTGCTGATCTTATTTTGGTTTTAAACCGGATTTCGATTATGTGGGTAGTTATTATTGCCAAAAGAGATTTCAAAACGTGCCCAAACAGGTTTTATTGTACTGCGAAACATTGATACATAAAAAAACGAAGTTTGGGTACCATCGTAAAATCATGCTGGTATTGCGTAGCCTTTATGTGGTTTTCTCCGGACTTTACATTATTATGACGTTTAAGAAGTGATTCTATTAGTGTAATTTTAATAAAGACATTTTTTTGCAAAGATGATGATGATTGATTGAGCCATATCATATCAGGAGACCCATTTTTGAAATCGCATTTGAAAGTGGTAACAATTGTTACAAAATAACAACTTACATTATTAATTTTTCGACTAGTTACAAGATCAACTAGAGATGAATTTTCTACTACTCGTATTTAAAATTGAACATTACTTTCGAATGGCACTTTCGAATGATGTGATTTTAAAAATCGGTCCCCTCATGGATAGTGAAAATAAGGCCAAAGGTAACTCACTCACTGATTCAGTAATGAATGACCTAAAAGAAGAGCTTTATTTTAACTTAACCTAAGCTTAGAACTCATTATTAGATATACCTATTAATTTTAATTTCAATTATTGATTTCCTACTGCCGATATTTTGATGTTCTGCTGCCGTTTTAGCTCCTAGTTAATTTATAGTTACACCCTCTAATTAATCACGGCTTAATTATTACTAAAATTACTTCTGCGTTTCGGCCACACAGCGGCCGTTCGTGGTCATCTCTACTCTACGACGGCGCCGTTGTAATGTGACAGAAATAAATTAAGTCCCTATTGGGCATTTCTATTTTTCGTTGTACTCAAAATTAAGAAATTGTTAACAGGGAGTTAAAATTAGTCCGTTTGGTTACGAACTTTTTCAAGTCCTTACAATAAAAAAAAACGTAACAAACCGGAAAATTCTTCACTTCTTGTTGAACATTGTTAAGTTTGTTCGATTTTTTACGTTTTTTTTATTGTAAAAGCTTAAACAATTTCTTAATTTTGGTTACAACGGAAAATAAAAATGCCCTTTTAATTATGAGGAAAATTAATATCACGTTTAAATTTTTAATAAAAAATTTCAGCGATCCTATCTCTGTACCTGCGCGACAAGTTGGGCTACTCGGACAACGGTGCAACGGTTGTATACCACGTGTTCACCATGTTCGCGTATTTCTTCCCAGTACTGGGCGCCATGATTGCCGACGGCTGGCTAGGACGATTCAAGTAAGTAAATTTGGTATTTCATATTTGTAGATCTAAAGAGGTACAAAGTGACACGATCGTTGCATGGCGTTATTCCCGCCGCTGGTTAGTATGTAATAATTATATCCGTAAGTAATCTGGAGAGCCACTCTGTCTCACTCATTGTCACGTTACGTTACAATGGTATTTAACGGGAGTATAAAGTATTAAGTAGGGACGCCACGATACTAAGTTGGTAAGTTCGAACTTTGTACTTCATCATCTTCAGATCACGCAGTATTAAAAGTATGAATTAAAAAAATTTGAGCTCCAGTGAGGGGAATCTGTTAGCAAGTATACTTGATCAGAAAGTGCTTTAGGTTAAACTTTTTCGACCGTTCCCATATCCAAAAAATAACAATCGAGCTAATTGTTTCATTGACTTGTGAATGTATTGATCCTTCCTGTGGTAGATAAAGAAATCTTTATCGACTCAGCAAGTCCTCATCATCCTCCTCTCCGAATGAGAGGGCTTGGCTCCGAATGGTAAATTTCAAATGTAATATTGCACGTATATTCCGAAAAACTCAGAGGTTCGAGCCGAGATTTGAACCCACGACCCTCTGGTTGAGAGGCCATAGGTCAAACCACTAGGCCACCACGGCTTCGGCTTTATCGACTATAGTATACATAAATATACAAGTGTTGCTATTTAAGAGGGTACGATGGCTGAGAGACTTTTGAGAAATAGGTATTTTAATGAAATGTCGCTGTCTCGCCCGAACCCCTCCGTGTCATTACAGCGAGAGCGGGACAACTGCAGCTCAGACCGTTATTAGGCGCGTAAAATTGATCAAAACAGCATTTCGTAATCCCCTGTTTTCTTCTCGAAAACTGGACCAATAAAAATATTTTTTTCAAAAATAATTAGAGGACAGATTTAGCTATGCCCCTATGTTTTCCTTTTTTTGTTTATATCAGGGATTCTTTTCTGATGAGTGTCTGAAAATGTCGTTGAAATTGGGCAATTTTTTCAGTTTTTGAAAGCTCTTATTTCTTATGTTAATTGAAATATGGTAAAAAACGAAACATAGGGGCATAGCTGTGGTAGATACAGATTACACAGTAAAAAAAAATTGGCTCTAAAGCCATTATCCAGGGAGGAAACAGGGGATTAAGTTTGTATGGAGAAATGGTGCGCATCGTACCCTTTTTTTTTTTTTTTTTTTTTTTTTTTTTATGATATAGGGGGCAAACGAGCAGACGGATCGCCTGATGGTAAACGAACCTATTTGTTCTATTTTATATTTGAAAAGCATTTCTGTAAAATGTTTCAATCGTAAACAAAAAGGGTCAGCCAAATAAATTTAGTTTTTTTACGTGATAATAATCACAAGGAACAGCATACATCGCAACCTATTTAAGTTAGGTATTAATTAGTAAATTAAATTATTTATTCGTTTTCAGAACTATACTGTACCTGTCACTGGTGTATGCTTCCGGCAGCGTATTAATATCAGTGACGGCCATGCCTCCAGTTAGTCTGCCACAGCTGTAAGTACATGAAATAGCGATGCAATATTTTTTATTTTTTTATCCACAGAATATAAATGTTTCTACTTATGTCCGTTATAGATTTTGAAACCATTGAAACGATGTACCCCTAACACTGACGTACAATAAAACAACCAAACCGGTTTTATTTAAAAGGCAAAAACGCGAAGATAGTTTTAGGGGCTGTTTCACCACCCATTGATCAATTTTAACTGACGGATAAATGTGATGCCGTCTCCGTCTATTCGAACAAAACAAACAGAGACGGCATCACATTTATCCATTAAATAAATTTGATCAATGGATGGTGAAACAGGGGGTTAGACTACCAAAACATAGAACATTCGGCCCTTTCATGCTTTGTATTTGCATGCATTTCTAAAGCTAGGTACTTAATACTCTTAATAGAGGTCATTATCCCCCCAGCGTTTGTTACGAATGACTTTCGTGGACACATTTGGGTAGAAATGGCAGAAGGTTCTGATACAGTTTCCAGTTATCTGGTTGTTAACGGTTGTTCAGGACTTTATATGAATAACAGTAAACGTCATCATAATCTTACAGCCAATTCGAAAAAGGTGTGACCACGAAAAATAGCCCGTTGAAACCTAACCTAACCCATAAATGCAAATGTTACGCGAGCTTTAAGTTCGAGGCGCGCAATGGCTAAGAAGCCATCTGAATTGCCGCTCGAGCACATTGTACGAAAAATTATTGCAGCGTTTTGGGCGGCTCACGCGATGGAGATTAGTTCTTCAAAATGATTTAATTTCACTTCACTAAGTATCTTTATTTAATAAAATCTGTTAATTTTAATAAAACAATAAAGAACTATGCCCTCCGGCCGCCAGGTACGATCGTGTAGGTCGATCAATCGAACCACGAGGAATTTTACTTAGGTCCTTATGGTTCGATTGAAAAGTCTAACTGTTCGGAGTTTGCTATTTTAAAACTTTATTTTTATTTATTGTCTAGTAATGTCAAATGTCTGTCACGCTAATTGAAAATTGAATTTGAGTGAATTGAATTGCTTGTCCCAAGCTTGAAATATCCTAAAAGATTTAATGTAGTGTTTAACTTTAAGTATATTTTATAACCCCAAATGTTACAAATAAAGAAGCAATTTTATTAGTAATTATTATTAATCTATCTATAGAATATAATTGGCGAATGTACAGTCAACCAATTTGATTCCTAGGCCACTATAGAACCTTGTCGCATTAACTACTAGACAATTACAAGGTCAGTGCGAGTCAAAGTAAAATTTGCAATAAACCGTAAAGAGTTTGTAAACGTTTACGCTCTATGACATGAGAGGAAAAAGAAGTTTTGACAGACGGCCAGTGACAATTCAAGTTATTAACACACAAGCAAACTCCTTTCCTATTCAATATCGTTGACACACGTTCGCAAAGATCGAGTTTGTCATCATGACACACATCACCCAATAATCACTGTCGTAGAAGATAAACAAACTGATTCATTTTGACATGGTTCTATAGTGGCCTAGGAATCAAATTAGTTGACTGTACATACTGCTTATTGAAAGACGACTTTTTTTATTTACTCATCGAACTACATGGTATTACAGATCGTCGTAGTTCGATTGATCGAAAAATAAGGACTTATATAATTCCTCATGGTTCGATTAATCCAAATTGAGCGAACTGTAACGAATTACAAATCTTCGTAGTTCGATTGATCGAACCATAAGGACCTAAAATTCCTCGTGGTTCGATTGATCGAACTACGCGATCGAACCTGGCGGCCGGAGGGGAACTATATGGAACCCTGTACTTAGTCAATATCATCGTATGTAACTCTGCGTATGAAATGCCTCTTAAAGGTCTCTGAAAAGTCTTCAAAGTACCAATAGAATGGACGCCTTCAAAGCTCTGACCATCTTTGACGTAAGACTACATAGGTACTTACCGTGTCGGTTTCAATCAAACGTTCGCGTTCGTCACTCCACACTATGAACGTTTTGACAAAGTGGTTTAGATGTGGAAATGATTGTGCACTGTGCATTTTGAGTATTAGGAGTGCGTCCGGGTGGGTACCAAAGACTATTATATATATTACGATCTATTTGGAAACGCTAATGAAAGTGTCAAAATCTAAAAATTATGTTTATCGTTGCACACGAAAACAGAACAGGCAACAAGAAGAAAACAAACAAACAAACATCTTCCGTAAATATTCTGACATGTCATAATAATTATGTTGGCATCTAAAAATAATCATTTACACACAAGCACACATAACTCAAAAGCCGACGTCCTTATCATTTAATAGTACACAACTGTGTCATAAAATCTTAACATAATTTATACGTCTAACATTCTCGATTGGCAATAATAATGCTGTCCTCTGGACAGTTAAATCATTGACAGAGGTCATCAGCCTCAAAATGTGAACAGATCATGAGTCATTTTCTCTGTGTGATTGTTGCGTTGCATATGCATGATCTAAAACAGAAACTACTATAAAAAATCACATATGTTATCACTAATCAGTACTACATACTTTAAATTTTACGTAGTACGCTTAAAAACAAGATCAAAAGTAGAAGAACGGGCCAAGTGCATGTCGGGCCATGCGCATCGCAGGGTTCTGTACTAACATGTAACAAATATTTAATAGGTAGGTATTAAGTTTTGATCATTACCTTGCAAAGACTAATGTGCTGTGATTAGATAGTAGTTTTCCTTCTAAAGTAAGTATACTACTACGTATTACCTATGTTTTTTTCTCTTAATTTTCAAACCAAGCTTGTACGACAATTGACTCTAACAAAAATTATCACTTTAAAGCTAAATATTTTGCAAATGGGCCCCTAAATTGCAAAAACACCCTAGCAAATTTTAATGTTTTCGAACAATTGCGGATGTCAATTTTTTTGTAATGTATAGTAAATCGAAAACCATTTCGAGATAAATGCTTTTTAAATCGTTTTGTGTAGTTATTTAATTTTAATATTATGCACCTAATGAATTTATTACGTAACAAATAAGCTATGACCTTCATTTGACATTGGTGTAAATTGCGTGACCGGTCCAAGTCGTACTTTATTCAGTGCGGTTACAATTCTTCAAAATTTATGCGTGGATTTATACTACGGAGTTTGATTTAGACCCGCTGCCTGACATCTAGCACTTTGACAGCGCCAGTAAAGTGACACAGTTACAGTGTACCGCTACGCAAAAAATAATTAAAGGGGTTGCTTTATCGTGCGCATTTAGATAGATTTAGAAATTTGGCATTGTGGGAGCCCTTAATTACAATGTGACGTCATCAACCAAAATAGTTTCAATAATTAATTTTGAAAAAAGTAGTGAACTAAATGACAAAATATTGAAATTAGTTTCTTATAATTGACTTTTCTATACAAAAAATATATAAAAACCACTGGTAATTTTTTTTAGACATTCCCAATTCCAACAGTATCCCACAATTCGCACCCTATGGGCTTAGAAAAGAAAAAAATATATATACTTACTTTACGTGTAGTAAACAGTTAAACAGTAAAAAAATATTTTTCAGGAGGTTATTTTACCACTTTATCCGAGAGGTTAATTTATATACTTACTACAAGAAAAACTGGAAAACTATAACGTTTCCTTGTAGGAATACGAACCCCTAAAGAAAGTCGGAACTTACAAATCTATTACGATCTGACAACATTTGATTTCACCCTGACAGCGAGAACAGTCAGCAAAATTCCAGTACTGTTCATTCAGACACACATACTAGGGGCGTTCAATAAAAAGTGAGAATGAGTATGTTATAAACAACTTTTACTAAATGTCATTTTATTTTTCGACATAGTCACCTTTTAGCATAATACACTTAGTATATCTTTTTTCTAAACTTAAAATTCCATTTTTAAAAAAGGTCTCATCTTGAGTACTTAAAAAATCTTGTACTGCAGCGACTACCGCGTCGTCGTCTTCAAATTTCTGGCCTCTTAGGTATTGTTTCAATCTCGGAAATAGGTAGAAATCATTGGGAGCGAGATCTGGTGAATACGGAGGATGCTTAAGGATATCGAACCCAGCATCACGAATTGCAGCCATTGCAACGGCGGACTTGTGTGCCGGGGCATTGTCCTGGTGGAACAGCACAACTTTCGAGAGTTTACCTCGCCGTTTTTCGCGGATCTCATTGCGCAATGTTGCTATTTGTTTGGCGTATAAAGTGCCCGTAAAAGTGGTTCCATGCTCGAGATACTCAATCATTAATACCCCTTTACCATCCCAAAAAACAGAGCCCATGACCTTACCGGCAGATGGGCTCACCTTGAATTTCTTCGGTGTTGGAGATGATGGCCTTTTCCATGTCATAGACTGCAGTTTCGTTTCAGGGTCGTAATGATGGAGCCATGTTTCGTCCATTGTTATAAATCGCGCCAAAAAAAGTTCCCGGTCTTGCTGCATCAGGTTCAAAGCTTCTTGACAAATCTCTAGTCTAGTTTGTTTTTGCGTGTCAGTAAGCATTCTTGGTACCCAACGCGCAGATACCTTTTTCATACCCAAGCGTTCATGTAAAATATTATGCACGCTCCCCGTTGAAATCTTTACATTTTCAGCAATAAAACGAACTGTGACACGACGATCCGCCAAAACTGAGTTTTCGACTTTTTTCACAATTTCTTCAGTTACTGCTGTAGTAGGGCGTCCGGAGCGGGGGTCGTCCATTGTCGTTGTTCTTCCACGTCTAAATTCGGCGCACCAACGTGCGACTGTCGAATCCGGAGGAGCATTAGACCCTAAAGTGTCCCGCAAATCCAAATTGACTTGGTCCGTAGAAAAATTTTTCAAATACAAGTATTTGATAACGGCGCGCAGTTCAATTTTCTCCATTTTCGCTAACGTACTCAATAGCATTGCAAAGAAATTACCGTATATTTTTTTAAACAAAAGACAGTTAGTTTTTTTTTTCATAGCAATCAGCTAGATAGATTAGCTTTACCGGCCAGTATTTAATTTCGTAATATTAAAAGAGTTTGCATCTCATTCTCACTTTATATTGAACGCCCCTCGTAGTACTTACGAGTACAGTCGAACCATTTGATTTCTGATACATCGTAGAACGTTTTCACAGTAAGCGTCATAATGATTGTCCTTGCCAAGAAATGCGATATCACTGTGACATTTTCTGTAAAAAGGTTCCATAATGGGTCAAGTCACGATTCAGTTGGTTCGACTATACGTGACACGTGTGAAGCTTTAATTGTAGGTATGTATCAGACATCAAGCTTCTAATTTTGTTGCAGAGAATTCACCATAATAGCATTGTTGCTGATAGCCTTCGGCACGGGCGGCATCAAGCCGTGCGTTTCGGCGTTTGGCGGCGACCAGTTCCGGCTGCCGGAGCAGGAGAGGTACCTCGGCTACTTCTTCAGCCTGTTCTACTTCGCCATCAACGCTGGCAGCCTGATCTCCACTTTCCTGACGCCTATACTTCGAGCTGATGTCCACTGCTTTGGTGACAACGATTGTTACTCCCTGGCGTTTGGTGTTCCCGGGATACTTATGATCGTTTCTATTTGTAAGGGCTTTTAATGATAAAAGTTTATCTATTCATACGACATAATTTTGTTTTTACAGTCCTGGGGAAAGGAATGAAAACCTTGGTGAAGTCCTCATTTGATTAATACTTCTTTCTTATACTCTGGGTGTAAAAACAAATCACGAACTAAAGAACCATAATCACGACAAATCGGACTTAAAAATAATTGGGACTATATTAGGAGAGTAATGCAGTATTAATATTGTTGTTAAAATTTTATGGAATAAAAACTATCCCATGTCCTTCCCAGAGTCTCATACTATCTCCATACCAAATTTCATCTAAATCGGTTCAGCGGTTTAAGCGTGAAGTGGTGGCAGACAGACAAACAGAGTTACTTTTGCATTTATAATATTACTTAGTAAGGATTGGTTTCAATATTCCGATATACTTAACCACCGTTTAAAGCATGTTTGAGTTTCGGGCCACAACATTTAAGTAAATAAGGAATTTAGAATAGACAGGTACATTATCATTCGGATGTTTTTGTTGTACCTGTTTCAATTTCATTTAATTTGTTACAGTGTTCTTCGTTGCGGGCAAAAGACTGTATATTATTAAGAATCCTGCCGGCAATGTGCTTGTAAAAGTCTCCTCTTGCATAGGCGTAAGTACATAAATATTATTCTTGTTACATTTTTTAAGTCTTACAAGAACGTTTATCATTCTTCTCGCCTGAACAGACGATATGGGGCCTGTTGCATAAAAAAGTACAACTTATATTACAAGCGGAACTCCCTTTCTAGTTAATGTAACTGAAGCGAGAGTTCCGCTTGTAATATTTATTAGTTGTACTTTGTTATGCAACAGGCCCCTTGTGTTATGTTTTAATTACAAGGTAATGATCATGTCAATATTTTTCAAAATGAAACCTTTAAATTGTTATACAAGGTAGCAAAAAAATGCAACCTACCTACTACATTAAATGGGTCTAACACTAAAGTTTCTGACTGTACAGTCGCCATCATAAACATCGGAGCTATTAATGTACTCTAGTTGATACATAATATGTATTAATGTTATTGTACATAATGTTAAAAAAATACTGAATGACTTTTATCTACTCTTTGCCGAAAAATGAAGCAGAACTGCTGCTAAATTAGATGCCTACTTAAATAGATACTCAATTAGGACGTCACCGGTGTTACCGGAGGCCAGGTGGTTAACCTTGTACTTGCAGCTAATGAGAATGATGTACCTAAGTCGTATTGTACTCCTACGCCGTGATGTAGGTACTCGTACAACATCAATGACTCAAATCAAACTGTTATTTCTAGGAACCTTCAAACGTTATTTGCGTTTAGGTTCACTTCGTCCACATTTCCATTTTTGTCAACCTCCTAGTTCGTCAGCAGTCAGCAATCCCATTTCGTCAACTTCCTATTATGTCAACGTCAACATTCCCATTTCGTTCACTTCCCATTTCGTTCTCATTCCCACTTCGTCCACATTCACATTTCGTCCACATTCTCATTTCGTAACAAAATAGTAACGAAATTGGTAGTGTACCTATCTGAATAGTATTAACCCGCACCGTGCTTAGGAAGTAGGTACTTTTCTCTTAACATGAATTTACTAGATCATCCCTGAGAATTAAGCTAAGTGATAAGTAGCGAAAACCGTATTAAAATCGGCTAGGAATGTTGACGAAGTGGGATTGTGGACGAAGTGGGAACGTGTACGAAATGAGAATGTGGATGAAGTGAACCTAAAAGCTTACTTGTTTGAAACTCCTTGCTAATATTGTCTTGAAGAATATTAAACGTGTTGAATTATTGTAGAATATTTTAACTGTCAATCACTAAGTGTCCACTAATCGCTTTAAAAGTTGCATCTTTGCTCATGTCAAAATGGCCCCTTAAGTTTATAATTTATGATTACACGCGGATAATAATAGAAATGAACATTTTATAAAGTCATGTTAGGGTAAAGTAAAATGGAGTAGAATTTCTAAAACGTTATGTTACTCACGCAGCATGCAGTAGTGAAATCTGTGAAGAGTACAGAGAAGCGTGATCACTGGCTGGACCACGCCGAGGAAAAATATGGGCCTTCGCTGGTTGAAGACGTCAAGAGCCTGTTACGAGTACTAGTACTGTTCATACCTCTACCCGTGTTCTGGGCCTTGTTTGACCAGCAGGTACGAGCGTCACGTTGAACTTACATGTCGTCGTTGCTTAATTAAATAAGTATAAACTTTTTTAATTAATGGATTTTGAAATGTTCAGGGTTCGAGATGGACGTTCCAAGCCGACAGAATGCACCAGGACATCGGTGGGTGGCAGCTAAAAGCTGACCAAATGCAAGTGCTCAACCCGTTGCTCATATTAATCTTTATCCCGCTGTTTGAAGTTGTAAGAACTAAGTACTTATTTTATTATGTTATTGATGATTATATATTTTTAATTTATGACCAATTTAATTATTGCATTTTTTAAGGCAATATATCCGTTCCTGACTTGGTGCAGACTTGTGAGGAAGCCCTTACACAAGATGATTTGGGGTGGAATATTAGCTGCTTGCGCCTTTATTATCTCTGGCGTCGTCGAACTAAGCCTTCTGGTATGCATCATGACTACGTACCTATTTAAATGCAAAGTGACACCTGAATCAATATTCTTAAAAATAACATTTTTTTTATTTCAGCCTACTTATGGTACTCCGGTATCAGCTGGTTTGGCACAATTAAGAGTGTACAATGGATACAATTGCAACTTGACACTTAATTACATAGAAAACAACGTAACTAGTGAAGTTTATATTGGACCACTGGGCGCATATGAGCGTCTTGATTTGGTAGCCGAAGGTACTATTGATCTGCCGTACTCTTTACAAGGGCAAACCAGTTCGGAATGTGCAAATGCAAGCTATAGCGGAATTTTCCACCTAAAGGAAAAAACAGCGAACTCCTTCCAAGTTACAAATGATGGAGTTTATAATTTTACGGACAATAATGACAAAGCAATTGATTCGGTCGGTATAAGGTAAGACATTTACTTTGTTTGTACCTACTTAAATATTCATGCCAAATCACAACTCGTCATGAACTTTAAAGCACGACTCTTTTTTATAATACTTATCGTAAATACTATTCCAAAATTTGTAAGTTTTCTCTTCTGACGCAAAACGTACTAATTTGCTTTCTTTGCCAATTAGCATCAAGCTATTGTCTTTCGTAGTGGTTGCTGGCCAATAGTATTTATTCGGCTGCGTGGCAGGCGTAGGATCACCCGTTTTTGCAAAATCAGTCCACCATTTTGCCATTTGTTTAATCATAATTGTATCTTTGTTGCTGGTTTCATTTTTGAGTAAAACGTAGTTTTCCCACATTGGCTCGCATTTTAATATGTAGCACAGCTCGTCTCCGCTTCCTGCTCCTTTGATGACTAAGTTGGCCCCAGCTAACGAATTTGCTTTCATGGTATTAAATTTTCCTACATAATTAAATTTATACACAAACATTTTGGAGAATTTTAACTCTAAAAGAGTTTTAATGAACTTGTACACGGGGTATTTACGTAGATCCGATGTATATTTTAAAAATCTTTCTAATGATTTTTCTGATATTCCGTCTTTAAAATATTCATTTTTTATAGTCATTGCAATTCGTTCGTATGTTTCCGACGTATAATCGTAATGGCAACCATCTGAAAATGGTACCATAAATTTAAATGATTGTTTAAACATGTTCAAATAATGCGGGTTGTGTATAAACGGTATAACTTCTGGAATACTTTCTTGACTGGTGAATCCTATGAGTATAGGCATACTGGCGTTAAATTTTGGGCGCCGCGAAAAAAAAAAATCTGTGCTAGTGGTTAGTAAGGATTTGTTCGATTTCAATTCTATTGTCGGCATGAATGGAATTAAAGGTCTTTGGTAATTCAAAGTCTCAACATTACTGAAAATCTTTTGAGACGCTAAAATAATTTCGTCAGTAGATGCTCGTAATACGTTCTTAAACCCCCTTTTCAACAACTCTTCGGACAATTTTTTTAGCTCAAAATTTTCACTGCGTTGAAAATTAGATGGTGAAAATAATGCACCACTTTGCAATATCATTTTTGAAAACAACTTTTGGGCTTTCGTCATTAACAGCGAAGAAAGAAAAGTAGCAGCTGATCCACTTCCCATGATTGTCACTTTTGTTTTATCACCACTAAATTTATCAATATTCCTTTTTATCCATTTCAAAGCCATAACTATATCTTTCAATCCCATGTTTGCATGTGTATCTGTTTCATTCACTTTTAAAAAGCCGAAAACACCTAATCTGTGCGTTACGGTAACAAGCAGTACATCATTATCTAGCAGGAAGTCTGCTCCATATATGTGGCTGAAACTTGAAGCAAATGCATACCCATGTACCCATACTATAACTGGTTTTAAGGCATCGGAGTCTGCTTTCGGTAACTGGGGCGTATAAATATTCAAATAGAGGCAATCTTCATTTCCATACTTTGCGTGTTTCTGAACGATATGTGGTTGTGCGCAAGCACCGTGAAACTCAACCCTGGCATCAAAAGGATATTTCCATTTTCTTGGTGCAACAGGATCCTTAAATCTTAACTTTTTGACAGGAGGCCTAGCATAAGGGACACCGTAGAAGGCATAATAACGCTTTCCCTCCAACACTGAAGCTTCCGTTGTACCAACAATTAGTCCTTGTTTCACTCTAACTTCAACTTCGTAGCAAGTAATTTTTGCAAATAATATTAATAAAATGAAAACCCAGCTTTCGTCCATAACTCATCTTTTACTACGTATTTATGAGTATGTAGAAGGACGTTGGGTTTTTATCAGACGGTCGAGATTAAAAATCACTCGAGTGTCAAATGTTTTGCTTAGTGTTTTAATTTTACTCTAGGTAAGGAACTAATTGTTGTAGATTCAATCAAAGTAGATATACTTACTCGTACTGACGAGCAAAAATAACGGATCATTCTTCATACAGTTTAGGCTAAAGCGACTCTTTATTTTTGCTCGTCGCTATATCATTAATCAATGCCTATTATTCAATGCAATTCAATTTTGTTCCAGATTTTTGGCTAATACTCAAAGTATTGCTCAAATTACCGTGGTCGAGTCGTCGCGAAATAGAACAAGAATAATATTAAATAGTAGTGATAGAGAAGAGAAGTTTATTGAAAAGGGAAGGTGTGACGTGATGGTGGATGGTGAAAAAGTATTGACTGATTATTTGTTCCAAACTGGCGCCGTATACACAATTAATGTGTATGAAGACGAAAACGGAATTTATGTACGTATTTATTTACTAAAAGGTCATCGAATACTCAGTGTGTGAAAAATCCTAAATTTTTATGGTTACAATATCAACGCTAGAGATCTCAACACGGAATGTAATGTAAGTTACTGTGATATTAATTAATCTCTCGTGAGACATGATTTATACAACCTAAAAATTTAAGGAAATAAAGTAACTTACAATTCATAGGTAAACTAGCTATTGCCCGCGACTCCGTCCGCAAAGAATAGCCTACCGAATACAGAAAAAAAAGTTTCATAAAAATCGGTCAAGCCGTTTCGGAGAAGTTCGATAACAAACACCGTGACATGAGAATTTATAATTATAAAATTATAATCGACTAATTTCGGTCTTTTCGGAAGGGCTATATTTTTTTATTGATTTCAGATAGCAAACCCGGTGATGATCACTCCAGCCAACAGCGTTCACATACTGTGGCTGGTGCCGCAATACGTGGTGATGACAATGGGCGAGGTGATGTTCTCGGTGACTGGACTCGAATTCTCCTTCACCCAAGCCCCGACCAGCATGAAATCAGTATTACAGTCCGTTTGGCTGCTCACTGTAGCTTTTGGCAACTTGATTGTAGTTTTAATTGTGGAAGGAAACTTTTTGGACGCCCAGGTATAATTATTAATTTATACGATTTCATTACCTAATGATAGATTTATTTTTAAAGAGTTCAAGTTGTTGCCTGAATCTGTGTAATATTACTATTGCTTGCTAGAGTTAATTTTTCCACTTCTCGTCTAAATTACTTATATTCTAGTAATAGAAGTAACGCAGATTTTTTTCTACCGTTTTCGTATGGTATTTTCAAAGAGTTCCAGAACCGGGTCCCTGTTCTAATGTTTAAATTTCTAATAAAGACAGATTTTAGTTAAAATTATAAAATTTGGAAGCTTTTGTTGAGTATTCAAGTTCTTTGTGTCGAAACCTTACGGTGAAGCTAGTGCAGTCCATACCATACCCCTTCTTTATTTCTGTTTGATGACATTATCCCCTGTACGCAGTGGAAGGAGTTCTTCCTCTTCGCGGGTCTGATGCTGGTCGACATGCTGATATTCACGTCGATGGCATTCCGGTACAAGTACGCACAGCTCCGCTCCAGTACCGAAGACCTGGCTGTCGAGGAGATCAGGATGCCCGAGAAAACGCTGTCGAACAAAGATATTGATTGATTCTTGTTACAATTCTGTATATAATGTGTATAATAATAATTATTTTTTTGTTAACGAAGCCCATTGTTTTACTGCCGGAAAACAGTGCACTGAGATGTTAGCTATGCATATGCATATTACACGCTTTTAACAATGTCACACGGTTTCTTTGTACATGTACCTACACAAATAATATTTAAAATTCTTTAGGTGCACAGTCAAAGATTCGAAGACAATAGTGGATTATACACGGCAAAGTGCGGACTGCGCATCTGGGACTGCGTCAAAGAATATCTATAATAACTAAAGTAAACTGCGCTCATAGGTAGGTACAGTCAACCAATTTGATTCCTAGGCCACTATAGAACCTTGTCGCATTAACTACTAGACAATTACAAGGGCAGTGCGAGTCAAAGTAAAATTTGCAATAAACCGTAAAGAGTTTGTAAACGTTTTCGCTCTATGACATGAGAGAAAAAAGAAGTTTTAACAGACGGCCAGTGACAATTCAAGTTATTAACACACAAGCAAACTCCTTTCCTATTCAATATCGTTGAAACACGTTCGCAAAGATCGAGTTTGTCATCATGACACACATCACCCAATAATCACTGTCGTAGAAGATAAACAAATTGATTCATTTTAACCCCCGACACAAAAAGAGGGGTGTTATAAGTTTGACCGCTATGTGTGTGTGTCTGTCTGTCTGTCTGTATGTGTGACTGTCTGTGGCATCATAGCTCTTAAACGGGTGCACCGATTTCGATGCGGTTTCTTTAATAGAAAGCAGGTTTCTTGGCGATGGTTCTTAGATATGTTTCATCAAAATCGGTTCAGCCGTTTCAAAGTTATCAGTTCTTTTGTTAGCTGCGGAAAGGATCTTAGACGCATAACGGGCAATGACTTAATGTTCAAACATACGAGTGACATAATTGCGTGGGGGGTTTTTAAATTTTTTAATTTATAGTTATGACATGGTTCTATAGTGGCCTAGGAATCAAATTGGTTGACTTTACATATTATTGTGAGCATAAATTTATGAGGCCGCGAACTGGACTCAAACAGACAGCGGCGCACCGAGTGTTCTGTGCTCATTGCTTGCGCTGCAGGTAACCACGGGCGGCAAGCGTCTCGACCGGGCAATAAGTAAACTGAGAAAACGCTGGTGTCCAGTCCGCGGCCTTGCGATCAAATCTAATGCGCTTTGGAACATGGTCCGTAGATATGTACTTACCTAAAATAACCTAAAAGTTTTTTGGAGTTTATATTACAGTTTAGATAGTCGCGTGGAATGTGATCCAATCATAACACAAAAGATAAACACCGTCGCGAGCTACGTGCAATCACATTTTGTCCAGAATTGTAATATAGTCCGGGAGCCGACTGCAAGAAACCCTACCTTATAAAAAAATAGAAAATACCTACTCTGTAGGGGTAGCTGACTTTTAGTAGCTTCAACTGCTCTTGGTCGGCCGCGGCTTAACTTGGCAAATTTTGCGCATATTAAAAAAACCTCATCCGCCGGTCAGCCGCGGCCGACCAAGAGCAGTTGAAGCTACCCCTACAGAGTAGGTATTTTCTATTTTTTTATAAGGTAGGGTTTCTTGCAGTCGGCTCCCGGACTAATACGGTTAGTAACGAGGGTTGAAACGGCGCGAGACATACCTACTCCCCATCGATTCGAAGCTGACGTGTAGAAGAACAGGAAAGATTTAGCAACCGGCTCGCGCACCAAAAGCTCCGTGCTTCATAAACTTCAAGTGTACACAAACGTAAAATAAAAATTGAACCGAGTCAATAACCTTAAAAACAATTTATGTACTTACTTATCTGTTTGTAATTGGTGCCTCAGCATGAGCCAGCAGGAGTGGACTATAGAGTCACCTACCTTCCCTACATAAATATCTATTGAATGAGCTTCTATCACTTCAAACAGGAAACAGGAAATCAGGAAGTTTTCACGGCTTTTTGGAGTCGGTTAAATATTTATATTTTAGTTTGGAAATCTACATATTCCAAACTAGCTGATGCACGTGACTCCGTCTGCGTATAATTCCTTTATCGCTATTCCGCGGGAACTAGGTATTCAATTTTCCGAAATAAACATCCACACATACCTACATCCATATATCCACGCATACAAACTTTCACGTTTATAATATTGGGAAGATTTAGGCTTTATTAAAAAGTAAGAAAACCTCTCGTAAACCAGAATGTGCCGAGTTAAATGGCGTGAACACATCATACAATTGGTTTTGGGTAATTTGTGTGTTGTTCCCATCGAGCCGCGGGCGAGGGGCGCACGCGCAACCCTCACCGTCCCGGGATAAAATGGGAGCAGCGCTTCTAAAACTTTCATTTAAGTACTTAGATATAGTCTGTGCATAATAAACATTACCAGATTCGATCCCAATTTTCAGTTTAAGGTTGACTAAAAACCTTAAGACCATTATCACTTACATGTCAATGTGACGATTAATCTTGTTGTTTTTTTTTCTGATGTAGGAAATGTCATAAAAAGTGGTTTTAAACACTTACTTGGTCGAGTAGGAACGCTAGTGAGTTACTAAAACATATTTACGTTATATAAATAGATTAAAAACATAAATGTTCTTAACATTTGGAAAGACGGTGTGCCCGAGAATTTGAAAATGATGACAAGTAGGTACATATGCCAAAGCTTGTGTACACGTGTACACTAACTGCGACGTATAATTGCATGCTATGACATACCTAAGTAATTCACGTTTCTTTCATTCTTAGGATTACCTGACAAATATGTTTGCTCCACCCACTTTAATAGTAAGTTTTTAAAAGCTCCGTATATAAATTGTCTATTTTTTTATGTTTATAGAATTTAAATATACGAGGGGGTACAATTTTGGGAGGGGTATAACTCCCTCTTCCCCCTATGCTCGTCACTGATTTGGGAACAAAAAGGGAAAGTACATGCATAGTTGAGGTATATTTACAATATCCATCTTCCTGAATTAATGCGTTTATTTACTCGTACAATACGAGTTACTAACGATATGGGACACTAAAGATGCGATTGAAATATATATTTTTGACGTGTAAGTTTCAGAAACATAATATATCTTTTAAACAAACTACAAGTAAAAGCGTCTGTACAATTATAATGTGGTGCGAAATTCGTGTGAACGAATCAAACACTTTGAGAAACTGTGTTATCAATTGAAATGAAAGGGCCTGCAGACGACTAGTTGATAATTGCGTATAATAAATGCTCTAAAACAACAAACAGAGACAAATACGGGTTGGGGTTGAGCATTTTTTTATGCTGCTATAATAGATATGAACGTACAGTACTGTACGGTCGATTCCCTAATAAAGTTTCCATTTTTCCATACTAGCCGTGTAGATAAGTGGATACTTCTGTTAGGAGACCGATCGTACATTTTTTGACTATACAACATAGATGGCTAAAGTTAAGGGTCTGTAGCTAATATTTTTTAGTCAATTCTACATCCGTGTTTGGGACGCCTGCCCAACTTTCGGCCTATTTAAATATATCTTAAGTTTGCTGACTCGGAGTCTCAGTGAGTCGCTAATTTTATGTCCACAGAAGAGACAACTTTTGTTTCTTACACTGTGTAAGACCCCCAAGTACGTATCTACTTACTGGTTTACGAAAGTTAGGAAGTTATTTAGTTACATTTGCAGTAAATATTTTATTTACAAAGCAGAAACTTGCCCTGATATTTTTGCAAGTAATACTTCTACCATAGGTAATTAATTGATACAGGGGTTTCTTTCCGGAGGTCCATATCTATGAAGTACATTTCATTTATTTTTATTTACTTATCGGTATATCGGTGTCGGTCAAGTCCACCTTGGGTTTCGTTCTCATTGTAAGGATCTCTAATAACTGTGTCTTTAAACTGTAAGTAAGATAATTTTGCATACCGTAACTTCGGCGAGATTTCGGTCGATAATTCTCTATAATTTCACTCAAATGACTGGCTGCGGGGAATAAAAAAGTTGATTTTGAGAACGTTTAGCAGTGATATATTTCTTATTCATGGACTAAAAAGGCTTATAATTATTTTAGATGTGGGGTCCGATTTAAAATCCGTGAAGTTTAATGACAGTGCTCGGATGTAGTTCACGACACGGATTAATTAATTGTCAGAAAAACAGTTTTTGCGAAGGCGTCGGTACATGTTCCGGGCACTTTGAGCCGCGTGCGCGCGCGTGGCGGCCGCGCGCCGCCGTCGCCCGCGCATACGGCGCCGGACCACGTGCATCCACTCGCCGGATAATCCCGACCAGACCATATGCACGCAAATAAATAAATTAACCAAATCCAACCGTGGAATCAACCCGAACTTGGTTTGTGTAAGACTTTTTAAGACTCATGTGAAAATTAACTGGGGAGTGTTTGGTTTAAATGGCTGCATTAAAATGTCAATCAGATTTTGTAGCTTAAAAAGTATGGCGTTGTTTAGAATTGTGATTGCTTTCCCATGTAAAGTTTCGCACTCTAACACACATGGTCTTTAATTTTCATGCATTACAGACCTGTGTTCGAGAGCTCGAGACTTGTCGTGATGAAGATATCTTAAAAATTATAAGTTCAAACGAATTTAACAAACAACGATATTTTTAACTACCTACCTCAGTGAGAGTTAAGAGGAAACTTGTTGTGGTAGCCTAATTAAAATTTAAACAGCAGAGACAGCTGTACGGTCTGTGGGTTGACCTACCGCGTGAAAAATTTTGGGTTCGAAATCGGCCTTGCACTCAGACTTGGGGAAGAAAATCAATTAAGAAAGTAAAAGCAAAAACTAGCCTTGATATAAATGGTGATAACGGATTCCAATCCCTAAATGTTAACCGATTTTGAACATTTTGTTTGAATAAATGTCGTCAATCAGAACATTTATTACTTAAATACGTACATTTTAGTGTTGACAGACAGAATATATAAAATTGGGTAACATTGAATAACCTTTAGGAGGTGGAAATCATTTTCGCCGCTTGTATAAGCCGTGACAATCCTCTAAAGTATATTCAGAGATTTCTGCGTACAATGTAAAAGCTCCCTCTTCCACAACAGATTGTGGTAACTATCAGAGCAATTAAGGGTGTTGTCAACCGTGAACTCAGTTGTGCACACATGCGTTCAACAACACTCTCAGATTCTGTATCGCACATCCAACAAGAGATCTCACGCGTCCATCAAGTATGCCGAGAAGGCGGAGCGCACGTGGCGGCGCGTGGCGCCGGCGCAGCCGCGACAAATCAATTACTAACCCGGGCTGGGCACGACTTCCGAAATTACCTACAAATTATATCCCATGCCAAAGTTGCCTGCTAATTAATAGGTGCAGATCGGTTTGACCCCGTCAGCTGCGTTTAGCAAAAGTATGATGCACTGTCTGTTCCCCTGTGTGTTATTAGGTAGGCATTAACAAGCCACTCTCGTTTCGCTTGAGTTCAAATAAGACTTTCTCACGAAAATTATTTGGCTATCTCTGTAAATAGATAAGGAACTAGGACCACCTGTTTTACATAATTTCTCCTCCTTCCAATGTAAAAATTACACTCTTGTAACACCAAGTAAGTCCATGCAAGTTGTTTGTCCAAGTGGGCACCTAAGTTTTTCGGAATTTGTGTGTGAAATTACACTTTATATTTGCTATGAATTTAACGGTGAAGGAAAACATGGTAGGATACCTGCACCACCTGTGAAGAGTTTGAATGGCGGGTTAGAAGTTTGCCCGCGTGGGAAGTACCTACACTGCATTAGGAGGTATATATATATGTAGGCAAATATTAGCCATATTCTTTTGATGATATTACAGTAATCTGATTTGAATTTAAAAAATCTACGTAATAGTCGGTTTCATTGAATACAAATAAGTAGTACTTATCGTGTTTTTCGTTCAATCGAATTTTTTTCTCTTTCTTATTTTAACCTCTACTTATGGAATCACCTGAAACGTGACCCAAAATTCAACCCTTTTCACAGAAAATGGTCCGTCCGAAACATGCATGACCCATGAAAAATATCGAATAATATTAAATATTTCTGATTGTGAGGTTCGACGAGTGGTTAAATTAATATATTTATTGCGCGTTTGGCAGCAGCCGCGACGTGTGGCTCCTAGAAGAAGGGCTACGGATTAGCCCGAAACATGTCGAACTAAACTCGATCATAGACTTGACTTATCCGTTAGTTTTCAGTGTTTTCACTATGAACTCCCAACTCCCACCGCGCGCTAGGGTTAACAGCGCGATGTACCTAGAATTCCAACGTCGGCGGTACAGCGCCATCTATCGGCGAATTGGGTAACTAATCTAATCTGCAGTCTACTAGAACTAGTATGTATGTTGATGGTTTTTTCGGATGTAATTCTTTATCATATGAACCGATTTATTTATTTTTATTTGAAAGAAGATACTTTTAGGTTAGCGTGAACTTATAGTACTTAAAGAAAAGAAAATGCTTGCAGTGGCGGTTAAATTACAATCTTAGATTAGAATTTTTTTTTACAAAAACTTAAAAACTGGTAAACTGATTAAGTTAAAAATAATTTTCATAGCAAGTTTTTATTAAGTTTAACTTACGTGATTTTTTTGATATTTTTTAAACGTGCGGTTCAAAAGTTAGAGGGGGATACATTATTTTGAACTTTCGGAGTGAATATCTCCGAAAATATTCTCTTTATCAAAAAGTGGTTTTATCAAACCCCTATTTATTTTAAAATACCTATCCAATGATACCCCACACTATAGGGTTAGTCGAGAAAAAAAATCACCCCCCCACTTTACGTCTATGGGAGGTACCACAAAAAAAATTTTTTTAGTTTTTTTTGTTAACCACTTTGTCGGCGTGACTGATATATACACCGTGAAATTTTAGTGGTTGTTTTCCCGAAACGAGGTGATTTAGTTTCGATTGTACAATCGATTTATAATTACTATTTTGACTAGAGTCAAAAATCCAATTGTGAAAAACTAAAGTCGAAAATGACCGCAAACCAATAGTAACGCTTCGTTGGTACAAGTAGCGTACGATCGTACGTTAGGTTAGGTACCAACGAAGCGTTACTATTGGTTTGCGGTCATTTTCGACTTTCGTTTTTCACAATTGGATTTTTGACTCTAGTCAAAATAGTAATTATAAATCGATTGTTCAATCGATACTAAATCACCTCGTTTCGGGAAAACAACCACTAAAATTTCACGGTGTATATATTCATGCCAAATTACAGCTTTCTAGTAGTAACAGTCTCTGAGCTTAGCCGTGGACGGACAGACAGACAGACAGACAGACAGACAGATGGACAGACATGACGAAACTATAAGGGTTCCTAGTTGACTACGGAACCCTAAAAATGGAACATACTTACCTATCTATCGAATGCTTCAAAGTTACGATTCATATTTTCCTCAACAGTTTTTCCCATTAAAAGCAAACCGGCGTCATTGAAGTGGAAGCCTCTTGGCAGTGTATTTCATGGCAGAGCTGTCAAAAACACGCTCACCTCCACCAATGGGAGAGTCTGCTGAGTATCGATCCACCGCGCCGCCTCCTGCTAATATCAGGTCTGTGGAAAAGACGGTAACCAAATAATAGCAGTAGACGTTTTTGACAAAAAATTGCTGAAGAAAGTGTTCGGAAAGACCATTGAACAGCACAACTCGTACCATACAACCATGAAATCTATACTTAATATTATAGAGCGCAAGAGTTTGTTTGTTAGTTTAATTGAACGCGATAATCGCAAGAACTTCTGGTTCGAATTGAAAAAATATTTTTGTATTGAATAGTCCATTTAGGGTCATTCTTCAGAATCGGATTCTTCGTGTGATTCCCTTGGCGTTTTTTACTTTTACTACTTTATCAGCAGCAGCAGCTTACTTTATAAGCAGATTTATCGAATAGGCATGAATTTTGGTCAGTTTGGTATTGAAATATACTGCTTTAAGTTTTCAGTGCCAGGGGAATAAAAAAATAACAGGGGAATAAGAAAAACGCCAAGGGAACAAGAAAAAAATGGCAGGGGAATAAGAAAAATGCCAAGGAAATAAGAAAAACGCCAAGGGAATCATACAAAAGGAAAGGGGAAAAAAAAAGTTGAACATTGAATAGAAAAAAAAATGTAATATTTGAGACCTGCTCTCAATTGAAAACATTTCTAAATGAATAAATCAGCGATTTAAAAGAAAACTATTTTTCTTTTTGTCGAGCCCCGCGATCACAACGCGTCATATGACGTTTAAGTAGGGATGAGCAGGATGTTGAATGAGGCACCAAGGGAATCATAGCTTAGCTCTGGGCAAAGCTTTAAGATCGTTTTTTCTTTAAACTACGATAAACATAGGAACCATATTTTATCTATTAAACCAATAACTTATATTGTAACTATTTAACTAAATACAAGACTTGATTTCAATTCATAACATGTTCTTTTCGGGGTAGTTTGTTCACAAAATGGGTAATGGACGCACCAAGGGAATAAGGTTTTAGAGGTTTGATATTTATTTACAGTTAATTATACTTACCTTAAACAAAAAAGGAATCGTGCCCCAGTAAGATTAAGTGCTAAAGTAATGTATAAAAAATATTGTATTCAATTATTTGTACATTGCGGGTACTTTTTCTGCCTGGACGGTGTAATTTGACCCTCTGAAGAATGACCCTTTATTGAGAAAGGCTATAGGCTATATAACATCACGCTACGACCGAGCGAGTTTAGGAGCGGAGCCTCAATGATTACTTACCTAACGCAGACGAAGACACCGGCATCAGCTAGGAATATAGGAAAATTATCTGTTTTTATTTAGTTTTTACTGTAATTCTAGAATCTCGAATCTCTAATTTATTTTCGTATAACAAGTGGAAACGATGTGCTACGGGGAAACTTTCCGCGGCCTGGTGGTTTATACCCTCTAGAGTACCCCCATGGAATATGAGCACTTCATGTGGGGGGGGGGGTTTGCCTAGGGCACCCCGTCAAAATACTTAATAAAAAAATTGATTCTTTAAAATACTCGAGCGCGTCAGATTGAGATAAGGTGGGCTAATTATTAGCAGAACAATGCACATTTCAGTTCCAAATCGTCAGTCTTTGGAATTAACATCCCCTATGAAAACCCACCATGCAAAGTGGCGATTATCATACATTTATTATCAGTGGCATGCTGGAGTATCAAATTATCAAAATCTGACGCGCTCGAATATTTCAAAGAATCTATTTTTTTACTAAGTTTTTTGACGGGGTGCCCCAGGCAAACCCCCCACATGAAGTGCTCATATTCAATGGGGGTACTCTAGAGGGTATAAGTTATCCCCCCGTATATTAATCTGCCGCGCTCGAGTAACTTCACAAATCCCCTCTTGGGCTCCCCTACTATATCGCAACTCACCTCACTCGCCTTTTAAGACCTCACATATACAACCGTTGCATAAAATACTATAACTATTCAAACAGGAATTAGGATTTAAATAATTAAATTATCACTTACATACGTCTGCTCTTCAGTCGTGATAAACTCCGCCCATTCTGTCTTAGCTTTCAATAGCAACACCCTCTTTAGGGGTGGCGGCACCAATAATCCCCACACGCAATTCAACTTTATATGGTAGATCGTAAGCGCTGAAATCATTTCAACAGTTTTGCAACCCCTTATTCGCCAGATGACAGAAGAGCCACCCCCTGTACTATAAAATAATGTTCCCGTTTGGTACAGGCTCACACCGATTCTATACCGTCGGCAGTCAGTGCTTCCCGGATAGTCGCATCAGTGACTGTCTGATTTTGTGTTTATAATTTAAATTATGTCAGGAGCGAGGACCCAGATTGCGGACTCATCAACCTCTCCCCCACTAAGGTAGGTCTTGAGTTTTTGTAATAAATCGGTATACAGCTTACCTATTACATGGGTATCTTTTATCTATGTATACTTACGCAGCTTTTGTTTTCTGTTTTCTTTGTTTTATATATTATATCGGCTAGGTACTTACTTATTGATTATTAAATGTATTAGTAAAGTTCTGTATTAGGAACAATATTCAAATAAAAAAACCAGCCAAGAGCGTGTCGGACACGCCCAGGATAGGGTTCCGTAACCGTTACGAAAAATTCCTTGCATCCCTATATTGCCTAAGTCAAAGTCAAAATTATTTACTAAATTTAGGCATAAATTGATGCTCCTATGAACATCGAAGAATCTACCACCGGTTCGGAGAAACCCTGTTGAAAAGAATCCGGCAAGAAACTTAACAAGGTATATTTTTTTTTTCAAACATATTAACAACATATTATTATTATTAAATTACATAAATCTAACTAAAGTATTGCCTTCAACAAGCGCCTCACACTCTAAATGTGTTGTTATTTGAACGTCAACTTTGTTTATGATTGCTACTATTTTATTTTACCATAATTTTTATATTAATATACTATCCGTATTAAACAGGTTTTTTTTTCCTAAGGATTTTGTATTTTGAACGGAATTTTCCAAGTGGGTACGTATATTTTTTAAGTCAGGCTAATATTTACTCTTGAAATAATATTAATTTTCAATAATAATAATAATAATAATGACTTTGTTGGCCGCCTAGAGTGGAGCGCAAGAGCTAAATGCTCGAAGGATGGATGTGTTTCCGTAAGTGGCGAGTTGGCATTTTGAAGTTTAAAGTCCAGGAACACCTCTCCATCCTTAGCCGTTCACACCAATGTTGCCGCCTCGTTGCCCCGAGTGGGCAATAGTTTGAGAGGCCCATTTAGTGACCATTTAGTCACCGCCTACCAAAAGTTCAGTTTATGAGATTTTGAAATGGTAGGTGTCCGTTATCTCACTCCATAGCCCGGTAATCCTGTCCACAACATCCCAACCCCATAGCCAATTCCATGTCGATTCCTACCTGGCAATAGTTTGGCAACTGTGGAGGACTGTCCGCTAGCACATCCTCATGGTGCATTAGGGGATAGACCTCCATAGTTGCGCCCATCTCATTTATATTATATGGTACCAAAGGCCTCTTCATGTTGGCTTTGGCCCCATGAATGCCTTTCAAATGACCGGGTCCCCAAGGGCCCGTGATCGGAAATCCGTACCAACATAATAATAATAATAATATAATATAATTTTCAAGCAAACTTAGCCGTAATACTTAAGTAAGTAGTTTTCCTTTAAATTAAGTCAAATATCAAGGCTCCAATCATTCATATATATATAATATACCTATATTAACACTTTTTTCATAATTTTAAAATAAATAATTAAAAACCATTTATTGCCCATAAAAAAAAATACGCAAAATTATGTGGCAAAAGGCAGGCTCAGCATGTGCGGTGAGGATTTACTCTTACTCATCACCGCGCTGGTTTTCAGCCTGCGCCCTTATATAGCGTGCTGACATTGCAAAACAGGCGGGTAGGTCGATAAAAATAACGTATAGTGGTATAGTCAACCAAGAAATCCCTTCACCACCCAAGGTTCAATGACAGTTGCATGGCTCAAAACATCAAAATCTATTTTCACTCCCAAGTCAGTGCGACAACCAGTCTTATTGCTTTCATTCTGATGTAGGAACTGTCATTAAAAATGGTAAAAACAAGTACCCGGTCGACCACACCTAATAAGACAAAAAAAAACAACAAAACAAACAAAACAACAACAACAAACTTACAGTTTAGATTTTAGAGTGGTGGACGCTCGACTTTGGCAATAATTTGGATTTTAAAGTTAATTTTTTCGCAAACAAATCTCTGTATCATAAAATCGTGTTCACAACCCCATAGTGGTTTTAAAAACCTATCCAACGATACTCCACACTACACTATACCTACGGTTAGATGAGAAAAAAAACACTCTGAATTTTATTTTTCACTTTGTCGGGATAATAGACCGGGGGATGGTGACACAAAATACTAGGTCATTTGTACAAGTATGGCGGTTCTTCAGGGGTCTAATTACGTAATGACAAAAAGGAAAATGATGGTCATAGCGCTATAGTACCGGCGGCCCAATCGCGTGGGCGTTAATCGAACGTGTCGGATAAATAACGAAAATCGAACGATTTGTTCCACAAAAATTCTTGTATTTTCCGATAGTCGATAAAAAAACAGAAGGCGGTAGCGTAATGCCATACTTCTCCGGTGTGACTTACAGCCCGCCATACCGACGCGTATACGTTAATGTAAAAACAACAATTCAACCATTTGTACCAAGCTAATTTTTGCACAGCTAATAATCGTCGAGTAGCCATTCACGAAAATCACCATGCCATACTTTTCTGACGGTTCCAAATGGGCGCCATACCGCAAAGGAGTATTTTTTTTTTGCAAAACGTTTTGTACCACCCTAAAACTTTTTTCAACAGTTCTCCTTATGATTATAAATAGAAGTCTGATAATGCCATACCTGTGGGAGGTGGCGAATGTGTACAATATTTTTTCAAAATTCTATGTTTTATTCGTAGTTCAAACGATTTGTACCAGTATGGCACTAATGTTTCCTGTAAGTTTGAGGTTTGAAAAATATAAATACAAAATTTCAAACATCTAGGTGGCGGCAATCTTGTCTTATAACCAGATATTATGTTGTATAATATTGTACGGCTACCACCGCTCGAAAGTTTTCTCGAATTGTAGAGGTCTTTAGGTTCCACACTATTAGGTACACGTATTTTTTACAGTCGTATTTTTAAAACTCGTCGAATAAATAACTTTTTCAAGTATGGCAGCACTTTTTCCCCTTACGAGAAGTATGGCAAATATAATAACGGTCACATTTTATCAAGTACTTTCCAAAAATCCAAATGCAATACTGGTAGGTACAAATCGTTTCGCAAAAAAAATAAAAATTACTCCTTTACGGCGGTATGACGTCCATTTGGAACCGTCAGAAAAGTACGGCATGGTGATTTTCGTGATTGGCTACTCGACGATTATTAGCTGTGCAAAAATTAGCTTGGTACAAATGGTTGAATTGTTGTTTTTAAATTAACGTGTTCGCGTCGGTATGGCGGGTTGTAAGCCACACCGGAGAAGTATGGCATTACGCTACCGCCTTCTGTTTTTTTATCGACTATCGGAAAATACAAGAATTTTTGTGGAACAAATCGTTCGATTTTCGTTATTTATTCGACACGTTCGATTAACGCCCACGCGATTGGGCCGCCGGTGCCAGCGCTATGACCATCATTTTCCTTTTTGTCATTTCGTAATTAGACCCCTGAAGAACCGCCATACTGGTACAAATGACCTAGTATTTTGTGTCACCATCCTCCGGTCTATAATATACACACACATGCAAAATTACAGCTTTCTAGCACTAATAGTTACCTACTAAGCCGGGGACAGACGGACAGACAGACATGGCGAAATTGTTAAGGGTTCCGTTTTTGCCACTTTGGCTCCGGAACCCTAAAAATACTTACTAGTGTATCGAAAAATTAATCTGCACGAACTTAGTCCCATAATATTAGGAATACTTTTGGCCGTGGTACCTATATAGTTATGTACTTTTTAGTCTGTGAAATAAAATATCGAAAAAAGGCCGCCGTTTAGTGGGTCGAAATTTGAAATCTCAATCGTGAAAATACTATACGATGATGGTGCTAAAAATTTGTTTATTGCAATAAAACCACCGAATAAGTAATAGTACGAGTACTAAGTAGGTACCTAGTTAGCAAAATTAATAAGAGCTTTAATTTTTTACTAAGTGAATACTTTACTTCCATGTAAGTATTACAAATTTAGCACAATTTTTTTTCATTTTCGTCACTGTTACTGTATTATTACAGTGACTGTAATTTCACCTGTATGTACTTACCTACTTTGGGCATATGAAAATAATTATTATTTAAACCGATTTAGATTTAGCTGTCAATTATTAAACAAGGATCTGTAGCCTTATTTCAAAATGTATTGCTAGTGACTCCCGTCGCGTGGAATATTCGGGCATGAAGTTCGCGTACGCGGATGGCTCTGACGACGAGACGCCGCTTAGTGCGGAACTGCCGTCCTGCGTGTACGCAGCAGCACGCAGTCGCCTCCAACTGCCCCTAGCCGCCTACGTCCACCAACACACGCGCCAACTGCATTCAGGTGCGTGTACAACCTACCAAGCCAACCCCATTGAACTGTTACCACAAAAACAATAACAGGAATACAAATGCTGTCGTTTGTATTTTCTTTCAGAACCGATGTACCATTTGGTCCCCTCTCCTTGATTTTAATGCGCGCGGCTTTTTTTAGTGTTTTCATAGATTTTATTAAATTACAGTAAATTCCCACTGTACCTCTTACCATGAGATTACACTAGTTTACGTGACCGTACTCGCTAGCGACGGCGTAAATTATTTGTATGGAGAATTGTACTTCCGTAAGTGACCGCTAGAGGCGCTGTACAGTTCTCCATACAAATAATTTACGCCGTCGCTAGCGAGTACGGTCACGTAAACTAGTGTAAACTCATGGTAGAGGTACAGACCATTAAAATGTACCTATTTATTTACCTACCTTAACCTAATCCTTTTTCAAGTAGCCACAACCGCTGCAAAAAACATGTAGGTATTAAGCGCTCAACTGAGCCGGGAAAAATCTACATAAGTACATGACAACAGAGCTTCCACTTTGGCTTTTGCCTTTTTAGATTTTCAAATTTACGTAAGTAACATACATTATATGCAAAAGTCGGAAAAAGTTCGTCTATTTAAACTAACCCTTTTTTATAGTACTTATTAAGGAAATAGATTTTTATATAAAGACTTATTTATGCCTTACCTACAAGAACTATGCACTTATAAATAAACCTTAAAAAACATTTACAGGGGTGGTCAGTTAAACTAACCACCTTCTGAATTATTTGGGATTAATTTTCCCTCGGGAAATACCAGTTTAACCTGTCTGTTGTCCCCCAGAGGTGCTGCTAGAGGCGTCAGTGGAGCCCGAGTACCAGTGCGGGGGCTCGCCGTACCGCGTGCAACGCGCGGCGGCCAACGTGCGTGAGCGCCGACGGATGCTGAGGTCCGGCCCCAATGGGTAGCCTTTGTTTGCACAAATTATGTTGACGCTTTATACCTATATTTAAGTACGATTTTTTTTGTAATTGTAATATAACTTATTCCTTCCTAGCCTTTGATTGGGTTAGAGCAATTAAGGATATCTCGCCGCTCAAAAACGGCCATCAAAATTACCACCTGATTTTGGTGCCTCTCGCTCGCTAAAGTCTAGAACGCATTATCACACATTACTTTTAATAGTTACTTCGTGCATTACTTTGTCGAGCTATATGTTAAAACAATATGGATAAAGTTTGAGAGGTACTAATTCTCCTTTGTGAAGTAGTGCGGTCAAACTACACAAAATAGTCGTGTTGAAATCGAAGATACCAACCGCCGAACGCCAGAACGCCTCGGAGAGAGGTGAAACACGTGTCTGAAGTAGGTATTAGATATTATTTATTTAGTTAGTAGCGTTTGCACTGTATACTTACTTACTTATTTACAAGCGAAAGTGTAGCGGCAAAATTCGATGATAGCAAAAATTCGACGCAAGTGCGGTTATTTTGCATAGATACCTAACTTGACCGTATTACTTCGCGAAGAAGAACATAAAGTAATGCCTGTACGCTTTAGATCTTATTGGGGTTTCTTAGACTAAGTAGATGTTGCACGAGTCCTTAACTTTCACGATACCTACTTCCTAACACGATAAGTCAGACTGAACAAGCAGGACCAATAAAATTTTTGATAAAAATCACGTTTGTAACACAGACGTTCCGTAGTACAGATTTTATTTTTGCACTTTTTGTAGCTTTGATTTGCTGCCTGCTATTTAATTTTGAGATATTTAGATTTTATCACCTAAAACCGCGAATTTCCAATAAATGGCGAACAAATATGACCAAAACGCATGATTCGCTTGATACCTATGAGCTTTATCAGAATGCAGGGTTTTTCCTGTCATAGACATGAACACGACTGTCAGGTCAGCTCCATTTAATCTACTCATACACACATATGTATATGTATGTATACTGTACTTACCTACTTAGGTATCACTACGTAGTATAAAACGAAGTCGCTTCCCGCTGTCTGTCTGTCCCTATGTAGGTATTCTTAGATCTATAAAACTACGCAACGGATTATGTTGCGGTTTTTTTTAATAAATAGAGTGATTCAAGAGGAAGGTTTATCTATCTATCTAATACCTTTAAACGAGCAATTCTTGCATATATATATACTAGCTTTTGCCCGCGGCTTCGCTCGCGTGTACTATGAGTATTCCAAAGAACCAAGATATCATGCAAGCAATCATACAGGCAAGCAAGTAAGCAGGTCCACAATTGACCGAGAAATCGGTGAACATACCTACATAAAAAAATACATAAAGTGGAATGCATAACCTCCTCCTTTTTTAGAAGTCGGTTAAAGTGCCCTTTGCGGCCTACTTACAGTATAAACTTATGAATTTTGAAATTTTAGCTTTCTACAACCAGTAAAACGCAAAATCCTGTTTTTTCCCGTTCCCGTAAGAATTTCGGGAAATGTTTTCTTAATGCACCCCTACACTCCCCAAGGAACCCACTTGCCAAATTTCAGCTTTCTATGACCAGTTAAACGAAAAATCCCGTTTTTCCCGTTCCCGTAGGAATTTTGGAAAGTCCCCTCTCAATGCTCCTCTGCACTCCCCAAACAACCTACATGCCGAATTTCAGCTTTCTACGACCAGTAAAACGAAAAATCCCGTTTTTTCCCGTTCCCGTTGGAATTTGGGAAAGTCCTCTCTCAATGCTCCACTTCACTCTCCAAGCAACCTACATGCCGAATTTCAGCTTTCTACGACCAGTAAAACGAAAAATCCTGTTTTTCCCCGTTCCCGTGGGAATTTTGGAAAGTCCTCTCTCAATCCAGCTCTACACTCCCCAAGAAACCCACTTGCCAAATTTCAGCTTTCTATGACCAGTAAAACGAAAAATCCCGTTTTTCCCGTTCCAGTGGGAATTTTGGAAAGTCCTCTCTCAATGCTCCTCTACACTCCCCAAACGACCCACTTGCCAAATTTCAGCTTTCTATGACCAGTTAAACGAAAAATCCCGTTTTTCCCGTTCCCGTAGGAATTTTGGAAAGTCCCCTCTCAATGCTCCTCTGCACTCCCCAAACAACCTACATGCCGAATTTCAGCTTTCTACGACCAGTAAAACGAAAAATCCCGTTTTTTCCCGTTCCCGTTGGAATTTGAGAAAGTCCTCTCTCAATGCTCCACTTCACTCTCCAAGCAACCTACATGCCAAATTTCAGCTTTCTACGACCAGTAAAACGAAAAATCCTGTTTTTTCCCGTTCCCGTGGGAATTTTGGAAAGTCCTCTCTCAATCCAGCTCTACACTCCCCAAGAAACCCACTTGCCAAATTTCAGCTTTCTATGACCAGTAAAACGAAAAATCCCGTTTTTTTCCGTTCCCGTGGGAATTTGGGAAAGTCCTCTCTCAATGCTCATCTACACTCCCCAAGCAACCTACATGCCGAATTTCGGCTTTCTACAACCAGTAAAACGAAAAATCCCGTTTTTTCCTTATCCCGTGGGAATTTCCGAAAATCCTTAAACCTGTTTTTTACTATTATAATTACCTGCTTCTATGCCAAATTTGAAGAGTCTAGTAATTATAGTTTATAGGATTCCGTTGAGCTGTATATATAAATCCCGTTTTTTCCTTATCCAGTGAGAATTTTTAAAAATTCTGAAATTAATATTTTAACTAATGTAATACCTACTTATGTATCAAATTTGAAGAGTCTAGTTATTATAGTTACTGAGATAGGGTCACCCGGAATCCAATATATAAATCCCGTTCCCGTGGGAATTCCCAAAAATCCTTCCTTAGTGGATATCTACATTGTATAAGGTATCTATGTGCAAAATTTCAAGTTTCTAGGTCCAGTGGTTTGGGCTATACATTAAAAACGACACCCATATATTGATATTTAGACATTTCAACCCCATCGCACCCCATCCAGGGAGATGGTATTTTACGTATGCCACATCGGATTTTAAAACCGTTGTTGTTTTCATCACCAGCGACCCGATAAACCATAGAAACAACACCCATGTTGATTTTCAGACTTTGTTACCCCTTTCCCCCCCTTTTAGGGGTTGAATTCTCAAAAAACCTGAAACACGTGTTTACTCGTTTCTCATTAGGAGTATTTCTGTGAAGTTTCGAATAAAATAGTCGAACTAATCTTGTTTCCCCATACAAACTTTGAACCCCCTTTCTACCCCCTTAGGGAGTGAATTTTGAAAAATCCTTTCTTAGTGCACCCCTAGACCTTATAAGGAACCTACATGCCAAATTTGGAATCTCTAGGCCCAGTGGTTTGGGCTGTGCGTTGATATGTCAGTCAGTCAGTCAGTCAGTTAGTCAGTTTCTTCTTTTATATATTAAGATAATATAAAAATACTTATTTATATAATCGGAATCTCAGAAACGGCTCCAACGATTTCGTTGAAATTTGGTATGTGGAGGTTTTCGGGGATAGAAAATTGATCTAGCTTGGTCTTATCTCTGGGAAAACGCTTGGTACCGAGTTTCATCCCGAGCAGAGCTCGGTCGCCCAGGTACTATGTATAATACATGCATAGCACTCGTGCGAAGCCGGGGCGGGTCGCTAGTAATATTATAAATACAAAAGTTTGTGAGTATTTGTGTTGTGCCTTTTACGCTCAAACAGCTAGATTTCGCGAATAACATTCATATAACATAAAGATTTTTAGAGAGATTAAATTTTGCACAGGCGTTCTTCATGCAACTACTTAACGTACTTTAATTCAACTGCCAGACCCAATTGTTCACGTGAGCGAATTCGCGGGTAATAAATATTGCTAAAATGTGCGTGTGTCGTTGTGTCTTTAGCAGTATAAACTCGGCGTTCGACGAGCTGCGCGTGCACGTGCCGACGTTCCCCTACGAGAAGAGACTCAGCAAGATCGACACGCTGCGGCTGGCTATCGCCTATATCGCTCTACTCAGGGAGGTCTGTATTATACATATATAAGATCAACCACTCATCTATCTATAGTGAATCATAGTCATGGGCAGGGGTTAATCCACAGAACAAACTAAGAGGAATATAAATGTTATCATGTGTATTTCCATTCTGCTCCGATGTAGGCAATTTTTTGATCCTTCTGCACACACGTTTTGTGTTTTCATGAGACTTAGTTAATCCGGTACCTACAGCATTCATCAAAGAAATATTATGCTTTTTGTAAACCCCAATCTCTGCAATCGCCCAATATTTGATCAATTAACCTTCGTTACCTATACAAACCGAGTTGAGAAAATAAATACACACATTTGGCTTTTTAGCCGCATGCTCGGCTTGAAATTGTAAATTTTATACGAAATCTTATTTATTCTTCACTAATTAAAAAGTAGTATACCAATTTATTTAAAATCGGACCAACAATCCAAAAATTGGAACCAGACTAATAGCTTTTGTGAAGACACTCCACACACGCACTACACACATTAGTTTTGCCTACGTACCTCCACCTACCTATGTTTGTAGGTACCTACCTATACCGAGGGTCTTTTTCGATTTTATTCGAATAAAAACGCTTATTATTTTTCGTAGGTCTTGGATGCTGATTATGATCCATTGACTTATGTGGAAAAATGTTTACGTGGCGAAATCAAGGCAGACAGAGCGCACTGGAACACAAGCGGTACGTTTACTTGGATACCAAAAATATGTGAGAAATAGGCCTTTTATGTGAGGAATTTTCGATTTTGCAACTTGCAACATTTCGTATGACTCCATATTTAAGGTATGCGCGCACGAACAACTTTTGTCTCCGCGACTATTTTGTCTCTCACATCAAGTCTATGGGTTAGTATGCGCTCACGAGCAACTTTGTCTCCGCGACTATTTTATCAAGTCTATGTGTTAGTATGGAAGTGCGCACACGTAGCGCCGCGACTCCCAGGGTACAAATACACAGACTTGATAAAATAGTCGCGGAGACAAAGTTGCTCGTGCGCACATATATACCCATACACTTGATGTGAGAGACAAAATAGTCGCGGAGACAAAAGTTGCTCATGCGCGCATACCCTAATAAAAACCAGAGGCCGTGTTTGCTAACGCGCGGGCGCATGTTATCGCATTCATCATCTCTTTCTGTCACCATCTTAAACCGTTTGTCAGAAAGAGATAGTGAATGTGATAGCAAACGCCCGTGCGTTAAACAATAAGCGTGCCGTAGCGTAGGTTAGAGTATGTGCGCACGAGCAACTTTGTCTTCGCGACTATTATATCAAGTCTATGGGTTAGTATGGAAGTGCGCACTCGTAGCGCCGCGACTCCCAGGATACAAATACACAGACTTGATAAAATAGTCGCGGAGACAAAGTTGCTCGTGCGCGCATACCCTTAAAGCTTGTTACTGGCTAAACAAAGAGGCAATGTCTATATATTTAACTCAGACTATTTTGATGTCGATCTTTCTTTTTCAGATTTGACCGCCAGACTGTCCTGGATCAATTGGGAGAACCTGGGAGTGAATCCTCAACGCCGCAGCGTACTCACATCACTTGCACTTGGTTCTGACAGTCTCCAATACTCTCATAACTAGGGTAACATTTTCGTTGTTTATAATGTATATATATATTTTGTAGTCTTTTTTGTATATTTAGGGTAGGTTTCTACCTACTCAAAAAGTGTTTTCTTCCATATTGTAAGTAGGTACATTTTGTAACTGTAAATGTAGGTATACTTGTTCCCCGGTTTATAATGTAATTTATAATGTCTTGTGTTAGTGGAGACCCGAGTTTAAGCCAGGAGAATCAACACTGAAGCAAAACTCATTTAAAAGCAAAGATTGTCTCACAAAATGGAAGTGTTAAAATTACAACAAACAAAGACGTGAGTCGACTAAAAATATATGTATGCTCTTTCTCGCATCATT
Organism: Archips crataeganus; assembly: GCA_947859365.1. Taxonomy (NCBI): domain Eukaryota; kingdom Metazoa; phylum Arthropoda; class Insecta; order Lepidoptera; family Tortricidae; genus Archips; species Archips crataeganus. Next base: position 16,453,309 of record OX402045.1, on the reverse strand, counting down.
CCATTGAAATAAGGCCACAGTACGATTAATAAAGAGCAGAAAAAGTATGAAAGAGGAACATTTTTTAAAGCGAAATAGTTGATAATTTTTTAAGTCAGAAGATGTTTTTAAATTTCCGTGAAATGCCTATTTTGTAAGAGGTTTGAAGGTTTAAAGATAAAGGAGTGATGATTTGAGAAGATGAGAGACCTATGTTTGGGGGTTGTGATCCCTCTTCCTCAGACCGTCAATGATTTTGCGTCAAAAAGTAATTTAGTAGGTACTTACAGCCTCGAAGCGTTTCAACCGCCCCGTATCTTTTGCGATACTAAAATCGACGAATCATAAAACCCTTTTTGGGTAGGTCTTAGGTACTCCGCGAAAGTGTATGTGGCCTTCTTCGTAACTAGGTGAAAGATTTTAGTTAAAGGAAAGGATGCTAAAGCGAAAGATATGGCGGTCGAACTGCTTCACTGTCTTAATCAGTTGCGAAGAAGTTGGCACCACCGTTTAGTTTCTAGGTACTCTTTACTGTCGTAACTTCTCATCGCTCGTCGTCATCGTTCATCGAAGGCAGGAACCTTACCTATTGTACCTAATTTAACTTCTAATGTATCTTTTAATCTTAATTCTTATCTTCATACTCATACCTAGGTTGAGTGTTAACGTGAAACCACGAATATTTTTTATGATTATGAATTTTAGGTTAATTAAGGACTTTAATACCTTTTTATTGGCTTCACTTGTAACTACGTATAAGTAACAATGTTAGTACTTAAATCTTGCAAGTTGATTTTTACTCACGTCCAGGGGTCTGATTGACTTTTTGGTATGTGTGACTTAATACAATAATTTACTATTTATTCCTTGAAAATTAAGAATAAGTAGGTCCAATGAATGGCAATGTAATAATGAAGTAACTGTACGGATAGGTATCTACTTATAATCCGGTCAAATTAGACAAGAAAATAAGAGTGAAGATACATGAATTAACATCAAGCTGAAAATTAGTAAAATTGTTCAAAACATAATTAAAAATAACATGTTAAAACTCCCCATTGTTCCGGCGTGTGGAAAAAAATTATTCAAGGTCAAAGGTCAAAAAAATGGGTTTTTCGCGATTTTCACTGAAACGGTAAGTTTTCTCATAAAATTATCTGAGACAGAATTATAGATCATAAAATTATCTATACTAAAGAATTCATTACTTTTTTCCTAAGATCCACCGTTTATGAGATATAAACTTTAAAAAAAATATATTTTAAACTTTCGGAGTGAATATCTCCGAAAATATTCACTTTATTAATCGTTATACCTATCTCAGAAACGGTGGCTCTTAGGAAAAAAGTAAGAAAACCTTTACTATAGATAATTTTATGATCTACAATTCTGTATCAGATAATTTTATGATAAAACTTACTTACTTTCAAAAAAAGAGCGTACTCCTACCTAAAAGGCCGGCAACGCACTTGTGACTCTTTTGGTGTCGCAGGTGTCCATGGGCGACGGTAATCGTTTACCATCAGGCGATCCGTATGCTCGTTTGCCCCCTATATCATAAAAAAAAAAAAAAAAAAAAAAGTTTCAGTGAAAATCGCGAAAAACCCATTTTTTTGACCTTTGACCTTGAATAGTTTTTTTCCACATGACACATGAACAATGGGGAGTTTTGACATGTTATTTTTAATTATGTTTTGAACAATTTTACTAATTGTCAGCTTGATGTTAATTCATGTAGCTTTGAATGTCTAGTTTGACCGGATCATTAATCTACGAAAATTCCTTTACTTCTATGCGATTTGCAGCTTACAGGTAGGTAGGTACAGTTGAAAAACTAAATCGCTTCGTTACCAGAGTGGAAACTTTGCGCTGCAAATATTATGATGACATTCCATGCAAGCTAAAGAATTCATCGTTAAATTGATTGTGAAAAGTTTCCATCCTGGTACTTGATTAAATTTCTCGACTGTAAGTATTATATGAATGTGATTATTTTAATTTGGTGTAGGAAGCATCATAAAAATAGCAGAAACGACTTTACCCTTAGATAATTTAAGACTTTGATGCAAGGTTCGACGATTATACAGTCAGCAAAAGATGTTATAAAAGATAAGTTTTACTCATTGTAACTTTATCTATTTCAATACGCATTTTCAGTGTTGATAATTAATAAATAAAATAAATAAATAAAATAAATATCACGGGACAATTCACACCAATTGACCCAGTCCCAAAGTAAGCTAGGAAAGCTTGTGTTATGGGTACTAGGCAACGGATAAACATACTTATATAGATAGATACATACTTAAGCACCCAAGACCCGAGAACAAACATTCGTATTATTCATACAAATATCTGCCCCGACACGGGAATCGAACCCGGGACCTCAAGCTTCATAGTCAGGTTCTCTAACCACTAGGCCATCTGGTCGTCTAATCTATACATATAATAAATCTGTAACAAGTCGGTGTCTGTACATTGAAGATATTTGAGAAAAACTGTTCAGTCAGTCATCTGTGGATATGTTTTTATCATTTTTATTGTGATGTTATGCAATGCACTCTGATTGAACTTACCTAATAGTTGATTGAAATCAGACTTAAGTACAACGAAAATCTAAATACTTAAAATTAGTAAAAAAACCTAAGTTAAGTGTTAGTTAAGTAAGACATGATCAAAGTGCAATATTGTATTTATTTAAGAACTTAAGGTAGTCTGTAGTAAAAATAAATTTATTTTTCATTCAACGTCTATTTAGTGTTTCATTTGTATTAGGGTTCCGTACCTAAAGGGTAAAAACAGGACCCTATTACTGAGACTTCGTTGTCCGTCCGTCTATCACCAGGCTGTATCTCATGAACCGTGGTAGCTAGACAGTTGAAATTTTCACAGATGATGTATTTTGGTTACCGCTATAACAACAAATACTAAAAAACAGAATAAAATAAATATTTAAGGGGGCTCCCATACAACAAACGTGTTTTTTTTGCCGTTTTTATAGATAATGGTACGGAACCCTTCGTGCGCGAGTCCGACTCGCACGTGGCCGGATTTTAAGATGTACGTAAGTCATCTCATTTAGAATCAAAGCAACTAATTTTGTCTCCATCAACATTTTATAAATGCAAATAAAACTTCTGTTGTTTATGTTCGATCCAATGATACTTACATTTATCACATTTCGATGAAATAGGTAAATAAATAATAATAGGGTAGCAATTTGTTCACTTGTAAATATAAAGACGTTTGGATCGGTAGAGATAGCTCGTTTTAATGACTTAGAGAGTTTTTACACGATTCCTAATCCAACAGCCTGACACATGTCAACATGCCTAACCTTAGCTCAAGTCAGTTTAGAAAAGAAAAACTTAAAAATAGTATAATAGTAGCGCATACCTACATTATTTTATTACGTGCGTATGCGTTCAACTGCATGGGTGCTCAGACTAAATGGTTACCATATTCAAATATAGTTGATGGAAAAGTGACAGTACAAAATGGCAACCTTACATACTAGCTGCTCGACCCGACTTCGCACGGCTGTACTAATCTTTTATTTTTTCATGCAAACCTTGTAACAGAATAAGAAATAGCCAAATAAGTACAGCCGTTCTGAAGTGATGACCTTACATACATTCGGTTAATTGATTTTTATTTATTCAGGGTATTTTTTTAAAAAGTGCACAAATTTTAATATGTGATACAGTGTCGTTAAAATAATAAATTTCAGTATTTTTCGTTATAATTTTTATCACATATTTTTTTTCAAGTTTCATAGTAACTCGACCAATTTATTGGATGAATTACTATGAACAACCCAAATTTCAAAATGAAAAATACCTTAACAGATAATCGTGATCTTATAACGATACTGAATCACGTATCAAAATTTGTGCACTGATTAAAAAATTACCCTGTAGAGATAGATTAAGATTACAGTTACCGGTAATTATCTGACAGGACATTGCGCTTCAAAATGTCTAACGCAACTCCATTTGTATAGTTAAAAGGTTCTCTGATGTCCTTAAGTATTCCGTCCAATCCGATAATATTCCCGGAGACTGGCCTTCTTGTCAACTCAACTAGCTGGGGGACTCAGTATAAAGCCGAGTTTAGACTTGCAAGAAAAATCGTGCAAGTTGCATTACACTACGGCGCTCGATTGACCACTGCAAACTCGTTCGCTTTACAGCCGCGCAATGTAATGCAACTTGCACGTATTTTCTTGCATGTCTAAACTCGGCTTAAAGCAGCGTACATACCTAATAAGTTTAAAAAAAAAGTGTAACAGAATTGAGAATAATGAGAACTGTAAGGAATATGTACTAAGTTCTCCTGACTCGTATAATTTTGACATGGGCAACACCAGCGATTTATTAGTTAAGTACTCTTACATTTAAACGCTTACGTCTATTTGCAGTTACAGCTTACAACTACACAACAAAAAATAAAATTGTTACAAAAATGGACGACATTCAATTCTTCGACATTATAGAAACGAACGAAAACCACACGTAAATAAATAAATTATATACATTATCTTATATTATGTTCAATTGCTCAATATATAACTAACTGGAAGTTGTAACGGTTACTAATTAAACAGATTTAATATACGATGTACATCATTGTGTTAAAGGAATCTAAAGCGTGTACAGTGATGCCAATAAAATTGAGCATATATTTACATGCCATTTAGCAATTTTTTTTCAACACGCTTTTATTAGCTTCATGCGTATGTTAGTATGTAACGGAAACTTTGAACATGATTTTGACCCCCTTTAAAATGTCGGATTAACTCGAAATTTGGCATACTTATCAAGGACCGATGACAATGCGTGTTTTTCGTTTTTTTTTAACTATTTTTTATCGTTTGGCATATAAGAAGCATAATTATTAGCATATTAAAAAAAAAAAAACTAAAAGTCAAACCATGAAATGAACGCCATTTTATATGTCAGGTTAGACCTCAAGAAGGCGCTGCTTTTCCAACATAGTCTCGGACAGCGTACTGTTCTCTACATATATTATAGATATCAAGGAGAGTGACACTCACCCTCGCATATTTACAAGCACGTCAGTTGCAGATAAAGACCGGGATATCAACATTTTATTCGAAAACAAATCAAATTTTCACATGCCTAACTTGGCTGAACATGTCATGTGGGAAGCAATAGTATACAATTTAAGACCTTATGTAACCATATGTTCATTGTGAATAAATAAATTTCATTTCAAAGTAGATTAAATAGAGTTCATCAAAAGTGTGATCAAAATTTAGTTTATTTATAAACGGTTAAAATTAAATTACTGTGTCTATCATATTCTATATTACTCTTGTTGGCAACACTGGGCGTGTATGGAGGACTCAATTAAATTTCACATTAACTTGAGAAAGTACCTATAAATACGTACAGAATTGATATAGAACTCAATGGAATTTGTTATTTGGAATGCCATTTGTCAGCACAGACACGATAGTGGACCTACTTGGCTCGTATTTTTTTATGAAATTTAAGAGTATAAATAATATAATGCACGATTAACTACATCAGCCAAAATTATAGATATGAAACAATCCGTACGAAACATCTTAACCTGTCTAGTTACAATTAATATACTTCTAAAATAAAATTTAATAAAATGCACCTATGTCTCAATTTATGACTAACTTTTATTTTATTCTATTGGAATCATTAGCCCCCGCCGTGAAGCTCTTTAATTAAAAAATAAGTCGAATAATTATTAGGATTACAGGTTTTAAAAAGCAAACTTTTAAAATCATCAGACCAATATTTTATACCAAAACGGGGGCTTGTTTTTAGGAAGTACCACTGCTTATTGTTTGCACCTATACATCGCGAATCATAGCTATGAACCGCTATCACTTGCATGTATAATTCAAGGCCAGTCTTCTGAGGAGTCGTGCACAGTATGCCACGAGAGTCCGGAGCCAACCGGTTTATGCGCCGATGGCCACAACACGTGCCGCACAAAAGTCCGCCCCTGCGTCAGACCGAGGAACAACTTCCAATTCTTCCTCCTACCAAAATCATAGGGATTCCTAAAACTATCACCTTGCAACTTTACCAGCGATGCGTTAATGTGAGCTTCTACGCTAGTTTCACCTCTACTCACATGCTTCCCATGCATTATGGTTAGCGTTCCCAGAGCAAATAGCACAGAGATACAAGTAACTGCCATAAAAATGACAGCTTTCCGTTTCCAAGGATGCGCTGCGATGCGATGGGTTTCCGTGATTGGTGGGACGGGCAGGTCGTGTTCGCGGGGAAAGTTGATGGAGTCGTATTCGGCTATTATTTTGACTGGCACCAGGACTCCGCTTTGGTTCATACGGACAGGATGCCCGACCAAGTCAGGGTCATTGTGCGGAATTAAACCACCTGGAATGTAAGAAAAGAATGGTCTTCGTACACAATACAACCACCTACAGTTAGATCTACTGTTTAGCAAAATCAAAATCAACAATCTACTTAGTTTTTATATTTTTATTTTGCTAAACAGTAGGTACATCTAACTGTAACGTAACATGACATGACATGAAGCACTTTTAGCATGGGTATTGAAGTATTTTTTTTAAATAGCCAAATAATAAGAAGAATAGAAATGTCATGCGAGCTAAACACGAGAGACATCCATGTGGCTAATTATAAGAAGCGATATATTAAGGGGCTGTTTCACCACCCATTGATTAATTTTAACTGACGGATAAATGTGATGCCATCTCCGTCTATTCGAACAAAACAAACAGAGACGGCATCACATTTATTCATCAAATAAATTTGATCAATGGATGGTGAAACAGGGGGTTATTGTCCTAAATCTAGTTAAAAGCTCACAAAGGCTAGTTCTAAAGTCATCATAGTGTGTGAGTGAGTATCTTAATTTACAAAAACCTATGATGAAAACGCCCAAAACAGTATGCGTATTATCACTATCAGTGCGGAAGGCAAAAAATTGCCAAAATACATACAATCACATTTCTGTTCCTCTAATCTTTTGGCTATGTGATTTTTTTAGATCAAAAATTTAAAGCCTTTTTTATCATGTAAGTGTCAATTAAGTCTCAGCATATGCCAGTATAACCCAATTAATAATTAACAACAGACACGGCTCTGTCATATCTCATATGTAAAAGTACTGATAGACTAACAAGTGGGGCATACCATACCTCAACTACAAATGTGTGAGTGATTCATATATATAATTTGTAATTATTACAACAGACATAGCTGTTAGCAAAATAGATTGTTGGGGCAGATAAAAACTTAAATGTTATCTAACTTATCTATTGAGAAGAGACAAAATAAATGAAAAAAAAATTACAACACTACTCACCAGTATCATTAACCCATATCACTTGATATCCAATATCTAAGCCAGCAATGATAACAAAAGTAACACCGGCCACCATGTAGGCCATGTATAGATAGAAATGCCGTGCGTTGTTGTAGCCAACACAATTGTTTAGCCATGGACAGTGGTGGTCCATGGCGAGAATACAGCGGTCACACACGGAGCAGTGATGAGTCCGAGGAGGCTTAGGAGATATACATTTCTTGCATATACTAGCTGCTTCCGCTATCATTGAGCCCTTTGGAACAAAAAAATTACATGAAATATTTATTTCTATTAACACAAATGTTTATTTATTATAATTATAACATTTTACATTCATATTACAACTATCCTAAAACTAAAATCATACAAAAAAAAAACTAATACCTACATCTAATTATAAAAAAATCTTGTGTCACGGTGTTTATTGTCGAACTCCTCTGAAATGGCTTGATAGATTTTTGATTTTTTTGTCTAGGAATTTTTTGGTAGGTCTGAGAATAGGTTGTAGGCTATTTTTATACCCTTATTCTTCGCGGACGGAGTAGCGGGCAACAGCTAGTAATATTATGAAAATTATTTCCATTGTTCCTACATTTTGTGTAGTCTAGGTTTCATAGGGTGCCTTTCCACCAGAGATGTGCTATGCTACATTGCTATGGATGTGTTTGATATGATATCCACAAATCATATTCATTGGTTCTCATAGCATAGCACTGGTGGAAACAGGTTCAACTAAGCTGTTTTTGATATGGAAAAACATGCATACCCTGCATTTTCCTTGAAATCTAAGTACATAGTTTAAATCTTCTGAAATTAATTTATTATTATTATTAGTGAAAACGGTCACAAATTTTTGTAGCATAGCACATAGATGCATAGCACAGCTCTGCTGGAAAAGCACCCTTATTCTTCAGAAATGTCAAAGTCAACCATGTAAACTTACGTGCGGTGGATATCCAGGAGAAGTCGCTACTCCCATATAATAATGGAAAACTATATTCAGCAGCAGCCAATTGCCAAATACGACGAGGAATGTGGTAGTGTACGGACATCGCTGCCACCAGTAAGGCAGCCCAATCCAGTAAGCTATTGCCACTACCGCAGCTGTTAATATTGTTACACAGAAAACAAACACCTGTAAGTAACAGGTTCTAGTTTTAGAATAACAGAATAGAAATTACATGTCAAGTGCTCTTATATGCAGAGTTCAGAAAGGGTGAGCTGTTTTCAGAGTTTGCATAACATGGACATACCTTGTCATTTAATGGTAGATGTCAATGATTTTATTTAGGGTCCTTTTCTGCTACGAGCTTTACGTTGTTAATTAGAATCTACGGAATGAAAGATGCTGAAAAACTTTTTAATTGATGTGGACAGTATTTTAATGTGCAATTTCACTCCACTCACTTCAGTGGATGTGGAAAGATCTTTTTAACCCTCAACACAAAAAGAGGGGTGTTATAAGTTTGACCGCTATGTGTGTGTGTGCGTGTGTCTGTCTGCGGCATCATAACTCTTAAATGGGTGATCCGATATGGATGCGGTTTTTTATTTGAAAGCAGGTTTTTTGGCGATGGTTTTTAGGGCGATTGTGCACTACAATGAATTTTACTGTCCGGCAGTCCGAGTTTTTACGGTCCAATATGGCACGCCATTAAATGTATAGGGCGATTGTGCACTACAATGAATTTTACTGTCCGGCAGTCCTATACATGTAATGGCGTGCCTTATCGGACCGTAGAAACTCGGACTGCCGGACAGTAAAATTCATTGTAGTGCATAATCGCCCTTAAACATGTTTCATCAAAATTGGTCCAGCCGTTTCAAAGTTATCAGCTCTTTTGTATGCTGCGGATGGGATCTTAGAATTAATTGCGTTGCCCCCTATTAATTTTCAATTTATAGTATTTTATCTATATGCGAATATTAAACACAAAAAGAAATGCATTGAAAATGGAAAATATAGTAAAACAAGTCCTTTATTTTACGACAATCACACAGAAACTTTACAATGAATAAAAAAACTTAGTACTTGTTTTGCAATGCAATGTAGTTTATTTTAATAGTTTTAATATTTAATTATTTTCAGGGTGTATCCAGTATCCACATTCATGTCTACACATGACTTTAATGATGTAAGAATAGCTCACACTTTCGTAGCTCTGGTGATATGACATTATATAATAATGTGACATTCGCAATAGGGGCCTAGCAAAGGGAAACAGATATGGGCCTCTGAAGATGAGACTTGTCCACTCAGATTGACTACAGCCATGGTTATGATACAATACAATATAATGACTATTGTATACCATGTAGAAAACAATACAGAAAAACAAGTTCATGGAAAAAATACATAAGGTAAGTAATAGGCCCTGTAGCTTTGGACCGATGGACCAATCTCTTCCAGGCAACCTAATAAATGGAAAAAAGTATGGAATTTACATGATCTGTACACCATGCCACATTACATGACAAACCGATTTTCTACTTAAAATCCATTGTAGAAGGGTTTATTTCGAGTTGAAATAGTGGTCATATACACCGTGAAATTTTAGTGGTTGTTTTCCCGAAACGAGATGATTTAGTTTCGATTGTACAATCGATTTATAATTACTATTTTGACTAGAGGCAAAAATCCAATTGTGAAAAACGAAAGTCGAAAATGACCGCAAACCAATAGTAACGCTTCGTTGGTACCTAACTTATCGTACGATTGTATGCTACTTGTACCAACGAAGCGTTACTATTGGTTTGCGGTCTTTTTCTACTTTCGTTTTTCACAATTGGACTTTTGACTCTAGTCAAAATAGTAATTATAAATCGATTGTACAATCAAAACTAAATCACCTCGTTTCGGGAAAACAACCACTAAAATTTCACGGTGTATAGATGATGTTGGCGTGTGAGGCATTTCATTGGCTGTCACAACTAGATGACTGGCGGTGAAAGGGTTAAACTGTTTGCAACTGTATTTCAATTTAAGCATACATTTTAAAGTATTACTTACCTTTCCCAAATAATTAGCAAAATTATCAACAAACCAAAATATAGGTTCTAATAAGAAATCTATAGCATAGCTCTGACTCATATGTTCATTGTATGTTAGGGACCTTGCTGTCAGCACCGCTTGTGTATATTTCCAAACTATGTAATCTCTGGAATGAAAAGGACAAAATATAATGCACAAAATTGACACTGCTAAGCAGAAGACAGTAACATCCCATTTGTTAAACAAGACATTGATTAATTTCATCTTATGTCCAATGACAGAGAAAGTTGTGTTGCATTCAAGTTAGTTTTTAACACGTTTGCTGCGGCAATTAGTTTAACTTGCAATTAACCATATTTGTATCGGGTTGTATCGACCCAATACCGCAGCGAAGGTTGCTGCGAAGGATGCTGAAACCACAAACTTACTTTAGTCTTTGGAAAACTTCTCTCCATTGCAATCTCCATTTGATGACCACCATAATTTAGGTTATTTTTTGAGTTCTGATAGAGTAACTGTAAGTTGAAAAATTATTTAATTTTTTTCAAACTAAATGCAAACTGAAATATAGATGCACAGAAAAAAAAACCCCCGAAAAAAGACCAATGCTGGGAATCGAACCCAGGTCCTCAGCGTTCCGTGCTGCGTGCTTACCCCTACACCATCACTGGTCTAGAAGTTAGCGACAAATCTTTCCCATACATCGTACACTTCAGTCTGTTATAATCACATTAGGCAGTGATAAAGCGCATCTATGTTAATGCCCTCTACCGAGAGACTTCAACACTCCTTCGGAGCTACCCGCTCACCTGGACCAAGAGATGGCGCTACTAGGCCAACTTTTACAAGTTAAGTATGAAGTATCTTTTTCTATTTATTAAACTTAACTTAACTTCTAGACCAGTGATGGTGTAGGGGTAAGCACGCAGCACGGAACGCTGAGGACCTGGGTTCGATTCCCAGCATTGGTCTTTTTTCGGGGGTTTTTTTTTCTGTGCATCTATATTTCAGTTTGTATTTAGTTTGAAATATATGGTTTCACGGGATGACCGTAAAAGTAATAAAAAATGAAGTTGAAGAAAATAAAAAATAAATAGAAAAAGATACTTCATACTTAACTTGTTAATTTTTTTAACCAACATCATACACAATCTTTTCTGTTGTTGGTACTTTATTATTTACTGTCATAACTTAGGATATAGAATTAACTAGCAACCATGTACATATTATGTGTGTCAGTTAGTGAAGCGAAAATTAGATTCTAAGAGAACAATATCATGTTTTGATGATCAGTCCTTCAGATGATAAATGGTGTATACAAAATAAAGAATCAATAAAACATTATTTGTTCTTATTCTTAATTTGGCCATGTTGCACCTAACAACTAAGATAATCCTGTTGTCTAACCGCGCGCCTTTTTCACTTTGATTCTGGACACGCTAGTCACAATAAGCAAATATTGAAAAACGGCTCCTGTATATTCTATATTCTTTGTGTTACACAAATTTCAGTCAATCTGACTAGCGGAAGTTGGCCACAATACACAAATAAAACGATGTAAAAAATAAACTGCACTTACTTGAAAATATTTATGTGCGTAACAAGATAGACGAAGCAAAACGTGCTAAAACTTCAAATGAACTAAACAATAATCTATTACTATAAATTAATTACCGCTTAATTAATCCTAAATGAAGTCAACCGGCAATTTTGTACTTTTATGTTATTCGGGTCGGGACAAATACTTACTTTTTTTATAAATTATAATGTTGTACTTTAACGTTAGACATCTTCAGCGTATATTTATCAGAGTTAATGAGAAACATCCTCCCCAGACCTCTAACAAAATAAATAAAAAATTAAATTAAATGCAAGGCAATGCAACAGCAAACAAGCAAGCAAGTACAGTAGTATAAGTAAAGCAAGTATATCAACAAAATTCAATTTGTACTAATTAATTACAAATATTACAATTATGACATGAGACATGAGACTGTCAGTGTGTCACTGTCATTTTCTTGCTCTTTTTTCGGATAGGGTAAGGTCTGGGACCAAACAGCCTTTTGTTAGTTTACAGGTTGTACTTATTTATTTCATATCTAAAGTTATTTTATTTTATTTTATTTCCACGTCGTCTCTTTCGGTAAAAATTCTTCAATATTTCTTTCGATGTTGTCACATACAATAAAGGTTCTTCAGTATTTGCTTTGTATGTTACACGATTTCACTTTAGCCCCTCGTTTGCTGTGCACTATTACCTTTGAGTATTTAGACTGAAAGGAGATGTTATCGCCCGTAGGTTGCTAAACAATTTTTCTGCCAAAACTCGCGGGGGGCAATGCACTCACACACAAGCAATTTAACTACAAATGAAAACAGAGCAATGTTTGTACACACGCACACAAACTGAATTCGTCAACACAACAGTGATCGCCATAGACACATTGAAAAACATCTCGTCTATACATGTCACACGTACATCACACATAGACAAGAATCTAGAAACAGCTAGAGTTAGGGCCATGTCGATAAGAATGTTGATAAGCATTCACTCGTTCATACATTCAGTCGTTCAATTAATCCCTAAGTTGTTAATAGAAAATTCGTTTTTTAAATAAATGTGATTGCTCTATAAGGTTTAAAAGTGGAGGATTTATTAAAATATGTACATATAGCAAGTAATATTAATGTCAGATACGCCAAATGTCTCTTTTACTTTGTAATTTTCTATAAATAGAATAGACACATCACTATGGTTAACATTTTGTTGAGAAGGTACCTAGACAAATTTTAATAGACTAATAATAAAGTACCTAATAGGTACTAATTTTACCTTTCAGCATCAGCAGGAAGTTGAAAAAATTACAATGTTGGTTTTATCACCGTTGAATTTAGGCACCCGTAAACACTGCAATACACACGTTCTCGTGACGCTGCCATTATTCAAGAAAATATTATAATATGTAGTTAGTTACTTTGTACCGAGCGCTTATAGCCACGTTACGGAATCGAAACGGGGGCGAATAGAGCAGGCGGCGCGTCACAGCACTCACTCAACCAGCGACCGAACTGCGCGGCGTGCGGCGTGGAACTGCGTAGTTTTGTCTGGCGAAGATTGGTTGGCGGCCGTGTAAGACGCTTGGCTGTGTGCGTGCGTCGATTCGGGTCGGGTGCTCTAGTATGAAGTCGAATCACTGCCTGTTACTTGTATTGAATCATTAAAAAGTATTTTGTTAATACTTTCACGTCAATTTTTTTAACGAGTTCGATACTTTAAACATACATTTAATACTAACCATACATTTCCATTTTATTAGTAACCTTTAAAATATGAAACCATGATAAGACAAATCATTCACTGATTCATTCACTCAATAGTTTATCGATTGTGGAAATATGTGTGTCCCCTCTCTAGTCGATACTAGACCGGTTATCGGTGTGGCCAATTATTTAGTAAGTAAAAATAGCCAATATTACTAGTGGTCGGTAAAATACCACTTAAATAAAAAAAATAGCTAAATCTATTTAGAAAAATAAAAAAGAGAACTAAGCTTCGTCCATAGTTAAATAAAAATAGCAATTAAAATAGTAACGATTCTTAGAATTACTGTCTGTTTGTCTGTGCGTTTTTTCGTGGTAATCTCCGAAGCGGCTTAAGCTATAAGGATGTGGTTTTCACTTATTTGTTAATCTCATTAGTCCAATATTTAATTTACGAGTAAGGGGGAGGGGGAGTGGGGTGAGGAGGTGCGGGGGTTTCAAAGGGGGATGAAAATTTCATTGATTTTGCCGTAGGATGCACCGTTTTCAAGATATTTGACAAAACACCGGTTCTCGTCCGATCAGCGAGGTTAAGCAACGTCGGGCGCGGGGATGGGTGACCGCCTGGTTTCATTTTTGTTTTTTGAATGTTTTGTTATGACGTTGTCACGTTAAACTATCGTCCGTAAGCTTCTTCTTTATTATTATTATTTATTTATTTAAGGTTTACCAACAATTGTTAGCACTAGGTACATCAGAAATTGTTGCTTGTATAAACATGTTGAGCTGAGTGTCACAATCACTTACATCTTATAGGTATAACCGCATACAAAACAAAACTGAGCTAGTTCTAGTACGGATCCTAGATTATTAGACCAGGCGCCGACTGCACTTTTTTGTCGCTTCGTTCGAGTCGAGTGCTATAGAATTGTTAGGAATTTTTAATTGAGAGATGAAAACTTATTTTTTGTGTTGATGGTAGCAGCGCTGGCATTTTGAATGGTGAGCGCGCTTTCATATAATTCCAGCACAAAAATCAATAGCAATCAAACGAGGTGATAAAAAGTTGCAGTCAGCGCCTGGCCTTAAAACCTACATGGATGAAGTCAATCAAACAATTAAATGAATGTATAAGATCAATCAAAATAATTTATATTTTACCTCGTTAATAATTAATTGATTTATAAAAATTATAAATGGCCAATGTGGCTATTTTTACAAAAAGTTGGCCACACTGACTGACATTAATATTATTATAAACTTCACGTATTTTTACTTTTAATCAACGATAATTACGTTACGAAATACTTCCAGATGAAAAGTTACGTTGTCTTTTTGTAGACTCGACGTGTCAGACATTTTTTCACGCCCGAATTCTTTGCATTTAGTCATTTTTGTGGGAGCTCATTCACTGACGCGTGCAGTTTTGAAATGTCACGAGAGACGAGCGAAACAGTTTTGTATAACGGTTATACCCGGCGGGTTGATACCTTTGGCAGAGGGGAATGCGCTTCAAGGCGCCTCCCTTCAGTCTAAATACTCAAAGCCTGTATACGACCAAGGGCGGATCCACCGTTGTGGGCACGATGGGCATGCCCACAACCCTAAAAGACTTTTGAAGACACACTTTCACGGTCTATTGAGATCGATAGGGTAGTTAGTGATAACTCCGACTCGCACTTGGTTGATTTTCAGGTGGCTGTGACCACAACTTTTTTTTAGGGCTGGATCCGCGCCTGTATACGACCCTATTTAATCACTCCAAATTTAACGCTTTTGCATCTTTCCGTTTGTTACCCTTATTTCCAACCTATATACGATCCATAGTCGGACAAGTGCCTCCACTAGGATAAGAACGCCTTCGCTGGTGCATAAGGTTCTTGGCTATGTTTATAATCACCGAAAATATCATGGTAACCATTTATGTGATTACAAAAACTCAGAAGTGCGAGCCCGGTTTCGATTCCGCGTTAGGTACTCTGGTATAGTCGGTACGGTAGAGGCCACAGGAAGTAACTATTAAGTAATCTGTGCCACAGGTCAATGCAGCAGCTAAAGGATGTAGGTACAGCAGTGTTTACAGAAGTTCGATATCCTGAAAACTGACTTGCCTCCCCTTCTCGATTGCTGATGGTCTAGAGAAAATAATACATACTTATACAATCTAATATATAAAATTCTCGTGTCGCGGTATTTGTTACCAAACTCCTCCGAAATGGCTCGACCGATTCTCATGAAATTTTGTGTGCATATCGGCTAGGTCAACGTCTATTTTTCATACCCCTATTCGTCGCAGACGGAGTCGCGGGCAGCAGCTAGTATTTTATAAATTAAACAAAAGTCATATTACAAGAACATGCATTTTAATTATGTATTTATCAATTAACTCTATGTAGGATACAAAACGGTGATTTCGACTTGTCATTCCGCCACACTCGTTGCTTCGAGGGAAGTAAAGGTCGGCTCGGTACGACCAATTCTGAGTGCTCAATCTTCCATTACTTGTATGGAAAGCTAAGTTTAGATGATGGTCAGAACACATCAGAATTACTTACTAAAATACAAGGAACTACGCAGTGTCCACTGGGTTTAAACGAATTGATAAAACTCATCCTTTTTTGAAATCCACTAGCGATTTAAAAGGAAGTATGCATGCTGTCAAGTCTAATAATAATTGCGGTATACACAGTACCAATCGTTGCGGTCTGCTTAAGTGATTAAATTAGATTAAATATAAGATAATTTAACACAGATCGTATAAAGAATAAACAATCATTAGAAAAAAAAAATGGTATTTTGCCGCACCGCAAAGTAGCAACAGCCGAAATAATAGTGCACTATAGCTTTTATCGCGCACACCAATTCAATGACAAATAACTATTCTTTGACAAGCAAAAAACGTGTAAAACGGACTAATATACGCTAGCTCAAGAAGAGCCTCCTAAAAATCTTGCTTTTAGAGCAGTAGTCGACACAGCATCATAGGCGGAGCGGCGCCTCCACAATACTTATATGTACAGCTAATTCCACTTTTGATAATAAAGCTGTAGCTAGCGCGGGTATGCCTTCTAAGAACCACTACAGATACACACAAACATATAAAGCAGGTTAAGCATGGTACTTAATCACATTCATATACCAGTTTTACTATATATACAGATTAAAGTAATCTTTATTTAAGGGCAACTTAAGCGAATATTAATATTTTGTACTGTGATAGGTATATAAGAAGATATTCAATTTTAAACTTATAATACAAATGTAACAAAATAGCTAAGAGATAGAAAAGGGTTCTTTATAAACGTCGTTTTATATCCAGACATTTTCATCACAGCGAGAAATCAGCTTTGTTGAACTCCTATATTTTTTAGTACAGGTACTTATCGTAAGTTTTAACTAAATAACTCTACCTAAATATTATTCTGAGATTAGCCACAGAAACATCTGTTGAGCAATGAGATCATATGTGCCTCTCTACACGGTCAATTGTTAAAACAAAAAATATTAATATTGTATAGAACTTCCCAGTTATTTGATTTACATTGAATATTATACAAAATTTAGACAAGGTATCATATGTTCTTTTCATATTTAAATAAGCAAGAGACGAATAAGCAAGATCTATGGAAAGTATCGAGCGTTCAATATCACCCAGGGCCGAAAAGACTCAAAAGTGTAATAGATTAATTCTGATTTAAAACAACCCTTGCAAGACCCATCATCATACACTGACTGAATCCACTAGCTTGAGTATTGTAAGAAAAAAAAATAGTGACATTGACTTTTGTCTTTTTATGCCAAAGTTATTATACATTTTAATTCAAATTCTGTTGACCACATTGTGAATACACCCATATGCGTGCTTTGGGTCCTGTGAAGGACATGGTTTAATTCTTTGGCGCTTTACATAATAGGTAGCATTAATCAACCATTATTGTTATACTCTATTTTTCTTATCACTGCACAATCAGGTCAAATAAGACTAGATTGGTCTATAATTTAAAAGGTTTTGTCACTCCGAGTAGAATCACGCAACTATCATAGAATTTTAAAGTTTACGTTGCCAGCAAATTAGTAACGAACTTTTATAGTTTATTTATATCGTGTACCCCAGTGCACGGAACAGAAAAATAAAGTATAGGCAATGCACATATTTACAAATCTTATTATATCTTGTATGAATTAATCATCAGCTCTCAGAGCGATCATTATGCTTTTGCTTTCATATCATTAACAATGTGCATCTAATGTTAAAATGTAACAGTTAACATTTGCTACACAGTAGATGCATATTTCATTATCATTAGGTACTAGTAGGCTACCGATTTTTTTTAGTAGGAAAAGTAGAAAAGTTTGTAGTTAAAACTACGTAGACAAAATATATACTAATTTAAGGCAATAATATATATTAAATTCATCAGTGTCGCCAAATGTAAACTGTTCTATCAAGAATTCATATGTTGAAAAACCTAACTATATACACTAGCACCTTAATATAATATTTTTATTATTCTACGTACGAAATGATATTTAATGCTAGAGAAATTATATGTCTCATTATTATTACTTATTAGATCTATATTATTATTATTTAATTACAGACATGCATATTAAGGCATTAAATGCAATCGATAAGAACTTAAACAAACCAAAGAACGCTAACATCCATTTTGCATTATCTAAAGCTCGAAACTTAACAAGTAAACCTTAACTGTTAACAGTCTTACGTTGGAAATACGAATTTGCAATGGTTAAGTAAAAGAACTATTTACTTCTACAAAAGTAAAAAAGGCAAATAAAAAACACAATTTTTTTTCCCGAAAAGTAAGTACAAATACTATTTCAAAGTATCGGCGTCAGATGAATTTCGTTTTATTTTAAGAACAAAGCATTAACCGTATGTATATGCAGAAAATAAAAAACAACGTGCACTTCAGGCTCGTTAGTTTCAATTTTAATAATACCAATTTTACTGATCCTTAATCCCCGCACTGGGCCCGCGTGGTGCCATCAGGCAGCCTGTTTTACCCATTCTTTAGTTAAAAAAAGCTACTAAATAATCTAAGATACTACTTCTGGACAATAGATTCCAAGGGACAATCGCGGTACCTAGCAATAATATTTTTCTTGCAGACAATCTTATAAATTTCTAGTAGTATTGTAGAAAAAAATATAAGTGCTTCCACAAAATTTGTAATAGTAGTTTCATTGCTGATTTCGTAATTCCTTGATCATAATGTCAATGCTCTAAAATTTCTATCAAATTGGTCGCAAACTTTGAAACATGCTTTATATATTACATACAATGAACGTTGAACATAATGTAATTTTATAGGTTCACAATCACATAATAATTACATCTAATGTCACTATAAATTTCTTTAACAATTGTTTTAGCTAAATTACGACGTTGAGAAGCCAATTACTTTAAAAGTAGTATGATAAAAAAGTGTGAAACACAATTTCTAGCCAATTGCGTAACGTAATATATGTAACACAAAAAATTACACATTATTACAAATATCGAATGTATTTATTAGCTTACCTAGATACAATCCATAATATCCAACGGAAATTACAATACATACGTGCTAACCAATTGGAATGTGGTATCAGGCGCGATAAGAAACAAAAACGACATGTCTTGCGGTCACTAAGCGATCTAGATGTAAACAAGTGGCATGGAATGCTTATGATGCAAATGTATAAGTGAGCGCTGCTGTACTATTAAAACTTGGTACGATAACAATCACAATTACAACCCTGCAAATTTGATTTTTAAATTCAGTCGTGACCCAACGCGAATAGGTCAAGAGAAGGTCCTGTTTATGCGGAAACAGAAATTGCGTGCTTTTGTCCATTGCAGGCACAAAAGAACGCAACTTCTGTTTCGCTCGATCGAGCACCGCAATGTAATGCTATTCGCATGAATTTACACCGTTCCTTAGAACAGGTCCTGAAGTTTGGTGAACACGCCAAAAGATGCGAAACGCGAGATTTCTTTTACCTCTGCAATCTAGATGTATAATGATGAAATGCTATAGATACAATTGGTATTACATGCGCATGTGTGAAATCAGGGCCGAATTTAGAGGTCTAGAGGGCTCGGGGCATAAAAGGAGTGGAGGCCCCTTGGCCACAAATTATTTTCCAAATAAAATTACCATTTTTTTACAGTCAAGATTTCGTTAAACAATTTTTCGAAGTCTCTATTGTGGAGGCCCCGGATGCCGCTCTCCCCTAAAACCGGCTCTGTGCGATATTGACAAAATTATTTTTTAATCATAACACAATTAAAAATCATACTACAGGAACAACAGGAACTTTAAAAATTCATTATAAACGAGACTGTCAGACCAAAAGGGCCTAGCCTAAAATTTTCGGAAATTGAAAAGAGAACGTTATCGCAATTGTTTCAAATTTTAACTTGTCATAATGATTTAATCCCCACGCTTAGGATTTTCTTCTGATGAGCTCAAGTTGCCTTTAATGACTATTTTTTGTAACTTTCGATACAAATAAAAGTATACTGTAGGATGACTTCACAATAACAAAGTAAATTTAGTCAAGATCGTTATTTAAGAAATAATTAATGCTCCTTTATTATTATATCAATTAAAAACTGAAGTCGGAGAACAAAAGAAACCCTGTACCATGGCGCATGGCGTATGGCATATTGTGCAGCTAATACCGGGCCTTTCGTCTCCTTATTATACTGAAAATGTAATTGTCTAATTGTCAATTGCAGAGGTAGAGACACGGTCATATTTAGGCCGGAGCGATCGTTATTGGGTGTCGTCACGCATGCAGTCCTCATAGGCGGCGACGTCTAGAACCAGCTGCAGCGAGCGGCGCATCGCGGAGAGGCGAGTCATCAGTCTGCTGCTCGAGATCATCATGCCCTGCCAAACACGATAAATCATCAGAATCATCACAATAGATCGTCATGCCTTCCCAAACACAATGCCACAGATTAAGGAGCGTTCGCACTGAGAGCATTCTTACCAGAGCATTTGCAAACGAGCAATCGCCGGCACCGGCGTGTAACCTTTGTACGCTCAACTCAACGTCCACACCGCTCGAATATTCGACGCTGAATGCTCATTACACGCGAATGCTCTCTGCGAGAGCGCTCTTAGACTATAAATATCATCGTATACCATTATTGACAATATTATACAATACTAGCTGTTGCCCGCGACTCCGTCCGCGAAGAATGGGGAGGGGGGGGGGGATAAAAAAATAGCCTACGACCTATTCTCAGACCTACCGAGTGTAGAGAAAAAAGTTTCATAAAAATCGGCCAAGCCGTTGCGGAGGAGTTCGGTAACAAACACCGAGATTATAGCGGATTTCAAAATATCCGGAAATCCAGTGTAACACTTGGCAATATAGTCTAATCCACACCAATGGACGATGTGAGAGTGAGAGTTCACTTCGTACTGCCAACCAATTGTGAGGTGACGTGTTAATGTAAACATGAACGTCGTTGTCGCCCGTGAACCGTCTATAGAAATCGTTGCATGCATCACGCAATTGGGATGTACCAATTTTTGACAGCGTATAATAAATCGAAAACCGTTTGGAAAAATAGGCTTTGTGAAGCGTTTTCAGAAATCAGATTCCAAAAATATGATAAACTGAATTTAATAAAATAAATTTAAATAATGACCTTCATTTGACCCCTGCAGTGAATCGTCTCAAAGGCAGATATAAAGCAGGTCTACACTCAGCAAATTGACAGTTTGAAATGTTGCTGTCCTGCTTATAATATCAAAGAGTGACAAAGATAGAACTTTAATCACATGATGCGCACCTGGCTTTAAACAGTTGTCATTTATCGTAAAGTCCGAAATGTATACGAGTATTTCCAATGTATTTTTACAAATAACAAATATTTATTTATGAAAAAATAACAAAGAATAAAACTTAATTATAAACTAAATATTACAAACTAAATTAAAAACTAAACTAGATCTAAACAAACAAAAATAATATTATTACAAACTAAATTTAAAACTAAACTAGATCTAAAAAAGGCCCCTGCGGCATTGTGCCGAAGATGCTGGCAGCATTACCTCGTTGAATCGCTAGGCTAATTCTTTGAGCGAGGTAGCTGCCAGCTCTTCGGTCACCGGTAGCATCTATAAGCCTCTTCGAAATCTCTTTGAAGAGGCTTAGTGCTCCTGGGCCCCACGGACCAAGGGTCTCGACACCGAAAGGGATGAAATTATATTTTACAAATTAAATTATTAAATTACTATGTTACAAGTAATTATAAAAGAATTTAAATATCAGAATGTAATAAAAAATATCTACTTAGTATCAACAAACAGGAATAATCGAAGCTAAAAGAAGAGAAATAAATAAAACTATTTGTCACGGTTCATTTAGGACCCTAAGCCGTGCTTGTATTATTGACAGTGACAAGACAAATCAGTAGTGCCACAGATTATGTTATGTACGACCTGAATTTTTCTAGACAATGGAACGTGGCTCTCTCACTGTGACGTCATCCAGCGTATTTATTAAAAAAATTATAAAAAATTAAATACTTAACCAAATTCAAAAACGATGAAAATGGTATCTTAAAAATTCCTATTCTTTCCAAAAAAAATATAAAAACTATAGGTTATTTCTTTGGTGCATCCCAATTGTATCTGCCAAACGTCATTGCATACTCGAGCAAGAAATTCCGTTAAATGTCAGTTGTACGGCTTAAAACGTCAAACCTCATTTTCACTTACAAGTTAATGTGACAATCAGCCTTGTTTTTATTTTGATGTAGAAACTGTCATAACATGAAAGTGATAAAGCATTTACTCAGTCGACTGTACAGGGTCGCAGGGATCGATGGACAATCCCGAAAATAGAGTGTTATTTAGGCCTAGTACTATATATTTTCCAGATTAACTATGTTAATATTTGTAACCATTTTCGATTTACAGTTTGCTTAACTTCGACGATCGCCTTCGAAAACCTCCGCAAAAACTATGTTTGGGATCATAATAATATTTACTCTATCGGAGGTGCATCGGCATAGGCGAGCTCGTGCTGCAGCGTGTATTATATGTATTAATAACACATCAAGCTAGATCTCACCTTTAGTTCGGGCGCCAGGGGCAGGCTTGCAATGAGCCACCACAGCCAGTCGGGCCCATCAGGGTTTTTCCACCATTCCTCGGCAGTGTATTGCATCTTGCCAAAAGCTTGCTCGATTTTTGAACGCACGGAATATTCCAAGTTCTTTATCCATATGCAGCCTTTGATGGCGACCTCAGTGCCGATCAGCTGCATTATTTTTATAGTGACAGGGTCAGTAGGTACTTTATCCGTCAGTATTTCTACTCTCGCAAGACAACTGAAACGAGAAAATTCCGATGTTTCATTGCCAATGCATTGGATTTTGAGAGCCACATTGCATAATTGCACATAAGCAACTCAAATAAACCTAATCATAAATTCGAATTCTCGCTTTGTGTCAGACCTTTATTCACAAAATAGCAAGATTGACGGAGTTCAAATTTGAATAAAATATAAACTAAACTACCTCATAAACATTGCACACTACAAACAGAATCATTGAAATAGGTTCACAGAAGGCGAAGATATCGACGTCTAACATACAAAAGAAAAGGAAAAATCTGTTTTAAAGTCGGTTAAAAATGTAATCACTCATCACTCACCCATCCATGATTCTTTCTACAATTTTGAATCGCGAAATACCAATCGTAGATAAGATTATCCGCCCGTCATGACACTCCACGCAGTCGCGTACCTCCAGCATCTATTAAAAACAACCACTATTTTTTATTAAGTAATTTAAAGGCGTGTTTTATTGTTAAATATTATTTAGTACCTTCATTAACAGTTAAGAATACTTTTTCCAGGTCGTGGTTTGAAGTTTTTGATGCTAAACCAATGTTTAAGGCTCGGCCATGACTACGCGCGTCCGGCTGCGCTGCGAGTGTTTCGCCAGTTCTTTGCGCGGCCGAGATACTCGCCGCACAATAATCACTTGGCAGCACACGCAATAAACAGAGAAAGCATTCGCCACGCTGACGGCCGGGTCGATACAGCGATAATGAACAACTCACCCCACTGCCCCCTCCGAAGGAGGCGACTTAGCCGTTCCCCACGGTACACCACACGTGGGCACCCCACTATTTTAACCGATACTGGCACGTCCCGGGCAGGTTCTCTCCAATCAGACCTCAACCTGACTGAGTTTCTTGTTGTTTCATCTCAGTCGGGACTTACGTAGTTTTTCCGAAACGATGGTTACACAAAAAATTCGATTGCTTGCACTCTACTTAGCGTCCAAAGTCCGAGGTCGGATCATTAGGAGCACCCATGGGCATGCTAACATAAAGTTTCCCCTTGCTGAGCGGGCCGTCTGGCAAATCGCCCTCTCTCCGGTAAGCTGTAAAAGCCATCAGAGGCTAACAGCAACAGTCCGTCCGAAAAAAGGCCTATTATCCGGTTCAAAATATAGTTGTATTACCGTTCCGTAGTCGGAATCGGTGTGTTCGTCATTCCGCGCCACCATGCCAAGTCGCCGCGTGCCGGATTCCAAAATTCGCCGGATGAACACGCGGTAGCGGGGATCCGATATCATGAGTGGACAAGGCACTCTGAAATTATGACAAAACAATGGTTAGTAAAGTAGCAAGGGGAATGCGCGTTTAGATAAAAGTTTAGTTGGCATATTAAAATTGGCATCTACTAAAGTCACTTTTTATTAAGGGCCAACCGAGCTTTTCGCGCTAATCGATTTTGGGTGGGCAATTTCGGGCGAGGGGGGGCACGATGGCTCAAGATAGGTTGGTTGAACTGCGCGTGTTTTTGGGTATTTTCATCTTATTACTAAAAAAATACATATTTTAAAAATGTAGCAACACTACGCCCTAGAAAACATCTTTTTTTATTAACATTCAAAGAGTCATGACCTGCCGTGCAGTATTAGCGTCGTACTACGAATTTATTTAATTTTTTAGAGACGTCTCTGGATTTTTTTTCTATCGAGCGAACTATAAGTAATCGTGTTTCGATAGACACTTGTCACTAGAGTACTAGAGTGAATCCTCAAATATCTTACACGTGAATTTCAAGACTATAGCTTTACTTGTAATGATACAGCACGAGATTAAATGAATGCAATAAATGCGCCAAAAACACGGTAGGCCCTTAAACATCTAATGAAGGAGGGACATAGAAAAACATATACATTTTAGAAAAAAAGCATAACGGGATGTTCTAAATTGTTTTGGTCTGTATTTATAATCCCAACTAAAATTATAAACGTTAAAATATGTTTCCACGTTACCAAAAACAATCCAGACGAAATATGGCAAGCATTATAGCTTTTGAGGCGGAAAGAAGATAGGGCTACTTTTACAATTCTTGAAGTAGGTATGTAGTTCATGCGGGACATAATATAATAATAATATTAGCTGTTGCCCGCGACTCCGTCCGCGAAGAAAAGTAGCTTACGACCTATTCTCAGACCTACCGAATGTGGAGAAAAAATTTCACAAAAATCGGTCGAGCCGTTTCGGAGCAGTTCGATAACAAACACCGTGACACGAGATTTTTATGTATTAGATTGAAAATTGTATAAGTTCTAAATTAAATTTGGAATGGAGATACCTTATTCCCTGAATTAAAACTTTTTAGACTACTTCTAATTTTGAAACAATCTTTACCGGATTAGTAATTCTACGGCGATGAAGTCGCGGCCAGAGCTTCTGTAATGTAATAATTGAGCTTACTTGGGAAATGCAGTAACACACACGAATACGGGTATGACGTTGGGATCAAGCGGCGGTGGCGAGTGCAGAATGTTGATAGAAGCTAGCGCCGCGCACACAAAATGCGTTTTTTGTGTCTGAAATATACACAAAAACAAAATAATTCATAAAGATGATACAAATATCTTGTGATGTTAGAAAAACCAACATCAGAGAACTTTTATCCATCTCTATACTTATAAAAGACTGATTGACAGCATAATAAACTACCAGTGCCCCAGAGACTTGGAATTTGGCAGACATGTTCTTTGAGGTTAATACTTAGACGTGCACAAAGTAGAGATTTTACAAAATTGGCACAGGATAGAGCTAGTTCAATATTATAATCTTCCATGGGAGCGAAACCGCTGGACAAAGCTATTATATATGTATACTAGCTGGTGCCCGCGACTTCGTCCGCGCAGTAAAGCTTATTCATTTCTTTCATTGAATAAAACAAAAATCCAGCAACGGCAATATCATTGGTACTACTTAGTGAATATAATAAATTCACTCTCTCTCGCGTCTACTTTTACTGTTTTACTATACCTACCTAGTATAGATATTTAATTCCTAATGTGACGAGAACACATAATGAACAATAGAAAAATAAATCTGAATTCATAGCTATCTGCTGGGTTTCTTTTGCTATCGCAAACAGCCTGTTGTTTACATCAACTTTTAATCTTCTTGTATTGTCTTCTATTGTATCGATATAACCTCTTGAGTCCCAGCGTAACTAGTTACCTACTATTTATATGTAGAGAACAAATCATTTGTATGAATAACTGCCGAATGTACTGTATGAACATGCTGTAAATAATTGCCAAAACTGCGAAACTTATGACTCATCCAGATCTTAAGCACGACATCATCAGTTCGAAAAAGTCGGGAATCAGGAGGATATATCCGAATCTTCCTAGAAAAATAGTACGAAAACTTAAATGTCAGCTAATGAGGATTGAGGTAACTGACCAGAGCCAGACTGAAGTTGTTTAGTTGCCTCATGCATAGCGGGCACGTTCTCCGATAGTCCATGGAGTCTTCTATGCACCGGCGACAGTAGGTGTGTCCGCAGGGCGTGGTGACGGGCGCGATCAGGGTGTCACGGCACAGCACGCATTCCAGGTCGCTGGAAGTCAACCAAGACTCCGCTGCCTGCTGGGCTACGAAACCGCTCACTTCGCGCGCCACTAACTCCGGGTCGCGATCTTCTAGCAGTATCGCTATAGTCTGCAACCAGGGAGTATCTAATTGTACAGTCAACGTCATAAATAAGTGATCACTTTTGTACCTTGTCGCTTTCAGTCCTTACATAATTTCGTAAGGCTTTTCAAACGTGACGTTAAAGTGAAAAGGTACAAAATTGATCACTTATTTATGACGTTGACCCTACTATCTATACTTTATTTTTTTCATCATCATCATCATCCCAGCCTACGTCCCACTGCAAGGCAACACCTCCTCTCAGAAAGAAAGGACTTAAGACATAGTTCCCACGCGGCCCCAGGGCGGATTGGGAACTTTACACGAACCGTTGAATTTCTTCTTCTCATGTGTGTGCTGGTTTCCGTACAGTCGAAGAAACTGAATCACGTACCAGGGTGAACCCTTTACATTGTAAATGTCATGTGATTCAGTTTCCTTGACTATACCTACCATACCCTAGAGCTAAAAGTAAATTTCACCACTAAGCAACAAAAAGTTGTCTGATGTGAAGTTCACGCTTTCATCAACACAAGATATCCGGTTAATATTGAGATTGCTTTACTGATAATATGATTTATTAACTAGCTGTCCCAATGTCTGTGGGTATGTCAGTAATCTAAATTTTCCTATAAATTTGACCCATTCCCGGCTGTCACATTGCCTTAAATGTTAGCATACATACATATTTAATTAGGTGAACCGCAAAAAAGCATGAATTAAAAATTATTTCTTTACGAAAAACTTATCATTTTGTCGTTGAATTTTACTAACCTCGCTTGACGCAATTATGCATAAAAATATTTTCAGGTAAGTATAGTTTATGTGAGGCCTTTCACACATTATAGGGGCTTTTCATGTCTTATGAGAAATTCAGTCGCATTGATTTGTATATGAAACCATACACATTACAAGGCATAAGAAATATTGTAATATGTATCGCCTCATATAACATCCAATGCGAATAAATTTCATAATAGAAATTTCTCATAAGACACAAGAATTTTTATTTTAATATACAAGGCTTACGGCTATTAGTTATTATGTGCTTACGGTACGAGTCCACCTAATCTGTTGTCGGCCGAAGTATTATTATTATTTTATTTATCGACATAGTCTCTGTGTAGCTCTAAAAACTTATTCCTTTTCCATTCCAGTCTAAAGCTATAATGCCTTCCATAAAATAACTTCTCTCGAGTACCTTTACAGCGGTTATGATTTCGTCATTTGTGGCAAATCTCGGTCCACCCAAAAAAGTTTTGAGCTTAGGGAATAAGTAGAAGTCTGATGTGATGATGCTAGATCAGGCGAATAAGATGGATGGGGCAGCAAATCATACTTCAATTCGCTGTTTTTAGTCAAAGATTTTACACATGCGTGAACCCTAGCGTTGTCTTGGTGGAAGACGTTTTTTTTTTGCAAAACCTGGGCGTTTTTGGTGAACACAGTGATGAAGCTTATGTAAAAAAAAATTGTAGTGTTCTCCATTAATAATTTAACGTTTGGGAAGGTAATCTTACATCAGAATTCCATTTACATCCCAGAAGACGGAAGCCATCCTTTTCCAGCCAATTTCCCAGCCATATTCTTTAGGGCCGAATACCCTAATAGAGTCCACTGTTTAGATTGTATTTTTGATCCTGGCGCATAATGATGAACACATGTTTCATCTGTTATTTTCTTGTTATTTTATTACAAATCGAGGTGAAAAATAGGCTTTATTACCTACTCTCAAAACGGTTCAAACATAATTTTTTTAGTTCTTTTAATTGACATCTACCTAATATAATAAAATAAAAGTATTTTAAAAGGTCGTTTTTTCTGTCAAAGGGGGGTTATGTTTATGTATGTATGTATCATTCTTTGGCACGCCCTGCAGCCTAAACGGCTCAATGGATTTTGAAGTGTGAGGTATTACTAGATTCGTCTCAGTTCCGCGAGTGACATAGGGTATATATTTTCCCGGAATTCACATGGGAACGGGAATTATACAGGCGGGTTTTTTTCATCTACTATTGAAATTAAAGTTATTTTAATTTTTTTCGAGCGTATGTATTTACATATGTGTATCATTCTCTGGCACGCCCTGCAGCCTAAACGGCTCAATGGATTTTCAAGTGTGAGGTGTCATTAGATTCGTCTCAGTTGCGCGAGTGACATAGAATATATATTCTCCCGGAATTCCCATGGGAACGGAAATTATACAGGCGGGTTTTGTATTGATTCTTATATATTTTTAGGAAAAAATAAATACACAGGTACTGACAGTTTGATTCAACGATGTTAGGTTACGTAAGCTCTCTTCTGTACTTGTTATTTAATTGCACCTGTAAGTTAATGAAAAGGTAGGCCCAGGATGAGCCTAGGAGGAGCATATTCATAGTTCGCCTAGGGCGGTCAGAACTCTAAATCAGCCTCTGGATATGTGCTATGCAGCTATGCTGCGAAGATATGAAAACTAAACTACGAAACTATGTGACCGTTTCCACTAATGCTAAGTTATGTAGCCGTTCGAAGATCGAGAGCACTCATCCACAGCACGCATCTTTTCATATAAAAACATAACCCTCCTTCCACAGTCGGGTGATAACATAGCTTATTTGAACCCGTTTCCGGGAATTTTCATATAAAAGTGTACCCTTTTGTTGAAACCGTAGGAAAAAAAAGTCACAAAACTGACAAAAAATTGTCCATTTTTTTAGTATCAAAATCAATAAATAGTGTTCTTGATTCTAAGTAAGAAAACACCAAATTTACGTATTTTTAAAATAAAAGTAAAGTTTTTCATGCCCTTCCACCAGTGCTATGCTATGTGGACCAATAAATATGATTCATCATTTCAACCAAAAAACGTCCACTGCTGAACATAGGCCTCCCCCAAGGCTCGCCAAACAGATCCTTACATTAATCAGGTCGTTGTTCCATCTTGTTGGAGGCCTACCTACACTGAGTCTTCCGGTCCGTGGACCCCACTCGAGAACCTTTTTTCCCCATCTGCCCTCGGTACTACGAGCGATGTGCCCGACGTGTGTGTGAGCGATGAATACGATTGTTGGATATGAAACACATCCATAGCAAAGAGGCACCGACCTGCACTAGCAGTCTCCTGGCAAGGTGGAAGTCTGCGTAAGTGGCAGCACGCGCGAGGTGCGCCGCCGCCTCCAGGTAACAATGCCGCCGGATCAGCTCACAGGCGTGGAGCACGCGAGCCTGAGAAGTATGCTTCGTCAACAACCAAGCCCAGTACCAATGGGGACGCCCGCTTAAATCTGAGGGCGTCTGACGCTTGCTATCGCATTCACTATTTCTTTCTGTCAAACTGTGTAAGATGGTAACAGAGATTGTGAAAGAAATGGCAAGCGCCCGCGCCATAAGACCCCTGGCTTATACAAAGGGCTATTGCCAGTTGTCTCCGCTCCTTTGTTCGCACCTGCGCTAATTGCTGCAGGTGCGTACTAGGAATGTGGTCAGTGTGGACTGCCGGTTTTTTTTCGCACATGTCCGCCGTGCGAACAGAGCAGCGCGTATAACTGGAAATAACCCCAATTCTATAGATGCCAAATAACGTAATGATTGAATTTATAGACTTCACTCGCTACCTGTAATTTTAGATGCACCAGCAGCCAATGTGTAATTCTCTGATGATTCTTTCAAAATCTACAACTTAATTATATTATTCGAGATAACTTCACTATAACTTCAATTTGAGCAGGGCGGAATAATTACAATAAAATAAACAGAATAAATAAATTTGGTAAATAAGTAAAAAAAATACTACCTAAAATCCTTGCGCTAATAATAGTTCAATACGTAATTAATAAAAATGCTCGAAAGTATTTTGATTTACATATTCTCCACAATCAGTTAGCGAGCAATGCGAGACACGATGGTGTCTTAAGAGGGTTTATACCTGCTGAGCTGGCAACGTTGCATTTTTGTTAGTTTTTCTCAATTATTTCATAAAAATTGAGTGAAAACTAAAAATGTTTTGTATACAAATTGTTCTAATATATAAGTTAATGTGTCTACTGCAATAAAAATTCGTGATAGTCTTTATTTTTTTTTAAAACGAACAAATTATTACCTAACGGTTTCTAAAGAAAATAAAAGTCTATCACGAATTATTATTGCAGTAGACACATTAACTTATATATTAGAACAATTTGTATATAAAACATTTTTAATTTTCATTCAATTTTTATGGAATAATCGAGAAAAACTAACAAAAATGCAACGTTGCCAGCTCAGCAGGTATAAACCCTCTTAACAGTCCTAAGCTATTTGGTACGCCTAGTACGAGTACATAGATTACCTTGGAAAAAAACCCTTTTATAAGCTCGCCTTTGTACTTTTTGTTT
Organism: Archips crataeganus; assembly: GCA_947859365.1. Classification (NCBI taxonomy): domain Eukaryota; kingdom Metazoa; phylum Arthropoda; class Insecta; order Lepidoptera; family Tortricidae; genus Archips; species Archips crataeganus. Next base: position 16,422,362 of record OX402045.1, on the reverse strand, counting down.
TAATGTTTCTTTGTGTATGTTTTTTGTGTTTTATGTATAATAAACTATTTATAATAAACTATTTATACATACATACATATTTAGTGGATCTTTATTGTGGGCAACAACTAAAATATACAAAACCTTAATTTCTGTTCCGCTAAATATACACCAACACCATTGTGACTGTTCTGTTTATAGTCGAATAGTTTTGTAGAAATCATTTCCAATTCGCTTGTTACAATAAGCGGAGGCCGGCAAAGTTTTATGGCGAAACATCCCCATTGCGAAACAGTTTATATCATACTTCGCATTGCGTACATCAGCAAGCAATGAATAAAGTCAAACTTACTTATATAATATCGCAATCGCTTAGGCAAGTAACTTTTTCTCAAATATGCAATGAAATGTTAACCTTACGTTCCAAATAATAGGCCGGGACATATCACGTTGCGGGCGCGGTTAGACAAGAGCTATGTAATGGATTGTCATATAGAATTGCGGGCCTTGGCCGGGAAAGCGATAGTCTATCTATTGTTTCATGTGACACAGCATCATGACATATTTCATAGGTCTATGGCATCATGGCATTTAGCCATTAAAAAAAAACTATAAGCAATATTTGCGTTTTGGTTCATTATGACATTCTGCCACTACGCTTACGAAAAAAAAATGAATTATTTGTTTTCTAGTAAATCTGAGTTGGAAATGGATTGAAATAAATAGTAATAAATATATTTCGTACTAAATACAAACTGAAATATAGATGCACAGAAAAAACCCCAGAAAAAAGACCAATGCTGGGAATCAAACCCAGGTCCTCAGCACTCCGTGCCATGTGCCATACCCCTACACCACCACTGGTCTAGAGATTAGACACGAATCTTTTCCTATACATCATACATTTCAGTCTGCTAAATCATCACCTTATGCAGTGACAAGCTCACATCTATGTTACACCCTCTATCGAGAGATTTTAACACTCCTTCGGAACTAACCGCTCACCTGGACAAGAGATGGTATTTTTGAAAAATAAATACAAAAAGATACTTCATAGCTAACTTGAGTAATAAATATGTTAGTTATATTTTTATTGTATTTCTCTAGAAATAAACCATTCATTTTTTGGAGTTTTTTAAATTTATTTCCTTGCATGTTTGCGAAAAGCACTAAACATACCACGGCGGGAATGTAAATAGGTTAGGTCTCAGTTGTCACAATTGACAAGTGTCGTTTTATTTTTAATTACTAGCTGGTGCCCGCGACTCCGTCCGCAAAGAATAGGGGTAGGTATAAAATATAGCCTAGGACCTATTCTCAGACCTACTACCGAATGTAGAGAAAAAATTTCATAAAAATCGGTCGAGCCGTTTCGGAGGAGTTCGATAACAAACACCGTGACACGAGATTTTTATATATTAGATTATAATTACAAAGCATTGACTACAATGCCATCAGATTTTGTTTTACTAGTTTAGATTTAGTTGCCTTGCAAATATAAATGCTGTTTTCTTGAAGTTTTTTATTTATTTCATTGCATGTTTGAGAAAAGCACTATACAAGCCTCGGCATGAACAGGGGTTGCCGGCCTCTGCAGTAATGTTACTATTTCTCGTGACGATACTAAGTGGTCTCTAATCAAATTTCGAAATGAACTAGATTGACTGACAAATATCAGTTTTCGTAGACGATTTAGCAAGCACGTTGAACTCGTGTTAAACACACTACAAACTAATTCATATAATCAATGTCACACACAAAGTTAAAAAATCACATCATTTTGTTTACATTAGGCAACAAGGATTAGTAAACTGCAAAACAATGTTAAAATCGCCAAGCAAACACAAATTCATAAATAACATTTGTCAAATATACAAATCAGATTCACCAAAACATGATCGCCGTGCTAAATCTTAGCTCTTTAGCTGATTATGGCCCTATAAAGCCTTAGATTAGGCCTTTTATTTACACTTTAGAATATCACGCTGCGTCGTTTGTGAGGAGTGCGCACGACATGCTGCACAGTCGAAGGCATAAATATCTATACAGCCAGCGCGTTCAATAATATGTATTCACCAACCTTATGGTTAGTGGCATAGAGTTGTATAGATATTTTTGACGTACATTTATTTATTACCTTGACTGTACCTTTGTTGGGTTAAACCCAATAATTTGATATGGTGTTTACATAATTCGTATTTAGCTTGAAAATTACGTAGCAGTGGCAAAACTGGCAATACAACTGATATCGGCAGTCATGAATGCGTGACATGGAGGCCGAGGCTTGTTTGAAAATATAAAGCGAGGTAGCAAGGACTCAATTAAACTCACAAATTTGAACTGAATACAATATTTTATGCTAACGGTACTCATTATTGTATTATTTATCATCGAGACTATTATACATGGATCAAATTTCACATCAATCTAAAAAATACAAATAGGTTCTATGGAGTCGCAATGTTAAATACATTATTAAAGTGAAGTTAATATAAGGGTGTTAAAAATACTAAACTGTTGCGAGCTATAAGGAGTCCTTAAGAGGTCCGCTCCACTCGTAGTGGCAACCTCGCTTAAGGATCGCGCTTAGCTCTCCGTCACGCGTTCATGACTAATGTCAATAACATTATAAGCGTATGTTTATTATGGAAGTGGCAAAAAGGTGTGAAGTTCACCTGAGGGGTCATTGGCAAGCGCGCCGGCACATCGGGCGCGGAGAAGCTATCAGGAGAGATGGTAAGCGAGACTCGAAGGCCACGCGACAAGCGTTGTGCAACTGTACGGCGGCGTGCCAATGCTTGACAATTCTCTGTTGATTAAAAAAAACCTGGTGAGAGTGCGCAAATTAATAGAACTAACTAAAAGTCGCAGAGCATGATAAATATTTTGATTAATTTCAGAACGCGCGGTCGTAATGAGGTAGGTACTTATTGGCGACAGTTAGGCTCATCCCGTAGTTCGTAAAACTAACCGAAACTGTGAGAGTTAGTCGAAAGATATTTAAAATAGTAAATAAATATTTAGGTACAATTTTTTTTTTCCTTTACATAATGATTCCTAAATTTCTTTAAAACCTATTTCCTGCAATTTCGTCAAATGTAAGTTCACTGCATATAAATCCGGATGGACAGCAAAGACATTCCCTTATGTTCAAAATATGCAGTATCGTTGCTTAACCTGCAGAAAAGTATGAGGGGTCTACCAGCAACGTAATACGAGCATGGTATTTCGTACAAGAGACATTTCACAACTGAGCAAAGAACGCAATGTCGTGTTGCACATCTTTTGATGGTTATGTTCTCACATAAAGCCGCCCAAACCCAATGACTTGTAGGCGGTGAGTACTACTGCAAAATACATTAGTTGTTATAAATAAGCTATATCACTTATGGGCGTGCCTACATTATTTGAAGAGTTCCCTCGAATTCTCTGGGATCTAATCATCAAATCCTGGTGACAATGGGATCGGTTCAGGAGTGTAGGTACTAATTTGGACAAGAAAGATTTTTGGAAATTAATTCACAATTGCCGTAGAAATCGGTGGACATGCATAAACACAATACATTGGATCATAGTACCTCATTTTTAAGTAGGTTAAAAATAATACATTTCTTTATATTTTGCGGTCGGAAACTCTAACAAAGTATATGTAAGATCCAGCAGCAGATATTGGCACCATGTGTCATCGTCACGTACAGCAACCATCCTAGCAACAGGGTGCTTCAAAAACAGTCTGCATGGCTGTGACAGCGAATATCGACTTAGCAACGCTTCGCTAGGACGTAGGTATTAATCAGGCCCAATTCGTCTCTGACATTTGCCCGGCTCGCATAAAACAATTACATAACTCGTAATGGAGTCAGAGTTGTGTTTCATTATGTAACGCTCAGTTCAAGGTACAAGCGCAAAGCGGTAGGTACGTTTGATTCGAGCTGGACTTTATTGGACTGTTATGGTTATGTCACACAATTCTTGACGAATAAGCAATACGCCAATCTTACACAATGAGACTTGGTTAAATTAAATTCATTTTTAAAAAAAAATATTAATTTACATGGTTGCTTGTTTTGGAAATTTATACGCTCGCAAACGATCAGTGTTTCTGTATTACATAATAATACTCAAGGTTTTTCAAAGTACCTAGTACCTACCTCACAGCTACAGCTCCCAAATATAAGAAACACTTTTTTACAACATATTTTCCGGTTTATGTACGGAGGAAGAATGAAATTAATAATGCTCAATATTTATTCGGCAACAAGTTTTAGGTAAGTATTATTCCTATACGTAGTGGTAATTTGTGAATTCGGCAGTATGCAATTATAAATATATTTATTACTAGCTTTTGCCCGCGACTCCGTCCGCGTGGAATTAGTAATTTGGGCAGCTTATTTTTTTATCCAATTTGCTTTTTCATCAATTATGGCTCTCCTTAGATCCTTCCGGAAGAAGTGAAACTTCATAATAAACCTACCCGCTCCCAATACGCCCCAAACCGCTCCCAACCCGCTCTCAACCCGCTCCCAACCCACCCCCAACCCGCTCCTAACCCGCCCCCAACCCACTCCCAACCCGCCCCCAACTCGCTCTCAACCCACCCCCAACCCGCTCCCAACTCGCCCCCAACCCGCTCCCAACCAGCTCCCAACCCGCCCCCCCAACCGCTCCCAACCCGCCCTATCTAACTGGGCTATCTAACACTGAAAGAATTTTCCAAATCGGAGCAGTAGTTCCCGAGATATAGACGTTTTACTTCCAAAACCCCCGATTTGGAAACATTCTTCCGCTCCGCTCCGCTCCTATTGGTGTTAGCGTGATGATATATAGCCTATAGCCTTCCTCGATAAATGTGCTATCTAACACTGAAAGAATTATTCAAATCGGAGCAGTAGTTCCTGAGATTAGCGCGTTCAAATAAAAAACCTGTTCGATAAATTCTTAAAATAGACGTATCTTTCTTATTTGTGAACCGATTCAAATGAAACAAACAATAAATGTTAATCCAAGAAAATACCAACATATCAGTGAAAACCGCATCCTTCTAGGTTAAGCCGTTTCTGAGATTAGCGCGCACAAACGCACAGACAAACAGACAAACAGACAATAATTCTAAAAATCATTGTTTTGGGTTGCTAATAAATAGCCCTAGTGACAGTTTTTCTCAAATATCTTCAATGTACAGACACCGACTTGTTACAGATTTATTATATGTATAGATTATTATGAGATCGAGGCAAACGAGCAAGCGGGTCATCTGATGGAAAATGATCACCACCGCCCATAAATATCAACAACTCAAAGAGAGTCACCAATCTGTTGCCGGCCTTTAAAGTAAGTAATAAACCCTTTTCTTGGAAGCCCCGATGTCATAGTTGTCTGGAAACACTGCTGCCGGAAGCTGGTTCCACAGTTTCGCCGTATACGTGACAGGAAGTGCCGAAGAAAACGTACAGTGGTAGACTGCCATTCATTGAGATGGTGACGATGGAACTTTGACTTTCGGCGGGAAGTGCGATGGTGAAATTTTGCAGCAGGCAACAAATTAAACAATTCTTCAGGGCACTCGTGGTAGATCCTATAGAACACACAAAGAGAACCTACGTCCCTTCGCATGGACAAGGAATCCAAACGATCGGAAATCAATGACTGATCACTGATAAGTCGAGCTGCTCTACGTTGAATTGCAATTAGAATTTGTTAGTTACGGCAGGGGGGTTTCACTCCGCAGTTTAGGTATGTTCGGCCGGCGCGCCTCCCGGGCAGGCGTATGGCAGTAGGTTGTCGCTCGGCTTTCGCCTAACCGCGTAGCGCGTAATTAAGCATCTTTTTTTCTGTGATTTTTTAAACAAACAATGACTTCTAAACGATCTTATAAATAAGTTACTTACTTAATAAAGGTAGTTTACTGAATTAATACACAGTGTTCTTTCTTGATTTATATACCTACCTAAATATCGCCGAGTGGGAACCCTGTGCTCTTGGTTTCGAGGTCAGCGGTGCCCAACGGAATATGAACGCTCGTATCACACGATAAGTTTCAAATTCGCGTGCAAGCAGTTAACGGTCGTAAGAGTAGGCAAATTTTTATACCTAAAGTTGTATTTTTTTCGAGAGTGATCCTTCTGTACGTTAGTACTATTATTTATTCTGTGGTTAAGGCTCGTATAAGAAAGTATTCAGAGGGAAACGTTAATAATGATCTGTCTGTACAAGATTTTTGCCCAAGATAATGTGCAAGAGTGTAGGTAGGTATTATGCCAAATAATCTTTTTGAGAAAAACTTTTACTAGGGCTATATATTAGCGCAATAGAACCCAAAAAAAATATTTTTAGAATTATTGTCTGTTTCTCTGTGCGTTTGTGCACGCTAATCTCAGGAACGGCTAAACCTAGAGGAATGCGGTTTGCAATTATGTGTTGCCCTTTGGGTTAACATTTAGTGTTTATTTCATTTAAATCGATTCAAAAATAAAAAAGATATGTTAATTTAAAGAATTGTATCGAAAAGTTTCGGATGAATCGTTATTGAAATATTATTTATTTTATTAGCAGTACGGGTGCTCACCGAATCTAAGATTATTTAAAAGCGAAAAAGTTTTTCGGGTGCGCCGGTGGGATTCGAACCCACGTCTCCTGGGTATGCGCCCCAACGGGTGTTCTACCAATTGAACCACGTCGCATCCAACCGACTCCCCCGAAATTCTTAATCGCTTACATACGCCAACAGTGGCGTGTGGTAACATCCATCGCAACTATTAGAAACTACGACTCCTACGTTCCAAATTACATTGGAAATGCGTAAGAAATGATGTACCACATCTATTTATTCAAATATTATTTATTTTATTAGCAGTACGGCTGCTCACCGAATCTAAGATTATTTAAAAGCGAAAAAGTTTTTCGGGTGCGCCGGTGGGATTCGAACCCACGTCTCCTGGGTATGCGCCCCAACGGGTGTTCTACCAATTGAACCGCGTCGCGTCGTTAAATAATCTTAGAATCGTTATTGATTTTGCTAAAACCTCGATTAACTATTAAAGTTTTGGAAGTAACTATTAAAGGTTAGGTTAGGTTTTTAAAGGTTTGGTAATGCTTGCCTGCATTGTTGTTTGCTTGCATACTTGCTTGCATGTTCGCTTGCAAGCTTTCTTGCTTGCTTGCTTGCCTGCATGCTTCCTTGCATGCATTCTTGCATACTTGTTTGCATGTTTGCTTGCAGGCTTGCTTGCAAGCTTGCATAATAGCTTGCTTACTTAATTGCTTGCTTCTCTGAAATATTTATGGTTCACGCAAGCGAAGCCGCGGGTAAAAGCTAGTAACAATAAAAATGAAGAAGTGCAGATTCTCGCGTTCATCGAAATCAGATCAATACCCACGTGATTTTGTGTAGCAAAACAAATGTAGATAAATACATGAAACATCGAAATTAAAATAGATCTCAATGTTACAATACGTTTACTTTTAATTTACCACCGACAGATTGCTTGCCTTCATTTCATTTCCAATTACAGATGTGCGGCGAAAACTAAAGTTTTTTAAAAAAATCTTTGATTTCGTTAAGCACATTATTAAAAAAAAATAGATCTCAATGATATTAGGAATCGCAGAACTGGGCAAACCGAAATTCTTTATAGGGTCACTATTGATCTAAACAGGCCCAGACATATAATAAAGTACGATTAAAAAGCAATTAACGATTCTGTATTGAAATTAACTAATACTATTTGCTGTAGGTACTTCTCGCCCAGAGCCCCTCTTGGCAGAATTTGCGACTGTGGTTCGACTACATAAATCTTCCAAAATAAGACAGTTGTTGGTAACCTCGAGAGATATGTGCTAACTACTCATCTTTATTTATTTATTTATTTATTTATTTATTAATTGTTATGTTATCTTTTTTGGTAGTTATTTATTCCAGACCATCTGCTAATAATAACACACTACCTAATAGTGTTAAATTAGACATGGTTTCTGTTTATTAAATGTTCCGTCCTAGTGCAGTGAAGTCGAATTCAAAAACTACGTTAAAAGCTATTTTCCAGTTACTTATTTTACGCGATCATCTCCTTGCTAACGGCATAAAGCGGCCCCAAAGAATAAAGACTAACGGGATTAACTTATGAGAAGAGTACGTGGGCGAAGTCAATAAGCCATTTCACCAGAGATGTTAAGGTCAAGGCGTGGAATTAACATTCATTAAAACATTTAAAAATCTTGAGTAACAAATGCTCACGTAAGACTGACCGCCTACCGCTAATGATTTGGCCACCGCGTCACGCTTCAGAATGCTATCATTCAAGTTCGTTGCCGACATATTTTAATATGTATTAAACAATAAATAACCAATGACGGTAAAATATCGGCAATTACTCGTATTTAATAACACCTACACGTCGCATTAAAGGCATGTGTGTTATAATAGCTTTATGAGCCAGTTAAAAGGGACCAAGAGCTCTCAACCGGTCTTGGTGACCCATAAACTGGAACTGAAGTCTAGGTAGCCGAGTTGGGAGAGCTATCCTGGGGGTGCGGGGCGCGGGGCGGCACATTCGCGACCAACTTGTTACTGCGCAGTTGCACGCAGCTCTGGGACTTAAACCCGACTTTACTACGCAACTTAATTGATTTTAACTGTCTTGTAGCCAAAAAAACATATTTTCGAAAAAAAACTGCCACAATCATTTCCATGATTATTAATTTTACAACAATATAAGTGTCATTAATCGTTTAAAAGACTTCCTTTACGCATAGGCATATATAGTACGTAATTTTTAACTTCATGGTAACTTTCATGCATGATGCTACCATGGCAGGGGTTACTTTCAAGCGCTTGTACATTTTGGAAAAGCCAGTCGTAAAGATCAAGTATGTCCATGGATGTTCTATTAGTACCCCAAAATATGTGAATCATCCATCTCGCAGGCGTACTGTACTTTAGACGAGCAACGTAACCTGCGACCCGATGCGGCCAGGAGGCGCTCTCGATTGCCTCGCTTACAATGTGATTACATAACTGCTATGTAACAAATGGACGATTTACATAATGGCTTTGTCAGTAAGCTATAATAGCGGGGGAGGACTGCGCGACTTTACTTTAGTAGGTAATTTGAAAAATTCTACACCCTCATTACTTGGAATGTCGTTAATCAAAGACGCGAGAAGGACACGTCACGAATGCAACACAAATACCGCGTCTGAGAAGGTCGTTCACCATCGACTAATCAGAGGGACTGATTAATGTCACCTCATTACCGTGTCACTTCTAAGAACGATTGGCCTTACTTTCAGTACTTAAGTTCGTTTGATTTGACATTTTTTTTTCTATTTTTTTTTTCGAGGCTTTAGTGCACCTGTGACTATGCCAGCCTATTTGACATTTTAAATGCAAATATAGGTAGCTGAATGTGTCAGAGATATTATTTAAGGGTGACGTAGTGCGAATCTAGATAAAGAGTGAGCGGAGTCATGTTGTTCAATGTCAGAGGGGCATTCACACGTAAACATTATACCTAAATATAATACGTTACAAAACACCTTCATACTTTTCTTGTATCATACGTCTTGTTTGTTAGTTTGAAGCCGTTCAGATATCATTAAGGTGATTAATACAATCATAAAAGGCATACATGTTCCAAATTGTAATTAAAATGGAAGTAAATGTCTATATTTGCATCGGCTGCAAATTCAGCACTATGCACCCACACATAAGTAGATTGTAAGACGAAAATGTTTTTTCTTTTCTTTTTTATTATAGTTAGGGAATATAAGTTCCCTTAGGACATTTTGTAAAGGCGCGTCTGTCTAGCGGCTAGACTCTCGAGTCTAGCCCATCCTTTCGTGTGGGGGCGCGCCCTAGCGTTTCCCGCCGAAACCCGCCCGCCCGCAAATCAAATATTTTATTCATTTTGCACAGACTTATTTATTACTTAATTGAAAACAAGGATAACAAAGATTTTTTTGAGAAAGAACCGTAAAACAAGTTTTTTTAGTTAGTAAAAATTGACATCTTTAAATGCGGCCATAAAAATAAGAATAATAAAATTAATAAAATTTGAGTGTACCACACTACAAAAATACACTTCTTGATAGCCGCCTTCAACAGCAAAATCGAATTATTGTAATACACTAATACGAATAAGCGTTCAGAAAATTAATCAATAACGTTATCTAGCAGTATACCTACTATACCTACAAGCATGCATAGTACTATAATTACATTATACACTACAGGTGAATACACGATACTTATTTCTTGGAGCACACACTGACCTTGTATAACCCTGCCGAGAATTGAGCAGACAAAGTCATGGAGTAGCTGCCCTCTGACAGGTGGTTGCTCCGTTGCTCTCAAAGCAACCCTAAGAAGAAAGAAATAAAAGTTACCAACCGATAATAATCCATTATTTATTTCAATTTTACGTTCAGAAAAACACCTGCCAGCATTATTCTGAGGCGTCATACCGTGGCCTCTTTACATAAATAGGTGTTTATTGAATAGCAATAGGGATCCTAACGGGATTTTTAATGTTGTATGTTGTTTGTTGCATGTCGGCCATGATCTATTTAAATTTCAAACAACTTAATATCGATTGTTGCGCGTAACCGTGAGATATGAATATTTTATACGTGAAAAGAAAATACCCATATCTTACGGCTGCTTTTCTCGCTCTTTCCCCATAATAACTTTATTTTTATTTACCCCCTACGCTTGTATAATTCGTATTAATAAACGTTTAATATTTTTCGTCTATGTCTGACGATTCGACTTTCCTTAGCCAGAAAGACTAAAAAAATTGTCCAAATATTGGTAAATACCTTATGAACAAGGAGTTAGTGGTTAACTGATGTCTGTTTTGATATTTTGTGCGCTATTCAGTAGTATTCAGGACTAAATTACAGTCAAGTATAAAAATATGCTCATAAATATGTCCCATAGCTCTTATGTCGTCGAATTAAGGTATCGGTACGTACTTATGAGAGGATTAAATCGATACATATTTTTGCACTTGACCGTCATCATCATCATTTCAGCCGAAAGATGTCCACTGCTGAACATAGGTCTCCCCTAAGGCTCGCCAAACTGATCGGTCCCGTGCCATCCGCATCCAAATACTTGACCATACATGTTGTATAAACTAAGCTTTTGAGGGGTTAGTATATGCGGTATCATAAGGTGACAAAAAATCGACTAGCTAAAAATGTGCATTCTCAGATTATACTGTACACAGAATTTTTCTCGGTGATAATAAATAGATAAACTCATCGGAATAAGTCGTGAATGATGTTGATATCGATTGTGTTCGCCCAAATGCGTGCAATGCGTGGGCCAGGGGTGGACAAATCGTAGCCCGAGGAAGGTTTTATTAATCCGGCCCACCAACGTACCCTCACCTGTAGTAAATTTAGATACTTATCATTCTCGACATACACTGATGTAAAATAAACCGCTTATGTAGCAGTGTAAGTACGCGAGTCATAGCCAGTTACTTTTTTTTCGTATTTCAAGACAAAAATGCGTTTTTCTTCGTAAAATTGCTGTCATTTTTCAGATTCTTGATATGAAAAAGTTGCCTACCCCTGTCTTTGACTATATACTGGCGAGATAGGTTGCCCACCCCAAGTTGAGACTATTCGGGGACGCGTTGTTAGACAGTTTACAGAAAAGCTCACTTACCTCGATGATTGCTTGTTGGCTAGTAACTTTCCTATGAGGTACTGCACGCAAGTGTCCACGTACAAATCATGTGGCGCCGGTGTCCCACATGTACACGTAGCGCTGTTTCTAATACATCTATAAATAATAATACAATGGTTGGAAAGCGTCTCGCGTTTTTATATAATTCATATTTTAATGTCATTCAATTTCAATGTCATTAGGTAAATAATGCAATTCAAAGTTCCAATATGGCTGTGGTTCCAATCATTGAGCATGGCCACATATCGTACATATTAATGACAGGAATAGAAACGCGCGCTTCCCCCGCTGTCAAAGTACATATGGCTTTAGGTCATGCGTGAGAAACGCCGTTTTGCATTTATGTGTCGGTTTTGTTTTGGTATGCGTTTGTGGAAACGAAACTAATTTTAACACTAGTGTACGCAATACGCAGATGTATTCTGTACATAATATCACATACACGTCGCCCTCTCGAGAAATGGCAGAAAAAGTGCAGTGTAACGATAAGCTATATAAATGGTTTGCGGTCTTGGTCAAATTAAACAAACTAAACATAAGTAAAAAAATACTATGATTATTAATTTTAGCTTGAAGTATAGGAACTTTTTAAGAGCTGTAAATAAAATAACAAAAAAATCTTAATACTCACTCTAGGCACCGCGTATGACCACACTGTCCGGTAACTGGCAGCACTGGCAGCATCCCACAATCCAGGCAACAAATGTCCTGTTCATCAGGCATTTTTTTGAGACGCGCGTAGTTCACCAACTGTTCTGCCACGTGCATTGCCTGTTGCAACAACAGAGCCATCGGCATACTTGGCACGACTTGCCTCACCATCATACACGACACCATCAACTTCACAGTGAAGTCTTTCTTCCATCTTTGCCTAGCACGCCCAACAAAAGCCGGGATCCGCAAACTTCTTACAATACGCAGCAGCAACTTGTGCGGAATCGCATAGCTCTTTGATGCAGTGTTTTCATTCGAGTGTGCGACACACTTCGTCTCGGAGGAATTTGTGCGAGCTTCGTCGTTATAGATGTTCAAGTGTCTTCTAGCGAATTGCATTAATATATTTGCCGCTTGAATATCGTCATTTGTGATCCGTGAATCCAATGTCAGTTGTTGTTCTGGAGCGTGGTCGTGTGTCGGTTGGTGTCGCTGATTGCCTGAAGTTAAGTAAGGCTGTTGTCTGATGTCGGTGCGTCTGTAGAACGGCTCACTGCGAGCCACGCGACGCATAGAACGCCTTTGATCACGAATATATCTTGCACTACAGTTTAAAGGTTGCACTGTGCCTCCAAGATCTGCCTCAATATTCAGCGGAACCTATAACAAAATTAATGCTTAATTATCTATCCTATTCACCTTTAATTTGGTTTAAGAGGCAAATGTTAGTATCTCTTTAGTCGTTATAGGTTAAAAAATACATTATCACAATCCTAATGTCAAGGAGTTTGTGTTCAGATATTTTAAACACCTTTTCCACTCCGCTATACATGTATTGAACACATCATGTATCCTAGCGAAGAGGTCGTAGCCTTAACCTTCGTGTAGATACGTATTTACAACTTAATTTCTATGCTAGCAAAGGCTCGCAACAGGTCGGTACCCGTTTGCCCCGAATAACCTCCCGTCTCGATGCGACATCAACCCCGCAACGCTATCGATTTTCCCTATCCAACATTAATGTCTATTTTCACAATAAATATTAAACTACCAATTATACGTTTTTTGTATTTAAATAAAAACACCATTCATTCTACGATTATTCATTTAAGATGTTATTCCTGTAAGTTTTAGGTCAGAATTTGTAACCGAAGTTACTTCAGGTGTTATTCACTGAAATATTTTAAATAGTTTTTAATATAAAAAATTATGAATGCACTGGCACGGTAAAAAAATATGTTTTGGCACGACTCCAGCCGACAACCTGTGGAGTCACCTGTAGCTCAATTGGAAAGAGCAAGGCGTGGAATGTTCTGGTTGAACCGCAGCAGGTTCGAGGCTTCCGAGACAAACCGTTCTTTGTTTCATCATTGCAATAACAAAGCCGATAAACTAGCAAAATTAACAAGTGAACATTAGGTAAGTAAGTAGCAGTTGCGATTTCTTAGCCACTTTTGGAGCAAATACAGATGCGGTATCTGTTTACATTCCACATTAAACTTTTATTGGTTTTAGAACACGGACAAACCAGACGGTAAGAATAATGAATCCTAAACATTTTATAGTCAAGAAGTCAAGCGCAATTAAAACTAGTCTGATGACCTTAGGTAGTTGTACACAATTCTTACCTTATTTGAATGCAGGCAGTTAGACTACACTTATCGTCGGGGACAGGGCAAATCCGCTTACCTGACATTGAAAAATTCCGCGAATCTGACCAATTTAACAAATTTCCAATTTTTACTCCAAATCCGTCAAAATAAAACAAATATGAAGTAAAACCATCCCCTGTAAAAGTACATGTAGTGCAGATACACGGTATTTGGGTCATACATATTTTTTTGTTCGCCAATATTTTTTGTCAAGTCTACAAGTGGGACGCCTGGCCAACTTTTGCCCTATTTAAATAAATCTTAAGTTTGCTGACTTTAAGTCGCTAATTTTATATCCACAGGAGAGACAACTTTTGTTTCTTACGGTGTGTATGACCCATTTATATGGTGGATAAACGGATTTACACTATCCCCGAAGAAATGGCATTATATTTTTTTTACCAGTAATATGTACGTCGTGCCTAATGTCTATTTTATTTTTAATCTCACCTACAACCTATGCAATGAAGACAACGAGCAGAATAAATCTGAGAAGCCGTACATGCATAACGTCACCGTAACGTCAAGTAAACTCTTACATAAAATACGGCATTGAACACAATCATCGTCTGGGGTTGGTGTTGCTCGCAACGACTCTTACGCAAACCCGCGAACGAGTAAGCGGTTCTTATATAACGCGACCTAGTGGCACACTGACTCTGTACCGCACGCTTGTACTGCGGTTGCACTGCTTCTACCTACGTATAATTTATGTACCGTAATCAATGTAACAGACAATAACGATCGCCACTAAGAGTTAACATTTGTTTCCAGCTATTGCCCGCGACTTCACGACTTCTGCAAAAAATGCATTTGAAGAACTATACCATTTTCTGAGACAAAATGTAGACTACGGGTTATATTAAAGATCGGGCTGTTTAAGCGTATGAGTAACAAATACTGTCACACATTTTTGTATCTATAAAATATTAGTAGGGCCATGGTTCTAATTGCTTGCATGTACAGTCGAGGTCAAAGATATCTTTACACTTTACTACCTTATCAGTCGCTTTATGTTTGAACTTTTAAATATATGAAATTGTCAGAAGGCATACAGTGACAAGGTACTAAAGTGTAAAGATATCTTTGACCTCAACTGTACCTACTTATTTAAAGATTTGAAAATTGACAACTGTTACCAGTAAAATAAAATAAAAAGACAGTTTAACTTTCTCAAGTCTTTTCTATACACATAATATTAGATAGGTATTATTATTGTAAAACCTACTTGTTTCAATCATCCTTATACTATTTATAGATACCTGAAATGTGACATATTTATTATTACTTCAATATATCTAATATAGTCTGATGTTATATATATAGTATAAATGTGAGCTAATCCTGATAGAATATATCTGTATATATGTATAATTTGCATGCTACATAAAGCACAATGTGAAGGATCACAACTATTATAAATGAACATCATTGTAAACCCATATTCAGCAAATAAAGCATTTATTATTCATTATTATTATTATTACTAATGCGATTTTACGAATTGTATCTATGTAGAGTGTTAGTTAATTACTTATATTATTTACTGTATTTATTGAGTTTGAATAGTTTCTATTTAACTTCGAAAAGGACACGCCTGTATCCACCAAACCACTGGAATACTTATAAATAAATCGTAATTATCGTATTCATCGTTCGATACGTTCGATACGTTTCTACGGACAAAAAATATTTGGACTAGTTTTAATTTTATTCATCAATGCAAGTTTGGTAGGTAATTTAGCGCGAACATCGATAAGATATGCTTTAGCAGATGTTTTTGAGCTTTTTAAATAGTGTTCCAATTATCTGCGGCTAACTGTACGCGTACTTTCGTAAGTACGCAACAACGGCAACTCACTGTCATATCTCAGACGACTTTTGACGACCAGATGGCCTAGTGGTTAGAGAACCTGGCTATGAAGCTTGAGGTCCCGGGTTCGATTCCCGTGTCGGGGCAGATATTTGTATGAAAAATACGAATGTTTGTTCTCGGGTCTTGGGTGTTTAATATGTATTTAAGTATGTATCTATCTATATAAGTATGTTTATCCGTTGCCTAGTACCCGTAACACAAGCTTTCCTAGCTTACTTTGGGACTGGGTCAATTGGTGTGAATTGTCCCGTGATAATTATAAAAAAAATATATATATTTTCGATGCCGGTAATAGATATAGTTAAGTGCATAAGAATCGTTTTCACAAATATAGGGCTTTAATTAAAACAAACCTTAAGGCCCATACTACACGGGCGGTTTACCGCCGCGGGAAACCGCTCGACGGAGCTGCGCAGTGTAGTTTGCACCATACAACTTCCATATAAAATTGTGTCTAGTGGCGGTTCATAAGCGGTTTCCCGCGGCGGGAGAACCGCCTGTGTAGTATGGGTCTAAGTGATTCTTTTGTGTAACGTAACGAAAGTTACAAATATAGTTTGTATGACTAACTTTCGTCACACGAAGGATGCGCTCGCGATAATATTTTCATCACATCAAGCCTTTTAATGTAGGTATATATTTTTAAAACGACTCATAAATGGTTCTATTTAGGCCATTCAAGTACGAGTCACAACGCAAGTACGTACTTTTCACCTTATAAGTGTTTAAAGAGGTAAACTTTGGTTTGGTAGTGTTTAGTAGTGAACTCTGAAATTACTTAACTAATTCTGGAAAATAATTCACTAATATATAAAAAAAAAATGTATAACTACGCCCCCTCTGATTCAATTAAGCTACATTTAATCCGGTCTATAATGAGCCCCATAAAATTTTAAGTCATAATGTATCAAATTACATTAGTCATAATCAGCGTTAGTCATACAGTGATTTATTCCTGAAACAATTTATTTATCGGAATTGTTATAAAGCAAACCTAACCTAACCTACTGCATTCTATAAGATGGCATTTAAAAAAGTCCTGAAAAAAATACCATTTCAGAAATAAATCACTGTATGACTAACATTGATTATGACTTAAAATTTTATGGGAGAAAAGGGGCACCGACTTTTAATCCCATGAAAGTGTACAATTCACAGGGGATACAGTGTTGTGGGCATGCAGCAAGTGTTCCAGATTTGTACTCATATTTTAATCTAACAAAGCTTAATTTGATCACACTGAAATGTAGGCATATAAGCAGACTGTTAGAAATATCAATACACATGTAAGCATGTAGGTATTATGTCAACATTGCTAACAGCTAACAGGCTTTAGTTAGGTAATCAAAAGTTGTCAGTAAAAATAGTTTCAATAATGTGAACAAACATGTGGCAGGTGTACTTCTGAGGTAACCATGCAGATTTAAGTTAGTAATCCATCTTATATATTATATTTATCTATATAAGTATGTTTATCGTCGTCTAGTACCCATAGTACAAGCTTTGCTTAGTTTGGGACTAGGTTGATTTGTGTAAGATTGTCCCTTAATATTTATTTATTTATTATTTATATTAACCTGGTTTAAGTTCTAACTGTATAACAAAAAAGTAATTTGTTTCAGGTTTTAGTGGTGAATCTTATTGAGTAACCTAAAACATGTTTTTTCCCACAAAAAACAATGATAGGGTATAAAGTTATTTTTTACTGCAAACTATTTGGTTTCTAAATCACATCCAGAGTGTCCCAAAACTCAACATTCAATAACCTGGTACAGGCAAGAGGTCAAGTTATAAATGTTCTGGAAAAAACCGTTTCACTTAGTTAAGCAACATTTTTTTTTTCGAAAATGTGTAATACTAAATGCGAGATGTTATGAGACTATTATCAAATAACTAACGCCACCTATTTCTGTGCCTTTTGGTCATTCTAACTATAGGCGGAACAGTTTTTGTATACGTGCAAGTAGACAGTTGAATAAACTAGCGAGGGAGCTTGATATTGACGTGTTTAATGTTAACACTGACACCTTGAGACGTACTTTGGTGAATCAATATTTTGAGAGTGTGCATTGAGCGTTGTACATTACTGTAGGTTAGGTTTGTCAGGTTAGGGACTTGATTATTCATTAGTTTTTCTCCGCCGCTTAAACAGTGCTGAACTGCTGGATTATTTGTCACTAAGTACTTAGTTATTTTCTCTTTTTTCTTTTTTGTGTATCCGAAGGGACTCTGTGTGGGCATACTGCCTTATTGTTACACTGTAATTGTCGGCGAGAACCTGTAATTGGCTTGCTGTATTTACTGTAATGTTTAAGATGTATACACCGTGACATTTTAGTGGTTGTTTTCCCGAAACAAGGTGATTTAGTTTCGATTGTACAATCGATTTATAATTACTATTTTGACTACAGTAAAAAATCCAATTGTGAAAAACGATAGTCAAAAATGACCGCAAACCAATAGTAACGCTTTGTTGGTACAAGTAGCGTACGATTGTAAGATAGGTTAGGTACCAACGAAGCGTTACTATTGGTTTGCGGTCATTTTCGACTTTCGTTTTTCATAATTGGATTTTTGACTCCAGTCAAAATAGTAATTATAAATCGATTGTACAATCGATACTAAATCACCTCGTTTCGGGAAACAACCACTAAAATTTCACGGTGTATATAAGCTGTTGGTTCTCCATAAATAAATAAATAAATAAATATACATGAATCCTCGGGCCCTAACTTTAACCCGCCAAAACAACTTAAAAGAAAAGTAATGTTTTTTTTATGCTCACCTTACAATTTGTATTTGGATCCTATCAATAAAATTTATAATGACTTTATGGTTTAGATAAATTTGGAGGAAAACTGTGACTTCTTTAACATTAAAATAAAATGGTGACTCACTGACAATTGCTGGAACTGGCTTCATATAAAAACAAATATGAACCTGTTGCATTATTTTAAACTTCTTTACTAAGGACATTTTGTGGCTCTACAAGATGTTTATTTTGCTATTAAACAATAAAAAATTCTAGTAACTACATAAACACCAGTGTTTTTGTGAATTTGACATTCAAGTTTCAGTATAGGTACCTACCGACTGATATTTGACAGCAAATCGATAAAATTACATAATAAATTACGCAATCCCTTTATTTCGTCAAGTCTGAGGTTTGTTTTACGTCTACCCCTAAGTAAATCAGGGTGGCAGGCGGCGACGGCCGCGAATGGTATTTATGTTTACGCTATCATACTTGTTTACAAAACGACGCGCGCGCCGCTTTGCCGGCTCGAAACTTGGGCAAGCAAAGTCCTGTTCGCATAATAATCACTGAATCAGATCAATTCACTATAAATGACATGCTATATTGTGCATTACACTCAGAACTCGTAATAAAATTTCATGTGTTGAGAGATATTTAAACCTTAACGGTTGCGCGACGTCGCCGGCTACGTAAAAATCATCCCCAAGTTTCATCCTTATATAATTTTCTTACGTAACAACCACGTGGCAAGAATGCAAGTATCTAGTAACTTACCAGGACCCTAAAGCCACGTAGAATTACGTAACATCACTCCATAACGTAAAATCTTCTTGGATACCTATTACCTAGTCGACGATAGGGATTTCGGGAGGAGATCAAAAGTTAAAGTTTGTTACCTCAGTTGTAGTAATTGTCAACGGGCTTAGGCACCCGTTAACCGGTGGCCACATGGTCCAGTCTCTTTCCAACTATGTAAGTAGCCAAAATTTTTGTAAACTGTAAATCTGATATTATTTAACAATAGACACATCTATCAACCACCGCACACTGATCTGAACTGAATGAAATGCAAGAAAGATGGAGGGAGGGAACTCAAAGGAAATGTTGCCAGTCCACTAAAATTTAAAATAGCTATTCATTGCATTTGCATTAATAAAATTGGCGAAAGATCGAATCGAAGTCGTACAATGAAGTTCTTTCCCACTTTTAGCACTATGGGCACATAGAGCCGAAAGCCTGCCTACAAGCGTGATAAATTTTATTATTTATAAACTCCATTTATTGTAACACTTGAAACTTAACGGTAATAAAATTTGCACACGTTTTTAAATGAAACAACGAAACTAATTAAAATTGTGTTAACTTCTATAGTGAAAACATTATAAATACCGCTAATAAATGTACATGTAGGTATTTTTAGTCCATTTGTGTTCGAAAGTCTGAGAAAAGTGTGTTACAATTAGACCGTTAATTCAAACCTTAAATTAAACGAAGTTATATTATATCATTCGAAAGCTGAAAATCATAACTAACATAACATGTTTAGAACGTATAAGTTGGCCAAAATAGATTGTTAGAATGGAATAGAATAGAATTTCATTTATTTCCACAACATAAAGTACAATATAGAAAACTTATAACATATTACAAACAAATATTTATTACAAATTAATATTATTATTATGTTACAATTATTATTCAGAATAATTAAACAAATTTAGATTTTCGATGGCTAATTCGCAGTTTAAATGAAATATGTGTCAAGAAGGCCCATTTCATAAAACAAAGATAGATAAATATTAGTTGCTGTGTTAAAGGGCGATGATTTTTTTTTATTTTTTTATTTCATTTATTTCAAACATTAAAACAATTATCATTACAGGCATTGCCTAATGCGATAATGTAGCCAAACATTACAATTTAAATTAAACTTAATTACAGTAAGATATCTTAAATAATGCAACCTTTGTGAACTCACTCAGAGTACAAAAAAACCGGCCAAGTGCGAGTCTGACTCGCGCACCGAGGGTTCCGAACAAATTTATATGTATCTATGCTTATCCAGTCTTAGCAGACCCCTGCTCCTAAGCAAAATGTGCGCAGTGTGAGATCATTGTAGATTGGTTACTGATATACCTAGTCAGAAAAACAAAAAAATATGCTTTTTGCAATTTTTCCTTTATCTGTGCTATAAGACCTTGCATCGAGACCTTGAGATCATGCTGAAGCATGTCGCAGATTGGGGTAGACTAAACTTAGTTCAGTTTAATCCCCAAAAGACTCAAGTATGCGCGTTCTCCACTAAAAAGGATCCCTTTGTTGTTTCGCCTTGTTTTGATGGTACTCCCCTTGATGCCAAATCGTCTATTGGGATCCTGGATGTCGACATTTCAAGTGATGTTCAGTTTCGTGGTCATTTGGAAGGTAAAGCTAAGTTAGCTTCTAAAAAATTGGGGGTGCTTAATAGAGCGGGACGGTACTTCTCGCCAGCCCATCGCTTATAACTTTATAAGGCGCAGGTTAGGCCGCACATGGAGTACTGCTCTCATCTCTGGGCTGGGGCACCCAAGTACCAAATTCTTCCATTTGACCGCATCCAACGTAGAGCTGCTTGATTTGTCGGTAATCAGGCACTCTCTGGCCTACTCGATCCTTTGCCTTTGCGGAGGGATGTGGCGTCTCTCTGTATATTATACCGTACCTATCATGGGGAGTGTTCTAACGAACTGTTTGAATTGCTGCCTGCGGCTAAATTCTACTACCGCACTTCGAGGAACCGTTTGTCTTTCCATCCTCACCATCTTGATGATTGGCATTCTAGTACAGTGCGTTTTAAGCGAAACTTCTTTCCACGCACGACAAAGATCTGGAATCAGCTTTCTGCGGCAGCATTCCCGGAGCGTTACAACTTAGGGATCTTTAAAAAACGAGCCTACCAATTCCTAAAAGGGTCGGCAACGCACCTGTGATGCCCCTCGTGTTACGGGTGTCCATGGGCGACGGTGATCGCTTTCCATCAGGTGACCCGTCTGCTCGTTTGCCATCTCTTATATAAAAAAAAAATCGTAGCAAATTTCAAGATTCTGAGTTCACGGAAAGTACCCTGTAGGTTTTGATTCCCTTGCGAGTTTCGAAAATATGCGGAAACTTGCGGCATAAACGGCTGTAACTTTTGATTGCGTTGGCTTAGAAGTTTAATTTTTTCACAGCTACAAGGGACAGTAAACTTGAGTATTGATATAAATTTCAGCTTGATACCTCCACGCGTTCCTGAGAAAAGGGGTCTTGACAGACGGACGGACGGACAACAAAGTGATCCTATAAGGGTTCCGTTTTTTTCCTTTTGAGGTACGGAAACCTAAAAATAAGTCAACATCTTCACTTCTTCAGCAACTATGTTGAGAGTGCGAAGCGCGCGGTTCAGCGGCGCCTCGCACTGTAGGGGCTAAATTCAGAAACGGCCCAACACGGTTTGCGAGCGGTGGTTCAATCGTTTGCGAGAGGATAGGGATGAACTGCTATTCAGGAACGCCAAAAATCACTAGTTTGCAAGAGGTTTGGGCTGAGCTTGGGATGAGCCTTATTTATTATTTATTGTTTTATTTATTTACAAAGGGAATTAACAAGACAATAAGGCTCATCCCAAGCTCAGCCTATCTCTATCCTCTCGCAAACTCTGAATTACCGCACGCAAACCGTGTTGGGCCGTTCCTGAATTTAGCCTCTGGTTGGTGGGCGCGCGGCACGGCCAGCAGCGCGACCCGGCACCGGCACGTCGCGAGCCTGTTCGGGACACGCAGGCACACCCTCGCCAACACATCCGGATAAAATATCTTTCCTATCAAGAGTGTAAAGATTTAAGTGACGAGCGCAAGATCCCTTCTAACCTTTAACTGATTATATCCGACCATTCCTAAAATAAATAACGTCGGATACATCAGTGGATAGAATGGATAAACACAGTATTGCCTCATATATTATAAGTACCTAATAAACTTATTTTGCACCATCTCCAACATGAGACTATATTTTAGTTCGTGCGGAGACCAGACTTCAGCACTACACTCTAACTGACTTCTTACTAAAGTATTATACAATCTCGTGTTAGAGAATGCTTTGGCCATTCGTAGCACGAAACCGAGCATCCTATACGCTTTTTTTTAGAAATGTTAATTATGTGATCGCGAAACGTAAGCTCAGCGTTAAAAAGAACTCCCAGGTCCTTCACCTCGGTGACCCTGACCATCGGTATACCGTCCACCGCGTAACTGTATCGGATTGGAATAGAGCTCGTGAAAAAGAAATGGTCATACATTTAGAAATGTTAAACTGCAGAAAATTGCTCTTGCTCCAGTTTACCACACTATAAATATCTCTCTGAAGCTTACAACAATCATCTTGGCTCTCTATAACGAGAGATAACTTAAGGTCATCCGCAAATAATAGACATTTCGACTCTTTTACAACTTTAGGTATGTCGTTTAACATCAGAAAAAATTCCAATGTTCCAAGATTGCTTCCCTGACTCACCCCAGATCTCGTAAAATATAATGAAGACCGGCTGCCCGCATAATCTACATATACATAAATCATATAGTCCGAAAAAAAGTAACAATTGGGGGGTAAAGCTAAACCCTACTTACTTTTTTAGCAAGATGTCTAGGTCGAATGCTTGTTTAACCCCCGACACAAAAAGAGGGACTTTATAAGTTTGACCGCTTTGCGTGTGTATGTGTGTGTGTGTGTGTGTGTGTGTGTATGTGTGTGTGTATGTGTGTGTGTGTGTGTGTGTGTGTGTGTGTGTGTGTGTGTGTG
This sequence comes from Archips crataeganus, assembly GCA_947859365.1. Lineage (NCBI taxonomy): Eukaryota > Metazoa > Arthropoda > Insecta > Lepidoptera > Tortricidae > Archips > Archips crataeganus. The sequence goes on along the minus strand of OX402045.1, from coordinate 16,398,933 downwards.
TGTGTGTGTGTGTGTGTGTGTGTGTGTGTGTGTGTATGTCTGTCTGTGGCATTATAGCCTCTCTTAGCAGGCTCGCTTAGCATTGTAGCTCTTTTGTTAGCTGCGGAAGGGATTGTAGACACATAATGGGCATTGACTTAATGTTCAAACATACGAGTGACGTTATTGCGTTGGGGGTTTTTAATTTTTTTAATTTATAGTTATTAAAGTCAAGTAAGTAGTATCGACATGGGCTCCCCTGTCAACATATACACCACAGACAATAGTAACAGAGATAATTACATCCACAAAGTTCCATAATTTCTCCAATATTGTTTAAACTGGCTAAGCTGGCAACATAACGATGGTGACTTTTTTATTTATATTTATCCTATCTAAAAAAGCTAAGGGAATTTAGTCCATACTATTTTTATTTTATGTAAAGATATTTTAATATTATTATTATTATTAAAAGGTCGAACCCAGCAAGAAGCCTCTCCGGTCTGTGGATTGTCTCTTCAAATTTTGGCAGTATCACAGGGTCGTTTTTTTTATTATGTCGGTCAAATGGTATGGAACCATGAACCTTATTAAATATCATGTTTTATTAAACAGCTAAGTCTAAATTTGAACATCGGTCTTCACGTTACGAGTAAAGTCATTTGAGGGCCTTGAATAATCCATCACGTCATCCAAGCCTCTATCACAAAAAATGGACAACGGTAGCTGGAAATGCTATCTAAGTACTCGTTTCGTTATGTCAAACTATTTCCGAGCATAATAGAATAAATAAATGTCATGCCGTGCTCTTTCAGGTCGCACATTACATTATTGTCATTCATTCGGGGACGAAAATGAGTGGTCGTACTTTGACCATATTCCCATCAAGAACGAAAATATTGGTCGTATGGGTTTATTTCTTTTGCCTTTCGCACTATCTATTTAATGGGCGCAGGGGGCTACTACGAAATTCACAATTCGAACTTCATGTCGTGCCGTTCCGTTCACGCTAATAGTATTAAACAGAAGAGTGAAAGGAATAGCACAATACGAACTACGAATTGTATATAAAACAAAAATATACTTTATCTGTGTTGCCAATTTAGTATATTTTAGGCTAAATTTATCACATTTAATGCCATTTAGCATATTTTATTATCGTTTAGCCTATAAAAACAATTAATTAAAAGTGGAACCATGAAACAAACGCCATTTAGTCTCGGACAGCGTACTGCGCTCACGCTCTATAGTTACCAAGGAGAGTGTGAGTGACACTCAACCTTGCACGTCAGTTTCGGATAAAGACAAAGATATTAACATTTTATTCACACCTCAGCCGAACGGTGCTTACAGAGGCCCTACCACGAAGTGCATAATTCGAACTTCGTTTTGTGCCGTCCCGCTCACGCTAATATGATTTGACACGAGAGTGAGAGGGATAATACGATACGAACTTCGATTTTCGAATTTCGTAGTAGCGCCTCAGCTTTTGCCGCTGATAGGAAGCGGGAAAAATATTCGGCCCTGGGCGGTAACTATTATTTTATACCCCTTGCCTTTGCGACTACTGGGTGCTGGGGGTCGGAGGCTATTGCCTTTATTAGGGAAGTGGGACGTCGTATTAGAGAAAGGGGATCTGACGCCCGTGCGGGTTCGTACCTGGTGCAAAGGTTGTCCATCGCCATTCAACGTGGTAACGCCACCAGTGTGATGGGTACCTTTGCGCCAGGGACAACTCGTGGGGGACTTTTCGACTACACTTAGGCTAGTCTTAAGTTATAAACTTATTGTTTTTTTTTGTATAATCTTTATTACAATAAATGACTAAAATTTTATTCGAAAACAGAGTCAATTAAATAATATTCATCAAAAGTGTGATCAAAATTTAGTTTATAAACAATTAAAATGAAATTACTTTTTATTTGATACTGAAATATGCCAGCATGCATTTTAGCATAATTTTGGCGTATTTTTTTAACGTTGTCTAGCTAATTTTATATTACTCGTGTTGGCAACACTGTACATTATGTATGTTGTAGGGTTCGAAGTATCGGCTGAAGTGGTATCGAAGTGGTATCGAGGGGAATGGTATCGATACCTAAAAAATATCGGTCCCAAGGTATCGATACTACTCAGTACCGAGTAGTTACGGTGATCATTCAATTGGGGCTTCAACTGCAAAAAGAAGTAAGAAATAAACAGAAAAAGTTTTTAAAATAGGCTTATATTATGAACTGAATGGAACACATAATTTATTGAGGATGAAATATGTGTCCAGATCGTCACGATAGCAATCTTTTGACTACTATACATTAAAATATTCGGTATAAATCATTATTAATTATTTAAAAATACGTCACTGAATATCCCTTTCGAATTTTTAATGCTAAAAAAACGCGAATTGTTATAATACCACTGAAATTTAAGTGTTTTTCATAATTTCAATCTTGGGATAGTGACTATGTGGAATCTCATGTGGAGACATAGGAATTTAGGGGGCAAAATTTAATGACAGGTAGTGCGTTCCTTTATTGATAAACTCAACTATCGAGGCTTTTCCCATATGGTTGTGATCGCCCCCAGCTTTGTTTGAAGTTTGTATTCTTTTGTAAGTCTTATTTAGGAGACAAATATCATAATGTTTTTACACAAAGCATATTTTAAATGATGGCTGGGTAATGAGTACCATTGCACTATAAAATATTTACAATAAACTCGTAAGGCCCAATTTGCTAAATTTAATACATATGTCAAAGCAAATGTCGACTTGTCTTGATTGACAATAAGTTTCAAATTATGATAGTCGAAATTTGACGTGGGCTTTACGAGGATAAAGAAGAAGAGAATTGATTTATTATTGTGTTTAATTTTTATACTTTCTATATAATTATATTTTTACAACAATAACTTGGAGAGATCAATAGTATATGGGGAAAGCATCGATTGTTGAGTTTGTCGATAAAAGAACTCCCTACCTGTCATTAAATTTTGCCCCCTAAATTCCTATGTCTGCTCATGTGACTATCTGGAAAATGCAAGGCATAGTGTGCACTAAGGTTGACCCTAGAAGGGAAATAACAAAGAAATGTGTGTGTTAATGTACCATTATATTTATTAACGTGTAGCCAACTAAAGAACAGACATTCAAAATAGTACTTTGAATATTTTATGAATATAATGTAATTAAGTCGAATCCAATCAGGTACTTCTATCCCGCGCTAATTTTGATTTTTTTCTGGAGTTACAAGGTAAGCAATAGGCGGCCTTATCGCTTAAGAGCGATCTCTTCCAGGCAACCTTTTAACAGAAAGAAGGAAGGACTTAAATAATAAGTAGAAAGTGAAATAAAAATGTTTGAACCTGTGAGACATCCAAATTTTGCCATGTACACTTGTTTGGAAAACGCTTACTTGTGCAAGTTACTCCGACTATAGTATCGAGTACTCAGTATCGTGTATATACTTAGCTATTAAAAGTATCGATACTTAGTCGGTATCGACAGTATCATTCGTTCGAACTCTATGTAGTAGGTATTACTTCTTTCCAAAGAGTATTGTAATATAATTGCAATACCAGAGGCCCTACCACGAAGTGCATAATTCGAACTTCGTTTCGTGCCGTCCCGCTCACGCTAATATGATTTGACACGAGAGTGAGAGGGATAATGCGATGCGAACTTCGATTTTCGGATTTCGTGGTAGCGCCTCTGCGCAGCCAGTATAGAGTTGAGACGTACGTTCGGGTATAAGATTTGCTAGTGATGTGATGTGTTAATAAATCTCAGGAAAATTCCAATCTAAACTTGTGTTTTTGGTGGTTTTAGACGTTGATTAGTGGACTGATGGTTCGTGGGCAGTGATCAATTGATTAGGTACAGCAATTTGTTTGTTAAATGGTGTGTTGACGATCTTACGCATGCAGTACATAAATACGGTCATTTATCTTGTTATATTTTGTAATGTTCTCTTAATCAAAATAAGTCCAATCACTGAAGGTTTGTTCTGTACAGTAAACATCGAAACAACTGCTCCACTGATACAATGGCGTAGGATCTTGAGCTCTCTGGATACCTTGGTCTGCTCCTAAATACCAAAATGGAAGACGACGGAGATGATAAAGATGACTCCAAAAGGCATGTGCAATGATTTAATCGCAGTATCTATTTCCTTATTACAATCACTCTGCATAGGCATAATGTCATTCTGATCCATTTACTAACACAAATAATAATATTCATAGAAGGATGATCCTTCAATAATTTTATCATGATATAATCACAGTCTAATGTAAATATATTTATCTAGATTTTGGGTATGCAATTATTTACACCTACCAAACAGGGCAAGACAAGGTCATTAGACCATGATGTGAATTTATATTCTTATTGACATGTATTTGGGATAGTGAACAATTTACATGACACCAGTGAAGTCATGCCAGTAGTGTTACATTACAGCACTTGATCAACTACTTGTAATTATGTGTTGCCCTGCATTGTAATGATATTGCCATGATTTTACTGAATTTGTGTAAACAGTCCATAGCTGTTATTTGCATCCCTAGACTGATTGCGGTCTAATAATGTGTTTTAAGTGTAATTCCATATTCATAATGTGTTTAAAACATTTAGGAGAACTAGAAATATGAGTGAAAAAAAGCGACGTGACCAGTTCAACTTGCTTGTGAGTGAACTCAGTACCATGGTTTCTGTCAATAACCGTAAGATGGACAAATCAACAGTCCTAAAGTCAACAATATCATTTCTCAAGAATCACAATGGTAAGTGTACCTACCAGCTTTGATATATGTAATGCAGCAGTTTGTTTGGTTTGTTTTGGCTGTAGGTATTAGCTCCTTTCGAATGATTGCATATTTTTTTGCAGAAATAACAGTAAGATCGCGTGTACATGACATACAGGAAGACTGGAAACCAACATTTTTGTCAAATGAAGAATTCACTTATCTGGTTCTGGAAGCCCTGGAGGGTTTTGTTATGGTCTTCTCTGCTACAGGGCGCATTTACTATGTTTCCGAAAGCATTACTTCATTGCTGGGTCACAATGTGGTAATATATATCTCAACTCATATGTGATAATTATTTCATACAGTAAAATTACTATTAATTTCAGTATAATGATACTTTGTATGATTATTCTTTCTATTTTTCTTTTTTGTTCTTTATGTGTTTTGAGTTAATTCATTCTTTTTTCTTGCAGGTGGATGTGGTGAATAAAAGCATCTTTGATTTAGCTTATGAGGAGGATCGACCCAACCTATACAGCTTGCTTCAGGGATCTGGATCATCGGTGGAATCAACTCAAAGAACCGGTCAAGGTAAGAACTATTTCATTTATTGATTTAAACTGCCACCCACTTGCAGAACATTCAACTCCACCATATACTGCGGTGACTGAAACATTTTATGCAATTTTCTATGTGTGTAGCATTACTTGTCAATAGGGATGTTGACACCATTAAAAAATAATTCAAAGACACAACTCCAGTCAATGCTTTATTTTAGCCCTGAAAACCAGATTAATTTTCAATTAATTGCAAAATTAGATTTTTTGTTCCTTTAAAACAAATAAATAGTTACTTGATTGAGTTAGCGTGCTATTGCCATTCAAACTCGATGGAAGAATTGTGTTTTGACAGCTTATAAAAAGTAAGTCAGTTGATTGGTGGTGTCAACGTCCCTATTATTTGTGTAATACACATATACTTTGGTAATACTTACTGAAAGTTTTCAGAATATCAATAGTAGAACAAATTAGGTGATTGATATGTTTTTTATTGTTTTGAAAAGTAGTTTCCATCACGGAAGATTCTTTTAATAAGTAAAAGACACAGCACTCTATTCCTTGGGCATGCCATCAGAATCTATGTTTGTTTTGCAAAATCGCCATCACAAACATCAGAGCTGTCTAAGTGATCATAAACAAAATATCATCAAACACTTAAATTTGACAATAATGTAAGTGCAAGTTCAGATTATTGAAGCTGCTACATAAGTATCCGGAATAAAAAAAATAATAATATATAGTCAAAACCGTTTATAGCGACACCAATTACAACAACATATTGGATGTAACAACCAAGGAAAAAACCCAACACAATCTTATATACCAAAGTAACACTGGTTACAATGACCAACCGTGTTTAACAACCAAATATTGCTGTCCCTTGAATGTCGTTATAAACGTTTTTGACTGTATATATATAGATAAATATGGTTTCATTGTTTTTGAAAATACTCACCGTGATGATTATATACTTTTGCATTAATTGAAATCAATTTTTATAGCACTGTCCTGTCCAAGTGAAGTACATATGTATTTTCAAAACGTGCTGTTTAAATACTTTAAATACGTCGTCAGCTTCTTCCCGTGTCGAAAATCGCTAACCACGTAATTTATTCTACATGCAAGGTTGATCGCTCATTCCCTAAATATCAGAATTGTAAAATACTAGTTTGCCGACTTACCCTATTTCTAAAATACCGAATTCCCAGAATACCAGACTTTCCTGTCACCATGTTTTTATCTATATTGGAGTGCAAAAAAAGCTTGTTTTCAATACACCATGTTCCATTCAAAACCAAATTCCCATAATACCAGATAGTGAAAGTCTGCTTCAACATCTCCAGCCTATAGGCGTCCCACTGATGGCACTGATGCGCACTAGCCCCCTCTCAGTATTAAAAAAAATCTGCTTACAATCTTTGGAATTAGATATTAATTTGCTGAAGTCTTGCCCATACCTTTTGTAGGTTTGATAAATTTTCAGATTAGTTAATCTTTAACTGTTCCTTAAACACGTGATGTTAAGGGACATTAGATTTATGAAGCGAAAGCGAGTGTTAGGAATAGAAGCAACTTAACCCATCAAGCGATTTAGGCGCACACGTGTGCGCCTAAACTAACTGTTCATGATTTGCTAATTTTTGTTACTAGTTTCGATCACCTTTTAACATAGGGCACTTAGAAAAAATTACCCAAAAAAGTCGCTGATCGTGCGACGGGTTCATGACATATTTTTTGTTAAATGTTATGTGTTATTTTACTTTTTACGTATGTAGGCGGGATGATAAGTAACTGGGTCATTCTAAAATTTTGCGCAGGTAAACTTGTCCCACCCTAAAAAAAGTTGTTTCCGGTTACACTGTCTATTTTCTGCGGTTATTTAAGTGAAATGATTGATGATTGCAATCAGCAATATATCACAGATAATTATTGACTATCGCAATCAAAAAAAGATTCTTAGTATTTCTGTAATATATGTAATAATGCGTGGTAACAGAGTGGTAGCTCCATACAAATAGTAACAGAGTGTTCTGCCTAAAATTTTAGAATGACCCAACTAGCATTTACTATTAAAAAACTTTGAATTTTTAATAAAACTGTCTTATATTTAAATTCATGTTCATGTCTCTGGTCATCTGTGTTCTAAATTTGAATTTGGTGGCTTGAAAATTTAATTTATTTGTTTTCATTTGAAAATATATTTCATTGAGTGTTTTGAAATGGTAAAATTGAACAAAGAGCGGTTATAACCTTTCTTTATACATATATTGAAGGGCATGAAGGAGAAAGATATTTATCAAGAGTTAAAGAATGTTTTAGGGGAATGTGCTCTTTCTTATATGCCGCAATAAAAAATGGGTGGTTGAGTTTAAACTCGGTTGTACATTGTGTCCAAGACGATGGCCACCTCGGACGTCCAAAAAACGTCATGAAAGTACATAATATGATATGACTTTAGCAAATAGACAATTGAAGTTATTTGAAATAGCTGCCACTATAGGTATTTCAAAATGACGAGTACATCATACCCTAAGCAGCAACCCTAAGTCAGAAATTATATATGAAAAAGTTATCCGCCCGTTGGGTGCCGCGACTGCATTAATATGCACGATCAAAAAATAATTCGGATGCAAAACTCAAAAGAATGTTTGGACCGTTTTGAGAGTAATAAAGGAGATTTTTCATGTCGATTTGTAACATAACAGCACATGAAACATGGGTTCAACATTGTACGCCAGAATTAAAAATACAATCTAAACAGTGAACTCAATCGGGTTATTAGGCCTTAAAAAAGCTATGGCTGGAAAAGTGATGACTTCCATCTTTTGGGATGTAAATGGGATTTTGTTGATAGATTACCTTTCCAAAGGTTAAATTATTAATGAAGAATACTACGCTAATTTTTTAGATAAGCTTCATCAATGTATTCAGCAAGAATGCCCAGGCTTGGCAAAAAAAAAATCAGTCTTCCACCACATATGTAAAAGCTATGGCCAAAAACAACGAATTGAAGTATGATTTTCTGCCCCCCATCTACTTTATTCGATTGATCTAGCACCATCAGACTTCTATTTATTAGCTAAGATCAAAACTTTTTTGGGAGGACAGAAATTTGCCACAAATGACGAAGTCATAGCCGCTGTAGAGGAGTATTTTGCAGGCCTCGTGAGAAGTTATCTTATGGAAGGCATTACAGCTTTAGACCAAAGATGGAATAAGTGTTAAGAGTTAAGGAGACCCTGTCAAAAAAAACAATTTTGTCACTGAAACTTAAGTATTTTCTTATAAGACCAGCAGTGGCGTAACTATACCGTCTCGAGGCCCGTGGCAAATACTTTAGATGGGACCCTCGCAGTAAAAATCGTCACCTTGTAATTTAATTAATGTTATTTCAGAGCTCGCGGCCTCTTGGGCCGGGGCCCTCTCTCTAGGGTCGGGCGGGGGCCCGTGGCATTTCGCCAGCCCTGCCGCCCTATAGTTACGCCACTGTAGACCAGTTACTTATCATCTCGCTCTCGTGGCATAAAACAAGCTCTCAATGTTTATGTGAACAAACAGATGCTATAGCGATTTATTGTATTTATACTGGCTGATGCCGCCGACTTTATCTGCTACGAATTAGTTTATGCTATCTCGCAAGACCTACGCAATTTTAAATCCAGTTTACAAGTTCTAGTAGTTTGTAAAATGTCATTAAAATCCAGTCCAAATGCAATTTTATTCATGTTCAGTATCTTTTATATGGAATGCATTGCGAATTTTTTCATCGTCCTAAGTCTACATATATGTATAATATAATAAATAATAAGTAATAAGCTTACATCTCTGCATACACTCCAAACAAGTGCCTTTGCTTAAGCGTAATCTTACTGTAGTTTGAAATTGATATTAAACAAAACCAATCATTTTTGACACACTGGCCCTAAAGCTTAGATGTTGATTTTTAAGTATCGTGTTATATTTACTACTAGCTGATGAACGAAAGGGACTAAAATACTTTTAAACAGTGGGTTTGACATCTGAATGGAGTTAAACAAGTTTCTCTCCCTGTCAGGGTTAAGTGATTTTATGTTTTGAATGCTTGTCTTTCAGATAATGAAATAAGGTTTCAATGTCACCTGCGACGAGGCACGTTGGACTTTAGAGACATCATCACTTATGAGCTAATTGATTTTATTGGACATTTTCGTAAGTACGAGCAGATTAGAACATTTCTCAAAAATTTGTTCACTTCATTTTACACTCCAACTTGGAAATTTGTAGGTAGTTAGGGCGAATGTAAATGGGCCTAACAAACATACTTTTTCAAAATGTCCTGATCAATTTGAATGGACACTTTATTTAGGTGAATTCTTTGATTTGTGTTAATAAAACATGAATTTTCGATACAAATGAATTAAGACATTTAGGGAGACTTATGTTAATCAGACTCAGTTTTATTCATCGAAAACGAAATGTATTAAATTATCTGAGAAGTTAGCTATGAAGTATCTTTTTTTTGTACTTATTTTTTCAACTTCATTTTTTTTTTTTTATTACTTTTACGGTCATCCCGTGAAATCATATATTTCGTACTAAATACAAACTGAAATAAAATTTCAGTTTGTATTTAGTACGAAATATATATTTCAGTTTGTATTTAGTACGAAATATATCTGAGAAGTGCTCATTACATTTTTTTCCTAATTAACATATTTTGTTATAAAATAACTATACTTTTTAATTTTTCAGGCAATAATACAGAAGAAATCGATAACGACGACCACACATATCGGCCGGAAAATGAGTCTAAGTAAAAATACCAGTGTTTTCAGTAATTACTAATTAAGTCCGCGATTTGTAGTTTTTAACCGACTTACTTCAGAACTCCGTCATCTGTAAACCGATTTGAAATTTTTTTTTGGTTGAAAGTGAATAATTCCTATCAGGTCCCACACTAAAGTCAAGATAAATCGATGCTAGGTAAATGGAGGGAACTCTTCAAATGTTGAATGGAAACCTATAGTGATTTGGGTATATTTGGTTGTAATTCGTGCATTTGCTGAAAATTGATAAGGAAGACCGCAGTTGGCTATCGGAACTACTCAACATAACAAGTATTCACGGGGTGTGATTCGATTAACACAATTGATTGATTACCCCCTGGGCGTTACTCTAACATTGACAGTTGTTTGTTTACTTTTTTGATCTCTAAAATCATTTGACACTTAATTTTTAGGGTTCCGTACCTCAAAAGGAAAAAACGGAACCCTTATAGGATCACTTTGTTGTCCGTCCGTCTGTCTGTCAAGACCCTTTTTCTCAGGAACGCGTGGAGGTATCGAGCTGAAATTTATATCAAATACTCAGGTCTGCGGTCCCTTGGAGCTGTAAAAAATCAAACTACCAAGCCAACGCAATCAAAAGATACAGCCGTTTAAGCCGCAAATTTCCGCAAATTTTCGAAACTCGCAAGGGAATCAAAACCTACAGGGTACTTCCCGTGAACTCAGAATCTTGAAATTTGGTACGAAGCAACGTATTATAGCCCAGGTAAAGGAAAAATTGCGAAAAACATAATTTTTTTTGTCTGTCTGTCTATATCAGTACCCAATCTACAATGATCCCACACTGCGCACACTTTGCTTAGGAGCAGGGGTCTGCTAAGACTGGATGTCATAGATACATATAAATTTGTACGGAACCCGCGGTGCGCGAGTCAGACTCGCACTTGGCCGGTTTTTTTATTTCATCTGCGTTGTGCGGTAAAGTCGCGTACTTATTATCAAACTAGGTGTTGTGCGCAACTTCGTCTACATCCCACCGAATCTTCGCTATTTCCCGGGATGAAAAGTAGCCTATGTTAATCAGAGCCTTCTCAGGGCTAGCCGGGGCCCTAGTATCAACGAATATGGGGGCCTCTGTGGAATGTATTAAAGAATTGATAACTAACACTCAATATTTTCATATAACTGACTTGCAGGGCCACCGTGAGGTCGGAAGTACTGGTCATGGTCCCATCCCATGTGCCCTTAGGTGTAGGAAAGACGATAATGATGTTAATCAGAAATGGTGTAGCCCAAGGGTCTTCAACCTGCGGTCTGCGGGCCGCATTCGGCCCGCGGTTGCGTACATGCCGGCCCGACACCCGACATTGTATTGTCAAAATTAAATTCACATGTCTACAAATTAAATAAATAATAAAATAGTTTTTATTATGTTGCGGCCCACCGAACCAACATCAGAGTATACTAGGCCCTTGACTTCAAAAAGTTTGAAGACCCTTGGTGTAGCCTTTTATAGACTTCTATTGATGAACGATTTTGTATAATTGGTTCCGTAGTTCTAGTGATTATCCCGTACATACAAGCAAATAAACACGCTAACACGAGCGATAAAATCGTGATAAATCTATAGGATTGTTATGTAACGGATTTAGGGAAGGGGAGTCTATCTGAGATAGAAAGTAATAGTCAATGCGATTGTGTTTGTGCACGCTTTAGTTACAGTGGCAGTTTCAGGCGCTCGTTCCAAAATATCAGAATTGCAAAATACTAGATTGCCGACTTACCCTATTTCTAAAATACCAAATTCTCAGAATACCAGACTTTCCTGTTACCGTGTTTTTCTCTATATCGGATTGCCAAAAAAGCTTGTTTGCATCACCATGTTTCATTCAAAACCGAATTCCCATAATACCAGATAGTGAAATCAACAGGCTCGTCAGGCAGGTCGTGGACGTCGTGGGGAGGCCAGGGATCGTGTTTTACGAGCCTGGTGATTTCACTATCTGGTACTATAGGAATTCGGTTTTGAATGGAACATGGTGTATTTGAAAACAAGCTGTTTTGGCAATCAATCAGATATAGAGAAAAACAGCGTGGCAGAAAAGTCTGGTATTCTGGGAATTTGGTATTTTAGAAATAGGGTAATTCGGCAATCTAGTATTTTGCAATTCTGATATTTAGGGAACGAGGGGATTCAGGCTGTCAGTTTCAGAAATATTATGTTAAGCCTTTGTTGTTTACTTTACGAGTCGTTTTCAAATAATTTGTACACAAATAAGTGATTTATTGAAACTAAACTTAATTGATTCTTTTGTGTCACGAAGGTTACCAATAGTACATATGACTAACTTTCGTTACACCAAGGAAGAGATCGTGAGTTTGTTTTCATTAAGCCATTTACAATGTAATTTTTTTTTGAAAATTACTTACACGTTTTTAAATTCTAATGCTCTTGTTTTCTCGATAAGTTTGATCAAATGAGTTTGCACGGAATTGTTTGCCTTTATCCTGGCCTCTGCAATAATGCACTGTTTTGCGGCACACAGAGTTTTGTTCGTGTGCACTGGACGGTTGTACACGCCGCAACTGATCCGCGATGTGTCGCTGGCTGATTCGAGTCGCAGCGAATTCACTTCTCGCCACAGTCTCGAGTGGAAGTTCCTTTTCCTGGACCACCGCGCGCCGCCCATAATCGGCTACTTGCCTTTCGAGGTGCTCGGCACTTCGGGCTACGATTATTACCATTTTGATGATCTCGAAAAAGTCGTCAATTGCCACGAGGAGTGTAAGTACACTTAAATTGTTTAAATAAATTTAAAAAAAAAACTTGACTGTCGAACCGCAGTTCAATAGGGTTAAATTCCCAAGACACAGTTGTTCGAAAAACTATTTAATCCGGAAAACCGGATTAATTTTCAATTATCTGTAAAATTTGTATTTTTTTAATGCAATATAGTCTTCGTTATATACCACGCTTGTTTATGAATCTTTGTAATAAAAAAAATTCGTGTTTTGAGTTGGATAAATAAGTGACGTCACAGTTCCTTATTACTTTAGGTGCATAACTGAATCAATGACCACTACTTTGACATGCACCTTCAATTTACATAAAAAAGGGTAAAGAGTTATGGTAATGTTTAAAAACATAATCTTGAACAGTTTTGTTTAGCCTACTTATCAGTGTTACTTTTGTTCGCTTATTTTATTTCGTAATAAATAAATTTCATTAGGTTACTTGAACTGTGCAGGTCGATAGGGCTTTTAGGAATCGTTTTCAAAAAATTGTACACATTTAAGGGCTTTAATTAAAACAAAATTTAATTGATTCCTGTGTGTAACTAAAGTTACCCATAAAGCTTGTATGACTAACTTTCGTTACACAAAGGACGCGATCGTGATTTTGTTTTAATTAAGCCTTTAATGTATGTACCTACATTTTTATTGAAAACTACTCCGACTAATTTGGGAGGGGGCGAACTGCGTTTTCACAGCTCATAAAATGTAGCATGCATTTATTAGTGGTGTCAAATAGCCTATTGCATTGGTAATCAGTCTTATTTTGATTACATGATAGTGTCTTAGTCTAGTAATGTCTGAAGTAACGTAATGATTATTTATGCTGCAATATGGAATTAATCAATCAAAACTGGATGAAAGCTACTGCTGTCTTAGTCTGTAAAGTAAAATATTGAATTCGATAAATGAGTTATAGTTATTATAAGCAAATTACTTACTTGATTTTTATTTACAGTGATGGAAAAAGGAGAACTAACGTCATGCTACTATAGGTTTCTAACCAAAGGCCAGCAGTGGATATGGCTGCAGACCCGTTATTACATTACTTACCATCAGTGGAACTCTAAACCGGAATTTGTTGTGTGCACACACAGAGTAGTCAAGTATGTATATGAATTATTGTTTTTATTTACTAAGTATATAGTTCGAAAACCGACGACTGGTTCGTCAATAAGTAAGAGCAAAGTAGTTATTTTCTCCAAGATAGTTTCACTGAGATTTGAATTAGGAACATAAATTGTGTTCTGCAACACGACCAAAGAGATCAAGCGCTGATATTGTATGAGTACAAACTACTGGTTGGTTGATCAATTTACCAGAATCGTTATTTCATATTAGCAAAATTTCCATTCGCATTTTTCCCGAAATGCTGTTTGGCCACAATGGTTTTTTACTGAAGCCTATTGTCACAATCGCGTTTTTTCCCAATTCTAATCGACACAGAAACATAGGTAGGTTTAGGTTATGTTAAATTTGCATCGGCCCAAAGGGCCAAAAGTACACAGAAGAAGGAGCTCTAACAAATCAAGTTACAGACGGGTATAGGATAGGACAATTAACGCGCTGCTGTGCGCTATGTGAATATAAAAGAAAAACGCGCGGACTACGTCCGTTCTTTTCTGTTCTAGTACTGTAAGGTTTTAAAAAAAAACTCATTGTTGTCGAGTATTATTCGGCATCAAAATATTTAAACCTCGGATGATTTGAATGCTGCGTTACGATTGTACTGTAGAATCCCTTACTCCGCTCTGGACTCAAAGTAACGCCCCTGCGCTAAAAAAAAACGTTTTGCTCCTCTATGATTTAAGTGATATAATATAACCTAGTATAAATATATTATTATTGTGTAGTTACGCGGATGTATCGAAGAGCGGTAAGCAAGAGACTACTGACGTGGATATGGATGCCGAGGGAGCGCCTACCCAACCCTCTCTCTCCATAAAAGACACTACCGAGGAGTCAATGTCAGCCGTTTCGCCGAATTACATGTCTGATGCTAGCGAAGCTTTTGCCATGTCATTTCAATCTATAGCGCAGGTAAAGGCACCTTAAATACTAAATAACCCTTGTCTAACTTGCACCATTTTAGTATTTGTGATAAACTCAAATGTGGTGGCTCCATTGCGCGAAGAATATGTTTCATCATCATCCCGGCCTATATACGTCCCATTGCAGGGAACAGGCCTCCTCTCAGAACGACAGGGTTGGGCCGTAGTTCCCACGCGGGCCTAGTGCGGATTGGGAACTTCACACACACCATTGAATTTCTTCGCAGGTGGATGCAGGTTTCCTCACGATGTTTTCCTTCACCGTTAAGGTCATGGTAAATTTCAAATTGAATTACATGTTTATTTTATTATAATGGATGTGGTCCCGGATAAATTTGAATCGGATACAGAAACACAGTCGGTTATTTTCAACCGCCTTATTTATCTGGTTACATTTTTTAAGAAATGGCTGTAGGTTTTGATGGAGCTTTCGTTTATATATTAGAAGTTTTGTACGTCTACCAACATAACTTGAAACTGAATCAGAATATTCTGCCATTTCTTAAAAAATGTGACCTGATAAACGAGGCGGTTGAAACGCCCTAATAATAATATCCCAGTCGTTGGAACGTGATCGAAACGTCGAGTTACAAATGTTTTGTATGCGTACATAATAGAAACTGACTGAAAGGCCAACATATTACGGCACAGCCCAAACTACTGAGGCTAGGAGCTTGAAATTTAGCGCAGGGCATTAACATCCAAATGAGAACTAATAAGGACGGATCTTGCGAAATATCACAAAAGGTATACAAGTGTTATCTGTAGGTGTTACCTCTTTTTAAAGTCAGCGTGTAAAGTTGACGTAGAACCGGTTTTCTTTTGGTTCGAAGCAGTACTCTGCTTACACTGGATTATTATAGGTACGACCGTTTATAGAGTAAATTTTGACCTTTTCACAAATTTGTGCGGAACCTTCGGTGCACGAGTCTGATTTGCGCTTGACCGGTTTATTCGTTTTAATTTTTAAAATGTCGCCTCTTTATGGTAGCTAGGTATTAAAATCAGCCAGTTACAAACAGTACAACCAAAAAAAATTACTACAATTGAATATAAGTACACTCACCGGCAAAAAATTTGGCCCACATTAGAAAGTTGCATTTTTGTTTTCCCTCGATTTTCCTTGTGTTCTTTAATCCTTTCTAAATTTCTTCCGTGTCAATGATTTAATGTTTACCCCATGCTAAGGGGCTGTCCATAAATTACGTCACACCAATTTCGATCAATTTGAACACCTCCCCCCCCCTTGTCACACTTATTACTATGAAAATCGCCATTATTTTGTTCTCGTGTCACAGATCGCTTGACCCCCCTCCCCCTAAATGTGTGGCGTAATTTATGGATAGCCTCTAATCACACTTAATCAATCATACTTCTTAAACAAAAGACATCTAAAACTATTTAATAGACAATAAAAAAAACAAAAAGCGACTTTCTAATTTGGGGCAAACTTGTTACAGGTGAGTAATAAAATAAGAAAAGCTTTTTTCCCCTAATTATTTATCTTTATCACATTCATCAGTGGAAAGAATTTTTTATTTTTTGTTGGTAGCCTGTGTCGACATCTTCGATGTGCACTTTGGCTGTGAGCACGCCGGCGCCGTCGTCCGTCTCGTGCTCGCGGTCCTGCGGCCGGTACACGCCGAGCTCGGACTGTGCCTCGTTCCAGTACGCGCCGCCTTCGGACGTCGCCTCGGTCCGATTCACTGGCGGATCGGACACGGGTTCGCTGTCCGGCGAATCGCGATCCTCGCAGATGACTACCCCACAGATTACTAAAACGCGTGAGGTGCGTATATTGATTAATAGATACTGAAACTAAGGCTTGCACTTTTGCACTGCACCAAAATTAACCGTGCTCACTCGTAAAATTGAAACTAGATCCTTTTTGGAGCAAAGTCCTAAATTGGATGCTGATAAACATAAGCAATTAATAGAAGGTACTTAATTTCAATTACTTTGCTTATTAAACCAACCCCTGCTCCTAAGCAAAATGTGCACAGTGTGGGATCATTGTAGATTGGGTACTGATATAGACAGACAGACAAAAAAAATTTATGCATTTCGCAATTTTTCCTTTATCTGTGCTATAAGACCTTGCTTCGTACCAAATTTCAAAATTCTGAGTTCACGGGAAGTACCCTGTAGGTTTTGATTCCCTTGCGAGTGTCGACAATTTGCGGAAAATTGCGGCATAAAAGGCTATATCTTTTGATTGCGTTAAAAATTTATGCTTTTCGCAATTTTTCCTTTATCTGTGCTATAATACGTTGCTTCGTACCAAATTTCAAAATTCTGAATTCACGGGAAGTACCCTGTAGGTTTTGATTCCCTTGCGAGTTTCGAAAATTTGCGGAAACTTGCGGCATAAACGGCTGTATCTTTTGATTGCGTTTGCTTAGAAGTTTGATTTTTTTACAGCTCCAAGGGACCGTAGACCTGAGTATTTGATATAAATTTCAGCTTGATACCTCCACGCGTTCCTGAGAAAAAGGGTCTTGACAGACAGACGGACGGACGGACAACAAAGTGATCCTATTAGGGTTCCGTTTTTTCCTTTTGAGGTACGGAACAACCCTAAAAATGATTTATACTTAGGTACATACATTCCATTTAGTTCCATTAAATTAACTAACTAGTTCCATTAAGGAAACCCTCTTCATTGATTGTAACTACTCGGAAAAAAGTCCAACTAGTTCTAGCAATGGAACTAATAATAGAACTAGTGGGAATAGACCGTTGGCTGAACAGATGCAGCGGCGGCAGGTTCAGTCGGGCTTCCAGGACCGCCGTCGGAGTAGTCCTCACGCAATCCGTAGTCGCCATTATTGCGAAGGTGTTAAGTCACAAATTATTTTCATAAATTGTAAAGACGACGAGGTACCTTTTATAATTTAGTATTGAAATCTCAATTTTCGAGTTTGTATGTTGACACTTAATCATCCAATGTCATTATTTTATCATACAAGTATCTGCTCCGACCGGGAATCGAACCCGGGACTTCAAGCTTCGTAGTCAGGTTCTCAAACAACTTGGCTATCCAGTCAAATGCGGTTCAATTTTGGTACGAGAAGAAGAAATAAGAATTATTTAATTTGGAGTAGTCATGAAAATATTTACTTACATTTTTTGCAAAGCTGTACATCTCACTCATCCATTTCTCATCATCAAACAAATGTTATTTTATTAATTGCTAGTTTTTTTTAGAAGCGAAGGTTACATCCCTACGGCTTTGACGGAGTCGGTCATGGTAGCATGATGACGTTCCAGCTGCCAAAGAGTGAGCCGTCGCTGGTGCCGCAGCGGGCGATCGGCGCCCAGTATCTCCAGCCGGTGCCCTACGTGAACGCAGTGAGAGCCGTTGGGGCTCTGGGCGCTGTGGGCACCGTGGCATCCCTGGGCGCCGTGGGCCCGGTCGCCTCGCTGGGTGTGGGTGCCGTCACGCCCTTGAGCGCCGTCGCGCCCCTGAGTTCCATGGCGCCCCTGAGCGCCGTCGCGCCTCTGAGGGCCGTCGCGCCTCTGGGCGCTGTGAGCACCGTCGGCGCCTTGGGCTCAATCTCGATCCCCACGCTGCCGGTCATCGTGACTCCCGACCAGGCACAAACGCAGGTGAGAGCAACTTTCCACTTTTATAAAACTTTCGTGATTTTCACTCATAAATATTACCACACCCGGGACTTATCTTATCGCGCTAAACGAACTGCAATCCCGGGTGTGATAGATAATAGTTTCCACTATTATCGCCTCAAGACTACAAGAAGATAATTTGTGTCACCTGCAAAGTGTGAACCGACTACTTGCAAGTTAATTTTATTACTGAAGGATGATTCCGTTGAGGTTAAGTTAAGTTTAATGTTTGAACGTGATTGTTGGAGAGTGAAGAAAATAATATTAGTTTACTAAGACTGTATAATTTGGTGTAGCTAACTGATGATAACTACCAGGTATATTTCTGAAACTTTAAGAACTACGTTATGTGTGGATGCATTAGCATGTCGTGTGAAAATATGAAAGACCAAATCCGATGTTTCTGCATGGCTGTAATGTTTCCCAATCGTTTGCTGAAACGCAGCTGTTAAGTCGATGAAAATAGAACATGATTTTTGTAAGATAAACCTCGTTTCTTTAGCGGCTTTTTGATAAGTGCATGGTGACGTCATTTGGTTTGAAACCTGTTATACAGTCAAGGAAACCGAATCGCGTACCAGGATGGAACCTTTTCACAGCCAATTTCACGATGATTTCTTTGGCAGATGCATTGAATTTCAACATGACATTTTCAATGAAAAGGGTTCACTCTGCTCCGTGATTCCTTTTCTTCGACTGTATATTTGTGTACTTAAACATGAAAATTGATTGTAATGTTCATTGTTTCGAGAGGTTGGAAAACACATTATAGCAGCGCCACCTTCTTTATAAAAGTTTCACGGACGCAACATAGTGGCAGACCCCGAATTCATGATATCATTCCCGAATTTTCTATGCTATGTATCCTCAAAGTATTAGTGGCAAGTTAACGTAGATAAATATAATATTGAGAAAAAATAAAATTTTAGCACGTTAAATGGGAACTTAAACAAAGAGATGGTTGGATGTTTAAAAACCAAATTTTTAAGAAGGACCTATGTCCAAAGGTACGCAAACAGCCGTTATTATATAATCTAGTGTTACCAGAGACCTGCTTCTAAATAAAATGTACGGTCGGCCAAGAAAGTGGTCTACCAGTTTTGACAAAAGTTTCTGTGAGATTTAAATATCACTAAGGTTAACTTTTTTAACTGAGTGAAGTCTTTAGTCACTGTCATTATATTACTGCAACGAAAAATCGACCTTGTTATACCATTACGTGCAAATGAACTTCAACCGTAGGGTGGTAGACCATATTTTTGCCCGACTGTAGCAGTGTGGGATCATATTGGTTATTTGGGATACCCCTTAATGTTTCATTTAACTACACTAGCAGAGCTGTTGCTCGCGACTCCGTCCGGGAAGGATAATGGGGGTATACAAAATAGTCTACGACTTATTCTCAGACATACCGTATACAGATAAAAAAGTTTCATAAAAATCGGTTGAGCCGTTTCGGAGGAGTTCGATAACAAACACCGTGACACGAGATTTTTATATATTAGATTAGAAGATTATTTGTGGTTGTAGCGGCCATAGTAATACATAATCGGTGAAAATTTCAAGTGTCTAGTTAATGCCATTATAAATAAAGACAGAGTTAAAAAAGCTGAAAAAAAAAACACATTTCTTGTATGACGACCTCGTTTAATTTCTAACTTTATTTTATTTTTAGTATTTGCTGTTATAGCGGCCACAGTAATACACAATTGGTGATCATTTCAAGTGCCTAGATATTACGGTTCAAGAGATAAGTCCAGTGACAGACGGACGGACAGAAAGACAGATAGACAAAAAGCGGAGTCTCAGTAATAGGGTCCCGTTGGCATTCTTTGGGTACGGAACCCTAAAAACAATGAATTGAAATTATTCAATTAGAAATTGTTAACTATTCGTTGTTTTATTGCATATGCCTATTTGACATTTTCAACTGCTCAAACGTTAATTGGAACATAATGCTCTTTAATGATAAGGCCGTCTATTGTTTACTTATACTTTTAGTCTTCCCTAATAATGTTTTACATGGTGAATCCACTTTTAAGTGACATCTTCAAACTGTTTCATAGAAAAATGCTTGGGTTTTCCAGGAGACAACATTTGTGTAACCATAGCAACGGGTGGCATGAAACAGTTAATTCACCCTTTATCGATATACGTATATGGGGGTTTTCAGAAAAAAATCTACCCGTTTTGCCTTAATTATACCTTAATTTTCCATATAAAATTTATTAGTCAGTTTTGTGACGGTCCATACAACATGTATGGTTAACTGCGTCACAAAACTGACAATTAAAAGTGGGACACTTTTTTTATTGCTTAATTCGATAGTGCTTGTGATTCTGAGTAGAAATAACCCAAAATTTGTTAGGTTTTTAAAAAAAGTACCGGGTACACTTTTTTCTGAAAATGGCCATATCGGAAGTCGATAAGTGAGAAATCACTATTTAAGACAGGTTAAAAGTGCCACCAAAATTCCGGGCTCTAATGTGTTTTCATTTTCTCGCGGACTGTGTTGATGTCTAATGTCGAATGTATACAACGCGTTTGAAGCGTCGTAGTATACCTTCGCTTGTGCGTAATCCCATGTGATGCGAGCTAGTGGCCGTGGCAGGAGCAGTTGCAGCAAAAACACGAGGAGTTGCAGCAGATGATCGTCCGGCAGCAAGAGGAACTGCGCCTGGTGAAGGAACAGCTCTTGTTGGCTCGGCTCGGCATACTCCCGCCCTTGTCCAACGTAAGTGCACTCTGAATACTGGGTTTTACATTGCGACTCAAGAAAATTCTATTAATATTTGCTGTTGCCCGCGACTCCGTCTGCGGAGAATAAGGTATAAAAATTGCCTACCACCTATTCTCAGACCTACCGAATGTGGAAAAAAGTTTCATAAAAACCAGTCGAGCCGTTTCGGAGGAGTTCGATAACAAACACCGAGACACGAGATTTTTATATATGTATTAGATTAGATTAGAAGAAAGTTGAAGTCCCATTTCACCATTCTCTTTTAGTCCGGATGACGAGATAGAATAATAATTGTAAGTAGTATTTATTCAGTCTAATTGAGAAACTTCGATAGTGCGATGCAGGATATAGTAGCTAGTTTCTCATCTGATGACTAGATGACGCTAGGAGTACACTTACACAAAATGACCCAAAAATTCGATAGTCGTGCGACGGACGTAAAATTACAATCATGCTTTTCAGGTGTCACAACCGTTCATGACCGACGACATACACCACATGGGTCGGACGCAAGCGGAGATCATGTACGAAGAGCAGTCGGGGCGGCCGCTCGTCACCAACTACCCGCCGCCGCACCAGCCGCCGCACCACCCGCACATGCCGCAGTAAAACCAACACCACCGGACGAAACTGAGTCTGAACTTATATACAAATAGTGAGCATTGTCAACAGAGATCTATGCAGTTAACTGTCCTATGTCTATATGCATGGCATGTAGATGGCGCTTGGCGAGAAATAATTCGCAAAATATTTTTACTGCAACTGCTTAGGTCAGTTCATATGGTAATGCTCGCATCACGGAATAATGACGAATTGGGTTCGATTCTGAGCCAGCTATAGTTTTCTCATTTTTCTATGTGATCTAGTGGAATAATTAGAAAAAAAATCTAATTGGTAAACCGTAAAAAATAAATTAAATATATTTAGAAATTGATAAAGATACTTTTGTCTCGCTCTGGAATAGGTGCCAGATCGAGACGGCTGTAAATGTAACGACATGAAAACTGTTTGAGTAGACAGATGACTCGTACGCGGTAGTAGTAAGTAGTCCGTGATTTATTTAAGGAAATAGTCGCTTGCCTCAGCTAATATGCCATTTTACTGCTTTTACTTTGGGATACGCCGAAGTTTATTGAAGTTAATTATTTAATTGGGAAATTGCCCAAGTGTATAATGTTTTAAACGATTGAGCAGGTGGTTAAGTGTCGTTAAAAGATTTGTTTTCGGACACGAAGTTATTTCGATATCATAGCCGAGGCGATTTTCTTGTACCTACAGCGTGTGTGCCAATACCAATGAAACATAATGTGATAGTTTCTTTATTTTTTTATACTTGATTCGTAGTTTTTTTCTATAAAAGTGTTATATTTTTAGTACAGTAAGATATATGGTATTTTTATGTCAGATTTATTTATAAAAGGTTATATATCTCATATTTTTAATATACTTTAGTAGTTTTCGTAGCGAACACGGCATGACCTTAGATTTTTTTAATTTAGAGAAATGTTCGGAAAAGTTTATGCTATTTTATATGCCATAAAACTTTTATTTTGTCTTATGGTGTTATTGATGTCAAAATGTACTATTTTTTATACTCCGAATGTTTTTTTGTTACACATGCGTATAAATACGCAACCATGGTAGGTTTGGGTACTTACCACTTTTACATAATACAATCAGAATCAGAAGATTTCTTGAAAGCCAAAATAATAATATCCTTAAATTGTATTAGACTAAAGAAGTCCATTTGATGTATGTGACGTTTAGATTTGTTTTGTTATGGCTCACGCGGTTTGTGTATTTGCCACAATTTAAATGGTAAAAATTATGACTTGGGTATGTGCACATAAACGGTGCTGCCATAAATTTGAATGTTTTACCCTGATAAGTTTCTTTTACTGTCCGCATAGTGTCTCTTCTGTCGCATTAGTGCTGCCGCCTATAGTTTCTGCACGTTCCCTACGTGCACATAGACGGTGCTGCCAACTGGTGCCATCAATGTGAATGTTTTACCCTGATAAGTTTCTTTTACTGTCCGCATAGTGTCTCTTCTGTCGCATTAGTGCTGCCGCCTATAGTTTCTGCACGTTCCCTACGTGCACATAGACGGTGCTGCCAACTGGTGCCATCAATTTGAATGTTTTACCCTGATAAGTTTCTTTTACTGTCCGCATAGCGTCTCTTCTGTTGCATTAGTGCTGCTGCCTATAGTTTCTGCACGTTCCCTATAGCAGGTGTGTCAAATGGACCTCGACGCTAATACTGTTTCAGATTGTCATTGCTTTAATAAGTTCATTTCTCTTGCAGTGCTGCACATAAGGCCGCTTTGAGAGTTTTGCGGGCTTTTTGGTTGCGAACAATTGATAGCTTAACGCGTTATACTGTATTGTCTGCACTG
Organism: Archips crataeganus; assembly: GCA_947859365.1. NCBI lineage: Eukaryota > Metazoa > Arthropoda > Insecta > Lepidoptera > Tortricidae > Archips > Archips crataeganus. Next base: position 16,375,276 of record OX402045.1, on the reverse strand, counting down.
TAATGAGAGAATAGACTAAAAGGGGCCTAAAGCCGCTTTCGCAGGACGCTAGCAGCAAAGTTAGGCGTTAACGTGGACGCGGCCTAATACTCTTTACTAAGTAGCGTGAAGTTCGTTTATAAAGCGGCGTTGGTGTTTATGTCAGATTATATATTAGACTATAGGTTAAATTGTCGGAATCTTGTCTAATTGTAAATAGTATCTACTTTTTAGGATTCGGAACCCTAAGAGTATCAGCGGGACTGTATTTTTTGAACACACTTAAATTTTTCACAATTTGACGGTTGTCGTTGTCCGTTAAAACAACAAATAAAAATAAAATAACAATTGAAGTGGGTTCTCATACAAGAAACGTTTTTCGGCGTTTTTTTTCTTGATTTTTATAATGGAAACGCATACAAAAGTATGATTAATAAAGCTTCTCTTAAATAAAACCCTAAAATAAAAATTAAATATTTAACATATACCTTTCGTTTGCAAGTCCTACTTGGACTTGGCTGATGTTTCTGTTAATAAATTGAGGGTCTAACATAAAATAAATATATCATTGATATAGGTATAGGAGGGAAAGGTGTGTTACTACCACAAGAACATGTCATGTAATGAAAGCGGGATCTTGAAATGAGTGTTATTTTTTTCGTATATAGCTACTTGTTCAACTAATGTTCAAGATTGTCTAAAAGCTTCCTCAAGGACTTATTATTAAAAAAAAACTGATTTAAATAAAATAGAGAGAGTTAATATAATATATGCGACATTACCCGTTTAAAACAGTTTCCTTTAAATTAATAGGGATCTTAATAAATGAAGTACAGGGATTGTTCAATAAATATATTAATCGTAAAAACCAAAGAGAAGAATACATTGATATATTTTTATATACAAAAAAAAATTCGTCTACATATATTTTCAATATTTCGTCATTATGTTACGTTATCAAATCCTTGCAACAATTATTGCATCATGACGCACTTGTTTTATCGTTGTCATATTGGCAACTGCATTTTCTACTAGTAAGAAAACACATAGATAGTTAAACTATGGGTCGTGGGAAAATATTAAATGGCCAAAGTTAAATATATGCAATCATGCGGTTAAGTCTCATTCGTTCATTGACTACCTTCTTTGCAAAGAGTACTTTACGTAGCTGTGTGTGTAATCATTTAACTCTCCCACAGACCTACGATTATATTATGAGCATGAATATTTCGTAAATCAATTTGTAACTTTCGAAATTCGAAACAATAAGTTTGTTGGAAACCGAGGATCCCTAAGTTGTGAATACATTTGATACGAAGTCATAGCTAAATTAATTATAATTAATCAACTCTTATACATACATTGGGGTGAAAAGAAAGTAAAAATAATTATTAGTTCAAAGGGGAATTAGTGCCAAAATTCGAGTTGGAGTCGGATTAAATATATACAATATATATATATATATATATATATATATATATATATGGCGTTCACATATAATTAAAATCATAATGTTAACTCCAAAGCATTATCTTGTCACTGTATTTATAATCCATAATTTTACTGTCATAATCAATATTTTTATTGTTTTGTAAGGCTGTGCAATTCTGTAGATGATAGAGTATACTGAGAAAAAATAACAATCTTCTGAATAACCTATCAGTTTGTTACTCTTTGTCTGAATGATTTTACTGAATGATATAATTCTTATTTTAAGTCGCATTTGTTTTTCTTATTATTACGTTCAGTTATGTTACAAATAGTGTATAGGAAAAAACGGTTTTATTTTATTTTTTAATCCTGGGGTCTCTTAAAATTACGAGAGATTTAGCATATTAATGATCATTTCAAATATTAGGATTTCACTGCGGTGATTTTTTAAGGTAAATCATTGTGCTAGAACGTAATTTGATGTAATTTATGTACGTCGATTTTTCAATGAGCGAAACTGTCTGTGTGAGCTAAGTGAAATACTGATGCTTTTGGATCTGAGCTGATCTACTGATTGATAAAAAGGGGATGATTGTTCATGCTTTTTGTGTATATCGCTGGTGAGGTAAACATCTTTAAAAAACAGGGATGATACTAAATTTATTTTTAGCTATACTCCTTTCACTGTAGCATGGTGCGGGTGGCAGGTGTCAAAACCCACACTAGAGAAGTGAAAGCTTTAAAACTCGAATCGATAAAACTATAAATTTATAACTTTAAATAGGTAGGTGATGATGATGATGACCTACTTGTATCTTTTATTTTAACAGAACCTTATTGAATAAAATAAGTCATTATTTTTGAAGCTTTATATCACGTTGGTAAGGTAAGTGTCACTCATAAACTTGCGTATTTGTCGGACATACCAACCTGTTCTGTTACCATGGCATGGAATAATTTTTTTTAAAGCGCATCGTTATTAACATTACAAATTAATAAGTATCGATAAACTCGTGTCCCATTATAAAATGTTTTGTTACACGCATATTACGTTTCTTAACTTAATCGTATTTTTTTTTATTGATATTAAAAAATAATTAGGTTAAATTTCTTTTGTGCACGATAGTTTTTTCGAAGTTTAAATGTTTAACTCCAGACAAATTCAGACTGGAATTTAAATAATTCGCCATGAAATACACCGCTGCAATTTTGTCTAAGTGTAACGGAACGGTGTGTCAAGTGTCACCCGCACCATGCTACAGTGAAAGGAGTATAATTATTTTTTTTATAGAGGTAAGAAAAATTGCCAGTCTTTTTGAAAGAGTTTTCTTAATCTTGTGTACGTCTGAAACAGGTGTTGGTGATTATTGTTACGACGAATTTTTTATAAAGTGTTTTGTGAAGGGCTTCTGCAGCTTTTATCTCTTAAACTGCAAAAGTTATTCGGCATGACAGGGAATTAGGTGGCCACCGCATCAGTGCATGTGCATAATTACAAACAGTGCAATAGGATGTGCCAAGGTTCTATGCGAAAATGTAATGGACTTGTGTACGTACCTACGAAACATTTCATTTTCAACTGAACTTTTTAAGTACTCTGTTATAGTGATTTCACTGCATGTAGTTCCAGTGAGTACAGCACATGAAATTAGTGTCTTGTTTTGTTAAAGGATTTTTAGGGAAATTTTGAAGAATTTTATTTTTGTTAATATTTCATTCATTAAATTTAAATTATGTATGGCCAAGTTTAGGACTATGATGTTAACTCAAAAACTTTCGGCATAAGTTTGGTATAATATATGAGTTTTTTAATCTGTAGTAATGAAATAGTATTTCACGACAATTGCGCAAGTATTCTAGAGGTATTTTCTAACGCGTAACACTATCTCTCTCTACCGTCATCCCATACTGTATGACAGAAAGAAGTGGTGAAAATGAATGTGATTCGGAGTGCATTAGAAAATAAGGCATCTGGTTAGCTGTGTTGCTCACTTGTCGTTTTGCGTTTGGAAAGGACGCTTCTAATAAAAGTTTTCTTGATAAAAAGTTGTCTTGTTGGTAAAAAGTTGGCTTCTTGATAAAAAGATGTCTTGTCTTATTGGTAAAAAGTGGTCTTCTTGGAGTTGGTATTTCTGACTAGCTAGCTATATACTTAGTGCTAAATACCTTATGACAGGAGTGATTATGTCAAGGATGCTGTCAATGGCCGCCTCTATATGATTTTAGATAATCTTCATAAATATTGCTGGTAGAGTTAATGTAAAGAATAACGATTGGTTAGTCTTGTGGTTAGTGACCCTGATTAAAGGCTTGAGGTTGAGGGTTCGATTCCCGTGTGACGTAAAACAAATTATGATGAATACAATGAATAACAATTTTTTTAGATAAGTATGTATCGGCGCCGAAAAAGGGAAGATGTACTTTTCAAGAATATAATGTACTCGACGACCTGTGGTATCAAGCTAGAGTTAGTTTATTGTCGGTACATGTTTACTTAGTTTATATGTAAAAGTATCAATTATTATGATTGTGAGAAGCCACTTCGGGCAAGTTGGCCAATTTTGTACATACTGCGGTGTATAAGAAAGAGGGGATATTATTACTTATAAATATTTTTTATTGATAAAATTGATGTTATTCTCGTTATACAAATATGCAGTTAATTTTATGGTTCATTTATAAAATGCTAGTTAATGCTAGTTTTAAATCCATTTAATTAAGTGACCGTCAAGATTTCCTTTGTAAGTCAGTAATTTTGGGGCCACTGTGGAACGTTGCACGTTAAAATTAATCAATCCCTAGCAATGTATTTGTAAACGCTAATAAGCGATCATCTCATTATGACAACGTTATTATTAAATTACATTAAATATTTTATATTGTTTTGTTGCAAACTTTAAAAAAATGATCGAAATCTTTTTTTTAGAGTAGTTTAAAGAGGTTCCGAGACATAGTTAAGCGGCATTTGGGCCACTTAAAATGTTTGCTTGATACTAGAATGATCATTATAAATAGTCAAAAAGCTTGACTTTGCCTTAAAACCGCTTGACCATCTCGGGCAGGACGTAATGAAGTTGGGTTTAATAGTTTCATCAAATAAATTATTAATTTCACAGCTAGGTCAATGGTTTGTTTTGACTATGTTTTTATGGTTTGTACGAGGGTTTTAGTGCAATAATACTTGATTATTGTTTTTTTTTTCATATTTTACATGTACCTACTAGGTAATCTGTTAAATTTATCCTTGTTTTTATTATAATTAATTGGAAAAGTACTTATGTTAGTATAATTATGTTTGTGAATAATACGACGCAGCTACACATTCCTAGTGTAATGTACAGTCAGCGACCAAAGTAGGTGGTCACTTTTGTACTGTATCCGCATTCTCACATCTAACTTTTAAGATATTCCGAAGGTGACTGTAAAGCGACAAAGTAAAAAACCGACCAGCTACTTTTAATGCAGACTAAATTTTTTTATCAAACCACCGAGATATTTTTTTTATTCCATCAATTTATTTTGTCAACTTTAAAGTACTTATATTAATAGTTTATATTATCTTTCAATCTTGAAACAAAGTACAAAAACACAACATCTAAAATAATTATCGTCCAAAACACTACGGAATCTTAAAATTAATTGCTATGCTTATACTATTAAGAATGGAATTTTTATTATTCAAATAATTACTAAATTAAAAAAATATAGAGTTAAACGGCCATCAAAATTTTAACCTACCGATATTTTGTTTTAAAATGACCTCCAATTTTTTTCAATTAAGTCGCAACGTAACAACAGTAACATTTTAAACACCTTAACGCAGTTTTAACCTATCCTAACCCATCAAGATAAGATCCCAAAGAAACGTCACGCTCGCTCAGATTTGTTGAACATTTAATTTTGAATATACTTACTTGATTTGAAATGCAGTTATGATTAAAATAGCTCGGTACAAATTTTATTTTAGACTTTCTTTTTTGGTGAATGTTTTGTATTCTGTTGTTCAGTATTTTTTTCTATAAAAAAGAAACTATATTTTTGGTGGTCATTATATCTTTTTTGAAGTCGGTTTAAAATAATATTTATATTTTTCGTTGTTAGTCTAGAAAGTGAAAACCAATGACTATGAAAGATACCTTTTGTTTATTTTGGATTATGATAACTCGAAGCATAAATAAAATGAAATGTTACCTTCATACTTGTAAATATTATTTTTGTGCACAATGGTAATTAAAACACCATAGTAATATAGATAAGATATAATATAATATGTACGCATAAACAGGATATTACATTTGCAGCTTGTTACTAACATACCTACCTACATTTATTTTGAAGCCATGCCTAACTGACCATTGAAGACTGAAGATAACTAAGAGAATTGTCTATACCCGCAAGGGAGTGGTGTTTATGCTACATAAGTAAGGAATATTCAAAGTTTCATTTTTGTTTGGTCTTCGAAGGTCACTTCTGGTAGGAAGGTCATTAAAAATGAGTCATATTATTATTATTAGTAAGTAGATACTTGTTTTCTGATACGACTGCATACAGGGTAATCCCAAAAACACGGTGTTTCATGAAGTGACGTGATATTGATTGTAGTAGATTTTTAGTATTGTAAATGTTTAGGTACAATGTAAGAAATAATTTAAGACTGGTGAATAAAGTTGACAACCAGCTACATGTGTTTTTTTACCATTGTTAATGGGTAGCAGCCAGGACCTATATCAGCTATACTCAACCTGCTCGCAGGCCACATGCGGCCCACCAAAGTTCTACAAGTAGCCCGCTTGGCAAAAATATTAAATACCTATTATTATTATTTTTACCCATTTTGATATTAATGCCGAGGCCCGTTGCATCATGGCTGCATCACAACGCATTTGTGGATCATAGAAAAGAGGTTGAGTATGGCTGACCTAGATTCTCGGTTCCCACACAGAGCCATCTCGATTGCGAGTTTACCTAAACAGAACTAAATTCGATTTTCTTTACAATGCCATGATATGACACATATATATCTCTAATAATACGTAATATCGTGAAACAAAACCCTGTCCTCTATTATTTAACAACTATTACAAGACGTACAGTCGATATAATATAATAATTATGGCAGTTACAACACTATTTTCACATAAAAGCGAGGAATACTTTTTTCTTGGATAACACGCTGTGCGGAAGATTTTAAAACACATTCTTAAGTAAGGCAAACGTACCAATGCTCGACACCTCAAAGCCCAGTAGATGACACAATACACAAGATTCAAGGTGCCATGTATTGGGTCAGTGTCCAGCACAGGGACGTTTACCTTAATACCTAATCATCGATGCCGTTAAATTTAATCCCTGGCGAATTTAAGCGACATGCTGCCCTTTACTCATTCGCCAGTAATGACCCTGCATCGTTATCAGCTCCTCGTGCGTCCCTTTCTCGACGATTTTACCTGTAAAAATAAAACAAGTTTTAATGTTTTTATGTAACATTGCTTACGTGAGTTAAGTAATAAAGAGATATCCTTAAAATATCTCAATTTCCCGCCAGAAAGAAGCCGGAAGATGTTTTTTAAATAGATACCTATCTAGGTAGAAATATATATATCTCGAGGTAAGGTAAACTGCGAAAATGAGTTTAAAATCCAAGAGCTTTTATGTCTAGCAGATAATCAGAAACTTCTTACCTTTGTCGACGACACAGATGAGATTGGCATCTTTGATGGTGGAGAGACGATGGGCGATGGTGATGCATGTCCGGCCCTTGGCAGCCTTCTCAAGAGCCTCCGAAACAGCCTGGAAAACATCATATTTTATTGTAATTAAATTCCTACAAAAAGACGGGTTCTATGTCAGATTGGTCTAGACCAAAACTTTTAATAAATAGGTACCTACCTAGTCAAAAACCGATTGTGTTAGTAACATAAATACTTTTTCTAATAAATGGCTCAAATGATACTGGCCATCAACAATTTCATAAAAACACTTTTAAAAAAAATAAAGCTTTCTTCTTCTGTCATAAGAAAAGATTCATGCGTTTTATTTTATAATTATTAATTTAAATGTTGTTATAAACATTTAATGGTCCTTCGTTTGTATATAATATAATAAACCAGTGAAATTTAGTGTAGCGTCATAGCTAGTTGTATATTTGTTGAGTGTGCAGTGCCAACGTCATAGTTGTGCAAAAATGTCTATTATAAGGGCATTATCACGAGAATCGCAAATTACGTCGCAGAAACCAAGTATGAAGAACCGACCGATCTCGAGGTACGCATCGACCAAATTAATAAATGTTATAATAAATATTCCGATTTGAAGGCGGAGATAATCGCGCTAGACGAAAGTGCTTTAGACGACGGCGCCAAGGAGCTCGAGGACACTGACGAGACTGAAGAATTGTATTTAGATGTCCTCTCACGCATGAAATTAGCTTTGAATGCCATGCGAGAGCCACAAAACATACAGTCGTCGACGAGATATGCGTCCGCTGAAAATGTAAATACTTATGTAAATAAATTACCGGCGCTCGACATACCCTTATTTGATGGCAAAGATATTTGCAAGTACAGAGGATTTATTGATCTATTCAAGGCCGTCATAGGCAATGATTGCAAGTTATTAGATATTCAAAAATTATTTTACCTGCGTAAATATTTAACCGCAGAAGCTCTTAACCTAGTCGACGGGCTGCCAATAGTCAGCGAATCTTACTCGAAGTCGCTAGAGTTATTAGACAAAAGATATAATAATACCTGCATCACAATAACCACTCATGTACATAACATCCTCGATATCCCTCCACTATCCCGAGGGACGGCGGCGGGCCTGCGTGCTTTAGTATCTGCGGTTCGTCAGAACGTCGGTGCGTTGGAGAGTTTGTCACAGCCAGTGCAAGCGTGGGACATGGTGCTCGTGCCCGTGCTTTCGCGCAAGCTGGACCAGTACACGTGCCGCGCATACTTCGCCGATCGAGACCAAACTAAGTTGCCTACTTTACAAGACTTTCTAGATCTTTTAGAGCGCAGAGCTTGCAGCTTAGAGGAGAGTCATAAGGTAGAAAATAAGATCCCTGTAAATAAGGTCAGTTCGAAGTATCAATTTTCAAACTTAGTTAATACTGAACCTGTAGTATGTAAATATTGCTCTGTATTAGGTCACAAATTGTATAAATGCCAACGCTTTGTTATGCAAGCTGTTGAAAATAGATTAGAATTTGTAAATAAAAATGATATCTGTAAAATATGTCTTAACAAACACGCCAGCAAATGTAAATTTGTATTCAAATGCTCTCATTGCAATAGCAAGGAGCATAACTCGCTCCTGCACTTGGAGGAGCAGGCGAAAGTAACCGCGACGGTGGGCGCCGCGTGCGGCAGCGTCCTCGGCGCGGCTGTGCTGCTGCCCACGGTGATCGTGAACGTTAAGGCGAGTGATGGAAAAACCCACAAGGTAAGAGCTTTACTTGACAGCGGTAGCCAAACTTCTTTCATAACATCTGATTTGGCTAAAGTGTTGGGTCTTCCATCATTCAAGCGTGAATTTAAGATCGTGACCGTAGGACAGCAAGCACAGCAAGTTGAACGTGCTATCACTGTAAATATTTATTCAATGCACTCAAATTATTCTGCGGAAGTAAATTGCTCTGTTGTAAAAAATATAACGTTGCCGATTCCTCAAGCAAAAATTGATACTGGTGAGATTAATATTCCCAGTCACATTACGCTTGCTGACAGTACATTCAACATACCTGGACAAATTAATATGTTACTGGCTGCCGATATATTCTTTGATGTCTTGTTGCCCGAAAGAATAAAGGTAGGCTCCGGCAGGTGTGTGCTACAAAATACAACTTTAGGCTACATTGTTTCTGGGGAAATTTGCGGGCAACTAGCCAGCAATGTATCGTGCTCAATGCACTGTAGTCAATCTGTTGATACGATCATTGAAAGGTTCTTAGAAATGGAATCGGTACCAAATCCGAATTCGAAAGCAACTGCAGAGCACGCCATTAGTGAAGAGATGTTCCAAAATTCTGTCACCTTGAATGACGATAGATTTCAGGTACAGTTATGTGTTAAAGCTCCGGTCAATGAATTAGATTTAGGCGACTCATTTTCGAGAGCCCTGCAGCGATTAAATACTCTTCATAAGCGTTTTGCTAAAGACGAATTTGTTAAAAACGAATATAAAAAATTCATTCAAGAATATCTCGATCTGGGTCACGCTGTAATTTATAAATTACGCGAAAATGAGCCTTTAAACTCACTGTTTTTCTTGCCTCATCATCCTGTTATAAGGATTTTTAGTAAGACGACTAAACTCCGTGTCGTGTTTGACGGTAGTGCCAAGTCCAGTAGCGGAAACAGTTTAAATGATTTACTTTATAACGGCCCGGTTGTACAAAAAGAGTTGTTCGATATTTTAATATCATTTCGGACTTTTGAATATGTGTTTCTGACGGATATTCGGCAGATGTATAGACAAATATTGGTGTGCCCCGAACACAGGCGATTGCAAAATATTTTATGGAAAAGTGAGCCTAATGATGAGGTAATGATTTTGCAATTACAAACTGTCACGTATGGCCTGAAAAGTTCGAGCTATCTAGCTACTCGGTGTCTTGTAGAGTTAGCTAATAAATTTGGCTGTAAATATCCACTTGCATCGCATGCATTGCTTAATAATTGCTACATTGATGATATTATTTCAGGGAGCATGACGCTAGAGGGCGCCACTGAACTCAAAGGACAACTCATTGAGTTGCTTTCTTTAGGTGGTTTCAGCCTTCATAAGTGGAGTTCAAATAATTTGCAATTATTGGGCGATATACCCTTAGATAAACAGTATTTTGATGACGTTGATTTCGATAAAGACTCTCTCGTTTTGAAGGCTTTAGGTTTAGTTTATGACGTTAAGGCCGATAAATTCAAACTGTGCTTTCCGGCAACAATGACATCAGAGAGTATAAATACCAAAGCTGGAGTCCTTTCATGTATTGGAAGGTTTTATGATCCGTTGGGTTTAATTGCACCAATATTGATTGTTGCCAAGCTTTTTCTTCAAAAAGTTTGGCAATCCAAGTTAAGTTGGAATGATTTGTTGCCGACTGATTTGTTAAATGAATGGAATGAATTTCATTCATCGCTACAAAATATGGAGCCGATTTATGTAAATAGAAACCTTTGTATAAAAAACGCTATTTCAGTACAACTTATAGGATTCTGTGACTCTAGTCTCACTGCTTATGGCTGTTGTATATATTTACGTTGTACATATTTAAATGAGAAAGTTGTTGTAAATTTACTTTGTGCCAAATCTCGCGTCGCTCCATTAAAAAACAAGCTCACGATTCCTAAGCTGGAGCTCAGCAGCGCTCTACTTCTTGCTCAGCTCTATGATAGAGTCAAATCGGCTTTACCTCACGTGGATAAAGTTATGTTATTCACGGATTCTCAGGTAGCGTTAGCTTGGATTAAAAATTTGGATGCTACAAAATTAGGAGTTTTTGTCCATAATAGGCATCAAAAGATCAATAATCTTACAGAGTCAAGCATGTGGCACTATGTGCCTAGCGCATTAAACCCAGCAGACTGTCTGTCGCGTGGGATTAGTCCTCAGATTTTAGCTGAGAGTCACATGTGGTGGCATGGGCCACATTTTATTCTAAAATCCACTATGGAACAAAACTCTGAACATCAAAACATTGACTCTAATGTATTAACAATTTTGCAAGATGATATTGATGATAATAATTATTCTTGCTCAAACAATCAAGTTGAGCATCTACTGCCAATTTTCAAGAACTGTTCTAATTTGTCAAAAATGCAATATGTCACAGGTTATGTTTATAGATTTATTAACAATTGTAGGAAAGACCGTACTGAGCGCGTTAGTCAAAAAAATCTGACACCACAAGAGTTAAGTCAAGCGTTGCTAAGAATTATTTCTTCTTATCAGCATTGTTACTTCTCCAATGAAATTAAATCTTTAAGAAAAGATAAAGTCATTAAATCGAATATGAAATCTCTTAACCCCTTCATAGACGCAAATAACATTTTACGCGTCGGGGGCAGATTGCAAAATGCCAACTTATCCTATGATCAAATGCATCCTGTAATATTGCCAAAGAAATGCCACGTTACTGATTTGATAATTAGGAAAGAACACTTGACAATGTTACATGCAGGTCGAAAATTAACTTTAGCTAGTTTGTCGCTTAAATATTGGATAATAAGTGCAAACAGGGAAATTAAACGAATTCTTAGTAAATGTATCACATGTTTTAAGTTGAAAGCTGAGGCTTCTCGACAACTGATGGGATCGTTGCCTGTACATAGAGTTAGTAAAGTGAGGCCTTTTCTAAATGTAGGAATCGACTACTGTGGACCTTTTCAAGTCAAACAAGGTCGCATTCGTAGAAGCCTGGTTACAAAAGGTTATGTTGTAGTTTTTGTATGTTTTGCAACGAAATGTATACATTTAGAGTTGGCATCAGACATGTCTACTGATTGCTTCTTAGCTTGCTTTAAACGTTTTGTATCGCGTAGAGGCCTGCCCGCAAATATATATTGCGATAATGGTTCAGTTTTCAAAGGTGCTAATAATCATCTTAAGGAACTTTATGATTTGTGTAAAAGAGATTCCGATAGAATTATTAATTATGCATGTACTCAAGGTATACATTTTCGATTTATTCCAAGTTATTCACCAATATTTGGCGGCCTGTGGGAGGCCGGTGTAAAAAGTGCTAAGAATCACTTTAAAAAAGTTATAGGAAACACCGTGTTAACCTATGAACAATTTAATACTGTGATATCTCAAGTTGAATCAGTACTTAATTCCAGGCCATTGACGCCATTAACAAGAGATACTACAGATTTTACATATTTGACTCCGGGACATTTTTTAGTTGGTTCGCCACTGACCATGTTTCCTGAAAATAATTATACTCAAGTACCGCAGAATAGGCTATCGTTCTGGCGACAATGCACTAGAATTAAGCAAAGCTTTTGGAAAGTGTGGTCCACACAATATTTGTGTCAATTACAAAGCAGACCAAAGTGGAAAGAGACTAATAGCAATTTAAAAGAAGGTCAGCTTGTAATACTTCGATTAGATAATTGTCCTATATTACATTGGCCCATGGCCAGGATATGTAAGGTGTTTACGGGTCCTGATAACCGTGTGCGTGTTGTAGACGTACGAACTCCTGATGGTAAAATTCATAAACGATCTATAACTAAAGTTTCCCTTTTACCATTTTATGATTGACCTTGTTTAAGTAGGTAAATAAGTATTATTTTGTTTTTAAAGAAATTAACTTAAATTTTATTTTTGCTTTTTTGTTTTGTTTTAATTTATGTTATTTGTAGTGGGGATGTTTATGTTAGTAACATAAATACTTTTTCTAATAAATGGCTCAAATGATACTGGCCATCAACAATTTCATAAAAACACTTTTAAAAAAAATAAAGCTTTCTTCTTCTGTCATAAGAAAAGATTCATGCGTTTTATTTTATAATTATTAATTTAAATGTTGTTATAAACAGATTGCTATAAAATTACACCACCCAAGTGTATGTCGGGCTACGGGCACGGGGCAATGTTGGTAGGTAGGTACTATTCAAATTAACAATTGTTTAATATTTGCAAACAGAAAAGTTTCTTCGATTCGGAAAATGTTACCTACTCTTAAAGCTGCGATAATTTTAAAATACCGATGATAAAGCACAAGTTGATGTTGTTCATTCGTGTTCATCGATGTGCATGTGGATGAGCCCAAACACGATCCACACCGATAGTTGCGCGCCGCTCGAGCCCAGGTTCGTGTCGTAGCTCTAATACCTGATTTACACTCTCGCCTCGTACCTCGCCTCGTGCTTCGTCTCGTGTCTCGGCTCGGCGTCTCGCTCCGGACGCTATATTACATTAGGCGCGAGGCGAGCCGCGAGCGTCTATTCACACTCCCGTCTCGTTGCTCGGCTCGCAGTTTGTCTCACCACTCGTACGCGAGTGTAAATGAGCTATGACGATATAGTATAGTTTTTTCAATAAGAAATGCACAGCAGCCCAGCAGTGATAACACTATCCGAGCTCACCTGTGTTCCCTTTCTAATCGGGTAGGTTGCATTACCTGCCCAGCTATCTCGCAAGTTAACACCATCAAATACCTGGGTGTAATGATCGACGCTAACCTCACCTTTAGTCACCATATACATATAGTTGCTTCCAGAGTCCGAAAGCTAATTTTTATATTTAAAAAACTTCGAAGTATCGCAAACGCGAGATTGCTCCGACAAGTTTATATGGCTTTGTGTCAGTCATTACTGTCTTACTGCATTTCGGCTTGGGGAGGTGCCGCGAAGACTACGCTTTTGGTACTTGAACGAGCCCAAAGAGCTATTTTAAAGGTCTCCACTTCTCGCCCCTTCCTTTTCCCTACAAGAGAGCTATTCAAATCCTGCAAAGTCCTAACTGTGCGCCTACTATTTATCCTTAACATCATCCTTGATCAGCACAAATCCGCCTCTTACAACCGCAGTATCTCTGACAAAAGGCGGTCAGACATAGTATTTAAGACGCCACGCCCTAGGCATGCTTTCATGCGCAAATTCGCTTCGTTCTTAGGCCCCTATCTCTTCAACAAAATTAATAGACTCCAGAATATCTATGATCTTAACTACAATAGTTGTAAAACCAAATTAGCAGAGTGGTTACAATCGTTATCCTATGTAGAAACCGAAAACCTTCTGACTCTAGTTTCGTAATGTATTCAATTATTTAAGCCGTAGTTACTTACTTTTCATATTTTTTTTTTCTAAGTTTAAATAACAGTTAAATTTGTATTCTGGTTATTATTTTAACTTTAAGGTCCTTTATTTTTTGCCTAAGATACAGGCTACTTATGTATCCTAGTTTAGGCATTACTATATTTTAGTAGTAACCTGTTAGTCTTCTTGTAGAAGGCGTAAAGGCGGTTAGACGCTTAAGTCGAGATATTAGTATAGTACCTAGATATAATACCTAACATAGATTAAGTAAAGTGCCTACTAATAATTATTACTATGTACTAAAACTATTTAAATAAATGAATTGAATTGAATTGAATTGAATTGAATTGAGTTTACCCGCTCACTGTTGGCGGCGAGCGCGGAGGTAGCTTCGTCGAGCAGCGGCAGCCGCGGCGAGCGGATGAGCGCGCGCGCGATGCACACGCGCTGCTTCTGTCCGCCCGATAGTTGCGCGCCGCTCGAGCCCAGGTTCGTGTCGTAGCCCTGACGATATAGTATAGTTTACCCGCTCGCTGTTGGCGTCGAGCGCGGAGGTAGCTTCGTCGAGCAGCAGCAGCCGCGGCGAGCGGATGAGCGCGCGCGCGATGCACACGCGCTGCTTCTGTCCGCCCGATAGTTGCGCGCCGCTCGAGCCCAGGTTCGTGTCGTAGCCCTGACGATATAGTATAGTTTACCCGCTCGCTGTTGGCGTCGAGCGCGGAGGTAGCTTCGTCGAGCAGCAGCAGCCGCGGCGAGCGGATGAGCGCGCGCGCGATGCACACGCGCTGCTTCTGTCCGCCCGATAGTTGCGCGCCGCTCGAGCCCAGGTTCGTGTCGTAGCCCTGACGATATAGTATAGTTTACCCGCTCGCTGTTGGCGTCGAGCGCGGAGGTAGCTTCGTCGAGCAGCAGCAGCCGCGGCGAGCGGATGAGCGCGCGCGCGATGCACACGCGCTGCTTCTGTCCGCCCGATAGTTGCGCGCCGCTCGAGCCCAGGTTCGTGTCGTAGCCCTGACGACGATATAATAGTATGGTTCCATAAAATATAGGTTACAACGATGCACGGGTACTCGATAGACGAGAAAACAATTTGGCCAATTATAAGGCAGCGCGTTTTTCCGAGTTAGTTTAGTATTTAAAATCATTGGTCAAACGTACGGTCGCCATTGCGCAGGACGCTGCAATATTGTTCGGCGGCGTAACTAGACTTTTTGAAAGTATCATACACTAAAACTTACCTTAGGGAGTGAAACGACGAAGCTATGAATATTTGCAGATTTAGCTGCGGCGACGACTTCCATCATAGTGACTTTCCGACTGTTGTCACCGTACGCGATATTCTCGGCAAGTGTGCGATCAAACAGCACAGGTTCCTGTTGCACCACTCCCAGCTGTTTCCGCAGACGAGGCAATGTCAGCGAGCTGCTGATGTCGCGTCCATCTAATTCCTGAGGACATAAATGAACTGCTGGTTAGTAAGTAAGTACTGCTTGCAAGACCAGTTATTACTCACTGCTAACAAGAAGATATAAGGTAACGCTACGCAATACTTAGCATCTAGCTAATTTTGCAGATACTTAGCATTCAAGTGTGGTATTCAAGTGTGGTAGAGTCGCCATCAGATACATCGGAGCTTCTCCAAAATATTTGAAGAAGACCATATTGTCAACCACGCAACGTTCTGTTCAGTGAGTGTTCAGATAATTTTAAGCATCTATTTAGACCGCTTCAATGTACTCGTAAGCATGTACATACTTTTCGAAGACAAGCACATATATGTTATGATTATGAATAAAAAGAACTAGGTATACTCAAATGGATGAGGCCGTGAAGCGTTGCAACCGCCGTGTCTCGTGTGTAAAATTCCGAATCGACTATTTTTAGTACGTCCGTCAACATAAATCCTAGTGGCCTCCACAACTCGTGCTATGTGTGTGTGTGGACATTATCCTTAGATTTTGGTGTGAAACGGGATACGGCGGTTGAAACGCTTCGCGGCCCCATCTAAATATGTCCCGTGGCCATAACATATCTAGGCGTTACGTACGACGCTAGGCATGAACGGACAGCTTTCATGTAAACGTACGATGTTTCCGGAGTCAGGGTCATAGAACCGCTGCAGTAGCTGCAGCACAGTGGACTTGCCGCAGCCCGAGGCGCCCACTAGCGCCACCGTCTTCCCAGCTTCCGCCTTCAGGTCGATGCCTTTCAGTACTCGGATGTGAGGACGCGTCGGGTAGCTGAACTCCACTTCTTTGAGACTGAAGTTCCCGGTTGCTTTCTTCAGACATATTGTTTTCATAAAGATAAAATAAATAAAAGATTTTACGAATCATGAAAACGTTCTTGTGATTTAACTTAGCTATGATAAAAAACGAATGGAAATACTTTCACAAAAAATATATAAAATAAACAGGATATTAACAGTTCTACGAGTACTCTACTTAGCTTAAAGTTGTCAGGAAAACTTTGAAAATTTCAGAAGGTTTTATCAAATATGGTGCTGTAATCTGGTACAAACGAATAAGAAATCACACCTGCCATAAGATACAACATTATAATGTCTGGATACAATCCAAATAGTTAGGTAAGTATCCAAAATCCGTAAAGCTATTTAGTTTTATTCCTCTAAACTCCCTTTTCTCGTAATTAGTGATGGCTGAAAAAGTACCTAAGATACCAGTAGGTATATGCCCATTTAGTGTCGATATTTTCGGTACTGATGCTTGAAACTTGTACCGAAACTTGTATTAAAGCTGTACTTTCTTGTTTCAGGCCCTGTGGCCGACGTACCCAATCTTTTTTATCCTTAACGCCAGGTTTCGTTATGACTTTCGGCTCTCTGTTGATTACCGCCAGGATGCGAGCGCCGCAAGCTTTGGCCGAGTTGAAACTTGGCGCATACACCAGGGATTGTCCGAGCATATACGCACCATACATGGACGCCTCAGTAACCCTGATAACATGAAATAAAAAAGTTAAAAGGTCCTTTTCGCGGCGTCGTCGGTTAGGTATATACTTTGTTATAAGCCAGACCTATAAGGCCCGAAACATCACGCAGGATCATAGCTTGATCGCTGGGCCGGTCTTAACTATCTAATCGTATCGTAGTGCCTATATATTTTCATATTTCGTACTAGTCTCTAGTGGTTGCGATTTCAGGATCCAGCTGTCTTATATGCCAAATTAGGTATATCTACGTACTTACGTACGTGGTACGTGAGCACACTCGCAAACTTTCGCATTTTTTAAGATACGTTATTGGTAGTAGGTATTTGGTAGGATTCAAAATAATAAATATATATTTTAAAAATAGTGGCATATGAACTTAATTAAAGTGCGCATCAAGGTTCAGTGTAGTATCCTTATTGATTTGAGATACGAACTTTTTTCAAAGCAATGTCGATATTTTTAATGCTCGCTACCAATAAACCCTGTCACTCCGATCCGCCAGTGTCGAGCCCAAAAAGCGGTTCAGCTTATTCTAAAAGTTTTATTCATTTTGATCTTTTGCCATGCCCAGTAGTCAAGATTCATATATGCGTTAGTCAAATCGCTGCAAGACTAATATAATCTCCATTCACCAGCGCTGAAGCTTTTAGATAGGAGTCTTGAGTAGACTGATACGAAAACTTACAGCAGTACAGTCTTATAAGATAGGCCCTCGTAGGCAACCAGTACGGCGCCGTAGACCGTTGCACTGGAGTACGACATGAAAGGTACGTAGATCCCCAGTCCCAGCACCAGGCCACGCCAGCGTGTCTTCCTGGTCACGGCGGCGCAAGACTCTACCAAAGCACTGTTGAATTTCTCTAGGAAGAAAGACTCCAGGCCTAAAACAAACAACACATTTTTAGGGTTCCGTAGTCAACTAGGAACCCTTATAGTTTCGCCATGTCTGTCCGTCTGTCTGTCTGTCTGTCTGTCTGTCTGTCCGCGGCTAAGCTCAGAGACTGTTAGTACTAGAAAGCTGTAATTTGGCATCAATATATATATCAGTCACGCCGACAAAGTGATTGAATAAAAAAAAGTAAAAAAAATTTTTTTAGGGTACCTCCCATAGACGTAAAGTGGGGTGATTTTTTTTTTCTCGGCTAACCCTATTGTGTGGGGTATCGTTGGATAGGTCTTTTAAAATCATTGCGGGGTTGCTAACATGATTTTTCTATTCAGTGATCTGTTTGCGAAATATTCAACTTTGAAGTGAAAATTTTCATTAAAATCGGCCGTCCCCGCCGCTCTAAAATCTAAACTGTTGGGTGGAAAAATTTGAAAAAATTCAGAAGGGTAGTAAATATATCAAATTTACTAGGAAAATTATAGCGGCTAAGATTGCTTGGAAATTATTTATAGTTTAAGAGTAAATAGTAGCCTAAGGTATAAAACATACCTAAACTTGGATGATTCCGTACACATACGAAATCCTTAGGAAAATATTACTTGATTTTTTCGTAATGGCTACGGAACCCTACCTTGGGCGTGTCCGACACGCTCTTGGCCGGTTTTTTTAATGTTGGATAAGCATCGCAATTATAATGTCCTTGTATCAAAAATCAATCTACAATCAAAACGTTTTTTTATTGTAAGTAGGCCGCAAAATTTTGATATGTCGTTGTACTACCAGCGCTTTCAGAACGACCATCATTGCCAGAAGAATGCACTGCAAAAAAATTGACAGACAGGCGATCTTTCTGCACAAAAATGATAATACAAATAAAATTTACTTTAAATACCACTTATCATCATCATCATCCCAGCCTAATAGACGTCCCACTGCCGGGCACAGGCCTCCTCTCAGAATGAGAGGGCTTGAGCCGTAGTTCCCACGCGGGCTCTGTGTGGATTGGGAACTTCACACACAACACACCATTGAATTTCTTCGTAAGTGTATGCAGGTTTCGTCACGATGTTTTCCTTCACCGTTTTTTAAATACTATTGCATGCAAAACAAAGTAAATAAAAAATATATCGAATCACAAAGGGCTCGTGCCCAATTCCCAAGTACAAATTCAAAGTAAATTTACTGATCTTACCTAAACTCTGCACAGTTCTAATACTGATGATTGCCTCTGTGGCGATTGCTGTGGCGGATTCCATGGCATTCCGCTCGTCCGTCTGCGACTGTTGAGACATGATACCTTCCAGCCAGATGCTTCCCACCATCTGTGTTCGATACAAACGAATAATGACATTTCAAATAAGTCCATAAGTATAGCAAGATGGCAATCCGCAATATAAGTAGAGTCGTCCGCCATAAAACTGTCAATTCGTGCATGTCGTAACGTAATCTATATATATCTATACATATAATAAATCTGTAACAAGTCGGTGTCTGTACATTGAAGATATTTGAGAAAAACTGTCACTAGGGCTATTTATTAGCGCAATAGAACCCAAAACAATGATTTTTAGAATTATTGTCTATTTGTCTGTTTATCTGTTTGTCTGTTTGTCTGTGCGTTTGTGCGCGCTAATCTCAGAAACGGCTTAACCTAGAAGGATGCGGTTTTCACTGAAATGTTGGTATTTTCTTGGATTAACGCTTAGTGTTTGTTTCATTGAATCGGTTTACAAATAAGAAAGATACGTCTGTTTTAAGAATTTATCGAACAGTTTTTAGAAGAATTGACTGACAATCGCTCGCCGGATTTCCCCGAACGCAGTCCCATCTGGAGGGCACGATCTCGCAGTCCACGCGGACGGGAGTCGCGGGCACAGCTATCTATATACTAATATTATAAAGCTGAAGAGTTTGTTTGTTTGTTTGTTTGAACGCGCTAATCTCAGGAACTACTGCTCCGATTTGAAAAATTCTTTTAATGTTAGATAGCCCATTTATCGAGGAAGGCTATAGGCTATATATCATCACGCTAACACCAATAGGAGCGGAGCGGAGCGGAAAGAATGTTTCAAAATCGGGGGTTTTTGAAGTAAAACTTCTATAGGCACGCTTGACTTGGGAGTTCGGTGGTGAATGTGAACGCGGGTGTGCGGGTGGGGTTCGGTGGGGGGAAGGGTTGGCGGGGTATTTTTTTTTATATCGGTGAACTAAGGAGAGCCATAATTGATGAAAAAGCGAATTGGATAAAAAAAATAAGCTGCCCAAATTACTAATTCCACGCGGACGGAGTCGCGGGCAAAAGCTAGTAAGTAATAAATAAGGCACGAACTCTGTACAACGATACAATACAATTGCAACATCCAATTAAATACTGAAAAAGTATCACTGTTGTAATTAACAATTGACAAACTTTCTACATGCTGGCACAAGCGGCACGAGAAATTATTATTTTGATTGAAAAAATAATACTAAATACTTACAAGGGGCAAAAATGCAGTGCTAACAAGAGTTAGCTTCCAGTTATAGCAGATAGCCATGATGAAGCCGACCAGCACAGAACTCAAGCCCTGGAGGATTAGCCCGATTCTGAGCCCAGTCGCGCCTTGCACTTCTGCCGCGTCACCACTTAACCTCGAGCACAACGCACCTACTGTATTTGACTCCTTGTCAAAGTAACCAATTTCCTACGAAAATAAACAAAATTAAGACTGTAGGAAGCTCGCATTATCATAGTAGCTTTAGCCAGTAAAAAGCAGCCTAGCCTAATTTAAAAAAATCCGACCATATTTGTTCAATTTCTATATCGTATAGGAGACTTCAGTGCAAAATTTTAGCTTTTTAGATGCAAAGGTTGGAGATGCGCGTGGACGTTCATGAGCGAGCCTCTCAAATTCCTTCGTTTGTAAATAATTTAGAGTAACAATAACTTACTTGACTTAGCAAACTACTAAAATACTGTTGCCTCAATCTCGACGTCATCCGTAATCCAGCGTTAGTAAAGGTGGTGCTCTGTAGGCACATGGAAATTCCAGCGATTGCAGCTACCACGATAAACATTCCCGAGTACAAATCTGCTAGGTATCGTATCTCATCGTGATCTTTTAACGCAAAAATCTGAAAAAAAAAATAAGAAAAATAACAATTTACATACATGTCCATTATAGACGAGCAAAAACATTAATCTATTTCGATCATCTTATGCGGTTGCCGAACTTTTTACAAATTACTTCGGTCAACAAAACGTCGTCGTCACATAGTCTGTCCGCTTACTGCAGTGGCCATAATTATTTAGATGGTAGTAACTCGCTTGTTGAATGCGGCCGACTACCGTGTTCAGCGCATGTTACAAGTAGCGACTTAATGTGATTGCCGCTTAGCTAGATATAACGAAAACGAGATACTTACCCCACCAGTATATCCGAAGAGAAGAGCGAATGCTGGAAAGCAAGCTCCCTGTACGAACGCAGCGATTGATCCTATTACCAGGTAAGGCCACTCCGGTGCATTCAGTTTCATCAATTCCCAATCGCTCACCGGTTTTACATCCTGAAAAATCATTTGTTCTGTAGTTACAGATAAATTAATGGGAGCTGACTGTGGTATGATGCAATGGTAGTGTAATGCAGTGCGGTGATAGCAGCCGAAAAGACATTTTAGATGCACTAGAAAACTGTTGCACTGACACGGTGACACCGACACACAACTACATCGTCAATTACAATTCTTCCAATAGCCGCCACGTTTGGATACTGAGACGTAGCAGTCATGCAGTTTTAAATAGAAATAATTGTGTGTAAATCCGGATTTTTTTTATTATGAGAGGGAGGCAAACGAGCAAGCGGATCACCTGATGGAAAATGATCACCACCGCCCATAAATATCAACAACTCAAAGAGAGTCAGCAATCTGTTGCCGGCCTTTAAAGGAAGTATAAACCCTTTTCTTGAAAGCCCCGATGTACCATGTGAATCCAATATACTGTATCTTCAGTACACTGTCTATCGGAGTTACAGTGTATTGGAGTCACAGGGTACCGATGTCATAGTTGTCTGGAAACACTGCTGCCGGAAGCTGGTTCCACAGTTTCACCGTACGTGGCAGGAAGTGCCGAAGAAAACGTACAGTGGTAGACTGCCATTCATCGAGATGGTGACGATAGAACTTAGACTTTCGGCGGGAAGTGCGATGGTGGAATTTGGCAGCAGGCAGCAAATTAAATAATTCTTCAGAGCACTCGCCGAGGTAGATCCTATAGAACACACAAAGAGAACATTATTATATCGTTTATTTAAGTAGCTTACTTCATCGTCTTCCTTTTCTTCATCACTGCCGTCATTCTCAACGTTGTAGACAAAGTTTGCCAGGCCAGTTGACATCACCGAACTTATAGAGCCTCTAGGAGTCATCCAATCGTGAGATTCTAAAACCAGAAACAGAATGACCCTTTAACCGCTTAGAATTTTTCATCGTGCATGCTCATTTCGCCACCGATACGAAACTACATTAAATAAACGTGTATAACTCAATCTTAAATACTCTTCTTATTTCCCGTTTTCACCCTTTGGGTACGGAACCCTAAGAAACCAAAACTTGGTCTTCTTATTTATCAGACTGGCAAAATGAGCTGGAAATTTTGTGTCTTTTGTGTTTTTGTGTTTTGTGTTTTAACACAGAAATAAAAACGACGACAAGTGAGTCACGTGATATTTAGAGATTACTGCTAACCGCTGGCCGTAGAGACCCTTCATGTCAGAGGGATTGTGGTGTAGATACAAGGGGCTGGCATCAAAATATTAACTATTTCATAAAAAATAGACAGACTGTGATAGTACCTAAAACGCAATTTTCGATAATAGCTACAGAGAGAATCATTTAATTTTTTGTTTTTGTCATATTTTTACCTAATCCTCTAGCCATAAACGAGTAATATGCTTATTAGGTACAAGTAGGTCCAAATACTAAATGGTGCTTACCTCTTTTCATAGAATGGTGTCTGTGAACTCGTCTATTGGATCGTCTTTTTGGGTCTACTCGAGGAGCAAGAGCCAGTGCCTCCTCGCCTTCGCCATCACCGTCTGCTTCTTCTGGCAACGTTTCAATCACATCCGGTTCTTTGCCTTCATTTCCAGTCGTTACCAACTTATGATAAAATCCTTGAACGTAATTAAATATAGTTCATTAAATTACCGTCACTTTGAAAATTATTTTGTAAGATTGAAATAATCAGCCAACCGGACTAACCTTTTGCCTTCATGAGTTCTTCGTGTGTGCCATGTTCGACGATAGCTCCTTGGTCCATGCATATGATGCGGTCAGCATTTACTATTGTTGATAATCTATTAAAAGTAACACATCAACAAGTGAGTTGTTTTAAGATAGTTGGATGTAGGTAGACACATATTATCAAGATAAACAATACCAATAGATTATGCACATAGAAGTTTGCAGGGTGTTACAAACATTATTGAAATAATCGATTTTAATCGACAGAGATACCAACAACCAGTGTAAAAGGTGAAATCGTTGTTCGCTTTTCAAGCAAAATAAGTTCACAGTGAACTTATTTACTTGTTTTACTTGTATGTTACCTCAAATACCTCAATGTTCGTAATACCTATGTGACACTACGATTGTAGTTCTTCCAACACTGGCACTGTCCAACGCCGCCTGTACTTGTCGTTCAGAGTGCGGGTCGAGGGCTGACGTGGCTTCGTCCAGCAGAAGAACCGGCGGCTCGCGCAGCAAAGACCGCGCAATGGCAATGCGCTGCTTTTGACCGCCTGAGAGCGTTGCTCCTCGCTCCCCAATCACGGTATCATAACCCTTGAAATAAATATAGCGCCGTATTCAGAACGATAGTCATAAGAACATAGCGTTGAGCAGCGAAAAATGGAGATTTCTCGACTACACCGAGAAGAGTGTCGTCATAGTAAATTAGAGAAACGGTAGCTATCCTATGAACATACGTGCGAAGTTTAATCTTTGTTATTTTTGGAATTAATTAAAAAAAAACTAATAAATTTCCAAAAACGCTTAAGTAAATAATTATTGTCTTGTAAAACTCTCAAAATCATAATTTTTAGTAATAAACTTACGTTAGGCAAATTGGTAATGAATTCATGAGCATAAGCTATTGTTGCAGCCTTGATCACATCCTCTCTTGCGACTTCTGGACAGCCTATTGATATGTTGTCATGGATAGTCCCACGGAATAAGACTGGCTCCTGTCCAACCACACCTGTGAATCGTCATAATTATATAGGTACTCACTCATTGGTCTGAAGTAAAAAGGGTGAAAAGGACCAAGTCACAAAAAGTTACACATTGACTTAAAAGCTTGTGTAAAGTTTTAATGAACTAATTTTATGTTTACCTACTAAGTACTCGTATGTCGGACAATGCTGGAGCGATACATAGCAGGATGTGCAAGTCGCAAAATGTGCAGGCTACGTAAAATGAGCAAATCGTAAAACGTGCAGATGTCATAATGTGCAGATCTCAAAATGTGCAGTGCAGATCTCATAATGAGCAGATCGCAAAATGTGCAATCTCTATTGAGTAGATCTCAAAATGTGCAGATTTCATATTGAGCAGATCGTAAAATGTGCAAGCAGATCTTATAGTAGGTTTAGGTTATGTTAAGTTTGCATCGACCCAAAGGGCCAAAAGCACACTGAAGAAGGAGCTCCGCGTGAGTGGAGCTCCGTCGAAACTGTTTCAGTGTCAATTTAAATTGAGAAAAAACACGATTGTGAAAATGAGCTTCAGTAAAAACCATTGCGATCTGCTCTTATTATGATTGGCACTTATTGCGATCTGCACTTATTGCGATGTACACTTATTGCGATTTGCACTTATTGCGAACTGCACTTATTGCTATCTGCACTTATTGCGATCTGCATTTATTGAGATCTGCACTTCTTGCGATTTTGCATCACTGCACATTTTGCGACTTGCACATCCTGCTATGTATCCTGCTGGAGTATCTATCTACTGTAGCCCAAAATTCTTATTCCTAAAGGTATTTGTAAGTAATATCAAAAATAAATTATATTCGTCAACAAATAATGTTGGCATATGACGCAATTTTTCTTAAAGTTAAGGTTATGGTTTTCAATAAATAAACAAATCGTAGAAGAGTAAATAATATAAAATAAAAAAAGCACATTCGGGACACCAAACCATAGAAATTTTCATCATCATCATCATCAGCCTATGAAACCATCAGCCTATAGAAATTTTAATCACTAAATATTAGGATATGTCAAAAAACATTCAATAACCTAATCTAGTTAATCTAGAAACAATTTTAAAAGGAAGCAAAATAAAATTTAATTATTGAATATTTTAACATACAAATTAACTCACCTAGACATGACCTGAGCCAGCCCAAATTCAGATGTCTCACGTCTCTACCATCGAGTTTAATCGATCCAGAGTGAATGTCGTAAAGCCGCTGTAAAAGTTGGAGCACAGTGGATTTTCCACAGCCTGAAGAACCAACCAGAGCTACGCATTCTCCAGATTTGATATAAAGAGAAAAATCTTTCAGGACCTGTTGAAAATCAATGAAAATTTGTAAAAAAAGACGGCTAGTGGTTAGTCGAAGTTTTACACTGGGTAAAGGAAATCTTAAAGAATCATCATCATCATCATCCCAGCCTAATACGTCCCACTGGAGGGCACAGGCCAGGGATTATTTCTTTGAAAAATCCAAATAATTTGGTACTGTAACGCAAAATACCTGAGCTGAACATACAAGTAAATAAGCAAGAGACATATACACTGAGGAATTATGGCCAGGAGACATGCCGTCTCAAATTAACTTTTCTCAAGAAAACAATGCAATAATATATACTTAATGTTCATACTTACTGTGACATCTGGACGTGATGGATAGTTGAAACTGACGTCTTCAAAAGATATGTCACCAACAACTCTCCGCGGAGAAGCACCCTCTTTACTCAAGCTGTCTATTTTTGGTTCTCTTTCTAACATATTAAATATGCTGGCGGCTGCAGCACGGGCTCCTGCGAATGCTTCAGCATGGGGCACGCAAAAGGTGATGGACTGGGTGGCCATGTACATACTGAACAGGATCTATAAGATGTACCAGAACATGACTGGATCATTAGGCAAGTATAAGGTACTCGGGTGACTACGAGTACTATGAACCGGAAGACGCAGCGATTAAAGGCCTCCCACTAGGTGGGCTGATATTAGATCCCGGATATTTGTCGCAATGACGTCACAATAGGGTAGTTTCGGGAGTAAATGGAACGGTTTTACTTAATTAATACGAAAAACTAAAGGGTTTTTAGCCGAGTGAATAAGTAATTCACGATAAAAATTACCTAGTAAATTGAATAAATTTACCAATATAATTTTTTGGGATATTACTGCAAACTATACATTTTTACGATAAAATCTCTTTTGACGAATAAAAAGTGAGCGGCCAAAAAAACGTCTTCCGGCTGCAGATGAGACAAGTAAAATAGATCGCTTGATATAGGTAATTTTAGAGTTTTGATGAAGATATGTCATAATAAAGATAACTTTTTTCATGTACATTACCAAAAAAATGTATTTCATGACTGAATAATCATTCAAGAAGGAATCAAGAATGAAAAATAACTTTTATTGCAATTAAGTAGATATGGAAGTAAAGATATACAGTTAGGTTTGAGCAATGTTGGTATATTTTTGTTTGCAGGGCTTAATTGTTTAATTATGGCGCTTATGAATGAAGTTAATATAAAATTCATATATCATGTTTAAAGCATACCTATTCTGTTTTTAGGTAGTGGTTCATTGATATACCCTCCTGAGGTCAGATGTCCTATTATTAGGACTTATTCTAATGTGACATTGGACTCAACTCATTAGTGATAAAGTTTAAATTTAATTGAACAAAATTTGACGTGGGCGGCAGGAGGAATATACATATGACTATGTAATAGCGGCTTGGCCACGAGCGTTTTCTCTTTTCACTACGTGTGCTGCCAGGTAGAGAAAAAAGGGTTGAGCTACACCGAAATTCGAAAATCAGAGTTCGTATCCGCTCTGCGGCTCCGTCCGTATCGCTCACTCTTGTATTAAATATTATTAGTGTAAGTGAGACGGCACGACACGAAATTCCAATTTTGAACTCCAAAGTATAAGACCTGGGCCCTAATAGAACTACGCTAAGTGACATGAGTCTAGTCTCTCTCATGTCTCCTTAGCGTTGTCACACTGCATTGAGAATGAAATAATTTCATACGCTGAATATTTCCCCGACAACGTATTTTCGTTCGTCTGTCTCGACCAGAAGGTCTCGAAGCACAAGGCGGGTGCCATAGGTGAGGCCGATGGCATTGAGCGAGTAGGTAAGCACCCAGTTGAAGCCAGTGCCGAGCCCCGTGAACAGCCCGCGCCGCCGCCCGTACCGCTCTGCCGGCTCCAACAACTTCTTGTATCTAAAAGGGAAAACTGCATTATTTATATAAGTACATACCGCTGATACTAATTTTTAATTTGATTTTTGGGTGGGGCCGTGAAGCGTTTCAACCACTTTGCCCCGTGTGTTACCAAAATCGACTAATAGTACGTCCATCAACGAAAAATCCTGGTGACCACCACCACGCGTGGTGTGGTGTGGTGTGTGGTCGCAGAATGGCAATTAGTTTTAGTTTATGAACATTATCCTTAGAAGTTGGTAACACACAGGATACGGCGGTTAAAACGCTTCGTGGACCCCACCCTTTTAATGATTACCAACAACAACATAATAGTAAATTGTTCAACAAGGGACTAAAACAAGCCTTAATGACACAAGATATTTAGCTACCCGAGCACAGCGAGGGTGGCTATAATTAGCATGTCATTATGGTACTTTAGTCTCGCGTTAAATACTCATTTTTCACTTTAAATGCGAGGAATAAAACGATGTTTTATACAAATCTACAATATTACTTTTACACAACGTACCTACGCTCAATACGAGCAATGGATGTCTGTTCAGAATTCAAATAGCAATTTAAATTTGTTCCGCGGTTTTTATTTGTTGAGTGACGCTTTAAATGTTTGCATATTTAGCCAAGAGAAAAACTTAACTTGAAAATTATTTCATAGCTAATTGGACTAAGTATGCATAATAAAATGAATTCATCTTTAATTATAATTAAATAGATTAATATTCGCAATTATTCATCGTGTATCATGAAATTATTATTTTTTAAATATTTTTATACAGTTGTCATTTTGAGGTTATTTCCACGCCCTAAAGGCTTCCACAGACCGAAGCGCAGGGCGCTACGGAGCGCTACGGAGCGTCCGCAGAGCGCTTCGGTCTGTGGAAAGCTTTAAAATTGTCTATACCCAGTCACTAAAAATGGCGATAATCCTCCATTCACAAACACCGTGATTGGCAGTTTAGGGGTTTCCAAAGTAAATTAAAAAAAATAACTTTAATCCCTAGAGATCAAAAAAGAGCTTTAGTCCCGATATGCAACGACTAAAGTAACATTTTAAGAGCATGAGAAGTGAAAAGTATAAATTATGGTGCTAACATAATTTATACGCTGCATTTTACGTCACCTGTCGACTTCTCTCGATTCGCCGCCAAAAGAAACGATAGTTCTCACTGACTTCAAAACTTCTTCAGCTTGTTTACCGGCCTGGCTGTATGACATCATTTCACGGACGGATGACTTAGTTTGATACTGAGAAGAGATAATTAAAATTGTTACACATTAAGTTAGATATATATCAATATGATTGATATATTTAACACTTCAGACTTTGCTGTGTAACCTAAAGTTTATGGCGTGTGGGGGACACGATAACGCATACACCTAACTAGGTATGCGTTGCCGTAAGAATAAGACGAAAGTCTTGCTTGTGTGGTCTTAGCATCGTTGGAAAGTACCGAAGTCCATTTATACTTACATTTGACAAAATTATAGAAGCTCCAATAGAAAAGGGAACAACGGTCATGCAAGCGAGTGTCAACTCCCAGCCTAGGGGGAAAGCTTGACAAATACAAATAATAGCAGTTCCAATTAGGTTTGAAACCACAGCCAGTTTTTCACCCATTCCTTCTTTCAATTTCATCATGTTCCTGAAATAAGAAAACAGCTTTGAGTTTCATCAGATAAGCAACACACCAAGTCTGATCGTTAAGTGCATTCGACCCGAAATTGTCTGAAGCACGCACGCTTTTTTTATCGGTTTGTTCATAATTACTTCGAGCGTTGTTGATTTGTAGTTGCTCGAACACCTTGATTACAATAGACAAAGCAAAATTTTTACATATCTAAAACTTTAAACAGGTACAGGGGGTGTACAATCATCTAAATAATTATGTACTTACCTATCTCGAATGCAGTTGTGACAAAATTCAGACAAATAATTATTGACAATGTATGAAAGGTAGAATACCACCACCAGTACCAGTACCAGTTAAGAATACTTATATTTAAATTCACAAGAAGGTAGACTCCGTATAGATAGGTAGATAGAGTACGGATAGGATTGTTTAACGTACCGTACCTACCTACCTGCCCTCATAATCGGATAAAAAGAATAAATATCCGAATCTATTTCCACTATATTCAACAGCTATTAAAAATCAAATCCATTTTCATTGCTAAGAATACAATACAATACAATACAATGACTCTTTATTGTACACCAGGAATAGTAAGCAATACAGAAAACAGGTACACAGAGAGTAAGTTACAAGGTAAGCAATAGGCGGCCTTATCGCTTAAGAGCGATCTCTTCCAGGCAACCCTTTACCAGAAAGAAGGAAAGACTAGTTTAAAGCAGGTGGTGCATCAACAGTGGATCAGAAAATAAAAACGCAACAAAAAATAGTACATCTACTCATACATATATCGTACATATAATAAGTACACGTCTAAAACAAATATAAGCATTGGGATAAACAGCCACATATAAATAAATAAACTATAACAAAGCTAATTATTACAAGAAGACAGATAGTGCACCTTAAGCATTGATTTAAAGATTGACAGAGATTTTGCCCGTCGTAAGTCAATCGGCAAGGCATTCCACAACCGAATAGCCTGGACAGTATAAGAATAGACATAGAATTTGGAGTTAGAGAGAGGCACGGTAAGGAGAAAGTTCTGAGAGCATCGAATAGAAGTTACGTAGCTAAACCGCTCTTTGAGGTAGCGAGGAGTTGCAGGGTTAAAGAGAATGCCGTAAAGAAGATGGAGAACGTGAGAGTTACGGTGAAGGCGGATTGGGAGCCACTTGAGCTGTGATCGAAAATTAGAGACATGATCGAACTTACGCAGACCAAAAATAAACCGAAGTTTATTAAGCTGCTCTTCTAGGAGATCGGGATAGCAAATGTCAGCATAGTCGAATATAGGGTGCAGCAAAGTTTGAGCAAGCGCAACCTTGGTAGCAAAAGGTAGGAAATTCTGAAGCCGTCTTAAAGGTCCCACCGCAGCAAACACCTTCCAGCTCACCTCGCACACATGAGGAGACCATGAGAGAGTGCGGTCTAAAATAACACCCAGGCTCTTGACCTGATGCGCAAACGGTATTAGTACTCCGTCGAAAAGCACCGGTGGCAGAGATGCAAAGTCGACTCTTGGGACAAGTTTTGAGCTACCAATAACAATGACCTGGGTCTTTGTCGGGTTAACAATCAGGCCAAATCGTTGGCTCCATTTCAAAATCTTCTTTAGATCCAAGTTAACAGACTCGATAACCAACGGAAGATCGCCAATCACACCCTGAGAGTAGATTTGTAGGTCATCAGCATAAAGGTGATACGAAGAAAGAAGATTACGAGAAATAGAATCTATAAAAATAGAGAATAATAATTGAGACAGCACTCCACCTTGTGGTACACCAGCAAGAGTGTTGCACCAGGAAGATCGAGAATCTTCCGCCTTTATTCTTTGCCGACGACCCACTAAGTAACTACGAAACCATTCAATAACCGCAGGAGATATGTTAAGAGAGCGTAAAATTCCAAGCATAATGTCGAAATCAACAGTGTTGAAAGCATTGCTGAAATCTAATAGAGTTAAACCAGTGAGTTTTCTATTATCCATACCCATTCGGATGTCATCGGTGATCTTCGCAAGTGCGGTTGCCGTACTATGACCAGGACGGAAACCAGACTGAAAAGGATTGAGGAGGTCGTTTCTGTTTAGATATGATGATAACTGTTGATGCACTAGACGCTCCAAAACTTTGGATAGGAAAGGGAGAATAGAAATTGTCTGTAGTCAGAAAAGGATGACGGACTGGACTTTTTAGGTAGGGGAATAATTTCAGCATCCTTCCATACTACAGGAAATATAATTCGATGTAATAGAATTATTAAGTATAGAAGTGATGACGGGAACAACTATATCAAGGAGAGGAAGGATCATAGCACGACTCACACTATCAACACCAACAGCGTTTGAAGCGATGGATAATATGCTCTTCTTAACGTCACTGTCAGTAAATTGATTGAAATAAAAAGGAGTAGTATCAGAAGTTGGTAATGTTGAAAGATAAGTACTAACTTATCTTTCAACATTACCAACTTCTGATACTGAAAAAGACAAAACACTAGTAGACACTGAAAATAGCCGAAGATGAGAAATGCTGGTTGAGCTGATCAATATTAATACCAGCCGAAATAGATTTTTGCTGCGATTCACCAACTCCTATTGATTTAAGAAATTTCCAAACTTTAGCAGGGTCTCCGTTTTCAACTGCCTCGTGGATATGGCGTCTTTGAGCGTCTCTACAGACAGTGCTACAGCGATTCCGCAAGGCACGATATTTGTCCCTGTTTCTGTCCGAAGAGTCAACCTTGTACCTTGCTTTAGCTTGATTCTTCCTTCGAATCAGAGACTTGATATCATCAGTAAGCCAGGGAGCAGGAAGATGCTTCACCTTGATTGGTTTGACCGGAGCGTGCACGTCATAAAGTTTAGTGAGAAGTGAGTTGAAAAGAGCGATTTGATCATCAACCGCGCCAGCTCCGGAGACGGATGCCCAATCGATCTTCATTGCGTCCTCACGAAGCAAGTCAATATTCATTCGACCAAAGTTGCGCTGCAAAAGAACTTTACGTTTAATCCTAGGAGGTCGAATTTTATATGAGAGGTAAATCAAATCATGATAAGAGAAAGCGTCTGCAGAACACTGGCCAGCTTTAGCAACATGACCAGGAGAAGAAGTGATAGATAGGTCTAGAAGAGACGGGGAACAGTTCGGGAAATGATGAGTAGCATTGGATGGGAGAATACTTAGGTTGCAAGCCTCAACAACAGACCTAAGGGATCTAGAGCGGGAATCGTTTTTAAGTAGGCACGTATTAAAATCACCCATTATAATATGGTGCTGAAACGCTGGCATAACATCTTCAAGGAGCTTTTCAAGGGATGCATAATAATTAACCTGCATAGAGGGGGAATAAAAAACTCCAAGAAGTACCTTCGCGTATATAACTAAAATAATATCTATCTTCTAATATATAAAAATCTCGTGTCCCGGTGTTTGTTATCGAACTCCTCCGGAACGGCATGACCGATTCTTATGAAACTTCTTTTTCTATATCCGGTAGGTCTGAGAATAGGTCGTAGGCTATTTTTTATACCCATATTCTTCGCCAACGGAGTCGCGGGCAACAGCTAGTTTTTATTATAATTACTTACTCGGACATTTTGGAAGCCAGGTTGAATTCAGAGTCAGTATCGAACCATGACATATCTTGTCTTAAAACAGCCTGAAGGAAAAGTTTTCGGATCCTCGATATCTGACGACAAGAAATATTCAAGTCGGTAACTTCGGTAAGTATAATCACTTAGTGCAATGCTTTGAATCCATTCTTTAATTCTTATAAAAGATAGGTTTGCTATCTTCTCTACTTCCCCACTCACGAGCACCACGACATGCTTTCGTAATAGGTAGTTAAAGGTTTTTTTGTCATATCACGCATGGCAGTGACTTCAATAGGTATTATTTATTAATAATGCCATTGTTTTGGTTTGAGAGATGAGCAATAAGTACCAGTTAGTGGAACCAGAGGCAAGGACATCAATTAAATCAATTGTGATGTGAGCGTTTCAATAAAATATCATTCGGAGCTCCGGTACGCGTGTTACGTACTAGCAATTGCATTATTAACATTACTTAACACTTGTTGGGAGGCGAGAGTAAAGTGGAATCATAACAATCTAAATTTATTAACTGATTTAAAACAAAATTATAAAATCGCCGTATTTATCCAAAGACGTGTATTAGGATAGTATAAATATCGCTCGATGCATACATATAAGTGTTAAGATCAAGCGTCTTATAAAGTAAATCTAATTTAACAATATGCGTAAGTCCGTTGTTCCTGACCTGTCTCAATGCGCTCCAGTTGATGAGCGCGACGGAGCTCATGCAGAGAATGAGGGATATCGCGATGCTGACGAACATGCCGATGGCCATTGCCTCGGCGTCATCCACCAGTGCCTCCATGTTCGCCTCGCGGGATCCATTCTGTCTGTAGGAAGCAAATGAAAATATAGTTTAGGACATAAACTAGGTGGAGGTCTAGCATCAAATATTAAGTACAAGTTATATTCAACCACTGATACGGCGTTGTAATAGTAGATTGTTCAACAAGGGACTAAAACAAGCCATAATGACACGAGATATTTAGCCACCCGAGCAAGAGCGAGGGTGGCTATAATTCGAGTTGTCATTATGGTAGTTTAGTTTCGCGTTAAACACTCTACTTTTCACTTTGAAAGCGAGGAAAAAAACGACGTACAAAATTACTTTTTTACAACGTATGCTCAATACGGGCAATGGACATCTGTTCAAAATTCAAATAGCAAAAAAATTTCCGCGGTCTTTTCTTTTCGTTTATATTTTTTTGTAAAGTGCCGCTTTAAATGCTTGCATAATAATTCACCAACAGATACAAACTTAAAAACTATGATAAAACTAATTGGACTATGCATATAAGAATGATTGTTCTTTCATTAGAATCGGCAAATAAATTAAACTTATTGAACTAACTAAGTTCACACACAAAATATATTGTTAACTGAAACACTTACCTGTGAATAAAAAAACGAAATTTTAAGTTTATTTTCTATATGCCAATTCTTTGTTAAATTATATCTAATTAATTATACTTTCTATTTACTATTAAATGCGCAAGAACTGACATCGCATAATTTTGAAGTCACGCCATATTAATTTTCAGACGTAACTGCTCTATCTACCGTACACTCCAGCACTGCTTTGTCGACAGTGCGGATTGCTATTTTATCGACAGAGCAGGGAACTGGGGGGTTACTACGAAATTCGAAGTTCAAAGTTCGGATCGTGCGGTCCCTCTCACTCTCGTAATAAATACCATTAGCGTGAGCGAAACGGCATGAAACGAAGTTCGAATTTCGCGCTTCGTAGTATAGGGCCTGCTTTACCGACAGCGCTTTTAAAAAAACAAATTAAAAAACACCTAAGCTAAAGGAAATCTTTCTTTACATGCAGAATAAAATGATTCATGTTTAATATAATTAAATAGATTAATATTCGTAATTAAATTATTCATCGTGTTCACGCAAGTTTCCCGAAATTCTTATTTTTTAAATATTTATTATACAGTTGTCATTTTGAGGTTATGTCCACGCCCTAAAGGCTTCCACAGACCGAAGCGCAGGGCGCTACGGAGCGCTATGAGTCACTGAAAATGGCGATAATCCTCCATTCACAAACACCGTGATTGGCAGTTTAGGGGTTTCCAAAGTAAATTAAAAAAAATACTTTAATCCCTAGAGATCAAAAAAGAGCTTTAGTCCCGATATGCAGAGACTTAAGTAACATTTTAAGAGCATGAGAAGTGAAAAAGTTTTTTAAGCATATTCAATTGAGATTGACAACTGTTTTAGTAAATTTAGACGCCGTTCAAAGTGTAATTCGTCAAAGACGTAACGACATCTCGATTGTTTGTTAATTTGGATATGTTCAACCACTAGACGAAGTATACCAGATTCTTTGTTTGTAGTAGTAACGCTTCTTCTTTGCTAAGGTAACGTACTTACTTGTAGGTAGAAATATAAAAAAAAATTATAGTCCTTACTGCCTATGCGTTTCTAAAGTCACCCAACGTAACCAAATAACAAATGGCTATTAGATTTTTATTTTATCGTATTTAAACAATTCTGTATTACAAACGCGTTTTATAGTAATAGGACCCACCTGTGATATAAATGCAATTCCAAATGGATTACTAAGATGGTTATTAAAAACACTTTGGAAGTTTTGACAGCCATATATAGTGTAACAATGCACCACCCACCGAAGAGATATAAACCCGAAATTGGATCAAAGATTTCTTATAATCACCCCTCTTTCTAAGGACAGGTAACGAACTCTTCAGGTTCCTTATAAAAAAAAGTAATAAAAATTCACATGGAAAATTTAACTCAACCATACCTATATAGGTACAGTCAAGGACGAAGGAAGTCAGTTTAACATTTGGTGGTTTAGCATACGGTTGTGGTGCTCTGAGGATGAGCTCTGGTTGAGTTCGAAACGCGTCAGTGTAGTTTGGTGGTGGTGATGGTTGGGTTTGTGTGATTTGTGTGTTTTCGTACAGTGTGGAGGTGGAGGAACTGCATGAACGGACACACATTTCTTGCATAAACGTAACTATCGTAAGGTCGCGGGTGAGCAAAGTAATTGTTTCAGTTCATTTACAGTCAAGGACTTTAATTCATGAGCCACCATGGAACCTTTTCAAAAGAAAAGTGTTTACGATTTTCCTTGTTAATTAATGCGATGTCACTATGACGTTTAATGTGAAATGGTTCCATGGTGGCTCATGAATTAAAGTCCTTGACCGTACCTACATAAAACGAATACGTTCTTAAAATATAATGACCTGGCTGTTGCTCGCTACTTCGTTTGCGAAGAATTCTGTTACCGTTGTCCCGCGGGAACTATGCAATTTTTCCGGGATAAAAACTATCTTATGGTCGTTCCTGGGACTTAAACATACCTTTTATCTAAATCGGTTCAGTAGTTTAAGCGTGAAGAGGTAACAGACACTTTCGCATTTATAATATTGGTATGAAAATGGAATAATAACGGATTCTTACAATCTCAGTCCACCACCGAACAGGCGTGTTAGCGGTAGGTAGCTGGTCATATGTTCGCGGTAGGCGGTACGCTCCACAAAGGCTGTGCTGAGCTCGCCGAACTGCACGAGGTTGTAGCAGACGCCGCCGCCGCTCAGCAACCCGAATAGCATCCCCACCAGTGTCGCCAAGCGCTCCGTACATGTCGCATAGCGGAACTACAATAGAGAACATTAAAGTACTTTGGAAATGGGTTATTATTTGAGCGTTAGCTAGCCCCGGATCACTTTCGTAGATACATTTTTATAGAAATGACAGAAGATTCTGATGGGGGTTTTCAGAAGAAAATGTACCCGTTTTGCCTTAATTATCCTTAATTTTCCATACAAAATTTATTAGTCACTTTTGTGACGGTCCATACAACATGTATGGTTAACTGCGTCACAAAACTGACTATTAAAAGAGGGACACTTTTTTTATTGCTTAAATCGATAGTGCTCATGTTTCTGATTAGAAATAACCCAAAACTTGTTAGATTAAAAAAAAAGTACCGTGTTTTTTTTTCTTTTTTTTTTTTTATGATATAGGAGGCAAACGAGCGGACGGATCGCCTGATGGTAAACGATTACCGTCGCCCATGGACACCTGCGACACCAAAAGAGTCACAAGTGCGTTGCCGGCCTTTTAGGTAGGAGTACGCTCTTTTTTTGAAAGCTTGAAGGTCATATCGGTCCGGGAATACCGCAGCAGGAACCTCATTCCAGAGCTTTGCTGTGCGAGGCAGGAAATTTCTGGAAAAACGCACAGTAGAAGACAACCAACCATCCAGATGGTGAGGATGGAAGTGTTGTCGCGTAGGGCGGTGGCGGAAGGATGCGGCAGGGATCAACCCGAATAACTCCTCGGAGCACTCTCCGTTGTACATGCGATAGAAGATGCACAGTGAAGCTACATCTCTACGCAGCGCCAAGGAATCAAGCCCATCAGAAGTTCGTTGGCAGCCGACTATTCGAGTCGCTCTCCGTTGTATGCGATCCAGAGGGAGAAGCTGGTACCGGGGAGCCCCCGCCCACAGATGAGAGCAGTATTCCATATGTGGGCGAACCTGCGCCTTATAAAGCTGAAGGCGGTGGGCTGGAGTGAAATACCGTCTCGATCTGTTGAGCACGCCGAGCTTCTTCGAGGCTAATTTAGCCTTACTCTCCAAGTGGTCGCGGAACTGGACTTCACTCGAGATGTCAATACCAAGGATTCCGATACTGGCTGTGGTAGCAAGGGGAGTGCCTTCGAAAAGAGGTGACGCGACAAACGCAGACTTTTTTGCGGTAAACGCGCAAACCTGTGTCTTAGTGGGGTTAAAACGGACTAAATTAAGTCGACCCCATTCTGAAACTTCTTTTAGGGAAGTCTCAATTTCAGACACAAGTTTATTTCGGCACTCTATAACGTTTTCCCGAGAAATACCGGCGCGGCCGGTGTAAGAGGCATCAAGCGTACTATCATCCGCATAACAGTGAATGCCGCCGGATGGCAGCATATCATTGACATGCAGAAGGAAGACACACTTTTTTCTGATGATGCCCTGATACGGTTTCCAGTTTACCTGGTGGAAGTATAGAACCTCTGATAAATAACCGAAAACTCCATCAACTCTACAGCCAATTCGTCAAAACACAAGCACGAAAGTGAAGCGGTTGAAACGCTCGAATAATGACCCAAATAGGTGGAGTGAACTCACAGTAACTCTGAATATACGAGGGGCGTTCAATATAAAGTGAGAATGAGATGCAAACTCTTTTAATATTACGAAATTAAATACTGGCCGGTAAAGCTAATCTATCTAGCTGATTGCTTTGAAAAAAAAAACTAACTGTCTTTTGTTTAAAAAAATATACGGAAATTTCTTTGCAATGCCATTGAGTACATTAGCAAAAATGGAGAAAATTGAACTGCGCGTTGTTATCAAATACTTGTATTTGAAAATTTTTTCTACGGACCAAGTCAATTTGGATTTGCGGGACACTTTAGGGTCTAATGCTCCTCCGTATTCGACAGTCGCACGTTGGTGCGCCGAATTTAGACGTGGAAGAACATCGACAATGGACGACCCCCGCTCCGGACGCCCTACTACAGCAGTAACTGAAGAAATTGTGAAAAAAGTCGAAAACTCAGTTTTGGCGGATCGTCGTGTCACAGTTCGTTTTATTGCTGAAAATGTAAAGATTTCAACGGGGAGCGTGCATAATATTTTACATGAACGCTTGGGTATGAAAAAGGTATCTGCGCGTTGGGTACCAAGAATGCTTACTGACACGCAAAAACAAACTAGACTAGAGATTTGTCAAGAAGCTTTGAACCTGATGCAGCAAGACCGGGAACTTTTTTTGGCGCGATTTATAACAATGGACGAAACATGGCTCCATCATTACGACCCAGAAACGAAACTGCAGTCTATGACATGGAAAAGGCCATCATCTCTAACTCCGAAGAAATTCAAGGTGAGCCCATCTGCCGGTAAGGTCATGGGCTCTGTTTTTTGGGATGGTAAAGGGGTATTAATGATTGAGTATCTCAAACATGGAGCCACTATTACGGGCACTTTATACGCCAAACAAATAGCAACATTGCGCAATGAGATCCGCGAAAAACGGCGAGGTAAACTCTCGAAAGTTGTGCTGTTCCACCAGGACAATGCCCCGGCACACACAAGTCCGCCGTTGCAATGGCTGCAATTCGTGATGCTGGGTTCGATATCCTTAAGCATCCTCCGTATTCACCAGATCTCGCTCCCAGTGATTTCTACCTATTTCCGAGATTGAAACAATACCTGAGAGGCCAGAAATTTGAAGACGACGACGCGGTAGTCGCTGCAGTACAAGATTTTTTAAGTACTCAAGATGAGACCTTTTTTAAAAATGGAATTTTAAGTTTAGAAAAAAGATATACTAAGTGTATTATGCTAAAAGGTGACTATGTCGAAAAATAAAATGACATTTAGTAAAAGTTGTTTATAACATACTCATTCTCACTTTTTATTGAACGCCCCTAGTATACGACGAGGGGTTAGAGAATCTGACTACGAAGAATGAGGACCCGGTTCGATTCCCGCGTCGGGGCAGATATTTGTATGAAAAATACGAATGTTTGTTCTCGAGTCTGGAGTGTTTAATATGTATTTAAGTTTTTATCTATCTATATAAGTGCGTTTATATTCGTTGCCAGTACGAGTACCTATAACGGTAACCTATCTCAAACACTAAAATTCATTGCCCGAATTTACGGAATAATTTTTAGTAGAGTTACGAATAATATAGGTGCCAAGTTGTCGTAGATTAATAATAAATGATGGGACGATTGACACCAATTTACTTAGTCCCAAACTAAGCAAAGCTAGTACTATGGGTACTAGACAACTGATAAACATTATAGATAAATACATACTTAAATGTTGATATTAAACATCCAAGACTCGAGCACAAATATTCGTATTTTTTACACAAAATATCTGATTGAACCGAACGAGAATTGAACCTCAAGCTTCGTAGTTAATCAGGCTAACCACGAGACCATCCGGTCGTCAAATTCATCAAAATCATTGTGGCATTTTTAGGGGGAGGCTAGTGAAAGTCTTTCGACTGATGATGATGGTGTGATGATGATGATTAGTTCTTGCCCAGAATTATAATCTGCGTGTAGTTTTAAATGTACACTGTACAAAAATGAGGAAATAAGTGGCACCTACCAATTCTTGACTATGCCTATGAAAGTGGTTGAGGTAAGTACTTACTATTTGAAAGTAAGATATTTCAGGCAGCTCCACTTTCGCCTCTCTGAAATAAAATTATACCCATAAAATGGGTTAAATTTTCGCAGCCAACATAATAAATTAAATAAATAATAAATTAAAAGTGCGAGCCGAACCCGCTTATCCAGAGAGTGAGTTTGAAGTTGGTGACAAGAATTACTCGTAAGTTCGAATGTAATATTCAAAAACAAAGTCACAGTTTTTACAATGTTGTACATAATACCTAGGTGTGTTGCTGTAGGTATATTAACATGTAATGACGGCATAGTTTAGATATAGATATATCTGTAATGTTAGAACATAGATACCTAACATTTCTTTTCAGCATGTGAGATGGTTAAGAAGAGTGGTGTATTCTTATTCGTATCTCTTGAGTAAATTTTTTGACAGAAAGTTACTGTGTCTACCACACAGTAGTTCTCATAAAGTCAGGACTATAATCAATGCATAGAGAGGTAAATTGTATCTGGTAAGGATTTGAGATATTGAGATAGACTTCAAGCAACTACATAAGTAATTAATATTGATACACTCTGACCTCAAATACATATAGCGATTGGCATTGTTCATTCATGATTATTTTGTCCGCAGAAGTTGTGAATGACTATTCGTATGTTTTTCAATTCTATTTTCACAGATAAGTTTTCAACAAGGTGGTCTGATTTTAAATTGCCGAGAATTTGTTGACAGAAACGTATGAGGTAAAATCTAAGTATCTTGTCTAATGGAGAGAATTAATTCTATAGTATTTAACTTTCAAAATAATAGCTAAATGCTACACTAGCGACTTAAGTTCAAAATTTAATGACTTTGTGTTTTGTCAGCAATATTGGAGTTTTGATTGGCACGAAAAATAACTCCTGATTTTGTAATCTATCTTAGTACGTCTGTGCCAAGCCATCGGTGAAATGTGATATCAAATAACAATTACATTCGCTCTGCGTATTATCTTATGGCACTACTTACTGTAGTTCAAAAGAATTCGCATAACTGATATAATTAAATGAGTACTTACTTTGTTTTGTCCTTCTTTCCTTTTTTATTTCCCATTTTTAACGAGATTTACTTCCACAGCAAAACAGATCATATGGCATTAAAAAGACGCGTCCCGGAGAGACTAGCCATGCGCCTGGACTGAACGCGACCATCTAATTACAGTTGAATATAAGGCATCCGAGAATAAAGAAAATATCGCCATCAGTGATCAGGCCTATACTTGAGAAGTACGCATGTCTCTAGTGAATAAACGATCAAGAAGAAAGCTTTGCGTTCTCGAAAACGGTCGGGTGACCGACTACTACAAAGGGCATTCCGTATCAAAACGCATTTTACTTCCTTAATTTCGAACATGGTAAAAAGTAAGAAATTTTAGTGGAGCAAAATTTTATTTTTATTATTAGCTACAAAATAAGTAGCTAAATTTTAACATAGGAAAGGATAATTCAAAAGTTAAAGGTAATTCAAAAATGTGCAATGGCTAAAGAAAACAAATTTTGAATTGTACTTTTTTATTTAGCACCGATCTTTGTTATTAAACGCATTTTGGTGGGGGCTTGCCTGCATTCTCTTTAATCCTAATTTCCCTTTCTCTTAATCTTCTCTCTCTTTCGAATTCCTTCATTCTGAGTACGTAATCTTCTTGTTCACAATTCAAATAGTTGTGCTTTTCATGATGACACCGTAGCAGGAAGGGCATATTCTTGTGGCGGCAAACCTGATATTCCAGGAGATGATGAGCACAGAAGTCCCGGTATTTTGGCGGAATACGAGCAGATACAAGGTCCTCAGTTTTCGCCACCATAACTCGCGGCTTCCTCGCAAAGCTGAACCCATCCGTATGCTTGAAAGTTGGTGGCTGATTTGGAATTAAGTCGAGGTGGCGACTAGTCAATGAGCCTAATATTTGACCCATTCTTCTAAACTATTTTAAGAGATATTACCACTGTAGATTATGAATAATGACAGGTAATTATCAGAGTTATTAATTACCCAGGTACAATTGTAAATGTCATAATATCGCATTGACTGCACCTAAGGGGCACTGTCATACTCATAGGTAAAGACATAACAAAACAGCCAGCTTCAAACAAAATGCTGTCTCGGACCATAGACAAGAATAGACTGCTGATAATCATGATTAAAATAAAACTTAGCCAAGTTTCGAAAGCTGTGCCATTCGCGGTACAATTATCGACAGTCATTAAGGTGATTAAGGTGTTTATAATTCAAAAAATAATAATAGACAGGTACTGACAATTCATATTATGATAAAAAAGTACTTATTCTATAATAAAACAGTAAAAGTAGAGCTCTGTCTGTCTGTATGTACACGCTAATCTCCGAAAATACTAAACGAATTTTCTTGCTGTTTTCGCATATAGATGAAGCTTAAATTGGAGCAACATTTAAGCATTGTTTCATTAAAATTGGGTCACAATGAAAAAAGTTATCGTCGTTTAATCTATACTGTTTGGGCATTGTATTTAATATGAGGATAAGTCACAATACTACGGTCGGTTGGCGACAGAAGAACTGTCAAGAGAGTTCGAGGTAAACGAACGTATGGATTACACGGGTATGTATTACAATACCGAAGTACGAAAGACCGAATGTATTAAAACATCGAATGGGTCAAAAGACCGACACGATTTTTTTCTGAAACCGTAAACTTCTCAGAATTTGTTAAAACGGCATCATACAGAACCCATTAGGTTAGGTTAGGTTAGTTTTATAACAACCTTAAAAAGTTAACGGTTTCAGAAAAAAATTTCGTCGGTCTTTTGACCCATTCGATGTTTTAATACATTCGGTCTTTCGTACTTCGGTATTGTAATACATACCCGATTACACGTGTTTTTGGTGTACATTGTTCTTTTAACCAAAGTACTGGTTTTTAGGTGATATTATTTCGGCCATCGGATACTACATTTGAACATTTTTGTGTGTGTGACATTGCGGACTCTGTGTAAATATAACAGCAAAAGGCGCCTGAGAGCAGACCAAGGTGAGTGGCTTTCCGTATATTGAGAGAGTACATTGCCAAGGACCCTGGGGCTATCCTAATAGAAACCTAGGATCAGTGATCTCCAGCTATCGAAGGGTTCTTTACACGAACATATACCTACTTATAAAACAGTACCGTGACTAACTGACTGACTGACAGACAACGCACAGCCTGAACAACTGGTGCTAGATACTTGTCATTAGGTACTAAAGAAATTATTTTTCGAAATACCCGTCGGATAGGAAAATATCTAAACTTTGTTGGTTTTTTTATTCGTGGGATAGAAATAAGTGAATTCAACTTCAGGCTTGATTTTAAAAATTCTTTCACTAATAAGTATTACATTACCTAATCCACATGGTTACCTATCATATTCTCGAAAAGTTCATTTCCGAATATTAAAATTCCGAAAACGAAACTCCTTTTTTTCATTTTCCAAATTATTGTTTGTCCGAAATTTTATTTACCGTATTTTCTTTTGCCAAATGTTTTAAAATCCATTTTTTTTTGCCAAATGATTCAAAATCCAACTGCATGAAATTCCGTAGGATCATTTGCCAAATATATATTTATTCCGCAAAATTACTATTCCGCAAAGGTCAGGGATACAAAAGGCGACCATACAATTATCTGTGGAGCGTAATATTCATTTTGTTGTTTATGTTGCCCAAATATTTTATTGAGTTTGCTATGTGGGTAGGGGGTTTTGTAGGTGGTTATAAAAAAAATAACTAACACCAAAGGCTAATGCGGGAGCTTCGCTCCGCTACGCTCCCGCATTAGCCATTAAACCTAATCTATCCGAGTCGCTTCCGCTCCGAACCGTCTTGCTCGCTCGCTTCGCTCGCTCGCTAAAAATTAAGCAATGTTGTCTTAATCTGATGTTAGGTTAGGTAGATATTAAAAACTTACTTTCGGCTTTTCGTTACATTTAGATTATGAAAATATGGCAACTGATTAGGTTGGCAAATAAAAAAATGAATTATTGTAATTCGGGATTTTGAATTTGTTGGCAAATAAAACTGTGATTAAATGAATCCGTGGCATTGTGAAGTTGTGGAAAAACAAAACATATGGATTTTAAAAAGTCGGAGAACCGTTTTCGGATAAATGAAATTCGAG
Source organism: Archips crataeganus (assembly GCA_947859365.1). NCBI lineage: Eukaryota > Metazoa > Arthropoda > Insecta > Lepidoptera > Tortricidae > Archips > Archips crataeganus. The sequence goes on along the minus strand of OX402045.1, from coordinate 16,331,220 downwards.
TAAAGGAGTTTCTAAACATCGATAGGTTCCCGCTCCACATACCTAACATGTTATGTACTAATATAGTAAGACATAAAAGTTACGAGTCATACAAAAACATAATTATAAATGCTGAAGCAGGCATCGGCAAACCGCAGCTTGCGAGGGGTATGTAAAAGATTTAGATTTTTTTTGCCGAAATGTTGAAGAAACCGGCCAAGTGCGAGTCGGACTCGCGCACGAAGGGTTCCGTACCATTATCTATAAAAACGGCAAAAATCACGTTTTTTTGTTTGGGAGCCCCCCTTTAGTATTTGTTTTATTTTAATTTAATATTTTATTTTTAAAGTGAATTTAGAACTAAATAGTCTGTGAATAAATATTTCAAGCGTCTACCTGTTGCCGTTATCAATATCGAGCGACAAAAAATGATCGATTTGTTGAAATTCCCACGGTATAGGGATTAGACGGGATTTATTATATTCACTAAGTAATACCAATTTTACCGATTTTTGGATGTTGCCGTTGCCGGATTTTTGTTTTATTTCTAGCTTTACTGCGCGGACGAAGTCGCGGGCACCAGCTACTATCTTCCTATTTCTAACCCTTTGTAAACAAAAGTTAATTAGAGCATATCAATGTTATGTAGTTACTCAGTTGCTAAGTACCACGCTTTACTCTTGTTTTTAGTCTGAGAAGGTGGGTGAGGTATTTTGTTTAAGGTACTTCCCTATTAGATCTTCAGAACAGATAAAGTTGCTTTTTTTTGAACTATGTTTTTGCATGGTTTCATAGTTCAATGGTATAAAGTCTTGGAATAAGAAAAGACTATAGGTATGTAAGCAAGCATGGTGCGAAGTGAGAGGAGTTTTTTGCTAGCTTAGCAGTATTAAGTAGGTAACAATAGCCGAATGTACACCGTGACTTAAGAATCTCCAGGAAAAGAAGTTGGTATGTACATACCTACAGAATGCAGAAATGTCTAATAGGGTTTATTAATGCCCCAATGCCAGCGATGTCTCTATTCATTGACTGAATTGTCAGTTACATTTTATCATTGATTTTATTGTTGGACTAATTTATCGAGGACATATACTTACAGCAATTTTGTTTTTGATGTCACGCATTATTTCTGCTTTAGGTTGATTTTGCGTAGGTACTAATAATGTTACTATTGACATTAAGCATGAAAATTGAAAAAAAGTGGACTGATTTACAGACGGAACTTTTATAATGATGCAGAGAAGTGACCAAAATTTTCCCTAAGAACTTTAGTTTTAGTTAGGCAGATATTATGTACTTATTCGTCTTTCGCATCTTTGATATTCTGCCCTAGAGTATATAAATTGATGTAAACTAACGATTTAGTAGGTATACTTAGTGTGTTGAAAATTTCCAAACTTATTTACTTATATTAAAACAAAAGCAAAGCTATAAAATGGTCTTACCATTATGAAATTGAGTATATTTTTCTTTTCAATTATTTAGGTGCATCGTTAATTTGAATGTGGCCTGACTTATTCTTATCCAAGTAGAAGTATAACTTTAAATTATTTTTTTTAAAAACCCCCGATGCAATTCAATCTAAAATCCCTTCCGCAGCATACAAAAGAGCTGATAACTTTGTATCGGAGCTAAACCAATTTTAATGAAACTTGTCAAAGAACCATCGCCAAGAAACCTGCTTTGAAATAAAACAAAACCGCATCCAAATCAGTTCACCCATTTAAGAGTTATGATGTCACAGATAGACACAAAGACAGACAGACAGACAGACAGTCACACACACACACACACACACACACACACACACACACACACACACACACACATAGTGGTCGAACTTATAACACCCCTCTTTTTGTGTCGGGGGTTAAAAAATAAAATGCGAAAGTGGTATAGGTATCTATATTGATTTACATGAGATTGCCCGCAAACACATGGTTTGATAATGAAAAATTAATAAACAATTATGATTACGCGAGTTGTTGTCCTTTTCCCATGCGGTAGTAGAAGCCTTGCATGTTGATCAGTTCTTGATGTGTGCCCTTTTCAATTATTTTACCTAAACAGGGAGAGACATCGTGAGTCAAATTATACTCGCTTAATGGGTATTTTAGACCAACTCGGTTTATATCTATACATACATCCAAAAAATATTTTCCTCCAAAAAGTCAGATGTGACAGAAAGTACCCAAGTTCAAGTTCAAGTTGCCATTAGGTAGGTAGGGTCAACAGCATAAATAAGTGGTCATTTATGTACCTTGTCGTTTTTAATCGTTTGACAATTTTGTATAACATTTCAAACATGACGTTAAAGTGACAAGGTACATAAATGATCACTTATTTATGCTGTTGACTGTACTAAAATCGAGCAAACTATGAAAATATCAAGGACCTAAGTATTGGCATAGCCAGATTTTTTTATGTAGGTAAAGTCAAGTGTAAAAATATGGGTACAGTATACATCTTGCTCATAAATATGTCCCATAGTTCTTATGGCGTTAAATTAATGTCGCGGTACATGATTATGAGAGAATTAAATCGATACCTACATATTTTTGCACTTGACCGCGGACATAAAGCGGAATTTTTTCGTCGCAAGCGGGACATATATCATAATATCATAGTAGTTTTTAAACACTTTTCCTTTAATTTGAGTCTCAAATTACGCAATCCCCAAAAGCGGGACTGAGCCTGTCCCATACGGAACATTTAATTTCTCGTCCACAAAAATCTGGCAGCACTGCTAAGTAGGTACTTATACTTAGTTGAAAAGATATAGGTAACGCCATCAGAGTTGAGGCGAATGATTACACACACAGCTACATAAAGTACAGATTGCAAAAAATATAGTGAATGAATGAAATGACTGAGTGAATGAAAATGTAAGTTATATATAATACTATGCATATTACAATTTTTCTTTTTTCATATAACCTATTTTTGAAATAAAACAATTGACAACATTTCATTTTTTTAACACCTGAAAATTACTACAGGAATCGAAAGAGTTTCGCCTCCTGAACACGGAGAAATATTTATTGTAATTTATTTCTTCATATTTAAAAAAACACAACAAATTTAAAAAAAAAACATATGTGTACTTACCTGTACCTCCACAGAATAGATATGTTTCTTTTACCCTTTTCACTAGAATTTTAAATTTGATAACAACCTTAATGTCAAATTTACGTCATCACTTTTTTTTTAATAGAGACTAGACAAAAGTAATGGATCTATTCTATCGTTACGCTCTTTTAGAATAAGCACATCTTTAAAAAATTGTAATAAATTAATTAATAATCCTAGTGAAAATTTAAAACTATCAGCGTCTTTCTCTTTCCAAACAGTATACAGAGAACGAATCAAATTATAGTCTTAGAAATATGAAATGTTGTCAATTTGAAACTGATAAGAAATATTCGCTAGAAAAAAAATCGGTACTTATTTTATAAATAGCGAAAAATATGCTTATGTGGCTTTCTAAAGGCGAAAGAATTTTTGAAATCGGTCCAGTAGTTTCGGAGCCTATTCAACGCAAACAAACAAAGAAACAATCAAATCTTTCCTCTTTATAATATTAGTTCTTAAAGAAATAGGTTGAAGAAATTTTTAGTCAATCTTGTAATTCTATCTCGAGTCTGTTGAACTTGCTATCGGTACGAATAAATGTCAAAATTCCGCTGTCATTACATGACGTGTTGTTGTGTGCGTGGCCTCTACTCTGATGGCGTTACCTATACAGTTCCTTGACGGACCCACGGAAATTGTGTAGTAATGGTTCATTGGCATCCTTTTCACTCGGAACCCTAAAAATATGTAATGTCAGAAAATATTTTAAGCATAATATCTTATACCTTTATCTAGCACGCAGATGATATCGGCATCTTTGATGGTTGAGAGTCTGTGAGCGATTGTAATACACGTTCGTCCTTTCGCAGCCTTTTCTAATGCCTCAGTTACAACCTAGAAAAAGTTATGCTTGTTTAACTGATAAAATCGTAGATATGATAAGGTTTGCGGTGGTAGAGCGGTAGTAAAGCTGCGAGCCAGTCGAGCTCATACAGGTTCGTTCCGTAGCCCTGGCGATATTGGCTATGTGCGAAGCGGGTGGTGGGGGAACAGAAAACGAACGCAGCACACAACATGGCAAAAATTGGAAGTAAATGAGAAGGAAATGTTGTCAACGCTACGCGGCGCCACCGTCGTGCACGGTCCCAATAGTATAGTTTACCCGCTCGCTGTTGGCGTCGAGCGCGGAGGTAGCTTCGTCGAGCAGCAGCAGCCGCGGCGAGCGGATGAGCGCGCGCGCGATGCACACGCGCTGCTTCTGTCCGCCCGATAGTTGCGCGCCGCTCGAGCCCAGGTTCGTGTCGTAGCCCTGACGATATAGTATAGTTTACCCGCTCGCTGTTGGCGTCGAGCGCGGAGGTAGCTTCGTCGAGCAGCAGCAGCCGCGGCGAGCGGATGAGCGCGCGCGCGATGCACACGCGCTGCTTCTGTCCGCCCGATAGTTGCGCGCCGCTCGAGCCCAGGTTCGTGTCGTAGCCCTGACGATATAGTATAGTTTACCCGCTCGCTGTTGGCGTCGAGCGCGGAGGTAGCTTCGTCGAGCAGCAGCAGCCGCGGCGAGCGGAACAGCGCGCGCGATGCACGCGCGCTGCTTCTGTCCGCCCGATAGTTGCGCGCCGCTCGAGCCCAGGTTCATGTCGTAGCCCTAACGATATAGTATAGTTTACCCGCTCGCTGTTGGCGTCGAGCGCGGAGGTAGCTTCGTCGAGCAGCAGCAGCCGTGGCGAGCGGATGAGCGCGCGCGCGATGCACACGCGCTGCTTCTGTCCGCCCGATAGTTGCGCGCCGCTCGAGCCCAGGTTCGTGTCGTAGGCCTGACGATATAGTATAGTTTACCCGCTCGCTGTTGGCGTCGAGCGCGGAGGTAGCTTCGTCGAGCAGCAGCAGCCGCGGCGAGCGGATGAGCGCGCGCGCGATGCACACGCGCTGCTTCTGTCCGCCCGATAGTTGCGCGCCGCTCGAGCCCAGGTTCGTGTCGTAGCCCTGACGACATAGTATAGTTTTTTAGTGTTTAACTCGTCAGCAATATAGTATGTAGTTTTAGACGTCTTTGTAGAGCCATGGACACTTACCTGAGGTAGAGATATGATAAAGCTATGGATGTTGGCGGCTTTCGCAGCATCGACTATTTCGTCCTTAGAGACGTTTCGTCCGTTTTCGCCATACGCAATGTTGTCGCCAAGTGTGCGGTCAAACAGCACGGGCTCTTGCTGCACCACGCCCAGCTGTTGGCGCAAGCGCGGGAGTGTCAGCGACCTTCGGATGTCGCGCCCGTCCAGTTCCTAAAGTGGAATTTTGTCCAAACCTCATCTCATTATTTTGATCCTTGTGATCCGTAAGCTATTAAACAATTAGGATAAGTCTCTTATAAAAAGAAATAGCATTATAAATAGAGGCTGAAGACTTACGATATTTCCCGAAGTGGGATCATAAAACCGCTGCAATAGCTGCAGCACGGTGGACTTGCCGCAGCCTGAGGAGCCCACCAGCGCCACTGTCTTGCCCGCCTCTACTCGCAAGTCTATACCGTTGAGGATTTTTTGGTGCATGCGCGTTGGATATCGAAATTCAACGTCTTTGACACTAAAGTTTCCAGTAGCGGTCTGTAAATAAATATTATATTAATTATGTTCCCAGTTAGGGCAGTATGTCCTTTAGGCTGGTGTCGAAGTTATATCTTGAAGCACCTCATTCATCTTTGAATATCAAATAGAAGTAGACCGTAGGAGATGGAATCATTTACCCATTGTGATGTATCCTTAACTCCAGGTTCTGTGATGACGCAAGGTTGCCGTTGGATGACGGACAGGATCCTCGCGCCGCAGTCTTTAGCAGCGTTGAAGCCAGGCGCGTAAACCAACGATTGGCCTAACATGTAAGCACCGTACATTAGTGCTTCGACCACCCTAGATTAGAGATCAAAAGTTGGATTACAAAGCAGCATGATTTTAGTATTAGGCTATGGATGCAAAGTTCTTACAAAAATACGGTAGCATAGTCGATTCCGTCTGTGGCTATGAGTGTGGCACCGTAGACACTGCAGCTACAAAAGGCGAGGAAGGGGATGTATACTCCCAGCCCCAGGACCAGTCCGCGCCATCTTGTCTTCTTAGCAACCGCAACACACGATACCTTCAGTGACGCATCGAACTTGTCCATAAAGTTCAATTCAATACCTGCACAACATATAAATAAAAATAAAAACCGCCTCTGGAAGTCATGCCTAATTGATAATTATCCAGCGATATTAAATTACAATAAAATCTTGTTCACGACAACCAGCCCCAAGGAGTTATTGAGAATGCTTACAGTTTACGCAAGGTTTATGCATTAGCGCCACCGGTCCCGTCATTCAGTTTATGCAGTGCACAGCTAAGTACGTTATTCCAAACTACGTTAACCAAAGTGTGACCTACTTTTGTCTTGGGGTCAATTTTACCAATGTACGGAAGTGACAACTTTACCTAAACTCTGGACAGTTCTGATCCCAACCACCGCTTCGGTAGCAATGGCTGTGGCTGCTTCCATGGCCTCGCGCTCGTCTTGCTGAGACTGCTGCGACACGATGCCTTCCAACCAGATACTGCCCACCATCTATTTAAATACCAATTATTTAGTACAAGAGATCCTGTTCAAAATGTGTGATAGAAAAACTACATCAAAAAATGGCCTTCAAACAGAATAAGCGGGTTTCAGCTGTAATTTCCACTAGGAAACACACAGTCTAATTGTTTTCCTCACGATGTTTATTCATCGAAAAGCTCTATCACAGAAACGAACCCCGAAGTATGGGCTTGAGCGCAATTTGCGTCATCAGCATGAGAGGCCATAGGTAGGTCAAACTACTGGCTGCCACAGCTTTTTGTCTTCTTCGACCACATGCTTACAATTTCATCAGGAAAAATTTTCAAGTCTTAAAATGTGTACCAATTAAAGCAATAGATAGTAAGCAAAAACCAAAGCATGGTAAACGAGGATTTCTCAAAAACTTAGTAAGTGCATTTGATTTTGGACTCCGACTCGCATAGAAGTTTACAGGTAAGTTGCGTGAATGCATATTTTCATCACACCTGTTCGAAAAACGGCAATTGGCTTTAGAGGACAACGGGAACAAAACTCAATTTTGTCCCCTCCCCATAGGAGTTTGAGAAAAACTGTTACGTGCATTCTTCTAAAATATCATTTTATTTGTTTTTTTTTCAAAGATTATCATAGTGTTGGCAAATTTCGTGCAATTAATAATTAAAAATGAATGCGACTCACTAGTATCATTCACGAATTGTCAAAATGTATCCCATATACATATAAATGTTTAATTTTTTCATAATGATTGATTTATTTGAATGTTTTTTTTCTCCATGTACCTATTTTTCTGTAATATTTTCTTTGTGATGGCCAGTAAACAATAATTATATTGTATTGTAATGATTTGTTTTATTTATACTTTCAGTCCTAAATTTATACATACGATTTCGAGACGTAACTCTTTCTTTTTCACATAGGTTGTAATGAAAAATAGAGTGTGTGTCATTCGAGGCCAAAATATTTTGTTCTCGGGCGGCGTATGTTGAATTCCTTGCTACGCTCAGGATTCTACTTTAGAATCCCTTGCCGCGTTTGGGATTCTACTATAGAATCCATCGCTTCGCTCTGAATTCAAAATAACGCCCTCAAGGAACAAAAAAATTGTTTTGGCCCCTTGTAACACAAATAACTATTTGAGCCTAATTAAATTAACATAATATAATTTTGGTATCAAAACTGTTGTTTTTAGGCTTCCGTAGCCAAAGGGTAAAAACGGGACTCTATTACTGAGACTTCGCTGTCCGTCCGTCCGTCCGTCGGTTTGTCACCAGGCTGTATCTCATGAACAGTGATAGCTAGACAGTTCAAATTTTCACATTTCATGTATTTTATGTAAATTAGTAGGAAGGTATTTGCTGCAATGGGATCCCTGAGACGCCTTTAGAATTTCCTTCCATTTGCTACCAAGGTTGCGCTGGCTCAGGCTTTACTGCATCCCATTTTCGATTATGCTGACATTTGTTATCCTGATCTTTTAGAAGAGCATCTTAATAAACTTGAGCGAATTCAAAATCTGTGCATTCGGTTCATATTTGGTCTACGTAAGTACGATCATGTTTCTTATTTTCGATCACAGCTCAAGTGGCTCCCAATCCGCCTTCGCCGTAATTCACACATTCTACACCTTCTCTACGGCATTCTTTTTAATCCTGCAGCTCCCTGCTACCTCAATGAGCGATTTAACTATGTTACTTCTGTTCGGTGCTCTCAGAACTTTCTTCTTAATGTCCCTCTTTCCAATTCTAAATTTTATGTGTACTCTTTTACTGTCCAGGCTATTCGGTTATGGAACTCCCTACCAATGGACCTACGGCGTGCTAAATCTTTGCCCATTTTTAAATCTATGCTTAAGCAACACTATCTTTTATCCTGTGCTTGAAAATTGTATTATTGTGTCCATTTATTTACAAGTATATTGTGTATCACTTATTTATGTACGTTTTATGATGTGTATTATTAGATGTTTTCAGTTGTTTTAATAAAATGTTTGTTTTTATTATTATTTATTAAATTTTATATTGCACCACCTGCTGTAATGCATTCCTTGCTTTCTTTCTTTCTTTTTTTAAAGGTTGCCTGGAAGAGATCGCTTCGAAGCGATAAGGCCGCCCATTGCTTACCTTATTTCTTTTTTGTCATGTACTTGTTTTTCTGTATTGTATTTTTTGTGGTGTACAATAAAGAGTCATTGTATTGTATTGTATTGTATTGTATTTCGGTTGCCGCTATAACAAAAAATACTAAAAAACAGAATAAAATAAATATTTAAGAGGGCTCCCTTACAACAACCGTGATTTTTTTGCTCGCTTTTGCTTGATTGATGAAGGCAACAGGTAGACGCTTGAAATATTCACAGAACATTTAGTTATATATCCACTTTAAAAATAAATAATTATATTAAAATAAAACAAATATTTAAGCAACAAATAACAAACGTGATTATTTTGCCGTTTTTATAGATAATGGTGCGGAATGGCTTCGTGCGCAAGTCCGACTCGCACTTGGCCGGTTTTTTGTCTAAGTATAGAAATTTATTTTTTTGGTATCAATCACGTAACAAAAAAGTAAATAACTAGTAAGATAAACGTACCCATGCACGACACCTCAACGCGCAAGATGACACCCATCTGTCACCTCTCTTACTGTGACATAAGATTGAAGGTGCCATGTGCTTACCCTTACATCTCAATGCAAACGTAGAAAGTAGAACATAGTCATAAGAAAAGACACGAAATAGAGAATTGTCGGACACGTACGAATGGCACGAACGCTGTCCCGACCAGACCAAGTTTCCAGTTGTAGCACATGGCGAGAACGAAGCCGATGAAGACGGAGCTGACTCCCTGCAGGATGAGGCCGATGCGCAGCCCCGTGGCGCCCTGCACCTCGGCCGCGTCGCCGCTCAGCCGCGCGCAGATCGCGCCCACCGTGTTGCTCTCGCGGTCGAAGTAACCTATCTCCTGAGACACGAATCGAGTTTAAAAATTCAGAATTCATCTTAAACGTATCATAAGTTTGCATTACACGCTTTTTAAAGACTTCTTTTGTTTTTGCCGTTGTTTATACGGTGGACGTTCAGGACCTCTAATATTACAACCAAAAGCCCCATTAAAATCTACAGCCATTTCTATAAAAATAATTTTATTGTAACGCTCGAATAAACGCCTTCCAGACCGTTACCAATGTGTGTTGCTAAAATTTAAAAAATCGATTTTAATCCACTTTCTTCACAGGGTCGCATAAGGTAAACGTCCCTGTGCTCGACACTGACCCAATACATGGCACCTTCAATCTTATGTCATAGTAAGAGAGGTGAAAGATGGGTGTCATCTACTGGGCGTTGAGGAGTCGAGCATTAGTACGTTTAACTTAGATATTTTGGATCGCAATTCAAGTATTACATTCCGAAAAAAAAACTCAATTTGAAAACGAAGATTCTAAAACTTATTTTGGGTTTTAATATTTTAAATTTATTTTCGTCAAAAATCCAACCTGTCTGAGTAAGCTTGTGAAGTATTGTTCTCGCAGTCGCGTGGTCATGCGCAGCCCTGCATTGGTGAAGGTGACGCTCTGCAGACACATCGTGGACCCGGCCACGGCCGCCACTATTATGAACATACCCGAGTACAAATCCGCCAGCTGTATGATACGGGCATTGTCTGATAATGAGAATATCTGAAAATAAAAGACAAATAAAAAGTTAAATGCCCCTATGCTCGGCTTCGGCGGCTCCCGTCACCGCTGTTGCTAAAAAACATAAAATAGATGGCAACTAGTGGGACAGTAACCAGCACTCGGACGTTTAACTTAATTTAAACTTAATTTTAGTTTACCACTGACAGATGGCTTGCCTTCATTTCATTTCCAACTTTAACACCATACAAATAAAAGTAGCAATTACAAAATCTGCAAACGTGGGTAACAGTATTCTAAAATTGGCTTTAATTGTAGGTCGTTAAAGTTGAATATGAAATGAAGGCAAACCATCTGTCAGTGGTAAACTTTATGTAATTTTACTGTAAGTACTACTGGTTAAAAATTAACAATGTTTTAATGTATGTTAATCGAATTAAATGCACTCTGTTCTGTTACGTATTACTGATACGGTAAAATAGCTTTTTTTTCAGGTATTGTTTCCGTTACATTCGTTACAAGATATACCTACCTGTGGTATCAAAGTCTATGGGTGCCTATTTATTTTATGCTTATATCTTTATCATTAAACTAGCTTTCGCCTGCGACTTCGTATGCGAAGACTATAATAACGTTAGTTGTTTGGATGAAATTTGGCACACAGGTAGTTAAAGGTAGTTAGATTAACACATAGGATAATGCCCAAAGTTCCCGCCGAAAGGAAGAAGTGAATTCTATAGCCGCTAAGCCGTGGTGCCTAGTGGTTTGACCTATGGTCTTTTAAGAAGAGGGTCGTGGGTTTGAGTCTGGGCTTGCACCACTGAGTTTTTCCGAATTCATGTGCTAAATTACGTTTGAAGTTTACCATGAGCTTTACAGTGAAGGAAAACACCGCGAGGAAAGCTGCACAGACCTGAAAAGAAAGGAGGAGACCTGTGCATGATCGAAACGGGCTAATTTATCGCCGGAAAGTGATAAAATGTTCCCGCGGGATAGTAGTAACTGGTTTGACCTATTTTTTAAATCAGAGACATTGTAGCTTTTGACATCCGTGGGAATTTTGAATTTTCCCGGAGAAAAGTAGTCTATGTCAATCCCCGGATATTTTAGGTTTCAATCGGTTATATATTTTATTAAATCAGCTCCAAAGTTGAACTTACTTACTTCTATCCCACGGGAATATTGCATTTTCCCGTAGAAGAGTAGTCTAGACATTATTAATAATGCCCGCATTAATCACTTGGTCCATAACATATACATACATACCCATACTTAAATACATAAATAACATCTATGACTACCGTGCAGATATCCAATTTCATTGCACAAAATTTAAGTCAAGTTCAAAGTCAAGGTCGCGCTAAACACTAGGGCCCAAAATGATCGAATTACCTAATCTGTTTCTTTTTTCTTTTATTTTCAATCCGTAATGATAATGAATCATACGAACCGCGACAGTGTAGCCGTACAGCGTTGCAAAGCAAGGGAAGCAAGCTCCCTGAATGATCGCTGCAATGGCGCCGATAACTAACAGCAGCCACTCCGGCCCGTTCAACTTCAGTAACTCCCAATCACTGACGGGCCTTACTTCCTGTTACAAGCAAAATAATTTTCTAAATTTCATATCAGAATCCACCACTATTCATGTTAAAGCGTAAATGTTTTAAAAAAAATGATTCTCTAAACGCAAAAGGATCACACGGCTGAACACGTTCAACATTGAAAAGGTAAGATTAATAATAAAGCCAGCCTAAAACGGTACTTAATATTAGCGTTAAAAATTTCGTTTTATGTTTCTGCTTACAGAAACTTAAGTAAATAAGAAAAAAAAACAAGCAACTTAAACCACAACTTAATCCAAACCTATATTTACAAGTATCGCCCAGGTAGCTGCTAATGGGATGGTTGCCCATAAAGCTGTCTGCGTTTCTTTGTTGAATGGCAATGTTTCTGTTATATATAGTCAATGTATAGTTTTACAAGTAGATGATTCCATTTCATGTCATTCTGTCCGCCTCGGCGTGCATAAGCATAACATATAAATACAAAATGATATATCATCAGGTATACCTCATCATCAACTTTAGTTTCCAGTTCATCGTAATGACGTGAAAAATTTTGCAGTCCTGCCGAAACCACAGAACAGACGGAGCTGCGAGGTGTCATCCAGTCGTGGGAGCCTGTGGTACATAAAAATACTATAAGGTACTTATAGTTTCTCGGAGCTCTCAAAATTCCACATTAATTAAAGAACTTATTTTCATATGCCATCAGACAATATCTAAGTTCGCTAGAAGAGTTCTTTAATTACTGTTAAACTTCCTTTTTCAAAATTGGTCGTGGGTCATTACGAAGACAGTGCAACAATAAAGAGCCATTATAACTGTCAGATGTATCGCGATTAATGAACTGAGTATTTAAGTTTAACGACCGCTTTAGCCTAGTTGGTGGTGACCCTGTCTACGAAGCAAGAGGTCCTGGGTTCGAATCCCGGTAAGGGCATTTATTTGTGTGATGAGCACGAATATTTGTTCCTGAGTTATGGATGTTTTCTATGTATTTAAGTATTTATTTAAGTATGTTTATCGTCGTCTAGTACCCATAGTACAAGCTTTGCTTAGTTTGGGACTAGGTTGATTTGTGTAAGATTTGTCCCCTAATATTTATTTATTTATTTATTTTATTTAAGTTTATAATATACCTTTTCTATTAGAAAATCGCCTGATCATTTTCTTAGTCGACCGCCTCATGACATCATTTCGAGGTACTTGCACTACTTCTTCTGGAACTTCGCCTGCTTCTTCGGGCAAAGATTCAATAACGACTGCGTCTTTCCCTTCTTTACCGGCAGTAACAAGCTTATGATAAAATCCTGGAAAGACGAATTGATTTGAGCCTTAAGCTCCAAACGCACAGACAGCAGAATCGTGGCGGTGGTGCGGTGCGGTGGCAGGTAACGGTTGTAATATTCTAACTTGTATGAACGAGTTCGCGGTACTTACGGTATTGCACAACCGTTCATACAACTTAAAATATTACAACCGTCACCGCCACCGCACCGCCACGCCTCCGCTGTCTGTGCGTTTGGAGCTTTAGTCAGATTTCAAAAGGCTTTCCACTCTGTTCATGATGACTCCACTTGCCTTTAGCTTTCATAAGCTCATGATGTGTACCCGCCTCTATAATGGCACCTTGGTCCATGCAAATTATACGGTCTGCGTTTATGATCGTCGATAACCTGGGCAAATATATGTTAATGATTAAGTAAATAGGTAAACACTGTCCACACGAATATTATGAGCCTAAAAGTAAATCTACATGCTGTGTCTTATCCAACCCCGACGTTGGTAGAATCATCAAACAGCTGATAGAGCCACCTATATCTAAATTTGAATTGGATTGAGTCTACAAGTGAAGTGAGGCTCTGAAGAGTTTAGTGACAGACTACTTAGTCGATATAGTATTCTATTTTCATTTATTTTACCAGCAGAAAAAGTCTTACCTATGAGATACGGTGAGAGTCGTTCTATTTTTACTCGCGGTATCCAATGCCTTCTGGACTTGCCGCTCTGATTGAGGGTCGAGTGCTGATGTGGCTTCGTCCAACAGCAGGATCGCTGGCTCGCGCAGCAGCGACCGCGCGATAGCGATCCGCTGCTTCTGCCCGCCCGACAACGAAGCACCGCGCTCACCAATAACCGTATCGTAACCCTTCAAATATAAGCAAAGTTTGTGCAAGGATTGCTGGCTATAGTGCCTTGGGCTTGCTTTGTCGCTAAGTTACTTTTGATTTTAAACTAATGTCAGAACGGAGAAGGCCATATGCGAATGGGATAAGAGATCGTGTGTTTGTATGTTTGTAAGTCTATTACCATTTTTCTCGAAAGTACTGAACCGATTTGGATGGTAATGAGCTGATCAACGGCTATGTAATTTTGTTTGTGAAACTTTTACCAAGGTAGTTTTTGTATGTTTGGTGGGTGTCCTACTCACCTACGTTCCAGTAAAGTTATTTCCTTTTGGAATCTATGATTCAATGATTTCGAGTCAAAACTATTACTGAAAATGATGTACAACATTTGGTTTTAAACTATTACTTATTTTTTTTTAAATTTAACACATCCGTGCGTTACATATGGGTAGCAGGTATACGCGATATTGTTGCGGAAAATATATTGTTACTTACATTAGGTAGAAGAGATATAAAGTCATGGGCGAAAGCCATTGCCGCTACTTTTTTTATTTCATCATCAGTTGACAAAGGGCGTCCGATTGCGATGTTGTCTCGAATAGTACCCCGAAAAAGTACGGGCTCCTGACCTACCACACCTAAAACGATAAGTAAGAAAAAGTTGTAAATACTTAATACACAATAATACAAAATTGTTTAAACTCTTACATTGGATAGTTGTAGGTTGAAGAAAGTACAAACCTAGAGAAGACCTCAGGTGACCAACGTTTAAAGTCTTCAGGTCATGGCCATCAATTTTGACGACACCAGAGTGTGGATCATACAACCTTTGCAAAAGTTGAAGGATAGTGGATTTACCACATCCGGATGACCCGACTAATGCAACGTTTTCACCAGGTTTCACGTGAAGGGAAAAGTTCTTTAATATCTGTCAATAAAAAAAGAATTACAAAAATTACTATTTTAATATACTTATACTTAATACTCTGGTTTGAGGCGACGTAAAAACTAGCACAACACTTCTTTTTATGATATAGGGTATGTCATATTGTATAGGAATTCAAAGGATATTTTTCGAAATGGGTCCCAAATTAAAGCACGTGACCGTACAATACAATAAAAATAATAATACAAAAACACACCAGCACACACACACACACACACACACACACACACACACACACACACACACACACACAGCACACTCTTCAGCTACCTTTCTACCCCTCGGTACTGGCGCTCGGAATACTACAGGAAAATGATTAGAAAATGCAAGGTCCGCGCAGGATGCGAGATTCCATAAAAAATTATACTAAGTACTATCAATGGTGACGACAAATTTTCGTACTCTGCACTATTTGCCTCTTTTTATGCATAATCTGCAACTTTATAAAAGCCTTCGGGATCCCAAAATCCTGCGTATTCCTGCTCAAAATTAATTAAAGTGATCTTGATGTTAGAATAGGAATCAGTATACCTTAACATCAGGTCTTGCAGGATAACTGAAAGTCACTTTTTCGATGGATATTTCTCCAGCCAGTTTGCGAATCTTGATGCCATGTGGGTTTAAGCTGTCTATTTTAGGTGTCCTGTTTATGAGTGGAAACACCCCAGCAGCTGCACCCCGGGCCGCGGCGAACGCTTCCGCGTGGGGAACGATGAATGTTATAGATTGAACCGCCATGTATGCGCTAAACAAGATCTGGAAAAGATAAAGTAAGGTAAACGTACCTATGCTCGACACCTCAACGCCCAGTAGATGACACCCATCTGCCACCTCTCTTACTATGACATAAGATTTAAGGTGCCATTTATTGGGCCAGTGTCGAGCACAAAGTGACATTTACCTTATCCCTAGAGAATTTTTAACATTTCAATACATGCATATGACTATGGAGTCAAAACATTAAATTTGTCTAGGGATATTGAGTACCTATCCCAAGAGTTTTTTGATATGTGTGTAAATGTCTATTCCTAATTATGTGGAAATATCGAATAAAATGACTTATGTGTTATTCCCGAGATCCAGTTATCTACATTCCAAATTCCATCCAAATCAGTCCTCTCTCACACACACACACACTTACGAACTTTCGTGTTTGTTATATTAGTAGGAATTACACTGAATATTTTCCCCACGACGTATCGTTGTTCTTCCGGGTCTTTGGCTAAATCCTGGAGCACGAGTCGGGTGCCGTAGGTGACGCCGATGGCATTGAGGGTGTACGTGAGCACCCAGTTGAAGCCGGTGCCGAGCCCCGTGAACAGCCCGCGCCGCCGCCCGTACTGCTCCGCCGGCTCCAATAACTTTTTGTACCTAAAATTAATAGAATTCTAAACATTTTCCTCAATGCCAAACTTTCAGTGTTCAATTCCCATTCTCAGATCATAGGTACGTTTCTGGTTTTTCAAAGTTTAGTCGAACCATTGGATTTCCGACCCATCGTAGAACGTTTTTACAGTAAGCATCATAACGAGTCAATGTGACATTTTTTGTGAAAAGGTTCCATAGTAGGCTACGATTCAATTGGTTCGACTGTACGCTAGTTTCACTACAATTAAGAAATAGAAACATATTTCCGTATAATATATATTACATATTCTTAATCCATGTAAAATAAATAAATAAATAAATAAATATTAGGGGACAATCTTACACAAATCGAACTAGTCCCAAACTAAGCAAAGCTTGTACTATGGGTACTAGACGACGATAAACATACTTATATAGATAAATAAATACTTAAATACATAGAAAACATCCATAGCTCAGGAACAAATATTCGTACTCATCACACAAATAAATGCCCTTACCGGGATTCGAACCCAGGACCTCTTGCTTCGTAGGCAGGGTAACTAACTACCAACTAGGCTAAAGGGCATTTTATTACGTTTACTTACTGTTTTCAGAATACCATAGGTTTGTAGGAGGTACCTTTAATACATTGAGGTATATTTAATGGCATGGCATGTCATAGCTCTTAAACGAGTGAACCGATTTGGTTGCGGTTTTTATTTGAAAGCAGGTTTCTTGGTGATGGTTCTTACTTTTTAGATATGTTTCATCGAAATTGGTTAAGCCGTTTCAAAGTTATCAGCTTATTTATTAGCTGCAGAAGGGATCTTAGTTGCATAATGGGAACTTACTTTATTTTCAAACATAATATGTACCTATCTATTCTACACAGGAGTGTCCTAATTGCGTTGGAGTTTTTAAATTTATATTTAGTTATTAGATTAGATTTACCTATCAATAGCTTTTGCCCGCGGCTTCGCTCGCGTGAGCCATAAATATTTCAGAGAAGCAAGCAATTAAGCAAGCAAGCTATTATGCAAGCAAGCATACAAGCTTGTAAGAAAGCATGCAAGGAAGCATGCAAGCAAGCATGCAAGCGACAATCCCAAAGGATTCTAGTCAGCGTGCAAGCAAGCGTGCAAGCAAGCATGCAAGCAAGCGTTCAAGCAAGCATGCAAGCAGGCATGCAAGCAAACACGCAAGCAAGTACGCAATCAAGCACGCAAGCAAGCATGCAAGCAAGCACGCAAGAAGCACGCAATCAAACACTCAAGCAAGCAAGCATGCAAGCAAGCACGCATGCAAGCAAGCCTGCAAGCAGCATGCAAGCAAGAAAGCATGAAAGCGAGAATCCAAGCAAGAATCCTAGCAGGATTCTAGCGAGCATCCAAGCAAGCATGCAATGCAAGCAAGCATTCAAGCAAGCATGCAAGCAAGCATGCAAGCAAGCATGCAAGCAAGTATGCAAGCAAGCATGCAAGCAAGCATGCAAGCAAGCATGCAAGCAAGCAAGTAAGCATGCAATCAAGCAAGCATCCAAGCAGGCATGCTAGCGAGCATGCAAGCAGGCACGCAGGCATGTAAGCGAGCATGCAGGCAGGCATGCTAGCAGGCATGGAAGCAGGCATGCAAGCAGGCATTGAAGCAAGCAAGCATGCATGTAAGCAAGGATGCATGGAAGCTTACCAAATTTCGTCTAAATCGGTTGAGCGGTTATTGATTCTCCATACAAAGTTTCACACCTCTTTAAAGGGTGATTTCCGGAATAAACCTATTCTAAGTCCTTTCCCGGGACTCAAACTATCTGTATACTAAATTTCATCTAAATCGGTTCAGCGGTTTAAGCGTGAAGAGGTAACAGGCAGACAGACAGACGTAGACAAACAGATAGACAGACAGATACACTTTCGAATTTATATTATTAGTATGGAATTAGTATGGATAGAGCTGTGAGCTGTAGTGGATCTCGCGAGTTTTATGAAATGGTTTTATGAAACGCACCTCTCTCGGCCCCTTTCTAATTATACCCCCAGCCCCTGTACCGCGCGGGCGAGGACAAATTTAAACGGTCTAGCTATAATAATCTACTCTTATAATTCTCTAGTGGCTTTTTTAACCTTTTCAACGTCAAGCTTAGCCAAACGTAAAGCTATGTACTTTGAAACTCATGTCCGAGAGCAATCAGCAATTGACCCTAAATTATTTAATTGGCAGGCAGGTCCCACCGAAATGATCTGTATTTTATTTGGAATGTTTATTTTATATTATATAGCTGCCGCCCGCGACTCCGTCTGCAAAGAATCCTTTTATCGTTATTTCGCGGGAACTATGCAATTTTCTGGGATAAAAAGTATCCTATATGTTAATCCAGGTTATAAACTATCTGTGTGCCAAATTTCATCAAAATCCGTCAAACCATTTTAGCGTGAAGAAATAACAAACATATACACTCACAAACTTTTGCCTTTATAATATACGAGGGGCGTTCAATATAAAGTGAGAATGAGATGCAAACTCTTTTAATATTACGAAATTAAATACTGGACGGTAAAGCTAATCTATCTAGCTGATTGCTATGAAAAAAAAAACTAACTGTCTTTTGTCTAAAAAAATATACGGTAATTTCTTTGCAATGCTATTGAGTACGTTAGCGAAAATGGAGAAAATTGAACTGCGCGCCGTTATCAAATAATTGTGTTTGAAAAATTTTTCTACGGACCAAGTCAATTTGGATTTGCGGGACACTTTAGGGTCTAATGCTCCTCCGTATTCGACAGTCGCACGTTGGTGCGCCGAATTTAGACGTGGAAGAACATCGACAATGGACAACCCCCGCTCCGGACGCCCTACTACAGCAGTAACTGAAGAAATTGTGAAAAAAGTCGAAAACTCAGTTTTGGCGGATCGTCGTGTCACGGTTCGTTTTATTGCTGAAAATGTAAAGATTTCAACGGGGAGCGTGCATAATATTTTACATGAACGCTTGGGTATGAAAAAGGTATCTGCGCGTTGGGTACCAAGAATGCTTACTGACACGCAAAAACAAACTAGACTAGAGATTTGTCAAGAAGCTTTGAACCTGATGCAGCAAGACCGGGAACTTTTTTTGGCGCGATTTATAACAATGGACGAAACATGGCTCCATCATTACGACCCAGAAACGAAACTGCAGTCTATGACATGGAAAAGGCCATCATCTCCAACTCCGAAGAAATTCAAGGTGAGCCCATCTGCCGGTAAGGTCATGGGCTCTGTTTTTTGGGATAGTAAAGGGGTATTAATGATTGAGTATCTCGAGCATGAAGCCACTATTACGGGCACATTATACGCCAAACAAATAGCAACATTGCGCAATGAGATCCGCGAAAAACGGCGAGGTAAACTCTCGAAAGTTGTGCTGTTCCACCAGGACAATGCCCCGGCACACAAGTCCGCCGTTGCAATGGGTGCAATTCGTGATGCTAGGTTGAATATCCTTAAGCATCCTCTGTATTCACCAGATCTCGCTCCCAGTGATTTCTACCTATTTCCGAGATTGAAACAATACCTGAGAGGCCAGAAATTTGAAGACGACGACGCGGTAGTCGCTGCAGTACAAGATTTTTTAAGTACTCAAGATGAGACCTTTTTTAAAAATGGAATTTTAAGTTTAGGAAAAAGATATACTTAGTGTATTATGCTAAAAGGTGACTATGTCGAAAAATAAAATGACATTTAGTAAAAGTTGTTTATAACATACTCATTCTCACTTTTTATTGAACGCCCCTAGTAAGTGTGACCTATTGCCCGCAACTCCGTCTGCAAAGAATTCGTTAATAGCTATCCCGCGGGAAGTACGCAATTTTCCGGGATAAAAAGTACCCTATGTGTTAATCCAGGGTGTCAGCTAGCTCCATACCAAATTTTATTAAAATCGCTCCAGCCGTTTAGACGTGAAGAAGTAACAAACATACACACTCACATACTCACAAACTTTCGCCTTTATAATATTAGTGTGATAGCTGCTGCCCGCGACTCCGTCTGCAAAGAATCCTTTTATCGTTATTTCGCGGGAACTATGCAATTTTCCGGGATAAAAAGTATCCTATATGTTAATCCAGGCTATAAACTATCTGTGTGGCAAATTCCATCAAAATCCGTCAAACCGTTTTAGCGTGAAGAAGTAACAAACATATACATTCACAAACTTTCGCCTTTATAATATTAGTGTGACCTGTTGCCCGCAACTCCGTCTGCAAAGAATTCGTTTATCGCTATCCCGCGGGAACTACGCAATTTTCCGGGATAAAAAGTACCCTATATGTTAATCCAGGGTGTCAGCTAGCTCCAAACCAAATTTTATTAAAATCGCTCCAGCCGTTTAGACGTGAAGAAGTAACAAACATACACACTCACACACTCACAAACTTTCACCTTTATAATATTAGTGTGATAAACACATAAACACAGCTCAGATGACAATAAACATGATATTGTCATTTGAACTCAGTCTAGCAAAATTGTGAGTGATAATGAATGATAAGGGGCATAAACCCAATCCTTAGGTAAATGGAATTAAGAGCACGAGATAATGCTTCATATTAGTCTCCCACTTGGACAAATAATTGTCTTCATACTGCCAGATGGGGAATATAAACTGACGATTCAGAATATTACGGAGTACCTACCTAGTACAGCAACGATTTTTAAAAATACACATTAAATGAACCGTGATTTTACTGCACTGCATAAAAAACTCCTTATCACATTCAGTCTACGCAACTGAGAAATCTACATAAGTAGAAAGTGTGTCCCATAAGTAGTACGATAAACGGAAATGGGAGATAGTTGGGCAGGTCATCTACCAAATATCAAAAAATGACCTCAGTAAAAGTCGCACCGCTATCCAGAAATTTACATTTTTCAGATTTTTTGAAAAATGTTGCACTAAGATTTTGAGTTGTGATATTCCGAAGAAATTATTTTTGCATTTATTTTTATTGAATAATCATTTTGAATAGTTGTGTTATCAGATACAAAAAAAAAAAACATTTTTGAATAACTATTACAGTTTTTTATTTATTTTTATTTAAATTTAAATTTTGCCTCTTCTCCTAAACTTTGGTAAACGAAATTCAGTTTTTTTTAGTACTGGCTTAACGAGATTTGTAGGGTACTAAATGCTTTGTATGGAGATTTTTTTTCCTGTAAATATCTTTTTGATAAG
Source organism: Archips crataeganus (assembly GCA_947859365.1). Classification (NCBI taxonomy): domain Eukaryota; kingdom Metazoa; phylum Arthropoda; class Insecta; order Lepidoptera; family Tortricidae; genus Archips; species Archips crataeganus. The sequence goes on along the minus strand of OX402045.1, from coordinate 16,309,755 downwards.
TTATTTATCATTTTTGAATGTCCATTAAATGGAAATGTTTTTAAACTAGTAAGCTAAACAGTGGTCATGTATTTTTTTACACTGGGATAGATCAAATCTTGATCAAAGATTAGGAGAAGAGGCAAAATTTAAATTTAAATAAAAATAAATAAAAAACTGCAATAGTTGTCCAAAAATGGTTTTTGGCATCTGGTAACACAACTATTCAAGGTTTTGTTTTTAAATAAAAAATCAACTCAAAATATTAGTGCGGGTATACATTTTTCAAAATTAAGAAAAAGCGAAAATTTTAGAAAACGGTGCGACCTTTACTGAGGTCATTTTTTGATATTTGGTAGATGACCTGCCCACCTATCTCCCATTTCCGTTTACCGTACAACTTACGGGACACCCTGTATGTTATAATCAAACCTGTGTATCTCCTTTTCTTCACCAGCAAACGCAACTATAGTTTTAACTGATTTGAATACTTCTTCGGCGTGCTTCCCGGCTTGACTGTACGACATCATTTCACGCACTGACGATTTTGATTGGTACTAGAATAATAAGGTTTTGTAAGAAAAAAAATACATTTTTACACAGGCTTTGTAGACTGTACTTGAATTTTTATCTAAACAACATAGCTAGGTATCATACCAAATTTCAAGTCAATGCGATCACTAGCAGTGGGAGAAATTCCACGTGCATGATTTGAAGACAACATACATAGGTACAGTCGAATGCATAAGTATCTATACAGCCATCGCGTGAAATATACTTAGGTACCTCTGTAAACATAAACCTTATGGTTAAGGGTAGAGAGCTGTATAGATATTTTTGACGCCTTGTTAACTGTACTAAATACGAGCATCGCAAGTTAAATAAGCTTGTAAAAAGTGACTGTAAGTACATAACATTATGTAAATTAGTTAAAAATTATTAAGTACATAATTTATCAAATACTCACATCAGATAATAATATTGAGGCTATTAATGAAAATGGTAGCACAGTGAGACATGCGAGCGTTAGCTCCCAACCAAGAGGAAACGATTGACAGATAGATATTATAGCTGTCCCTAATAAATTGGCGACTACTGCCAACTTGTCGCTCATTCCTTCTTTTAACTTCGTCATATTCCTAAAAAAAGTGAATTATATCGAAGTCATGTGAACAATAAAAAAATAACACTAGGCATCATATTCTTTTTAGGTAGGAATATTATTGTAAGTTTAGATACTCACTCAGACATTTTCGAAGCAAGATTGAAATCTGAATCAGTATCAAACCATTCCATGTCTTGCCCTAGGACTGCTTCAAGAAATCTTTTTCGTATTCGTGTTATCTAGAAACATAATGCTATTACATAAACAAGTTGATTTCAAATTAAACCGGAATATATTTCATTTGGTGGTCGGGTTAATTTGGCTGAATACCACTGTTAATGTTTTGTAGTTTTATTTTGTGATATTTTGTTGTCAATTGGCCGATGTTCAAAGTGTAGGTATACAGCGTCAAAGGGGTGACTACATTTTGAAGCAAAAATCGCAATGAAAAACCTCTATTATACTGATTCAATCAAACTAACATAACCATAAATTTGAATATTCCGGATTAATGGAAAAAAATGCTACTACCTATCATCAAATTATTTTACGAGCCTTACGATACTTAAAATGGTAATACTCGTACATTCTAGACTATTCTACGAAAGTTGGTCTAAGTTTGTAATTTTTTTTCTATCTTTGGAAAGTAGGTAGTTAACGGGCTACGGCAACGATAACGGATAATGACTTGCACAAAAGTTGGAAATGTAGCCCTAAGATATCACTTTAATCTAAATGTTTCTTTAATAACGCTAAGCACTTCGCTCAACAGTGCTGAGGCAGTCGTTGGATAATGTTCTAATCTTTATGTGCTAGATCTTCTTAGACGATTTCACAATAGGTATACATCTAACGGTCTATACTCTATAGTTTATGGTTGAGTGATACTTCGGTGTATCTACGTAGTTTGTGACTAAGTTTATAGCTAAGCCTCATTTAAACGGTTAGAATAATTGCTGCGATATAGCAATACAAATATTACTGGTACAATTATTTCTGAATCACTGGAACATCGACGGCAATATATTGCAACTTGCACGATACTTCTTGGGTCATATAAATGAGCCTTAGTCACAACTGTTGATCGTCTTCTGTCACCTTTATACTCCTTTCCTGATCCTCAAACTCACCCCTTCTTTCAGTTAGGCTATATCGTTTGATATCAAGGTATGACTACCTAATAAGGATCAGGTACTAAAAAGTTGAAAGCTTACCTGCAACCTACGCCTACAACATAATTTATGCGGCTGAGGCCATTAACTATTTACAGCTACAGCCTACAGCTCAGGTGGATGTAAACGTCGCAGGTAAAACGACGCGTTACAGGCACTTGATGTAAAATCTGCTAATTTAGAAAACAAACCTGTCTTAATGCGCTCCAGTTGATGCACGCCACCGAGACTACACAAAATATTAACGATATCGCTGTACTGACAAACATTCCAATAGCCATAGCGTTAGCATCTTCAATGAGAGCCGCCAAATTTTCTTCATGAGATGCATTTACACTAAAAATAAAAATGAGCGTTTATATTATGAGTCATATTACACGATGGAAGTGAAACTTAGGGCCGGATTTAGGGGAAGACATCCGGGGCCTGTAAAGCCCCGGGGCCTCCACAAGGCCAGACCTCTCATAATACAAAAAAACTAATTTCGACGGCTCAGTATCTTTTCAGTTATTTTTCAAACGTTTTTTTTTCTTAGGACCCTCCGCTCCTTCGGTGCCTCAAGGCTACTAAACCTCCAAATCCGGCCCAGTGAAAACTTGCAAAGAAAACACGTATTTTTTTGGTACGATATCTAATTTAAACAAGAAAATAAATGTTTTGTGTCATGGTCTAATGGGTGGAGATCTTATGTAAGTATACTAAACTCACAGCCGCCTTCCTCCACCAAAGGTTTCAGCTAAAGGCAAGTAGCTGGATAGTCGGTCCGTTTGTACGGTGCGTTGTACAAATGCAGTGCTGAGCTCCCCAAATTGAACAAGGTTGAAACACACGCCACCGCCACTTAGCAGGCCCACAAACACGCCGAAAAGAGTTGCACTGATCTCCAGCCAGGTAGCGTACCGAAACTATGGACATTGGGATACATTTTATTTTATCGGTAGTTTCAAACGGTTATTATTTTTAGATTTTTGTCTATAAGTAGTTGCATGTGCTTTATGGCGTATGATTTTTTTCGTGATGTTTAAATACTTATCAGACAAATTGCAAAAAATAATTCATATAACGTAATATATTATATTATTTATTTATATTTATTTCATATATGTATTTTGTCCGATGACAGTAAGTACGATTATAATAAATATGGTGAGATCTCCTTGATTAAAAATATTTCATATTCATTTTTCATAACTACATAGTATAAACCAAAGTCGCTTCCCGCTGTCTGTCTGTCCCTATGTATGCTTAGATCTTTAAAACTACGCAACGGATTTTGATGCGATTTTTTTTAATAGATAGAGTGATTCAAGAGAAAGGTTTATATGTATATACATGTATAATATAGTATTTAGTATCAGCATTGCACCCGTGCGAAGCCGGGGCGGGTCGCTAGTTTTTCATAATGTATAAAAACATAATTAGGTAATATCTCATAAATCTCGAATCAGACTTTAAGTGGTCGCTCGGTGCTTTCTTTTCCATCAACCGACAATAGCCCGCCTCATGGTTGGAGGCTTAAAGTGGTTTACATTTACACGGTCGCGTTTAGAGCTAAATAGATCAGTCATTAAAGGACTTATATCACGGGCTTAAAGTGGATTACACGGTCGCGATTAGAGCTAAATAGATCAGTCATTAAAGGACTAAGTATATATCACGAGTAATGATCGAAAAAATTACACGCTTGCTAATTGTGAAAGAAGGGGATAGATACTCGTAGCAGCTGTACATACAATTTGGAAGTAAGAAACATCCGCGGGGGCTTCGTTTTCTCTGAAACAATTATAAATATATATAGTTAGTCAAGTAACCACCTACTTCAATTTCGAAATAGGAAGACTGCAAAAAGTAATTAGCTGTTCAATAATTAAAAATTACCACCACGAAACTATAATTTTTTAAATTGTAAGAATAACCTGAAATTACATGGAAATCAAAAGAAAATAAAAAAATGCACAGTCAATATTGAGGATTTCAAACCAAAGCAAAATTCTGCTTGATTTTTTTTATTTTATATAACTTATCTATACAGTTTAAATACAATTTATAGGTATATATAATATCAATCAACTTCTATACTATATATATATTTATATAACTACCTGTAGAAAACAGAAATAAGGTAAAAACTTCGCACAAGAAATCGTTCTAACAGGCCGAATCTAAAAACACCCAGATCTTTTAAATTTTCGTTATATTTCTATAACCTAAAAAATAGACAACACCAAAGAAACCAAAAACTGCATATGCAAAAAAAAATCCAAAAGTAATTATATCGCATGTATACTGAACGGGACCTACGAGTATGTCCTAAGTAATCGCGGGTAAGGGCCAGTCCGAATTTTAAGACGTTCAAAGCAACGTACTTAACTACTTAGTACAAAATGACGGCAAAATATTTTTTAATGCTCCATTAAATATGGCAATGTTTACTGAATATAAAATATTAAACACGTGAAAAAGCACAATATCCACAGGGAATACCAATTCATCATTCACGAACATGTTATAGCTCATACTGGGTAACTAATTTTTATAACCACTATAAAAGTATCTCACTCCTTGCACACCTGGTGCTGTAATCGTACACATGAAGTGGATACTAGGTACTTTACTTACTTTTTGACTTCTTTTTTTAATCCCATTTTTTATTGATGGAACTGTAACTTGTGAACTGGTGGCCACCTCAAGGCGGATTGAAGCTTGCGGCTCGTACGCTGAATAGATCCGTTTTGGTTTAGACACCCACATATATAAAACCTTGTTTGAACTATGATTATCTTTTGCCAATCACTTATACCATCACGCATTTACAACCGTTTGTCAAGTACCTAATTGCATATCCAATGCGGATATATCTAACTGTCTATTATAATTCCGTAAGTAAACTGCTTTCAGAGATACTCGTAAATAGCTAGCCACATGTTTTAGTAAATGGTTAAGTAGTAGTAATTATTATTACTACATTCGATTTTTTTTATTGTAAGAGGGAGCCAAACGAGCAAGAGGGTTATCTGCTGGGAATTGATCACCACCGCCCATGAATATCAACAAATCAAGGAGTCACTGATCTGTTGCCGGCCTTTAAAGGAAGTGAATAACCCTTCTCTTGGAAGGTCCAATTTCATATTTTTTAATTTATTTTTATTATTATTTATCCCTTACTAGCTTTTGCCCACGACTCCGTCTGCGAAGAAAAAATAATTTCCCGGGAACTTTTCAATTTTCCGGGATAAAAACTATCCTATGTCCTTTCCCAGGACTCAAACTATTTCTACTTATAGACAGATAGACAAATATGTAGACACACTATCGAATTTATAATACATTTAGCATACTTCATATCGTAATTCCGTCTTTGCAACGTCTGTGTGAATATTTTTAATCAACTTCAAAAAAAGGAGGTGGTTCTGTGTTCGACTATAGGTGTGTATCTTTTTTTTTCTATGGATGTTCATCGATATCTCCGCCAATTGACAAGATTTCTTCTAAGGCTATAATTTAATTTAATTTGATTTGATTTGATTGATTGATTGATATAATTTGATTCGTTCTCTGTATTCTGTTTGGAAAGAGAAAGACGCTGATAGTTTTAAATTTTCACTAAGATTATTAATTAATTTATAACATTTTTTTAAGATGTGCTTATTCTGAAACTAGCTGGTGCCCGCGACTTCGTCCGCGCAGTAAAGCTTCTTCATTTCTTTCATTGAATAAAACAAAAATCCGGCAACGGCAACATCCAAAAATCCATCGTCTCATTATCATTGGTATTACTTAGTGAATATACTTAATAAATCCCGTTTATTCCCTATCCCGTGGGAATTTCAACAAATCTATCCTTTTTTGTTACTCGATATTGATAACGGCAAACAGGTAGACGCTTGAAATACTTACTCACGGAATATTTAGTTATACATTCACTTTAAAAATAAATTCTTAAATTAAAATAAAACAAATACTTAAGGGGGATCCCATACAAAAAACGTGATTTTTTTGCCGTTTTTGTAGATAATGGTACGGAACCCTTCGTGCGCGAGCCTGACTCGCACTTGGCCGGTTTCTTCAACATTTTGGCAAAAATAATCTAAATCTTTTACATACCCCTCGCAAGCTGCAGTTTGCCGATGCCTGCTTTAGTATAGCATTTATAATTATGGTTTTGTATGACTCGTAAGTTTTATGTCTTACTATATTAGTACAAAACATGTTAGGTATGTGGAGAATTAGGTAATGTAATACTTACTAGCTGACCCAGCAAACGTTGTTTTGCCATTATGAATTATAGCCTACGACCTATTCTCAGACCTACCGAATGTAGAGAAAAAAGTTTCATAAAAATCGGTCAAGCCGTTTCGGAGGAGTTCGGTAACAAACACCGTGACACGAGATTTTTATATATTAGAAGATGTTAGACATATTGTCACTATCAGAACTGCTAATGTCATGCATGATTCTTCATTAAACATTGGGTAAATAAAGTAATAATACTGGCAACACTAAGAAACGATAGAGATGGAGTGGGGATAACAGAGGATGAGGGCTTTACTCTGGTGTACGGATCATTCAGAAGAGAGTACAAGAAGAGGCAACACAACAACTCCATAATCTACCGGTCAGACGTAGGTGCAATAATAAATTTTCTTATGAACTACTTAGCTAAATGGGGTTAAAATTATTATTATTAATATTAATTAGCCTGGAGAAGTGTCCCACTGCTGGGCAAAGGCCTCCCCCATTTTCGCCATTCATCCCGATATTGAGCGGTGTCCTTCCAGTCTTTGAGGTACACGTCTAGGTCGTCCTGCCAACGCCTCCTGGGCCTACCTCGTCGCCGCCATCCATCCTGTGTTATCCAGTCCGTGGCCAACCTATCCCACCGATTTGGATCCATGTGGCTGGCGTGGCCTGCCCAGTCCCACTTAAGCTTGGCAGCCTTGGCACCCACATCGGTAATGCGTGTTTCGGATCCGATCAATGGGATTATAATTATTACTAGCTTTTGCCCGCGACTTCGTCCGCGTAGAATTCCAATTTGTGGTAATGCTTCTTCATCTCTTTCATTGTATAAAACAAAAAACCGGCAAAAGCAACATCCAGTTTCATCATCATCAGTATCAGTTACTGAATATTATAAATCCCGTTTATTCACTATCCCGTGGGAATTTCAACAAATTTGTTCTTATTCTATGCAAATTTTTGCTTATATTTATCCCGCGGGAATTTTGCATTTTCCCCGAGAAAAAGTAGTCTATGTCCTTAAAGGTGTAGCTTTCTACCGGTAAAAGAAGTTTTAAAATCAGCCCCGTAGTTGAATTCACTTAGTTTTTCCCGTGTGAATTGTAAATAATGGTTGGTGTAACTTCGTATTGGTGAAAGAAATTTTCAAATCAGCCCTCAAGTGATGTTCACTTCTTTCTATCCCACGGGAATTTTGCATTTTACCGAATAAACAGTAGGTAGCCTAGCCTATACCAACAAAGGATAGTGTAGCTTTCTATTGGTCATTTTTATTAAACTCAGCCCCGAAGTTAAATTTACTATTTTCTATACCGCGGGAATTTTGCATTTATCCGGAAAATAGCATCCTATGTTAATCAAGGACAGTGTATCTTTTCTATTGGTGAAAGACATTTTAAAATGAGCTCCGAAGTTGAATTTTTATTTCTATCCCTTGGGAATTTTGCATTTTTCCGGAAAAAAGTAGCATATGCCAATAAAGTATAGTGTAACTTTTTACTAGTAAAAGATTTTTTTTAAATCGGCTCGGAAGTTTCAGAGATTATCTATCCCACAGGAATTTCCAAAAATCCTGCAATCAGTTTTTTTGATGTTATGTATGACCTTTTACGTTTATACTGAATTTTAAAAGTTTAGTACTTAATTGTAGTTACGGAGATAGGATCCAGTTGATTTGAGTATATAAATCCTGATTTATCCTTATCCCGTGGATATTTTCAAAATTATTGAAATTAGCTTTATACCTGTTCTAATAGTCTACTTGCATGCCCAATTGAAACAGTTTAGTAATCTTCGTTATGGGGATAGGGTCACTCTCGATTGATGAAATATATACATCCCGTATATTCCTTATTCCGTGGGAATTCCGGAAAATTCTTTCTTATCGGATGCCTACGTCATACAAAGAACACATCCTCCAAGTTTCAGGTCTCTACATACAGCGGTTTAGGCTGTGCGTTAATCCGCCAGTCAGTCATTTAGGACTTCAGGACAAAGCATTTTATATGTATTTGCATTGCACCAAGCTTTTATGCGAGTTCAACAATGATGTTTGAATACTCAATTCGATTTTATTCGAAAAAGGTTGAACTCACATAAAAGCTTCATCATCATCATCATCATTTCAGCCGTAGGACGTCCACTGCTGGACATAGGCCTCCCTCATTGACGCCCAATCATTACGGTTGGAAGCGACTTGCATCCACCCTGAACCTGCGGCCTTCACTAAAACGTCCGTCCATCTCGTTGGTGGACGTTCCACGCTGCGCTTGTAAAAGCAAAAGCTTGGTGAAATGCAAATACTTATACATATAATTAGTTATTATCAGAGATCAGATCAGGAACTGGTTGACAAACGTAGACAAATGGTTTGCAAAATTTGAAGTTTCGTTTCGTTTACATTGTGTCAAAATAAAAAGTAATTTAAATCAAAAGCACTAAGGAGTATTGATATCAACTTCGAAGCAAATCACCCCCAAAATAACTTTCTACTCCTTTTTAACCCCGTCAAGGGATGAATTTCAATAAAATACGAAACACGTCTTCCATCAATTTTGTTATAGAATGTTTATACAAAATTTGAAGTAGATTGGACCAAGGAATCACGTTGTCCCATACAAACTTTGCCCCCCTTTTTTACCCCCTTAGGAGTAGAACTACGAAAAATCCTTTCTTATGGGATGCCTACGTCATACAAAGAACACACCCTCCAAGTTTCAGGTCTCTACGATCAGCGGTTTAGGCTGTGCGTTGATCCGTCAGTCAGTCAGGACAAAGGATTTTATATGTATAGATAGATTAGTGAAAGAATTTTTAAAATCAAGCCTGAAGCCTGGATTCACTTATTTCTATCCCACCGACAAAAACCAACAAAGTTTAGACATTTTCCCACCCTACGGGAATTTAGAAAAATAATTTCTCTAGTAATGTCAAGCCTCCAGCACCAGTTGCCCAGGCTGTGCGCCGTCTGTCAGTCAGTCACGGTATATAATTAGGTATATGTTCGTGTAAAGAACCCTTTGATAGCTGGAGACAACTGGTCCTAGTCAGTCCTAGATTTCTTTTAGGATAGGCCCAGGGTCCTTGGCATTGTACTCTCTCAATATGAGGAAAGCCTTGAAGGACCTTGGTCTGCTCTCAGGCGCCTGCTGCTGATATTTAAACAGAGTCCACAATGATATTTACACACAATAATGTTCAAATGTAGTATCCCGATGACCTAAATAATATCACCAAAAAAACTAGTACTTTGGTTAAAAGAACAGTACACACCAAAAACACGTCTGATCCGTACGTTCGTTTACCTCGAACTCTCTTGACAGCACTTCTGCCGCCTACCGACCGTAGTATTGAAACCTACCCTCATATTAAAATATTACAATGCCCGCACAGTATAGATTAAACGACGATAACTTTAATCATTGTGACCCAATTTTGATGAAACAAAGCTTATATGTTGCTCCAATTTAAGCTTGATCTATCTGCCAAAACCGCAAGAAAATCCGTTCAGTAGTTCCGGAGATTAGCGATTACATACAGACAGACAGAGCTCTACTTTTACTGTTTTACTATAGTATAGATAGAAGATAGATGACATAACTCCAAAACTACAACACAATAGATCCATTACTTTTGTCTAGTCTCTATTAAAAAAAGTGATGACGTAAATCTGACGTTGAGGTTGTTGTCAAATTTAAAATTATTACAGTTATTTTTTCTGGCGAAAAAGGCAAAGGGAACATATCTATTCTGTGGTAGTATTGGTAAATTCAGATATTTTTTTAAATTCTTGTATTTTTTTAAATATGGAGAAATAAATTATAATAAAAGTTTTTCCGTGTTTAGGAGGCAAAACTATTTCGATTCCTGCAGTAATTTTCAGGTATTAAAAAAATAAAAAAATGTCATTTCGTAAACTGGATCTGAGGAAGAAGACCACAGATGAACAAAGGAACTACTCAACGGGTCAAACCTTGCAAGTTAAATTTTACCCACTTTGCGGTATCCGATTGAGCTAAAATTTTGCATACGTAAATTGGATGACAATGCAATATTATTACGACATGAAGCTGATCTGATGATGGAGCTGGAAGGTGGCCATAGAAACTCTGCAATAAAACGATACGAAAACATCGTGTTTGGACTCGTTTGATTCGTATTGACGAGTACTTTGATTCTTGATGATAACCAGGGTTTGACGATGGAGCTGGAAAATTACCATAAGAACTCCGTAATAAAACGACATAACCCCATCAAGTTTGGTCTCGTTTGACTCGTCTTGATGAGTACTTTGGTAACCAGGGTCAAGTACAGTCAGCAAAAAAAACTTGTATTAAAAATATAATTTTTAAGAAACTTATTTCGAAGTCAAACGATTTTATCCTACTCATCTATTTATACAAATACGACTAAAAAGCAAAAAATAAAATTATTTTTAAATAAATATAAAACCGTCTTCAAATAAAAACAAACTCTAAAAAGCTAAAAAAAATAAATTTAACCGACTACAAACAAAAAGCATGAAAATATCTTTCCTCTAATCTGTTTGGCGTGCCATGGGGGAGGCCTATGTCCAGTAGTGGACGTCTTTCGGCTGAATGATGACGATGAATCTGTTTGAAGTCGGTGACTCAGTATGGGCCAGCAGGAGTGCACCTAGTCATTGTCATCGAACTACTTACTATCTATTGGGTTTCTATCACTCCTGCTGGCTCGTGCTGAGTCATCGACTTCAAACAGATTCATCGTAATCATTCAGCCGAAAGTCGTCCTCTGCTGAACATAGGCCTCCCCCAAGGCACGCCAAACAGATTAGAGGAACGATATTTTCATGCTTTTTGTTTGTAGTCGGTTCAATTTTTTTTTTGCTTTATAGGTAGTTCGTTTTTATTTGAAGGCGGTTTTGTTTTTTATTTAATTTATCTTGCTACTCTGTTAACAAGCGGTTTGTAGCGGAGCAGTAAGGTAAGTTTTAGATTTTATTGTTTTTTTTTTTTAACATGTTGCGGCTAAAAATCCATAGGACCATGGGACTTATAGTACAGAATCCCTTATACGTGTTGAGTTGACTTGCACCTTTCAAGTAAAATTATTTTTTTATGAAGTAAAATACCTATGTTAACTAAAGTAACGTTATTAGTTTGGGACTAGGCCAATTGGTGTCAATTGTCTCATAATTTACTATTATTATTATTTTGCTACGTCTCTTTTTGCGAATCAGGTGTGAAGACCGCTTTTAATCAGAGATTTGATGAGGGATCTTGCTTTTAATCGGGCAGGTATCGTCGTAATTACGCCTGGAGGTTGTAAATGGTTGTGAATATACATGACAAGCAAAAATGATCATCCTTCAATCATTGTAAGTTGGTATTAAGCCAAATACTGGCAGTTGCGTCGAGGCTAGCACGCGTAACGCTACGAAGAATCCAATTTGAAAATTTCGTTAGAGGGAACTAGACGTACATACTAGAAGGTGAGCGTCTGCAAGGTTTGGTTCTATTTAATTTAATTTTACATCTCACTGATAAATTTGTTCATGGATTTCAAATTTACTTTAAGAATCGACGTTGGAGTTTATAGTTCTATCATTGAGAGTAGTGTAAGTCAGACAGGATTAAGGTTTAGTTCTGCTATCAATCGGCCCTTTTAAAAATAAAGGTCGTTGTAGGTGAATTATTATACTTCCTTTAAAGGCTGGCAGCAGATCAGTGACTCTACTTGAATGGTTGATATTTATGGGCGGTGGTGACCATTTCCCATCAGATGTCCCGCTTGCTCGTTTGGCTCCCTCCCATAATAGAAAAAATGTTTAAATTCGACGCTTGTGATATTACATTTCGCTTGAAATAAATTGTAACCTTTTCTTGAGTAAAATTTTATGTGATTACGGTACAGTCGTCATCATAAATTTCGGGGCTGTCTAGGAGTTCAAAAATATCTGAACTCGCGCCATAACACAATTGACAAAGAGGTCGTGTTCAGATATTTAAGAATTGAATTTTGTGATTCTCAAGTCTCATGAATTTCTGTCTCCTTGCTTTTTCATACCACTTAATTGCAGGTCCATTATTTTTAAAGTTAAGGGTCACGGTCCATAGCATACTTAGGCTTAGGGCCGGCGCTCACTGACGGCATGGCGCGGCATGGCACGGCAAAGGATTTTATTACTATCAAGTTATTTTGAATCTTATTTCAATGAGTTACTTTATTTAGATACCACGATGCCGCGACGTGCCGAGGGATGCTGCGGTAAAATTCATGTGTAACCTGCCGTGCCATGCCGTGCCATGCCGTCAGTGAGCGCCGGCCAAGCGTCAACTAGTTGTTGTTGGATGCTCGAGAGACTTTAAAAATATCATCTTGTCTCTTATTCTGTATTTTTGAGGTATCTCTCTCTATTAATGCCACTGTATGTACTAAGTAGCGCGTTCCAAGATTGATTTTTTTACCCGTGAGCTTGATGCGAGTTTTGTTACATTGCTCTATTGCTTATAGGCCGATAGCCCCGCGGGCCAGCGATGTGAAGCCCAATTTAGACCTGCAAGAAAAATCGTGCAAGTTGCACTACATTGCGGAACTTGATTAAACACTTTAAACTCGTTCGCTTTACGGCCGCGCAATGTAACGTAACTTGCACGATTCGATTTTATCTTATCGGTATTTACAAGGCGATTTCAAATACACATTGCAGTATACAGTATATAGTATGCCAGTAATGTTTTGTGTGTGAATTACCTAATATTAATTGGCCAAAGCAGTCCTAAGAATTGTTTAATTCACCTAAAATATGGTAGGTATGGCGCCTACAAAGAAAGGGGGGTTCGGGGGCGGAACCCCCCGCAATAAAAAACACCTTCAAACCACCCCCTGTTTAACCTAGTTAGGTTCGTTAGTTATCTTACGTGCCTCAGAGTGGAAATAGAAGGCTCGCTTTTGAAGGGGGTTCGGGGGGTGGAGCCCCCCTCAATAAAAATACTCTTAAACCACCTCCCGTTTAACCTGGTTTGATTCGTCAGTTATCTTGCGTCCCTCAGAGTGGAAATAGAAACCTCGGTACCGGTAGAGGGGATTGGGGGGCGGAGCTCCCGTAATTAAAAATACCTTCAAATCACTTCCCGTTTAACCTGATTAGGTTAGTTAGCTGTCTTGCGTCCCTCAGGGTGAAAATAAAAGCCTCGCTCTTGGAGGGGAGGGGGGCTCGGGGGCAGAGCCCCCCGCAATAAAAAGATCTGTTAAACCATCTACCGTTTCACTTGGTTAAATTCGTCAGTTTATCTTGCGTCCCTCAGAGTAGTAATAGAAGCCTCGCTACTGGAACGGGGGGCTCGGGGGGCAGAGCTACCCGCATTAAAAAAATACCTTCAAACCATCCCGTTTAACCTGGTTAAGTTCGTTAGTTACCTTGCGATCCTCAGAGCGTAAACAGAAGCGGGGCTTCGTTTACTAGCTACGCCTACACATCTTTTTTATACCAATACAACTAAAAAGCCAAAAATAAAAATTTTTAAATAAAAAATAGAACCGCCTTCGAAAACACCCAAAAAAATATTAAATAAAAATTTAACCGACTATAATGAGCATTATAATATCTTTCTACTAATCTGTTTGAAGTCGGGCCTCAGCTCGAGCCAGCAAGAGTGGACCTAGTAATTAAATTAATAAATAAATATCCCGGGACAATTCACACCAATCGACCAAGTCTCAAAGTAAGCAAAGCTTGTGTTATGGGTACTAGGCAACGAATAAACATACTTATATAGATAGATACATACTTAAATACATATTAAACACCCAAGACCCGAGCTCAAACATTCGTGTTTTTCATACAAATATCTGCCCCGACGCGGGAACCGAACCTGGGAACTCAAACTTTATAGTAGTAATTTAACTTACCTACCTATTATCCCTAATATATTTACTATCCGTTGGGCTTCTACCACTCCTGCTAGCTCGTGCTGAGGCCCGACTTCAAACAGATTAGTAGAAAGATATTATAATGCTCATTATAGTCGGTTAAATTTTTATTTAATATTTTTTTGGGTGTTTTCGAAGGCGGTTCTATTTTTTATTTAAATTTTTTATTTTTGGCTTTTTAGTTGTATTGATATAAAAAAGATGTGTAGGCGTAGCCAGTAAACGAAGTCCCGCTTCTGTTTACGCTCTGAGGATCGCAAGGTAACTAACGAACTTAACCAGGTTAAACGGGAGTGGTTTGAAGGTATTTTTTTAATGCGGGTAGCTCTGCCCCCCGAGCCCCCCGTTCCAGTAGCGAGGCTTCTATTACTACTCTGAGGGACGCAAGATAAACTGACGAATTTAACCAAGTAAAACGGTAGATGGTTTAACAGATCTTTTTATTGCGGGGGGCTCTGCCCCCGAGCCCCCCTCCCCTCCAAGAGTGGGGCTTTTATTTTCACCCTGAGGGACGCAAGACAGCTAACTAACCTAATCAGGTTAAACGGGAAGTGATTTGAAGGTATTTTTAATTACGGGAGCTCCGCCCCCCAAGCCCCTCTACCGGTACCGAGGTTTCTATTTCCACTCTGAGGGACGCAAGATAACTAACGAACCTAACTAGGTTAAACAGGGGGTGGTTTGAAGGTGTTTTTTATTGCGGGGGGTTCCGCCCCCGAACCCCCCTTTCTTTGTAGACGCCATACCTACCATAGTTTAGGTGAATTAAACAATTCTTAGGACTGCTTTGCCCAATTAATATTAGGAATATTAGGTTGTAGGTAATTCGATGTTCTTGTTATCAATATAAGGACGAAGAAATATGCTTTAGGACTTTCAACAGTATGCCAAACATTCTGGCCAGAAAATTTTAGAACAATCAACTTTATGCGATACAACAGGCACTCTTTGCTGACTGTACTTTTTGCCCCTTGTTACCAAAGTACTCGTCAAGACGAATCAAACGAGCCCAAACTTGATAAGGTCGTATCGTTTTATTACAGAGTTTCTATGGCCACCTTCCAGCTCCATCATCAGATTAGCTCCATTAAATTTGCAGGATTTGACCCGTTGAGGAGTTCCGTTGGCCAATGGCCATGTGCTGTCTTCTTCATCAGGTTCAGTTTACCAAATTATATTTTCTGAATGCAAATACTTCATTTGATGCTAAAAACGCTAAAATCACCATAGGTTTGCCTATAAAATTTGAAGGTTGCCCTCGATTTCTCTAGGATCCCATAATAAGATCTTGATTTGGTGCCAATGGGACCACATCAGGAAGATACTCTTTCAAAGAAAACAAAAAAATTGAGAATCGGTTCACAATTGAGGGAGTAATCGCGTAACAAACATACAGACGAATTGAGAACCTCCTTTTTTTTGAAGTCGGTTAAAAAAACATACAGACGAGTTGAGAATCTTCTTTTTTACACGACTACGGCAAAGCCAAAAGGAAGTGTAATGATTGAAGTCTGTTAAAAATATTATCATTATAGCAATTGGGATGCACCAAAAAAAATAACCTATAGTTTTTACATTTTATTTGGAAAGAATAGGATATTTTAAGATACCATTTTCATCGATTTTGAATTTGGTTGAGTATTTAATTTTTTATAATTTTTTTAAGAAATACGTTGGATGACGTCACAGTGAGAGAGCCACGTTCCATTACCTAGAAAAATTCAAGTCGTACATAACATAATCTGTGGCACTGCTGAGGCGCTACTACGAAATTCGAAAATCGAAGTTCGTATCGTATTATCCCTCTCACTCTCGTGTCAAATCATATTAGCGTGAGCGGGACTGCACAATACGAAGTTCGAATTATGCACTTCGTGGTAGGGCCTCTGATTTGTCTTGTCACTGTCAATAATAAGTACAAGTACGGCTTAGGGTCCTAAATGAACCATGACAAAATATAGTTTTATTTATTTCTCTTCTTTTAGCTTCAATTATTCCTGTTTGTTAAATAAATGGTGTGATAGTAAATAGATATTTTTTATTAAAATCTGATATTTAAATTTTTTTATATTTACTTATAACGTAGTAATTTAATAATTAAATTTGTAAAAATACATTGGAAATACTCGTATACATTTCGGACTTTACGATAAATGACAACTGTTTAAAGCCAGGTGCGCATCATGTGATTAAAGTTCTGTCTTTGTCACTCTTTGCTGTTATAAGCAGGACAGCAACATTTCAAACTGTCAATTTGCTTTAGAGTGTAGACCTGCTTTATACCTTCCTTTGTGACGATTCACTGCAGGGGTCAAATGAAGGTCATCACTTAAATTTTCTTTATTTAATTCATTTTATCATATTTTTGGAATCTGATTTCTGAGAACGCTTCACAAAGCCTATTTCTCCAAACGGTTTTCGATTTATTATACGTTGTCAAAAATTGGGACATCCCAATTGCCATTTTTGAAGACGCGTGTTTTTTTTAAAAATTAGACAATAATGGCATTGCAATAAGAACTATAGGTACGGCAAGATTCATTATTATTATTATTTTATTACATTCTAAAACTAATTCAATGGACGGAAATAAAATTTCGACGATATAAGTATCACAATCTTTATTTAATCTCATAGGTAGGTAGCTAACCAGTAATGAACGTGGCTCTGAAGTTAGTTATATGTGCGTAATACATAATTATTACAATTTTATGACGGACTTTCTCCATTTTTATGACTAAGTACTCAAAAAGCTTGTAAATTCCATTGCAAAACCAATTCAAGTTTACGAACCACAAGTATATCCATCGTTTGTCCAAATGACTGACATGCAACCAACGAGCCAGAGATGAGAGAAGAATCTTCAAATCAATAATTTTCACCAGTAAGATGGAAACATGGATATAATTCTTTGTCATGTCGATTGCATGTTAATTTCACGAATTATTATGGAGATTTAAAAAATTTAATACTATTTATTACTTACTAGTTAAATCATTTAGCCTTACTTTACGTATAAAACAGAGTCAAGTTTATGGAATTAAACAAAAAAAAAATTGTCTAATTCAACTTTGTCTGGTGAGCCCTATGAACCTCCTCAAAAATAATGCTAAAAGGTTCGAGTCTTCACAGTCCAAGAATGATCGTCAATGCTGCCTTACGCAAGTTGTTGTCCTTTTCCCATGCGGTAGTAGAAACCTTTAATTTTGATCAGCTCTTGATGTGTGCCCCTTTCAATTATTTTACCTGAACAGAAGATTGAAACTGTTAAATAACTGTTGTTATCATTTTTTTATGACATTTGATAACATATAGGTGGTTCGTAGTAAGTGAGAGTATCCAGGTTCATTATTATACCTTTATCCACTACGCAGATGACATCAGCGTCTTTGATAGTTGAGAGCCGGTGGGCGATTGTGATACACGTACGTCCTTGCGCAGCTTTTTCCAGTGCTTCGGTTACCGCCTAAAGAAAAAATTTAGAATATTAGTATTAAGATCATATTTGTATTTTTCTAGACTAAGCTCGCTGACGAAGCTAATGCTCGACGTCTAGCTCGCGTTGAACCGCTTTTTGCATCGAGCACAGACGTAGCTTAATCGAGCAGCAGCAGTCGAGGCGAGCGGATGAGCGCGCGCGCGATGCACACGCGCTGCTTCTGTCCGCCCGATAGTTGCGCGCCGCTCGAGCCCAGGTTCGTGTTGTAGATCTGACGATATAGTATAGTTTACCCGCTCGCTGTTGGCGTCGAGCGCGGAGGTAGCTTCGTCGAGCAGCAGCAGCCGTGGCGAGCGGATGAGCGCGCGCGCGATGCACACGCGCTGCTTCTGTCCGCCCGATAGTTGCGCGCCGCTCGAGCCCAGGTTCGTGTCGTAGCCCTGACGATATAGTATAGTTTACCCGCTCGCTGTTGGCGTCGAGCGCGGAGGTAGCTTCGTCGAGCAGCAGCAGCCGCGGCGAGCGGATGAGCGCGCGCGCGATGCACACGCGCTGCTTCTGTCCGCCCGATAGTTGTGCGCCGCTCGAGCCCAGGTTCGTGTCGTAGCCCTGACGATATAGTATAGTTTACCCGCTCGCTGTTGGCGTCGAGCGCGGAGGTAGCTTCGTCGAGCAGCAGCAGCCGCGGCGAGCGGATGAGCGCGCGCGCGATGCACACGCGCTGCTTCTGTCCGCCCGATAGTTGTGCGCCGCTCGAGCCCAGGTTCGTGTCGTAGGCCTGACGATATAGTATAGTTTACCCGCTCGCTGTTGGCGTCGAGCGCGGAGGTAGCTTCGTCGAGCAGCAGCAGCCGCGGCGAGCGGATGAGCGCGCGCGCGATGCACACGCGCTGCTTCTGTCCGCCCGATAGTTGCGCGCCGCTCGAGCCCAGGTTCGTGTCGTAACCCTAGAATTAAAAAAAAATCTTATACTCATCAATTTATAATTTAAAAGTAACTTTTACAACATTCAGTAACCGATTCGTTGTCATTATTGTGTGCATCATATTTAGCCGAGCTAACCTGAGGCAAGGATACGATGAAGTTGTGAATGTTGGCAGCTTTAGCTACGGCAACGACTTCAGCCATTGCGATGCGGCGACCGTTGTCTCCATACGCGATGTTCTCGCCTAGCGTGCGGTCGAACAGAACAGGTTCTTGCTGCACGACGCCAAGCTGTTTGCGAAGCCGCGGCAGCGTCAGCGTTCTTCGGATATCTCGCCCGTCTAATTCCTGATAGTAAAATATGAACCATAAGATAATTCTCAATCTGATTAAACTCATGTAAGTGATCAGTGATCCCAAGTGAAAAAATACATAACAAAAATACATAGCGTGATAATATAGTCATTTATTCCGTAGTCAAGTGTATGATTGAATTTATAGGGTCGATGATCCTTACGATGCTGCCAGTGTCCGGGTCATAGAACCGCTGCAGTAGCTGCAGCACCGTGGACTTGCCGCAGCCCGAGGCGCCCACCAGCGCCACTGTCTTGCCAGCCTCCACCTTCAAGTCCAAACCGCGAAGTACCTTCTGATGCTTACGAGTTGGATAGCTGAACTCGACTTCCTTTATACTGAAGTTACCAGTTGCGGACTGAAAACAAGTAAGTAAATTGAATAAAATGTTAAAGTTACCTATTCATAATTTTCTTTGTCCGGTAAATAACTGACCCTGATTGTAAAGTAGGTTTCTGCTCTTATCCCCTGAGGGGACAGCTGTTCGTGAGATGAATGCGAGTCTCTTTATCCTAATCATGCCTACTTGTATAAAACTACCACCAAAAAAATATTCAGGTAAAATTTCGTTTAAAATTGATGTGACGTGATCTGATTCATCTGCAGAAGCGCCCGAAAGACGTATTTTTTATGCTTACCCATTGTGGTGTATCCTTGACTCCAGGCTCGGTGATGACGCAGGGTTGCCGATTGATGACAGATAGGATCCTCGCGCCGCAGTCCTTGGCTGCGTTAAAGCTGGGCGCGTATACTAGCGCCTGACCCAACATGTAGGCGCCGTACATTACCGACTCTGTCACCCTGGAATGGAGAACATGCAAAGGTAATAAAATAACCATATTAACTACTTAGGTATTTTATAATTACCTACTAACTACGAAAGGTGAAGTTGTTTTCTTAACTATTCAGCTGTTATATAGGTTATGACAAATTTTACCATTTTACCAAGAGAATAAAAATATCAACAATGTGTTTGCCTAACTACCTAGTACCCATACGTAGGTTAGCTTAGTTTACTTTGGGACTAGGTCAATTGGTGTGAACTGTCCCGTGATATATATTTATTTATTATTTATTTATTATTCAATAAAATTCTATTTAGAGGTTGACCGGCAAAAAGTTGTAATTTTAGTTACAACTTTAGTTTAAACTCTAGCTTCCTAACTCTAAGATTTGTTGACGGTACACTGGAGTGTTACTGCCCCGTATTTCAGAATAAATTACAGAGGGTTTAATTATTCATTCATGAATCATTAAGAAATCAACTGTATGAATTTCGAGTGATTAAACTTTCTCTGAACTCAATAATCTGTTCTAATTTAGAAGAAATAAATTATAAAGAGCTTCTTACAAAAATACGGTGGAATATGGGAGTCCTTCGTTGGCGACCAACGTGGCGCCGTAGACGGTGCAGCTGACGAATGCGATGAAGGGCACGTACACTCCCAGCCCCAGCACCAGCCCACGCCACCTGGTCTTCTTTGTGATGGCAGCGCATGACGTCTCGAGGGATTCCTCGAACTTGTTCATAAAGTTCAGCTCAACTCCTGTGATGATACGAAAACATTTGAGCAATAGATTGTGCACCTACCAGAACCGGCGCTCTTGCTCAATACAACAAACTACTTCCCACCACTATTCTTAGGATGTAGTTATTCTATTCTCTATGGCAGTTGACACTCTAAAATATACTCTACAACTGCAATAGCATCGGCAGGGGGTCGGCAGGTAGATGAATATTGCGGTTATCAAACGCATGTACGGGTCTGATACGTAGTAAATATAGTATTCACTGCCAAAGTTGTGTGTGCTATTTGTGGCTTTTTGCCTTGCTCGCACATCGTTTAGCTACCGTGCACAGACAGCTGCTGTAATTATTTATTTATTCGTTTCATATTAGGACGTGACACCAAAGTCAATTTTTAAGACAAGACCTTGGACAAGACAGCACGGGCTGAATGCCAATTGTCAATTTTTCACATCGCAATTTGTAAATCTTATAAAGATAAACAAAACTTTCGGGATATGTTTTCAATAGCGGTCTTATTAAACATTATACACCACCACGACCAGACGACCAGATGGCCTAGTGGTTAGAGAACCTGACTACTAAGCTTGAGGTCCCGGGTTCGATTCCCGTGTCGGGGCAGATATTTGTATGAAAAATACGAATGTTTGTTCTCGGGTCTTGGGTGTTTAATATGTATCTAAGTATGTATTTCTGAGCCGTAGCACGGGCTCTCATCGTGCCAGACTATTGGCTTCAGGTACGAAGGAAGCCGGCTGCTGGTTGCACGCCTTTCCATCAGCCAACACTGGTACTTTTCTAGAGCCCGACACTCTCAGAATTTCCATCTGCCTGCGACTTGGAGTAGCAGTTTGCGCACCGCATAAATGCCTCTGCGGCTTTGAGGTCGACGCGCTGGGACACCACGGCCTTTCGTGCCAGAAGAGCGCGGGCCGCTTCTCTAGACACTCTGCTCTCAATGACATTATCCGTCGCTCTCTTGCCACCGTCAATGTGCCTGCGTTACTGGAGCCATCGGGCATCGCCAGGGATGATGGCAAGAGACCAGACGGAATGTCATTGATTCCGTGGAAATTGGGTCGTGTGCTAGTGTGGGACGCTACTTGTGTAGACACACTGGCTCCGTCCCACATCCGCGGAACAGCAAATCAAGCTGGTGCAGCAGCAGAAGCGGCAGAAAAGCTTAAGAAAAATAAATACAAAGGTCTTGGCTCTGAATACAACTTTGTTCCATTCGGGGTTGAGACCTTTGGTCCGTGGGGCTCCAGCGCAAAAAGTCTTTACAAAGATATTTGTAAACGGCTTTGTGACACTACAGGAGACCAAAGAGCTGGCAGCTACCTTGCACAACGTATCAGCATTGCTATACAGCGAGGTATTGCTGCCAGTGTCTTTGGGTCCATGCCGCGGGGGGAACCTTTTGTTAATTTTATTTAGTTTTAGTTTAAGTTAGTTTTATTTTATTTTATTTATAGTCATAGTATTAATTTATTATTATTATTTTTTCTTAATATTTGTATGTGTTTAATAATAATAAATATTTTTTAGTATGTATCTATCTATATAAGTATGTTTATCCGTTGCTTAGTACCCATAACACAAGCTTTGCTTAGCTTACTTTGGGACTAGGTCAATTGGTGTGAAATGTCCCGTGATATTTATTTATTTATTTATTTATTATAAAGTTTTAATTGCATAGCTTTAATATAATATAATATTTACCAAATTCCCTCAAGTCCTCTCATTGTGAGAGGAGGTCTGTGCAGCTGCAGTCGGTGAGTCTGCAGTGGGACGTATATAGGCTGGGATGATGATGATGATGAATATTTACCTGACTCCGAAGATGTTTATTGGGTGACATGCTGACGGTACTTTTGGGACCTAATTATGCGTGCTTCCACGTCTGAGTCTAACGGGGTACTGAATAACCAATAAAAATGACATTTATGCGTGTGTGATGTCCGTATTCTAAATTTGCGCATGTGTGTAAATGCGGTGGTAGGGCGCATCATTTTAAATTAGACAAGCTCTACTGTCGGACATGCAATAGCCATCCGAATACCATTGTCTATATGTATATATACTTAGTTGGGCTCAGTGTAGCTGGTGTCACAATTTGCAACCAAATGATTCCGACCGGATTTAAAATTAAATAAAAGTATTACTTGTTCAACTTTGCAAGTTGATTTTGAGTTGGATTGTGGGAATATAGACCAAAAAATTGATATGCTTAATTTTTATTGTGTAGCATTGGCTGGCACTCTTCTAGGCATTCTTCGTTGTTTTTTGATGTAAAAAGCGTGGACGTAGCACCAATTTCGATCATCTTTTATTCGTTTATTTTTCGACAATAGTATCTGTTACGTTTCGAGTGTCGATAATATATGTATGTAATTAATTTGATTTCTAGGTCACCGTGGAACCTTGTACTCATAGAGACATTTTCGTCATTAGGTAAACATTGTCAAAGATAAATTTTTTGGCTATGACAAGGTTCTCTGGTCATCAGTCAAATCAAATTAAAATAGTAGACTGTTTGTGATAGGTCTCTAAATCTCCTACCTAGACTCTGGACGGTTCTGATGCTGACTACAGCCTCGGTGGCGATGGAGGTGGCAGATTCCATTGCATCGCGCTCGTCTTGCTGCGCCTTCTGCGACACTATGCCCTCGAACCAGATACTCCCCACCATCTATTTAATAAAAAAATAGATAAATTAAAATCTTAAAAGCCTATTGGTATGACGGAAGTACAGAGAGAAAACAGCAGTAGAAACAGTCGGTATGATTAATATTGTATCAACAAACAGTATGAATTCGATGTTGTTGTATACTCACGATTGGTAAGAACGCGGTTCCAACTAGAGTCAGTTTCCAGTCGTAGCAGATGGCTAATACGAAGCCGATGAAGACGGAGCTGACTCCCTGCAGGATGAGGCCGATGCGCAGCCCCGTGGCGCCCTGCACCTCGGCCGCGTCGCCGCTCAGCCGCGCGCAGATCGCGCCCACCGTGTTGCTCTCGCGGTCGAAGTAACCTATCTCCTGAGACAGAAAGCTCGATTATAATCAGGCAAGTACTTTGTAACATTCATTACAATTCCACATCGGCAACTACGGGTAAGATGGCGGCTGCGCTCTAGAAACGTAAGAAAAACCGGCCCATCGGACACGTAGTTTCCTGTCACATATATTAAAGGAACGAGCTACAGTTACGAGTAGCATGAAGTTTCAACAAACACAGAGTATCGTTTTAAACAATTTTTTCTCGCAATTTGGCTCATTCTTATTATTTCAATATATGTATGCGACATGACAGTGCTAACGTTTGAAACTCTAACAGAACCCATATATGTGCGGAATATTATCAAATACTAGCCGTTTACCGCGATTCCGTCTGAGAAGAATACTTTTATCGCTATTCCGCGGGAACTGTATCCTTCTATTGTCCGAGATAAAAAGTATCCTGTGTTAACCTAGTTTATAAATTATCTGAGTGCCAAATTTTGACAGAATCCGTCGCACTGTTTTAGCGTCCACCCATCCATTCATTCATCCATTGACGTAAACTTTTATGCTCTAGCTAGATATTTGGAGCTCTAGAAACGTAAGAAAAAACTGGTCAATCGTGCAAAACCGATTTCGTATACAATTGCCACATTATAACCTACAGTGCGTGTGAGCCGACACGTATTTGGCCGAATTTCACTTTCAAGATACAGGACTCTTTAATAAAATATTGCATTTTTATACATTTTGAAGCGTATGCAAATGCAACCACACTGCTATATATTTGCCATGTCGACCCAACTACAATTAATATTTTTGCAGCAACATATTTTGGTGACCACTTAGGGAAGATATTTTTCACTAACCTGTTTGACTAAACTGGCAAAATACCGGTGTCGTAGTCGGGAGGTCATTCTTAAGCCTGCGTTAGTAAAAGTGACGCTTTGCAGGCACATTGCAATTCCTGCAACGGCCGCGACGATCACGAACATTCCCGAGTACAGATCAGCTAAATATATAATGCGATCATTGTCTTTGTAGGCAAATATCTGAAATATTAAGTTTTTTTTATGACTTGATTTTTGGATTACTAATGTTTGGCAAAAAATGTTTACCAAAGTATCACATCGCAAACTTTTTTTCCCAAATTTTTATTTGGCAAAAACTCAATTGTCAAAACTACTTATCGCAATTTTACAGTCAGCAAACCTCTTTTTTGGCAAGTGATTGTTTAGCAAATAATTACATGGTCATGTTCTATTTTCCCAAATTTTTTTTGGCAAATGTATCGTTTGGCATAACATACCAATCCCAAAACATTGCATGGCATACGGTTTATATCCCCATTTGAGTAGTGCGTAGGATAAAAAATAATAATACTGGTATTGTGAATTACGGCGGGATAAAGTGAAGAAGTGTACTGCATCTAAGTACTACATTAAAGCATGGAAAACATTCAATGTCATGGTTGTATGACATTTCATAATATAAGTAATAATCCTTTTCTGTGCTGTCATAAAAAATACCTAACATCGAAGGCTAAGGCGGGAGCTACGCTACGCTTCGCTCCCGCCTTAGCCTTCTGAACCTAACCTGTCCGGGTCGCTTCTGCCCTGAAAGGTCTTGCTCGCTCGCTTCGCTCGCTCGCTGCCGGCGATATGCCTAACAATGTTACCTACTATTGTATATCTGCAACAAAATATTCGCTTGGGAAATGAGTTGAGCATGGGAAGTGACAAATTTGGCAAACATTTTTTTGGAATATAATTTATGACAAAATAATACATTTGCTTAATAAACATTTACGTAATAAAATCTTGACGAAGTGAAACTTTGCCAAATGATGACTTGACCAAATGAATAAAATGCGAAATGTAACTTTGCTAAACATTCGTTTGGGAAATGAAACTATTGCGATAAGTTATTTGGGAAGTCATATTTGGGAAAAATAATTTGCCAAACGGCAGTACACCCTTGATTTTTAGATATACTCTATTTTATTTTATTTTTATTACTTAAATTTTATGTTTTTCATAGTAACTCGACTAATGACCAGTTTTGTTTCGGAATTTAAGTTAATATCATAATATGTAACGTTAAGGATAACAACAACAAAATCAGAGACTAAATATAAAATTAACATAGTTAAAACTAACTTAAAATAGCTAAACAAAAATTAAAAACTAAAAATTACCATCTAAATTTGGACCCTTAGGTAGGGTGCCCATCACGCAGGCAGCATTTCCACGTTGAATTGCTAGCAAGTCTTTGTGCGAGAAAGCTGCCTGCGCGAGGGTCACCAGTTGCCTCTCTCAGGCGCTTGCTTATTTTATTTTTGATATTAATTGTGAAAAAGTTGTGAAAAGATAACTGACCGCGCTTGTTAATCCGAACAGTATAGCAAAAACGGGGAAGCAAGCTCCTTGAACGGTTGCAGCGATGGCTCCGATTGTGAGAAGCGGCCATTCTTTTCCATTCAGCTTCAGCAGGTCCCAATCACTCACAGGCTTTATCTCCTGCGATAAAAGATCAACATTTTATTAACTAACGAAGGGAAGCAAAACTTAAGCTATGCGCAAAGTGAACATTAAAATGTGACCTCCTCATCATTTTTGTCTTCCTCTTCTTCGTCGTAGTGACGTGCAAAGCTTTGTATGCCAGTCGAAACTACAGAGCAAATGGACCCGCGAGGTGTCATCCAATCATGAGATCCTACAACAAGCGAAAGTTTAGAACTTATTATGTACCACAAACGACAAAATAATTTACTTTCTTTAATAGAATAGAATAATTTTTATTTCGGGCTGCATAGGCCCATATAAAAAAAAATAACTTAAAGACTAACATACATATTTATATTATAACTTAATTACTAACACGAAAAGTCTGTGACGTGGGCACTTTCGCGGTGTCAGTTAACCGGCCACGAAACCTGTAATATGTTTAATGTAGCTAGCAATAAATACGATTTACGATTTTACCTTTCCTACTGGAATATCGCCTGATTATTTTCTTAGTGGAACGCCTCTTGACGTCGTTACGAATTATTTTTGCTTCTTCTTCAGGGGCTTCGTCCTCCTCCTCGGGTAAAGTGTCAATCAGATCCACTTCCTGATTCTCCTTACCAGCTGTTACTAGTTTATGATAGAATCCTGAAAGGATTTGCAAATGTTTACAACAATAACGCAACTGATTGACGGACAACGCACAGTGTAAATCACTGGGTAGATAGTTGACAGACGTTTGTATGTATACCTAGGTCCTAGACTATCATAGAGTCTCCCAGCAAAATTATAATTAAAATTACAGCAGTAGGTACTATAAATACCTATAACGAATTTTAAAGAAAAACAATCATTGCTAATTAGTCTAAACTATGTCTAAGTAACGAGTAATAGTCGATAGTAATAACGCATTTTATATTATTTTACGGGACGAAGTCGTGGGCATAAACTTGTATTTGTCTGTAATTACGAGACTTTTATGTTAGTCAATGCGTGTATACATGTCACGATAATGGTTACTTTAATTTTCAAGAAAAAACTTTCTTAAAAAATGTCCGCAAAAGTCTGCAGTAATGATGAATGATGAATGATAATACTTTCTCACATGCGGTAAGACAAAAAACTTACGTCTGTCTGTCTAGGAAAATGACTAATTACCCACGGGAAAATGAGAAACGAATTCCGCGCTGACGAAGTCGGAGATAAGCAAATAGCTTGCTATAGGAGAAATATATAAATAAGAGATTTCTTATGTTTATCACACTGACCTTTAGCTTTCATAAGCTCATCATGAGTACCCGCCTCAATAATAGCGCCTTGGTCCATGCAAATTATACGGTCTGCGTTTATGATTGTCGATAACCTGAAATAAAAATTTACAACTTTAGATTTCTAAGACCTACACGCAAACGCGAATGAATGAAGAGTCCTTTTACTAGAGTCAACACGGCTATTTTTCTTCTCAGACTAACCTGTGGGACACCGTTAGAGTAGTTCTGCCTTTGCTAGCGCTGTCTAAAGCGATTTGAACTTTTCGTTCCGATTGAGGGTCGAGTGCTGACGTGGCTTCGTCCAACAGCAGGATCGCTGGCTCGCGCAGCAGCGACCGCGCGATAGCGATCCGCTGCTTCTGCCCGCCCGACAACGAAGCACCGCGCTCACCAATAACCGTATCGTAACCCTTCAAATACAAACATTGATTGATGTAGCAAATATTTAGACTAATCGAGTATGAAAGAAACTCGTAACTAGCTTGAGTGCGATTGTACTTACGTTAGGCAAACGTGATATAAAGTCATGTGCGTAAGCCATAGCGGCAACTTTTTTTATTTCCTCATCCGATGCTCCTGGGTAACCAATTGCAATATTATCACGAATAGTTCCACGAAACAGTACCGGCTCTTGGCCAACCACTCCTAAAAAATTCAAAGTAAAAGAAAAAGAATGGTTTTTATGTTCTTATGTAATTTATAGGAATGGAGAGGTTTTTTCAATAACTAACCAAGTGATGATCTCAGATACCCTACGTTCAAAGATTTCAGATCATGCCCGTCAATTTTGACTGAGCCGGAGTGTGGATCATATAATCTCTGTAGAAGTTGGAGTATTGTTGATTTTCCGCATCCAGAAGATCCAACCAAAGCCACATTTTCGCCAGGTTTCACGTGAATTGAGAAACCTTTTAAAATCTGTAAAAGAAAGAAAACGAAAATAAGTGACAGTTATCATTAATATAATTATAGCTTTTTTTATAATTAAAGAAACAGCTCAATAATACACAAACTTAAGTATAATCAAAATTTTATTACGTGTTCCTTTTGACTCAAAGGTCAGTTTTCATGATTAAAAATTAGGCAAAACAAATATAGAGTGCGATCCTTGGAAAATGTTTAACATAATGGAAATGGAAACAGAGGTGGCTACTACTAACTACATGGCAAAAGTTAAGGGTCTATAGCCAATATTAGTTAGTCAAATCTACATCGGCGTGTGGGGCGCCTGACCTACTTTCGGCCCATTTAAATAGATCTTAAGTTTGCTGACTCGGACTCGCTAACTTATGTCCACAGGAGAGACAACTAATGTTTCTTACGGTATGTATGACCCTGAACCTTGATCTTTGCAGGGCGCTAAGCCAGTGCACTCACTTCGACATCAGGTCGTGAAGGATAGCTAAAATGGACGTTGTCGAGGATTATATCGCCGGTAAATCTCCGCGGTTTGGTCCCGCCGGGGTTAAGGCAGTCTATTTTCGGTTTCCTGTCCAGCAGCGTGAAGACTCCCGCGGTGGCCCCGCGCGATGCGGCGAACGCCTCCGCGTGTGGCACGATGAATGTAATGGACTGAGTTGCCATGTACATGCCAAACATGATCTGAGACAAACAGGAAATATATTAAACCGATCCATAGGTAGTAATGTTAGTACAAATGCGAAAGCTCCCCTTCTTCATGCTTAAATCGCTGAACCGATCTAGATGATTAAAATAGAGATAGTATGAGGCCCAGGAAAGGACATAGGATAGTTTTAATCCCAGAAAATTGCATAGATCCCGCGGGATAGTGATAAACGAATTTTTCACAGACGGAGTCGCGGGCACCAGCTAGTATGTAGATAAATAATAGGTAGTGGTAGACTATACATATTGTTTATTGTTTATTAAATGCAATTCACATGTAAATAAAAATAAATCATATGAAACCCTGAAGGGTGCAGCATTTTTGAGTGAGAGAGATTAATACAATAAATTGATATTCTAGAATGAAATGAAGATTTAACAATAAAAGAGAATTAAAACATAAAATTATAAAATTACAGAATTTACAATAAAAAATAACAATACTTAACTACAGAATAATAATCATGCAATTAAAATAGTAATATAAGGTCAGAATATTAGAATTATGTTACAAATTAAAATGAGTCAATACAATTACAATTAGAAATGGAGATACTATGTCATGAGTAACAATACAAAAAAAACCCAGTCCCAATTCAAAAACAATCAAAAGCATTAAACCGATAATGTATGTCGAAAAGTGTAAAAATATAGCTTAATTTCAGAATAGGTAGATAAAAGTTTAGGATAATTGAGCATTCAAATACTCTTCTAGCGAGTTCATTTTTTGATCAATAATTGCTTGAGTAGTTTGCTAAATTAAAATCGTCTTCCTCATTTTTCAAGTGGTCACTCAGTTTATTATACATTTTAATTGCCATCGAGTTAGGAACTGATTTGTGCAATCTTAATTTTGACCCAGTCAGTATAACTAAATTATTTTTAAATCTTGTTTCGAAACGTCGCGTTTTGTCTTTTTCCTTTGTATAAAACTGCGGGTATTTCCTAACATGTTTGCAAATTTCAAAGATATACACCGTGAAATTTTAGTGGTTGTTTTCCCGAAACGAGGTGACTTAGTACGATTGTACAATCGATTTATAATTACTATTTTGACTAGAGTCAAAAATCCAATTGTGAAAAACGAAAGTCGAAAATGACCGCAAACCAATAGTAACGCTTCGTTGGTACCTAACCTATCGTACGATCGTACGCTACTTGTACCAACGAAGCGTTACTATTGGTTTGCGGTCATTTTCGACTTTCGTTTTTCACAATTGGATTTTTGACTGTAGTCAAAATAATAATTATAAATCGATTGTACAATCGAAACTAAATCACCTCGTTTCGGGAAAACAACCACTAAAATTTCACGGTGTATATAGATGTCAATGTTAAAATTTCAAGTTTTATAAAGTGTGGTTTGCAACTTTCGCGGACTTTTAATTTTGGCGACTATCCGTACACACCTTTTTTGCAAGATAAATATATCCTGAATGTCAGTACTGTTTCCCCAGAGGATAATGCCGTATTTGAGTCGCGAGTAGGCATAGGCGTAGTACGCCGCTAGTGCAGATTTCATATTTGTGTTTTTTTTTAATTCTCTTAAAGCGTAAGCGAAACTAGACATAACGGTTTTGAGCTTTTTGATGTGCGCTTTCCAGTTGACATTTAAATCTATTTCGAAACCGAGTAATGTAAAAGTATTATATATCTATGAGGTTAAATATTACTTAACCAAGGGACTCCATAGATCCCTGTAAAAAGTAGATGTAGTATGAAATCCCTATTTTAATTATTATTTTTTGGTTGTAATTAATTTATAGGTTCCGCATTTTTTTTCATAATTTTAGGTCAACTTTTTAGTGGGCCCAAAATGGGGCTGTGGTAAATTTACTAATGGGGATTACCTAGATGGGGATTTTTTTCACCTAGTTATTAACTTTAAAATACAGACACACGAGTGATTCTACAAGTTTCGTTTTTTCCTGTTAGTGTACGGAACCCTAAAATTTACTTTCTTTCCGACTTGCCATGATGGTCTTTCCAAAAGTGTTGGTACTATGTACAAAAAGAGAGAAATGTAAAAGAGCCCTTTGCGGCCTATTTATAAATTAAACGTTATTTTAAATGAATGAGCTCTTACACTGAATATTTTTCCCACGACATATTGCTGTTCTTCGGGAGTTTTAGCTAAGTCCTGGAGCACAAGGCGGGTGCCGTAGGTGAGGCCGATGGCATTGAGCGAGTAGGTGAGCACCCAGTTGAAGCCAGTGCCGAGCCCCGTGAACAGCCCGCGCCGCCGCCCGTACCACTCCGCCGGCTCCAACAACTTCTTGTATCTTAAATGATAGCATTAAGCAGTCATTATCATAATATTTGTTTATTTACTTCCACGCTAAAACCAAAAAATAATCTTTAACAATCAAAGGTATTTAATTTTAGATTTACTCTGCAAAACTCTACCTCACTGAACCTAATCAACAAATCATAAAAACATATTTATTATCTACACCCATTATAGTAAATCCTCTTTTATGCGTTCAAAAACCATAGATAATGACCATGCTGGCATTACGACATTGGATTCTATTATGAACACGGCAGTATCGTAATGGTAATTACGATACAGAAAACTGTAACATAATGAGAGATTTCATAAATCATTAATCATTATATTACAGTACCGGTGCAGGAGGAGCGCGCAATCACGTCGCGCAACTCGCGCGGGTACTAGGGCGCGCACCGGGCGCAGTTCGTGGGGCAGACATACCTAGTTCTCGTTAATGCGGGTAATTTTTCAACGGTTCTTGAACGCATGATAGAGGATAAAATATTGTATGCAACTGTATGTAATTAGGCCTTAAAACACTCATGTGACCCTTTATGAAACTCGGCTACGCCTCCTTTCATGAAATTGCCCGCATTAACGAGAATTAAGGTATGACTACCCCACGACCTGCGCCCGGTGCGCGCCCGAACACCTGCGCGACGTGATTGCGCGCTCCTCCTGCACCGGTACTGTAATATTATAATGATTAATGATGTATGAAATCACTCATTATGTTACAGTTTTCTGTATCGTAATTACCATTACGATACTGCCGTGTTCATAATATAATCCAATGTCGTAATGCTGGTCATTATCTATGGTTTTTGAACGCATAATGGAGGATTTACTATACGGGTGTAGATAAAATACTATTTATTAATCTCCTTAAATGTATTTGTAGCTTCAGTTGATTCTTTAATACAAATGTGGCGAAGAACGAACAATAATTTACAACCAAAAACTAAAAAGCAAAAACTAAAAAGCAAAAAACCGGGCAAGAGCGTGTCGGACACGCCCAAGACAGGGTTCCGTAGCAGGTACGAAAAAATCTTTGCATACTTTATTAATGTGGTTGTTTTGGTCCCAACTCCCACCGCGCGCAGAATTTCAACGTTGGCGGTACAGCGCCATCTATCGGCGAATTGGATAAGTAATCTGCAGTCTACTAGAACTAGTATGTATGTTGATGGTTTTTCAGATGTAATTGGCTAAGTAAAGTTTTTTGAAGAGGTGCTAATTATATTTTTTTTCGACAGTCGGCGTTCTGGAGATCGAGAAACTGCAGCTGTTTTATTTTTATCTCCTATTGTTTACTGGAAATATTTTTTTGAGTGTTTGAGATGACATTTGTGAGATTTTATGGTTGATAAGCCGTTCGTGCTCAGAACTTAGTAGAAACAGAAAAAAAAACCGAAGTGAACTGTCACTGCTGTCAATGTCAAATCGTTTGCGTTTCGTTTGCTTTGCGTTTTGGTGTGCTCAGTGTGATTTTTTGACTATTTTTATCGACTTTCGCATAAAATCCGGACTTTCAATTTTACCGCATTTCTCCACGACCTATGCACAATAATTGGATCACGATTGAATACTTTCGATCACTATTTTGGAACTGCTTCTTGGACAACGCAAAGCAAACGAAACGCAAACGGTTAGATTTCATTTGACATTGACAGAAGCGACAGTTGAATTCGTTTTTTTTTTCTATTTCTTCTTAGTACTGAGCACGAACCGCTTGTCAGCCATAAAATCTCACAAATGTCATCTCGAACACTTAAAAAAATATTTCCAATAAATAAAAGGAGATAAAAATAAAAAAGCTGCAGTTTCTTGGAGTTGAAGTCGACCACTGTCGAAAAAAAATATAATTAAGTTAGCTATGAAGTATCTTTTTTTTGTACTTATTTTTTCAACTTCATTTTTTTATTACTTTTACGGTCATCCCGTGAAATCATATATTTCGTACTAAATACAAACTGAAATATAGATGCACAGAAAAAACCCCAAAAAAAAAAAAAATAATATAATTAGCATCTCTTCAAAAAACTTTACTTAGCCAATTCTTTATTATATGAACCGCTTTCAATTTTTTTTAATTTGAATGAAGATACTGATAGCCGGATCTTATAGGCACTTAAAGAATAAAAAAAAGCTTGCAATGACGGTTAAATTACAATCTTAGTTTAGAAATATTTTTTTACAAAAACTTAAAAACTGATCAACTGATTAAGTTAAAAATAATTTTTCTAGAAAGATTTTATTTAGTTTAACTTACGTGATTTTTTTCATATTTTTTAGACTTGCTGTTCAAAAGTTAGAGGGACACATTATTTTGAACTTTCGGAGTGAATATCTCCAAAAATATTAAATTTATCAAAAAATGCTTTTAGCAAACCCCTATTTATTTTCAAATACCTATCCAATGATACCCCACACTATAGGGTTAGCCGAGAAAAAAAAATCACCCCCACTTTACGTCTATGGGAGGTACCCTAAAAAATTTTTTTTAACTTTTTTTTATTTAATCACTTTGTCGGCGTGACTGGTATATATATTCATGCCAAATTACAGCTTTCTAGTACTAACAGTCTCTGAGCTTAGCCGCGGACGGACAGACAGACAGACAGACAGACAAACAGACAGACGGACAGACATGGCGAAACTATAAGGGTTCCTAGTTGACGACGGAACCCTAACTAGTTGACTACGGAACCCTAAAAAAGAAATAGAAATTAAACAATAGAAATTAAATTGGATGACAATGCAATATCATTGACATGAAGCTGATCTGATTATGGAGCTGGAAGGTGGCCACATAGAAACTCTGTAATAAAACTATACGACCGCATCGAGTTGGGGCTCGTTTGATTCGTATTGACGAGTACTTTGATCCTTGATGGTGGTAACCAGGGTTTGACGATGGAGCTGGAAAGTGACCATAAGAACTCCGTAATAAAACGACATAACCCCATCAAGTTTGATCTCGTTTGATTCGTCTTGATGAGTACTTTGGTTACCAGAGGCAAAAAGTACAGTCAGCAAAAAATAGTTCGAAGTTGAACTGATTACATACTATATCCTACGCAACTAATTATACAAATACAACTAAAAAGAAAAAAAATGAAACAAAAACTAAACCGACTACTACTACTACCTTACTACTACTACTAATCTGTTTGAAGTCGGTGCCTCAGCACGAGCCAGCAGGAGTGGTAGGAACCCAATAGATAGTATGTAGGTTAGGTAGATGATTAGGTCCACTTCTGCTGGCTCGTGCTGAGTCACCGACTTCAAACAGATTAGTAGGTAGAAAGATATTGTCATCCTCAAAGTTTGTAGTACTCATCAAGACGAATCAAACGAGACCAAACTTGATGGGGTTATGTCGTTTTATTACGGAGTTTTTATGGTCACTTTCCAGCTCCATCGTCAAACCCTGCAGCCTTATTGTCTAACGCACTTGGTTTGGCTTCAAGTGTCATTTTTGACAGTTGAAGCCAAGTTTGGTATCAAAATGAAAGATTTCGTTTCGCGTAACGTTGACGTATTTGAAAGCGAGACCAACCATTTTTCAAACCAAGTGAGTGTATGATTTGTCAAATAATGGTTTTGCGCAAGTAAAATGACAATCTTTAATTCGCTTTAATGCCAACCTAAACTGTCAAACGAAAGCAGAGACGACGAGGTCATTCTCATCAAACAAACGGTCTCGTGTCTGACATTTTTTAATGCGCAAGTTGTCTCCGCGTGGTTTAAAATTTTACTATCAAGTTGCAAAAACTACAATCACCGTACAACGTCGCTCCCAAAGAGAGCAATACTTAATTATGGAAGAAGAAGAAGTTCAAATTGTTGTCAAACAATTTGTTACATTCGTAAGTAAAATTTTGCGATAAGTTACCATTACCACCATCAAGGATCAAAGTACTCGTCAATACGAATCAAACGAGCCCAAACTCGATGCGGTCGTATAGTTTTATTACAGAGTTTCTATGGCCACCTTCCAGATCAGCTTCATGTCAATGATATTGCATTGTCATCCAATTTACACTTATTTCATTTATGCTTACAGAAGCAAAATTTTAGCTCAATCGGAAACCGCAAAGTGGGTCAAATATAACTTGCAAGATTTGAACCGTTGAGTAGTTCCGCAGGTCATCTGTGGTCTTCTTCATCAGATCCAGTTTACCAAATGACATTTTCTGAATCGATTTGCTTGATTTGATTGTAAAAATGTCAAAATCGCCATACTAGGTGTGCTTATAAAATTTGAAGGTTCCCTGCAATTTCCCTAGGATTCCTTGACTTGGTGCCAATGGGCCACTTCAGAAGTATACCGGGTGGGTTTCCACGAGGGACCTTTGCGGAGGTATTGCATCGTTTAAGTGATACACAGTCGATTTATAATGTTTAGAAACTAAAACAAAGTAAAAAAAAAAAAACAAAATTCACTAATTTTTAACTGTGGTGATAACCCTATATTGCATCTGCACATCACGGCAAGATGGCTAGATTAAGGAATCGCCGTCGGGAAAACTCGGGATATTACGTTTATTTCCGAGAGTTGTTGTCATCGTACTGATGTAAGAATGACACATAAATGTCAAATAAACCAAATAAAATGCAAAATATGAATACTTATCAGTTACTTTATTTCAATTTTTACATACGGTGTTCAAATGTTCCTCCGTGTCTAATAATACACGCTGCAGCCCGTGCCCGAGTATGTCGGTGCACATGCGATAATGTCTGCTCTTCACGATTTTTCCTACGAAGATTGTCGAAGGCAGCAATCAACCTTTGTTTCATTTCGTCCGAAGTATTGCATTCCGTTTTGTAAACCGTATCTTTTATACAGCCCCACAGGAAGAAATCTAAACAAGTTAGATCCGGAGATCTCGGTGGCCAGCGGTGCGGCCCAAACCGGCCTATCCATTGATCCCCAAACTCATTATTTAGTTTCAGTCGAACTTCTAGTGTAGAATGGGCAGGTGCACCATCTTGTTGGAACCAAGTGTGTCTTCTTTCAGCCAGCGGTAACTCGTCCAAGTACGTGTCAAGCTCGTCATTTAAAAGAGCCATGTACCCATTTCTGTTTAGAGTTGGAGGCAGAAACACTGGTCCTATAATGGTTTCTCCGTGAATGGCCGCCCAGACGTTGACTGACCAACGATACTGGTGTCCTGTAAATCGGTAGGCGAAAGGATTCTCTTCGGCATAGACATGTTCGTTCCGTCTATTCCACACACCGTTGCGAGTAAACAAGCTTTCATCGCTCCAAATAACATGCCTGATAAAATCACGTTCTTCCACTGTTTTTTGCAATAGCCACCGGCAGTAAGCTTCACGGATAGGGCAGTCTCTAGGCAATAAAGCTTGAACCCTCTGTATTTTGTAAGGGTGAAGGCGGGCACGTTTAAGAACTTTTAGTACTGCGTTATGACTTATTCCGAAATGTCGACCAGCTGATCTCGAACTTTTTCTTGGATCCCGCTCAAAATACCGCAGTACTCTTTCTTCAAGTCTAGCCGCAAGTCGAATAACGGGTCCTCCACGTTGATCGTTCTCAGCTGTTCGTGGTACAACGGGCTGATTGTTGGCGACACGATCAAAAGCACGTAAAATTGACCTACGACCTGTTGGGTGTGGTGGTGGATATGTTTCCCTGTAACGTTCTAAAGCTTCAGCCGCATTATAATTGCAGCTCGCGTATAACATGAGCAAATTTAAATATCCACGTGCATCTAACAAAGGCATTTTCATTTATAGGAAGCAAGTAGGAAGCAAATGAAATGAACTTAAAATGTCAATTTCATTTCAAACATCATATTTATGATATGTTTCTAATCGATTTTCAATCATGCAAAGAGGTTCGATAGTTGTAAAAAATGCGTTGATTCTATCTCGGCTCGGTGAATGAAGAGTCCTATGGCAACTTTAGTGCAATATCCGTCAAATATGTTAAGTATTCAATTTTTTGACGATAACCAAAATAAAATAAAAAAAAACAAGGACAGCCTAGGTATTTTATGAATTGCTGATCAACCAGGGAACAATTGCAATTCATTCGAAAATAATTTGATGAAGCGAGTTAATGAACTAAAACCTTTTTATCAGTTTTTAACAGAGACATTTTATTTATGGTGAAAGAGGTTACTATCATCTTTAATTGTTTATGACGATTGAGTAAATTCGAGCGATTGTCAGTGTCATGTCATGTCATGCGAGTTATTTGTTGTGGTTAGAATTATTAACTAAGAAATTACATAAATACTCCACCAGAGAATTTAATAAGTAGAATAACAGAGACAATCACCTCTGGAAATCCTGCAACGATTTTTTTAGCGTTGCACGCAGACCTAAGAATGGACGAATGGCAAAATATTAACGTAATATCCTGACGTCTAAAGACGTTTACAAGTAAGTTCGTAAGTTCATCGACCCAGCCACCTGTTTAGGGTTGGCACAAAGTAGTTTTTGGTATGAATGTTTAAAAGGCTATAACTTGAAAACGGTAGCATATATTTCCATAGTTTCTATGGGGGAAATATAGTGCTAAGGTTGAACTATCTGCCAGTTCCGCAAAGGTCCCTCGTGGAAACCCACCCGGTATACTCTTCCAAACAAAAAAATAATTTTGAAAATCGGTCCAGAATTGGCGGAGATATCGATAAACATACTTAGAAAAAAAAAACGTACACTCAAACATACCTATACAGAACCTACTCCTTTTTTTGAAGTCGGTTAAAAATGCACTATTTTATTATTATACTACGAGCACAATTTATTCGTAAATTGTTGATAGATAAATAGTAATATTTGTTTTGTACTTAAGTGGACACGTAATAGAGGAAACATTATTTATTAAGTTAGCAATGTTCGATAAAATGTGGTTGAAGCTTTTGAACCCTAAACTAGGCATGCGCTTATCGTTGTCGAAACAATAACAACAAGGGCTGGACAGTGTAACAGCCAATAAAAATAATAAATCGAATAACGAAAAATAAATTACAGTTAAACTCAGAAATAAAAAGATTAAAAGAAAAATGGTACCTATTGGGCTGATTTACAATATCCATGTGTTGATGAGAAAGCGTTGAGACAACAAATGTGAAAATAAACTAATGTGTAAATAAATATAGCTCGCTATTAAGGATGCTGTTAATACTTTTATTTACTTGTAATTATTCATACTTAAAAATATTTGCACGCCGTCTACCAAAGATAGTGAACCACATAAGTAAAACTCCGTAACTATAATAACTTGATAAGAATAAAAAGAATAAAGAACATTATAAAGCAATTCTTTTAAGCCTTAATGTAAATGCAATGAAAAGTAATGACGTATATAGCCGGAGTCGCAAACAAAGATACGCTTGACTTATGCGAATTGATGAGATTAGGTTTACGTCTATACCTACTTTATCTTCGAAGGCATTTTTTTATTTTATTTCAGATTATAACGTAATTTTACTGACACTTAAAGAGATCCCACAAATGCTTAAAGGTAGACTATTGTTGAAAGGTTTAAAATACCAAATAAAATAATAATAAAATAAAATAATCAAAAATCGAAGCAGAAAAGACTCGTACATAAAAAAATATAAAAAAGTTCTAAAGAACTAAAGTTAGGAGCTTAATAGTATGAAGAGGCTATGTAAATACTGTAAGTGTGATATACCTTTCGATCTCTTTGTCTTCACCAGCAAACGCAACTATAGTTTTGACAGATTTGAAAACTTCTTCAGCATGCTTGCCCGCCTGACTGTATGACATCAATTCACGCACTGAAGACTTTGATTGGTACTGAAATAGGATCGAACTAATTAGAAATTCGGTCTCACATTTCTTAAAAACCTGAATATTATTAATTTGACACATACCTCTGACAAATAAATAGATGATACCAAAGAAAACGGTAGTACGGTCATGCATGCTAGTGTGAGCTCCCAACCAAGAGGAAACGATTGACAAATGCAAATAATAGCCGTTCCTAGTAAATTGCAGACAACCGCCAACTTGTCACCCATTCCTTCTTTTATCTTCATCATATTCCTAGAAGAAATGATTACAAAGTTATTACGGATGTTTAGTAGTAGTTAGTATTCGTTAATTACATGAAACGTGCTGAATATATTTGCATTGTCATCCAAACTACATATCCGTACCTAGTTTCAAGTCGATGCCATTAACAGTTGAAGAGTTTCGTCCTTTGAAGACGATTTTGGCCGCACAACCAGAATCTCACTACCAGATCTTGGCATTCCCACCGGATTTAGATACGTATGATAAATGGCTCTTTCAGATACCAAAGAGTGGTCGAAAAATGGTTTAAATAAAATGTTTAAAACTACAGCTTACTAAAAAATATAGGTACGAACGTTGAAAGTTAAATAATAGTAGATTGTTCAACAAGGGAGGAAAATAACCAATATCACACGACGTTACTTGGCACCCGAGCACAGCTAGGGTGCCAATATTCCGAGGGTGATATTGGTGTTTTTCCCGAGTTAAACACTCTGCTTTTCATTTCGACTACAAGGAAAGTAAGAAAATATAAGTATAAATAAATAAAAATGTCTAAACTGGTCAATATGATTGTTGTAAAAT
Source organism: Archips crataeganus (assembly GCA_947859365.1). NCBI lineage: Eukaryota > Metazoa > Arthropoda > Insecta > Lepidoptera > Tortricidae > Archips > Archips crataeganus. The sequence continues at coordinate 16,269,816 of OX402045.1, read as the reverse complement.
ATTTCAATGGAGTTTATTGTTAAGGAATTATTAATTTAACAAAATTTAGAATGTTCCATATAATTATTAATGAAAACAGTAGATAAAGTAGGTATTTTAGTAAATTTATTTATAAAATATGTAAGTAACCAATTTGAACCAAGGAGTTAAGCTGTATAGAGATAGGCTGTGTGGACAATAACATTGTCATTTCATTTACCGTGTTTTTTCTTAACATTTTCTAACTTGTCTGCTTGAAGTCACTAAATAAGAAATTAATAATTTAATTTAATAATATTTCACTGGCATTATAAAATTTGTAATATGACTAATTATGAAAAAAAAACTCAATACTTAATTATTCCATGCCGTAATGCTTGGCTGAATGCGTATGTGTTCCATTGACAGCCAATGCCTTTATTTTTTTTAAATTCATTTCTACCCTTGGGAAGAAAATAATACATATCCTCCCGTATGTCAGATATGATTTGCCTCATGAAAAAGCTTTTTCATCTCTCATACTCGGAAAGTGAGGCAAATCATATCTGACATACGGGAGAATAACTATTATTTTCTTCCCAAGGGTAGAAATTAATTAAAAAAAATAAAGGCATTGGCTGTCAATGGAACACATACGCATTCAGCTAAGCATTACGGCATATACATGGAATAATTAAGTATTGAGTTTTTTTTCTTAATTAGTCATATTACAAATTTTATAATGCCAGTGAAATATTATTAAATTAAATTATTCATTTACATTAGTTTCTTATTTAGTGACTTAAACCAGAAAAGTTAGAAATTATTAAGAAAAAACACGGTAAATGACAATGTTATTGTCCACACAGCCTTTTTTTTTTATGGTATAGGGGGCAAACGTGCAGACGGATCGCCTGATCGTAAACGATTACCGTTATTATTATTATTTATTATTTGCCTATCTCTATACAGCTTAACTCCTTGGTTCAAATTGGCTTCTTACATATTTTATAAATAAATTTACTAAATTACCTACTTTATCTACTGTTTTCATTGTATGAACAATCTAAATTTTGTTAAATTAATTATTCCTTAACAATAAACTCCATTGAAATATTTTACTTACAACGATCATATTGACCAGTTTAGACATTTTTATTTATTTATACTTACTTATTATATTTTCTTACTTTCCTTGTAGTCGAAATGAAAAGCAGAGTGTTTAACTCGGGAAAAACACCGATATCACGCTCGGAATATTGGCACCCTAGCTGTGCTCGGGTGCCAAGTAACCTCGTGTGATATTGGTTATTTTCCTCCCTTGTTGAAAAATCTACTATTAAATATATCGGACATACGCCGCAGCATTAAGCTCAACCATGCAGCCTAAGTTGTGAAAATTATGGAGCTGTTCAAAAATAAATAATTGATTCACATTTAGAATTATTTTTCTCTATATTTGTGCCTATTATTAACTAAAATATTTGTAAGATCCGTACTCACTCGGACATTTTGGAAGCAAGATTGAATTCAGAATCCGTGTCGAACCATTCCATATCTTGACCTAACACGGCTCTAAGGAATTTTTTTCGGATTCTTGTTATCTGGAAGAAACAATGGATGTATTTATACAGTGATAAATCGAGTGCTGGCTACAGTAATACGCTAACTGATTCAGGAGTTTGATGAATTTATGAATTGATTCAATTAATATTGATCTACATTATTCCGTCATAATAGTGAAACGCCATTGGGTAATCAGCACAGACTAAAAAATTTATTGAATCATAGAGATATTTCGGTACAGACTAACACTCCTTCCTTAACGAAATATTTCTAACGTAAACAATGCATATTTATGCTTATATGCACATACATAACATAACATTAAAAGGATATTCCTAACTTTTCTAACAAGAAATGATGCTTTACAGAGGACAAACTTTTGGTTAATAGATCAGCTGGCATTTCTTTAGTTTCAAGATAGTTAACTTTAATGACATTATTAGCAATCAAATCTTTGACAAAATGATAGCGCACATCTATATGTTTAGATCTTCTATGCAACATTTGGTTTTCTAACAATTTCTGCGCACTTTGACTGTCATTGTATACATCAATAACACATAATGAACCAGTGACCTCATTGTACAATTGCCTTAAATAAATCGCCTCCCTGCAAGCTTCTGAAATAGCCATATATTCAGCTTCCGTGCTGGACAGTGCCACGGTGCTTTGTTTCTTAGTTTGCCACGAAATTACTGAACCATTCAAATTAAAGCAAAAACCTGTAAATTACTTTCTGTCCAACGAGTTACTAGCCCAGTCTGCATCTACGAAACATTTCAATTGAAAGTCCTTTTCTAAGCCATACTTAAGACAATAGGACTTTGTATTTTTTAAATATTTTAAGATTCTTTTGGCATGAATCCAATGAGTTTCATCAAAGCCATTGTTATATTGACTAAGAAAACTTACTGAAAAAACAATATCAGGCCTAGTAAGTACAGCAATGTACATCAAACTACCAATCAGTTGCTGATTGGGTAGTGAATTGTCACATGTTTCAGCTTTATTCAAACTTAACTTTGGCTCCATAGGTGTATCAGCTGTTTTACAGTCAACCATATTAAATTTAGCTAACAACTTATCAATATATTGCTCCTGATCCAATTTAATTACATTTTGCTTTTTATCAATAGTTACTCTCATTCCTAGACATTGCTTTACTTCACCTAAATCTTTGATTTTGAATTTAGAACTTAATGCTTCAATCAGACTCTTAGTTTCAATTGTACTATTTGAAAAAACAAAGAAGTCGTCCACATACAAGGCAATAATAACTTTTACATTTTCTGTCATTTTGGTGTAAAGGCAGGGCTCTAGTTTTGACTTTATAAATCCTAAATCTGTCAAACTATTATCCACCTGTTCATACCAAGCACGAGATGAGTGTTTAAGACCGTATATAGCCTTTTTTAACAATAGAACTTTGCCTTCACATCCATCTGCCACATAGCCTTTGGGTTTCTCCATATAAATGTTATTTTTTAAATACCCATTGAGAAATGCTGTTGTTACATCGAGATGACTTATATTCAAACCTAACTGTACTGACAATGCAAACATTAGTCTTAGTGTTGAATGCCTCACAACAGGAGAAAAAGTCTCATCATAGTCAACTCCGGGTACCTGAGAATATCCTTTAGCTACCAATCTAGCTCTATAGCGTACATTTTCATTTTTTTTTACACTTACATTTTACGAGAGTACCACTATCAGGAACATCTACTAACTGCCAGGCCTCGTTATCTTTGAAGGATTGCAGTTCTTCTTCAACAGCCTTTAGCCAATGTTCACGTTCTGGTCCTTTTATTACCTCTTCAAATGTCAAGCAATCTTCATCTATAATTTGTTCTTCAGCAGTTGTCAAATTTCCAAAACCATATCTATCTGGTGGTCTGCGCACTCTCTTGCTCACTGTCTCAACTGGTACTGGTTTCTCTGGAATGTCATGATATTCTTCATCTGAGCTGCTACTGCTACTCTTAACTTGCTGGTCTTCGTTCAACTGCTCTGAACTTATCTGATTACTTACATCATGTTCTGTGTTCATGTTTTTAGGATGCTGTTCTTCCTTTTCATTTCCATTTGTACCACTTTTATCTTCTACATTTATCTGAGCATACTTTTTGTCAGCATTTACATCCATATTTTCCATAATAATGACATTTCTGCTGGTAGTGATTCTATTAGTCTTTGGATTATATAATCTATATCCTTTCACAGTCTCTGAATAACCAACCAAAATATGCTCTGCAGATTTTCTGTGCCATTTCAATCGACATTCTTTTGGTACATGAACCATAGCCTTACTTCCAAATATACAAACATGCTCTAGGTTTGGCTTCTTGCTTGTCCACATTTCGTATGGAGTTTTGTTATTAAGCCCGGAAGCAACAGATCGATTTTTCAAATATACAGCTGTGTGAGTGGCTTCTGCCCAAAAACGCTTAGGTAAGTCGGCATCAAACAGCAAACATCTTGCCTTCTCGACAATCGTGCGATTTAAACGTTCACACAAACCGTTCTGCACGGGGGTGTAAGCATTGGTCTTTTGATGTAATATCCCATTATTCTTCAAATAATCATCAAATGCTTTATTGCAAAATTCTTTCCCGTTATCTGTTCGAAATGTTTTAATCTTCTTTCCTTTCTGGTTCTCTACCATGTTCTTGTATTCTTTAAAACTGTCTAAGGCTTCATCTTTTGTTTGGAGAAAATAAATGTGCAACATCCGACTATAATCATCCACAAAGGTTAAAAAATATCTGGACCCACCAATCGAAGGAATTTCCATAGGCCCACAGATGTCGGCATGTATCACATCAAGAACTTCCAAACTCCTTGTTCCTTTGTGAGGGAATGGCAATCTAGAAGACTTTCCTTCACAACATACTTTACAATTTTTCATTTCTACACTATTGCCCTTTTCAAAATTTATTCCTTCCACGGCCCCTTCTTTCATGGTATTCAAATCCTTGCTATTTAAGTGTGCCATACGCCTGTGCCATGTTCTGTCACTAACTGCTGCCGCTGTCACCGGAAAAGATTCTGCATTTTTACTCAAGTCCAACTTGTAAATGCCATTTTCTAATGTAGCTGTAGCCACCATCATATTGTTCTGATTGTAAATACAACATGTATCGGGCTTAAACAATATCTTATTGCCGCTGCTTATAAGTTGACTTACTGACAATAGGTTTGTTGCTAAAGTAGGCACATACAGTACATTTTTCACAACGACGTCACAGTCTTTTTCTGCACAGTTGGTAGTAATATTTACTTCACCGCAACTTTCAACAGGCACTTTGTTATTATTAGCCACCAAAATATTTGTTATTTCAGGATTATTCGATACATTTGTCATCCAGTCTTTATTTGTTGTCATGTGATAACTCGCGCCGGAATCAATGTACCAATCACGTTTACTGAACGCCCCGTTCAAAAATACTGCATTAAATGCATTCGTTTGTTTGGTTTTCGGCACTAATTCAATATTATACGGACATTTGCTCTTAAAATGACCCGTTTGTTTACAATTATAACTACGAATAATCTTACTTGTCGGTTTGACATTCTCGTTTGAAGTATGCGAATTGACATTTGCTTTTCGATTCCATGAACTTTTTAAATTATCTCTGGCTTGATTTCCCTGATTCCAATGCTTTGCGCCTTTCACAGCGAAAGCACTTTCTGTCCCGCTTCCACTGGCATTACCGGAACCGGAACTAACCTCGAAATCCAGCAATTTTGACTTTATTGCATCAGCCGTTATAGATATACCGGAATGTTCTATGGCCATTATCATTGGCGCATATTTCTCCGTCAGCCCCGCCAAAAGCAATGATCCTGTCCACTCGTCATTTATATTGAACCCGGTGCCACTGAGTTTCTGAGATGTTTCAATTATTTGAGTTACTTATGACGTCATGGAGTCGCAGTTTTCTAGCCTTATCGAAATTAAATTTCGAAGTAAACTTATTCGACGTGTGAATCATAATCATAATCAAGTCATCAAACATATTTTTCAATTTCATCCATAATTCTCTCGTAGTTTCTACACCTTTTATGTGCACATATAATGATGGATCGATAGTCATAATTAATTTTGCTTATTGGGTAATCAGCACAGACTAAAAAATTTATTGAATCATAGAGATATTTCGGTACAGACTAACACGTCATGGTAACTTCTATCATGTCCACTGCATGAAGGCAAGGATAACATTAAATGAGTAAAAGTAGCTTGTAGTGAACTGAATCATACTACATATGTATATCATAACAAAATAACCGGCAAGCGCAACTATAGTTTTGACAGATTTGAAAACTTCTTCAGCATGCTTGCCCGCTGGCATCCGTGGTAAATCATGAATGGCTGCCGTAGCTGTGTACCTAGGTCGCGGGTGAGCAAAGTAATTGTTTCAGTTCATTAATATGGACCTCCGCAAAGTAACGCCTGATTCAATAAGTTATGTAGCTGTGTAAATTGGCATGAAATTTTAAGGATATTACTGGTGTAAAAAAATATTGCTTAAATATTGCTTAAATACTACTAACACAGTATGCCAACTAAGCAAATTTTGAAGAATCACACCTATGTAATACATAGGTACATATTTATCAGCGCGTAATTAGAGTACGTAAATATTGTCTGGATTATTTGTTCTGTAATCGGAATCCACTCTTTATGGACTTTCAACTTCTTTTTTCTTTCTTAACTTCTTTACTCACTTCTAAAACATGGTATTTTTAAGGTGATTGGTGAAGATATTAAATTGCAACACTATTTTTAATTAACAGTGATAATAATTATCCAAAAATTTAAGGGATTTGTTGGAATTATCTTAAAATATCTAAGGACACCAGAGCGGCCTCATACTTCGCTCAAAAGCTGAGTCTCACTGGGCAGAGGGGAAGTGCGGCAAGCGTCCTGAGGGTTCCCTTTTTAGGGTTGCGTACCCAAAGAGTGTCAACGGGACCCTATTACTGAGACTCCGCTGTCTGTCTGTCTGTCTGTCCGTCTGTCACAGGGCTCTATACCTTGAACCTTAATAAATAAATTTTCACCGATTATGTATTACTTTTGCCACTATAGCAACAAATAATAAATAAGTTTCTGTTAAAAAAATCATTTTCTATTCAAGCTTTTTCGCTGACTGTACTTTTTGTTCACTGTACTTGCATTGTCATCCAACCTACATAAGTATACCAAATTTCAAGGTAATCCGACCACTGGAAGTGGGTCAAATTAAACTATACATACATTGCAAGTTAATAAAAAGCTTTTAAAATAAAATAAAGTTAGAAGTGAATAGGGCTCCGGACGACGACTTTTGTTCTTGACGACGGTGTCTGTCGATGTCTGACACGGCACGCTTCTGTTAGATTTGAATAAAACGGAGTCTGTCTGGACACATCTCTGATGCGCTTAATGTCTGTAGATATGAATAAACGGTGTCTGTCGGTGTCGAATATGGCACGTGTCTGACTCGCTCGGTGTCTGTAGATATGAATCGACCTTAATACCTAAAACTGGTTAAACAAAGGGTATTTTTCTCAACAAGGTACAGTCGACTACAAAAAGATCGATACCGCCAAAGTTACAAAGATATGTATACACACCTTTATTGACTTAACATTAAGGTCGTGTATACATATTTTTGTAACTTTGGCCGTATCGATTTTTTTGTAGTCGACTGTACACATACCTGTCTTAGTGCGCTCCAATTTATGCAACCGACGGAGAGGACACAAAAGACTAGTGATATTGCTATACTGATGAACATTCCCGCGCACATGGACTTGGCGTCTTCAATAAGAGCCTCCATATTTTCTTCATGGGACGCATTTACACTGAAAAATAATAACATTTTCAACAGAGCAGTTATTTATCAGCAAGCGTTTAGAACATTTAATATTCGGGTAATCGTTAAGATCTAGAATTATTTGTATCATTATTCATTACGACCAACCACACCAATGCTTTAAGTATCAAAAAATTATGACGATTTATTCATCATCATCATCATTTCAGCCGAAAGACGTCCACTGCTGAACATAGGCCTCTCCCAAGGCTCGCCAAACAGGTCGATCACATGCCATCCGCATCCAACGCGATCCCACAACCTTAATATTATTTGATTATTTTATGTATGTATGTATGTAAAACTCTTTATTGTACATAAAACATGAAAATTACCAGTTAACAAGAGAGACAGACGTACAAAGGCGAACTTATCCCTTAAAGGGAACTCTTCCAGTTAACCTTAGAACGATTGACAGGACATCAGAGACAAGAGTATTATAATATAATATAAAAAAAATTACAAAATCAATAATCAAATTACATAAAAAATATTCAATATTAATTATTGATCGAAACTAACAAAACAATGTTAAATGTTAATATTTCGCAAACGAATTTATGACGTGCAAAATAATATGATGATAAACCTAAGCTGTCTACTGACCTGACACCCTACACTACGAGTTTGCTAAAAAAAAACATACTCTATTTATTTGTCGGCATAGTTATTTTTATTAGACCCCGCTATTTTACCTAAATGAAACTGTACACCCGAGTCACCTATATCTAAAACTACCTATATCTAAAACTAAGAGTTTTTGGGAAGGCCTTTCAAAACTGTAATGGCCGGCGCCCACTGACGGCATGGCACGGCGTGGCATTTTATTACTATCAAGATATTTTGAATCTTATTTCAATGAGTTTAGAATTTATGTTACTTTATTTCGATACCACGATGCCGCGACGTCCTGAGGGCCGATGCCACGCATAACCAATAAAGTAAAATGAATTCTAAACTCATTGAAATAAGATTCAAAATAACTTGATAGTAATAATATGCCACGCCGTGCCATGCCGTCAGTGGGCGCCGGCCCTAAAGGTTCTTTTCTGCTATTTTGGCCACAAAATCTTAAAAAATGATAAACTCGTGTGGAGTTTTAAATTATACGAGTTCCAATTCTCTCCACATAATTGATTTCGTTAGGTACAAATCGAGACAAAGTTGCAGGCAACAGCTATTATAATATAAAATATAAATTAATGTAGGTATAGCTATTAATATGTGTAGTTACATTATTTTATGTGTTATTAATTAAGTTTGTATGTGATTTTTTAAAAGTAAGTATAATTTAACTCCACGTGTAGTTAAGTGCCCACAGCTACTAGGGCTAAAAATATAATGCCCATAACGTAAGGTAGACGTCCGAGCGTCATTGTTCCAGTATTTGCTATTTTTCATTTAACAACTCAACTTCAATAACATAAAAAAAAACATATAAAATGTCACTTTATTCTCTCTAAAAGCATTTTTGTTTTCCTTATCCTGCTGCGGTCTTTTCTTTAGTGTACCTAGTGTTAAAAAATGCCTTGGTCGTTTAATGTGTTTACATTTAACAGATTTATTCTTAAATTTAGAAGTTTCGTATAAAACACAGTATACAAAAAACCTAACGAATGCCAGAAGTGGCAAGTGATGCTGCCGCCTCACTTACCGCCCTTAGCCTTCAACCTAACCCAACTGTGTCGGATCCGCTCCGCCTCATCGATATCGCTTGCTTCGCTTCTAGATCCCGCCTGTACTTACTTTACTAGATTAGTCTAGTATCAAAGTTTTCTACTAGATCTTACTCGTGTTATGGCTAAGTTACACATACATAAGATAAATAACTATATCCATATGTAAATCTCAAAATCACTAAATATACCAAGGCTTCAACCGTCTTTCTGCGACATACGACGCGTTCGGATTGTTTTACTTACAGTCTCCGCCCTCCTCCAAACAGTGAGGTAAGTGGCAGGTAGCTGGACAAGCGGTCTTGCTGCGTGGTGCGTTCCACGAAGGAGGTGCTCAGTTCGCCAAACTGGACAAGATTGTAGCAGACCCCGCCGCCGCTCAGTAGCCCGAGGAGGATCCCGAACAAAGTCACGCTGATCTCCAGACATGTTCCGTACCGATACTGTACACACAAGCAGTTAACATCAGCTAACGTATTAAAGAAGGTATCATTAACTGGCAAATCAAACACCGGGCCGGAAACTAGGTTAGGCTCTGGTCTTTTTGAACCGCCACCCGCGACGGGTAGCGGCCCATCGCCCGCGGCCTTCGACTGCTGTGTTCGAGAATGTTAGGGACTGGTCGTGTGGTCGTTCTGTGACCTCCATCCGCTGGAGGGCGTGAACAGCCAGTCCCAAACATTCACGAGCACACCATTCAGACGCCGCGGGCGACGGGCCGCTACCCGTTATGGGTGGCGGGTCAGACAGATCTGGACTTTAATGGTTTGAATTCCGGTAAGAGCAGGTATTTGTATTATAAAAATTAATTACAAATGTTTGTCCCGAGCCGTGGATACATAACTATAATATTTAACTTTATAAATTACGGAATCACAGTATACAAGCTACAGATACAGATGCCATTACAGATGGCCGTTAGGGCTGAAAAATTCTCGGAAAAGTTCACGCAGTAGACGGCAGACAGGGGACGTCCACCAACGAGATGAAAGATGATTTGGTGAAGGCTGCAGGTTCACGGTGGATGCAAGTCGCTTCCAACCGTAATGATTGGGTATTCAATGAGGGAGGCCTATGTCCAGTAGTCGACGTACTACGGCTGAAATGATGATGATGATGACATACAAGCTTGTCTGAGCTTGGGACTATAGTCTGACAAGTCAGTCCTGGGACAAGAGAGTGGCGGAGCTAACGGTAAGAGGTAACAGTGCAGGTGTAAAATTGTTATAAGAAATATATTTTGTAACTAGCTTTTGCCCGCGACTCCGTCCGCGTGGAATTAGTCATTTGGGCAGCTTATTTTTTTTTTACCCGCAACCCGCAACCCCCCTGACCCCCCCACCATAGAACCCCCCGCACACTCGCGTTCACATTCACCACCGTACAAGTCAAGCGTGCCTATAGAAGTTTTACTTCAAAAACCCCCGATTTCGAAACATTCTTCCGCTCCGCTCCGCTCCTATTGATGTTAGCGTTTTGGGGGTAGTTGCAATAGAGAGATCTCTCTCCAGGCAAATGTTATGCCTGGGGACCGAAGTCCAATGGATGAAAGTTGGAAGTTATATTTATGCAGCCGAGTTGAGAAACTTCGATAGCGTGATGTAGGATTGTAGTAAATAGTTCCTTATGTGATGACTAGATGGCCCTATAGTCCCTACATCAGCCCCCCTTTTAGACCGGAGGTCGATACGAATTGCAGTGAAGTGCAGTCTGTGCGTCATGTGGGCGCTTGCAAGGGCCAGTCGCTCAGAGCCTCGTCGGCGAGCATTGTTGTTCCTCTGCTACTTGTGGATGCATGCCTGTTGCGTGATTGCTCGGAGCCTTGTTGGCGAGCGTTGGTTGATTGATTGGCAAGTGGAAGTAGTGGGAGGAGGATTTGTGAACTGTAGACACCAGGCAGATAATAGATACATGCTAATGGTGCACAGTGCGGTGAGTATGGCTTGCTGTGAGACTGCGTCATCGTCTTGTGTGTCTGAAGGTTGCGATTTTGTCTAATGTCGTGGGTAACCAATTTGGGGGTAGTTGCAATAGAGAGATCTCTCTCCAGGCAGATGTTATGCCTGGGGACCGAAGTCCAATGGATGAAATTTGGAAGTTGTATTTATGCAGCCGAGTTGAGAAACTTCGATAGCGTGATGTAGGATTGTAGTAATTAGTTCCTTATGTGATGACTAGATGGCGCTAGTAGTCGCTACAGCGTGATGATATATAGCCTATGTCCTTTCTCAGGCTCTAGACTATCTGTGTACCAAATTTCATTTAAATAGGTTCAGTAGTTTTAGCGTGAAAGCGAGACCGACAGACAGACAGACAGAGTTACTTTCGCATTTATAATATTAGTTAGGATTAGGATAGGATTAGGATGAATGCGAATTATGTGAATTGTTAAAAATGCACAGAAATCCTCGTTTGCTTTCGTTAATGAATACACTGTCGTGTCTAGAGTTCTGAACAGAAACAATACTTTGAGGGTTTAGCTCCCGAAGGATTTTTTTTCTATGAATTTCATTACGCTATCTGACCGTCCAAGATGTCTGACCGTCCAAGAGATGTTTCTCAAGAACTGTAATAGATAGACAGACAAAAAATAATAAAAATTAAATTAAGTTCGAAATTAAATACAAGAACAGCATTATTATTCATTTCATATAATATGTATATAATATATGTATATCTATAACGTTTAAACATGCAAACCTCAAAATCGGAATAATGATAGTGATAAATGTACTGCATATCAACAAATAATAAAAAAAAGTCAAGCGTAAGTCGGTCTTAGGGGAAAAAATAAAACTTTGCAATTTTACTGTCAGAGGCTGAACTTATGAACAGGTAAAATTGCCACTGACTGGACGGAACCCTCGGTGCGCGAGTCCGATTTGCATATAACTGTTTTTTTCTTTTATTTAGTGGCATTTTTTAAAACAATGTTGTGCCCAAAAAAATAAATTAGATTAACTTAAATTTTGGGTGAAAAAATAAGTTCTGAATTTTAAACCTGGCGCTTTACCTACATATTTTCAAACAGACTGAAATAATTTACAGTGTGATATTAACATGGTATAGACTATAGACCATGTTGCTTTCAAGTTTGGCTGATAATTCCCCCCCAGATCACGAGTTGTTGTCGTTGGACTGCGCCACGGAACAAAAGTAACGCATGTATATGCGTTCCCGACAATAAATGCGTTAGTAAACAATACTTACCTATACACTTAAAATTAATCAATATCGTAAGACAATTTACACCAATTTATCTACATTCTTGCAAGCTTATCGTGGCACAAGCAAAGTAAAGCAAATACTTTAAGGCTACCAAGTTCACAGGAACTTGAAAAATAACTAATGCAAAGAGCTTCAACGTCTACAAAATTTGCACTCTGCAAACCAATATTCACATGGTTTTATTCGTCGTCCATCTATTGGGGGGTTCTGTGGTGGGGGGGGGGGGGGAGGGGGGGGTAATTTTTTTTATATCGAGGAACTAAGGAGAGCCATAATTGATGAAAAAGCAAATTGAATAAAAAAATAAGCTGCCCAAATTACTAATTCCTCGCGGACGGAGTCGCGGGCAAAGGCTAGTTATTATAGTAGATTGTACACCAAGGGGATAAATTATGCACTGCATTATGTCACGGGCGCGATATTGAATCCTGAGCGTATCGTGGGACTCCAGATTTAACTCCCGAGCGTAGCGAGGGGGTTTTTAGTTGATTCCCGAGCGAAGCGAGGGAATTAAGATGGAGTCCTGAGAGCAGTGAAGGATTTAAGCGCGCCCAAGGCAAAATCAGTTTTATCCCCGAGGAGTATACTCTACTTTTCTCACCTTTTGCGAGACAATAAAAACCAAGGCTACTAGAAACATACTCGAAATAGACCCAGAAGCACTGATTCTGACACTGACTTTGCGCCTTTCGCAGTTTTCCATTTGTCGAAATCTTTGTAAGCTTTTAAGTATTTTTCCTTCAACTTCTCTGGGAGTACATTATTAATAATTTCTAAGGCCGGCTTGCGCAGACCTGGGTTAGCTACTTAACTCCGAGCGAGTTAACTGCTAACCCAGGGTTAATAAGTGTCAAAATGTATGGAACTGTCATTCTTAACCCAGGGTTACCGATTTAATTTTTTTACCCTGAACTGTGCAAGTGGTCCTAAGGCGTCTAATTTAATGGAATCAGGAGTCAAATCACTTTCGTCACTCGATATTTTCTTAATGTTTTATCTTCTTTAGCAGTTTTGATAGTTAAAATTGCAGCGTATTGAAACACTCGCGGCTTTTGTTTAAGTATTTGACTTTGTTTTCGTTCGGCCGCGGAACTGCAAATAAATGAGGTGCGGCGCGGCCTCCCGCGGGGCTGAGCACGCTGAGCACGTGCACGTGCACGAGCTGCGCGCCGGCCTGCACGCGGGGCGATTTTGAAATTAGTCTTTAAGTGCATACCAATAAGAACTACGAGAAGTGAGAATCACATTACTGCCCGGCGGGTTATAATGAAATTCATTACAACATTACGCCCCGGCGAAACCCAAGGGCTATAATGATTTACTTTGAGAGAGGTTTGCATGATATATAATGAGGCATTTTCGAGCAGGTGGTGTGAAATAGTTATTTGTTATACAAGGGGGGAAAGTTGTATTTTAACTGCGAGTGTTCATTTTGAAACACGAGCTATCGAAAGGATTCTATGATTGACCACGAGCGAAGCGAGTGGTTCAAAAATAGAATCCTTTCGATAGCGAGTGCTTCAACACACGAGACGTAAAATAACTTTTCACCCGTGTATAACACAAAACTTTTCACCTCACTACAGCGAGGAAAATAAGAAAAAGGGTTTGTACTATCAATTATTCTTTATTTACCTCTTTGTCAATACAATAATTTTGAAGTACTTATAGAAATATTGATAAAATCAAAAATAATGCAAAATAGCCTAAGCAAATCCAGTCTTTATGGAACTATTCCAATACCGACATATCGTCACTACTTTGAAAAAACTCGTATCTCCAATCAATGAATAAACCAAACTAAACTTTATTGCACATCGAGTAAAGTTCAATTAGCCAGATTATCGATTTTGAGATACGAGCAAACTGTATTACTGTTAAATTGTATACCGTTTTGACTTAAGTTTTTTTTTATTATTTCGGATGCGTTTTGTTCGCACATCGACTTACTTGGACTGTCAGAACATTTTATCCGTTTTTACAACAAGAATGAAGGTTAATGTTGAATGCTGATATTTATGAATTAAAATAAAGTTGTAAGACTGTATTTAGTGTTTTTTACTCGATGCAATTCATTAATTGTGATGTTAAAAATTCAGCACTTTTAACGTTTTACGTTTTGTTAGCTGTCAAATATCACTTAAGCTGCCTTCAAATGTCAAAACTCTTTCTTCACTTGTGGATAAAAAGCGATTTTCTCAATAGATGTCAAACAAACAAAAAGGGCTTTCCGAGCTAGTGAGGTGAAAAATATATTGTTCATATACTCACAATTTGGAAATACGCAACACTCTCTGGTAGTTCAGCTTTTCTGTAAAAAGAGGCTGTGGTGAAATTTCGAATTTTCATTTTAACCTTTAATTGAATGTTTAGGGAAACCTGTTTAATTAAAATTCTACTACTAAATGTAAGGATGACTTAATTTTTGTGAGTTTACGCAACGCGTGAGTGTAACCGAAGAAGCGCTCATGACTGAATTCTTCGCGGTTTAACACGCATTATTTATGGCATTGGAAATACTGAAATATTTTCCAGCACAAAAGACAAAAGATCTTTTTAAGAATATGTAAAATAATACGTACGTCCACACATTAAATTTAACAATAAGTAACCATTGTAGACGTAATAATAATAAAACTAACAGTAAGTACGTACACACATATTTTCTTGTGTTATAAATTTCTGCACTAAGCAAAAAGCTACATATCTATCGGTCATTTTGGTTTGTACGGGTACATATCGTAATATATACAATCAAAATGTAATAAAAAAAAATTGTAAATCAGAAAAAATAATAATGGAAAAGCATAGCAACAAAAATTCATAAAGTAACTTCATGTATAAATTATAGTTGAAGTATATAATATGTACAAACATACACTGATTAACTAAATCCATTTTTTTCAATTTATATTTTAATTTTAATTACTAATCAATAATTGTGTCCCACTGCTACCTTAAAATATAATATTAAAAATTTATTTCTGCACGTAAACTGTCAAGGGCTCTTTTACATGTCTTTTTTTAGGGTTCCGTAGTCAGCTAGGAACCCTTATAGTTTCGCCATGTCTGTCCGTCTGTCTGTCTGTCTGCGGCTAAGCTCAGAGACTGTTGGTACTAGAAAGCTGTAATTTGGCAAGAATATATATATCAGTCACGCCGACAAAGTGGTTCAATAAAAAAAACTAAAAAAAATTTTTTTAGGGTACCTCCCATAGACGTAAAGTGGTGGTGATTTTTTTTTCTCGACTAACCCTATAGTGTGGGGTATCATTGGATAGGTATTCAAAAATAAATAGGGGTTTGCTAAAACCATTTTTTGATAAAATTCATATTTTCGGAGATATTCACTCCGAAAGTTCAAAATAATGTGTCCCCCCTCTAACTTTTGAACCGCACGTCTAAAAAATATGAAAAAAATCACGTAAGTTAAACTTAATGAAAACTTTCTAGGAAAATTATTTTCAACTTAATCAGTTGAGAAGTTTTTATGTTATTGTTAAAAATATTTCTAAACTAAGATTGTAATTTAACCTCCATTGAAAGCATTTTTTTTCTTTAAGTACCTATAAGATCACGCTAACAGTATCTTCTTTCAAATAAAAAAATATATTACATCTGAAAAACAATCAACATACATACTAGTTCTAGTAGACTGAAGTTAGATTAGTTAGACTGCATATTAGTTACCCAATCCGCCGATAGATGGCGCTGTACCGCCGACGTTGGGAGCAAAACAGCCACATTAATAAAGTATGCAAAGATTTTTTCGTACCTGCTACGGAACCCTATCTTGGGCGTGTCCGACACGCTCTTGGCCGGTTTTTTCAAGTCTACCAGCGCTTTCGGAAAGATCATGAATGATTGCTAAGAAGAATGCGCCGCAAGAAACCTGGCACTGAGTAATTTTTAACCGACTTCAAAAAAAAGAGGAGGCTCTCAATTCGTCTGAATGTTTTTTTTTCTTCTAAAAAACACACTACAATTTCATCATCATACACTATAGTATAAATTTCATGCATTATACATAGAAAACTCATATATATTATTGTAAATAATGGATAATAATTTTATCTATCGAAATGTGAAAAACTTACAATGAATAACAATCAAAATCCATAACGTAAAGTACGTTTATCATAACATTCAAAAAACATACATTTGAAATAACAATGTTTTTTAGTTTGTTGAATTAAAATTCAGTAATATTTCGGTTAGTATGTTAAGGTGCGAAGAGCCTCAATTACGACGATTAAGTGCTCAATTTTGTCACGTAGCTGGTCGCAAGTATCGTTATTCGCAAAATTATTCTTTCATAATCACCGCGTGTTGGACACGCCCACGATAGGGTTCCGTAGCCGTTACGAAAATATCCTTGCATATCTGAACTGTATTGCGTACCGTAATCCGTAATCGCCTTCACCAAGCGCCGCACACTAGGTACAATGTGTTGTTATTGAACGTTAGCTTTGATTATGATTGCTACTATTTTCCATAATTTTACTATTAATTATACTATCAGTATAATTAATAAAATGATTTCACTAATTAAAAGCTACACTGTCTCTGATTTTCAAAATAGGTCAAAAGAGGTAATTGTATCCCGCGAAAACTTTACTTTGCACTTTCTCGGGATAAAAAAGCCTGTTTTAATCAGGCACAGGCCTCCTCCCAGAACGAGAGGACTCGGGCAGTAGTTCCCACGCGGGCCCAGTGCGATTTGGGAATTTCACACCCACCATTGAATTTCTTCTCAGTTGTGTGCAGCTTTCCTCGCGATGTTTTCCTTGACTGTAAAGTTCATGGTAAACTTCAAACGTAATTTAGCACATGAATTCGGAAAAACTCAGAAGTGCAAGAATGGGGTCAAACTCACGACCCTCTGCTAAAGAGTCCATAGGTCAAACCACAAGACCACCACGGCTTAGCGGCTACAGAATTCACTTATTCTTAGTCCACGGGAACTTTGCATTTTCCTGGCATTATCCTATGTATTGTGTTAATCCATGTACCTAATAAACTACCTGTGTGCCAAATTTCATCCAAACAACTAACGTTATTGTCTTTGCGTACGAAGTCGCGGGCAAAAGCTAGTTTGATATAGTTACCTACTCTTAACATGAACTTTTTAATTTTTTTTTTAATCATTTAAGTAACTTTTAGTTGGGGACGCTCGATTTTAACAAAAATTTAAACCACCTTAAAGTTAAATATATCGAAAACGAATCAGTATCGAAAAATCGTTTGCACAACCCCTGAAAAACACCTATCCAACGATACCCCACACTATAAGGTTAGATGTGAAAAAAACACGCCCACTTTACGTCTTTAGAATACTTTGTCGGGATAATTACTACACATATTCATGCAAAATTACAGCTTTCTAGCACTAATATTATCTAAGCTAAGCCGCGGACGGGCAGACAGACAGACGGACGGACAGTCAGACGGACGGACAGACAGACATGGCGAAACTATAAGGGTTCCGTTTTTGCCAGTTTGGCTCCGGAACCCTAAAAAGATTACATACTTATACAAAATTTCGAAGTTTTAACTTACTTAAATACTTATACATTAAATCGTATGTATTATGGGTACGTACCCGTTTCTACAAAATTTTATCACGCTCTATGATCAAGCAAATACAATTTAAAATTAAATTAGATACGCACTTGTTTAAGGAGAGCGGAATTATCTTTAAAAATTAGGACACCTTATTATTTTATTAATTCGCATTAGCTAAAAATTACACAGAAAAAGTCACTTCTGCTCGGCATAAATCAAATTCAACTTACTTTTTAACTTCCTTGTCTTTTTTGAATCCCATTTTTGTATTGTTTGGATGCACCAATCCTCGTAGCCACCTCGTCAAAATCTCACATTAGATTGAGCTGCGTGCCGACGGCCAGCTTCCTCGTGCGTCCAGCACCGATTCGAACTCGCACATTAACTATTCCTACTGACGCTTAAGTGCCTTATACCGTATCATTTATACGCTCACACATTAATAAACACTTTCCACATATCATGGGAGATACAAGAGTGTCATTTAATACTAGTGGGTACAATAAAAGAGATAAAACAACACTAAGCAAACATTACAAAATTACATTTTAAATTTCCTGGGAAATTCCTGGCAATTTTAAATGTACTCGTAACTACCAATTGATTAAGTTAAGTAGTCTACGCTGTAGTAGTAATACGAGAATACGACCTACTATCTGATCCGTGCTTTATTTTTTCCAGACATTTCATAGTTAATCGTACATAAGTAAGGTAGGTATATTGTAATTTAATTTCTGTACTACATACATATCTCAATTCTCTTCGCAGTAAACGTTACCTGATTATGTATAAACGATTTGCCACACTGGATGTGTTCTGCGGTCGCGGTCAGGTCACATTGAACGCAGCCCGCATTATGTATGAACAACATTGTCGGTCTCTATATATTTTGTATAGATATGCGATCTGACCGTGTTGTTCATACATAATTAAGGGCTGCGTTCAATTTGACCTCAACGCGACCGCAGAACGCATTCAGTGTGGCAAATCCTTAAAACTATACCTTATTTTCTAAACTCATTGTTGTTAAGCGATGTAAATTATACCTACGTATCATATTATGATTTAAATTTATGTTCATTAATCTTTAGTAAAATGGACAAATAAAGCTGATTAATATAAGTTCTTCCCGATACCTTCTTTGTTTCATAACTATATTCTTCCTCTTTTTCCATAAGCCTGTGAACCCCATTAGGTATAACAGAAACTCGGGGTTTAGTTGCCCGCGGTTTTTACTACATTGTGGGGGTGGGGTAAATGTACAACCTGATACTTAATATGTGTCCCTGTGGAAAATATACAAGATACACTTTAAACATGAACGGGGTCTATTATTAATGAACAGGTAAATTTAGTATCTTCTCCTTTACTGCGGCTTGGGTCTAATTTGAACAGTTAGTATTAATAAAATATGCCTTATAAATAAATAAACAAAAATTCAAGGTAGGTTTATAATATGTTAATTTTTGTGGGGTAGTTTGAGAATAAGAAAAATAAAGTGGGTACTTGAGGACTTACAGTGACAAGTTAAAACATTTTGTTTTGGTTTGTTAGTTTAACATTTGGTAGCATAGCATACGGTTGTGGTAACTCTGAAAATGAGCTCTGGTTGAGTTCGAAACGCGTCAGTGTAGCTTGGTGGTGGTGATGGTTGGGTTTATGTGATTTGTGTGTGTTCGTACAGTGTGGAGGTGGAGGAACTGCATGAACACACATTTCTTGCATAAACGTAACTATTGTATGGTCGCGGGCGAGCAAAGTAATTGTTTTAGTTTAATGAATCATTTCACTAATTTTGTCATTACACAGCAAGCCAGTAAGATAAGGAAAACGCAGGTAATTTTAATAGTACATATCTCTATCATTAACATAATTTCAATTAAATTTTACATTATTGTGCAATTGATACGATGGTCATTTACATTAGAAAGCACATACCTAATTGTAAAAGTCGCTCGAAATTGTTTAACCGTCGTACTTAAATACCAGGCAAATACCTGCAATTTTCTGAATCGTTAACATCATTTCTGGAATGCTGAAATAATTCTCGGCATTATTATGTGGATAAAGAAGCTTTATTGTAGCATTAGTAATACATTAAATGATGACAAGTACACGAGGATTGGTCGTGATCGTGACTGTGGAATACTACCTACTTTATGTCTTTTTTTCAGGGAATCAGATACACGTGTAAAACACAGTTTAACTTACTGACATTGTGTAAACTATTAGGTATCGAAACGCGTAGTTTTAATTTGTGTAAGTATAAAAAGGAGAGAAAAAGAAGAGTTCTTGCAGGTATTATTTTATCATGTAGAAAAGCATGACAAAAACAAGGCATGGATGTATTTTATAAATGAAAAATGGATCAAAATTCAACACACGCTTCGCTTCGCTTCGGAGCTGATAAGAACAGCGATGAGGTGAGTTGTTACGAAGTAAAGTATGAATATGTTTGAGAAAATTAACACAGAATAAGTAAAAGGATCAAACACCAGTTAGTTTCGTGTTACACTGGTTTGTGCTACAATACATTTTTTTTGCTTTGTTGTGTAGAAATAACCAAAAAAATTCTTTCGCTTAGGAAGGATCTCAATCTTTAGCACTAATTCGTCTAATTTCATCATGTGCAGATTTATCTTCAAATTTTCACTACAATTAAACAAAAACAAAACAATCAAAGAAGCGCTTTTTAGCACAGATAAAATTATTAGGTACTTATATTTTTAATTTGTATTGTTTGTTACCATCATCGCCACATTACATGTTTTTTATAAAAATATCAACCAGCTGAATATTACAACTCAAATAAAAAAAGCCCTTTAAAATTAGAGCCTACAGATGAACGGACCAACATCTGTACCAACGGTATTTTAGTCATAACAATAAATATTATGTACTCAAGCAAGTAAAATAATCTCTACAAATATAAAATGCTTCGCAGAATATAGCAGGGCATGTATTCAACACTAGTACAAGGACAAGGATTATCTAGCGATAACGAGATTCTGTCTCACTCGTATTTATAGCATCTAATGTATCTTGTTGATTCCTAGCCCTCAATCAGGTTTCATAATAAGCTTTGTAACTCTCGTAGTAAATCAGTAACAACTTACCCCTGCGACTCTCCTTTGTCTCTCCTGTTTAATTATTATGTTTGCTATCAAAGAAACCTTTGAGTCGGTCGGTTGTACTTTATTACTATCACTAATTTGTTAAATTCTTAAGAGCTGGGTAAAAAGGCTACCGTTAATTCTAAGAAGTTAACACGGGCGCTCGTGTCTTTCGAAATACACGGATTGCTTGTATAATTTTATATACTCAGACAAGCGTATGAAGTTAGTAATAGAGTTCCGTATTCAAAATTTATTACTAAATTTACGTCGGGTGTTTGTCTGATATTAAAGATCACGATCTTATAAAACTTATTTTTCTTCCTTTTGAATAGTTGGCGAATATTACTAAGTACATAAATAATACAAAAAAAAACTAAATCTAGAACTATTTTATTACGGGCTACTACCGCTACAAGTTTATTCGCTACGAGTTCGTAAATTCAATGATTTCAAAGAAGGTTTAATATGGAATATCTTTCGATGACGCGCCCTGTGTTCGCCCTACTACTGTTACTTGAACTTAGAGAATTAAAACTTTCTCATTCTTCTAGATCGTTCACTGTCATAGGATATTTGAATCATTTGCTAGCGATCCGGTTTATGCAGCAAGCTGCGAAGTCAAAATTCCGAGCTGGTGTTAAGTGGTGGCATTCGGTCTTAAACGAAAGAGAGGTGACCTTTCGTTCCTGAATGGGACTTGGATCAGACACAAATCGGATTTAGTTTACTAGTTCAGTACAAATGTTGAAACAAATAATGGGAGTTGGACAGTTTTCCAAAGATAAAAGAAATTTTACAGATTGTTTGGTGGTATGCTAGAAACACTGTCCTAAGCTTTCGACCTCGAAGATCCTATGCTAGGACTTCAAAATGTTCTGCTTTTTTTCAGTTTTGTTTTTTTTTCTCTTAAACTAAGCAGGTTTTGTGTACCATATCAAATTTGCTGAAAGTTCCTTGGTAAACCAGATTTTAGGCCCAATAAATATTAATGAAAATAAAGTCGGTCACTGTCGGGCAAAGTTTCAAGTGGGATGGGGAAGAGGTGATATTAGGGTACAATAGTTCTTTATTTATTGATAACTATTTATTATTTATTATTATTTATTATTTATTGTTCGTCTTCACACCGTACCCCGTGGGAACTATTCAATTTTACGGTATAAAAGTAGCTAGGTTATAATATAATCCAATTGATTCAAATCAGTCGAATCCTTTTTGCGTGAAATCATAACAATTATATATCAGCCGCATCAAAGATATGGGCCCTCCAGCTACTGGGGCCCCAAACCCGTGTAAACAAAAATTCGCCGCAGTTAGAAGGGCTCTTAACAAATTTTGATACAGGGCCAGTCCAGTTCAAGCTACATGACTGTATTATAGCAATATCATACATGTGAGAGTTTGGATGTTTAGATGCTTGTTATCCGGCTCGAACTTCCGTTTAGTTTAGTCGCTAGACCTTTGTGGCATAACGACAGACAAATGGACGCGTGACCAACAGCTAAAGGGGCTCCGTTTGGACTCCTTGGGTACGGAACCCTAACCAAAAGGATGAGATTTAAACGATGCATGCCTTCTTTGGGCGTTTTCCTTGCGATCTTGACAGAAGTTGGCAATGTTTGCAAGTACTTAGGTAGGTAAGTATCGTTGCGCCCATCTCATTTATATTACATGGTACCAAAGACCTCTTCATTGTTGGCTTCAGTTCCGTGAATGCCTTTCAAATGATCTTTCGAATGATTTCGGAAAACCGTACCGAATAATAAAAAATAATAATCTACTAGATATTAATCGATTTGGGGACTGCAAGGAAACAAACTTAATTGTATCGTACGGATCAATAATGCGAGATTTCGACACACACTTGGCCATTGATTCAGTTGTGAACAACATATTATAATGAAATGTATTTACACACCTGTTAGCGGTATATATTAGAGAATATTAAACTAACCGAAAGAAGCGGGTAAGTAATACAAGACATAACAACTTATTATCTTATATTCATAATATATACGCTCACTTTATATAAACTCTTTTAGTATAACGTTCATTGGATATAATGAACGAAAAGTATAATTTCAAAATATCTAATTTTGTAATGTATAACGTTGTTTATAAATAATATCAATTGATATAACGATAAAAGCGTACTCGTATAATGTTCATAACACCTAAGATTTAAAACGTATAAATTCATTAAAAACTTTGATGTAAGCAAACAATCAAGCCATCCATTAATTTTTCCGCTCTGTTACAAAAAAAACCTAACATCGAAGGCTAAGGCGGGAGCTACGCTACGCTTCGCTCCCGCCTTAGCCTTCTGAATTTAACCTATCCAAGTCGCTTCTGCCCCGAAAAGTCTTGCTCGCTCGCTTCGCTCGAATACAACAATACAATACAATACAATACAAATATTCTTTATTGATCACCAAAAACAGTACAGTGACATTACAAAAATAAAAATTCAGGTAGATAATAGGCGGTCTTATCGCTAAAAAGCGATCTCTTCCAGACAACCAATTACTCAGAAATTAATAAATATCAACAGACGAATGTAGGTGGCAGAAATAACAGACAAGAGAAACGCAGTATTACTTAATAGACAACATAGGATAACAAGGATAATAGAGAACAAGAGAACAAGGATAGGATAGTCTAAGGATAGTTTCTTAGTACGTACACTGATAGCGTAGTAAAAATACCGTATCATTATTACCTCTATAGTATCTACAGGTAAAACATTCTGGTGTGTCGTTGAATGTATACCTATTGTAGCTTTCTTGTGTCACATTATACTTTCGCATTGTCATTACTACATTAATTAATCGCCAAATCAAAGTGTTAGATCATACTATTAGCCTGCAGAATACTCCTACAAGCTTAATATCACGGTGTTAATTTTAAATACTTATAGGTTAAACTTTTTGAATCGTAAGTCGTAACCCATCCTCCATCTTAATACTTATGTACCTATCTAGGTATTATGTTAATCTTCCTTGTCAAGCATTGCGATGTCGTGATTATATTTTTGTAAAATAATTCTAAAGTAGGTCATTCCTGATCGAAGGTATCCTATTATCTCGCCTCATTCGTTTTTCGTTTAATTCTTATTTCGTCTCATTCTGTATTCGTTTTCGTCTAGTTCGCTGTCCGTCACTAGCTTTTTTGGTCAAATTCTGCAACTTGTCTATCTCTCAATACGTTTTATTCGTTTTTCTTCACGGTCTTCCTTGGACGAATTTGTCGTTCTTCTCTTTAGTTTTTTGTCTCATTTACTTATTCGCCAAAATTATTTCGATGCGTTCGGTGCTGGTAAATAAATGTTCGTAAGTAAATGAGACAAAAAACGAAAGGGAAGAACGACGAATGAGTCGAAGGAAGACCGTGACGAAAAAGGAATAAGACTTATTAAGAGAGAGATAAGTTACTGAATTTGACCAAATAAGATAATGACGGATAGGGAACAAGACAAAGTGACGAATACAAAATGAGACGAATTAAGAATCAAACGAAAAACGAATGAGGCGAGATAGTAGGATACCAATTCGAAAAGGCGGTCTGCAGCTATTAGCTATCAAACCTTAATATAGACAATGTAAGTTTTAGTGACATTGGATTGTCGAAGTATTAGTGACATTGCTTCGCTCCCGCCTTAGCCTTCTGAACCTAACCTATCCGAGTCGCTTCTGTCTTAAAAGGTCTTGCTCGCTCGCTTCGCTCGCTCGCTGCCAGTGAGATACCAGTTAGGATATACGAAAGCTTTCGGTATTTTAAATATAAGTGAAAAAATCATTAGGTATTTAGATTTTAGGGGTTTTGAACGTAGGTTATTTTACGTTAGGTTTTTTTAATTTTAGACATTGAAATACGTAGCCATTTTAAGCTTTCAGTATTTTGAATATAAGTGAAAAAAATCATTAGGTATTTCGATTTTAGGGATTTTGCACGTAGGCTATTTTGCGTTAGGTATTTTAATTTTAGACATTTTGATACGTAACCGTTTTATAATTACGACACTCATTCTACGATACATAGGTACCTAACGTTAGTTTATACTGTTCGTGCCTTTTCATGCACTGATGAATTTTTTAAATATTCCGTTGAGGTAATATCGTATGTACTTACTATACACCCTCATTAACAGGTCTAAAATAGGTACCTACATAAAGAACATATTCATTTGGTTCAACACTTTTAATTTGACGCGGATTTACCCTTAACATGAGGCACGCAATACGTGGAAATGGAAATGTACGTCATATTCTGCATTCGTGTTAAGGCTTTATTGCAGTTTTGCTTTCATTTCAACTAGATACATACATGTGCGAGTTGGACAGTTAAATTTCACGTTAAAGAATAATAGATAGGTATAGATGTTCGATTGATATGATAAACAAGGAAGCCTTGTACTTTCATGAGCAGTTGTACAAATGATTGTCAATTGCGCCGAGACGTCAAGGGCGCGCACACTATTTAATTCATTTTGTAGAGATCCAGTCTCGGGTAGACACGTGTTGTTGTCTATTAGATCCGATATTTACAGGATCATACGTACTCGTATACTGCTACTGTAGCTATTCTGTGGGACAGTTTAATCATTTAAATATTGAAACATAACAATGATATAAAAACAATAACTAATAAAACAAAAACAATCTATAATATAAAAGTGAACGGTCAGAACGGGATGAAAAAAACGAGACAGAGCAGGATGGCGCTCTACAACACCATTTTGACACGTTTCTCCCAAACAACGCATTATTTCTCAGGAATTTTAAAGCAATTCGATTCTTTGACCTTGGGAATCGCGATAAACTTGAGAAAATATGATATTGGGTGTGTACATTTCATATATTAAGCAAAATAAAATCACAAGTTCGAATTTCGAGCCAAAAGCGAGCGATCTATTATCTATGCCAGTGTTGCCATTCAGCGAAAAAGAAATCCATTCATTATCCTGCATTGCAGTCTGTAAAGCTCTTTAAGCACTGACCTGCATATCGTCGGGTGACAAGCAAAAGTCACTAAGTACCAAATACCTACTTAAAACAAAGCTCGTATTGAGATGTATGAAATTACTAACTAGATAAGATTTTTTGAAGAGCAGTGACAGAAATTTTAGTGAGTTTTGCTTGTCATCCGGCGATATGAAAGCATGACAAGTTCCTATTTAGCCCTCGCTATGTTGCGGATTTTCAGTGGAACTAATTTATTTTAATGGCAATGTTTTTTTTTGACAACAGACGTTGGAAGTCATTGAATGTCACCTTTGTAAACAAAACGAAAATAATTGTACATATTTCAGAATAATAATCGATTTTGCAATCAAAATGCCCAAAAAAGTTAACCCCAATGCAAAAAAAAATACATTCAAATGGTTGCGGCAGTCATGGTGTTTGTTATCGAACTCCTCTGAAATGGCATGACCGATTTTTAACAAATTTTTTCTCTATATTTGGTAGGTTTGACAACAGGTTGTAGACTATTTTTTATACCCTTATTCTTCGCGGACGGAGTCGCGGGCAACAGCTAGTAAATGATATAAATATAATAAATATAAGTTAGATACCTTAGTAGTATTAAGATTTAGTTCAAAATGTTGGAGACATTAACAACGGTAGCTAAAATTTTTATGAAAGTGTTCTTGTGACACGAAAATTTACCATACAATTGTATGGTAGCGAAACTTTTTCCAGTTAGTCGTTTTGTATGGCTAACTACGATTTGAGATGGTCCAACTATTTGATCTCCACTCGTTACATTATCAGTATATGTAAGGATAGTTAAGGATAAGTAAGGACAAGGATAGGATAGTCTAAGGATAGTTTCTTAGTACGTACACTGATAGCGTAGTAAAAATACCGTATCATTATTACCTCTATAGTATCTACAGGTAAAACATTCTGGTGTGTCGTTGAATGTAAACCTATTGTAGCTTTCTTGTGTCACATTATACTTTCGCATTGTCATTACTACATTAATTAATCGCCAAATCAAAGTGTTAGATCATACTATTAGCCTGCAGAATACTCCTACAAGCTTAATATCACGGTGTTAATTTTAAATACTTATAGGTTAAACTTTTTGAATCGTAAGTCGTAACCCATCCTCCATCTTAATACTTATGTACCTATCTAGGTAATAATACCTATATAGGTACATAAGTATTAAGATGGAGGATGGGTTACGACTTACGATTCAAAAAGTTTAACCTATAAGTATTTAAAATTAACACCGTGATATTAAGCTTGTAGGAGTATTCTGCAGGCTAATAGTATGATCTAACACTTTGATTTGGCGATTAATTAATGTAGTAATGACAATGCGAAAGTATAATGTGACACAAGAAAGCTACAATAGGTTAACATAAGTTAATCTTCCTTGTCAAGCATTGCGATGTCGTGATTATATTTTTGTAAAATAATTCTAAAGTAGGTCATTCCTGATCGAAGGTATCCTATTATCTCGCCTCATTCGTTTTTCGTTTAATTCTTATTTCGTCTCATTCTGTATTCGTTTTCGTCTAGTTCGCTGTCCGTCACTAGCTTTTTTGGTCAAATTCTGCAACTTGTCTATCTCTCAATACGTTTTATTCGTTTTTCTTCACGGTCTTCCTTGGACGAATTTGTCGTTCTTCCCTTTAGTTTTTTGTCTCATTTACTTATTCGCCAAAATTATTTCGATGCGTTCGGTGCTGGTAAATAAATGTTCGTAAGTAAATGAGACAAAAAACGAAAGGGAAGAACGACGAATGAGTCGAAGGAAGACCGTGACGAAAAACGAATAAGACTTATTAAGAGAGAGATAAGTTACTGAATTTGACCAAATAAGATAATGACGGATAGGGAACAAGACGAAGTAACGAATACAGAATGAGACGAAATAAGAATCAAACGAAAAACGAATGAGGCGAGATAGTAGGATACCAATTCGAAAAGGCGGTCTGCAGCTATTAGCTATCAAACCTTAATATAGACAATGTAAGTATTAGTGACATTGGATTGTCGAACAAAGAAAATCAATATGACACTTACTTGTGTATAATTGTCTACGGTGGGTCTCAAGTCTCAACAATCAAAATAATGGTTTAACTTTGCAGTCGAAGAAATCTGTTGGAACCTTTTTGCTGCAAGTAAGTATCAAATCAGTGATTCACTTGGAGGCAAATGTTCGCCAGCGGCATCGAGCGATCTTCGCTCGACAATGTCTGGCGACATTATTTACATGAGAAAATTATGTCGAGCGAAGACCTTCTATGTTGCGCCACTTCAACCTACGTCGCTGTTTACATGTGTTACGGGACATCTGTCCCCTAGTGAGTACATAGCTTCATGTTGACATTCTGTACATCGGCCAAAGTAATCATCTTAAAATTGATTGTGAAGAGATTCCATCTTGGCACGCGATTCAGTTTCCTCGACCGTACATTCATTTGCAGAATTAAAGGATTTTATTAAACTATGGAATTCAAGGTAATAGAAAATGTCAATAATTGACGGCGGTGACGTCAAAAGACGCAATTACAAGTCATACTACGTTGTACAAAAACAACTGATTCGATTTATCCGGGCCATATTTCTTAATCCACGGGGAGAGCATGTCGTCATGATAACCGTTGTAAACTGAACATACGGAAATGTTTATCTTTGTATACCTATTACGAACGTAATTTTTCTTTGCTAATTAATTAAGTAGATACTCTCTGTACTGATAAACTGAGATCCACAAATAGAACTTGACAAGTTCTAAATATTGTTTTTAAATATGTAGGGTACATACGTCATACATAACATAAATAAGTGATCACTTTTGTTTCTTGACACTTTATTGGTTAGATCGGTTAGATCATTTTACCAGAATAGTTATTTACTAAGTAATACTTAGTTTTTCTCACTACGTTTTTTTACTGACGCTTTTTTTCACAAACGCGCTTTTCCCCAATTTTGATCGACAAAGACACATAGGTAGGTTTATAGGTAGGTTTAGGTTTAGCGGTTCCGGGTGAGCGGAGCTCCTGCTTCTGTGTGCTTTTAGTTTAGCCCTTCGGGTCAATGCAAACTTATCATAACCTTAGGAAATAACGATTCTGGTAAATTCTAACAGTAAAAGCTTTGTGAGCTCGTGAGACTTGGTAACTACACTTAATTATAAATAAATGAAATATTTTTGGAGGAATTTTATTTATTTTTGTGAAATACCCTCGTTTTATGAAGGTGAAAGTTAGGTACAGGTTTTGTAATATTTTGTTATTCGTGTGTTAATCATTTAAGCTTGCAACAAAATTTCATCTTTCTTGGACTTCGAAAAGTACCCTGAAGGTTTTGATAAATTGGTTGATGTACATTATGACAAAATTGACGTATTTTATGTAGGTATTCATGAAATCTAACTACGTCTTATTCTGAAAATTCGGAAGTTCTAGTATTTATTATTCAAGCCAAAGCCAGCTTTAATATTAGAAAATACGATAAAGCACTAGAAAAAAGGTTGGTAATGCCATGTTTTGTTTATCGTCTTGGCGGAGGCACCGCAGTGCCCCCAGATACAAAGCAAGTATGTAAATAGCAAATACTGACAATAAACTAGGTCTTTCTTATCAACGTGTCTACAATCGATCTATGTCTTTTCATATAAGTACGGAGAAATGTATGCGAACTAAGCGTGTAAATTTTGTAAAAAGATCATCGGCACATTTTATTCAGTGATGTAACGAGCGCCCGATTTCAAACATTCGCGAATACGAATGAGAATGCGAGTATGGAACTGCAAAATTCGCGAACGCAAATATAGGCCTTATTTATTCAGCGCCTAAAGTATGCAATTATGAGTACTATATATATATATATATATAACAAATTTTTATGCAACTTGTGAAAATGTTGTTTTACTTTACTTTACTTTCTCCAGTACGCTTAGTATAAGTTTTACTTCACCAAAATGGATAGATAACGGAGCAAAATACGTTCTAAAGGCTTACATCACAAAACAAATAATGAAATATTAAAAATAAAAATTATGTTAAGATGGTTTATTCCACAGACGTGCTTTTGCACTCCGCAATTTACCATGATTCTGACTACATTTCCGTAGTAACGTTGGCAGTTTATGAAGAAATATTTAAACCTTAACGGACAAACACCTTAACAAATCCTTTTAAATACTGTAAAGTTGTTCTTTGTCGAGAGAATGCTGCTTAAATCTGTTTTTTATGCACTGGTGCATAAAGTAAAATCTTCGTCTAATACCAAGGCAATCAGGCGCAAACAGCCTTAAACAGTAGAAATTTATAAAATGTAAGTTTCTTATTTTTTTTTATATAACTGGTTATTTATATTACGAAATTAATAACATTAGGCAAATCTATACATTAATATAGAAATTGCAATGTATGAAAAATTAGAGCTAGAAAATTTTATTTCCAATGTTGCTGCTTAATTTCCTTGCAATCGAAGTGAAACGCAAAGTGTAAAACTCGAGCATTAAACCCATTTTCGTTTCGACGTGTCTATCCACCCTCGCCGTACCGGCTCGGGTGGCTACATGAACGTCTCGGAGTAAAATGGCTTGTTTTTGCTCTTTTTAGGGTTCCGTAGTCAACTAGGAACCCTTATAGTTTCGCCATGTCTGTCCGTCTGTCTGTCTGTCGGTCCGTCCGCGGCTAAGCTCAGAGACTGTTAGTACTAGAAAGCTGTAATTTGGCATTAATATATATACCAGTCACGCCGACAAAGTGATTAAATAAAAAAAAATAAAAAAAATTTTTTTAGGGTACGTAGACGTAAAGTGGGGGTGATTTTTTTTTCTCGACTAACCCTATAGTGTGGGGTATCATTGGATAGGTATTTGAAAATAAATAAGGGTTTCCTAAAACCATTTTTTGATAAAGTGAATATTTTCGGAGATATTTACTCCGAAAGTTCAAAATAATGTGTCCCCCCTCTAACTTTTGAACCGCACGTCTAAAAAATATGAAAAAAATCACGTAAGTTAAACTTAATGAAAACTTTCTAGGAAAATTATTTTCAACTTAATCAGTTGAGAAGTTTTTATGTTATTGTAAAAAATATTTCTAAACTAAGATTGTAATTTAACCTCCATTGAAAGCATTTTTTTTCTTTAAGTACCTATATGATCACGCTAACAGTATCTTCTTTCAAATAAAAAAATATATTACATCTGAAAAACAATCAACATACATACTAGTTCTAGTAGACTGAAGTTAGATTAGTTACCCAATTCGCCGATAGTTGGCGCTGTACTGCCGACGTTGGGACCAAAAAAACCACGTTAATAAAGTATGCAAAGATTTTTTCGTACCTGCTACGGAACCCTATCTTGGGCGTGTCCGACACGCTCTTGGCCGGTTTTTACAATCTACTATTGTACACGTTGTCCGGCGACATGAAAATTTGCATGTGGCTTTTATTCAGTTTGGACCTTTGTCCAAACAATATTTATAGGCGTTTTCGGATAAGGATTTATTACTTTTTTTAGTAGCACCAAGGATGATATAGACTGGATTGGCAGTCGCCATAGTACGAATCGGCCGCGGTTTTTGTAGTTCGATTATTAAATCTAGATGGCGGTGAAATATAGCCAGAGGCTTTGAAGGTAAAACAATAAGACTAGTATATTTTAGTAGTGGTAGAGCCATGTTGTAGCTAGCCGCTGCATCACGAATGGGCCGGCTCGTCCGGGGCAGTACCACCG
Source organism: Archips crataeganus (assembly GCA_947859365.1). Taxonomy (NCBI): domain Eukaryota; kingdom Metazoa; phylum Arthropoda; class Insecta; order Lepidoptera; family Tortricidae; genus Archips; species Archips crataeganus. Next base: position 16,238,130 of record OX402045.1, on the reverse strand, counting down.
TCTCACAGAACACCGGCGTGAAGCAGCAGTACTCCTGCTGCGTTTCGTACGGTTAGTGAGAGCGCCGGGGGCCCAATACCTCTCCCCCTCCCCTATTCCCTCTCCTTTTCCCAGGGCCGACAACGCACTGGCATCGTGTAAAGCGCTGCGGGTGTCTATGGACAGTGGTGATCATTTAACATCAGGTGACCCACTAGTTCGTTTGTCTGGCCTTTCTAACATAAAAAAAAAAAAAAAAAAAAAAAAAAGACTACAGATATTTCATATCATTGCAAATGTATTATTATGCAATATTTTTGAAAAATAATACATTTGTAGTAATATGAAACATCTGTAGTCTTATTGTTTTGCCTTCAAAGCCTCTGGCTATATTTCAGCGCCATCTAGATTTAATAATCGAACTACAAAAACCGCGGCCGATCCGTACTATGGCGACTGCCCATCCAGTCTATATCATCCTTGTAGCACTAATAAAAAATACGGAGAATACATTTTTATGGCATAGGTAGGTAATAGACAAACCTAAGCGACTTTATCATAGTAAGCGACTCCAGGTACTTATTCTGGAATTACAGCGTGCTTCCTGGCCTAGAAATTATAATTTAACAGCTAGTTAGCTGACCACACGCAGTCAATATCTCTATTCGAGACATGAAATACTGACCAATTAATCCAAGGAAACATTATACTGATCGTTACAAGGTCATCAATTTGTAATTCTTCTCCGCTGTACATACATTTATACCAAACGATTTATTCTTTAATGCGTACAAACTTTTAATTTTTAATATATTTATTGTTACCAAGTCTTTGAGAAAGTGTCGCAATTATTTTGCGTGAACCATTTTCTAACTTATGTATTTTTAACACCACAACTTGTTAATATCGTGTTGTAGGTTGTAGTATAGTTGTAAATATTCCAAATATAAACACACTAGGTTTTGCCCGCGACTTCATACGCGAAGACAATAACGTAGTTGTTTTTCACGACACTGCTCGAATATGTGGCCATAAAAAATGTAAATCCATACTCAAAACTGCCTATACATATATGTAAATTTAACAGCTGACTCATTTATGGCGCGCAAAATACGACAACAATGTAACACATTACGAAAACAGGACGTTTCAATATATGTAAAGCCTGACCAGAAATATATGACTATTCGCCATGTTGCGGAATTTAATTGGAACTAATTTCTTACACTGGCAATAATTTTAATGATTGTCAGTGTCACTGTGGCGGTTTCTTTGAATAGTCAGCATCAAAAGTCGCTATACGCTTCAGGTGCTCAAAGAGAGGTAAATGTTTAAATTGTCAAAAAGTTGTTGACTGTCATGGTAGTATATATACTTGTGAGCGCTCAACGTGTCACAAATATCTTAACAGTCGCTATTCATTAATTTCTACACTCCTAACAAGTCATTGATACCTTAGCTTTCAAAAAATCACTGGTACCTAAGCAGTCAACATATCAAATATATCTGATGATAAATGATGGATGTTTGGATGTTGCCGTTGTCGTGTTTTTTGTTTTATTCGATGAAAGAGCTGAAGAAGCTTTACCAAAAACTTGAATTCTGCGCGGACGAAGTCGCGGACACAAGCTAGTTTGGATATAAATAACGTGCCAAACTTGGTAACAACAACTTGTCATAATTGATAACTTAGAGCGCGCGAGAGAGCCGGCATCTTGTTTCATACAATGTGTCAGTTCTGCTCCGAACATTAAGCGTTGTCAAATTTTTCATGCGATTTGTCGATCGAGATGTAGGTATACAAATGAAGAGTTGTAATTAATATTTGCACGCACACATCTAAATCAACTGATTAAGTGGAAGGGCGCGTCATTTTATGCCGGCTCCACATGCTCGATGTTTGCCACAAATACCAAAAATCACCAAACATCGCCCGAAATCACTCAACACAAAAACGGCATCCCCTACTATTCTTGCACGTTCGCCAAGTGTGGGGATGACCACTACTGATACATTCTGAAACATCACAAACACGTTTGTCGAACAGCCTTTGATTTGTGCAAAAAACCGACACCAACGCCGATCACTGGCAAACACAAACAAACACTTATCCACACGTTCGTGTTTGTTGTTTGGTGTTCGCTGTTTGCCGTTGTTTGCCAAGCATGTGGAGCCGGCATTAGATTTGACAAGCTAAAATAAGATTTACAAATTGCGATGTGAAAAATTGACAATTGGCATTCAGCCCGTGCTGTCTTGTCTTAAACATTGACTTTGGTGTCGCATCCTAATATGAACCACGACATATAAGTCAACTTCCTTCCTTTCCTTTAAATATATTCAAAAACCTATTCGGCTGACAACAATCAAGGCCAGAAAACCATATTTAGGTAACATTCACTACTGATCTGCGCATCTGCTGAAATAAAGTGTATCAAATATGCCAATCATTATCTATCCCGACATATTTCTTAACAGTTAGGGTTAAACTACAAATAAATAAATAATTAGAGCAGCTGTCTGTGCTCGGTAGCTAAGCGATATACAAGCAAGGCAAAAAACCACAAATAGCACACACAACTTTGACACTGATTACTATATTTACTACGTATCAGACCCGTACTTGCGTTTGATAACCGCAATATTCATCTACCTGCCGAGCCCCTGCCGATGCTATTGCAGTTATAGAGTATATTTTAGGGTATCAACTGCCATAGAGAATAGAATATACTACATCCCAAGAATAGTGGTGGGAAGTAACTACTTTGTTATATTGAGCAAGAGCACCGGTTCTAGTGGGTGCACAATCTAATGCTCAAATGTTTTCGTATCGTCACTGGAGTTAACAATAACAATAAACAACAATAAAAAATAATTTATTTTTCAAAAAAAACAGTGATTACAAAAAAGGCAAAGGTTGAGGCTTCCCAGTAGGTATATAAGTACCTGTGTTGGAAGGTCTCACTGTTCCAAAAATAGTACATTGTAATAGACCACTAATCTAAAAATAGTAGTTTATTGAAGTATAATATCCTAACTTAACCTAAATTTATTCCAGCGTAATGGCGTATCACGCGCCCTGCGCGCGTACGTGTGTCTGTGCATGCAAGCGTGCGTGTGTATGTGTGTGTGTGTGTGTGTGTGTGTGTGTGTGTGTGTGTGTGTGCGTGCGAGTGTGCGTGCGAGTGTGTGTGCGTGTGTAATTGAGTCTTAGTATGGTAAGTGAAAATAGATATTTAGCTAAGTGTACACGTAATTATTAGATTTAACTATTGATAGGTACACTCAGTTCACCAACACAAGCACAAGCAGTTGAGCTGAACTTTATGAACAAGTTCTAGGAATCCCTCAAGACGTCATGCGCTGCCATCATAAAGAAGACCAGGTGGCGTGGGCTGGTGCTGGGGCTGGGAATGTACGTGCCCTTCATTGCATTCGTCAGCTGCACCGTCTACGGCGCCACGTTGGTCACCAACGAAGGACTCCCGTATTCCACCGTATTATTGTAAGAAGCTCTTTATAATTTATTTCTCCTAAATTAGAATAGATGACTCTACCTATTGAGTTCGGAGAAAGTTTAATCACTTAAAATTCATACTGTTGATTTCTTAATGATTCATGAATGAATAATTAAACCCTCTGTAATTTATTCTGATATACGGGGCAATAACACTACAGTGTACCGTCAACAAATCTTAGAGTTAGGAAGCTAGAGTTTAAACTATAGTTGTAATTAAAATTACAACTTTTTGCCGGTCAACCACTAAGTAGAGTTTTATTGAGACTGGTTAGATCATTTCCAGAAAATCGTAATTTTCTTGTAGCAAAATTTCCGTTCGCAGATTTTCCTAAATGCTTTTTTTCTCACCATAGTTTTTTACTGAAGCTTACTTACAGTAACCTGTTCACAGTAGCTTATTCACAGTAGCGTTTTTTTCCAATTTGAATTGAGACAGAAACAGTCAGTCAGTGTGTGATTTTGGCCCTTCGGGCCGATGAAAACTTAACCTAACCTAAACCTACCTATGTTTCTGTGTCGATTAAAGTTGGGAAAAAACGCGATTGTGAAAATAAGCTTATTATTATTAATAACAACAATGCCATCTACCTATTGATTGTATATGCACTTCGTCATCTTGAAAGCCTACGCACTGCAACGTTATTGGACAGCACTTATAATATGCTTGTTTAAAGTAAAAATACTATCAATATAGCTAGTGCCATATATGAAGACGCGTTATTTTTTGTAAATTAGACGTTAATAGCATTGCAATAAGAACCGCGGCACGAAGTCATCTCATGAATGACTCGATCTATACAGTTTTGCAGTATTCTATTCAAAACATTCATTTTTATTAAGAAACAAGTTAGAAACTAATTCAATGGACGAAAATAAAATTTCGACGATAAAAGTATCACAATTTTTATTTAATCTCATAGGTAGGTGTAGGTTAACCAGTGATGAACGTGGCTCTGAAGTTTGTTATATGTGCGTAATAGATAATTACTAGAGACCCGTTGCGGCGTCGAAACGCCGCTAGAATATGATAATTCCGTTAGTCAAGTACTGTACCCTACTATACCTTATTTGACGCTACTGTACCCTACTGTACCCTATTTTACCCTACTGTACCCTACTGTATCGCACTGTACCCTACTGTACCCTATTCTACCCTACTGTACCGTACTGTACCGTACTGTGCCTTATTTTACCCTACTGTACTCTACTGTATCCTATTTTACCCTATGGTACCCTATTTTACCCTACTGTATCCTATTTTATCCTACTGTACTGTACTGTACCGCACTGTACCATATTCTACCCTACTGTACCGTACTGTACCGTACTGTACCCTACTGTACCTTATTTTACCCTACTGTACCCTATTTTACCCTATTGTACCCTATTTTACCCTAATGTACCCTATTTTACCTTACTGTACCCTATTTTACTCTACTGTACTCTACTATACCCTATTTGACCCTACTGTACCCTACTGTTTAAAACAATATTTCACTGTCCCTGTCCCTGATTGACAATAGTATTTTATGCAATGGTTGTATAAGTGAGGTCTTAAAACGCAAGTGAAGTGAGTTGCGATATGAACGAATGTGAGTATCGCAATGGAAGACGGCACGAGCCGTTAAGACCAAATTATAAACCGTTGCATACAATATTTTTTCTACAACTCGACTCTACTGTACTGTACTGTACTGTACTGTACTGTACTGTACTGTACTGTACTGTACTGTACTGTACTGTACTGTACTGTACTCTACTGTACTGTACTGTACTGTACTGTACTGTACTGTACTGTACTGTACTGTACTGTACTGTACTGTACTGTACTGTACTGTACTGTACTGTACTGTACTGTACTGTACTGTACTGTACTGTACTGTACTGTACTGTACTGTACTGTACTGTACTGTACTGTACTGTACTGTACTGTACTGTACTGTACTGTACTGTACTGTACTGTACTGTACTGTACTGTACTGTACTGTACTGTACTGTACTGTACTGTACTGTACTGTACTGTACTGTACTGTACTGTACTGTACTGTACTGTACTGTACTGTACTGTACTGTACTGTACTCTACTGTACTGTACTCTACTGTACTGTACTGTACTCTACTGTACTGTACTGTACTGTACTGTACTGTACTCTACTGTACTGTACTCTACTGTACTGTACTGTACTCTACTGTACTGTACTGTACTGTACTGTACTGTACTGTACTGTACTGTACTGTACTGTACTCTACTGTACTGTACTCTACTGTACTGTACTGTACTCTACTGTACTGTACTGTACTGTACTGTACTGTACTCTACTGTACTGTACTCTACTGTACTGTACTGTACTGTACTGTACTCTACTGTACTGTACTCTACTGTACTGTACTGTACAGTACTGTACTGTACTGTACTGTACTGTACTCTACTGTACTGTACTCTACTGTACTGTACTCTACTGTACTGTACTGTACAGTACTGTACTGTACTGTACTGTACTGTACTCTACTGTACTGTATGTATGTATGTAAAACTCTTTTGTTAATCGGCATAGTTAATCAAATCATGTTATGTATGTAAAGGATTAGTTGCTTGACTCTGTCCTATATTTTTCTTGAAATATTATTGTATGATTGGCTATATATTAGTGTAATATCTAATTATAATTTAATTACTTTGTACCATAATAAATAAGGTAAATTTAAGGATTAAACTCTAAATTAAGATCTTCTTTTGAGTGAACTGTCGAACGGCAGTGCTGCCATCTGTGCTAGTTATTAAAAAGGCTTGTTTAACGACTATACCGGGCATTCGATCCTGTAACTAGGTTGAGAACAGTGGTCTAAAATAAACCAGTGTCGTACAGTAGAGTGGTGGTTTACTTTATTTATTCTAAAATCCCTGTGGTTTAACATCTTCAGAAGTGGGATCAACACCAAGGAGCGAAAATAACCAAAATTGGCTCATACGCCCAACCATTTTCGGCATAAAGTGTAAGTACTACCCTTGTTATACAAAAAAGGAAATAGTGGATATTTCTAAAACTGTCCAAGTGTTAATAAGTTTCTTTTAAAATTTAATAAGATCTACTTGCACAATTGCCTTTACTGAGTACCTATATTAGGCATCATTGTAATTTTGTTTATCTATAAATACATGTCACAGTGTCGTTGGGTACCTAGTCTACCTTAGTAAAGTACTTATACTTAATAAATACTTATACTTAATTGAAAATTTTCATATATGAACAGTTTATTAACCTACCGTACATTATTGATAAAAACAATTTATTTTCTTATTTTTTTTCTTGTTGACTACCTACCTTTGTTTTTATTTATTACAACGAATTATGACTCGACCTTGCCAGGGCTACTCTCTGGAGGTCCATACTGACTCGACCTTGCCAGGGCTACTCTCTGGAGGTCTTTACTGACTCGACCTTACCAGAGCTACTCTCTGGAGGTCCATACTGACTCGACCTTGCCAGGGCTACTCTCTGGAGGTCCATACTGACTCGACCTTGCCAGGGCTACTCTCTGGAGGTCTTTACTGACTCGACCTTGCCAGAGCTACTCTCTGGAGGTCCATACTGACTCGACCTTGCCAGGGCTACTCTCTGGAGGTCCATACTGACTCGACCTTGCCAGGGCTACTCTCTGGAGGTCCATACTGACTCGACCTTGCCAGGGCTACTCTCTGGAGGTCCATACTGACTCGACCTTGCCAGGGCTACTCTCTGGAGGTCCATACTGACTCGACCTTGCCAGGGCTACTCTCTGGAGGTCCATACTGACTCGACCTTGCCAGGGCTACTCTCTGGAGGTCCATACTGACTCGACCTTGCCAGGGCTACTCTCTGGAGGTCCATACTGACTCGACCTTGCCAGGGCTACTCTCTGGAGGTCCATACTGACTCGACCTTGCCAGGGCTACTCCCTGGAGGTCTTTACGGACTTGATCTTGCCAGGGCTACTTTCTAGAGGTCTGTACTGACTTGGACTTGCCTTTTTGACCCTCCGCGTATTGCCAGAAAGCACGAGCGTCATTTACTAATACTAAGAAATGAAAGTTTCAGATGTCAAGTGCCAGTGAAAGAGATGCCAGGCAAGCGACAAGGACACCCTCGCCGTTGCCTGGCATGGCGCTACCTAGGCGGCAAACCAGACGAGAAGAGAGGCGAACAGATGATCGCCAGCGATCAAGACGTCGATGCCAGTCACCATCGACACACCGTGAGTCACGCTCTCGGTCGAGACATAGCGTGTCAAACCGGCCAAGCAGGTCGCCATCGCGTAGTTCTGGCATGAGTCGGTACTACAAAAGGAGACGTGGTCGCCTGTCTCGATGTCATGGAGATAGATCGATACATCGTCAAAGCCGAGTAAGTGAATTTACGTCAAGCAACCGATGTCATAGGCGTCGCAGTAGGTCAATCAGTACCAATCACTCGAGCAGCCAATCCCCAGATCATAGGGCAAAGTCACGTAAACGACGTCGATTAGGTTCAATCGATAGTTCAATTTTTAAAATGTTTCTTGAGGCACTAAAAGATAAAAAGGGCGGGAAAGACAGGTTTCCGGTAATGAATGTTGTGCCGGACTTTGACCCAACGTGCAAGGAACAGACGATAGATACCTGGTTACACAAGGTCGAGGAATGCGCTCAAATCTACGAATGGAGCGACAAACAGATAGTCCATTATGCATTACCTAAGCTTTGCGGCGTAGCTAAGACTTGGTACCAGGGGCTACCGTCTGTACTTCATACGTGGTTGGAATGGAAAAATATGCTTCGAGAGTCTTTTCCCTCTCGTGAAAATTATTCTGATTTACTTACTGAAATGCTTAATAAGAAAGTACATTTTGGAGAACCTCTAGATATCTATTATTATGAAAAACTTAATCTGTTAAATCGGTGTAACATACATGGCAGGAACGCGGTAGATTGTGTGGTGTCCGGCATAGAGGATCGGGGTATTCGTTTAAGTGCTCAGTCGGGACAATTTTCAGAGCCCGAACAAGTACTTAGATTCTTCAAAACCGTTAAAGTTGGTTCGAGTAATAGAACGGATATCGCAAATAAAAATAAAGAGAAAGATAGAAAAAGCTTTATCAAGGATACCGCAGTTTCTACTAAAAAGGGGCCTTTAACTAAAGTTACGTGTTACAACTGTAACGAAACAGGCCACCCCTTCTTTCAGTGCCCAAAGCCGACAATAAAGTGTACGAATTGTAACTGGCGAGGCCATCTAGCTCGAAACTGTCCTAAAGCTAACCAGAGTGCAAGTACTGCAGAGACCCCAGCAGTTATGAAAGTTTCGGGAGATATAATCATAGAAGACAAATACAAGATCCCAATTAAAATTAACGAACAAACCGTTATTGCACATATTGATCTCGGCAGTGACTGCACTCTGATTCGTCTAGCCGATGCGAAAGCATTAGGCTTAACTTGGCAACCAACTCAACTGCCCGTCTTAAAGGGTTTAGGTAATGTTCCATATACTCCGGTAGGGCGCGCTCATGTTACTGTAGACGTCCAGGGAATCGTCGAACACGATGTAGAAGCACTTATCGTAGAAAACCACATGATCAGTCACCCAGTACTCTTAGGGCACACTTATACTGAACGTCCGACAATAAAAATCATAAAAACTAATAGCGATTTGATTTTTAAGCGTCATGAATCTAAAAGGCTTGCAAAACATAACTTAAAATCTGTAAAGGAGGTTGTTTTGAAACCAACAGGTATATCGCTAATTGAAGTTGTAGCAGAGACCGAGTATACAGGCAGGGTGTACGTTAACGGCACGATAAGGGGTCGACCAGGTGAAGAGTATTTCTTGCTTCCGGGTGAATATGAGTTGGCAGGTGGAAAAGGAAAAGTTATTGGTCAAAATATGTGTAACCACAACGTGGTTCTCTCTAATGATATTCTTATCACGCGGGCACAGAGTGTAGTCAACTCTGAGCCACAGCTGAACGTATTTGAGGTTGATGCCTATAGTGAATCATCATTGCTCTGTGGCAATATTACAATGGAAGAAAAACAGCGTTTAGTTGAGTTGCTGAACCAGTACAAAAGCTGCTTTTCTTCAGGTTTACATGACCTTGGATTCACTTCAGCTACAGAAATGGTTATTCATTTGAAAGACAATGAACCTATTGTATACAGACCCTACCGCCTATCAGCTCCAGATAGAAACCAGGTCCGTGGTATGGTACAGGAAATGCTCGACAGCGGTATTATTAGAGAATCTTCTTCTCCTTACGCCAGTCCGATAGTATTAGTTCAGAAGAAAAACGGAGAAAAAAGATTATGCGTTGATTATAGAGCTTTAAACCAAAAGACCGTAAAGGAGCATTTCCCGTTACCACGTATAGAGGATCAACTCGATCTTCTTGCCGGGAATAAAGTATTTATTGCCTTAGACTTAGCATCTGGCTATTACCAGATCCCGATAGCCGAGGAATCGCGTAAAAAGACAGCATTTGTCACACCCGACGGCCAGTTCGAATTTAGTCGCATGCCTTTCGGGTTAGTCAATGCACCATCAGTATTCCAGAGAACTATGAATAAAATTCTCAATGAAGCTAGAATTAAATACGCGCTTGTCTACATGGACGATATACTGATTCCAGCCCGTTCATTTGAAGAAAGTCTGGTTAGATTAGAGGAAGTTCTCAAGTTAATGCGTGATGGTGGATTGACTTTGAAATTGAACAAGTGTAAATTCTGTTTCGATAAAATAGACTACTTGGGTTTTGAAATTTCAGTCGATGGTATAAGACCAGGCTCGCATAAGACTGAAGCCGTTTCAAAATTCCCTATACCTAAAACCCCCCATGATGTCCGAAGGTTTTTGGGTCTTGCGAGCTTTTTCAGAAGGTTTGTCAAGGGCTTTGCGTTAATTGCAAAGCCTTTGACTCACCTTCTTAAGAAAGATTCCCCGTGGAAATGGACTGAAGTAGAACAAAAATCATTTGAGACGCTTAGAGAAAATCTTGTTCAAAGACCGGTACTTGCTTTGTACAGCCAGGGCGCGGAAACGCAGCTCCATACAGATGCAAGTAAGATGGGGGTAGCGGGAATTCTGGTTCAAAAGAATGAAGCTGGGATATTTCAACCTGTGGCATACTACAGCCGCCAAACTACTAAAGAAGAACAAAAGCTTCATTCATTTGAATTAGAAACACTGGCTGTTGTTGCTTCACTCAACAAATTCCGTGTCTATTTATTAGGAATCCATTTTAAAATACTGTCCGATTGTAATGCACTGCGCACTACTTTGACAAAACGCGACCTAGTGCCCAGGATAGCAAGGTGGTGGATTCAGTTCCAAGAATTTGACTGTACTATTGAATATAGACCAGGCGATAGGATGTCTCATGTCGACGCCCTTAGCCGTCATGCTATTTCATATAAGGCAGACAGCAACCGCGCACTGGACATATTAACAGTCGATACTGGGGACTGGATCGCTACCGTCCAAGACAATGACGAGGAGATTAGGAATATTAAAAACATCCTTACAGACCCAGGATCCGAAAAAACGGTAGACATTATCAAAAATTACAAGCTCAAAAATGGACGTGTCTTTCGCATTATTAGCCCAGATGTTTTACGGTGGGTAGTGCCTAAAAGTTCTCGTTGGCAAATTTTAAGGAATAACCACGACAGTGTAGGACATTTTGGGTTCGATAAGACTCTAGAACGTATCCGTGCCACTTATTGGTTCCCAAAAATGCGCAGATTTGTAAAAAAATATGTTAATGCTTGTCTGGAGTGCGCACACCATAAGCTGCCGGGTGGATCACAGGCCGCACCGCTACACCCAATACCAAAAATCGACATCCCCTTTCATACCATTCATATAGACCATCTCGGACCGTTTAATAAAAGTAAACATGGTAATACCTATATACTAGTCATTGTAGACGCATTCACAAAGTTTGTGAATCTTACAGCTGTCCGCAACACGAAGTCTTCCGTCAGTGTAAGAGCGTTAAAGGAACATATTAGCTATTTTGGTGCTCCCACGCGACTTATTTCAGACCAAGGTACTAGTTTCACGGGAACCAAGTTTAAGGAATATGTGAAAACTACTGGTATAAAACACGTCTATAATGCAGTGGCCACCCCACGTGCCAATGGTCAAGTTGAGCGGTATAACCGCACAATTTTATCGTCTTTAGGCGCTATGACTCATGACAAACCCAAAGGCACGTGGGATGACTATTTACCAGATATACAGTTAGGTATAAATACCACAATCCATGCAGCTACCAAGAAAACTCCATCTGAGCTATTGTTTGGACGAAGGGTTACAAACCCATGCGAGGGCATTTTAAATGAAATTTTTGATGACGTAGGTAGCGGAGTAGTTACTGGTAGTTTAGAAGAAGTACGACAGGAAGCAAAGAGACTGATTGACGAACAACAAACTAGAGATAAAGATAGATACGATAAGCACGCTAAGAACAAGAAAAGTTTTAAAGAAGGTGATTTGGTGAGAGTATTAAGGGCTATTCCAGCTTTAGATGGACAGTCTAGAAAATTAGAACCTAAAATAAGAGGGCCTTATAGAATCAAAAGGGTCCTACCAAACGACCGGTACGTTATAGAAGACACGCCTTTGTCGCGGAAAGGGAAGCCCTACGAAGGGACGTTCAGTAGTGACAAAATATACCCTTGGATGAATTTTAATAGCGTTAGTGATGATAGTAATAGTGATGACAATTCTGGGGACGATGCTGAGTGATTGGTAATATACGTCAAGACGTACATGTTATATGATCAAAATAAGTTGTTGGCTCAGCCAGTGACTGATAAACGTTAAGTATTAGTCATTGGGCAACGTCATGGCTGGCACTAAAAGGTCACTGAGCTTGATTATGAATGATGTACCTACTAAGGGGTTAGATACGATGTCATGGTGTCTAATCCATTTGGATAAGTGATAAATAAGATTAAAACGAATATATAGTAAATTTAAGATAATTATGTGTAATACGGTTGGACTTAAGGCCGCTTTCCGTTCAAACAAGTAAAGCTTACTTTCAAGCACCCTTTTGCTTTGTTTCTCTTGAGTCCGACCGTAAATTTGAGACAATATACATTAGTTAGTTAGTTAAATACAGATCATTTGTCGCGAGGACTCGACAGTAAAGGATGGCCGAGTTGTTAATCGGCATAGTTAATCAAATCATGTTATGTATGTAAAGGATTAGTTGCTTGACTCTGTCCTATATTTTTCTTGAAATATTATTGTATGATTGGCTATATATTAGTGTAATATCTAATTATAATTTAATTACTTTGTACCATAATAAATAAGGTAAATTTAAGGATTAAACTCTAAATTAAGATCTTCTTTTGAGTGAACTGTCGAACGGCAGTGCTGCCATCTGTGCTAGTTATTAAAAAGGCTTGTTTAACGACTATACCGGGCATTCGATCCTGTAACTAGGTTGAGAACAGTGGTCTAAAATAAACCAGTGTCGTACAGTAGAGTGGTGGTTTACTTTATTTATTCTAAAATCCCTGTGGTTTAACACTTTATTGTACGTAAAACATGAAAATTAACAGTTAACAAGAGAAACAGATGTACAAAGGCGAACTTATCCCTTAAAGGGATCTCTTCCAGTTAACCTTTGAACGATTGACAGGACACCAGAGACAAGAGTAGGCATACAATGCAGAGTAAAAAGAGTCGAAATCAAAAGTAAACCCAAACCAATAAACTTAACATAATCAATACATAAACATAGAAAGAATACACGCAAGTACACACTAATATAATATATCATGAATACAGAAGACTAATACATATCATATCAACATAAATAGACTAACTACATAAAAATTACACAAAAGAATTGTTAAAAGAATTTAACATCGCTTAAAGATAAGAACCATAATAACCTCTTTGGAATTTACTAAGACAATCTCATGCCATTTCCATTTCTTTGCCGGTCCATGATATTGAGCCTCATTTTTAGGGTTCCGTAGTCAACTAGGAACCCTTATAGTTTCGCCATGTCTGTCCGTCTGTCAGTCCGCGGCTAAGCTCAGAGACTGTTAGTACTAGAAAGCTGTAATTTGGCATGAATATATATATCAGTCACGCCGACAAAGTGATTACATAAAAAATTAAAACAAGTTTTTTAGGGTACCTCCCATAGACGTAAAGTGGGGGTGATTTTTTTTTTCTCGACTAACCCTATAGTGTGGGGTATCGTTGGATAGTTCTTTTAAAACTATTGTGGGGTTGCTAACATGATTTTTCTATTCAGTGATCTGTTTGCGAAATATTCAACTTTAAAGTGAAAAATTTCATTAAAATCGACCGTCCCCCCCCCTCTAAAATCTAAACTGTTGGGTGCAAAAATTTGAAGAAAATCACAATGCTAGTAAATATATCAAATTTACTAGGAAAATTATAGCGGCTAAGATTGCTTGGAAATTATTTGTAGTTTAAGAGTAAATACGAGGGGCGTTCAATATAAAGTGAGAATGAGATGCAAACTCTTTTAATATTACGAAATTAAATACTGGCCGGTAAAGCTAATCTATCTAGCTGATTGCTATGAAAAAAAAATCTAACTGTCTTTTGTTTAAAAACATATACGGTAATTTCTTTGCAATGCTATTAAGTACGTTAGCGAAAATGGAGAAAATTGAACTGCGCGCCGTTATCAAATACTTGTATTTGAAAATTTTTTCTACGGACCAAGTCAATTTGGATTTGCGGGACACTTTAGGGTCTAATGCTCCTCCGTATTCGACAGTCGCACGTTGGTGCGCCGAATTTAGACGTGGAAGAATATCGACAATGGACGACCCCCGCTCCGGACGCCCTACTACAGCAGTAACTGAAGAAATGGTGAAAAAAGTCGAAAACTCAGTTTTGGCGGATCGTCGTGTCACAGTTCGTTTTATTGCTGAAAATGTAAAGATTTCAACGGGGAGCGTGCATAATATTTTACATGAACGCTTGGGTATGAAAAAGGTATCTGCGCGTTGGGTACCAAGAATGCTTACTGACACGCAAAAACAAACTAGACTAGAGATTTGTCAAGAAGCTTTGAACCTGATGCAGCAAGACCGGGAACTTTTTTTGGCGCGATTTATAACAATGGACGAAACATGGCTCCATCATTACGACCCTGAAACGAAACTGCAGTCTATGACATGGAAAAGGCCATCATCTCCAACTCCGAAGAAATTCAAGGTGAGCCCATCTGCCGGTAAGGTCATTGGCTCTGTTTTTTGGGATGGTAAAGGGGTATTAATGATTGAGTATCTCGAGCATGGAGCCACTATTACGGACACTTTATACGCCAAACAAGTAGCAACATTGCGCAATGAGATCCGCGAAAAACGGCGAGGTAAACTCTCGAAAGTTGTGCTGCTCCACCAGGACAATGCCCCGGCACACAAGTCCGCCGTTGCAATGGCTGCAATTCGTGATGCTGGGTTCGATATCCTTAAGCATCCTCCGTATTCACCAGATCTCGCTCCCAGTGATTTCTACCTATTTCCGAGATTGAAACAATACCTGAGAGGCCAGAAATTTGAAGACGACGACGCGGTAGTCGCTGCAGTACAAGATTTTTTAAGTACTCAAGATGAGACCTTTTTTAAAAATGGAATTTTAAGTTTAGAAAAAAGATATACTAAGTGTATTATGCTAAAAGGTGACTATGTCGAAAAATAAAATTACATTTAGTAAAAGTTGTTTATAACATACTCATTCTCACTTTTTATTGAACGCCCCTAGTAGTAGCCTAAGGTATAAAACATACCTAAACTTAGATGATTCCGTACACATACGAAATCCTTAGAAAAATATTACTTGATTTTTTCGTAATGGCCACGGAACCCTACTTTGGGCGTGTCCGACACGCTCTTGGCCGGTTTTTATTTTTCTCTATACATCTTGAATGTGAAAATGAGTTTGTATATCATGTTTTTGAAGTAAACAAAAATGCCAATTCAATATTGACATAATGGAGCGCAATAAAGAAGAAATTAAAAGTTGACACAATATGTCATGTCTGTCATTCGTTTTTGTAAACAAAATCACAAAATATTTTTTGTATTAAGTGTTGTGTTGTTGGGATATAATCTGGCCGGGTCACAGGTCACGCTATAGGGGCTGGTTGGGTTCTTTAAAATTATTTTTTTTATACTTTTTCGTTAAAAATCAAAAAATTAAGGGTTTTATGCAACTCTTCATGATAAGACGAATCTAATGGCATATCATTTATCAAAATCGAACCATAGCTGTAGATCTGATGGCGTGTAATATACACCGTGAAATTTTAGTGGTTGTTTTCCCGAAACGAGATGATTTAGTATCGATTGTACAATCGATTTATAATTACTATTTTGACTAGACTCAAAAATCCAATTGTGAAAAACGAAAGTCGAAAATGACCGCAAACCAATAGTAACGCTTCGTTGGTACAAGTAGCGTACGATCGTACGATAGGTTAGGTACCAACGAAGCGTTACTATTGGTTTGCGGTCATTTTCGACTTTCGTTTTTCACAATTGGATTTTTGACTCTAGTCAAAATAGTAATTATAAATCGATTGTACAGTCGATACTAAATCACCTCGTTTCGGGAAAACAACCACTAGAATTTCACGGTGTATATATAGATTACAATTTTATGAAGGACTATCTCCATTTTTGTGATTAAGTACTCAAAACTTTGAGTGTTGCGCATGGAGCGCTCGGAAACGGACGTTTCACACGGCACTGGTCGATTTTTAATCGCATAGCGCGCGGCTCTAGCCGCTGCCCGCTGTCGTCGCTATGGGTTCGCAACAACTCATAGCGAATGAGCTGTTGGCGTTTATTCAAAATGCTATCGACACCATGGATGAAGTCAGCGTTGTGCAGATCTGCAAGTCTAACTTCAAGGAGGACGAGATTTGCAGTGGCAAGGCACTGCTCTCCCAGACGCTCGGCAAGACCGACCAGATGCCCTCCCGCCGAAGAGATGGAGGTGCAAAAAGTGTCTAGGACATCATAACGTTGTTCAAGGAGACCGACCCAGACGACGTGCCTGCTTTCGTGGCGAAGGAGCTGCACAAGCTGCCCCCCGTCACTTTTGACCATGTCGATGTCACCAGGCTGCTGAAGGACATTACGTTCCTGAAAACTAGTCTAGCCGACGTCCAGTCTAAGTTAGAGGTGTCAAGTAACACCATAAGTGAGCTGCGGGCCGAGGTAGTGTTGTTACGCAACACTGTTTCGGTAAGTAGGTCGCGCGTGCCCTCTAACGTGGACGCATGCAGCGGAGTGCAAAGTGCATTCGTCGGTAGTTTGACGTCACCGGCTACCGTCATAACACCTGATGCTCCCCGCCCCGCCGCCGCCGTTTCTGTTCCCGTGGAGATGATGACCGCTAATACGTCGACTCCTCGTCGCGCGTACGCCGCTGTCGTCCAGAAGCCGAAGGTGAAGCAGAGTCGCTGTGAACCTGCTCACATAGATCCGCCACAGCCGATTTCGAAGAGGGATAGTCGCCGTTGCGACAAGGATGGCTTAATTAAGGTGGAAAGGAAGAAGAAGCCCGCCTGTCGCAATCAGTGCGGCACCGCCCTGACCGGACCGAACCACCTGCTGCGTCCCGCGACACCGACGACACAGCTGTGCGTGTCCCGCCTGCATCACTCCACGAAGGTCGCGGACATCGTGGAATATGTGCGTGTTAAGACCAAGCTCACTCTGAGGGTCGAGCGGTTGGAGTCCCGCCATGACGTGAATTTTAATTCATTTGTGGTGAGGGTTCCGACTGATCAACTGTCGACCTTCACAAAAGAAGAGTTTTGGCCGAAAGGTGTCGCATACCGGCGGTTTCGTGGCCGGTTAACTGACACCGCGAAAGTGCCCACGTCACAGACTTTTCGTGTTAGTAATTAAGTTATAATATAAATATGTATGTTAGTCTTTAAGGTATTCTATTCTATTCTATTCTATTCTATTAAAACGCTTCCAAATTCCATTGCGAACCCAATTCAAGTTTACGAACCACAAGTAAATCTATCGTTTGTCCAAATGACTGACATTCAACCAACGTGCCAGAGAAGAGAGAAAAATCTTCAAATCAATAATTTTCACCAGTAAGATGGAAACATGGATATTATTCTTTGTCATGTCAATTGCTTGTTAATTTTACGAATTGTTATGGAGAATTAAATAAATTAAATAAATTTAATACTATTTATTACTTACTAGTTAAATCATTTAGCCTTACTTTACGTATAAAACAGACTCAAGTTTACGAAATTTATCAAAAAAAAATTGTCTAATTCAACTTTGTCTGGTGAGCCCTATGAACCTCCTCAAAAATAGTGCTAAAAGGTTCGAGCCTTCACAGTCCAAGAATGATCGTCAATGCTGCCTTACGCAAGTTGTTGTCCTTTTCCCATGCGGTAGTAGAAACCTTTCATATTGATCAGCTCTTGATGTGTGCCCCTTTCAATTATTTTACCTGAACAGAAGATTGAAACTGTTAAATAACTGTTGTTATCATTTTTTTATGATATTTGACAGCATATAGGTTTGTCGTAAATGAGAGCATCCATGTTCATAATTATACCTTTATCCACTACGCAGATGACATCAGTGTCTTTGATAGTTGACAGCCGGTGGGTGATTGTGATACACGTACGTCCTTGCGCAGCTTTTTCCAGTGCTTCGGTTACCACCTAAAGACAAAATTTAGAATATTAGTATTAAGAACCATTTTTGTATTTTTATAGACTAAGCTGCTCGACGTCTAGCTCGCGTTGAACCGCTGTTTGCATCGAGCACAGACGTAGCTTCGTCGAGCAGCAGCAGCCGCGGCGAGCGGATGAGCGCGCGCGCGATGCACACGCGCTGCTTCTGTCCGCCCGATAGTTGTGCGCCGCTCGAGCCCAGGTTCGTGTCGTAGCCCTGACGATATAGTATAGTTTACCCGCTCGCTGTTGGCGTCGAGCGCGGAGGTAGCTTCGTCGAGCAGCAGCAGCCGCGGCGAGCGGATGAGCGCGCGCGCGATGCACACGCGCTGCTTCTGTCCGCCCGATAGTTGCGCGCCGCTCGAGCCCAGGTTCGTGTCGTAACCCTAGAATTAAAAAAAATCTTATATTCATCAATTTATAACTTAACTAGCGACCCGCCCCGGCTTAGCACGGGTGTAACTTTGAAAAATAGGTGTGAAAAATAAAGAAAGTCTATAATTTAAGGTGGTAAGTTTATATATTTACCTCTTTTTCCCCAAACTACACCCACACGAGGTCGGGGCGCGTCGCTAGTTTTATGAATAAAATTTCGACCCGTACATTTAATTTAAACGATCGTATTCTGTTAATCACGCCAACTGTCAAACGACTGGCAGTTATGTCAAACGCCATAAGGTTACATTAGAAAAGTTATTATGGACGGTAATTTTTCTTATATTTTCTAATTTTCCGCGCAATTTTCTTAATTTTTTTTCTTTCATAAGAACTTTCTCCTGACAATGACGAACACAACAAAAAAAGAATTAGTGAAATCGGTCCAGCCGTTCATGCCTGATGCCGTGACCAAGGGAAATAGGGATTCATTTTTATATATATAGATAGTACATTGTGCATCAAGGGCCGTAAGTAGGGGATTACTAACGAGAGTCTATTAGAGGTTTTTAATTACTCGAGTTTGTTATACCCTTACTGCCCGTGATAGACACAATGATTTTCATCACATTGCGAGGAAAAAAATCCAAAAATAAAATTATTTTGTTTCTAAACACATAAAATAATGGCTACCCGCCAATACAGATTTTTCGAGTCATTTACCATAGATAATGTAAACTGTGTTTAGTTTAGAATTCGAATGGTCACACGGCCAGATTCTGCCAATATGTTAAAAAATAGTTACTAAAATTATTAAAAACTATTTGATATAAATTTAAAATATACAAATAACGAAGTTTCATGCAGCGTAGATAAGTTTTGTGTTGTAAAATTGGGTATAGCTAAGTTTTAAAGATATAAATAAAATGTTGGCTGACTTGAACCCTCCTTTCTGAAAGTCTGAAATGACATACCTACTACTACTACTACTTGTTTCCAAATTTTAAAACTAAAGTTAGAACTCCCTTGGCAAGAAAAATTGTACGTAAATCCATAACTATTTTATGCGCACGTGCACATTGGTATTATACTGTAATGCTGTAATTTTATATAGATTAATAAATTATAAATAATAATAATAATAATAGAGCTCCTCCTCATAGACATGACCATTTGTCAACGAGTCCGGCGGAACAAAGGGGCTCTCTCGGTCGCCTGGATTGACTACAAGAAGGCCTATGATTCGGTGCCCCATTCATGGCTGGTGAGGGTCTTAGAACTGTATAAAATTGATGCAGTCCTGAGATCTTTCTTAGGCGCTTGCATGGGACAGTGGACCACAGTCCTTCGTCAACCAGGGGAAGGAGACGGCCCCTCTGGCCCACAGGACTCTATCAAGATTGAGCGAGGGATCTTCCAGGGTGACAGCCTGAGTCCTATGTGGTTCTGCCTAGCGCTGAATCCGCTCAGCACCCTGCTGAAGGATTCAGGGCTAGGCTGCCGGCTTCGAAGAGGGGGTGAGGTCATTTCTCATCTGCTCTATATGGATGACCTTAAGCTATTTGCACCAAATAAACATGACCTGTTGGAGCTACTGAAAACAACAGAAGTTTTCAGTAGCGCCATCAACATGGAATTTGGTGTCGATAAGTGTGCAGTTATGCATGTACAGCGGGGGAAAGTTGTAAATTTAACAAATTTGCAGCTTTCTGATACAATGTCCCTCAGATCTATTTCCGAAGCAGAAACCTATAAGTATCTTGGTATGTCACAGTCATTGGGTATTGAGAGTGAGGTCGTAAAGCAGACGGTGAAGGAGCGCTTCTTCTGTCGTCTGACAAAAGTACTTAATAGTCTTTTGTCGGGCGGCAACAAGATGCGCGCCTTCAACGCCTGGGTAATGCCCTTGCTTACTTACTCCTTTGGCATACTAAGGTGGACTCAGACTGAGTTGGATACCTTGGATCGAAGAGTTCGTGTACTGCTCACTGCGCACCGTTTGCTTCACCCACGCTCGTCTGTTATGAGACTGTACATCTCGCGGAAGTATGGAGGTCGTGGCTTTTTAAATGCCAAAGACCTCCACAACCGCGAGGTGTATAATCTCAGGGATTATTTCCTAAACAACGAGTGTGGGGTGCATCGCGACGTAGTAGCAGTAGACAAAAACTTCACCCCGCTTTCCTTGGCAAACGAGAACTGGCGCCGACTTAAAGTAATGAGCATCGAGGACCGCAAGGCGGTATGGAAGAGCAAGGAGCTACATGGGCGGTTCTACAAGGCACTCACAGGGCCAGATGTAGATCTGCTCGCGTCGGTGAACTGGCTACGTTTCGGGGATCTCTTCGGGGAAACCGAAGGTTTTGTCTGTGCAATTGCGGATGAAGTTATCATGACGAACAACTACCGGAGGTATATCCTGAAGGACGGTACGGTCGACATTTGTCGGGCATGCCGCCGTCCCGGGGAGTCACTCAGGCATATTATTTCCGGTTGTGGTCATCTTGCTAACGGTGAGTACTTGCACAGACATAACCTTGTAGCCAGAATTATTCACCAGCAACTTGCTCTGCTATACGGCCTTGTGGACTTTGAAGTGCCTTACTATAAGTATATACCTGCGCCAGTTCTCGAAAATGGTCGTGCCACGCTCTATTGGGATCGGTCTGTTATCACGGACAGGACTATTATAGCCAATAGGCCTGATATCGTGCTGACAGATCGATCGAAACGCCAGGCAGTGCTCGTCGACATCACCATCCCCCATGACGAGAACCTCGTGAAAGCTGAGAAGGACAAAGCCAGCAAGTACCTTGACCTAGCTCACGAGATAACCGCCATGTGGGATGTTGATTCGACGATCATTGTCCCGATAGTCGTTTCTGCGAACGGGCTGATAGCGAAGAGTCTCGACCAACACCTCAAGAGACTCTCGCTAGATGGCTGGATCAAGGGTCAGATACAGAAGGCGGTACTCCTGGACACTGCGCGGATAGTCAGGAGGTTCCTCTCTCTGTCGCCCTAACCACCGATAGCTTAGGCCCCGCCTCGCTGCCGGTGGCACCCTAGGTTAGGTTTTTATAATGATTTTATGATTTGTATGTATAGTTTTATATTTTACTTTTTGTATAATTATTGTAAAAATCTAACCTAAGAAAAAAATATAAATAAAGAGAATAATAATAACTCCCTTAAGAACAAATAATGCCTTTCTCATTTATTATACAGGCATGGAATAACACCATTGACAAGCAAGTATGATGAAAAAGTAAAAATGAAAATCAAGCACCGTAATCCACAAATTAACTGTCTCTTCGAAAGATTTCGCGACCCTTACCAAACAACGCAGATACAAGATCCCATTCCCGACTATTAGGTCTACCTTCGCAAGGCGTTTGCCGCCTTACTCCCATTCGTATATCTTAATATATAAAAGAAGAAACTGACTGACTGACTGACTGACTGACTGACTGACATATCAACGCACAGCCCAAACCACTGGGCCTAGAGATTCAAAATTTGGCATGTAGGTTCATTATAAGGTCTAGGGGTGCACTAAGAAAGGATTTTTCAAAATTCACTCCCTAAGGGGGTGAAACGGGAGTCCAAAGTTTGTATGGGGAAACAAGATTAGTTCGACTATTTTATTCGAAACTTCACAGAAGTACTCCTAATGATAAATGAGTAAACACGTGTTTCAGGTTTTTTGAGAATTCAACCCCTAAAAGGGGGGAAAGGGGTAACAAAGTCTGAAAATCAACATGGGTACTTTCTATGGTTTATGGGGTCGCTGGTTATGAAAACAACAGCGGTTTTAAAATCCGACGTGGCAGACGTAAAATACCATCTCCCTGGATGGGGTGCGATGGGGTTGAAATATCTAAATAAACTAAATGACTGTTGATATATCAACGCACAGCCCAAACCACTGGACCTAGAGACTTGAAATTTTGCACATAGATACCTTATACAATGTAGGCATCCACTAAGGAAGGATTTTTGGGAATTCCCACGGGAAAGGGAAAAAACGGGATTTATATATTCGATTCCGAGTGACCCTATCTCAGTAACTATAATAACTAGACTCTTCAAATTTGATACACAAGTAGGTATTACATTATTCAAAACATTAATTTCAGGATTTTTCAAAATTCCCACGGAATAAGGAAAAAACGGGACTTATATATTCAGTTCAACGGGATCCTATGAACTATAATTACTAGACTCTTTAAATTTGGCATAGATGTAGGTAATTATAAATTCCCATGGGATAAGGAAAAAACGGGATTTTTCGTTTTACTGGTCGTAGAAAGCTGAAATTCGGCATGTAGGTTATTTGGGGAGTGTTGAGCTGGATTGAGAGAGGACTTTCCAAAATTCCTACGGGAACGGGAAAAACAGGATTTTTCGTTTTACAGGTCGTAGAAAGTTGAAATTCGGCATGTAGGTTGCTTGGGGAGTGTAGATGAGCATTGAGAGAGGACTTTTCAAAATTTCTACGGGAACGGGAAAAAACGGGATTTTTCGTTTTACTGGTCGTAGAAAGCTGAAATTCGGCATGTAGGTCGTTTGGGGAGTGTAGAGGAGCATTTAGAGAGGACTTTCCAAAATTCCCACGGGAACGGGAAAAACGCACTTTTTCGTTTTACTGGTCATAGAAAGCTGAAATTTGGCAAGTGGGTTCCTTGGGGAGTGTAGGGGAGCATTAAGAAAACATTTTCCGAAATTCTTACGGGAACGGGAAAAAACGGGATTTTGCGTTTTACTGGTTGTAGAAAGCTAAAATTTCAAAATTCATAAGTTTATACTGTAAGTAGGCCGCAAAGGGCACTTTAACCGACTTCTAAACAAGGAGGAGGTTATGCACTCCACTTTATGAATTTTTTTATGTAGGTATGTTCACCGATTTCTCGGTCAATTGTGGACCTGCTTGCTTGCTTGCCTGTATGCTCGCTTGCTTGATATCTTGGTTCTTTGGAATACTCATAGTACACGCGAGCGAAGCCGCGGGCAAAAGCTAGTTTAAAATAAAGCATGTAATCAATTACAAAATATGAAGAATTTGTCTTACAAAAAGCTAAAAAAAGAAGTTGAGAGTTGGCTAATGAATCTAGACTATGATGAAACTGAGGATATAATTGCAGCCTGTAATTAAACAAACACACACACACACACACACACACACATACACACACACACACACACACACACACACACACACATACACACACACACACGCTCACACGCACGCACGCACACACAGAGACACACACACACTTTTTAGCATAGGATTTATTTACTTAAATGTTTCTACTTAGTACTAAGCAACTACTGTCAAATTGTCACTGGTCTCCGCGATACAGGCCTAGAGTCTAGTGTGGAGACCGCCAAAAAACCATAAAATTGTAATGCTTTTATATTTCAAATAAATATTTTTATCTTATCTTATCTTAATTATTGTGTGCACCATATTTAGCTGTGCTAACCTGAGGCAGAGATACGATGAAGTTGTGAATGTTGGCAGCTTTAGCTACGGCAACGACTTCAGCCATTGCGATGCGGCGACCGTTGTCTCCATACGCGATGTTCTCGCCTAGCGTGCGGTCGAACAGAACAGGTTCTTGCTGCACGACGCCAAGCTGTTTGCGAAGCCGCGGCAGCGTCAGCAGTTTTCGGATATCTCGCCCGTCTAATTCCTGATAATAAAATATGAAACATAAGATAATTCTTCACACTGATTACACTCATGTCAGTGATCAGTGTTTCCATATGAAAAATTGAAGTACCTAATATGATAATATAGTCATTGCGTAGTCAAGTGTATGATTGAATTTATAGGATCGATGATCCTTACGATGCTGCCAGTGTCCGGGTCATAGAAACGCTGCAGTAGCTGCAGCACCGTGGACTTGCCGCAGCCCGAGGCGCCCACCAGCGCCACTGTCTTGCCAGCCTCCACCTTCAAGTCCAAACCGCGAAGTACCTTCTGATGCTTACGAGTTGGGTAGCTGAACTCGACCTCCTTGAGACTGAAGTTACCAGTTGCAGACTGAAAATAAGTAATTTAAATTTTTTTTTATAAATATTCATAATTTATTGCCCGGTAAATAAGTGATCCTGATTGTAAAGTGGATGGTTTCTGCTCATAGAAGACAGCTATACGTGACATGAATGCGATATATTTATCCTAATCGTGCCTTCTTGTAGAAACTACCACCAGCATTAATACTCAGGAAAGCTACGTTTAAAATTGATGTGTTTTGCCTGGTTCCACATGTTCAGTTCTGGGCAGGTATGCCCGAAAGACGTATTTTTTCATGCTTACCCATTGTGGTGTATCCTTGACTCCAGGCTCGGTGATGACGCAGGGCTGCCGATTGATAACAGATAGGATCCTCGCGCCGCAGTCCTTGGCTGCGTTGACGCTGGGCGAGTATAGTAGCGCCTGACCCAACATGTAGGCACCGTACATTACCGACTGTGTCACCCTGGAATGGAGAACATGCAAAGGTAATAAAATAACCATATTAACTACTTAGGTGTTTTATAATTACTAAGAAAAGTGAAGTTGCTTTCTTAACTATTCAGCTGTTAATATCAATAATTTATGTCACCAAGAGAACAAAAATATCAATAATGTGTATTTGCCTAATTAGTATCCATACCACAAGCTTTGCTTAGTTTACTTTGGGACTAGGTCAATTGGTGTGAATTGTCGTGTGATATTTATTTATCTATATCTATATACTAATATATAAAGCTGAAGAGTTTGTTTGTTTGTTTGTTTGAACGCGCTAATCTCAGGAACTACTGCTCCGATTTGAAAAATTCTTTCAGTGTTAGATAGCCCATTTATCGAGAAAGGCTATAGGCTATATATGATCACGCTAACTCCAATAGGAGCGGAGCAGAGCGGAAGAATGTTTCAAAATCGGGGGTTTTTCAAGTAAAAATTCTATAGGCGCTAATCTCAGGAACTACTGCTCCGATTTGAAAAATTCTTTCAGTGTTGGATAGCCCATTTATCGAGGAAGGCTATAGGCTATATATCATCACGCAAACACCAATAGGAGCGGAGCGGAGCGGAAGAATGTTTCAAAATCGGGGGTTTGAAGTAAAACTTCTATATAGGCGCTAATCTCAGGAACTACTACTCCGATTTGAGAAATTCTTTTAGTGTTAACACCAGGGGTGGGGTTGAGGGGGGTGAGGGTGCAGGGGGGGGGGGGTTTGTGGGGGTAAGGGGCGCGGGGGGGTGTTAAGGGGGGGATTAACATTTCATTGATTTTGCCGTAGGATGCACCGTTTTCAAGATATTTGACAAAAACACCAAGGGGCTGGGGGGGTGGGGGGTTGAGGGGGGGCGGTGAGGGTGCGTGGGAGGGGGTGCGGGGGGCTTTGGAGGGGGGATTCAAATTTCATTGATTTGCACCGTTTTCGAGATATTTGCCAAAACACCAAGGGGATGGGGGGGGGTTGAGGGAGGGGTGCGGGGGAGAGGGTGTGGGGGTGTTAAAGGAGGGATGAAAATTTCATTGATTTTGCCGTAGGATGCACCGTTTACAAGATATTTAACAAAAAAAAACTTGAAGTAAAACTTGAAGTAAAACTTCTATAGGGCACGCTTGACTTGGGATGGGACGAACGCGGGTGTGCGGGGGGTGCTGTGTGGGAGGGCGTGCAGGGGGTGCGGAGGGGTGCGGAGGGGTGCGGGGTGGGGGATTCGGGGTTGCTGTGCGGGGGGAGTGCGGGAGGGAGCGGATTGGAGGGTGCGGGGGGGTTGCGGGGGGGGTAATTTTTTTATTATCGAGGAACTAAGGAGAGCCATAATTGATGAAAAAGCAAATTGGATAAAAAAAATAAGCTGCCCAAATTACTAATTCCACGCGGACGGAGTCGCGGGCAAAAGCTGGTCTAATATATAAAAATCTCGTGTCACGGTGTTTGTTATCGAACTCCTCCGAGACGGCTTGACCGGCTCTCATGAAACTTTTTTCGCCATACTCGGTTGGTCTTAGAATAGGTCGTAGGCTATTTTTTATAACCCTATTTTTCGCGGACGGAGTCGCGGGCAACAGCTAGTGTATATATAAAAATCAAAGTCCTGACACACTCACTCACTCACTCACTCATTCATCACAGATTCATCAACGCCCTGCCCAAGCCCTTGAACTTCGAAAGCTGGAATTTTGCACACAGGTTTTTATTATGATGTATACCCGAGATAAGAAAGGATTTTTTGAAATTCCCACGGGAAAGGGAATAAACGGGATTTATATATTTGATTCAGAGTGACCCTATCTCCATAACTATGATTACTAGACTCTTCAAAAAATTTGGCATGCAAGTAGTAAAACACTAATTTCAAGAATTTTGGAATTTCCTACGGGATAACGATAAACCAGGGTTTCTATATTAAATTAAATTGGACCATATCTATCTCCGTAACTATAATGACTGGTTAGAGCAATTTACCAAAATCGTAATTTCCTTGTAGCAAAATTTCAGTTCGCAGATTTTCCTAAATGCTTTTTTTCTTACCATAGTTTTTTACTGAAGCTTATTTTCACAATCGCGTTTTTTCCCAACTTTAATCGACACAGAAACATAGGTAAGTTTAGGTTATGTTAAGTTTTCATCGGCCCGAAGGGCCAAAATCACACACTGACTGACTGTTTCTGTCTCAATTCAAATTGGAAAAAAACGCTACTGTGAATAAGCTACTGTGAACAGGTTACTGTAAGTAAGCTTCAGTAAAAAACTATGGTGAGAAAAAAAGCATTTAGGAAAATCTGCGAATGGAAATTTTGCTACAAGGAAATTACGATTTTGGGGAAATGATCTAACCAGTCTCAATAAAACTATTTAGTGGTTGACCGGCAAAAAGTTGTAATTTTAGTTAAAACTATAGTTTAAGCTCTAGCTTCCTAACTCTAAGATTTGTTGACGGTACACTGTAGTGTTATAGCCCCGTATATCAGAATAAATTACAGAGGGGTTAATTGTTCATTCATGAATCATTAAGAAATCAACTGTATGAATTTTGAGTGATTACACTTTCTCCGAACTCAATAGGTAGAGCCATCTATTCTAATTTAGGAGAAATAAATTATAAAGAGCTTCTTACAAAAATACAGTTGAATATGGGAGTCCTTCGTTGGCGACCAACGTGGCGCCGTAGACGATGCAGCTGACGAATGCAATGAAGGGCACGTACATTCCCAGACCCAGCACCAGCCCACGCCACCTGGTCTTCTGTGTGATGGCAGCGCATGACGTCTTGATGGATTTCTCGAACTTGTTCATAAAGTTCAGCTCAACTCCTGTGACGATACGAAAACATTTGAGCATTAGATTGTGCACCTACCAGAACCGGTGCTCTTGCTCAATACAACAAAGTACTTCCCACCACTATTCTTGGGATGTATATCCTTATTTAAGAGTTAAACTCTTCTTGGGATGTAGTATATTCTATTCTCTATGACAGTTGACACCCTAAAATATACTCTATAACTGCAATAGCGTCGGCAGGGGGTCGGCAGGTAGATGAATATTGCGGTTATATTGATGCGGTTGCGGGTATCAGAATACGTAGTAAATATAATAATCAGTGCCAAAGTTGTGTGTGCTATTTGTGGTTTTTGCCTTGCTTGCACATCGCTTAGCTACCGTGCACAGACAGCTGCTCTAATTATTTATTTATTTGTAGTTTAACCCTAACTGTTAAGAAATATGCCGGGATAGATAATGTGTTACGTTACGAGTGTCGATAATATATGTATGTAATTAATTTGATTTCTAGGTCACCGTGAAACCTTGTACTCATAGAGACATTTTCGTTATTAGATAAACATTGTCATAGACAAAAATTTTTGCTATAACAAGGTTCTCTGGTCATCAGTCAAATCAAATTAAATTAGTAGACTGTTTATGATAGGCTACGAGCAATGAGCATATAACCCCTAGAGACGTAGTGAAAGGCGACACTAATCTGTCGACTAGTCAGTGATTTATCAATGATGTATTTCCCGACTCCTTGGTTTACCGTCAGTTTCAACCATAAAGTATGACCGATGAGACAGCTGACATTTACGACGTAAAACAGCTTCTATATACGGCATCATGTCTTGTTGTGCAGTTAAATGGTGCGGAAACAACAGTAAAAAATGTAATGAAACAAAAAACAATGTTACTTTTCATCGGCAAGTCCATTTGTTTATTTTATCAAAATATTTACGAAAATTTGATTAGTTGCAACGCGGGTCAAGTTGGATTGGACTGGTCCGTCCCCCATCTTTTTCTTTCTCACTGCAATCGTGTATATCTATCTCTTATTATCGTAATTAGTCTCGTGTCGCCAATGACTAGTGTGGTGCGATGCATTTATTTTGTATTGTCGATAATTATCCACTAAATGATTATTGTATCTATTGATATCGGATTTTTTTTTCGTGGTTTATTACTATTAGACTTCGTGATATTAATTATAATTCTTATTTTCGTGTACGGTCGAACAAATTGAATCATGACACAGGATAGAACCTTTTAATAATCAATTTCACTATGATTTCCATGACAAAAGTATGAGATGTCAACATAACATTAGTAGCACAAAGGTCCACCCTGGGTCATGATTCAATTTGTTCGACTGTACCTGTATTGGATTTGGAATATTTTAGTACTTACTTAAGAAACTAAAACAATTACTTTGCTCACCCGCGACCTTACAATAGTTACGTTTATGCAAGAAATGTGCGTTCATGCAGTTCCTCCACCTCCACACTGTACGAACACACACAAATCACATAAACCCAACCATCACCACCACCAAGCTACACTGACGCGTTTCGAACTCAACCAGAGCTCATCTTCAGAGTTACCACAACCGTATGCTATGCTACCAAATGTTAAACTAAGTAATTGTTTTAGTTCATTAATATGGACCTCCGCAAAGTAACGCCTGATTCAATAAATTACTTACTTAAGTTCAATAAACCATTAAAAGTACTTTTCAACTTGTTTAGTTTAAGCTTAAAATAAATTCAAAGTTGGCATTTAAATTTTACCAGAGTGTACTGCTTGAAAATCCTTTTTGCACAACCTTTTATCGATATCGATAGAAAGCATAGTCATTACGATGCACGCCCTAGCGATCGGGTTCGGAATACTTCGGAACACTTCGAACCGATCGCAACTCCCCCCGCACCTCAGCTAGTTGACAGAATCGTTTCCTTTTAAATTCGCAGGCATTACGTCTCCAGGGGTTATATGCTCGTAGGTGATAGGTCTCTAAATCTCCTACCTAGACTCTGGACGGTTCTGATGCTGACTACAGCCTCGGTGGCGATGGAGGTGGCAGATTCCATTGCATCGCGCTCGTCTTGCTGCGCCTTCTGCGACACTATGCCCTCGAACCAGATACTTCCCACCATCTATTTAATAAAAAAATAGATGAATAAAAACGCCTAAAAGCCTATTTGTATGACGGAAGTACAGATTGAAAACAGCACTAGAAACAGTTGGTAAGATTAATATTGTAACTGCTTAACATCAAGCATTTAATCTTATTCTCTTTTGTGCACATATTGACGCAGAGAGTCACTGTCCATTGCTTTTAAGTTGTAACAATTTTTCAAGCTTCGCACAGAGCACTATAAAATGTCAATTAATGTATACCCTGTCTATTTAAGAGTTAGCAAAGCGTTCTCTCTGTTGCATTTTTGTATGCAAATGAAAGGGACAAAAACTGTCAGTGGGCGTCAACAATCGCACGTCGATGGCGGGCTCGGCTTACATGCCTTTAGTTGGAATATTCGTAATATTTCTCGTGATTTTTCTTTGTAGTTAGAGGCACCTCAAATAATAAACTTATTGATAACATGACATTGTCATGTCATGTTTATTCATCTATTAATCAATAAACGAGCCAGGTAAAAATAAGTAACCAAAGATAAGCACTTGAAAGCGTTCGCGCCGTACGAGAGACAGATGTTGACTAAATTTTGACAGTCATGTAAACCTATCTTGTGCCGGTGCATCGTCCTTATCGCTGACCAATTACGTGCATTCTCTGTTTTCTAGTACTAACTCTGTTAAATAGACAGAGTATAGAGAGCTAATACCATCCACAGGTAATTTCGTCACACCAATTTTGACAATTTTATGACCTTCGCCACTTCTTCCTTGTCACTCTACTATGAAAATCATTTCAGGACAGCACCTACCTGTTCAACAAACAGTATGAATTCAATGTTGTTGTATATTTGCAAGTATACTCACGATTGGTAAGAACGCGGTTCCAACTAGAGTCAGTTTCCAGTTGTAGCACACGGCGAGAACAAAGCCGATGAAGACGGAGCTGACTCCCTGCAGGATGAGGCCGATGCGCAGCCCCGTGGCGCCCTGCACCTCGGCCGCGTCGCCGCTCAGCCGCGCGCAGATCGCGCCCACCGTGTTGCTCTCGCGGTCGAAGTAACCTATCTCCTGAGACAGAAAGCTCGATTATAATCAGGCAAGTACTTTGTAACATTCATTCCCAACAAGCAAAACAATCTTAGATTACAAACTTTATAAGAGTGTTAGGCTTAAAACGCTCTTATATTTGTTTTAAGCGTACCATCGCTCTTATATCATTTTCCGACAAGCTGGTATGCACTCAAAACCAATCAATCTTATTACGTAGTCTCATATGTGAATATAAGAGCGCTTGAGAATGTCGTTTTAAGCCACTTACTCTTACAATAGTTTTTACTAAGACTAATTGCACTTAAGTAAACTTGCTCTAATATTCACATTTTTTAAGCTTGTTTGGTTTTACTATAGACTTGCTAAATGCTATTGTAAGAATGTTAGGCTAATATCAGCATTTCTTAAGAGCACTTTTAGAACGTACTTTGCTGATCTTATCCAAAACTAATATAAGAACAACAGCAGTGGACAGGACGATAGTAGAGTGATTTTAGACCAACATACTTATAGTACAAGAGACAAGATTAATTTAAGAGTGTTGGATCTTAAATCAATCTTGGGAATACCAATGTAAAGCTGTTAGACTAATATCAGGATAGTATCAGAGCACTGTAAGTACAGTCTTTTATGGTCTTGATCAAAATTATTATAAGATCATCAGCAGTGGATAAGTATGATAATTATTTCAACATGGAGTCACAATAATCTAATAGTGGACTTGTAAAATGCAGCTATCTACTCAAAATGGCTATGTATCAACAAAAATTTCCAATTGAGTTTTCGCTAAAAAATATCACTTTTAATAATGTGAAGGCTGTATTAACACATATTCTATATAAATTAGAAATATAATTAGGAAGTAATAACAGATAAAAATGGAAACTAATAAATTAGTAAACTATGAAAAAAAAATGTCAAGTCAGTCTGTCAGTCGGAGTGTGGTAGGGCAGCACCATCATCAAAGCCAAACAGCTTCGCTGCTGGCTTCCATTTATGTCGGGTGCCTCGAATGCACATGCTAGTCGCTCTAAATATAGAAGTTATTATCCGAGCTCTTAGCCAGCCCAAGACGCAAGACAAAGAGCGGTCCCAGCGAGATGCAAGTGCTTCCCCGAGGTGTTTCACAAAGGTGGCCATTTGTGGTGCAAAGACTCCATCTACGGAGGTGACAAGGGGTGTAAAAGTGGCATGACGCAGCTCGCAGGCATTGGCATATTTGTTTTGCTTTTCCGATTCGGCAGATTTTAAGACAGAAGCAACAGGGCGTGAGATGTAAGAAGGAGCGTCGGTGTCTACGACACGGATATCGAATAACGCCTCCCTCTGGGCAACCCACACGCCGCGGCAAGCTAAATCGCCTCGTAGGCCACTATCACCTTCAGTGATAATTGGTTCTTTGACTACATTTCCCCACGCTTGTTGACATAATTCACAAAAGAGATCTCTTATTTCGTTGTGACGTCTCGTGATTAGACCGCCAGTTTTGCAACAGAGGGCATGATCAATATTGAAATCGTTATTGCCGCATCCATCACAAGATTTTGGCATAGAGATTGGTGTTCGATGGTAGCGTATTGAAAGGGCATCACGGAATTCATATGGAGAAAGGTCAAAATGATCTTTTCTTGTGGGTATAACGGATAACCAATTGGAGGATTTTGTTTTCATTATGGTCGCAATTGATCTTTCAATGGCTCTTCTTTTGATGGGAGGGAGCTTGGTTAAGATACAATCCATAAGATTGTCATCACGAGTTTCTTTCTGTTTATGGTATTCTTTACGTGCATCCTTGAGGGAATTATGATGTTCTGCAAGTTCCATATGTTTCATTTCAATTAACGAGGAAGAAAGAACTGTGCAGCCTTTTTTGGATGTATCATAGTATAAATTTGAAGTGGTGGCACCATCAGATATTGCTAATCCTCCTTTATGTATTGGTAAAGAAAATAAGTCAGCTTCTAATGATGACACATCACCCCCTAGTAGGGTCGGCAAAAAAGTTGTGCGTAAGGTATTTGTTAAAGGACCAAAGTATTCTGCGGCATCTTTTAGGACTCGTAACAAAAATGACCATTGAAATTGTGCAGCTTTGGTTAAGGCAGTATAGGCAGCTTGTGGTGAATCTTTACATATGAGAGATAATTTTTCTAAAGTGGAAACCCATTTATGTACGTTCTTTTTTGCAAAATTCTCTTTGCCTTCTCCGATGTAGCTTCCCAAATAGCGAGATCCAGTTACAATTGTAACATTAGTATTCTTGAATATATGAGTTGCTTTCTGTTTGTCTGTCTCAGATACTATTAAGAATGATTTTTTGCTTTGGGGGAAATATCCGTAGGCAGGCCCTATGCTACTTATCTTTTCCCACCATTGATACAGGTTATTAAGATTTCCTTGGGCAGAAGAGTCATCCGCGTACCAACATTGAGTGGTATTATGGTCATCTTTGAGTTTATTTATTAAAGGTAAAGTAGCAAGGGCATATAAAGGCATAGCTAGTGGATCTCCTTGAGTAACACCTTCTTTGCTATAAATTCTCATGTCAGAATCGCGAATGACGAGCTCTGCGTGACCATTATAGGTATTATAAAGAAAGCGAGCGCAGTGTGGCCAGTATAATCTTGCTTGCCAAAGGGCAAGTTGTCTATTAACAGAGTTAAAAGCATTATTTGCGTCAACAAGAAGTAGTCCCCAGTTTGAGCCGGGTTGGCATTCTTTTTCAAATAGATCGCTCATTGCATGTATTGCACCTTCGATGCCGCTGCTTAATCCGCTGCAGAGTTGCGAGTTGGAGCATGCTTCGTTAACCTCGGAGCCGGTGGCTTCAATCATACATTTGGATAGGATTCTCCGAAAGCATTCACCAATACCGATTGGTCTCACACCGGGGCATTTGTCAAGGGCTACAAGGCGACTTGACATGAGTGCTTGTATGTGGCTCCATGGAACATATTCATTATTAAGTTTCATGGTTAGATGAGCTATGGCAATCCTTAGGTGTAAGCTTGCTTCGCCAAAACGTAAGAGGTAATCTTTCCAGTTTTCAGATGTGGTACCTGTTGGCCCTCCTCCACCATGCAATTTCCTAGTGACTGATTCGACGTGGTCACAGGTTATGTCAACATCGAGTAGTGGAGGCATTTCAGAAATATTTTCAGGTAGCGTAAATAAGGATGGGTCTGGGGTAATTGCGGTGGGATGTTTTTCTTCTAAGACGTCTTTGACCGTTTTTCCAGAAGTATCAACTTCGTCATCGGTGTTAAGGATTTTGCTCGTATCTTTTGTTAAGAGCCAACTGAGAGCTTCTCGAATTTTGCCTTTCAAAATTAAACGTGTGAATATTTTGGTGACGTCATCATTATTGCCATTTTTTCTGTTAAAAGCACTACAAAGAGAGATGTCTGCTTTAATAGATTCGGTTATGAGGATTTCGTATTTTTCTTCGGCCCATAATTTGAGGCGGCGATCAAGTAATCTGGTTACGTCTTTTACTTTTTTTATGTTCTTGTCTCGTTGTAACATCACGGCAATGAAGATTAAAACACGTTCTGAAGGAAAATCTAATTTGACAAGAAGTTCTATTTCATCAGCTAGTGTATGGATAAATTTTCTGCTAGTTGTGTTAGAGGGAAGGTCGTAAAGTTTACCGTGAAGACAACAAACTTTGTCCCAGCGTTTTTGCCAAGCACCAGTCTTAGATCCTATATTGTTAAGATAGGGCGATCCAAAAGCATCTTCCAGGCGTGATGTGTACACAACTGAATCAGAAATTCGTTGCGTGCTTGAATGGTTATCGTGGGCAGCACGTATATGACGTTGTAATCCATTGCGTTTGAAAGATCTGGGGCAATGCGGGCACTGCATGGTACTTGAAAGATTTTCATGTTGACTTGTCAAAATAATATTATCAGAACTAATGGAATCCATTTATAGGTTCAATTTTTCATGATTATTTATTTAAATTTATGGGTTAGCGAGTACACAGAGTATTTGTCACTGATAATTTTAATATTAAGAACGAAATATAAAATATTATTGAGTAAATATGATTTGGTAAACAAGATTTGAAATGTTTGCTCGTAGCTAGGCAACCGTAATTTTTATCACTTTTAATATAATATTTTTTATTTACGTTATTTTAATCTTGTGCAGCTGTCAAACTTACATACACATACCAAATTTTAAATCAATCCGATCACTGAAAGTGGGTGAAAATTTAGTTGCAAGATGTATCTAAAACGTACTAATTAACTAAATAAATCTAAATAATAAAAGATATAATTAACCAGACTTACAAAATACCATATTTGATGAGGCGCATGCAGTTTGAAGCGTTTCTACTTTACACTAAATAATATTTTCCAATAGGAATACCCCGTAAAACATAAACACACGCATTTAACGATAACGGAAAGTTATTTTTAATAAATTTATAATGTTTAGTTGGCCTTTGATTTTTTTTGTAGCTGTCGAAGCCCACTAGTCAATCTCAAATACATAGAATTTTACAAAAACCTAAAAGCAAAATAAGTTCACTTATGCTTGTAAGATTCTACCGTTAAATGAATATAAGCCTGAATAGGCTTATAAGGTGCTTACGTTAGAGCGATATTAGCCTAAAGATACTTAAATTGATTTTGGTAAGGTTGCTATAAGTGCGATCAGCACTTAATTAGATTCATAGTAGAAAGATATTAAACTAAATACTCTTAGATTTTTGCCCAAATCCAGGCTTATACGATGATATAAGAGTAATATTAGAGCGAAAAATCGTAGTCTTATAGACCATTGTTAGTCTACATTTTGCTTGTTGGGATTACAATTCCACATCGCCAACTACGGGTAAGATGGCGACTGCGGTCTAGAAACGTAAGAAAAACCGGCCCATCGGACACGTATGTGTATAGTTCTACTAGTGTTTCAACCGCTATCAGTTTCCTGTCACATACTTATATTGAAGGAACGAGCTACAATTAAGAGTACCATGAAGTTTCAACAAATTTAAACAGTACCGCAAGCACTGAGTATCGTTTTAAACAATTTTTTCTCGCAATTTGGCTCATTCTCATTATCTAAAAAAAAAAATTAAAATTTTAAGCTGTTTATTTCAAGCAAAAAACATTTTACATAACATGCAAAACGAGTCCTTAATCCTAATTTTAAGGATTTTGCGTTGCCTCGGTTAGCGAAAGACTTAGTTGCTCACGCGTAATTAGCCTAAGTACTTATTACAATACGAGTTAAGTAAATTTATTATATAAATCATGATTTCCCATGCATGCAGTTTTTTGTTCTATCTATACCTTTAAAACAGTACCGTGACTGACTGACTGAATGACTGACTGACTGACTGACTGACTGATTGACCTTGAGTATTGTAGAGGTGCACTATGAAAGGATAGGAAGGGATGGATGGACGGATGGATGGATGGACGGACGGATGGACGGACGGACGGAAGGACGGACGGACGGACGGACGGACGGACGGACGGACGGATGGATGGATGTTTATGGATGGATGGATGGATGGATGGATGTTGATAGATGTTGATGGATGTTGATGGATGTTGATGGATGTTGTTGGATGTTGATGGATGTTGATGGATGTTGATGGATGTTGATGGATGTTGATGGATGTTGGTTGATGGATGTTGATAGATGTTGATGGATGTTGATGGATGTTGATGGATGTTGTTGGATGTTGATGGATGTTGATGGATGTTGATGGATGTTGATGGATGTTGGTTGATGGATGTTGATGGATGTTGGTTGATGGATGTTGATGGATGTTGATGGATGTTGGTTGATGGATGTTGATGGATGTTGATGGATGTTGATGGATGTTGATGGATGTTGTTGGATGTTGATGGATGTTGATGGATGTTGATGGATGTTGATGGATGTTGATGAATGTTGGTTGATGGATGTTGATGGATGTTGATGGATGTTGGTTGATGGATGTTGTTGGATGTTGATGGATGTTGATGGATGTTGATGGATGTTGATGGATGTTTATGGATGTTGATGGATGTTGATAGAAGTTGATGGATGTTGATGATGTTGTTGGTGATGGTGATGGTGATGGTGATGGCGGTGATGATGGTGGTGATGATGATGATGCATATTTGAGAAAAACTCTATACAAGCCTTGGCCACGAACAGGGATTGCCCGCCTCGTATCTCTAGATGGCCTCGTTAACACTCGGCCATCTATAACTACTCGGCCGGCAATCCCCTATTTCGCGGCCGCTGCAGTAATGTACTATTTTGCAGCAACATATTTCGGTGACGACTTAGGGAAGATACTTTTCACTAACCTGTTTGACTAAACTGGCAAAATACCGGTGTCGTAGTCGGGAGGTCATTCTTAAGCCTGCGTTAGTAAAAGTGACGCTTTGCAGGCACATTGCAATTCCTGCAACGGCCGCGACGATCACGAACATTCCCGAGTACAGATCAGCTAAATATATAATGCGATCATTGTCTTTGTAGGCAAATATCTGAAATATTAAGTTTTTTTTATGATTTGATTTTTAGATATACTTTATTACATTTTTGTTATTAAGTGTGAAAAGATAACTGACCGCGCTTGTTAATCCTAGCAGTACAGCCAAAACGGGGAAGCAAGCTCCTTGAATGGTTGCAGCGATGGCTCCGATTGTGAGAAGCGGCCATTCTTTTCCATTCAGCTTCAGCAGGTCCCAATCACTCACAGGCTTTATCTCCTGCGATAAAAGATCAACATTTTATTAACTAACGAAGGGAAGCAAAACTTAAGCTATGCGCAAAATGAACATTACAATGTGACCTCCTCATCATTTTTGTCTTCCTCTTCTTCGTCGTAGTGACGTGCAAAGCTTTGTATGCCAGTCGAAACTACAGAGCAAATGGACCCGCGAGGTGTCATCCAATCATGAGATCCTACATACAACAAGCGAAAGTTATACTTATTTATTATCATACCACAATCGACAAATTAATATACTTTATTTAATGTTGCTAAAAATAAATTATCGACTTTTTTTCTTTCTTTTGAATTTGCGATTTTACCTTTCCTACTGGAATATTGCCTGATTATTTTCTTAGTGGAACGCCTCTTGACGTCGTTACGAATTATTTTTGCTTCTTTTTCGGGGGCTTCGTCCACTTCCTCGGGTAAAGGGTCAATCAGATCCACTTCCTGATTCTCCTTGCCAGCTGTTACTAGCTTATGATAGAATCCTGAAAGGATTTCCATAATGTTCACAACAATAACGCAACTGATTGACGCACAACGCAAAGTGTAAATCACTGGGTAGATTTTTGACTGACGTTTGTATGTATACCTAGGTCCTAGACTATCATAGAGTCTCTCAGCAAAATTATTATTTTTCGATACGTGGAAAAAATTCCAGCAGTACTATAAATATAACGAATTTAAGATAAACCATCATAGCTAATTAGTTTTTACTATGTCTAAGTAACGAGTAATAGTCGATAGTAATAAATAACCGATTTTATATTCTTTAACGGGACGAAGTCGTGGACATAAACTTGTATTTGTCTGTAATTACGAGACTTTTATGTTAGTCAATGCGTGTATATGTTATGGACCAAGTGACAAATCGGGCATTTTTCATAATGCCCGGGCATTATGAAAAATGCCCAATATGAGGGGGCAATTTGATAATAATTGTTCAAATAATCAAATTGACCGGGCATTATACATAATGCCCATTACCCTTTGGGCAGAAGATTTTCCGGGTGGTCATAAAAAAAATAACTAACACCAAAGGCTAATGCGGGAGCGTAGCGGTAGCGCCTTTGAACCTAACCATACCGAGTCGCTTCCGCTCCGATAGGTCTTGCTCGCTCGCTTCGCTCGCTCGCTGGCTTTGGTTTAGATAGTAATTAATCAATTTGCCCAATAGAGCTAGACATTATGAATAATGCCCGGGCATTATGAATAATTCCCGGGCATTATGAATAATGCCCGGGCATTAGCAACGGCAACTTAGCTTTATTATCAAATTGCCCATTTGTCACGTAGCAGTATAATAATGACCGGGCATTGTGATAAATAATGAAGTTTAGATAGTAATTAATCACTGCCCGATAGAGCTAGACATTATTCATAGTGCCCGGGCATTATGAATAATGCCCGCATTAATCACTTGGTCCATGACATATACATGTCACGATAATAGTTACTTTAATTTTCAAGAAAAAAAATTCTTCAAAAAATGTCCGCAAAAGTCTGGAGTGATGATGAATGATAATGATAATACTTCCTCACATGCGGTAAGACAAAAAACTTACGTCTGTTTGTCTAGGAAAATGACTGTATACCCACGGGAAAGTGATAAACGAATTTCGCGCTGACGAAGTCGGAGATAAGCATATAGCTTGGTATAAGAGAAATATATAAATAAGAGATTTCTTATGTTTATCACACTGACCTTTAGTTTTCATAAGCTCATCATGAGTACCCGCCTCAATAATAGCGCCTTGGTCCATGAAAATTATACGGTCTGCGTTTATGATTGTTGATAACCTGAAATAAAAATTTACAGCTTCAGATTTCTAAGACCTACACGCGAACGTGAATGAATGAAGAGTCCTTTTACTAGAGTCGACACGGATATTTTTCTGCTTAGACTAACCTGTGGGACACCGTTAGAGTAGTTCTGCCTTTGCTAGCGCTGTCTAAAGCGATTTGAACTTTTCGTTCCGATTGAGGGTCGAGTGCTGACGTGGCTTCGTCCAACAGCAGGATCGCTGGCTCGCGCAGCAGCGACCGCGCGATAGCGATCCGCTGCTTCTGCCCGCCCGACAACGAAGCACCGCGCTCACCAATAACCGTATCGTAACCCTTCAAATACAAACATTGATTGATGTAGCAAATATTTAGACTAATCGAGTATGAAAGAAACTCGTAACTAGCTTGAGTGCGATTGTACTTACGTTAGGCAAACGTGATACAAAATCATGTGCGTAAGCCATAGTGGCAACTTTTTTTATTTCCTCATCCGATGCTCCAGGGTAACCAATTGCAATATTATCACGAATAGTTCCACGAAACAGTACCGGCTCTTGGCCAACCACTCCTAAAAAAATTCAAAGTAAAAGAAAAATAATGGTTTTTATGTTCTTATGTAATTTATAGGAATGGAGAGGTTTTTTTCAATAACTAACCAAGTGATGATCTCAGATACCCTACGTTCAAAGATTTCAGATCATGCCCGTCAATTTTGACTGAGCCGGAGTGTGGATCATATAATCTCTGTAGAAGTTGGATTATTGTTGATTTTCCGCATCCAGAAGATCCAACCAAAGCCACATTTTCACCAGGTTTCACGTGAATTGAGAAACCTTTTATAACCTGTAAAAGAAAGAAAACGAAAAAAGTGACAGTTATCTTATTATTATAAACTAGCTGTGCCCGCGACTCCGTCCGCGTGGAATTAGTACAGCAGCAGCTTATTTTTTTTATCTAATTTGCTTTTTCATCAATTATGGCTCTCCTTCGTTCCTCGATATAAAAAAAATTACCCGCCCCCGCACCAACAGCACACCCCCCCCTCGCACCCCCTCCCAACAGCTTCCCCCACCGAACCCCCTGCACACCCGCGTTCACATTCACCGCCGTACTCCCAAGTCAAGCGTGCCTATAGAAGTTTTACTACAAAAACCCCCGATTTTTAAACATTCTTCCGCTCCGCTCCGCTCCTATTGGTGTTAGCGTGATGATATATAGCCTATACTGCCGTGCTCAAACTAAAAGGCGGCTAAGTGACAAAACCAACTTTTGAGTAATCGGCGAAAAACGTCACAAAAATTTCAAATCGATGCTGGTCAATTTCTTTAAATCTTTAGCTATGTTGTCATATACCAAACGATAGATCTTTTTTTAATTTATGATTTGATTTTAGTCACTCGTGTTATATTATAGTTTTTGTGCCACTAAAAGTCATTTTTTCCTTTATAGTTATGAAAATAAAATAAAATCCTCTTTACATTGCAGTACAAAAAGGCGGTTATTGGATCTTAACTGCTTTATAGACATGTATTTTTTGTTAATGATGTAGGAATTGTTTTGAAATAGATAGTTAACTACAATTACGTAACTAGAAAGCAGTTATCTGTTTTAGTGGCATTTTAATCTAAGTTAGTGAGTATTATTGTTAACCCGGTCCATAACTATAAAGCGGCAAAGGGCACATTGCCGCCTTATAAACTAATTCACTGTTTCTTGTTTACTTTCCGATATACTGGAACATAGCTTAAAAGCGGTTAACTTACAAACCTTTTGGCGTCACTGCTTTTTAGTCTTGTACGAGTCCCAATATTTTTTTAAGAATCCTTCAAAATTGGCCGTAACTACAAATTCAAATAAACATTTAACTGTGAATTATTCGTTTATTTCGATGTAAAATCGACATTCAAATAGCTCGTCATTGCTACCATAATTAATACCTACTTCATTGTGATATTAAAATAGAACAAAAATGGCACTCTGCGCAAAAATCAAAAGGATAGTTACAATCTCAAAAAAAAGCAACTTAGTCACAGTAATTTGGAATTATGTCCATTTGAATAATAATATGGTACCTATTGAAAAAAAAGGTCATAGGGGTGTAAGGGAGAACCCAGAATCTCAATCTCCAAATGTCAACCTCACCTGCCCGTGGTGCACCCTGCTAGCAACTGACGAGGCTCTGGCGACCGACAGATGGCGAAATAACCATCCAAAAGCAACTAGGCAAAATTAAGTAGGCCAGCAACGGGCAGCAACGTTGCTGGTGCAAGTGGCCTAGTTCTGCGATCACCAACCCGCCTGCCCAGCGTGGTGATTATGGGCAAAAGCTTTTCCCATAATCACCACGCTCTCGGTAGTTCTCGGCAGCCCTACTATTCCTGGTTACGGTAGCGGCCATGGTAACGGTAGGGCCGGGGGTGCTAAGAATCACCGAGCTACGGACGGCTACCAAAACAAACTACATTACCTGACTACCTATAACGGACGTACTCTAAAGAGTGACGATAGGATCACAGAACTCGAAGTGGAATTAGGTCAAATCAACTGGTATATCTTGGGTTTGTCGGAGGTCCGTAGAGACGGAGAGAATACGATAACCTTAAGCTCCGGTAACCTATTCTACTTTCGGGAGGGCGAACAGCAGTCCCAATGTGGAGTCGGCTTTCTTATCAATAAAGCTCTCTGTAGCAACGTTGTGGAGATCGGTAGCGCGTCGGCAAGGGCAGCATACCTTGTACTTAAGTTGACTGATAGGTACTCCTTGAAAGTTATACAAGTGTACGCGCCGACCTCGGCATACTCCGACGACGAAGTGGAATCTATGTATGAGGACATAAGTAAAGCCATGCATAGCACCACTAGAACACATTACAGCGTTGTTATGGGAGACCTCAACGCAAAGTACAGGCATGCGACGATTCGATTATCGGACCGCACGGATTTGGAGTTAGAAACCACAGGGGCACATGTTGATCAGCTTTCTGGAAAGCAAAAAGCTTTTTCTAATGAATTCTTTCTTTAAGAAGGGGCCTTACAGGAAGTGGACTTGGAGAAGCCCCGACGGTAAGACGCGAAATGAGATCGATTTTATCATGACGGATATAAAGCATATATTCAGGGATGTCTCAGTGATCAACAGGTTTAACACTGGCAGTGATCACCGACTTGTTCGAGGAACTCTGAATACCTATACGTCATAGATCTGTTTTCGTCCAACACAACTCTTGTTGATTTGTTGGAAACCACCAACGATGTTGATAAGGAGGTCGACCAGTTGGTGAGGACGATTCGGGATTTGGGAACAACGTGATTTCCAAAGAAGCAAAGTGTACAGCGGTCTAAACTCTCTCACGAGACTCTGGAACTCATGAGGCGGCGACGAGAAATGGCGGCGCAGACTGTTTCGTTAGGTGAGAAAGAGCTCTCCAAGCATGTTAAAAAGCTGATAAGGCGAGATCTCCGTAGCTCCAATACTCGCTCTATTATGGAGGCAATAGAGCGCAAGAGCGCAACCGGGGATCGAAAGTCTTTATGTAGCAACTTGGAAGGAGCAACCTAATGAAACTAAAAACTGCAAATGGCCAAACCGTCTCCTCTAAGCCGGAAATCCTCACCGAGATTGAGA
The DNA here is from genome assembly GCA_947859365.1 of Archips crataeganus. Lineage (NCBI taxonomy): Eukaryota > Metazoa > Arthropoda > Insecta > Lepidoptera > Tortricidae > Archips > Archips crataeganus. Next base: position 16,194,906 of record OX402045.1, on the reverse strand, counting down.
ACTTTTATGGACAGCTGTATGCTTCCCATGCTGCACAGCCTCTTCCCGATCCAAATCACATCAGAGCCTCACTAACACGCCACTACACTGAAGATATCCCGGACGTCGAAATGAGCGAGATTAGGATTGTCCTGGGGCAGCTTAAAAACAACAAAGATCCGGGTGAAGACGGAATTAGAAGACGGAAGACGGAATATTAAGTATGCGTATTGTTGATCGAAGTTGCAAAATGTCAGCTCAATCGGTAACCAGGAAGTGGGTTAAAATTAACGTACAAGATACATACCTACATAGCCAATCACATGCTTTGTGCAACCACGGTTGCCAATTTATTTATTTATTTCAATCATATTTATTCCTTAAGTCAGTAATGACCTTGTTTGAAATCACTTGTCAATAAATGATAGTAATTGGAAAAAAGGCACGTGAGTGGCTAATTGTAATATATGTACATACTCTACTAGTCAACCGAGTATATTACAAATCTTGTAAAACTAATTATAATTCTGCGATTACACAAAAAGAAAATTATGTAACTTACAGACCTCATAATAATTATGTTTATCGGCCATAATGTTATTTGGTGGGAATGCGTCGCCGTCCGCCCGCGAAACGTCTTCCTACACTAAGAGCTTGCTGCACATTGACACATCTGTTACTTTATTATGGTAAGTTTTCCGGTTTAGCGAGGGTACAGAAGAAAGAGGCAGGCGTAGTTAGCTGCGTTTTAGTCATGTATTGTAGATTAGCCCCCTTTTAGTTATGCAAACAATTAAATAAAATATGTCGTTTACTTTGCGTACGGACCAATGCCGCTTTCAACCGTAGGTTTTTTACTGGAATTATGGCATGAATACAGGACTAAAAGGCGGCAATGTGATTTTAACTGCTTTTTAGTGATGCATTGTCGTATAATCGCCTTGTAGTCAGGTATCAGCGAAGTATTTTATTCAACGAAACCTAGTTAAATAGCGGTTAAAGACGTTTAGCCGCCTTTTAGTGTACCTAAAAATAATAACCGCTTTTAAGCTTGGCATTTGTAATAAAAATAGAAAAACAATCCAAACGTTAAACTACTTTAGTAGCTTTTTAGTTAAGTAAAGTTGTTTAGTCGCCTTTAAGCATAGCAAAGTCCATTTTTTATGTATTTAACCGCTTTTTTTGAAAAATTATTTTCGAAACGGTAAAAGATAGAAAAACCGTTCCTAGACAGATCGATAGAGATTTTTTTTCATTGTTTTGGGTTCTATTTCGCTAATAAATAGCCCTAGTGACAGTTTTTCTCAAATATCTTCAATGTACAGACACCGACTTGTTACAGATTTATTATATGTATAGATATAGATAGAAGATATAGAAGAAGATAGATAAGTATAGCTTATTTGGAAAGAAACAGCTGAATAATACACAAACTTAAGTATAATCAAAATTTTCTTTCGTGTTCCTTTTGTAAAGGACTCAAAGGTCAGTTTTCATGATTAAAAATTAGGCAATACAAATATAGAGTGCGCTCCTTGGAAAATGTTTAACATAATGGAAATGGAAACAGAGGTGGCTATTACTAACTACATGGCAAAAGTTAAGGGTCTATAGCCAATATTAGTTAGTCAAATCTACATCGGCGTGTGGGGCGCCTGACCTACTTTCGGCCCATTTAAATAGATCTTAAGTTTGCTGACTCGGACTCGCTAACTTATGTCCACAGGAGAGACAACTAATGTTTCTTACGGTATGTATGACCCTGAACCTTGATCTTTGCAGGGCGCTAAGCCAGTGCACTCACTTCGACATCAGGTCGTGAAGGATAGCTAAAATGGACGTTGTCGAGGATTATATCGCCGGTAAATCACCGCGGTTTGGTCCCGCCGGGGTTAAGGCAGTCTATTTTCGGTTTCCTGTCCAGCAGCGTGAAGACTCCCGCGGCGGCCCCGCGCGCTGCGGCGAACGCCTCCGCGTGTGGCACGATGAATGTAATGGACTGAGTTGCCATGTACATGCCAAACATGATCTGAGACAAACAGGAAATATATTAAACCGATCCATAGGTACTAATGTTAGTACAAATGCGAAAGCTCCCCTTCTTCATGCTTAAATCGCTGAACCGATCTAGATGATTGAAATAGAGATAGCAAGAGGCCCAGGAAAGGACATAGGATAGTTTTAATCCCAGAAAATTGCATAGATCCCGCGGGATAGTGATAAACGAATTTTTCACAGACGGAGTCGCGGGCACCAGCTAGTATGTAGATAAATAATAGGTATTGGTAGACTATACATATCTATGAGGTTATATAAATATTACTTAACCATTGGACGCCATATATCCCTGTAAAAATTAGATGTAGTATGAAATCCCTATTCTAATTATTATTTTTTGGTTGTAATTAATTTATAGGTAGGTAACTAACTGTTCCGCATTCTTTTTCATAATTTTAGGTCAAGTTGGTCATAATTTTAGGGCTGTGGTAAATTTACTAATGGGGATTATCACCTTTTTTCACCTAGTTATTAACTTTAAAATACATAAACACGAGTGATTCTACAAGAGTTCCATTTTTCCTGTTAGTGTACGGAACCCTAAAATTTACTTTCTTTCCGACTTGCCATGATGGTCTTTCCAAAAGTGTTGGTACTATGTACAAAAAGAGAGAAATGTAAAAGAGCCCTTTGCGGCCTATTTATAAAATAAACGTATTTTAAATGAATGAGCTCTTACGCTGAATACTTTTCCCACGACATATTGCTGTTCTTCGGGAGCTTTAGCTAAGTCCTGGAGCACAAGGCGGGTGCCGTAGGTGAGGCCGATGGCATTGAGCGAGTAGGTGAGCACCCAGTTGAAGCCAGTGCCGAGCCCCGTGAACAGCCCGCGCCGCCGCCCGTACCGCTCCGCCGGCTCCAACAACTTCTTGTATCTTAAATGATAGCATTAAGCAGTCATTATCATAATATTTGTTTATTTTCTTCCACGCTAAAACCAAAAAATAATCTTAAACAATCAAAGGTATTAAATTTTAGATTTAATTTCCGTGGCGATTCATTTGACACTAAAATTAATCATTTATTAATCTCCTAAGTTAATGTGTAGCTTCAGTTGAATCTTTAACACAAAATGTGGCGATGATTCGTTGTACAAAAGAAAATAGAACCGCCTTCAAAAACACCCAAAAAAATATGAAATAAAAATTTAACCGACTATTAATGAGCATGAAAATATCTTTCCCCCGAGCCCCCCCCCCTTCCCCTCCAAGAGCGGGGCTTTTATTTCCGCTTTGAGGGACGCAAGGTAGCTATTTAACCTAACCAGGTTAAACGGGAGGTGGTGTAGCGACTACTAGCGCCATCTAGTAATCACATAAGGAACTAATTACTACAATCCTACATCACGCTATCGAAGTTTCTCAACTCCAAATATCATCCATTGGAGTTCGGTCCCCAGGCATAACGTCTGCCTGGAGAGAGATCTCTCTATTGGAACTACCCCCAAATTGGTGACCCACGACATTGGACAAAATCGCAACCTTCAGACACACAAGACGATGACGCAGTCTCACAGCAAGCCATACTCACCGCACTGTGCACCATTAGCAGGTATCTATTATCTGCCTGGTGTCTACAGTACGCAAATCCTCCTCCCACTACTTCCACTTGCCAATCAATCAACCAACGCTCGCCAACAAGGCTCCGAGCAATCACGCAACAGGCATCCAGAAGTAGCAGAGGAACAAACAATGCTCGCCGACGAGGCTCTGAGCGACTGGCCCTTGCAAGCGCCCACATGACGCACAGACTACACTCCAGCAATTCGTATCGACCTCCGGTCTAAAATTCCCCAAATTGGGGGTAGTTCCAATAGAGAGATCTCTCTCCAGGCAGATGTTATGCCTGGGGACCGAAGTCCAATGGATGAAAGTTGGAAGTTGTATTTATGCAGCCGAGTTGAGAAACTTCAATAGCGTGATTTAGGATTGTAGTAATTAGTTCCTTATTTGATGACTAGATGGCGCTAGTAGTCGCTACAGTGGTTTATCAGTATTTTTTTATTGCGGGGGGCTACGCCCCCCCTCCCGAGCGTGACATCTATCCGCTTTGAGGGGCGCAAGGCAGCTAACTAACCTCATCAGTTTTTTTAAAGATGTTTTTTTTTGCATCTGATAAGTGATAACACAGCTATTCAAGAATATTTTCCAATAAAAATAAATGCAAAAAATAATGAATTCCGAATATCACAACTCAAAATATTAGTGCGGGTGTACATTTTTCAAAAAACCAGAAATATCGAATTTTCTCGAAAACGCCTACTTTTACTGAGGTCATTTTTTAATATTTGATAGATGACCTGCCCACCTATCTCCCATTTCCGTATGTCGTACTACTTACGGGCCAGCCTGTATAAAGAAAAACATATTAAATTCGCACTAACATATCCGGTATAACGTGGTCGAAGCTTTGGAACCCTAAACTAGGTGTGGCTATGGTTTTGGGATAGAGTTCGTCCGAATTCTGTGTCGAAACAACAAGGGTTGGACAGTGTAACAGCAAATAAGAATAATAATTCGAATAACGAAATATAGTTAAACTGAGAAATAAAAGAATCAAAGGAAAAATGGAAGCGAGGCAAAGTGATTGGACTGATTTACAATATCCATGTGTTGATGAGAATGCGTTGAGATAACAAATGTGAAAATAAACCAATGTAATAGTAGATTGTACACCAAGGGGATAAAGCACTGCATTATGTCACGGGCGCGATATTGAATCCTGAGCGTATCGAGGGACTGCAGATTTAACTCCCGAGCGTAGCGAGGGGGTTTTTTAGTTGATTCCCGAGCGAAGCGAGGGAATTAAGATGGAGTCCTGAGAGCAGTGAAGGATTTAAGCGCGCCTAAGGCAAAATCAGTATAGAGTTATAATCTAATAACAAATTAAATAGGGGATTGCCGGCCGAGTAGTTATAGATGGCCGAGTGTTAACGAGGCCATCTAGAGATACGAGGCCGGCAATCCCTGTTCGTGGCCAAGGCTTGTATAGAGTTTTTCTCAAACATGCACCATCATCATCACCATCACCATCATCATCATCATCTTACCTTACCTTAAATAAGCGTAGTGGCAGAATGTCATAATGAATCAAAACGCAAATATTGCTTATAGTTTTTTTTTTAATGGCTAAATGCTATGATGCCATAGACCTATAAACGTCATGGTATGAAACAATAGACGATCACTTTGCTGGCCTTGGCCAGCAATGTTGTATGAAATTCCATTATTGACCTCACGTCTAGCCGCACCTGCATTGTGACACTTCGTGGCGTATTATAAGGAACATAACGTCAATATTTCATAGCATGTTTGAGAAAAAATAATTATAGGTCGCTATTAACACGTACGCACACAACGCCGGTTAACGTCAACACTACATACAATCTACCGAGTAGTGTGCGGCTAGCAACGGCCTAGCGTGTTCGTACGTGTTTTGGTGGACGGACGAAACTTAAAAGGTATTTTTGTTGTATATTTGGTAAATATTATGATTTTAATGGTAGTATTTTTACATACAGTAAGTAAAGTTGTGCAAATGTGTATTTGACAGCAGAAGCATCTATTTTTCTTAGATGGCGAATCGTGAGTCGTACGACGAGTAACAAACAAAAGAGACTACAAACCATTTGATGAGACTTCTTCACCAGATTCCAGCCAAGAACCTTTTTCTGCTGACGGGGAATTTGGATCAGATAAAGATTACGAACCCCCTGATATGGAATCTACCAGTTGTGAAAATGCGATGCAACGTCTATGGATGTACTGTCGCATGGCACTTATCTGGGGGCACGGTAGTGCCCCCGCCAAGTTGAGCAAAACAAAGGCACGTTTTCTCGAACCCATTCAGACTATTTTCAACCTCCTATAATTTTATGCTGGCTACACCTAGAGCCCTGAATTTTCAGTTACATGTAGGGCGTAATGAGACTTAGATATATTCTCAATAACATTCAATTTGCACTGGCAGTTTAAAAACTATTGGGCGTCAAAGTTCCTTAGTTTTGTCACTGACATATACTATTTACTATGCAATATGACGGTACGTCTATAAGCAATGTATGAAATATTTTAGTGACACAGCACGAACAAAATGTATAGTAGTACTGTCCATCAACGTGTTAAGGATACTGTTAGTATACTTAAGCTTACTTATAATTATTCATACTTACAATTATTTGCACGCCGTCTACCAAAGATAGCGAACCACATAAATAAAACTCCGTAACTATAATAACTTGATAAGAATAAAAATAATAAAGAACATTATATTATAAGGCAATTCTTTTAAAGCCTTAAGTAAATGCAATGCAAAGTAACGACGGATATAAGGCTTGTCCATGAAACAAAATAGCCATCGAAAACTAAGTCTCCACTGTCTCCCATTAGGTCTAGGTAGTTCAAACCGCAATAAGATTGCCAACTGAGTATTCTTTTTTATGTGTAAGAATCTAAAATCCATACAGTTTTCCTTACAAGTTGTGAAATCCAGTACATAAATCCAATCCATCAATACATAATGCCAGTTAAGGCTTAGAGCTAAAATGATTGCATACAAATGTGTGTACTTCTGGCATGATTTAAAACAATTTATGACCTGCATACGGTAATTAAGAGTCTGGAAAGATATGCGCGGAACATTAATAGCGTCAATAATCTATTTGAGTAAAGAAAAAAAAGAACCTCTGTGACCTAAAAGTAAAAAATACAAAATCTAAGACTAAAATCAGAGATTTCGAAAGTAAGCCCTAAACTGGATAGCATCTGATATAAATATCCATAATAGCACTCAAAACGAAAGGTGAAGAGTCCTTCTAGAGTCACAAACAAAGATACGCTTGAATTACGCGAATTGATGAGATTAGGTTTACGTCTACCTACACATTTTCTTCGAAGGCATTTTTTTTTTCAGATCATAACGTTATTTTACTGACGTTAAAGAAATCCCACAAAAGCTTAAAGGTAGACTATTGTTGAAAGGTTTAAAATACCTAATATAGTCACGAGCTTTAATTTCGGACCCACTTAAGGTTAGGTTATGTCCTGTCGTATTGTACAGGAATTCAAAGGATATTTTTTCGAAATGTGTCCCAAATTAAATCACAATGCAAATAAAATAATCAAAAATTAAAGCAGAAAAGACTCGCATATAATAATATGACGAGGCTATGTAAAGACTGTAAGTGTGATATACCTTTCGATCTCTTTGTCTTCACCAGCAAACGCAACTATAGTCTTGACACATTTAAAAACTTCTTCAGCATGCTTGCTCGCTTGACTGTATGACATCAATTCACGCACTGACGACTTTGATTGGTACTGAAATAGGATCGAACTAATTAGAATTTCGGTCTCACATTTTTTTTAAACTTGAATATTATTAATTTGACACATACCTCTGACAAATAAATAGATGATACCAATGAAAACGGTAGTACGGTCATGCATGCTAGTGTGAGCTCCCAACCAAGAGGAAACGATTGACAAATAAAAATAATAGCCGTTCCTAATAAATTGCAGACAACCACCACCTTGTCACCCATTCCTTCTTTTATCTTCATCATATTCCTAGAAAAAATAATCACAAAGTTATTATGGATATTTAGTACCTAGTTATTCGTTAAAATCATGAAACTTGCTGACTATATTCGCATTGTCATCCGAACTACATATCCGTGCCTAGTTTCAAGTCGATGCCATCGAGTTACGTCCTTTGAAGATGATTTTGGCCGCACAACCAGAATCTCGCTACCAGATCTTGGTATTGTCACCGGATTTAGATACGTATGACAAATTTTGGGTCTATCGGATGCCAAAAAGTGGTTTAAAGATGGTTTAAAAATTTTAAAACTACAACTTACTAACAAATATACGAACGTTGAAAGTTAAATTTCTAAAGTACAAATATGTATATCTAATCTATACTACGCATTATTCAGCTCAGCCATACAGCCTTAGTTGTGAAAATTTTGGAGCTGTTCAAAAATAAATACGTAATTGATTCACATTTAGAAATATTTTTCTGTATATTTGTAGCTATTATTTACTAAAATATTTGTAAGATCCGTACTCACTCGGACATTTTGGAAGCAAGATTGAATTCAGAATCCGTGTCGAACCATTCCATATCTTGACCTAACACAGCTCTAAGGATTTTTTTTCGAATTCGTGTTATCTGGAAGAAACAATGGAAGTATAAGTACAGTGATAAATCGAGTTCTACAGTAGTACGCTAACTGATTCTGGAGTTAGATGAATTTATAAATTGATTAAATTACTTAATATTAATTTATATTTATTCCGTCATGGTAACTTCCATCATGTCACTCGTGTCACTAAATGAAGGCAAGGATAACATTAAATGAGAAAATTTAGCTTGTCGTGAGCTGAATTCGTCGCACTATATCAAAACGAAGTAACCGGCAAGCGCAACTATAGTTTTGACCGATTTTAAAACTTCTTCAGCATGCCCGCTGGCATCCGTGGTAACCATCAATGGCTGCCGTAGCTGTGTAAATTGGCATGAAATTTTAAGGATATTACTGGTGTAAAATATTGCTTAAATACTACTAACACAGTATGCCAACTAAGCAAATTTTGAAGACTCACACCTATGTAATACTTACATATTTATCAACTCGTAATTAGAGTACGTAAGTATTGCCTGGATTTTTTGTTCTGTAATCGGTATCCTTTCTTTATGGACTTTCAACCACTTACATGTAAGTATCCCATGTGAGTAATTGGTTGTCTGGAAGAGATCGCTTTTTAGCGATAAGACCGCCTATTGTCTACCTGAATTTTTATTTTTGTAATGTCACTGTACTGTTTTTGGTGATCAATAAAGAATATTTGTATTGTATTGTATTGTATTGTATCCCCTATTGTTATCTTCTTTACTAATTACTAAAACATTACATTTTTGATTAACAGTGATAATTCCTATCCAACAATTAATGGGATTTGTTGGAATTATCTTAAAATATCTAAAGACACCAGAGCGTCCTCATACTTCGCTCAAAGGCCGAGTTTCGCTGGGCAGAGGGGAAGTGCGGCAAGCTCCCCGAGGGTTCCCTTTTTAGGGTTCCGTACCCAAAAAGTGCCAACGGGACCCTATTTATTACTGAGACTCGGCTGTCCGTCTGTCTGTCTGTCTGTCCGTCTGTTACAGGGCTCTATATCTTGAACGTTAATAAATAATTTTTCACCGATTATGTACTCGTATGCTGTGGCCACTATAGAAACAAATACTATAAATACTAGGGGCGTTCAATAAAAAGTGAGAATGAGTATGTTATAAACAACTTTTACTAAATGTCATTTTATTTTTCGATATAGTCACCTTTTAGCATAATACACTTAGTATATCTTTTTTCTAAACTTAAAATTCCATTTTTAAAAAAGGTCTCATCTTGAGTACTTAAAAAATCTTGTACTGCAGCGACTACCGCGTCGTCGTCTTCAAATTTCTGGCCTCTCAGGTATTGTTTCAATCTCGGAAATAGGTAGAAATCACTGGGAGCGAGATCTGGTGAATACGGAGGATGCTTAAGGATATCGAACCCAGCATCACGATTTGCAGCCATTGCAACGGCGGACTTGTGTTCCGGGGCATTGTCCTGGTGGAACAGCACAACTTTCGAGAGTTTACCTCGCCGTTTTTCGCGGATCTCATTACGCAATGTTGCTATTTGTTTGGCGAATAAAGTGCCAGTAATAGTGGCTCCATGCTCGGGATACTCAATCATTAATACCCCTTTACCATCCCAAAAAACAGAGCCCATGACCTTACCGGCAGATGGGTTCACCTTGAATTTCTTCGGAGTTGGAGATGATGGCCTTTTCCATGTCATAGACTGCAGTTTCGTTTCAGGGTCGTAATGATGGAGCCATGTTTCGTCCATTGTTATAAATCGCGCCAAAAAAAGTTCCCGGTCTTGCTGCATCAGGTTCAAAGCTTCTTGACAAATCTCTAGTCTAGTTTGTTTTTGCGTGACAGTAAGCATTCTTGGTACCCAACGCGCAGATACCTTTTTCATACCCAAGCGTTCATGTAAAATATTATGCACGCTCCCCGTTGAAATCTTTTCATTTTCAGCAATAAAACGAACTGTGACACGACGATCCGCCAAAACTGAGTTTTCGACTTTTTTCACAATTTCTTCAGTTACTGCTGTAGTAGGGCGTCCGGAGCGGGGGTCGTCCATTGTCGATGTTCTTCCACGTCTAAATTCGGCGCACCAACGTGCGACTGTCGAATACGGAGGAGCATTAGACCCTAAAGTGTCCCGCAAATCCAAACTGACTTGGTCCGTAGAAAAATTTTTCAAATACAAGTATTTGGTAACGGCGCGCAGTTCAATTTTCTCCATTTTCGCTAACGTACTCAATAGCATTGCAAAGAAATTACCGTATATTTTTTTAAACAAAAGACAGTTAGTTTTTTTTTTCATAGCAATCAGCTAGATAGATTAGCTTTACCGGCCAGTATTTAATTTCGTAATATTAAAAGAGTTTGCATCTCATTCTCACTTTATATTGAACGCCCCTCGTAAAATAAAGTTAGAAGTGATTAGGGCACCGGAACTGCGCAGACGACTTTAGTTCTTAATGACGGTGTCTGTCGATGTCTGACACGGCACGCTTCTGCTAGATGTGAATAAAACGGAGTCTGTCCGGACATCTCTGATGCGCTTAATGTGTTTAGATATGAATAAACGGTGTCTGATATGGCACGTGTTTGTAGATATGAATCGACCTTAACACCTAAAACTGGTTAAACAAAGGGTAAACTTTTTCTTAACAAGGTACACATACCTGTCTTAGTGCGCTCCAATTTATGCAGCCGACGGAGAGGACACAAAAGAATAGTGATATTGCTATACTGATGAACATTCCTGCGCACATGGACTTGGCGTCTTCAATAAGAGCCTCCATATTTTCTTCATGGGATGCATTTACACTGAAAAATAATAACATTTTCAACAGATCAGTATTTACCAGCAAGCGTTTAGCAAATAACATTTAAAATTCGGGTAATCGTTAAGATCTAGAAATATTTGTATCATTACGACCAACCACACCAATGCTTTAAGTATCAAAAATTAACACGATTTATTCATCATCTTCATCATCATTTCAGCTGAAAGACGTCCACTGCTGAACATAGGCCTCTCCCAAGGCTCGCCAAACAACTCGGTCCCGTATGCCATCCGCATCAAATGCGATCCCGCAACCTTAACCTGATCACGATTTTCAGGACTGAATAAAAAATAATACAAAATCAATAATCATATAACATTTAAAAAATATTCAATATTAATTATTAATCGAAACTAACAAAAATAACATTAAAAGTAAATATTTCGCTTACGAATTTATGGCGTGCAAAATTGTTTCCGCCGACCTGCAATATTTTCAACCGACGAAAACAAAAGGAGGAGGTTCTCAAGTCGACGTGTATATATTTTTTTTATGTATGATCACGCATAACTTTTTACAGAGTAGTCGGATTTTGATTATTCTTTTTTTATTGGAAAGCGTATACCCCAAGGGTGGTCCCATTTAAATTTGGAAATAATATTCTTACCCTAAGGGTAGGAAAACAGGGGATAATTGACTAACTTTTTACAGAGTAGTCTGATTTTCATAATTCTTTTTTATTGGATAGGGTATACCTTGAAGTTGGTATTATATAAATTTGGAAAAAAAAAATTACCCCAAGGATGGGAAAAAAATATAAAATAAAAACTTTTTAACAAAAAAATTAAACCGCCGAAAAAACTGAAAAGCAAAAATACTACCTTTTTGTTTGACCTTAATCTAGGTACCAGTTTGAAGTCGGTGGCTCAGCACTATCCCGGAGGAGTGGACCTATAATCGTCTACCTGATTGGCTTCTATCACTCCTCCTGGCTCGTGCTGAGGCACCGACTTCAAACTGGTACCTAGATTAAGGTCAAACAAAAAAGGTATTATTTTTTGCTTTTCTGTTTTTTCGGCGATTTAATTTTTTTGTTAAAAAGTTTTTTTTGATATGATATGATGATAAACTTGTGTACTGACACACTACACTACGAGTTTGATGAAAAAAATCATACTCTATTTATTTGTCAGCATAGTTAGTTTTATTAGACCCCGCTCTTTTACCTAAATGAAACTGTACACCCGACCCGAGCAAAATTATAGCTACCATATCTAAAACTAAGAGTTTTTGGGAAGGCCTTTCAAAACTGTAAAGGTTTCCATTCTGCCATTTTGACCACAAAATCTTAAAAAATGATAAATTCGTGTGGAGTTTTAAATTATACGAGTTCCAATTCTCTCCACATAATCGACTTCGTTAGGTACAAATCGAGCGATGACGTCTTTCCGTGACAATTGTTATCTTTAACCTCTGTGTTTTTAGTTTGTTTGTGATTTTTTTAAAGTATAATTTAACTCCACGGGTTGATAGGTGCCCACAGCTACTAAGTAGGGCTAAAAATATAATGCCTATAACGTAAGGTAGACAGACGTCCGAGCGTCATTGTCCCAGTATTTGCAATTTTTCATTTAATAACTCAATTTCAATAACAAAAAGAACACCATTATTAAATGTCACTTTATTCTCTCTAAAAGCATTTTTGTTTTCCTTATCCTGCTGTGGTCTTTAGTGCAAAAAATGCTTTTGTCGTTTAATGTGTTTACATTTTACAGAAATTTTCTTAAATTTAGGGAATTCGTATCAAACACATACAAATAACCTAACGAATGCCAGAAGTGGCAAGTGATGCTCCGCCTCACTTACCGCCCTTAGCCTTCAACCTAACCCAACTGTGTCGGATCCGCTCCGCCTCATCGATATCGCTTGCTTCGCTTCTAGATCCCGCCTGTACTTATTTTACTAGATTAGTCTAGATTTTTTTTTTTTAATGTTAGAAAGACCAAACAAACGAACTAGTGGGTCACCTGATGTTAAATGATCACCACTGTCCATAGACACCCGCACCGCTTTACGCGATGCCAGTGCGTTGTCGGCCCTAAAGGAAAGGGAACAGGGGAAGGGGGAAGGGGTGAGGTATTGGGCCCCCGGCACTCTCACTGACCGTACGAAACGCAAGCAGGATTACTGCTGCTTCACGCCGGTGTTCTGTGAGAGGGTGGTACTGCCCCGGACGAGCCGGCCCATTCGTGATGCAGCGGCTAGCTACAACATGGCTCTACCACTACTAAAATTAGATTAATTAGATTATTAAAATTAGATTAGTCTACTTAGTATCAAAGCTTTTCTACTAGATCTTACTCGTGTCATGGCTAAGTTACATACATACATAAGATAATTAACTATATCCATACACATGTAAATCTCAAATCACTAAGTATACCAAGGCTTCAACCGTATTTCTGCGACATGACGCGTTCGGGTAGTTTTACTTACAGTCTCCGCCCTCCTCCAAAAAGTGAGATAAGTGGCAGGTAGCTGGACAAGCGGTCTTGCTGCGTGGTGCGTTCCACGAAGGAGGTACTCAGTTCGCCAAACTGGACAAGATTGTAGCAGACGCCGCCGCCGCTCAGTAGCCCGAGGAGGATCCCGAACAACGTCGCGCTGATCTCCAGACATGTTCCGTACCGATACTGTACACAAAAGCAGTTAACATCAGCTAACGTATTAAAGAAGGTATCATTAAGTGGAAAATCAAACAACGGGCCGGAAACTAGGTTAGGCTTTGGTCGTTTCGAACCGCCACCCGCGACTGGTAGCGGCCCATCGGCCGCGGCCGACGATTGACAATACAACCGCGGCGTCTAACTGCTGTGTTTGAGAATGTTAGGGACTGGTCGTTCTGTGACCTCCACCCCCGCCTCCGTTGGAGGACGAGAACGACCAGTCCCAAATATTCACGAGCACACTATCTAGACGCCGCGCGCGTCGGGCCGCTACCCGTTATGGGTGGCGGTTTAGACCGATCAGGACCTTAGTGGTTCGAATTCCGGTAGTAACAAATGTTTGTCCCGAGTCGTGGATACGTAACTATAATATTTAACTTTTTACTTAAGAGGGTTTATACCTGCTGAGCTGGCATCGTTGCATTTTTGTTAGTTTTTCTCGATTATTCCATAAAAATTGAATGAAAATTAAAAATGTTTTGTATACAAATTGTTCTAATATATAAGTTAATGTGTCTACTGCAATAATAATTCGTGATAAGACTTTTATTTTCTTTAAAAACCGTTAGGTAATATTTTCTTCGTTTGTGTAAATTGGTGTAAATTGTCTTACGATATTCATTAATTTTAAGTGTAAGTATTGTTTACTAACGCCTTATTTGAAGGGTCCACGGAAAGAACATTCATGAAAGCATTCATGGTCTAGTCACTTTAGTGACATTTTGAGTTATCGCGTTTTTAAAGTTTGGAACGATGTAATTAATCAACAAATATATTTATACACTTGTCTCTAAATCAATTGTATGTCAATATTACTTATCTTTAGATAAATAAATAGAATATTAGTTATTTGTGATGGATTGTTATTATTAATACCAAAAAACCGAACCAGACCCCTATTGAACACGGACGAAACATGCGTTGTCACTTAACTACAGGAAATAAACATGCAAAGTCCAAAGCATAAAAGTATATTTTATTGGAATCTGGTAACTTTAACTATTAATTAGGTAAATTTTGATTACATATTCCGTGGTTCTAAATACCATGGAGTCGCTATTGTCTTTATTAATAATATTTATTTAAATGTAAGTCAATCTAGGTAGGTATGTCATCTATAGGAAGGTAATAGCTTAGTAACGTCAGTAAACTAAGTAAGTAACGAAAAAAGTTAGTTAAAATTAGCTAATAACTCCATTACTTTATATACCTTACCTGTATGAAATAATGCAAAGACTCCGATCCGAAGTCACATAAGTTGAGCTCGGAATTAATATCTACCATTCATTCGTTCTCATTTTGTAATGTGATATACTAAAAGAAAAGTTTCTCTAATGTATTGTTTTGTTTTGTGGCATAACATGTTTTTTCCATGTACCTAATACACAACGCACGATATTTCCGTGTATAGGTTTTTTAAAAGTAAAATAAAAGTCACGTTAATATAATAATACAGTTGCAACAGTAGATGTAAGTTATAGTTTATTACTTGCTTTACATTTTGGCATTAAAATCTAATTTTCAAAAAAAGTGACTAGACATGTTCTTTCCGTGGACCCTTCATTTACTGTCGGGAACGCATATACAGTTCGGTTCACAAGAGCTGGCACGAATGGATCGAATGAGCGAATGAAAGTATTTATGTGTTACTTATTTGAATACACTTCACACAAATATGAAAATTACACACATCAGTCAATTGCCCACAAAAGTGTCAAAATGACATTACTTTCATTCAATCCATTTGTGCCAGCTCTTGTGAATCGACCTGTAAGTACATGCGTTGCTTTTGTTCCGTGGCGCAGTCAAACGACAACAACTCGTGATCTAGAGAATTATCAGCCAAGCTTGAAAGTAACTTGGTCTATACCATGTTAATGTCACACTTTAAATGATTTCAGTCTGTTTGAAAATATGTAGGTTTAAAATTCAGAAATTATTTTTTCACCCAAAATTTAAGTTAGGTAATGGAATTTAAATCTTTTGGTTTGGACACAACATTGCATGCACAAGCATTATCATGAAATCAATTTAAACCTAATCTTGCATTGCTCCAACGCACACCGCGCAGACACTTTCATTCGCGCGCTCACACGTAGACGCACACACGCACGCACTCACATGCACGCACACACACCCATGCACACACACACATACACACACACATACACACACACACACATACACACACACACACAAACGCACACACACACACACACACACACACACACACTTACACACACATACACATCCTTATGAACTATGGTTAAAATCTATATCATATTCTTAATGTAATTTGTAACGCAAATTGTTTTTTCAAATTGTTTTTATTTTTATTTTTTATATTTTTTAACTGTAACTCAGTAGTTGCGGACATCTGAGGGCAGGAGACCTGGTGACCTGACACACAGGATCTCCCTAGTTCGGGCACCAGTCTCCCCCACTCGAGTCTCCCAATTACAACTTTATTAATGAACTAAAACAATTACTTTGCTCACCCGCGACCTTTAAGGTCGCGGGTGAGCAAAATAATTGTTTTAGTTCATTAATATGGACCTCCGCAAAGTAACGCCTGATTCAATAAATTATTTACAACTTTATTATAATATTTATAATAATATATTATTATATTGTTTAAAAAAATGGCACTACTTAAATGAAAGAAAAAAACCAGCTATATACAAATCGGTCTCACTGGTCTCACGCACCGAGGGTTCCGTCCAGTCAGGGGCAATTTTACCTGTTTAAGTTCATAAGTTCAGCCTCTGACAGACAAATTGCAAAGTATAAATTTTTATCCCTAAGAGTACTAAGACTACATTTATCACTTTCATCATTCCGATTTTGAGGTTTGCATGTTTAAACGTTATAGAGAGACATATGACATATTATATGAAATCAATAATAATGCTTTTCTTGTATTTAATTTCGAACATAATTTAATTTTTATTATTTTTTGTCTGTCTATCTATTATAGTTCTTGAGAAACATCTCTTGGATGGTCAGACAGCGTAATGACATTCATAGAAAAAAAATCCTTCAGGAGCACCCTCAAAGTATTGTTTCTGTTCAGAACTCTAGACACGACAGTGTATTCACTAACAAAAGCAAACGAAGATTTCTGTGCATTTTTAACAATTACACATAATTCGCATTAATTATTAAATATATTGTTCATATACTCACAATTTGGAAATATGCAACACTTTCTGGTAGTTCAGCTTTTCTGAAAAAGGAGCCTGTGGTGAAATTTCTAATTTCCATTTTAACCTTTAATTGAACACCATTAGAACGACCAAATTTAATGTGATTTTTAGCGAAACCTTTTTAATTAAAATTCTACTAACTACTAAATGTAAGGACGACTTAATTTTTAACACGCTTTTATTAGGTCGACCTGTATGTATTTACCTAACTATGTACTTAATACTACTAAGTACTCTTCAGTTCTTGTTCGTGGACGAGATATCTTTGGTTCCCTTTGGTAACCCTTTGGTGGCATACGTTATGCTCTTGTGCGACCTCATGCAGCTTCCGCCAGGAAGTTAGTATTAGTATTTGTTAACAACGACGGCTTTCCTATTCCAGCGCCCCACGCTTTTAAAATCAAATATTATAATTAAAAGCACATAGTTTACACTTCAGCCCAGAAATAGAGACAACTTGAACGATCCATAATTTATTTTTTGTTTTTACGTGCATTTATAAAAGCGTATATTTCTAGTGTTTTTAAACTATTAATTTATTGTGAGTTTACGCAACGCAAGAGTGTAACCAAAGATGCGCTCATGACTGAATTCTTCGCGGTTTAACACGCATTATTTATGTTTATGGCATTAGAAATACTGACAAAAATCCCAGCACAAAAGACAAAATATCTTATTAATAATATGTAAAATGATAGGTACGCTTGAAGTTTACCAATAAGTATAAGCTGACCCGGCGAACTTTGTTCCGCCTTAAGAGACAATAAATGAGCAGATTTTGGATTTTATTAAGTTAAATTTTTTATTAGATAATAAATATAAATAAAAAAAATCAAGTATATTAATGATACTTTATTGACCATGTATTTTGGTGCATGGGTTGCACTCGTCAGTGAAACACCTTGTGATAGACGACCTTTTTAGTTTATGGACTCTTCAGCAGAGGGTCATGGGTTTGTGCCCGGGTTTGCACCTCTTAGTTTTTCCTAATTCGTGTGCTAAATTACGTTTGAAGCTTACCATGAGCTTTACAGTGAAGGAAAACATCGCGAGGAAAGCTGCACGCACACACCTGTGAAGAATTTCAATGGTGTGTGTGAAGTTCCCAAATCGCACTGGGCCCGCATGGGAACTACTGCCCAAGTCCTCTCGTTCTGGGAGGAGGCCTGTGCCTGATTTAAACAGACTTATTTTATCCCAAGAACGTGCAAAGTAAAGTTCCCGCGGGATAGAAATAACTGTTTTGACCTATTTTGAAAATCATAGCCAGTGTAGCTTTTTATTAGTGATTTTTTTTATCAGGCCCTAAGTTCAATTCACTTATTTCTATCCCGTGGGAATTTTGCATTGTCACGTAGAAAAGTAGCCTATGTCAATCAGGGATACTGTATCTTACTATTAGTGAAATAATTTTTAAATCAGCCCCTAATTTGGATTGACATAATTCTATCCCGCGGGACTTTTGCATTTTCCCGAAGAAGAATAGTGTATACCAATCAGGAATAGTGTAGATTTCTATTAGTAAAAGAATTTTTAAAATCAGCCCTGAAGTTGAATTTAGTTTTTTCTATCCCGTGGGAATTTTACATTCAACACCTACGGCTCGCTAAAAAACTGAGAAAAGTACACGCACACATATATACATATAGTACATTCATTCTCAGAAGGGCGCTCGTTAGTGCCAACGTTCCCGCTGCTCTGGAGCCCCAGATTGTGCGGAGCGATGGCAAGCGCCCTGATGGAATGTCGTTGATACCCTGGAAGACTGGCCGTGCGCTGGTGTGGGACGCCACCTGTACAGACACCCTGGCGGCGTCCTACCTACCAGCAACTACCAAACGTGCGGGGGCGGCGGCGGACGCCCGGGAACGCCTCAAGGCCACAAAATATAGCTGTCTCGGCGCCCAATATCATTTTTTTCCTTTCGGCGTCGAGACTCTAGGTCCTTGGGGTAAGGGTGCACTGGAGTTACACAGGGAGCTCAGCAATAGATTGAGAGAGGCAACAGGCAACCCTCGCGCCGGCAGCTTTCTCGCGCAAAGAATCGCAATCGCTGTTCAGCGCGGGAATGCTGCCTGCGTGATGGGCACCATGCCAAGAGGCCCACCTCTCTTTTTTTAATTAAGTTTAGTTTTAGTTATTTTAATTTAATAGTAGTTTTAGTCTTGTATTTACACCTGTATATGTTTTTTCCTATTTTTTGCAATAATAATAAATTGTACATTTGAACAAAAAATATTAACACAAAGCAATAATTATCGCTGACAATTTGCTTTAATCGAAGCACGTCCAAAATGAATAGACCGCATGAATGACATAACAACATGCTTTTACTGTCGACACTGAAAAAAAGTTTCAATTTGACAGCACAATCCCCATCTGAAAAAGTTTCAATTTGACAGCAAAATCCCCATTAACAAAATGATCCGCCATTTATTGAATTCATTTGTTACAAAAAATGTCATAAATGAAGAACCGCGCCGCTCTACCGATTTTGTGCAAACATCACATAAACCACCTACTAAATAGTCCGAACAAAGCCTAAACATTTGGTTTGGATAGGTGAGCCCGTTCTTGAGTTATAAAATTACAACGAAAAGTGGCATTGATTTATATATATATATATAGATAGAATAGATAGAAGAGAAGACAGATAGAAGATGTAGACGTAATAAAACTAACAGTACCTAAGTACATAGGTGGGCCATTCTACTTTTAAGTAACCATTAATCTTTCGTGAAATAAAATGCATACCTGGTGATTTTTTTCAAGTGTAGGTAAATAACTTATATGAAAACTGAAATAACTAAATTTAATATTTTAAAGCAAAAAAACTTTAAATTCAAAGAAATTTTGTGGAAAAAATTGGTAACTCAGCGGAAAATACACCAATTTCCATACAAATGGCGGGGACACGCATGTCCACCGCGTTACCTACTTTATAGATAATAATGATTACTTTTTATGCGTAGTGATAATTTTAAATATAAGCTTAATTATGTGCCTATTTAAATCTTTAATGATAAAACCGAGCACTTTACCGTTTTTGTAAAAAAAATATTTGAAGAGCACATTACTAAAGATGACTGGTCCACGAAAAGTAGAATGGCCCAGGTACACACATATTTTCTTCTGTTATAAATTTCTGCACTAAGCGTAAAGCTACATATCTATCGGCCGTTTTGGTTTGTACGGGTACATATCGTAATGATACAATCAAAATCTAATAAATAAAATAATTGTAAATCAGAAAAAATATTAATGGGAAAGCATAGCAACAAAAATTCATAAAGTACGATGTATAAATTATAGTTGAAGTATATAATATGTTCAATTTATACTTTTTTTTTTTACTAATCAATAATTATGTCCCACTGCTACTTTAAAATATAAAATCAAAATCAAAAAAATATTTCTGCACGTAAGCTGTTAAGGGCTCTTTCATTTCTTTTTTTTTAGTCTACAAGCGTTTTCGGATAGATCATGATTGCCAAGAAGAATGCGCCGCAAGAAACTTGGCACTAAGTCAGTTTTTCTAAAAACAGATTACAATTTCATCATCATATAATCTATACATATAATAAATCTGTAACAAGTCGGTGTCTGTACATTGAAGATATTTGAGAAAAACTGTCACTAGGGCTATTTATTAGCGCAATAGAACCCGAAACAATGATTTTTAGAATTATTGTCTGTTTGTCTGTTTATCTGTTTGTCTGTGCGTTTGTGCGCGCTAATCTCAGAAACGGCTTAACCTAGAAGGATGCGGTTTTCACTGATAGGTTGGTATTTTCTTGGATTAACATTTAGTGTTTGTTTCATTTCAATCGGTTCACAAATAAGAAAGATACGTCTATTTTAAGAATTTATCGAACAGTTTTAGAAGAATTAATAAGCTGAAGAGTTTGTTTGTTTGTTGTTTGAACGCGCTAATCTCAGGAACTAGTGCTCCGATTTGAAAAATTCTTTCAGTGTTAGATAGCCCATTTATCGAGGAAGGCCATAGGCTATATATCATCACGCTAACACCAATAGGAGCGGAGCGGAGCGGAAGAATGTTTCAAAATCAGGGGTTTTTGAAGTAAGTAGGTGCGGGGGGTTTGGTGGGGGGGTGGGGTTGGGAAGGGGGGTTTTAGGGGGGGAGGGGGTTTCGGGGGCGGGTAATTTTTTTTATATCGAGGAACTAAGGAGAGCCATAATTGATGTAAAAGCAAATTTGTTAAAAAGCATAAGCTGCCCAAATTACTAATTCTACGCGGACGGAGTCGCGGGCAAAAGCTATATAGAATATACATTTCATGCATTGAACAAATAATGGATACCTAGTGTTATCTCTCGAAATGTGAAAAACTTACAATGAATAACAATCAAAAACCATAACGTAAAGTACGTTTAACATAATGTTCAGAAAACACACATTTGAAATTACAATGTTTTTAGTACCTTGTTCCATTAAAATTCAATAATATATAGTTCGGTTAGTATGTTAAGGTGCGAAGAGCCTCAATTACGACGAACAGGTGCTCAATTTTGTCACGTAGCTGGTCGCAAGTATCGTTATTCACAAAATTGTTCTTTTATAATAACCATGTAGAATTATGAGACAAAGTCTATGAAGACACGGTGACCCACTTTACGGAGATCCTATTCCGGGTGTTTGAAGTAGTTCTCTCCTTGACGCAATACTAACCTGGCCTATATATTGTTGAGTTTGTACCTAAAATAGTATCATTTGCTGCTGTATAAATTATTTTTTATATTATACGCACCCACTTCAGGTGTAAGAGTTTGACTGTTGTACATTTTAATAATTATGTATGCGACGTTTAAAAATTCTTATAACTCTAGTTGAGTTAAATATGTAATATCATAAAATCTGCCAAGAGCGTGGTGTACACGCCCCTATCCATAACGAAAATATCATTGCATATCTGAAATATATTGCGTACCGTAATCGCCTTCACCAAGCGCCGCACACTAGGTACAATGTGTGTTATTGAACGTTAGCTTTGATTATGGTTGCTACTATTTTCCATAATTTTACTATTAATTATACAATCAGTATTAAAAAATTAATATTTAACAAATAAATTGTATTTTGTACGGGACTTTCCAAGTAGGTTTATTTTATTTATAAGAAAGGCTGCTAATTATTACTCTTAAACTACTAAAAACTGTTAAGCAAACTTAGCCGTAATAATTTTTCTTGTTAATTTGATATATTTACCTACTCTTATCATGAACTTTTTCAAAATTTTCAAATCAAAATTTAACTTTTAGTTGGTGACGCTCGATTTTAACAAAAATTTGCACTTCAAAGTTAAGTATTTCGCAAACGAATCACTGTATCGAAAAATCGTCTGCACAACCCGTGAAACAAACCTACGAGGGGCGTTCAATATAAAGTGAGAAGGAGATGCAAACTCTTTTAATATTACAAAATTAAATACTGGCCGGTAAAGCTAATCTATCTAGCTGATTGCTATGAAAAAAAAAACTAACTGTCTTTTGTTTAAAAAAATATACGGTAATTTCTTTGCAATGCTATTGAGTACGTTAGCGAAAATGGAGAAAATTGAACTGCGCGCCGTTATCAAATACTTGTGTTTGAAAAATTTTTCTACGGACCAAGTCAATTTGGATTTGCGGGACACTTTAGGGTCTAATGCTCCTCCGTATTCGACAGTCGCACGTTGGTGCGCCGAATTTAGACGTGGAAGAACATCGACAATGGACGACCCACGCTCCGGACGCCCTACTACAGCAGTAACTGAAGAAATTGTGAAAAAAGTCGAAAACTCAGTTTTGGCGGATCGTCGTGTCACGGTTCGTTTTATTGCTGAAAATTTAAAGATTTCAACGGGGAGCGTGCATAATATTTTACATGAACGCTTGGGTATGAAAAAGGTATCTGCGCGTTGGGTACCAAGAATGTTTACTGACACGCAAAAACAAACTAGACTAGAGATTTGTTAAGAAGCTTTGAACCTGATGCAGCAAGACCGGGAACTTTTTTTGGCGCGATTTATAACAATGGACGAAACATGGCTCCATCATTACGACCCAGAAACGAAACTGCAGTCTATGACATGGAAAAGGCCATCATCTCCAACTCCGAAGAAATTCAAGGTGAGCCCATCTGCCGGTAAGGTCATGGGCTCTGTTTTTTGGGATGGTAAAGGGGTATTAATGATTGAGTATCTCGAGCATGGAGCCACTATTACGGGCACATTATACGCCAAACAAATAGCAACATTGCGCAATGAGATCCGCGAAAAACGGCGAGGTAAACTCTCGAAAGTTGTGCTGTTCCACCAGGACAATGCCCCGGCACACAAGTCCGCCGTTGCAATGGCTGCAATTCGTGATGCTGGGTTCGATATCCTTAAGCATCCTCCGTATCCGCTCCCAGTGATTTCTACCTATTTCCGAGATTGAAACAATACCTGAGAGGCCAGAAATTTGAAGACGACGACGCGGTAGTCGCTGCAGTACAAGATTTTTTAAGTACTCAAGATGAGACCTTTTTTAAAAATGGAATTTTAAGTTTAGAAAAAAGATATATTAAGTGTATTAGGCTGGCATAGTCACACAGGTGCACTAAAGCCTCGAAAAAAAAAATAGAAAAAAAAAAAAAAATTAAGTGCTAAAAGGTGACTATGTCGAAAAATAAAATGACATTTAGTAAAAGTTGTTTATAACATACTCATTCTCACTTTTTATTGAACGCCCCTAGTATCTAACGATTCCCCACACTATTAAGGTTAGATGAGAAAAAATCCACCCCCACTTTACGTCTTTAGGATACTTTGTCGGGATAATTACTACACATATCCATGCAAAATTACAGCTTTCTAGCACTAATATTATCTAAGCTAAGCCGCGGACGGGCAGACAGACAGACGGACGGACAGACAGACATGGCGAAACTATAAGGGTTCCGTTTTTGCCAGTTTGGAACCGGAACCCTAAAAACGTTAAATATACCTATACTAAATTTCCTAATTTTAACTTCCTTAAATACTTTAAATCGAATGCATTATGATACGCACCTTGAAAATATTTTATCACGCACTTTGATCAAGCAAATACAAATTAAAATTAAATTAGATACGCACTTGTATCTATATATATAGCTGTATCTATATAATTTTAAATAATTTTAACAATCTTGTACATCGTGATAAATACAGCGGGGCAGTATCGGAACGCATCTTTAAAAAATAGCAGGGTTCAAATTTTAATTCTTTTTTCATCTGTTTCGCTAGCTAGAGTTCGATATCTAAGAGTTTGATGTTTGATACAAGATCAAAGCCAATTTGGAAATTATAAGAATAAGTAATAAGTACTTAATGCATTCACTGCCACCGACGCATATATGCGTTTTCGGGACTTCGCCCAGTGCCGCTGTCATAATTATTCATTCATTTTGAACGCACATATGCGTCGGTGGCACCTGTGGAAGTCAGGTGGCAGCGAATACGTTAATGAATATTTAAATATGATATGAGTGAGTCCAGTGACGAAGTCAACAATTAAACACCAGACGAATTAAGGCAGTAATACAAAATGCAGATTTCTTGCCTGAAAAGTCGCGCGAAAAATATTAAAAAAATTATGATATTTTTAAGCAATGGAAACTAGCAAAGGGTCAACACACTAACTAAGGGCACTTTTTCGGAGACTGTATTGTTATCTACAATATGGAGTATTTACTGAATGTTAAAAGCCACAATAAAGACAAAAAGACGACGTGCACCATCATCTTTGTGACCTTTAATAATTATTATGTTCTCGCTGCTGATGTGAAAAGTTATAGGTATGTGTCACATGAGACCACAGTTTTTTGCATCTCGTGTACCTATTTGAATCCCTCGCGCACTCAGTATGCTTAGTATAAGTTTTACTTCACCAAATAGGTACTTCTCGATCGCGTTTACGTAAAAATTTAAATTCCATGAAACATGGACGCGCGTGCGCTGAGGCGCTGTCCATGTTTCCATAGCAATTGATTTTTTTACGTAAACGCGATCGAAAAGTATTTGGTGAAGTAAAGCTTATACTAAGCATACAGGATTCTAACTTAGAGTCACTCGCTCACGCTCGTGATTCAACTATAGAATCCTTCGCTTGCTCGTGATTCAAAATCAAGACTCGCAGAAAAAACCAACCTTGCTCTCTTGTTGCACAAATAACTATTAAAAATTAGGACACCTTATTATTTTATCAATCAATTAAATTCGCATTAGCTAAAAATTACACAATAAAATTCACTTCTGCTAGGCTTAAATCCAGTTCAACTTACTTTTTAACTTCCTTGTCTTTTTTGAATCCCATTTCTGTACTGTTTTGATGCACTAATCCTCGTAGCCACCTCGTTGAAATCTCACATTAGACTGAGCTGCGTGCCGACGGCCAGCTTCCTCGTGCGCCCAGCACCGATTCGAACTCGCACATTAACTATTTCTACTGACGCTTAAGTACTTACTGTATACCGTATCATTTATACGCTCACACACACGCTCACGCACACATAAGTATCATGGGAGATACAAGAGTGTCATTTAAAACTAATCTATACTAATCTATACTAATATTATAAAATAAATAAATAAATAATAAATATCACGGGACAATTCACACCAATTGACCTAGTCCCAAAGTAAGCTAGGCAAAGTTTGTGTTATGGGTACTAGGCAACGGATAAACCTACTAGACCCTACCCTACCCTATTATACTTATATAGATAGATACATACTTAAATACATATTAAACACCCAAGACCCGAGAACAAACATTCGTATTTTTCATACAAATATCTGCCCCGACACGGGAATCGAACCCGGGACCTCAAGCTTCATAGTCAGGGTCTCTAACCACTAGGCCATCTGGTCGTCTAATATTATAATATACTAATATTATAAATCTGAAGAGTTTGGTTGTTTGCTTGAACGCGCTAATCTCAGGAACTACAGGTCCGATTTTAAAAATTATTTCAGTGTTAGATAGCCCAAGTACTGAGGAAGGCTATATATCATCACACTATAACTATTAGGAGCGGAGTACCAATGAAGAATGTTTCAAAATCTTTAAAGTTAAAGTTTCGCAAAAATCATGTATGACAGAATTGTTTCCCTTTAAAAGTTCTAAAAAAAGTCTACGACAGCATAATGTCTATCTTTTAAGGTTGGCTCACTACCTATAACCTTTTTTATGCTTACCAAATTTGTTCTAAAATATAGGTAATGCATTATTTGCGAAGGTGTTTTTAGTCATAGTCATAGTAGTCGTTTATTGCAACCATAGTATTGTACAGTACCTCTACCATGAGTTTACACTAGTTTACGTGACCGTACTCGCTAGCGACGGCGTAAATTATTGGTATGGAGAATTGTACAGCGCCTCTAGCGGTCACTTACGGAAGTACAATTCTCCATACAAATCATTTACGCCGTCGCTAGCGAGTACGGTCACTGTGAACTAGTGTAAACTCATGGTAGAGGTACTTACTGTTCTTAATAACTAAGTAAGGTACATTTAGTTTCATATGGGCCCTGGTCGGGCATGGCAATGTTACATTAATTAATCTATCCTTAAATATTTTTTAACATTTCATATTACTTAATTTCCAAATAAATATTTTATGTCAAATTTCTACCATTTATTATTAAATAATAAGAAGGTTCCTTAACTTTGAATAAAAATCTTTGAATCTTATGATATTAATCCTTATCCAAATAAATACGTTATTCATCGCAAATATTTGATTTAAAACGAAATTGTCCTTTATATCATTCGATTTCAATGAATATCTTAATAGTACATTACTGCAGCGGCCGCGAAATAGGGGATTGCCGGCCGAGTAGTTAAACTAGAGATACGAGGCCGGCAATCCCTGTTCGTGGCCAAAGCTTGTATAGAGTTTTTCTCTAACATGCATCATCATCATCATCACCACTATCATCATCGTCGTCGTCGTCGTCGTCGTCATCATCACCATCACCATCATCATCATCACCATCACCACCATCATCATCATCACCATCACCATCATCATCATCACCCAACATCACCATCATCAACAACCATCATCAACATCATCATCACCATCATCACCATCACCCACCATCACCATCATCATCATCGTCAATCGTCATCATCATCATCATAAAATCATCGTCATCATCATCATCATAAAATCATCGTCATCATCATCACATCATCATCACCATCATCATCACCACCATCACCACCATCATCACCACCACCATCACCATCATAATCTGATTCATCATCATCATCACCACAACCATCATCACCACCATCATCATTACCATCACCATTATCATCATTATGGCAGAATGTCATAATGAACCAAAACGCGAATATTGCTTATAGTTTTTTTTTAATGGCTACATGCTATGATGCCATAGACCTATAAACATCATGGTGCTGTGTCACATGAAACAATAGACGATCACTTTGCTGGCCAAGGCCAGCAATGTTGTATGAAATTCCATTATTGACCTCTCGTCTAGCCGCACCTGCATTGTGACACTTCGTGGCGTATCTAAGGAACATAAAGTCAATATTTCATAGCATGTTTGAGAAAAGTATATTTTAATGTTCTATGTCTGTTGTTCTACTTATGGATTTAATACTTTCATATTTTAATTTACCTTCTAACAACCAGGCTCGTAATGTCGAAGTCGCCGGGTTAACTTTGGTGGCAGAGGTCGTAAGCTTACCTTGGGAATCCAAAAAAAATATGCTTAATTGTCTTGAAATGCATATTTCTGAATTATATATTTTTGACATTGGACGAGTCTCTTACACTTCCACTGAACGTAGTTAATTAAAATATTGTCATGATAGGTGGAGAGTGTACATCTTTACTATGTTTAGAAAATTACTTTA
The DNA here is from genome assembly GCA_947859365.1 of Archips crataeganus. Taxonomy (NCBI): domain Eukaryota; kingdom Metazoa; phylum Arthropoda; class Insecta; order Lepidoptera; family Tortricidae; genus Archips; species Archips crataeganus. The sequence continues at coordinate 16,167,099 of OX402045.1, read as the reverse complement.
ACTAAGGGATCCCATATACGTACATCCCTGTGAAAACCAGATATTATAGTAATTAAATTTTTCATGTGTGTGTTAATTTTTATCTTTTTTTATTTACGTTCTTTTGCTTGTTTTAATAGTTAAGTGAATTTTACATCATTTTTGTTTTAAAAGAAATTTGTGGCAAGTATTTTGCGGCGTATTGTTCTTGGCATTGATGGTCTTTCCACAAACGGTGTTAGTATAAATAAAAAGTGTAATGATAACAGATTATCATAACTAAAACGCCTATATTCCAAATCAAGAGCAACAATAAATTGCAGACGTTTGCCTAATAAAATAAACAGGCGCTTCTTAGCAAAAAGCTTTCAAACTCAAACTCAACTCAACTCTTTATTGCATTAAATATTGTCATGAAGATCTTAAAAGGTAGGTACAGCTTGAACATTTACCCTGTAATGGCACAGCAATATACATAATAGTAGTATTAGGTACTATTCTAGTTTCTATGAACTAAATCTTCTAATATATAAAAATCTCGTGTCACGGTGTTTGTTACCGATTTTTATGAAACTTTTTTCTCTACACTCGATAGATCTGAGAATAGGTCATAGGCTATTTTTTATCCTCCCCCCCCATTCTTCGCGGACGGAGTCGCGGGGAACAGTCAGTAACAATCTTAATATATAAAAGAAGAAACTGACTGACTGACTGACTGACTGACATATCAACGCACAGCCCAAACCACTGGGCCTAGAGATTTCAAACTTGGCATGTAGGTTCCTTATAAGGTCTAGGGGTGCACTAAGAAAGGATTTTTCAAAATTCACTCCCTAAGGGGGTAAAAAGGGGGTTCAAAGTTTGTATGGGGAAACAAGATTAGTTCCACTATTTTATTCGAAACTTCACAGAAATACTCCTAATGATAAATGAGTAAACACGTGTTTCAGGTTTTTTGAGAATTCAACCCCTAAAAGGGGGGAAAGGGATAACAAAGTCTGAAAATCAACATGGGTGTTGTTTCTATGGTTTATCGGGTCGCTGGTTATGAAAACAACAACGGTTTTAAAATCCGACGTGGCAGACGTAAAATACCATCTCCCTGGATGGGGTGCGATGGGGTTGAAATATCTAAATAAACTAAATGACTGTTGATATATCAACGCACAGCCCAAACTACTGGACCTAGAGACTTGAAATTTTGCACATAGATACCTTATACAATGTAGGGGCATCCACTAAGGAAGGATTTTTGGGAATTCCCACGGGAAAGGGAAAAAACGGGATTTATATATTCGATTCCGAGTGACCCTATCTCAGTAACTACAATAACTAGACTCTTCAAATTTGATACACAAGTAGGTATTACATTATTTAAAACATTAATTTCAGGATTTTTCAAAATTCCCACGGGATAAGGAAAAAACGGGATTTATATATTCAGTTCAACGGGATCCTATGAACTATAATTACTAGACTCTTCAAATTTGGCATAGATATAGGTAATTATAAATTCCCATGGGATAAGGAAAAATCGGGATTTTTCGTTTTACTGGTCATAGAAAGCTGAAATTCGGCATGTAGGTTGTTTGGGGAGTGTTGAGCTGGATTGAGAGAGGACTTTCAAAAATTCCTACGGGAACGGTAAAAACAGGATTTTTCGTTTTACAGGTCGTAGAAAGTTGAAATTCGGCATGTAGGTTGCTTGGGGAGTGTAGATGAGCATTGAGAGAGGACTTTCCCATATTCCCACGGGAACGGGAAAAAACGGGATTTTTCGTTTTACTGGTCGTAGAAAGCTGAAATTCGGCATGTAGGTCGTTTGGGGAGTGTAGAGGAGCATTGAGAGAGGACTTTCCAAAATTCGCACGGGACGGGAAAAACGGGATTTTTTTTTACTGGTCGTAGAAAGCTGAAATTCGGTATGAAGGTTGCTTGGAAAGTGTAGAGGAGCATTGAGAGAGGACTTTCCCAAATTCCAACGGGAACGGGAAAAAACGGGATTTTTCGTTTTACTGGTTGTAGAAAGCTGAAATTCGGCATGTAGATTGTTTGGGGAGTGTCGAGGAGCATTGAGAGAGGACTTTCCAAAATTCCCACGGGAACGGGAAAAACGGGCTTTTTCGTTTTACTGGTCATAGAAAGCTGAATTTAGGCAAGTGGGTTCCTTGGGGAGTGTAGGGGAGCATTAAGAAAACATTTCCCGAAATTCTTACGGGAACGGGAAAAAACGGGATTTTGCGTTTTACTGGTTGTAGAAAGCTAAAATTTCAAAATTCATAAGTACTGTAAGTAGGCTGCAAAGGGCACTTTAACCAACTTCTAAAAAAGGAGGAGGTTATGCATTCCACTTTATGATTTTTTTTATGTAGGTATGTTCACCGATTTCTCGGTCAATTGTGGACCTGCTTGCTTGCTTGCCGGTATGGTTGCTTGCTTGATATCTTGGTTCTTTGGAATACTCATAGTACACGCGAGCGAAGCCGCGGGAAAAAGCTAGTATATTATATACCAATTTAGCCTTAAAATATTAACATTTGCTTTGAAAGGAATTTAAATATTTAAATAGTTATATCATCAATGATCATCCCTACGAATTTCTGTAGACTTTTAGTCCTATTAAGCGAACTCTTCCGTAAAATTTCCGCTCAAAATTAACATAAATTTAAAACAATTATTACGTGTACGAGGTGACCCTAACACCAAAGCCAAAACTGAGAGGGTTCATAGATAGCGCGTAAGCTATTAGATTAAGCGATTTTGACCTTAGTATTTGTTGTTATAGCGGACACAGTAATACATAATCAATGAAAATTTACCGTTCAAGAGATAGAACCCTGTGACAGACGGACAGACAGACAGCGGAGTCTCAGTAAATGGAAGTTGGCACCCTTTGGGTACAGAACCCTAAAAATAGGTAAATAGGTACCTAAAATTATTGTTAGAACGTAAAACTATCAGTAATTATAATATCATGTTAATAGTATTGTAATTGTTGGTTAAACAATATTTAAAATATAGAAATTGATGATTCTTTTTTTTTATTAAATCAAAGCAAAAAAATTAAAACTATGCATAGATACATTATATTTTTTTCGAAGTAACTAAACGAAACAAAAAACACATCAAATTTTAAATTTTAATTTTTTTTTCAAAGTATTTTATTTTGATAGTTTCGATACAATATGTTGTAGTAGGTACCGAATGAAGGCAAATTTGAGAATTTCTGATACAAAAAGTACAGATATGTAACTTCGTAACTAGCTGACAGGAACCAGTAACATCATTTACAGTTTGTAACGGAACATTTACTTATGTAATGGGAATTAAACTGGGAGTCAAACTCACGACACGAGTTATTAAAAAATTAAGTTCTAAAGTGAAGTCGCATCGTAGGTATAGAAACAATATTTTTATTTCGGTACATATCGCGCTGCTAATAGTAGAGGAGACGTGGAAGATCGACCTTCACCGATCTGTTAACTCGATGAGACATAATTTTTTATCAAATATAATTTATAAACAAATATGCCTATGATAACTTGCCTATCGAAAAGTGTTCATAGATTTTTTTTTGTTTTATTGTGGAGTGCCTTTAGCCATCTTCCAGTTCCATCATCAGACCTTGGTAACCATCTGGGATCAAAGTACTCGTCAAGACGAATCAAACGAGTCCAAACTCGATGGGGTAATTCGTAATTTCATTAATTCAGTATGGCCAAAGGCACTCCACAATAAAACGACACCACATCCACCATTTTAATTTATTTAGATTATATTGTGTTTCTAAGGAAGGAGAAGAAGGAAGGAAGGTCTAAATTGAAATGATGGATTATTTTGAGTTAGTGGATTTTTGATTTAGGAGTACGATATACCTATATATAGACAGATGGATAGACGCGCCTTTGGTTCTGTTTAATAATATATAATAGAAATAATTTATTAAAAAAACTTACTTTACATCAGTAGCTGAGAACTAAAACTTGCTAAAAGAGAAATATAACAAGTGCTTCAACTAGAATTCCATGTGTTTTACTATGTAGGTACTTATAGAATATAAAAAATGTAAGTCACTGAACATTCACAATGTTACTAAACATCGTAACATTGTATGTGTGTGTGTGTATTGTAAACGCTACTGGTCTACTACTACTTTTACAATTTTGTACCACTATTATTGTTATACTCCTGCGACCGAAAATGGTTGAATGGACGTAGTCTCTACGAATTAAAAATTACACTATCATCGTGCCGTCGTGCATGTTCTTATGTATACACCCATTTAGCCAACAAAACAGTGTATTTATTAAAAAACATGTTTCAATGAATAGAGAAGAAGAAAGTAGGTACCTACTATAAAAAAACATATATGTATATATATATAGTAAATCTTGAGAAACATATTCACTGAAGCATTAAAATCCTAAAGCTGTGACAAAATCAAAATTCTAAGTTAACGTAAACAAAGATGCGGCCGTTTATGCCGTTGAATATGTAAATAACGACACTCTGAAAGGAATCAAAATTTATAGGGTATTTTCCGTTGACCTAGAAATATGAAATTTGGCGAGTAATACCGTCTCATACTATAAGTATAGGGAAAAATCTAAAAACTATACATTTATAATTTTGTAATGCGGTCCTAACTAATGAAATGATCCCACACTATTTTACTTTAAAGTAGAGCTCTGCTCTGCTAACACTGGATAGCCACGGCTGTTTACGGCGTATATTTTGATTACTTATCTACAAAGTACGGAACCCTCGGTTTTCGAGTCTGACTCGCAATTGACCGGTTTTTGTGTTTTATTAGACCTTACTATATGTGGTCTTCATGTGGGCTAAAGTTATCCTTTATTTATTATTATTATTGGGTTGAGCATTTAAAGAAACAACATATATAACGATACGCATTTTGTAAACGCCCTTTTAATAAATATATTTGCCCCAGTTTCTATGTGCGAAAGCTGACGAAAGGTGTTCAGCTTTTACTCGCCGCTAGACCCGTTAAACTTACCACTAAGCTCTACTACCATACTATGAACAAAATGAGTTAATATACAATATGGAATCAAAAGATACTGTAAATGACGTTTTAAGAAAAAAGTAGGTACTACCTAATATAATTTTAGATGACCTTCCTTACATGTTTGACATATATCTATCTTAAGCCCGGTTCTTTAGGGTTCCGTACCTAAAGGGTAAAAACGGGACCCTATTACTGAGACTTCGCTTTCGTCCGTCTGTCACCAGGCTGTATCTCAGGAACCGTGATAGTTAGACAGTTGAAATTTTCACAGATAATGTATTTTAGTTGCCGCTATAACAACAAATACTAAAAAACAGAATAAAATAAATATTTAAGGGGGCTCCCATACGACAAAAGTGATTTTTTTGCTCGTTTTTGCTCGATATTGATAACGGCAACAAGTATACGTTTGAAATATTCACAGAATATTTAGTTATAGACAAATTTAAAAATAAAAAATTAAAATTAAAATAAAACAAATATTTAATGGGGGCTCCCATACAACAAACGTGATTTTTTTTTACCGTTTTTATAGATAATAGTACGGAACCCTTCGTGAGCGAGTCCCACTCGCACATGGCCGGTTTTTTTATTTGTTGTAAGCACAATACTTGCAATGTGAACTACCTATAAGATATAACAGTTGAGTTAAAATTATGATTATGAGATTTACGTAAATTCCCATTTGAATTCCCGAAAATTTCATGGTGTTCTTCATTTCGTTGTTTAGTGGTTGTGATTTTAGACAAACGCATATACTGATCTCGAGGGAATATTGGAATTAAAATATCTATGTTTATAAGATAATGTTGAGGTTATATTTAATGTAATGAAATAAATGAGGTTAATGAGCTGTGAGGTTATAAAATTGATTAATCTAAAAATAATCAGTTCCTAGCTGTACCGAGAAAAAACTTAATGGGATGTGTAACACACATAATAGTCTAAAAAAAGTTGTGCAAATTGTGTTTTCCCATTGCAGTGTCGCTGCTGCCGGCCTGACTCACTGACTTGATTCAAACCTAGACTTCATCCGCAAGTACTTAGGTTACCACAAGGTTATATAGTCATCAAATTATATTATTGTAGAGTTCAGAGAAAATCACGCTCGACAAGTATCTAAAGGCGCTAATGCCTATCAGCTTAACCGAATGTTACTTGTGCCTAACCTAACTTAGCATTAACATAAACCTGGCTTGAAAATGAAATACAATATATAGGTACTCGGCGTCAAAAATATCGCCCCTCCTATTTGTGCACTTTTTTTCCGAAACGCTCTGATTCACAAGCCATTATGTTTCGTTTAAATTAAACATTGTTAATTTAATAGTACATTACTGCAGAGACCAGTAAGTAAGCCATCCTGGACGAGTAGAAGTTTGATGGCCGAACCGCTAGGTGAGGCCAGCAATGATACGAGGCCAGGATGGCGATTACTGGGCGAAGCTTGTATAGTGCTTTTCTCAAAAATGAAACAAGTTGATAAAAATAAAATAAAAGTACACATTGAAAAAATAAAGAAAATCTACGACCCGCCATTAGCTACTCACTCGCTAACCTATGGCTGTCTATGGTACGATTGTTTTTTTTAAAGGTACCGGGCGGCGATGTTCCAGGCGATGACCTAGCGGTTCGGCCATCAAACTTCTACTCGTCCAGGAATTCCAGGATGGCTTACTTACTGGTCTCTGCAGTAATGTACTATTACAATGCATATGCACGGAAAGTGCATCTTGACGCGAGTCAACATATCTATAGAAAGTTAGTCATCCCAGCACACTTTCGCAAGTGTGAAAAAAAATTGAATGGATTTTACTTTCCACACGCGTGCGGAAAAGTAACTTTTTAAATTGCCAATTCTCAAAAAGTTGTGTCCAAACTAGTGTTTAAAAAATAAGACTAGAGAGTTGTGTCTTCATAATTCAGCTTTGCACAAATAAGAAAATGTTTGATGCAACCAAATGGATATTTACTGATAAAATAATAAACCAGATTGTTTTAATATTAAAATACACAAATTTTAATTTCGTCAAAAGTTTTGAAATAAAAAATTTAGTACTAAAATAATTCCTTGAGTCCATTTCGGACCGTACGATATCTGCGCTTTCAGTGCGCGCGCATGGCGTAACACGAACCAATCATGTTTTCCCGTTCGCGCCTGTTAACGAATGAGCTTTCAGTGTGCGCGCATGGCGTAACACGAACCAATCACGGTTACCCGTTCGCGCCTGTCAACCAATGAGTTTTCAGTGCGCGCGCATGGCGTTCCGTTCCGTTCCGTTCGCGCCTGTCATGAAAACCCGCCACAGTAATGTTCATGAATTCAGTCCGGAGAATTAATTTAAGTTTATTAAATTAAAATGGAGAGTTCAAGTGATGAATTCACATAGGACTTAACGCCGCCTGACGTCCTAGACCAAGCACAAAATTAAATGTGATAGCCTCCTGCTGACTAAACCGATGCTGAAATATGTAAACATCTACGAGACTTTCCCTCAATGAAAGGTAAATAAGAACGCAACAATATTTCCGAAAATGTTTATGAGCGCGTGCAGACAGAGAGCGGTCTGGAGTTCCGAGTTCAGAGTTCTGCGTTCTTTCGAATGTACTGTCGAGTCTCTAACGATAACGCACACAGCAGGCACCTGGAACTCTCGAGCGATGAAAACACAGAACTCTGAACGCGGAACTCGGTACTCCAGACCGCTCTCTGTCTGCGCGCGCTCTTAGCCCCAATTTTTTTCCTCGCTTAATGCATTGTAAAATGTTGTATGATATACGTGTCGAAAGTAGGAAATTCCCAACTCATGTCGGCTAAACCAAACTCGCTTCGCTCGTTTGTTTAGATCTCCGCCATTCGTTGGGAATAGCCTACTTTCCGCACTTGTATCATAAACATTGTTATATGAAGCTGTCTCAGGCGACCAAATTTAAATGAGCAAATTTTTTCTATTCTCAATTTAAACAAAGGAAAAAATACTATACCTAAATGAAACAACACACTAATAACTCTTCCCTTTACAGTAAGAAACAAATTACTTGTATCGATATTACAATACCTAATCGATCAGGGTTATTACTACGATGGGGTAGAGTTATTTTACAACGATCCTGCGTCGCGGGCACAGCTAGTTTAAAACAGAAAGGTACGTGATGCATTGCTATTAATGTTTAAATGAAATTATTACTATTTTTTATATGATAGGGGCAAACGAGCAAGTGAGTCACCTGATGGTAAGCAATCATCGCCGCCCATGGACACCCACAACAAAAGGTGAGTTACGGATGCATTGCCGGCTCTTTGATAACAGAGTTGACTCGTTTTTTGAAGATCCCTAAATTGCCGATGCAATTTAGGGACGGTCCGATGACCGAAAATACTGCAGCTGCAAGCTGATTCCAAAGCTTCACCGTGCGTGGCAAAAAGTTCCGCGAGGAACGGACTGAAGTGGACTGCCAGCTATCGGGGTGATGAGGGTTGAAAGAATGACGGTTGCGAGTAGTGCGATGAAACAGTTTAGCAGCAGGCAATACTTAGATCGAACAACTCCTTGGAGCTATCCTCATGATAAATGCGGCATAAGACGCATAAGGATGCAACATCCCAAGATAGCGGATCAAGCCGGCCAGAAAGTTCCCGGTCGTTGACAATTTGAGCGGCGATTCGATTCGTTGAATGCGGCCAAATAGAAGAAGTTAATATAGAGGCGCACCAGGTTAATTTGTAGACGATGAACTGTTATTTTTACCCTCCAAATAACCGCGATACTAAACATCACTCGAAATAAAAATCACTATACTTACTTACTAGCTTTTTCACCCGCGGCTTCGCTCGCGTGAACCATACATATTTCAGAGAAGCATGCAATTAAGCAAGCAAGCTGTTATGCAAGCAAGCCTGAAGCAAGCATGCACGCAAGCATGCAAACAGCATGCGAGCAAGCATGCAAGCTTGCAAGAAAGCATGCAAGGAAGCATTTAAGCATGCAAGAAAGCATGCAAGCGTTAATCCAAGCAGGATTCTAGCCAGCGTGCAAGCAAGCATGCAAGCAAGCATGCAAGCAAGCAAGCATGCAAGCAAGCAAGCATGCATGCAAGCAAGCAAGCTTGTAAAAAAGCATGCAAGTGAAAATCCTAACGGATTATAGCCAGCGTGCAAGCAAGCAAGCAAGCATGCAAGCAAGCATCCAAGCAGGCATTCTAGCAAGCATCCAAGCAGGCATTCTAGCAAGCATGCAAGCAAGCATGCAAGCAAGCATGCAAGGAAGCACGCAATCAAGAACGCAAGCAAGCACGCAAGCAAGCATGCAAGCAAGCGTTCAAGCAGCACGCAAGCAAGCAAGCTTGCAAGAAAGCATGAAAGCAAGCATGCAAGCTTGCAAGAAAGCATGAAAGCAAGCATGCAAGCGAGAATCAAAACAGGAGGTCCATATTTTCAAAATTAAAAACTGACATTAATGTATATTGACATTTTTAATTTCGTATTATCTTTTGAATGGAATGCCCGATTTCAATAATTCAAAAAGAAATCAACAGCTATTCAACCAGTCTAAATTACGAAATAATTTATTTGGATAAGAATTAATACAAAGTTGTGGATAACATGGTTTGATTTTGATAGGCATTTCTATCATCTTTTAAAATGTAAAAAAGTACTAATAGTGACATAACTACAATAGTTGGACATATGGTCTTGCAAAGTTTTTTGTTTTTATTAATACGTTCTATAATATTGTAGAACATTTTTTTGTTCTATCATCAATACTTTCCGCAGCGCACGCGATGAAAGACATTTTATGGCTATTTTTTTACACGTTGGGTTGGTTTTAGTAAGATTTTCTGAGGATCTCTAATTTTTTCTAGTAATAAATATAGCCTGTTACTTAGTGATAATGTAGCTTTCTAACGGCAAAACAATTTTTTAAATCGGTCTAGTAGTTTTTAAGTTTATTCATTACATACAAAAATACAAATCTTTCCTCTTTATAATATTAGTGTAGATGTAGATGTAGATCAGTATAATATACTTAGGTCCAGTGACCAAAAAAACTTACATTAACTACAATTTGATGTGCAGTGCATAGCTCTTAATTAAGTAAACGTAAAAAAATGAAATCACAAACAATAGACCAAAGCACTACCTACCGCAGGTACTTGTATTAATACTTAGTAGGTACATATTTACTTGTACTGTGCCACCGACCTCACTTCACAATTATTGTAGGTACGTGGATATTGAAATTTGATATGAAAACCAGTTGCGGGCGCTGCCACAAACAAGTGAAAATTGGAATCAAAACTTGGTGCTATAAACTTTTTGGATTTGCCCTGTATCGTAATGGTAAAAAAATTGTATTATAACATTATTTCGTTAGAAGAAAAGTGTTATAATATGTTTTTTTTTTAATATTTCGGTATTGTGTTTAAAAAGTATGTCAATATAAACTCTATTTGAACTTTATAATTCGAATTTTACGATATGAGAGTAGATAAACATTTATTCATTACAATTATATGGCTCCTGTCACTTTTTTAGCCACGTGCCACAAAGGACTGTCCGGTCGGTTTAGATCAAGTTCAGGATGTTATTATTGCTAGAGCGCATCCGATGGAGAAGAGAGGCAGTCTTTGTACGCATTATGACGTGAAAATTGTCGGTAGGTGCAAGCTTCGGCAAACATTGCATTCCGACCAGAGTTTGGAACCGGTGCCGACATACCAGTTTTCTTCTTTTCGGTTCCAGGGAACCGGTAAAGGAGAAATACCAGTATTAGCACCATAAAATACCGGTACTCTATAATTGTTCTTACATGTGTATTGTGTATGCGACGTTGCCGTTTAGTTCGATGCGTACGATGTGAGTGAGCGGCTTCTGATTCCACGGGAAAATTGGCGATTTGAGTAGATAACTTATTGTGTTCTTTTTCTCTCTCATTCACTCAGTATTGAAATTTTATTAAATCGCAACATTTCTTACAAAAAATTGTACAAAAATAATGCCTTGTTGGGGCGTAGCAATTAACCTTAATTAAGCAGTAGGTATATACATATATTATATTTCAGTACATATAACTTTTAAAACTAAATTTATACATTAGTTTGTAGGTACTTATCTATCTTTACAACACGTAATGTTAGTGTCCGTGTAAGTGACACTTTAAAAAATAAAATTATTAAAAAACAAAAAAAAAACGCACTCCAAGCGCACTTTCGAGTTCTGGTATTTGAACCGACAAAATTCATCGATTGTACCGGTTCTCAATGTATCGGCATCATGTAGGACCTATGCTTGGTATTCTGGTTACTGGTATAAGCCCTTGGTACCGGTTCCGGAAATTACCGGTATTTCAAGCCACTGATTGCAACGCGCTGCAGTGTCGCGAGCCTCAGAAAATTCCTGAAAGCATTGTTGTACTGCACCCGTAGGTTTGATTTAACGTATTTTTTTTCAGCACATTATTTCGCAACGTCAACGCCCTGCGCTCCCAAACCTACATCTAGATCGTCCTTTAAGTCACCCGTAATAATAATATTATCAGCATCAATAGAAAAGCGACACAAATAATAAAAAAAATGCAAATATTTCTGCAGCGATTATATCTTATAGAAATTTGAACTTTTCCATCACTTTCAAAACTAGCACCAGAAAGCATAACAAAGGGTAAATAAGACCACTGAAGAAATTGTTCGAGTCTGCATAAAGTATGTAAGTAAGCAACAAGTAAGTACTTATTAATTTAAAAAAAATGTACATTATGCTTGGCTTATTTAGTTCATGCGTAATCTATTTGTCAATATTTTATTTTGTAACTTTACTTTTAGAAATGCACCAATTTAGTTTGATATTTATTTAAACTTACTTCAGAAAACCTTCTGAATATTAATAACATAGGTAAAGTCGTGTCATTTACAGAAAATTACTCAGAAAATCTTTATGTTTGAAAATATCTGAACAACCTCTACACATCTTCGTGATACTTAGTACCTACCTATATTTTAAGCACTTTGTCCTCTTTGATTCGTAACTCACCCGATTTCGACAGTATACTAGTCTAAAGCTACAACTAGGTATACTTGTGGAATTAATTATTAAGTAAGTACATAATATATAATGTAGATAGAAATTTATATAAAAAGTGTCCAATATTGTTTTTCGAATATGAAAACGCAGTTTGATTCGCGTATTTTAAACAAAATACTTACCTACATCTAACGAAACAATCACAAATAGGTATAGGCATAGCCTAAAATGAATGGCCAGTGATATATCAATGCAGATACCTATACTACCTCTAGTGATTACAATCAGCCACGCCACGTACACAAAGAGCCAACTGGAACGCGCCGAAGCGAGCTAGCCCTCGTTATCAGTCGCGCAAGAACCTAATCACTTTCATTACAACCCCGCGAAGGAGGTCGTGCGGCTATCACCTATCGCACGCAGTCGGTCCCGCGCAGCAGTCGCGCGCAGGCGTGCGCCATGCCCCCGCGACGCGCGTGACAGTTGTGGCCCCGCACTCCACGCGACGCCCGGCTCGCCGGGAATGGAGGCCTGCTGCGCGCTCAGAGCTGCCGAGGACCTTGTGGGCGACCAGGTACGCCTCTCCACCCCGACACCGCCACTCACGGATCACTGCTTCAATTTTTTAAGTGTACTTCGTCAAGTTGAGTGCAGTTTTGATAGAGCTCGTATCAAAGTGCATCTGACTCGGGATCTTTGCGCTGGCGCTGATTGCGATGCGATGCGATCCGTGCCGGCGGAGGCCCGGCGCTGGTTGGCGCTGCCACGCGCTCGGCTCCCGGCTTGAGGTTCCCCTTAGCACGGTGCGCTACATACTTGTCTGGTACGGTGCTGCAGCAACTGGGCTGATGTTCGATACGCTGCGAACAGGACTATAGGTTGTTGTTGTTAATAAATCCGTCAATTGCTGAGCGTCACATTGATCAAAGTTGTTTAGCAGATTTGATAACAGTTTTTCATACAGCTCTACGTTTGTGCAATGCAGTTCCAACCAAACATATGTATATATACCTACCGGTCGGTATTACATTACTGAACTGCGATTTGATTAGAATTGAAGGATCTGATATTTGATACATATTTTGACGTAAGCATAATTGTCAGTTCTATACATAGTGTCATCGCGATTTAGTAATTATTATATAGTGATAGGTAGTTATTACAATTATTGTTCCTTTTCTGTGCTTATTAATTTGTACTTCCAGGACGGTGGCACTTCAACATTACTTATTCTGTGACTGTGGTATAAAAGTATATGTTTACTGTTATGCAGCGAATTTATTTATATACATATTTTTTATATTTTATCTGATAAATACATGATTGATTTTAAACTTGAAAAAAAAACTGCAAGTATGGATTGACGAGAGTTGACACTCATCCGGTCTTAAGTGAATCTTTTGTGTTAAAAATTATTAGCAATTCGATTTTAAATTTAAAATATAAACCATATAAGTGCACTTTAATATAAAATGTACGCACTGGCAATAGCGCCGACTTTGTCTACCAGAGGCCCCTGCTTTGTCCCTGGGAAATTATAACACTAAATAATTTTACAACATTTACATTACATCAGGATATAAACCACTTCTAAGTAGCATCTTTTCAGGTAACTTAATCAAAAATATATGTAGAGTTTTGTAATGATTACGTTTGAAACATATTTCGTTACTGAAAACATAACCAATAATTTTACTTACCTTTAAAAAAGCTTGAACTTAACTATAAATAATTAACCAAGCATCTTATTTAGCTTAAACAAGTTTGAACAGTTAGAAAACAAAAGTCAATATTTAACTAACAGTGATGCCGATTCGCTTTTGTGGCCGCCGATCAAATCACGAGTAAATAAATCGTGTAATACGCTATTTTATAAATTATTTGAGGGTAAAGTTAGTTTTGTGTATAGGATACTCTGGTATCCTAGTGTTACAAGTTCTGAGCGTGCGCATAGAAAAGACATCAACGCTGTCCGACGGCAAGCGCCGCGACCGAGGCTACACGATACTCGTATAAGGACTGTTACACATACTCATAACTAATAATAAAACGAATAGAAATGTTATCATTATCATGTATTTCCTTCCACAATCGATGTCACATCTTTTTCGCCTCCCCCGCTGTCAATGAGCAACTTTTTCGTATTTTCGTAGTAGATTTACAATACTCACCAATAAATTGTGATCCTTTTTAGATTTAATAATTTATTTATTTGAGCAGTTATAAACTCGTAACAGGCTGAGTTGGAAAAGTAAATAAATACATATATGACTGTTTAGCTCAGTACATATATGGTCGCGTTCTTAGCTGACATTTTATTCCTCTTTCTATAAGTTCTGTGTACTTTTAGTTAGTCTGTGAATAAAATATTAGGTCGGGGCAAAAGTATTTTCGTATTTTTCATACAAAGGAAAATGTTTCATACTAAAAACCTCATCTTTCACACTAAAATTTCCAGACTTAAAACTCTTGAACCACATCTGTGCTACTCTTATTAATACCGCATTAGGTCCATAAACCACACAAATTTTATTCGCGGCGTTCGTCGCATTTTTACCTTTTTACTTTTTATTTTTATTTTTACCTTTTTTTTAAACTTTAAAATGTACCGAATTTCTTCGTCACATACGTTCATTTTGCTTGCTTGAAAATCAATTGAAAAATGGCGGGAAATAGTTTTTTTTATTTATTGCATCTTCAGAATGGTTTTAAAACCAGCCAGTTACATTCAGCACAGCCAAAGAGGTTTGATTTCTAATAATACATTAAAAATACGAAAATACTTTTGCCCCGACTTTTTTTGGTATTATGTACAGGTCGATTCACAAGAGTTGGCGAACGAAAACGGTTTACACTCACTGCGGTTTACACTCACTGCGGTTTACAGCGGTTGTCACTTTGACATTTTTATAGGAAAATGACTGATGCATGACATTTTCATGTTTGTGTGAAATGTATTCAAATAGGTAACACATAGATACTTTCATTCACTCATTCGATCCATTCATGCCAACTCTTGTGAATCGACCTATGTATATATTTCTTTTTTTACATAAAACCCAAAGGGTGTACTTCCGTTTGGCAAATTTTTTTTCCTAAACTGGTTCATTTGGCAAATGTTTCATTTCCCAAATGTTTATTTTTTCTGAAACTGTAAACTATTCAGAATATATTTCAGGACTATTTATGTAGGTTAGGTTAGGTTAGGTTAGGTTTGTTTTATAACAATCCTGAAAAGTTTACAGTTTCAGAAAAAATAAACAGTTGGGAAATGAAACATTTGCCAAATTAATCAGTTTGGGAAAAATAATTTGCGAAACATTATTAAACCATTTTAAGAGACATTAACGTTTTAAATTGTAAAGCTATTAAAATTCGAAATAAATATCAGTTCGAAAATAATTAAATAAGTATACAAATGTTTACTGGTAGTTTAATTAAATTAATTATACACAGAATATAAAACATCAGATACAAACATTGTACGTATGTAGGTACATAATATTTTATAACTTATGTAGTAAAGTGACAGTGCTTTACTTTTTGTCAATATTTAAGGTTAATAATTTGAATTTGTAGTTTTATTGGGTACATTAAAATGTACTGATACTTTTTTAAATATTTGCAATACATTTATATTACTACCACCTACTACTGTTACCAGTGGTCCTGTGATCTGCAGACCTTGCGTGTTTTTTTAACCCGGATGGCTCCGTCATATTGAAAAATTTCCAAAAAATTAACTTCAAATTATTCTATATAATTATTGAACCTGCTCACAAAAATTTAAGAGATTCGTTTAAGAACATCTGTAGAGGAGAGCAGACAACCAGACATACGAAAGCATTTTTGCCGAATCTGAAATGGAGAAGCTTCGCTCTCACTCAGTCAATAGAGAGCCAAACCTTGTTCTATACAGTAAGAATATAGTTAATCCAATTTGTTTCTGTCTTATATTGATACTCAGACTACTTAAAGAAAAGAATCTCAAAGTCCTAAAGCTCATGCTAACGCGGCATGATGTCATAGCAGGCGAATAAATTACCATTCTCTTCAACGGTTAACGGAACAAAAGGAAAATATTTCAACTAAACTTTGCATCATCATTAACACAATGATTCTTCCATAGTAATGATTTTGATAAATTTATAATTTACACAACTTTATGTTGCCCTATTTTCTTATTTAACTCGTGTAACTCAAAACTTTACTTTTATCAGTAAAATGTTTTGATAACTTATTACTTTTTGAAATATTCGTAATGTGTATTATAAATTTGCATAGTTATTGCATACAATAATTGCGTAGTATATTTAAAACTATTAAGAATAAGAAACAAATCCATTAAAACATAAAAGTTTGTGTAACTTTGACTTATGTCGCAAAATCTACTTTCTTCTTATGTACATTATAATAGTAACTACTTTTGTGTGTCTGCGGCTGCAGAGAGGTTATCTAGGGACTTCGGTCCCCGTAACATCTGTCTGGAAAGATCTCTATTGATTGTGATTTATACCAACACTTCCAGTTAACTAGAGAAAAAAATTCCTTCTTACCAGTTGAAAAATACCAGTAAAAAATTTAAAGTAAAGCTGTATTAAAAAAAAACTAGTAATTTTTTAAAACAAATGGAAAGAATTGGTTAAAATTTGAAACAATGCCCGAAAGCTATACTACGACATAAATCTAGCTGGAAAAAATAGTAAAAATTGCAGTTGTCCCTTCACTATGTTTAAAATTTTCGTGATTCTCTGTCATAACTAAATACTTACACGTAGGTAATAGTCATTTTGACAAAGACCCTTGTCAAAATGGTTTTAATTATTTACTAATAATTCAAGAGGTCACCACCTGAAAGAAGAATTATGGCTGAAATGCAAAACTTTCAGTCATTATGCTTCTTAATTAATACAAAGGTTTGTAAAAAAAGAAAATAAAAAAATAAACTAACTTAATCTTAACCTAAAAACCTATTGGCACCGTACGTGCGAAGTACTAAGTGGGGTAATATATTCTATCGCAGCGCTCATAGTGGCCAAAAGTAAAAATATTGTAGGTTTTGTCATCTGTCATAATATATATTATGTAGCTTTCAATATCAAACAAATATGTTAAGATTTAACTACCTATTTTAATAATCGAACTCTGCCAACAAAAATAGGTCTCAGTTGTTGTTGTTGTATTGCAAACTGCAAGAATACAGAATAGTACATGCAACTTTTACCGATTCACAACAGCTACTTGTAAACTGGAACATTGCAAGAAATGTAAGGTATCAAATGTCAAAGTAATAGTTGTTTGTTTTATGATGCGAGCTGGAATTATTGACCTCTGTTCCTGTTTTGTTCTTAATTTCTCTACGTCGCGGACATGTCAAACCGATACTAACAATTTTCCTCTGAAGATAGTTTGTGATTGAAATTTCGTATCGTGAGTGACACTCACAAACCTGGCCTTAGGAATGATGGGTACACATTTAGATCTGAAGTCGATATTTAATTTATAACTAGCGAAACAAGAACAATAATACCACCATTAATGAAACCATTGAAGTAGCTTTATCTTCTGATTGAATTGAATTTAGTTTCAATGACAACCCTTTTTAATTTTTGTCACAATGTCGCGATGAAATTTAATATCATTGCGTCAGAGCCACAGATCCAACCAATTTTCAAACGCTAGATGGCACTGAAGTCGTGCACAGAGCCAATATTTAAACATGTTATTATTTATTTATCTATCATAATATGTTAATGTCCGAAAAGTATCTGATCTACCTGTAGCTTTCGCTAAGCAATCTGCAACATCCAAAGTTAATATAAAATACCCTTTAACTATTCTTAAGCACTGATCGAAAATCAAACGTCACCCATAAATCGGTTCTTCCACTTTTCCCTATGAAAGCTTAAGAAGTACGGTTATGAATAATACGAATCGTTTGTTGTCCACAATACAGTGTCGAATGGTTTCCAATCTTAGCATTTGCATAATAAGCTGATAGTTTTGAATGAATGGCTTCGATGTCAGCTTTTTATTATTAGCCTCAAAATAGCATAGAATCGATGTTGATGCGAGAGCCATGAAATAAAGATTTGAATTGTTAAATACATGGTTTATAAGCGGCATGATTTGTTTGACACACTCGATCCGACTAATAAACATTAATTAAGTGGCTACTCTTAAGAGCTCTTGTCATTATGCACACGTAACTTTACAAATTAGCTACTTTTACTGAAAGGCTTTTACAGTTTAGATAGTCATTTGGATGTAGCCATCGGTACATCGCATCAGACAGTAAATTGTTAGTTCGTGGATAATATTGTTAAGAGACCTAAGTAAACGGTTTCTCTATGATTTAATTAATAAATTACCATTTAGTCAGTTGTGCTTGTAATATAATAGTACCTAAAGTTCGAAAAAATCTCAAAAAAATAAATAATTGCTACGTTCATTATTGGTAGTAATATTCAACCAATAGCCGGAATTTCTCGGGAATAGTTTTATTGTGAAAAAAATTGCGATAACCGGATGTTTTACTAGAATCGGTAGTAAAAAGAAATTACAAAGATGAAAAAATAAGACTAAAATAAACATAAGTTAAAATTCTCAACGAAACTCTAACAAATTTTCCAGATAAAATTTTGAACCTCATTAAAATGTTCCATAAGCTTCAATATAAAATAATCCTTGTTAGCCGGATTTAATTTATGTTCTAATTAGTGCTTTTATGTTCAGATCGTCCCTGGCGGCAGTCGCTGGGGTGCTCCGAATGCCTCCGGGCTCCTCGACTCCTGGTTTCAGATGCAGATGCAGGTTAGTGTTTAACCCATTATCCCTGAACAGTACTTTAGACGTGTACAACGTTGTACAGGTAATTGATAGCCAAGCCAAAGTACTAACTTACCACTTACGACGCGCGGAAAACATTTGCGACCTCTCTACACCTCACTTAGACTGCGTGTCCATCAGTGCCATGTGAAGTAGCTTAGCCACAGATTACATAATAGTTACTTTACTATGTAACAGATCCAACGCTGGCTTTGACAACTGCTGTAGTAACCTACTAACTGACCCACCACCAACATTGTAAGTAGCAGTCACTGAGTAACTTGAGGGGTTTCAACTGCCAAAGCGTATAAAATCACTTCACTACGTGATAACGATAACGATGGGCAAGTACTCTATATTGAATGGCTAAGCTAGGAAAAAAAACAATAGGATTATTTCATTTCCTTAGCCTCGGTCAGTACTGTTCTGGTGGAAAAGGGCTTAACTGAGAGAGGTTTTTCTACGAAACAAGCGGAACATGTGAGCACAGGACGCTACCAAACATGCGTTTCAGATAAAAAGAATCTGCTGCGTATCCACCCAACGTTTTTTTGCGCATTGTCTCGTAGCCTTGATACGCAACCTGGTACTCATCTTCGTCGTACATCTTTGGTATTACCGAACACACCGCTTCACAATTTTTCCCACAGCTCCGCTACACCGCACAGCTGCGATGGCTGTGCAACCTTCTCCGGCTCTCAATTTAGTTGTACCTACGCCTAAGGTCAGACAAATTTAAGGGGCGACCCTCATGGACTGACCGCCTCCAATGTGTTTAGACTCCCCTTTGTAGGTGTACGTACATAATCGGTGCATAGCAGGAACACACGAATTGGTCTTGGACATGTGTCATCACCTTAGGTACGGAGGAATAGAGAGAAAGGAAATTTTTGGGGCGTTTCGGTCGGCAGCAAACTTGTTTAAAAAAGTCTTGCCTTGAAGCCTTCGCTTGCTAGGGTTTCAATACACGTAGGTACTTGAAGCAAAAAGTAACTTTCCAATCTTGGATGAAAAAGACTTATTAGTATCTATATCAAGTTTTCAGGCACAATTTTTTTCACAACAAAAAGAGGACTGGCGTATTTTCAAATTTTATTATAATATGCCAACCCGTTATCAAATTAAAACCGTTAAAACTCACGATAAAATGATAATGATTTACATAAATGAATAGTAACATTGTCGTCTAATTAGATAACTGCAAGGATTTAAAGGTAAATAAACTTCTTATCGCGTGTAATGAAATTACTATGATAGGACGTCATTCTAGTGACGTATAATTTTCGTGAAAAAGAATTATGGTTTGTGAGATCTAAGTTCCAACATTTGACACATCACAACGCCCATATAACGTAAATGCGCACGATCCATTGCAATTATAAATAAAATCCCGTAATAATATTAGGGTTTACCAAGTAGGTCTCTGCTAAAAAACAATAGGGTAGACCGAGGTGAATCGGATTATTTTTTGGTTAATGTGAAATAAATACAACTTTTCCAAGTGATACATTGTTTATAATATTACTCTGGACCCAAGGGTTATCGGTTTATAGAATCAAGAGGTCAAATCAAAAATCAGCCTTTTGATTTAATTTTGACAATTAAAATAGAAAGACGCTAAAAATATCCGATTCGCCCCATTAATAGAGGCAAAATGGACCGAAAAAAACTCCTTCATAAAATATTGGTTTTCATTTAATAAATAACACATGCAAAAATAAAATTAGAAACATTCAATGTCGTATTATTAAGATTAGCTAACATTAGCATGACCAAAGCGACATTTTTGTAATATTTCGACTTCCCTTCTATAGCAACATTTAGGTAAAGTTAAAATCATTCGTTAAAAATGTAACATAAAATTAAATATTTAAAGCTAACTTTCGTAATGACAATGTACTAGATTTTAATAACGGCTTATTAACACATTTCAGTATTAAAAACTGAAATAAGAGTCAATTTCATATTTCTTGTAGTTTTTTTAATGGTATAGGGGGCAAACGAGCAGACGGATCGCCTGATGTTAAACGATTACCGTCGCCCATGGACACCTGCGACACCAGAAGAGCCACAAGTGCGTTGCCGGCCTTTTAGGTAGGAGTACGGGTGTACTTAGTTAAGGCCTTAAATGAGCCTTAATTCGTGAACAATATAATTAATGCCCTTGTGTGTCGAAATCTTTGACATAATTGAAAATTGTCTTACAATTTATATAGGTAACCTTCGTTACACAAAGGAATCAATTAAGAAAGTGGAGAATTAAAGCTTATTACCTATGTACAAAAAATATGAAAATCACTCATAAAACTCAAATTGTTATTTTTAGCTAACCGATTTTGGTGCGAGCCTAACTATAATCTACGGACTGCTAACTTCAATTATATCTATCAGCAAACAGTTTTTCTGGTCCTTTGGTAAATACTATTTTTCCACCTCGTCGCTTTATTACGCCACGGGATAGAACTCTTCGTTGCAATGATGTGAACGGCAGGGTGTATAGGTATGATTCGGCCGACCGACGTAATGTCAGCACTTTGCTTACATCTTGCTAACTGCTTCTGACATGTTTTCTGCACTTCATTCTCCTTGCGTATCTTTTTTTTTCTAAACGTACGAATCATCTTAAATATAAAAACAATTAATATGATTAGCGTAAACTTGAAAA
This sequence comes from Archips crataeganus, assembly GCA_947859365.1. Classification (NCBI taxonomy): domain Eukaryota; kingdom Metazoa; phylum Arthropoda; class Insecta; order Lepidoptera; family Tortricidae; genus Archips; species Archips crataeganus. Next base: position 16,145,577 of record OX402045.1, on the reverse strand, counting down.
AAAAAACGTTTCGAAAGTATAGTAATCCACTTCGCCCCCAAACTGGTGATCCGAATAGCCCCAAATCATATGTTTACAATATTTTACCCAACGCCAACATGACTTGAAATACAGTTTCAGTCACATCAATTACGAATACAAAAAACATTGTTAAGAATATTTAACAATAAACAGAACTTCAGCCAACTTAATTTGATTTTATAACGAATACTTATTGTAACCACGTTTTTTACATCGATGGTAAAATCGCAGCACACCGAAACGAGTGACTTGACGTGAAGCATCGCTGAGCCTAACACTTGCGGTCGAGCTGATGGCGCCGCTGCCACGACGTGCGTAGAAGTCAAACCTAACGCAAGCCTAACGCGGGACACTAAATGGCAGCCCGTGGCTAACGGCGATCTTTTAAATTTGACAAAAGTGCTTAACATGATCCGATTCCCCCAGTGATCCGTTTCGCCTCGGTCTACCCTATTTCGCTTTTCATAAACATAACTTATGTAATATTTTCCGATAATAATTTATCGCGTAAACAGATACCTGTTATGTCTTTTCTTTTTGAAAAGCAGTGTTGTGACCACAAGTGTGTCGTTTCGATTAAGTATATGACATTTCCATAAGTTGATCAAAATTTGTAATATTAAACGATACGTTTAAAACTAAAGAAAAAAGACAATAAAATTAAATACGATGGTCCCTAAAACAAATTACATTGAAGTGGGATTGATTGTTTGCGGAAATTACTAAATGAAAAAATCCTATTGGAAATTCAACTTTCCAAGTATTCATTTCCCTGTGCCAAACACATTTTTGTTTGAGGAGACTGTCATAGATATGTGATAATTGTGTCAAAATCTACTGTAAAATCGATTCGAACAATTAGTTTTGTCAAACGATACGTCTTAGCCTCATCACTACTAACTTCAGTAGACAAATGTCAAATGTTGGACGTAGATCTCACAAAGAATAGACTTGCATTGAAAAACAGTGTGGCAGGTACTGTTTTAAAATAGGTTTGCGTTATTCGCATAGTTACTGTCATACATGAAGTAAACTACAGCTGTAGAAGTTACGTGGTAAGGTAAAACTTCAGAAGTTGCTAAAAAATGTTCAGTGTATCAATATTTACATTGTTATTCCTTAATTACCCATATACCGATTACAAAGCAAAATGAAAGAATCGTGTTTGTTTTTATAACTAGCAATTTGTACATAATTAATACAGTTAGAAGGAAGCGGCTGTTTTGGTATTGGTTGGATAGAAAACTTACGTACATTATCGACTACAGAAAAAATTGTCAGAAACGTGCATCAAAGGATCTTTCCAGTAACAGTACAGTATTTAATCTATGAAAGCTGCAAATATTGCTCTGAAGATATTACCTAAATTCTTTTAATTTACTTTACTATACAAAAAAAAACCATGGGTATTTTTTTACACATTCCCAATTGACAAACTTTCATTTTTTAACACCTGAATATTACTACAGGAATCAAAACAGTTTCGCCTCCTGAACACGAAAAAATATTTATTATAATTTATTTCTCCATATTTAAAAAAATACAACAAATTTAAAAACATATATGTACTTACAAATATTGCCATCGAATAGATATGTTTCCTTTACCCTTTTCACTAGAAAAAAGAGCTGTCATAACTTTAAATTTGATAACAAGCTTAACGTCAAATTTACGTCATCACTTTTTTTTAATAGAGACTAGACAAAAGTAATAGATCTATTCTATCGTTACGCTCTTTTAGAATAAGCACATCTTTAAAAAAATTTAATAAATTAATTAATAATCCTAGTGAAAATTTAAAACTATCAGCGTCTTTCTCTTTCCAAACAGTATACAGAGAACGAATCAAATTATAGTCTTAGAAATATGAAATGTTGTCAATTGTGTACAAACATATTGGTATCCGTTCCCACCCGTAAACTACTTGGACTCCACCACCACCACCACTACTTGTCACTTGGCATAATCTAGATAAAAAATTTAAACTACCTAAGTACTCGTGAATTTTAGATTGGTTGAGGTATAATGGTAAAGACTTAGTATACAGTTTTCCGTCTGCGATCGGATATAATCGATTGATAGCCTCAATAATAGTCGATTTCATTACTAACTACTTACGTTAGGTCGGATTGGCGTTTTTCGTGGCTGCAATGATATTAATTTCACATGTTGCAACTTAAATGCGCATGAAAACAATATCTAAATCACTTCAATTTATTGCGGACGGTTTGTGCTCAGCTATTACGATAATGTTATTGTATTTTGTGAACAACGAAATCGAAACTTATTGAAGTGTAGAAAGGAAGTCAGAATTTTTATTCGTCATTAGGTTGTGACCAGCGGCGCGCGACTCCGTATACTGTGGAAACTGATTCGAATGGTCAATCACACCGACCCCTGCCTTCTGTAACCAATTATTATTATTATGTATCACGTGATTATACTGATTCTAGTAATTTAGCGGCTTGTATAAAAATAATCCCGTCACTTTTCTGGCGGTTAAGTAGTAAGTTTATTGATAAGTTTTTGCTAAAAACACATTTTTAATACAAGCTTGTGTGTCTATGTATATAAATGTATGCATGTAAATACTTTATTATACATAAAACACAAAAAATAATACAAAACAACAAAGTACTAATTGCCTTTATTTAGCATCGAACCTTTGTAGAGTCACGTGCATGAATATGTATAAACGTTTCTTAATTTGCAAAAGAATATATCGAAGTTAGATTTCCTAACTAGAGTCTGGCCAGCGTAAGTTGGTTATGGAAAATAGCGGCAAATTTTATAAATATGGGATTGGCAGCCCACATTTTAACGAAAATAAAATTCGTCTTAATTAATTTTAACACTGGTAATCCTGTGAATGAATGGAATAAATAAATTTGATACTTGTTTTTTTTCTGTTTTAATTATAGCAGTCAGACTACATGCTTTTAAGTACATTGCAAATTGTGCCAAATTTCAAATTTGAATTATAATAATCCTATATACAAACCACGCTATTTTACATACTTATTGTATTGTAATGTTTTGATTAGGTTGCGGGTCACATGAAGGACTTGTGGCCCTGACTGGGGCCTGGGGGAAAACCACTTTTTTTTATTATGAGAGGGAGACAAACGAACAAGCGGGTCATCTGATGGAAAATGATCACCACCGCCATGGAATGCAAAAGTTTATTTTCCTCAATTTCCCTTAGATTTTGAACTGCTGCTGTGAACACTTCGCTATTCTTTAAATTAGCTTAAACAACCAGGAAAAACAATGTGAAATACACGGTACCTACTTCAAAAATAATGTAAAGTAAAATTAATAAAGTACTTATCCATTGATAAAGGATCAAAATTATCAAAAACAATTTGCCAAAAAAAATTTGCTTTATTTAATTTGACGTACATTGCTGCTTTCCGAACTGATTTTTGGGGTTGCCAAAACGAGGTTTGATTTACATTGCTTGTGACAAGTTATGCTGGCCAGACTCTAAATACACGTACATAACGTTAAAAATTATTGTATCCAATAAACCCACCACAATAATGTACACGATATTTTAAGCAAATTGAAGTAAACAACCTCGATCACAATATTGTATACGGTATTTGCTTCATTTTTAAATATACATACGTGACAATTTCTTAATAATATCTACCTATAATTTTGCGATTTTGGTGCTTACATTTCGGCGATTTTTTACTGAACGGTTTTTAAAACACAGTACGCTTAGTATTTATAAGTTTTCCTTCACTTCAATACTTCTCGATCGCGTTTACGTAAAAATTTCAATTCTATGGAAACGTGGACGCGCGCGCGAGGAGACGCTGTCCATGTTTCCCTAGTAATTGATTTTTTTACGTAAACGCGATGAGAAGTATTGAAGTGAAAGAAAACTTATACTAAGCGTACAGTACCACTACCATGAGTTCACAGTGACCGCACTCGATAGCGACTGCGTAAATGAATTGTATGGAGAGTCCATACAAATCATTTACGCAGTCGCTATCGGGCACGGTCACTGCAAGCTCATGGTAGTGGTACTGTACGCAGGTAAAGAACCTTTCATCGGCGAGTTCGACTCGCACTTGGCCGGTTTGTATAATGACTTAAGAAATAACAAAATTGTTTACATGTTAATGACACTGCGTTGTAGACATTATTTTGCAATTATAATGTATATTTCAAAAAGGGAGCAATGTATACAATATTGTGATCGAGGTTGTTTACTTAATTTTGCTTCAAATATAGTGTACATTATTTTGGTGGGTTGTTTGGATACAACATTTTGAAAGTTATGTACCTACCTATGTATATTTATTTAAGAAATCTTACATAAATATATTCTTTTGCACATGAGGAAACGTTTACATATCAATGCACATGACTGTACGAAATTTAAAGTCAATATTAAGATGCATGATTATAAAAACTGAAACTCGCCGAGAAAAACGGCTAAAACGCAAACAAAAGTGCACCAAATAAAAAAAAGCTATTACTTTAAACTCAAGAACTAAATACAGAAAACATTTTTCTAGTCAGCCTCTGACTGAACGTTCGATTGGATTCGGTAATCGTGATACGTTACATTTTCCCGTGCGTAGCGCGTGTAAAATAATATTAAACGCACCATTAGCCCCTCGCGCACTGTGACATCGGCCATTGTTCGCTTCCTCGCATCCTCGTTACATCACGATGACGGCTCCTGTGCGCAGCGAACGCTGTTGGCTTAGTACTTGTAAAATAAAAAAAAAACAAGCGCAATAAGGGAGTTTTTATTGAAAAGGGAATAGAGTAAAAAAGAAGAAGCAAAGAGCGACTAATACTCATGCACATACTCAGAATACTTACCTGTTATTTTTTGTTTACGTATCCATTCAACTTTGTGTTTGGAATCTCAGGAGTGAAAAATAAGTTTAAAGAAATTACTTTTTACTGTGAAAAAATACCCGTAAGCAATTGTTATATAAGCATAATCAAAAAAATAAATTTCATTACAAACGGAAAAAGTTGTTAAATTCAAATTATCCTTGATAAGAGTTAAATTGCCCCAAGTTTTGTATAAAAAATAAGGAGAATGGTGTGATGACTGATGTCTTCTGCTTCTTTTATTTTTCAGCTTAGGCACATTATATATATATATCGACGGTGGAAAGCATAAACGCTGTAACCCACACCTTGACCAAAAACTTTTTATTGCATATTTCGTTTCAGTTTTTTTTTCTGCGTCGAATGCTGTAACCCACGTTGCTCTACGACAATTAGAAGTTTCTGGACAGCGTAGTAATTTTTATGATTTTTGGCTGTTTATGATACATAAAATGCTGTAACCGACATAAAAAACAAAGAAAATAGAGTTATTTATCTTACTTCACACACGCGGAACAATATTCAGCCGCCCGATGTCACTTACAGCGTTTACGCGGAATGAAAAATATATCATTACGTGGGTTACAGCATTTAAGCTGATCAAGAATATATTGCAGGTGAGTGTTAAAGCATTCACTCGTAATCAAAATAACTAGTTACTTAGGGTTATAGCTTTCTATCAAAGTTTTAAGATAAGAATCATGACGTTACATCATTTGAAAATTTGTGATAATATTGTTAGTAATAAGTTTACATCATTTTTTTAAAGTATGTAACTAAGAGATTGTGACTTCAGAGCATACCTACCCGCGTCTTGTTCGCTATCCGTCACTATCTTTTTTAGTCAAATTCTGCAACATGTCTATCTCTTAATACGTCTTATTCGTTTTTCGCCACGGTCTTCCTTGGACTAATTCGTCGTTCTTTCCTTTCGTATTTGTCTCATTGGCCAAAAATTTTTTGATACGTTCGGTGCTGTTGAATAAATTTTCGTAAATAAATGAGACAAAAAACGAAAGGGAAGAACAACGAATGAGCCCAAGGAAAACCGTGACGAAAAACAAATAAGACTTATTAAGAAAGAGACAAGTTACAGATTTTGACTAAATAAGATAATGACGGTTAGCGAATAAGACAAATAAAGATTAAGTGACGAACACATAATAAGACGAAATAAAAATTAAATGAAAAACGAATGAGGCGAGATAATAGGATACCTACCGAGAATATCACTTCAATTTTCAGAAAGCCAGATCACTTTTTGGGTGATACAAAACTAAAACTTGACAAAATCTCGCCTCTAAGTTCAAATTATACTGATAATTCAGAAAATACAATAAACTCTACGAACCAATCTCTACAAAAGTATCCTTTGATAGATACAAGCCTTATAGAATCCAAGGTTTTGGAAATTGATTCTAATTTGAGCGATCTCGGCAGTTCAAAAAAAGAGTCAAAAAGAATAAGTGATTAAGATACGTATTTTATTGAAGTTACTCCTGAAATTGAAAAGAAAAACAAAAATCGAAGAAAAAGCTTGATTTTGACGCCGATGGCATTAGGTACTAACAATAAGCTGTTGATAGTGGGACAAAAAAAGGATCCTCACATATACTACTAATCTTACGGTCGTTTATAATCTCAATTTTATAAGCTATATCTTTCATTATTACTTTTTCTTTACTCTTTTTTTTAGACATCAAAGTTGGTAGCAGTGTAAAGTCTGATTTTGAGCCGATTTTAAAATCAGAAATTGATAGTGACGATGAAAAAGAGGATTGTGTCCAAAGGTTTACAGTCGACGAGCGATATAAAATTTTAAGAAAGAGTATTATAGAAACATATCAGCTCAAGATCAAACAGTAGTTCATCATAATTTTATTGGAGATGGAATCAAACTGTTGCCTGAAGAAGTTGATTTCATTGTATTATGTTAATAGCAATATTTACAAAATTATTTAATAATTTTTTATTATGTTTTGATGTTTTACTAAACTTTATGTTATAACTAGCTGTTTCCCGCGACTGCGACTGCGAAGAATAGGGGTATAAAAATATCCTAAGACCTATTCTCAGACCTACCGAATACAGAGAAAAAATTTCATAAAAATCGGTGAAGCCATTTCTGAGGAGTTTGATAACAAACACCGTGACACGAGATTTTTATATATTAGACTAGATGACCCCGCAAATGATGACCTAGCTAGGGGTATAAAAAATAGCCTAAGACCTATTCTCAGACCTACCGAATATAGAGAAAAAATTTCATAAAAATTGGTCAAGCCGTTTCGGAGGAGTTCGATAAGAAACACCAAACACGAGATTTTTATATAATAGAAAGATTGATTTTAGCTAACCAAAATGAATCCAAAAACGATTCCAATGGGAATTTTAAAGAGTTAAAAGGAAATCGAAGCGAAAAGCAGCTGCCAAAAAAGCTATCTTGATTTTTTAGAGGAACAGGATGAGATTCAAGTGATGTTAAATGAACATTTTCCCTCCGAGCTAGGTTGATGTATTTCTGTTGCCGCTATAACAACAAATACTAAAAAACAGAATAAAATAAATATTTAAGGGGGCTCCCATACAACAGACATGATTTTTTTGCCGTTTTTATAGAGCACGGAACCCTTCGTGCGCGAGTCCGACTCGCACTTGGCCGGTTTTTATGATTAATAAAAATAATTCTAAATAAAATAATTGTTTGACATTTTAAAGTCCCTTAATATTTTTATCAGTTGCTGATTACGCTAATTTATTTTATATGGATTGGATTGATGTAAGCTGTTACTTCAATTTAATTTTTCATTTTAAGAACCTAAACAAGCTTACAACACTTTGTATGTTTAAAAATATTGTAAATTGTCAAATTACGATATTTATGCTTTCCCAAAAAAAATCACTTTCTTCTATTTCATACATTAGTATATTGACGTTACAGCGTTTTCGCGGAGTGAAAAAAAAAATTCAAATGCTGTAACCCACCAAAACTTCTTTGCAGACTACTTTAGACAAGATTTTTACTAAGCGGTTAATAGCCTAGCCAAATATACATAATTTCCCAAAGAATTGTTACTTTACGCAAAAAGGGTCATGAGTTCTGATTTTTTTAGTAAATTTTAAAAAGTTTTTTGGCTCTGGTGTAAAGTTTATACATTGTGGGTTACAGCGTTTATGCTTTCCACCGTCGATATATACCTACATCATTAGTGTTTTTACAACTTAAAAAGACATGATTTTTTATTTGTCCGTTTATTTTTAAAGAAAAGTAATCACTGTCGGGACTAGGTTTACCTGCACGAAATTGCCATAAGTAAAAAGTTCTCTGGAAAATTTCTTTCTTTGTACCTATAACATCAATCACTTGTACCTAATGTTACATGATCTAACTTTTTGCCAATGCTATCAATTAGCTTTACACACTTCAGTGACTTTACTCAGTTGCGTAAGCGCAAACGTAAATGAGATTCATAATATGATCGGGGGGAGGTGTAAGGGGGGGGGGGGCAACAGTGACAGGATTCACGGTCCAACTGACGAACACAATGATCGCACTCAATACCTGATCGATTATGCCTTTGTGTGTAGCTATGTGTGTATGTAACATAACATTACCTAATAGTAAAGTTTGTACCCACAGGTTAATAGTAGCTAATCACAATTAGGCTTAAAAATGATTAGTTTTAGATTTTAATAATAAAATATACACTGAAATACAAAGGCTAGCATTTGAATCATATCGGAACCTTGAAACAGACATTAAGTACCTACGTCTCAAAATACTGTTACTGAAAAAGATGTAACTCTGAAATGTAATTCAATTTAAATTACTGTTAATATAACAATAAAAAAAACCAGTTACTGTACTTTTAATAGAATAAGTACTTTAGTTATTTATAATGGATTGATGAGATATTTACAAAATCAGTATCTGGTCTTGGTAAATAGGGATGCATGGCATCTCAATCACTGCTCATACACCACATAATTTTATATAGGTAAGTAATTGTGTATTTTGAAATCTCGATAACTGTTCTAATGATTTCGATGATATCTTCTGTACCTACAATTATAAGGGTTTTGGGGACATAAAATCGATCTAGCTGGGTCTCATTTATGAGAAAACATCTTTCCCGGTTTTGCAAATCATGTAGAAAGGTTGCATTTTGTGTAAAATGTCAAAAAAAACTACGTTTTTTTATTTGGTTAGCACACTTTACACATTGAGCCGCTTTGGTCCCGCATTTATAGCTGTAGAGAAGCAAATTTCAGAAAGCATGAAAAATTTTCTACAAAATGAAAACAAATTTTCGTCAGTTTAAGTCAGTCTGACTGCTGAAAATGTATGGAGCGAGAGACAGGCAGAAGATTCGATGATGATGCTGATTGACACGAATACAGTACACTAGGATAGGTACCTAATAAATGTCCTTATTAATAGGACCTACTAATCAACCTTAACAAGCGATAAATCGCCTTAAATTTTGCACAATATTAATAATATATGGAACCCTGCACACTCGGTGACACTATTTTATTTCCATATCTCACACAACTAGGTAAATTGTAACTGTTAAACATTAAAGACACTGATAAAGTTAAAATCCGCGAAGGTGGTGTTAGATACCATGTTTAAATAGCGATGAGTACCGACTTTACCCCGTACTGTTATCGCAGCGTATCAATAAGCAAACTTAACGAGACTCTATTCACTTAGAATATGGTGTTTGTTTACCATCGCACTATATTCATACAATTTTTAAATTGTGCATGAATGAATCTTCCATTACGTACTTTACCGGAATTTGTGTTTCCAATAAGTATCTACTTTGAAAGTCCTGAATAAAAATTTTCATGAAAGATTGAGGGTTTATCCCACTTCCCATAATACTTGAAAATGAAGACGATGACTACCTGCTTCATAACGTAACGATATTGAAATAATCCGCTGGAATACCGTCCTCGGACAAAATCGATTCCAGGCGGTCTTAGAGCTATAACATCTACCAAGCCCAGATAATCTAGGTTAGGGCGACGCGACCCTAAATCGAACTTGTAATCTCTGTCTGGCAGCATACGTGCGAGTGGGATAGCGCGATGCGGGCTGACCTAGAGTAGCAGGTTGGGAATCCGGAAGGTATGAAAGAACCGGCTTCGGAGCGCATTTTTCCATTCAAAGGAAAGCTCGCTCAGACTACGCATCGATGGGACTTGGATTTTTAATTTCATTTTGTAGAAATAAATTATCTCATTTGTGATTTTCATAACTATCATTAATACAACCTTACGTATGTCTCTTTGTATTGCTACATATGAAAGCGTTGTTAATTACGGGAGGCGATCGTCTAATTGCTGTAACAGTAAAATGTTGTGTACCTCCATTTAATGTTAGTAAATTTCTCGTATTAATATATTTTTAAACTAGTTATATTGCAAACAGGTACCTTTGTCCGACGAGTCGATAAATCCTACAATTACTGAGTGAACTACCATACCTACTTATTTATTTTACAGTTAAAAACATGTCACTTCTATCTCAACTGCACGATCACATTACAAAACTGGCTTGAGTGATCACAAGGCGGCTATAATACGAGTGTGAACCACAGTAACATTTTTATAACCGAAATATGATTAAATCGGAAGTCTTTAAATACTTAGATAAACAGTTGTGGCTATAGTTAGCTGCTAAGTTGCTGCGAAAATAACATCGTGCATAATTACTTATTCGATTTGCAAACAACGAAACTCGTCTAGCCGATATCACTCGTCTTTCATGCTCAAAACTAGGCTCTTGAACAAGACAAGCTTTATGCACTAAGTATTTCATAACTATAGTGTTTGTACAAACTATGCCACCGTACGTCCAATTAGGCAAATTAACTAGATTAAAGGTCAAGCCAGGATTGTGCTGACGTTCCTGACGTGTGCAACAGATTCCAAAGGGCATGTGGCCCAATTACCACCGTGTTGGCGCGGAGTTCGCGGCTTTCTACCCTGAGGCGAAGCCAGCGCGCGGCATCGGCAGCGCATTCTTGTTTGTCTACCCAGATTCATAAAAAAACAACGTTATGACATTTTATGAGTTATGTTCTATGTCCTGATTGACACATAATAAACATAAACACGTAAGGAATTGGGAATCATAAAAAAGAATCGTAAGTTAGAAAAGTTCAAAAAATAAGATTAATTAATACAAACTAAAACATGCGTAATTTTTTGCTGTTTTATTTCTACGAAGCTCAAGTCATTTGGAACCAAGAAAGGAGTAGCATTTCATTTTCATACTAATTAAGTAGCTACTACGAAAAAGATGTTTTCACCTCAGCACCTCAAACAGGCAGGTTTTGCTACTAAAACACAGTGAGCAAAATCCGATTTTGCTCACTGCGTGAGACAAAGTAGCTATTTAATTTTTTTTTTAAAAGTCAAAGACAATGATGGGTCTGCTTACTGAATTCGAAAGATTTGAACTTCAGTTTGATCTGTCACTTTCATTTCGATACGAAAAGAGCGAGAGATAAGATCAAATCGATTCGAATTTCGATTTCAAATTCTATCCTAGTAGACCTAAAAATAAACGAACGATTGAACGTTCGGATACTCATAATAAGTTCTTAACCTTAAAATTGTAATTCGTCTGTTAAGGTTTTAAATTAAATTATTGTAGGTACTTTTTTAATAATTGGATTATATTTTTATATAATCAAATTAATAGTAAAAATGTTGTTGAAAACAAAGTTTAAACATGTATCTATATAATTATTAATAATTTTAACAATCTTGAACATCGTGGTAAATACAGCGGATGCAGCATCGGAACGCAGCGGGTGTAGTATCGGAATGCATCTTTAAAAAAATAGCGGGATTCAAATTTTAATTATTTTCCTCTGTTTCTCTAGCTACAGAGTTCGATATCTATGAGTTTGGTACACGATCAGAGGCAATTTGGAAATTATTAGAATAGTAATAAGTACTTATTTAATATATTTTTGAATATGATATGAGTGAATTGAGTGAGTCCAGTGACGAAGTCAACAAATTGAACACCAGACGAATTAATGGAGTAATACATAATGCAGAGTAAGTTTCTTAATTGAAAAGTCTCGAGAAAAATATTTAAAAGCTTATGATATTTTTAAACAATGCAAACACTTTTTCGGAGACTGTACCTATTGTTATATATATAATATGAAGTATTTACTCAATGTTGAAAACCACAACAAAGACAAAAAGACGACGTTCATATACCTTTAATAATTTATTATGTTCTCGCTGCTGAGGTGAAAAGTTGTATGTGTCACACGAGACCAAAGTTTTTTTGCATCTCGTGTATTTGAATCACTCGCGCACTCAGGATTCTAACTTAGAATCACTCGCTAAACGCTCGTGATTCAATTATAGAATCCTTCGCTAACTCGTGATTCAAAATCAGCACTCGCAGTAAAAAACAACTTTGCTCTCTTGTTGCACAAATAACTATTTCACCTCAGCACCTCAAACAGGCAGGTTTTGCTACTAAAAAACAGTGAGCAAAATCCGATTTTGCTCACTGCGTGAGCCAAAGAAGCTTTTTAATTATTTTTTTTAAATGTCGAGGACAATGATGGGTCTACTCACTGAATTCGAACGATTTGAACTTCAGTTTGATCTGTCACTTTCATTTCGATACGAAAAGAGCGAGAGATAAGATCAAATCGATTCTAAGTTCGATTTCAAATTCTATACCTAGTAGGCTTGAAAAATAAATGAACGATTGAACGTTCGGATACTCATAATAAGTACTTAACATTAAAATTGTAATTCGTCTGTTAAGGTTTTAAATTTAATTATTGTACTTTTTAATAATTGGATTATATTGTTATACATATAATCAAAATAGTAAAAATGTTGTAGAAAAAATACCATGTACTTTTTTTAATAATTGGATTATATTTTTATATAATCAAATTAATAGTAAAAATGTTGTTGAAAACACAGTTTAAACATGTATCTATATAATTATTCATAATTTTAACAATCTTGAACATTGTGATAAATACAGCGGCTGCAGTATCGGAACGCATCTTTAAAAAATAGCGGGATTCAAATTTTTATTATTTTCTTCTTCTGTTTCGCTGGCTACAGAGTTCGATAACTAAGAGTTTGATACACGATCAAAGGCAATTTGAAAATTATAAGAATAAATAATCAGTAAAATATGATATGAGTGAGTCCAGTGAAGAAGTCAACAATTAAACACCAGACGAATTTAGGCAGTAGTACAAATGCAGAGTTAAGTTTCTTGCCTGAAAAGTCTCGCGAAAAATAGCAAAATAGATTAGCAAAGGGTGCAAACACTTTTTCGGAGAGTGTATTGTTATCTACAATATGGAGTAGGTATTTACTCAATGTTGAAAGCCACAATAAAGACAAAAAGACGACGTGCATATACCCTTACTAATTATTATGTTCTCGCTGCTGAGGTGAAAAGTTGTATGTGTCACACGTGACACAAAGTTTTTTGCATCTCGTGTACTTCAACATTCAACTATAGAATCATTCGCTTACTCGCGATTCAAAATCAACACTCGCAGTAAAAACCAACTTTCCTCTCTTGTTGCACAAATAACTATTTTAATTTATGACGTTTATGGGTCATTCACACTGTTAGAAACAAAAGTTGTCCCTCCTGTGGACATAAAATTAGCAACTCCGAGTCAGCAAACTTAAGATTTATTTAAACGGGCCGAACGTTGGCCAGGCGTCCCACACGCCGATGTAAACTTGCCTAAAAAATATTGGCTGTAGGTAGACCCTTAACTTTTGCCATGTCCTGTGCAACAAATGACCTGTGTATAACCCTTATCATTCTTACTAGGATGGACGGGAAGATGATTAGGATGAATTCAAATATATTTGAAAACATACCTACAAATACTTTCAAGTAGGTATGAATTCTATGAAATGCAGTTTAGCTTAATCTACACTAATCTACACTACCTAATATTATAAAGAGGAAAGATATGTATTTTTGTATTTTTGTATTTTTGTATGTAATGAATAAATTTAATAACTACTGGACCGATTTCAAAAATTCTTTTGCCGTTAGAAAGCTACATTATCACTTAGTAACATAGGCTATATTTATTACTAGAAAAAAATGAGAGATCCTCAGAAAATCTTACTAAAACCAACCCAAGGTGTAAAAAAATAGCCATAAAATGTCTTTCATCGCATGCGCTGCGGAAAGCATTGATGATAGAACAAAAAAATGTTCTACAATATTATAGAACGTATCAATATCTACAAAAAACTTCGCGAGACCATTAGTCCAACTATTGTAGTTATGTGACTATTACTACTTTTTTACATTTTAAAAGATGATAGAAATGCCTATTATAATCAGACCATGTTATCCACACCTTTGTATGAATTGTTATCCAAATAAATTATTTCGTATACAAGGCTGGTTCAATATCTATTGATTTCTTTTTGAATTATTGACATCGGACATTCGATTCAAAAGATAATACGAAATTAAAAATGTCAATATAAATTAATGTTTTTAATTTTTAAAATTTGGACCTCCTGCTTGGATTCTCGCTTGCATGCTTGCTTGCATGCTGCTTGCATGCTTGCTCGCATGCTTACTTGCATGATTGCTCTCATGCTTACTTGCATGATTGCTTGCGTGCTTGCTTGCTTGCATGCTTGCTTGCTTGCTTGCTTGCATGCTTGCTTGCACGCTGGCTAGAATCCGTTAGGATTGTCGCTTGCATGTTTTTTTACATGCTTGCTTGCATGCTAACTTGCATGCTAACTTGCATGCTTGCTTGCTTGCATGCATGCTTGCTTGCATGCTTGCTTGCAAGCTCGCTAGAATCCTGCTTGGATTCTCGCTTGCATGCTTTCTTGCATGCTTAAATGCTTCCTTGCATGCTTTCTTGCAAGCTTGCATGCTTTCTTGCAAGCTTGCATGCTGTTTGCATGCTTCTCTGTAACATTTATGGTTCTCGCGAGTGAAGCCGCGGGTAAAAAAGCTAGTAACTTAATAAGTAATAATTGCACGTGGTCTTCCAAGAAGGTTTTAGGTAACAGGTCATATTGGTACTTACAAATGCCAAAATGCATAAAATATTGAGATGTAACATTGTCAAAAAGTAGAAAATGTTTGTTCCACCAGGTCATTTTGTCTGAATATTTTAGCGGCAGAATACCCTATGCTTTGGTCAACGCGTTCTTTTAGTCAAAATAGTCTAAATAGCTTATCAACATATTTTTCGGGATTTGTATGATTAAAGGAAAAAAATCCATTCTAGGATCACCTTCGTTGTCCGTCTGTTTCTTTGTCATGACATTTTTTTCGGGAATGCATTGAGGTATCAAGTTGAAGTTAATAAGTTAATAAGGAATTCTCAGGATTTAGGCTCTTGCAAGTTAAAAAAAAACTTTTTGGTTTACGCTATCAAACGTGACTATCAAAACCTATAAAGGTACTTCCCGTTCATATAGAATTATGAAATTTGGCTAGTACTTACAAAGTTATTTTTTACTGGTACATATTTAAAATTTTTAAGAAATCTTCAGTGCGCTAGAAACTCCTACGTTTCTTTAATAATATTTCCGAAAATTTCCTTTTCTTTTAAAGTGTCATCCTCATTCTCATCATTCTTCTTGCTTACTCGTCTCGTACGATGGAACCGCGACCGCTTTATCAAGAGTGTATCGACTTTGAGGGGCGCTGTTCTAATTGGGAATGTGTAAAAAAATTACCAGTGGTTTTTATATTTTTTTTTGTATAGAAAAGTCAATTATAAGAAACTAATTTCAATATTTTGTCACTTAGTTCACTACTTTTTTCAAAATTAATTATTGAAACTATTTTGGTTGATGACGTCAGATTATAATTGAGGGCTCCCAACACTGCCAAATTTCTAAATCTATCTAAATGCGTACGATAAGGCAACCCCTTTAATTATTTTTTGCGTGGTGGTTCACTGTAACTAGTGTCACTTTACTGGCGCTGTCAAAGTGCTAGATGTCAGGCAGTGGGTCCAAATCAAACTCCGTAGTTATAATCCACGCGTAAATTTGTGAAGAATTCTAACCACACAGAATAAAGTACGACTTGGACCGGTCAAGCAATTTACACCAAAGTCAAATGAAGGTCATTGCTTATTTGTTATGTAATAAATTCATTATATAATATTAAAATTAAATAACTACAGAAAACGAGTTAAAAACCATTTATCTCGAAATGGTTTTCGATTTACTATACATTGCAAAAAAATAGACATCCCCAATTGGACATCGCGTTTTCGCTGTTCATTGCGCGGCCGAGACGCTCGCCGCACAGTGGTTACATGGCAGCACAGGCAATCAACTGTTAAAACGCTCGCTGCGTCGCCAGTCGTGCGAAGTCATGGCCGGCGTTACTTAGTCTCTTTTAACAACACCCGCGGGATGATATGGAACCGAATTGAAAAACGGGTACCTTAACGTGTGCATTAACTGGTCAAATGGAACATATTATTCTTTCCTTGACAAGAAATATGATCACTGTCAAGAGGGCACTACTATTTTGATTTGTGTGATCATTTCAGTATGTTCCGAACAATGTGGATTGGCGACCTGTTATTTTGACTTAGGTACCTACTTTTATTCATTTTAATTAAAATCAGAATCCAAATTCGGTGTACATATAGCAAGTGGCTTCAAATTCAGACCCAGAAATTAGTTCCAATAAATTCCGCAATATGGCGCATGATCATACTGGTCAGGCTTTACATTCAAAAACTGTGAATTTCTCTCTATTGTGTCCTATCATCCCCACAAGTTAATGCTGGTTAATATAATGCATTAACTAAGAAGATTGATTAACATATTGTGTGCGGAGGAAATAGATCACAATCAATAGTGATCTTTCTCCAGACAGATATCATGCCTTAATTTTCTTTTCACCTCTGCACTGTTCTTACTTACGATGCCTCATCGAAAAAATTTAAGGTCTATCAAATGATATCCAATGATAGGTTATAAATTACCCTCGGTTGCAATATAAGGAGCGCTAGCCCTCTCGGTTATTTTTTTCTTTTTACTATAGAAATACTTAACGGTTTAAAAGTCACACCTTAAACATCAAACTAGCTGTTGCCCGCGAGTCTATCAGCGAAGAATTTGTTTATCGATATTCTGCGGAAACTATATAATGTTCCGAGACAGATACTAAGTATATTATGTCTTTCCCAGGGTCTCAAACTATCTCCACACCAAATTTCATCTAAATCGGTTGAGCGGTTTCAACGTGAAGAGGTAACAAACAGACAAACAGTCAAACAGACACACTTTCGGTTTTTGTAATATTAGTATAGATTATGGATATTGTGTATCTGAATCTAATCTATTTATGTATCTATCTAATGCCTTTGATTGAGCAATACTTGTGTATTTAATTAAGTAGTTTGGGAATCTTGGAAACGGCTCTAACAATTTCGATACCATTGGCAATGTAGGGGTTTTTGGGGGTGGTTACCTATATCTATGGATCTGGGATCTGTTTATACCTGTGGGAAAACACATGATTTTGAGTTTTATCCTGAGCTGGTCTCAGTTGGCCAGATACTTTTCATAATATATACACACACACACATACATGATATGTAAGTACACATTTACCTGCTTCGGGAACGTGTAGCGTTACTGCCTAAATGCCTACTTTAATTATGTGTAACGCAATGTTAATGTTATAATTATACGGAAGCAAAAAATATACGTACCTACCTGTTGCACTAAAACGTTAAAAAGTTGGTTCAATGAATGAAAAACAGATGAACTAAACGTTTTCCGTTTGCGTGCGCACGGTTTGTACCTAATGCTTATTACTTTGTTTACTTACATATTATGTTATGTATCTTGGTGTTGAGTTTTTGTTACGGATCGCCATCGCCATGCAGCGTGTCGGAGGATGAAGTATCGCTTCTTGGTAACTGCAGAGTGAGTTATAAGCGAGCGGGACTTTTAATATCGTTCACTGCGCATACCTCTACTGTCTTGATACTAAAATAAATGTGTTAATTAACTCTTTTGAATAAAATTTACGCGGGCAAAAACGCTAGACAACATTGGATAGTGCAATTGACTCTTGCAAATTATGAACATGTAATGATAATGAAATCAATAAAGATGTGTCGGTTGATCTAGCTTTCCTGGAATGGACGATGATAGATATGTAACCTAAGCAAAAAAAAAAGGATAATTTTCATACAACTTTGCAACGAGAGTGATCCTTTAGTTTTAATTGTCAGCGTAGACTTCTCCCTCTCGCTCATTCCAAATTTTAATCTCGTTGTTACTTATATCAGCGACATGCAAAGATTACGATAATTTTGCAACCTAACTATATACAGATACACCTTTTTAGGGTTCCGTAGTCAACTAGGAACCCTTATAGTTTCGCCATGTCTGTCCGTCTGTCTGTCTGTCTGTCTGTCTGTCCGCGGCTAAGCTCAGAGACTGTTAGTACTAGAAAGCTGTAATTTGGCATGAATATATATATCAGTCACGCCGACAAAATGATTGAATAAAATAAAGTAAAATAAATTTTTTTAGGGTACCTGCCATAGACGTAAAGTGGGGGTGATTTTTTTTTTCTCGGCTAACCCTATAGTATGGGGTATCGTTGGATAGGTCTTTTAAAACCATTTCGGGGTTGCTAACATGATTTTTCTATTCAGTGATCTGTTTGCGAAATATTCAACTTTAAAGTGAAAATTTTCATTAAAATCGGCCGTCCCCCCCCCCCTCTAAAATCTAAACTGTTGGGTGGAAAAATTTGAAAAAATTCAGAATGGTAGTAAATATATCAAATTTACTAGGAAAATTATAGCGGCTAAGATTGCTTGGAAATTATTTGTAGTTTAAGAGTAAATAGTAGCCTAAGGTATAAAACATACCTAAACTTGGATGATTCCGTACACATATACGAAATCCTTAGAAAAATATTACTTGATTTTTTCGTAATGGCTACGGAACCCTACCTTGGGCGTGTCCGACACGCTCTTGGCCGGTTTTTTTTAATATTGTAAACGCAAAAGTTTGTTTGTATGTGTTTGTAATTTATTCCCACTATAATACCTAAAGATTTGTGTAAATTTTTATATCTCATACCCCAGTAGTTTAAAATGTAATATATTTGGCGACAGAGTATTTAGCACTTAGCACAGAGTATTTAGTATTTAGCACTTACAAAACTTCAATAGGAGTATTTAAGTACCTACCCGAATATTTAGCTATAATTAATTTCACCCTTCTCCATATCTATGTACCTAGGTCGTTTGAAAGAAATTAAATGATAATTTTTAAATTCCCATATAATTTAAGCTCTGGACAATGATTACGTAAGAAGGAATCATATTAAAAAAAAACTCCTGAAATCTAATTCAATCTGAAAATTTTAATCGTAAATGTTAGGATTAACAATAAAAGCATGCGCCAACTAAATGCCTGCAAATCATAGAGATTAAATAAATAAATAGATAAAGAATAATTATGTTTTGGTTTTAATTGACACTGCATATAAATAGCTACATTCTTCCTGTTGAATGATTCTCATTTGGCTAATTTTGTGTTTTCGAATGCACTCCAGTATAAATTACCATGTCATGCAACTTGCTGAATAAAATATTTAGGTAAACCGTAACACCAAAAAACAGAACAGTAAGTTTAATCAGTATGAGGGTGTGGTATATGTATAATTGGTCAATATGAACCAAATTTTCTTGCTTTGTAGTTGATAATAATTTTATTTAAATTGAAGTTACATAAAACAGACAACATTCTTATAGTTCTTTGTTTTTAAAATTACGAGTATTGCCACCATAATACGCCTGATTATCCTAAGTTGTAATTGGTTTTTAAGTTAAGTATCTGTATTTTTTTCTTAAATTACCTTCTTTTGATTTCGTTTACTTTAATTGAATTTAGCATTCTTTATTTAATCTATTTATTTCTTATGTTTGTATATTTGTTAGTTTAAATACTAGTACTGTCAAAACATCACTATCCTGCTGGGCGCCCTGGCGATGCTGTAAGTCCACAGAATAATTTTCTGTAAACAAATAAATAGTTAATTGAGCAATACTCGTACCTATTATAACTTCTCTTTAAAACAAATTCTTAAAATAAACTTATACAAAGTTTTTAATTTTTTTTATTACGATAACTTGCTATACGGATGCAATGACATGAAGGGTGACCAAGCAGTGAGTTAATTTACCTATGATTAAACTTTTTGTAATTTAATAGTTCTCAATTAAGTAATTAAACGCGTAGTTAACTTTTATTTTGCCTTGGTTATGTAAATGTTTACAAATACAAAGCCATCTCTGACCTACGTAGACATATTGATAAATCCACTTTACTTTACTTTAGTAACTTTTTATGTGAGAGAGAAAAGGAGTGAGATACTAATTATAATGTATCAGACACTGCTTTAGGGTCATTTAGCAAAATTATGCTTTGTCTGTGTCTTGCGAAGGAAAGCGACAAAATAAGTACTAAAGAGAAATAAGCCGTCGTGGTGGTAAAAGCCTATATATACACCCCACTGCAGGGTACAGGCCTCCTCTCAGAATGCTTTCATTCTGAGAGGAGGCCCTCTGGGTTTGGCCGTAGTTCCCACGCGGGCCCAGTGCGGATTGTGAACTTCACACACACTTACAGGTGCGAGCCGGGATTTGAACCCACGACCCTCTGCTTGAGAGGCAAAACCACTAGACTAGACTATCTCGCACAGGACTTCAAACCAAGAGTCTCTAATAAATGTACACGTGACATAGGCATTTGCCTTTATCCTATCGCATACCTCTTAAGATAATTACCAACTCATACCTAATTACTTGGAGAAACCTTTAAGTCAATCGTAAGTTAAATTTTTCGTCCCGATTACCATAAAGCCAAGTCATCGACTCCACGACTTGCTCCACTATTTGCTTAAGTTATCTTTTGTTGACATATCCGACGACTTATCGGTCGCCTTAGTCTGAAAATGCTTATCGACACCGCGCGGGTTCATACTGTGAAAGGGTAAGTTTTGAACTAAACTAAAAATCTTTGCGTAATTTTCAACTGTCCAATAAATAAAATGTCATATTTCAATATTGCATAATTTGTTTAAGCCGAAACTGGTGCAGAAACTGTTTTCGCATAATTGGATGTCGCCGAGTTCTATCACGCATAACCAATTTTAGCCAAATTGGTTTTACGCATATTTTCTGAATTCCGAATAGTTAACACAACTCTAACCTAAACCTATTATTACGCATAATGCAATTCTGCCCTGTCAATATTATGCTAAAACTAACCATTCCTGAAGCGATCGGACAATATAGATTTATCCCAAATAAAATTTCGGGAAGTCTAAGATTCGGCGTAAATAAATTATGCCAAGTAGATACAAATAAGTTAATTTAACAACGGGGGTTATTTTTAAATTCTTTCGCTAATAGAAAGAGACTGACTGATTGACAGTAATTTCTATCCCGCGGAAATTTTAACTTTTTCGGACTAAAAGTAGCCTATGTCAATCAGAAACAGTAAAGCTTTCTATGAATGAAAGATTTTTTAATACGTCTAAATGTAGAATTCACTTATTTCTATCCCCCGGGAATATTGGATTTTCCCGAAGAAAAGTAGGTAGCTAATGTCTGTCAAGAACTGTAGCTTTTTTTTAATACTTAATAATGGGAAGTTTCTGTTTTTGTCGATCTAAAGACTTACTTCTATCTTGCGGGAACTTTACACTTTCACGGGATAAAATAGGTAAGTCTGTTTCAAACAGGGGCAATGTAATTTCTTTAGAATTTACTTATTCGTATCTCGCGGGAACTTTGAACTTTCCCGGGATAAAATAAAAGAAGCCAATTTCAATCAGGAACAGTGTGAACTTTCTATAGAATTCACTTTTACCTGTGCCGCGGGAAATTTGCATTGTCCTGGAATTATTCTATGTGGTAATTCATGTAATAAACTACTTGTGTGCCAAATATCACCCAAACAACTAACGTTATTGTCTATGCGAACGAAGTCGCGGAAAAAACTCGTACAAAATATATACTTATAAAAATAATAAATGACATACCTACAGTTAAAAAGGGTGTAGAAATAAAAGGCTTAAGTTCTACAAGAGGAATCAAATGGTATAGACTTAACTAATTTTTTGTTAGTTTAACTCCTCATTGATGAGGCGCAAAATGCGTCCAAGACAACAATGCGTGACAAGGAATGGCTCAAATTGTATTTGCTTAATAGAAAAGGCACACTTGCGATTACAGCGATTAGAAAAACATGTATACAGCTTGATCGCGTGATACACCGGCGTTTATCCCGGACATAAAATTCCGTCCCTTTAGCTCACGTTTGCTGACCGACCAGATTAAGGGCCTACCGTGTTTTTGGTACATTTATTGCATTCATTTAATCTCGTGCTGTATCATTACAAGTAAAGCTATAGTCTTGAAATTGATGTGTAAGATATTTGAGGATTCACTCTAATGACAAGTGTTTATCGAAACACGATTACTTATAGTTCGCTCGATAGAAAAAAAAATCCGAAGTCGTCTCAAAAAAATAAAATAAATTCGTAGTACGACGCTAATACTGCACGGCAAGGTCATGACTTTTTGAATGTTAATAAAACAAGATGTTTTCTAGGGCGTAGTGATGCTACATTTTTAAAATATTTATTTGTTTTAGTAATAAGATGAAAATACCCAAAAACACGCGCTGTCCAACCATCTTCTTCATCTTGAGCCATCGTGCCTCCCCGATGCCCGAAATCGCCCACCCAAAATCGATTAGCGCGAAAAGCTCGGTAGGCCCTTAAGAGGGTGCGATGGCTGAGAGACTTTTGAGAAATAGGTATTTTAATGAAATGTCGCTGTCTCGCCCGAACCCCTCCGTGTCATTACAGCGAGAGCGGGACAACTGCAGCTCAGATCGTTATTAGGCGCGTAAAATTGATCAAAACAGCATTTCGTAATCCCCTGTTTTCTTCTCGAAAACTGGACCAATAAAATTATTTTTTTCAAAAATAATTAGAGGACAGATTTAGCTATGCCCCTATGTTTTCCTTTTTTTTGTTTATATCAGGGATTCTTTTCTGATGAGTGTCTGAAAATGACGTTGAAATTGGGCAATTTTTTCAGTTTTTGAAAGCTCTTATTTCTTATGTTAATTTAAATATGGTAAAAAACGAAACATAGGGGCATAGCTGTGGTAGATACAGATTACACAGTAAAAAAATTGGCTCTAAAGCCATTATCCAGGGAGGAAACAGGGGATTACGTTTGTATGGAGAAATAGTGCGCATCGTACCCTCTTAAGGGAAAACATAATGCTTAGTATGTAAGTATATATAAGTTACCAAGGCTACTCTTGATAGACTAAGTGCTTAGTTATTGGTCTTCGCAGTATGTAATGTACTATTTTGAAACTAAATAGTTTTAAGGCCTGATTAGCATAACCGTTAACCGACATGTTATTTTTTAACTCCGGCGTATCTACCTATTACGAAACGTGCACTAAGAGAAAAGTCTTAATCGCTACCATGATTAGCGGCTCGTGAAATGCGTTATCACACAAATAGAGACGTAGCTGATTATTAGTTAAATGAGTTATTTACCTCATAGAGTGTGCGAGTATTTACTGCGAGAGTAATACAATGTATGTGTTGACTTTTCTTAACAAAACGCACCGTTAGTTGGCTGTGGCGGTGCGGCGCGCGGGGAGGGCGGGACACCTGCGCGAGCGCCGACGAAAGTGATCGGCACAGCAGACCTCACCAAACTTAGATATGGCAACTCCATTAGGATTTCTTATAAATATGTGGCGCTCTAAAACTCAGAAGAGGCTTGAAATATTGTTACTATTGGTTGCGATGTAAACTGCGCTATAGCCTGACAGTTTTTTTCATATTGAGATAAGTGATACAGAAGTGGAGTAAAAAATCAATAGCAATTTAACGTTGCCGTTTTAGTTGATTAAAAGCTTTAGCTGGCACCAGCTTAAACAATACGATGACAATTCGATGCTTGTTCTGAATAGATGGTTTTAGTTTAGTTCTTTTGTGCAGTTCAAAAATAGAAGTCTTGATGTTTTTGAATATAGTCCTAGATGCACACATGCCTAGGACTCGCACTTAAGGAATCCCTAGACACAACAAGGTGCGATTTTTGCATTATATTTTGTGATGACGTGCCGAGTCTGCGCGCGGATGAGTCTGCGTCCGAATGTTGGTCAGCGCGACCGCACACGGCAGGTTACGTGCCCGATAAACACCGCCGATCGTAATGCCATTCAAGACTTAACAGCCTTTTTAGACACCGCCGTTCGACTAATAACTCAGCCGTCCGATATGAACACTTTTTCGTAAAGCACCTAACAGTTGGGCAACTGCAGAATCGCTAAGTGTGGGTGCTAAGATAGCAGTAGACTTATAGTCATGGGTTTTAGGATGTCATTTAGTTACTTGAAAATGGCGACGCGTAGTTGACCGTTGTTGTGTGGTCGAAGCCCAAATAAGGTTACAATACAATGCTATGCTGACAAGCAAAAGTAAGGAGTTATTGGAAAGTGATCCGTTAATTTATTGAAAACAAAAACTTTAAGTCTTCCAATAAAGTGAAGTGTTTATTAAAAGTTGTTATTCGGTAAAAATATACTTAAATCAACCGTATTTGTGCCTTTGAGGAAAGTTCATGCTGTATAAAATAAAGTATTTTTTTGTTCCTTTCAATACAAGCAAAAATTAATAAAAAGTAGCACTTATCGTTATTATTATTTTCTAGGCGAGAGAAAATGTAGGCTCTGCGCTGTGGGTACGGGCAGAGTTTGGTATGTATAGATAATGTCGTGACAATGGCTGGAATTCAAGCGGAGTCGTCGGTGGCGCACTGCGGATACTGGTCGGTCTTGACGCCGGGTCAAACATTCTAAATGTTCCATTTGTATGACGCAATGTGCCTCGAACTGGATTTGCACTCGTCTCACAGACACTCGACTTATGCATGTGTGCTGTGTGTAGCCATGATTTAATCGAAACCCTAGTCAAGCAATTTGTTATTCAATTTGGTAAGCAACTTTTTAATTTGAATCCTTTGTGCCGCGTCTTATTCTATTACTTATACCACATAAGGCAAAAGTTAATGGTCCTGCTACCGACCTGATACATTGCTGCATCGCTGCGCATCGTCTCACGTCTCGACCGCAGTATGCGACTCTCGTGAACACGGCATTGTAAAAGTTGTTTGTATCAGATGCGTTGCGTGGTGCCGCCACCACGCTGACAGCAGACAGCTTGGCGCGCCACTTTTTTAACTATAACTCTTTTTCCATACAAAAGTCGGACGTATAAGTGGCTACGGGCAGAGGCGGAAACCGCTAACTTTCCAGTTTAAGATGATGAAGAATGCATCAAATTGAATCAATGTGATATTTCATATTTTAGATAAATATCGCGCCTAGCAGTTTTCATTATGTAATTCCAAAAATCTTTTTTGTGCCTGAGTACCTACTTCTAACTACTGCTGCTGCTTTACCTACCTGTGTATGTTTGTTTGTTTGAAGACAATCCCCTCCCCCCTTTAAGAGATAAGTTCACCTTTGCATGTACATTATCTGTTTCTTTTGTGAACTGTTTTATGTATACAATAAAGAGTTTTAATTACATGCATACATACATACAAACTAAACTGTAAAAAATTGTTGTGGTTTTTTTAAGTAATAAGAGTCAATAAATTCTTCTACAAACAAAAGTATTTAAGATGTTAGTTATTGAATACAAAATCAATTGTTTCAGAGCAAAGCAAGAAAAAACATTAAATAAAAATTTGCTCAAGCAACCTTAAGATGGTTAATTTATTGAAAATCAGATAAATTATTTATCTAAACCATGTTTATAAAAATTACTGCGATGATTCACTCAATCTCATCTTGATTAGTTTGAAATACATTAAATTTACAATTATGAATGTATTACAATATTTTTGATGGTGAGTCATTTGACTCTTAGAGTAGATATTACGCAATGCCCATTACTAGTTTGTCTTAATAGCCACAGGCAATAATATACAATGACTCATAACTATAGAAACACACGTGGCATGACAAAAACCTCCTGTATGGTAATAAGGCAATATATTTTAATGAATATAAGAGTATCACAAAAAGTTCATGCGTAGAGTCGCTATAAATATTAAATATTCGCATAAGCGGGGTTCTGATAGTTAGTATTGGCTCTCTTCTGCCGCGCCACGATGCCGGCCTGTCGGTGGTACTGACGGTAGAGGTACTCCTTGGTCATGGCCTGCGCCGAGAACATGGCGCGGCTGCGCCGGAGCAGCTCGCCGCGCGGCCGCCACGCGCCGCCCCGCCGCACGCACGCGCAGTACCGCTTCTGGCACGCGCTGACTGACAGCCTTACAATCAGTATCAACAATACAAAACACACTGTTATTGTTAGCAACCAGAATCCAACTGTTTCTATCAGGGACAGAGGTTCCATTAAAGATATACCAGCATAATATTGTTTAACGAAAACATAGAACAGTATGATACTAGACGTAGTCCAGGCCAACTTCATGTAAGATCTAGGCCGAATACCTTGCATAAAATGTACATCTTCACAAAATCTTTCCAATCCATACCACAAGACAAATACGATAATTTCTGTCAAAACAACACAAAAACTGATATTAACTGAGTGAAGCTTTTGTATGAGTGTGCTTGTAAAACTTGCACGACTCGGCCAAGGAATGGTAATGTGATACAGAACAAACCGAAAACACAAACCAATGTAACTAAACCTGGATATTTCAATACTCTAGAATATTTAGCTGCTAACATTTCTAAGCGGTTGAAAGATATCAGTGAAGCTGACCTTAGGCCCAAACATGCGTGACAACTGTATACAACAATTATCCAAAAATAATTGTTGTCGTATTCCCGAATCATCCTTGGAACTTTTTCGCATAAATAGGTCATTTTGGCATTTGTTTTTTTTTTTTCAATATATGCTTCGGCGAATTGGAATTTTTGTACGCATATGGACAGGACATCATGGCCGTAGTGCAGACAGTGAGCAGCGGTTAGGTATTTTGTTTTATGAATAGAATAGAAGAGAATAAAAATTTATAGTCCTACTGTGTACAAAAGAAGTAAATACAAATTTTAGTTTCAACAGTTACCGGTTTCAGGCGTACAATATTATAATTATGTGTCATAGTTTATGAATGATAATAAAAACTTTAGCACAGCATGCTAAACAGTTCAAAGACATACAGTACATAAAGCTAAACAGTTCAAAGACATACCTACAATACATCACTATAAAGTAGACATTGTCCATATGAGGTAAATAGTTGACATGTAGACAAAAAGAAGATCGATGAAGACATCGATAGCAAATTAACAAAAATGCGTGAGTTGATCAGCAAACTACTTTTTAATGTAGCCCCGCAGTTTTAAGTGTCCCCGGTTCACGGTACCTAGTTCGTTTGAAATGCTCACAAATTATTGAGTAAAATAAACCAATGGAGCTGCTCGATTTGAGTTTTGGTATTGTAGGACGATAGGCGCGCTAGGGAGGTGTCTGCTAGATAATGAAATTGCATTGATAAGCGGTTGGCTGCAGTTTCACTTTATATGCTCCGATACAAGACTGGGACCTGTTCTACTTGTAATGTTTCCACAAGGCTTTCTTGTTTCACACTTGTCTACTGGAGTCATAATATTAAGTGCTCACGTCTGATCCCTCACATAAAAGCTTTTTCTAAAACACCCAGTTAAAAGTCGACCATTTGTCATACATCGTCTATATTTATTTCTGCCTACTTATACATATATTAGTTCCATATTACACTTTAGTATTTTATTATTACCTCTGTCGACTGTAGTGGAATTAGTACCTAAGTACCTAGGTAACTAATTTGTTTGCAGCCATACTCCAAAAAAAGCTACAAAAAAATGTTAAATTAACAGGAGCGTTATTAACGTTTATTAATAATAAAAGGGTTATTTTAGAATCAGTTTTAACCCCCCACGAAAAACAAAGGGGTATTTTAAGTTTAACGTGTGTTTCAGTGCGGGTACGTACACGCGTCTGTCTTTAGCATCGTAGTTCTTCAATTAAAGACCCAAGTCAGGCCTTATACTATGTACGAAATTCGATTTTCGAACTTCGTATAGTGCCATTTTGTTCACTCTAAATGTATGAAATAGAAGAGTGAAAAGGACGGCAAGATACGAACTTCAAATTTCGAATTTCGTACTAATCTTCAGATAAATTTCACCAAAACCATTCCATCTGTTTTTGAGATACCATACTTTGATTTTGATTATCATTCAAAGTTGGAGGTTGGTTCTGCCCGCGACTTTATTCGCATATAATTAATAATTCAGTGAAGATCTTTGCCAGCTCATTTACCACACCACATACACGAGTTAGGAAGGAGTTAGGAAGAATAGGATAGGATACTTTGTTACATAATTTTTTTACATTTTCAATAGAAACCTTATTTTCCTAACTTTCTTCGAACATTTTACGCTGATTATCTGTACTTACCTGTTGAAATTGCAAAACTTAGTCAGTTGCACGATGATTGAAACGTTTTTGTTAAACTTGTAAATTATTTTGGTTTATTTGAGATGTCACGAATGCAACATGAAGTTCAACCAAAATTTTACATGAAGCTAATTTAAACGAGCTCTTGAGGTAAATATTCTAGTGCTTGACATGCTAGTGGCCAATAGATGACACCCTGCTGACATCTTAATTAAATGCTAATTACATAAAACTAAAGATGGCATTACTGCTGCGTCAGCGACCAGCACTCTGACATCTACCTTGACGTCTTTATTATTTTAAGATATCTAGAACTATTTCTATCGCTGGTTGAAAATTCAACAAAAATATTGCTTATTTAATAATTTAGGTGACCATTAGGCTCATAACAAGATACATATGTACAAATATGCATCTTATATTTGCACAAGCATTTTTATCTGTGGTTATATCTTATCGATATTTCTGCAATGTACTAAAGAAGATAAACTCGAAAAACATACTATTTCGCGAACCCCACCTTTGTTTGGTGACCTATATTTCGTTTTAGAGTTCAATTATTTTTAACTAGTTAGGATAAGTGATAGTAACTGTTGTACGTGCTGGTAGGTACTTGCAAGAAACGTTATCAGCCAGTTAAAGTGTATGAACTAGAACTTCAGTTGAGCTCAATGTCTACTAAAAATAAATTGTGAATTAATTTTGTGGGATTTTCTTAAGATCCTTGAGATTTTTAGGATCCTCGTTTACTTAATTATTTTCTGGATGACACTACGCATATCATGTTGTAAAATGATAAAAAATTCTATACCTGCCTTGTGGTTAAAAACGTATTTAGTCATGTATTCTTACTCGTATGAATCAATGATTTCTCTGGCAATTTGTGTTTACATCAGAAATCTTACAAGCTAGGTAACCGCCTTAGCCTAGTTGGTAGTGACCCTGCCTACGAAGCAAGAGGTCCTGGGTTCAAATCCCGGTAAGGGCATTTATTTGTGTGATGAGCACGAATATTTGTTCCTGAGTTATGGATGTTTTCTATGTATTTAAGTATTTATTTGTCTATATAAGTATGCTTATCGTCGTCTAGTACCCATAGTACAAGCTTTGCTAAGTTAGGGACTAGGTCGATTTGTGTAAGATTGTCCCCTAATATTTATTTATTTATTTTATTTATTTATATAAGTATGTTTATCGTCGTCTACTTAGTACCCATAGTACAAGCTTTGCTTAGTTTGGGACTAGGTCGATTTGTGTAAGATTGTCCCCGAATATTTTTTTTTTTAGGTAGATAAGTTTTTACAACTAAAGCCCGACAGTAGAAAAATCACGCAATAAAAGTAACAGGACAAGGAGAGGGGGAGGGGGTTACACTTTTGACGACTTTCAAAGCACATAAATAGTATTCATGGTAGGTAGTTATTTAATAAATAAAATTGCTTAGAACGTAATAGCTTTTATGTCGAGCTAAACTCGATCATAGACGAGACGTGAGTTATCCGTATTTTTTTACTATGAATGAGTCTGACGGTAATTTTATGTTTAAAACGTTTTGATATTTTAAATCCTTCACAAGCACACATTTGCTTGAAAATTATCCTTACTTGTTACTTGGATCCAATGTGAGGTTCGCCATGATTATTTTGTTCTTAAAATTGTAGAATAAGGTACCAATCGATTATTATATCACCCAGAACATTAACGAATCGATGGGTACTATATTCTTTAAAATTAGGCGATTTAACAACAAACACAGTTTTGGATTTACAATAGCTACACAACACACAACTTTCAAGTCATGTGGAGTCACTACATTCGAGCAATAAAATCGTAGACTGTAGGTATCGGGCGTACTCACAATTGATACACGTATATTATTTCAATTTTTGAATGCAATTCGCTATCAGTGTTATCAACCACGCGAGTGTGACGATGCTTCATTAGATTACAACCAGATACAATTTGAGATTATGTATTCCTTATGTACACTTGTAGGTACAAAATTAAATCATGCAACAAAATCTTTACCGAGTTCAAGAAGCTGTTTTTAAAGTCTTCGTCAAAGTCTTCTAAAACTTTTAAGAAACGCGTTCCACCTGATGCGACAGTTTCATTAACTTGCTATGAATAATTATTACTTGATTAAAAATAACTTAATTATTAAAGTTAAAGCACACACAACTGTAACGTCACCAATTCATTTGAAAACTAGTAAGCGTCAGTAATATCCCAGGTTATAGTAGTTAGGTAGTTACTCAGTGTGCCCAACTGCAGGACATGTAAAAGTCACTGTTAATTGTGTAACGAAACGAAACTATTCACGATATCGCATACATACCTAATCGCTTGTTTTATCGCTGCTCAACAAGACAAACATATCGATTTGATTTTATTGTCATCCATGAGAGACGATGATGCTATGAAAAAAGATTTAGAATAATCTGGGCTTTTGTTGCTTTTTAGGGTTCAGTACTTCAAAAGGAAACCTTATAGGTTCACTCGACTGTCCGTCTGTCACATTTTGCTCCGAATGGAGAGTCGAGGTCTTAAATATATTCACGCAGCCATCGCGTCAAAATACGAGAAACATCAATCTTATGGTTCCTAGCGTGAAGGTTTAAACTAGCATAATTTCATCAGCACTGCACCAGAAAAGTTTTGCAATTATTTAGAAATTAGATAAAATTTACCCTTTTCAACGCTTATTTCCTAAAAATAACGCCTAAAATTAAAAAAAAAATACGGTTAATAGTTATTCTGTAATAGATTACATAAATAGATATACCTAAGTAAGTATTCTATGGTTATACCTACATACGAAACCTTGGTTGCTCGAGTCCAACTCACAGTTGGTCGGGTTTTTTCACGAATTTCGTCGTGAAGTTGCATTGCGTTATCACAAGTACAAACAAGCCAGTTTGGAAGTGCCTTATTGATTTTGGCTGATACGCGCCAGAAAGGACTACGAACCCAGTAAACAATGGTGCAAGCGTTCTTTCACTTTGGCTATAGGTATTATCGTAGAAGATCTTTTCACTTTTTTCTTCACAGCCAACAACCTCGAGTTCCAACCACCAATTCGTTTACCACCCTTCAAGAATATTTCATTTGGGCTTGGGGCAAGTCGGTTCTAACAGACGTAGACTTTTTTAATTTTTCTATTTCTAACTATCTTAGAAAGCTCATTTTGCATTTGACGTGATAGAAAAATTTAAAACTGGTATACACAATTACACATCGACATACCTAACCACTTTCTAGAATAATCTAATCTAGTATGGATTTGTGCTACTCGATAGACATCATAATGTAAAAATTTAAACTGAATTTACGAAAGTAGTAAGTAATATACCTAAAAATAGTGCTCCCAGACGTAGGTATCTGACAAGCAGTACCTAATGTTCATGTAACTGATTAGATAGTTCGGATGCCTATTATCGTAAACGGTAAACGCTTACTAATTTACAAAACGATGTCATTACGAATTAACCATAACGTCATAATAATCACCAGCTGTGTTAATGGTTTTTAGAAATATTTCAATAATAATGTAATACTCTGCATAAATAACAATAATATACACAATGAAATGATAGACTTCCTGGCCGAGCGGGACTATTGAGATCGTGATGTGTCTCAACAAACTTAATTTAAACCTTATGTTAGAAATTAAAGAGTCTCGTTTGCATTGTTAGTTTACGCTACTAGCTTTTCACTATCGATAATTCTATCTCTGTCTGGTGTTGGAGGCGTGATTCGCCATTTCGAGTGGAATGGCGGAGCGTAACTGTGAAATCTATACCTGTCCTATTCTAGCTTGTAGGCAACCTTTGACCTAAAGAATCGATTTAAGCGAATGCGGCCGGCGCCGTTTGTGAGTCGATTAATTAGCCAAAGTAGCGAGACTGAATAGCTAATCGCGATACTGCCGTTCAGATTGCGTTATGTCCGATGATTTCCACGATTTCCCCGATTTATGGCACTATTCGTTTAGACGCTCGTTTGTTTAACCGTCGCGGTCATTTCCTGCGCTACACGTTCCTTACGCAGAAGGCAGACAAAGATTTCTCAAGTGGCCAACAAGCAACGAGTAGACGTACCCAATGGATAATAAAATAAAATCTAGTTTTTTTGCTTATTAACTAACTACATACTTTGTTTCAAGCGACAATAAATTGTTATAAACATTTTTCAATATTGTCCGAAAGTTGCTACGGAATCCCTCGGCTTATTGCGTAACTCGTCATAGTGCTACGCCGCGTCGTAGCGGCGTTACGGCAAATTAAGAATAATCAAATTAGCAATGCGCTTTTAAGTATTGACATTATCAATATTATGAAAAAGATCTTTTTTTTAGGGCTCCGTACCCAAAAGGGTAAAAACGGGAACCTATTACTGAGACTTCGATGTCCGTCCGTCTGTCTGTCTGTCTGTCAGTCTTTCCGTCTGTCACCAGGCTGTATCTCATGAACCGTGATAGATAGACATTTGAAATTTTCACAGATGATGCATTTCGATTGCCGCTATAACAGCAAATGCTAAAAACAGAATAATTTAAATACCGTCGAGTTGTATATCTTCGCCTGGATTTTGATACCTTTCCCAAAAAATCTTTCAAATTTGAAAGCATTTTAGTCTGTTGTGGCAAAAAAACGTTTTTAAGTACTCCTGGCTATCAGTACACACCATTAAAGCGTTGAATTACTTTGGTTAACTTAGTAATAAATGGTCCCAAAGGCAATAGGCGAAGTATGGGTATTTTCCCCTATCTTCGCCTATGGCAAGTTTTACCGCCAGTAACAAACTTTCTGTGACTTAAACATGTTAAGTCTTATCTCCTTGGAATGTGCTAATAAAATATGAACCTTAACTTCACCACACTAGAAATGATTTTAAAAAAAATGTGTAGTAGGCGAAGATGGGCTGCAGTCTGAAGTTGTTTCCATACATTTTCTATAATGATGCTAGGGTTGCCTAAAATTAACCAACATGTCAAAAAAGGGGAGTAGTTTATAAGTAAAAAAATATACTAACAAGATTGTTTTTTATTTGAACAAAACGCTACGCCACTGACTCTACCACGTTTCATACTATGTACTGGGATCAAATAAATGTACCTAAACATGTCATATCTCTAAGGCATAGCTTAATCTACTTATTAACTTTCCTCCAAATCGTTAAAGCCATTTTCGACAAACCAAACACAAGAAAATATTTAAATTTGGAATGTCTTCCGCCAATTAATGTGGTACAACAAATTTGACAACCCTAGAGGTAGGCGAAGTTTGGCAACAAGGTGGACGCCAAATACCCTCACCAATGTCTTATCCAATTGTGACTTCTAAATGTAAGCTAGCCATTAAATAATAGTTCCATATGAAAAATAAATAGTTATAGGGTATAATCATGTAAAAAGTTTAACATTACCTGGGTTGTATCATTGCTTAAAACTGAAGTTAAAACACTGGCTTAAAAAAACCTGTGTTCGGTGTCGCGAAAAAACCTCACTGAACGTCAACTGTATGAAGTTAGCCGCAGATCGTACAAATAATGTTGACAGCCATAAAAAATACTTTGTATTTAGCAGCTTTATGTAAGTCAAGCACTAGAAACATTTCGTCAGTGTCAACTTATGTCAAACTAGGCGAACATAGGTAGCTTAGGCGAAGATACGCAACTCGACGGTATTTAAGGGGGCTCCCATACAACAAGCGTGATTTATTGCTCGATTTTGCTCAATATTGATAACGGCAATAGGTAGACGCTTGAAATATTCACAGAATATTTAGTTATACTATACACCGTGAAATTTTAGTGGTTGTTTTCCCGAAACGAGGTGATTTAGTATCGATAGTACAATCGATTTATAATTACTATTTTGACTAAAAATCCAATTGTGAAAAACGAAAGTCGAAAATGACCGCAAACCAATAGTAACGCTTCCTTGGTACCTAACCTATCGTACGATCGTACGCTACTTGTACCAACGAAGCGTTACTATTGGTTTGAGATCATTTTCGACTTTCGTTTTTCACAATTTGATTTTTGACTCTAGTCAAAATAGTAATTATAAATCGATTGTACAATCGAAACTAAATCACCCCGTTTCGGGAAAACAACCACTAAAATTTCACGGTGTATATTCACTTTAAAATTTCTTTATAGATAATGTTACGGAACCCTTCGTGCGCGAGTCCTACTTGCATTTGGCCGGTTATTTAATAACTTTGTGATATGCTTGAGTGATTCCCATCTTCCAACCTAGGTAGGTTGGATATTGGGAACTCACAGTGCCATTTTCCAACCTGCCTCGGATTGGATAATGGGAATATAATTGATTATTACTTTTTCTTCCCATCTTCCAACCTGTACTGAATAGGGTACAGTTACAGGTAATTCTATATAGTCAAGTCGTTGGTAGGTATATTTGTCTGTATCTAGATTTGTCCGGCGCGAGTGTACCGCAGACTCTATTTCTTAAAATATGTATTACCTCCTAGCTCAATCAAAAACCTAAGTACCCAATCGTCACGCAAATTTGCTCTTGTTTCAAGAGCGATGTCATACCTCTTCACATTTACCTGCATTATAATAAGTAGCTGGCCATATTTAATTCATTTAAATGATAAGATAATAGTAGTCAAGATCATTAAAATTTTAATTTATCAGTTATTGCCTTGAACAATTTGGAAATTTTTTCTCCTACTGATGGACATAGTGATGATGAATATTATCTATATCTAATTAAAAAAACATGTAATGGAACATTTTAAAGGAATAGAAAGAATAAATGTAAGCATTTTTGTTTTTTTTGTCAGTGACTGTACTTTAATACAGGCTGGAAGATGGGAAGAAAAATTAATTACCCATTATTTTCCCATTATCCAACCCGAGACAGGTTGGAAGATGGCACTGTGAGTTCCCAATATCCAACCTGGGTCGGATAGCTAGGTTGGAAGATGGGAATCACTCATATGCTTCACGACATCATACCAACATAAAAACAAAAGTTTCGTTAAAAAATTCAATGAACAATGTTACATTCATAACCATTCTTGCAACGCAACTAAAGAGTCAGATTTAAATTCTCCAATTTTTAACTTAGGGCCACTTGCACAGTTCATGGTTAAAAAATAAAAATTGTTAACCCTGGGTTAAGAATTACATTTCCATACCTTTTGTCACTTCTTAACCCTGGGTTAGCAGTTAACTCGGAGTTAAATAGCTAACCCAGGTCCGCGCAAGCCCGCCTTAACAGCTTAACTAGATTTAGGTCTTGCATTAGGTCAACCTTTTTTCTGCTCTACTTACCTAAATCGTGAAAGTTTACCGTCATTTTAAACGATTTTTGATACGAGCCTTCTCT
The DNA here is from genome assembly GCA_947859365.1 of Archips crataeganus. Classification (NCBI taxonomy): domain Eukaryota; kingdom Metazoa; phylum Arthropoda; class Insecta; order Lepidoptera; family Tortricidae; genus Archips; species Archips crataeganus. The sequence goes on along the minus strand of OX402045.1, from coordinate 16,109,725 downwards.
AAGGTTGTATTCGATCGACGTATGGACAACCGGTAGCTTTTAACGAGATTCACTTCAGCAGGCTTCGATTTTGTAAATAATTAGTTTTATTCTTCAAGCGGCGTTATTTTGGATACTTAATGAGACGAGGAGACATTTTTTTTATTTTCTTGAGTATCAACAATAATGTATTGAAGAGTAATACTAATTTTAGAAATAAACTACATCATAAATCATAACCAAACAAATTACTGAATCAAGTTCCGAAAATTTACTTTTATTTTTATTTTTTATTTTAATAATACTGTAGCTAGACTTCGAAATCTACGTGGAGGAGCGCTTTTTCCCCGTTAGCGTGGTTACGATGAATTGTGGTGTACATAACTCTTTCTTACAATATAAAAAAATATAAATGTTAGAAATATTGGAATTAATAACAAAACACTCCTAATCGCAGTTAATTACCAAAAACCGCTTGTCTGTAAAGTCGGTTTACGGACGAGAGTTTAACGTCACAACGTCATAACAAAACATTCAAACCCCCCCCCCCCCGCACCCCGCACCCCCCCCCGCATTGAAAATTACCCGAGCGCTAGTACCTACTAAGATTGTATTATGTAATATTGCAACTGGCCTTCACTGCTCTGTAGGTACATGTAACGTTACGTAACGTTACATGTACCTACCGTTGTTGATCGGTCAATTCAAAATTTAAAAATTACTGCCGGAGCGCTAAACTCCATACAAATTCCATTGCTGTCTACATAACAACTTATTAGAAACTTCAAAACACTAACATAAAACGGAAACACAAGACTTTATACCTACACCAAAATATAATAATATATATATATATATATTATGTCTGACAACCCCTTTTGTCTGTGCTTTAGCTTATAGCTTTAGTTTTAGGTGTTTTCGCTCAAAAAATATGCCTCCTCAAATGGCATTGATAAAAAGACTTCGGATTATTTTGATAATGCTGAAAACTTAATTTCAATTGCATTTTAATTTCTGTTTCCTTTTTCAATTTTTCAGAAAGCGAGTTTTGCCTGGGACAGCAGTTGGTTTCGTATTATTAAACCAATACTCATCATTCCACGCCTAGGCAATAATGTTCCTACTAATATTGGAGTTGCATAAAACAAACCAGATTTTAGCCCTTTGTTTTTCCAATTTACAGTCAAATGGATATGAAATTTACATTATCTTGCAGATACTTTATATTGCATTTACTAGCTGATGCCCGCGGCATCGCCCCCGCTGAAGTAGATTAAAAAGTGTATTCCCGCGCGAATGAGATATTTTCCTGTGGTAAAAAGTAGCATAATGTCATTCTCCAGTCCTTCAACTGCGTCCGTACAAAAAATTACGGCAACCCATCCCTCAATTTGATGTGAAAGAAGGACAAACAAACAAAGAAACAAAACAACAAATACGCTTTCACATTTATGATATTTGTATAGATATGGATTAATTTTTCGACATCAATTAAACAAATTACCTTCGCTTTGTCTACATACCTAGACATAGTAAGGAATTTTCTTTCCAGTAAACAAATGATTACAAACTCAACCTATATATTCTTAAAGGTGCCAGCGCAGGCGCTGCGGCTACACTCAGCACTGACAGCACAAAGGCACAGTAACGTATTTCTGTAATGTTTATAAATAGTTTGTTATGTATTTCTGGATAACCTAACAAGAAGAAAATATTACCCATTGTCGATTCGACGAACATTGACTATTATCTTTCCGATGACAAATGAGCTCAAAACTCTGCGCACCTAACATTGAGCAACTCCGACATCAACTATAAACGGCATTTACATCAACAAGATGTACACTGCGTGTTGAAGGCCATATAAAACCATTAAGCGACGGCTGCCCCGCACTGTATACAACCATATTTTTACTCTCAATCAAAGCGCGTGTTGTCGTTGTAAAGGGATAAGCCGATTTAGATCGGAACAGATAGAAGGCGTCTGATGCTAATTCTAAATTTAAATTTGTGTTCATTTAGGTACCTACAGCAGCACACAATAAGAATTCCGTATGAATGAAATCTCTTCGTTGACAATATGCATTGTCATACTTGACAGGTGACGTATGATTGGTTTATCAAATTCCGGCTAACCGTTTATTTTTTAGCACACCAGGAGCAAAAAAAAATTGATCCTCTCGATATTGCTGTTGTGTTTTAGTTGGGAAAGCATTGATCACGTGCTTCGACTCTACAGCGTATTATAAACGGAGTGCTCACATTTCTTAAAAACTGATGATAATGTGTTGCATTAGTACTTTATTTATTTTCAAGTGCAACAAAGCTTTATTCACTTATAAAAACTTCACAATTTGACTTAATAGATATACTAACTATGAATTTTCAACTTAGTGCAAAACTGTGTTAATTTGTAATCGGCGTAATGGAAGATATTTAAGAAATGTTGACCGGTTGGATTTTATATTCAATTTAAAAAGTTGGTACCTATATTAAAGTCAACCATTTATAATGAATGAAACTATGCTCGCTGTAGGTATAATTGCGAAATGAAAAGGTTCGTCACTTTTCGATCTTATCTCGTTGACATAGAGTCGAAAAGTGACGAACCTCTTCATTCCGCGATTGTACATTGCTGGAAAAACTTTTTTAGAAAAAAAACACCTATCTTAACTTATATTAATTCAATGTATCAAGAAATGACCGCATACCACACCGGTAACTTATAACAACACATAAAACAGTCAAAAGAATCTTAACCTCGATAGAGCCCTTTGGACCTAGAAAGCATCGTTAAGGTATGATTTAGCGCAATGGCCACGGGATAAGGAGTATTCCCTACTGGATCACGGAAACAAGGGCAAAAGTGCAAGCTAGTCCACACTAGGTACTCTTAACTTAAATACCTAACACGAAAGCTTTGTGTTTGTTTGTTGTAGGAGCAATCTCTACACCTACAGAACCGATATTTTTTTTCCATCACACTTGCTCGTCAATGGTGTTATTCCATGCCTGTATACTAAATGACAATGGTCTAAATTGTTCTTAAGGGAGTTATGGATTTACGTAAAGTTTTTCCTCCCAAGGGAGTACTAACTTTAGTTTTCAAAATTGCAAACAAGTTAGGTAAGTATATCATTTCAGACTAAGGAGGTTTCAAGTCAGCCAAAGTTTTATTTATATCTTTAAACTAAGCTATAACCCAATTTTACAACACAAAACTTATGTATGCTTCAAGAAACTTCGTTATTTTTATATTTTAAATTTATATTAAATCGTTTTTCAATAATTTTAGTAAGTATTTTTTTAACATGTTCGAATTCTAAACTGAACACAGTTTACATTATCTATGGTAGACGACTCAAAAAAAGTGACAATCTGTATTTTTCATTCGCTAATTCAAAGTTAGAGATCGGGATGTACGAATGTAAAATCTAAATATCTCTCCACCGCTAAGTTCGGAGATATGTATGAAATTTTAAATGGGGGTTCTTTATATAACTTAAATGAGGACCATGTAATTTTTGGGAATTCCATTGATACAACTGTCCTAGCTAGGGCTCAAGCTTGTCTGAACTACGGCGGCATCTCAGGCTCGCCGCTACTGTCCTAATCAATATTAAAGGGCCCAGTAAAAGACCACACACGTTTTTTGCGCACGCGGTGTAATAAGTGAAATTATCTGAGCACATCGATTGTGGTCAGACCGCATAGAAAGTGGCGCGGCCGCCCCGCCGCGGGCCGCAGCGCCCGCGGCTCTGCGCGTGCGACCCTAACACGCACTTGCGCGAGGATCCAGTTTGATTATATTCACTAGCGTTTACCTGCGTTACTAGCATAATGTTGCATTATCTTTGCCCGCTGCTGCGCTCTTGTGAACCACCTTTAGGTCAGGCAGTTGATTTGAAATTCCCTGATTTAAACGGAGAATCCCCAAAAATATATTTCGTGGTCCTCATTAACGTTGTAATGTTACGAACACCCGTGTAATAATTATAAAAAGCCAAAAAGAAAATCGTCTCGTATCAAGCATTTTAACGGACCAATGAACACGGTGCTGCACATCGACAGATTTGTACGAGTAGTTTAATTCAAACTCTTTCAGGTTATTGATATTTACCTCTGTTAGAAAAGTAACAGGCGTGTTTTTTATTGATTTCTTTTATGAGTGGTACAAAAGAATATGCATGTACCCATTTTTAGTATGTAAGCAAATGTTTTTATTTCATTAGTCCAACTTGCCAGCTGTTATCCAGCATTTGAAACGATTATCGAGATAATCCGTCTCTGTGACATCAAGTCGGTCTTAATGCCGCCGTGGTCTAACAATACTTGTATAGAAACTTCGTATCTCCGCGCCAGTGGCCAACTTCGGACAGGTGTTTCACCTCGCGACGCCCTCAGGGCACCCGACGTGATGATGGCGGTGTTGGCCACCCGCCGCCGCGTTTTAATATCGAACAATTTGATTCCAGTATGCTTAGTATAAGTCTTTTATACTTCAACAAATACTTCTCGATCGCGTTTATGTAAAAAAATCAATTACTAGGAAAACATGGACAGCGTCTCCGCGCGCGCGCTTCCATGTTTCCATAGAATTGAAATTTTTACGTAAACGCGATCGAGAAGTATTGAAGTGAGGGAAAACTTATACTAAGCGTTCTGACCCACAGTAGAACGTTCTCACAGTAAGTTTCATATTTACTTTCCTTATCAAGCAACGGGATTTCACTACGACATTTTCTATGTAATGGTTTTACAGAGGGTTCACTTGGTTTGATAGTATTTTACAATTCAGTCTCACTGAATAACTTGCTACTAACTCTACGCAAATTATAATTGATAATTTGTTGCTTTTTCACCGTCATCATCTGAGAATAGGTGTTCCTTTTGTTGAATAAAGCATCCCTCAAAGAACGCCAGAATAAATGGTCACTGGGCGTCTACGTCCATCTTCCACGAGCTTCTCTATAAGAGCTGTGTTCTTAGTAACTTAAGCGAATAATTCGTTAAATAAGTGCTAATAAAACTGGAAAAGCTACTTCTCTGCTTATACTCATGAATGGAAACATCTCCGCGGATGACTCATCAATGATAGAAATTTATTCAACACAGGAACTGGATGTTTTACCATCGGCCGGCCGTTATTTATATTATTATGTTTGTGGCAAAATTTCATTTTGCTACCTTACCATAGGTAATTGCGTTGCTTATTGATATCAGAAACAGTTAAATTTATTCATTAAAGCTAATATGTATACTAAACTACTAATATGTATATAGGTACTTAATTATATCAACACATCAAGGTGATTTCTTCCATGTGTGAAAAAGTAGAAAGCTCCCTTTTGTTCTAGCTTTGATACAGTACTTCGTATCCATTCAAATATGTCGTTATTTTTACAGAATATATGCACGCAAAACAGTAGTTATTAACTCAACGTTACGAGTCAGAATGCTCTTTAAAACATGTCACGTCTTCATAGTAAATCTTTCGCTTTTTAAATCGCCTTTGAACCGTCTACATTGGCTGAACAAAGTAAACCAGTCCGTTTATCGACATAACTGCTTTATCTCCCGATCAATCTCGCCACCTGTTCAGCCCAGTCGTAAATCTTCATTATTGTCCGTTTTTACCATTTTACTGTTACACAGTCCACTCATATCGCGGGTCGGGCGCGGAACGCCGACCCAACCGTTGATGGCGATTTCGGATGTTCAACACGCATTTGTCTCTTACAGATACCAATAATAATAAATTGAAAATGATTATTACGGTAATTGTTTTAGAATATTGACATGTAATCTTAAATAGAATGTAAGTCATCTTAAATATTGTTGCAACTAAATTTGATCAATAATTAATAGTAGGTAGGTAGGTAACATTCCGCGGGCAGGACTTGCCGTGCAGATTACTGCCACATTGCTTTAAATGAGCGATTTACTAAGAGTTTGATCTCCAGTTTTCTCGTCTAAGTGATTAGTTCTCAAGCTATCTACTGCACAAAACATCAAGTTACTATCCATCAAACTGGCTATATGGTAAGACAGAGTCGGTACGTCATTAAATGTGACCGAAAAGGATTTCTTGGGCCTTAATAAGGTATGGTTTGACCAACAGGGGTAAAAGTACCACGGGTGACGTTTGCGCTACTGATGCCGACATTATTACTGTGTTGCTGCCGTTCGGTTTTTATATATATTGTACATATACATATATAAACTCGGTATCGTGTCGAAAACCGTCAAACTATATTTAATTAATTGATCATTAAAAGATAAATACGATATAATGATCCACGCGTTTCAACAATATTTCGTTGTAACATTCTTATAAATCTTGTAAGTATTTATATTCATTAAGTAGGTATAAAAAGTAACTAATCGTTTGACGTATATACATTCTGTCACTATACTTGGCGACACAGCAGAAGCTTTAATTCCAATCTCACCCTACTTCTCTGAGTTTTCAGAATCAATGTGGTTTAATTTTTTGCATTTGTCTATGAGCTTTTCACTGAAGGAAAGTATCTATGTAGAGTAAGTTTGGGTGTAGTACACCACCAATGCTAGTTATAATGATTTACGAAGTTCCCTGACCACAATGGACCCGTATGTAAAATAAAAAATCCTCAGCCCTCTCACCTAAGAGGAGGCTTACGAACAATTAGTTTAGTTCTTCGAGAATGTTTTTGTTTTAGCTGTTTGCTGGTCTGCTTCGAAGCACGCCAAATATTTTGACGAGACGTGGCTAAAGCTGTCATATGTTGCCCTACTACCTATACAGTTATCAGTGGGCCTAGTACGGAGCCGTGCCGCGGCTGCGCCGACGGGCGACGGCGCGTGGGCGGCCGTGGCGTTCCCATGTCCCGTGCGCGAACCGACAGTTATACCAATACGCTTCATACCACTTACATATTAATGTTATCCTCCTTTACTCGTTCGAGTGACAGTGTTTTTAAAGGTTTTGTCAAACATTGCTTGAATTTTTTTTAAGTAGGTAAGTATGTGAACATTTTAGGATTTGTCCCGTAGTCGTCATCTTCTTTTCGGCCATGTTTTATGTGTAGTTTGGCTAGTAGTACAGACGTATAGTGAAGTCGCAATCTGGGCCTTGCACTTTAGTGGATTAGTAATATATTAAGTAGGTACGCGAAGAGGAGGTTAAGTTATCAATCTAATCTAATATATAAAAATCTCGTGTCACAGTGACATGTTATCGAACTCCTCCGAGACGGCTTGATCGATTATCAACCGACGAAAACAAAAGGAGGAGGTTCTCAAGTCGACGTGTATATATATTTTTTTTTTTTATGTATGATCAGGCATAACTTTTTACAGTGGAGTCCGATTTTGATGATTCTTTTTTTATTGGAAAGCGTATACCCCGAGGGTGGTCACATTTAAATTTGGAAATAATATACCTACCCTAAGGGTAGGAAAACAGGGGATGATTGATTGTTCAGTCACTGATTGTACTATATGACCACGCATAACTTATTACAGAGTAGTCGGATTTTGATGATTCTTTTTTTATTGGAAAGCGTATACCCCAAGGGTGGTCCCATTTAAATTTGGAAATAATATTCCAACCCTAAAGGTAGGAAAACAGGGGATGATTGACTAACTTTTTACAGAGTAGTCTGATTTTCATAATTCTTTTTTATTGGAGATAGGAAAAAAGTATAAAATAAAAACTTTTTAACAATAAAATTAAACCGCCGAAAAAACTGAAAAGTAAAAAATAATACCTTTTTGTTTGACCTTAATCTAGGTACCAGTTTGAAGTCGGTGCCTAAGCACGAGACAGGAGGAGTCATAGAAGCCAATCAGGTAGACGATTATAGGTCCACTCCTCCTGGCTAGTGCTGAGGCACCGACTTCAAACTGGTACCTAGATTAAGGTCAAACAAAAAGGTATTATTTTTTACTTTTCAGTTTTTTCGGCGGTTTAACTTTTTTGTTAAAAAGGTCTTATAAGATTTGATTTGTTAATCATCCGGGGTATGCGTGTGCATCGAATCAGACAATCGGATCAACATACACATACAGGGTTTCGGAAAGTTAAAAAAATTTAATCAACCAACGATCTTCGTACCTCAATTTTGTTGGACTACGATACCAAGTACGACTTTGTGCCTGTTGCGGTCGAGACGTCTGGTACTTGACGTCAATGGTCGCGGAGATGGGTCGCAGGTTGCGAGACAGAGGAGGTGACCCCCGTAACGTTCCGGGTCGTACTTGGTGCAACGTATCTCGTTGGCCATACAGCGGGGCAAAGCCTCAGGGGTGATGGGCACGTTTGTTTGAGCGAAGTACGATGCGGACGGGTAATATTTAGATTTTATTTTGTTTTTTTTTTCATTTTAGCTTTAAGGAAATTATTTTTTTATTTTTTATTTTAATGTAAAAAAGTACTAAATTTACAATTATCAAAATGTGTATTTGGGAACTAAGTCACTAAAATTCATTATACCTAATTATGTAGGTAGGTAATTACCTATCTACCTTTCTAATTTCTTTCTTTGACAAAAAAGGAATCTTAGGGGAGACCGGGGACAAAACTAACATTTTGTACTTTTACCTCATTATCTGGTTAAGCGTAATATTTTTGATGAAATTAATATAGCTATCTATAAATTTCGTTCATGCTCTTCAAATTGATGTCTTTATTTACCTAATTATTACTTATTTTGTGTGAAAAATAGGGACTTAAAAAAAATTTGCCTGTTGTTACTTTCGACCCCGATACGTTGCCGAAAGTAACAGGATAAAGAAGTATTTTTAAATATGAGATGAAGTATTAAATTAATAAGTTATGTATCAGAAAACATTGAATGAGCAAAAAAAAAATATTGGCACTTTATAAGTATATGAAAATATTGAAAAAGTATTTTTTTATGAAAATATTCAAAAAAATAACATTTTGTTAGCATTTATTGGCAGTCTAGGAAATGCCATGTTTTTTTGGCGTGACAATTATTTTTTCTATTCAAACTAAGTATTTGGTAACATTGTTTGTTTCGGACACACACAGTTTTCATCATCATGTCTGTCTATGTTACTTTTGTACCCTGCCACATTTTTGTCAAAAAATTAAAGCTAGCCTTGAAGTGGAACGTGATTGACACAAACGAACTCAAACACCGTGTAATCCATTTAATCAAGAATGACTATACAAATATTCATATAAAAATCATTCTTTTAATAATATGAAAACGAGACATGAATGAAAGTCAAGAAAGTTATTTTTAGTTCGTGAAATCACGTTTTGTCCTCTAGCTCAAAGTAGCAGCGCGGAGCACCGACAGCGGCTGGATGCAAGTAAGAGGGGTGGAATCGACTGTCATATGACTGTAGCGAAGAGGTGTTTCGACTATTGGATAAAACTACAGAGCCTTTGCTACTTTCGACCCGCAGTTACTTTTGTACCCGGTCTCCCCTATTAAGCGCAGGCATGAACATAAATTCATTCGTTAATTATATCTAGGACGGTACCTATCCAAATGGCTATTTAGAAATCTTAATAAAATTCTGTTCGTTTTATGTAGAATATGTAGAATGCGCAAAGATGAGCCGAATTTTAAATACTTTGTGTCAACTCGCGATATATACATCAGAGCCAATTGACTGCGTATAACTTAATTGAAAGGCATTGCTTCGATTTGCTTAAATGGTCAATGGACCTAAGAAAGGCATAAATAAGTAGGTTGCGTGGGTATGCCGCCAGCGTAGCAAGTGCACACCAATTCAATGACACTATGCGGTCGAATCCTCTCCTTCAAAATAACCCTTCCAGGGGCAGGAATAAAAAAATCTAAATGGGAAAGGAAGATTTACGAAAAAACCTATTTGACTGAAAAAATCCTTGCTCTCGGTCACTCCTAATAAATAAAATCGATGAGAAAATACCTACCTACTCAAGATTCCTAATTTTTTATGAAGAAAAAAAATTATGTTAGAAATGGCGTTTACTTAAAAACCTTTTCCTTTGAAAAAAAAAGTCCCTTAATAAGCTAATTTGTGTGTACACCTGCAGCGATCCAACTCGACTCGACTCGCAGATGACTGGCCGAAAAAGCTAGCCGCGGAATAGAAAACACTGCTTTGTCCGTTAACTCCGGAGGTGACATCACCGCTAAGCCATCTCAATTTCTGAACTCGATACCAGACGCATAGGCATAATAAACACAATACGCATTATCATAAAAGCACCATTACAGCCTTTAAATCTACCTCTACATCGCTATACTCGTAGTTTCGTAATTAAAGCATCAAGATTCATTGCTTTCATTCGCCACTTACTTGCAAAGCTGTCTAGCCAATTCAAAATTAAAAACGTTTTATTTTTATTTAATTTAATCTCATTTTCCTACACTGTAAAGTTATGGTCAAAATATGGAAATGTAAAAAAAACCTTCATCCTTCATTATTATAAATGCCTACAGGTCGATAATAACTCAATGTTAGCCATCGTAATCCGCCATGAAGTGGATGGCGACTATAAAGCCTCCGAATTGAGAAGCTCGGAGCGTATTTATGATCTGATGCTAATGGGGTATCAATAGCAAATGTTCCGTTACAATATGGACGGCTGACATCGATTCTATTCCATTCATTAAACTTCTCCGCATAAGTACAGAAGAGACGCCATAACTCTACCAAGCGAAATTACAATGATGATGATACTGCCGCGGGCTTAAAATATGCGTCGAAATCACAATTATTTATCTATCGATGTTTGTTGCTTATTGTAATGATGTAGATAGTACTTAGTCGGTCGTTTGCTAGGAAAATAGACATTAACCTACAAGTATTGTTTGAATAACGTTTTAAAAACAAAAACATCAATTCAACTACTTTGTCAAATCTTTTTATGTTACAAAACTTTCAACGACTTTACCAAACTTTCACGTTATTTTAAAACTTATATAAGTACTAAGCCTAAAAAATGCTAGACGCTGCGTAGCGAACTTTGAATTTTGTGTAGACGATCATATTGTCGTTAATTCAAATAAAAACGGAACACATACCTACGGAACATAATCATGCCAACTTGATTTATGTTATGGTCTACTAAGTAGGTAATTCTGCTAAAGATAATTGTTCACATACCTGCTTCTGAAACTTAAATTGTGTAAGCCTGTTTTTTTAATGGATAATTGCGTGATGTGTCAGTAAAATAAATTGATCCTAAAAAGTCAGATGTTTACTTTTCCGGCTCAGTTGGTTTACGAACGAAATGTAACGTAGCGTTCAAAAAGTGAGTGTTGTGAAGAGACTGTGGTTCAAAAGGTTTACATTTCGCTGGTGATTGCCGTTATTTCGGAAAATCATTTATAATAACACAAAACACGTGTGCACATTAACAACTTTATCGTTAATATAGTATAACGATTCAAAGGAATAATTTAGGAATCACGTCGTATTGTTCCTGAAATTTTTATCAAGGTACAGCTAGGTATAGAACAGAAAACTCACAGCCTAAACGCGGACGCGGCCGGAATAAATGCGGACGCGGCCATAATCTAGTTACTTTATAAAGGATAAAGATGAGCTTAGAGTCAAAAACTTAAATCTTAGTTGAGAATTCTGTTTACACTTAAGGCATGGTAATTTTTTCTCAGAATATCAGATCAGTGTAAGGGACTGATAATGATCAAGTAAGCTCATAGAAACTTAACCATTTTTTACTTTGATTGCGAGCATACGTTATAGGCTCTCGTGATAAAGCGATTTCCCTGTTTTGTGACAGACGACAGACGTGCATGGTAGCTAACGTACATGACATGGATTTAATTTTATGTTAATTTAATTTTGGATTACTAATGTAATAGTTCCGACCTTGTTTGAATTTAATTTCTTGGAAGGCATTCGAACCAGTTCAAAATGTGTACAGACCTACCGATGATTATTTTCATTAATCATATTGTTTTCCCCTGATGGTATAAACACATCGATGCATTCACTTATGTGTATCTGAAGTGCAAGCAACCATAAAACTCCAAATATTTTATATATACCTATATGAAATCCATTTTGGAAGCTGACATATTTTTGGCATTTACTTTTTGCACTGCATTTTGTTTATTCGACAATCCTCCAACATTGCCTTCATTCTTGTTGGTCCTTCTGAGCATTTGTCATGTCTCATTCTAAATTGGTCGACCTTATCATAATCCAACTTCCTTTCTTGAAAACCAAAAAATGCGCAATTCTTACTAACGACGAAATCGTGAGCCGTGAACGTACTCCGCAACGATAGGATCTGTCAGTAATGATATTTCCGGCAGCGCGTGGGCGTCGCGGGTACGTTTCCCGGTCCTAAACGGTTTCAAAGATAACTTCGCGCGCTCTCGACCAACTCACTTCCTCTTGACATGGGGTCACAATCTTTCATCTACGGGTACAAAAAATGTCGAAAAGCGGTGATTTTGAAACTTCAACTCAATTCCTCGGGTAAATGAATACGTTTTGCTATGGCATAAATCATGTTTAAGGCTTTTGGGCATTATTGAAAGAGGCACCATTCATTGAGAGAAGTAACGGGCAAATAGTAGGCCCGACGTCTCGACGACACCATTCAAGCTGGCTTGTACATTCAGAAACTAAATTGAAATATAAAAAGATGAAACCTATAATTATTGATGATTTGATATTAGTTTCATAAAAGCCACCTTACTTTATTATAATTTTTGTTATTACAGCTTTACAGCCCTACAGCTTATGCACAGCCCTCGGCAAAATGTTTGTGGTAATTTATTTTGAACACCCTCACGCTCTCTAAAAAGTTTATCTGATGGGGATCGTATTGTAATAAATAGAGGGTTGAGCGGGCGTTTTACCTTAAACTCCTTAGAGGTAAGTACAGAATACAGGAAAATGGTAATTGCTCGACGTTTAACAAAATACATAGACATAGTAGCTTTAACTTCAAAGTATGTATTGTCTAAAATATGTACAATAAGATGCTTGCTCTCAACCAAAAATACAGCTTATTTCTGACTGCAACCAAACTACCCCCTGAAAATTAACAATTATATGAAGCAAGCGTGAATGAGCTTAAGTTGGCGATAGTACCAAAAATTGTGTGTGTATGCGAGCCCGCAGACAGTTCCATTGTGTACATGTGTGTTCAAAATAACTTGTTTGCACCGTCAATGTGTGAGTATGTCTACGTTTACACGCGATGGTAGCACGTGTGTGCGAGGCGCGTGCGCCGCATTCCTTCGCGTACTCATTCATACTCATACATATAGATACAAACGAATAAGCTCTGGCCTTTTATTAAGAGCTTTTCACAACATTCCTCATAATCATAATCTTAATAACATTAGTAAGACATAATTTGTTAAAGTTCGTAATATAATTGGCTTGATAATTCTGAGAGTCATTCATAAGTTAAATATTTTATTAATTTATGTTATCACGTGGTTTAAAATATAACGTGGATTATGTAATCTGCAAAGAAAAACTACTTGTATTTATTTTACCTACAGAATGATTAAGTCATAAGAAGAATACAGAAATGTCACGCGAGCTACATGCTCAAAATTTGGGTTATTGCAGAGTTTTTTGTACAAAAAGGCATTTTATTGGTGAGTAGATACTGTAGTTTCCTAAAATCAATATGCAAAAAAAAACGTATGCTTATTAATAGCAGGAGAAATGGAAAATTCACATGTTAACAATATTTATTTATGGAGAACCAACAGCTTGTACATACATCTTAGAAATTACAAAATTAATTAATTATTTTGCCTGAATGTGGTCGGTTCTTGATATAGGCGGTCACACAAATGAGAATAACTCGAACACATTGCTAACGCGCTTTTCATTTCAAGAAACAAGCTATAGGCAGGGGAAAATAAAATGAAGGAGTTCTTTATCTATGATTTTTCTAGAGTTTTACTAAGTAACAAGTAGAGGTACGTTAAAAGTTGGTTTCATGCGCTGATGGATTCTATGGGTGAGCGCGCATCTTAATAACTACTCGCAACATTAGTATTACAAACTTACTTATATCGATTGCTGCTTTTTTTGTTTATTGTGTGTAACTAACAGTAATTGAGCTATAGAATGCTTTCTACTTCGGACGCTTTGTTAGAAAACCAAGTTGCATCTAGCTACACCCGATAAATGCAAGCTTATTGTAATGTGATGATTAAAAACAGATAAATCAAAATCCAACACATTGCTTCAATAAATTCATTAATTCACGATTCATTTGGTATATAACTGTTAAACGTTATGAATAATTAAAATATTCGTCTTTAATGAGCTGTGTGTTCTTTTATATCCTTATATATTGTTTATTTATAACACTTGAATACTGCACATAGGAGCATGAAGAACTTTTGTTGCAAAGCTTGCAGATCTTACGAGTGCGCGTAAAACCTAGCCGCTTATAGAACACAACTCGTATTGCCGCGAAAACTTAGACAATCTTTAACAAGGGCTTAATATGTATTAAGCCCTTATTACATGTGTTAGTAAATAGAAAACTGTAATTTGAGACATGTCTAAGACGAGTCTTTTTGTGTTAAAGCAACTTTTGTTATATGTATTCCAACGCCCAAAACAGTACATGAATTCTATTGTATACGTACATAGTTCATTATGTAGGTACGTAAAATTATTCACCGCCGCGTTCATTTTTCACCATTTCCCCGAGTTGGGCCCAATCAGTGCGGAGGGCGGGCGGCTAGTCGATACGTGCGCGCGCATTACTTCACAAAACTCGACCTATTCCTATTTCTTTCTGCATAATAGGTACTGACTGATTTTACAAATACATATCTATGGCTTGTACTTACTTTGTCTTTAAAGGTTAATATTCAAGTACATGAAAATAAGTAAAAAAACTAAAAAGGTAAAGAACGGTACCTACGTGACGATTTTCCTGTGAATTGAATAATGTGGGTTCCTCATTAACAGATGTTAATATGTCGTAAGTAATATTATTATCATAGTAATAATAATCGTGAATAATATCATAAAAGATGAAAATGTGTTTGTTAATGAAAATGTGTTGTGTATACAATATTTGTTCTTAATGCCGTAACTAATCTTGACGAAAGTTGGCATGCAATGTAGCTAACTATACACGGCAAAGGACATAAGTAGGTTACCTTTTATTTCGATTCCAGAAGCAATTCCTGAGGGGCATCCAAATAACAGATTTAAGTGAATCATGGCTGTTTTTTCTAGTAGGTATTACGTAAAACAGAACATAACGGATAAAAATGCACTAAAGTTTTGTGTACGAAATAGTTGCTATGTTCAAGAAATTAACGCCAAAAAATGTGAAAGTTAAGACGAAAACGAGAATCTCATTTTGTAATCTTCTTTTTTGAATTTTTTGTGGACTTTTTTCAACGGTAAAGAAAGAGTCATATTAAATTTGTTCCGAACAAACGGAAAGGACCTAGAGCATGGACAATCCAATCCGCATGCAATGTTTGATATCGGCTCTAAAGCACCCGCCCGTACAATCCAATCCGCATGCAATGTTTGATATCGGCTCTAAAGCACCCGCCCGTACAATCCAATCCGCATGCAATGTTTGATATCGGCTCTAAAGCACCCGCCCGTACAATCCAATCCGCATGCAATGTTTGATATCGGCTCTAAAGCACCCGCCCGTACAATCCAATCCGCATGCAATGTTTGATATCGGCTCTAAAGCACCCGCCCGTACAATCCAATCCGCATGCAATGTTTGATATCGGCTCTAAAGCACCCGCCCGTACAATCCAATCCGCATGCAATGTTTGATATCGGCTCTAAAGCACCCGCCCGTACAATCCAATCCGCATGCAATGTTTGATATCGGCTCTAAAGCATCCGCCCGTACAATCCAATCCGCATGCAATGTTTGATATCGGCTCTAAAGCACCCGCCCGTAAGCGTTTGTATCGTTTTTCGACTTGTCTCTGATTAGGGATTATATTATGATAGAACAGTTTAAAACCCGTAAAAGCTTTTTTTTTAAGATTGCGTACCTCAAATGGAAAATTAGAAGCACTGTAATCCCATATTATAATTATTATTACTTCGTTGTCCGTTTGTCGAGTTGTCTGGCAGGCTGTGGATTTCCTGGCAAACAGCGGGGTCGAAATGTCGAATTAGTATTACCTAACAAGGTAATACTGATTGCGAAAAAGTATCATGATTAGCTTCTAGGCTTACAACAAGTGATTTTTTCAAGTATTCGACTGAACTAAAATAGTTAATCGATCATAACTACGTCGCGACATTGCGTCCATTCCGACCAAGTTACATTTCCTACCATTTTTCTACCCCATACTGTTTTGTCCGTCAATTCCACCTACAAGCCGATATGGCTCCTGCGCCTTGTACCTAGAGTCTAGTTACTATTAAAGTCGCGACCACAATTCTCCTTCCGAGTCCATTCAATTTGCGCCGGCGAGAAGTTATGCGTTTTTTATTGCAGTCAACTATAAAACTGACGCTCGATCATGATGAGGAATCATTCGGGCGACGCTTGTCTACACCAATAATTGCTTAATCAATATCGATTCAGAATTCTGAGGACAGTCTACATGGCATGAGTTTGAAATAAAAAATTAACTAAATTTGTGAGGTTACAACACCGACAAAACATTATTTAAAGCAATGACAACCGATTACTTTCTTTTAGACATTCACATTAACGGCGCAATTCATGTTGCTCTTGAGTTTATTATCTAGAATTCTAGATTAATAGTCGTTGAAATGAGAATACGGGAAACGTTGCCTATTAACTACCTAATCGATGAAAAGTTTAGCTATTAATACAAGATGAATTTGTATACAGGAACCTAGTTTTTTTACTAACTACCTAGACAGAAATAAAGTTAACGCGTGATTTATTTTTCCTAATCCAGAGTTATTTAATTTAAACTCCTGAGACCCAGAAAAATTACATTGATAGTGTATTTCAATAAGGAATCCTTTTGTTATTCAGTTAAAATTCAAAGTCAATTTTAACTGAAATCTGTACAAAAAATTGTAGGTACGCGGGGTCTTAGGAGGTTTAGTAGCTACAGGGTGTTACAAAATAACCCCTAAAGCCTGAAACCCCATGAACAGTAAATAAAACTGTAACTTTTCGCGCTGTTCTTTTTTTTTCTAAAAAAATATTTATTATTTTTATTTTTTTTATTTAGCCTATTTTTGTGTCCCACTGCTGGGCAAAGGCCTGTCCTCTCTTGCTCCACTCCTGCCTATCAAAGGCGAGCTCCCGCCATCCCGTAAAAAAAATATATACTAATTTAATTCTTTACTGAAGTACTTCCATACCCTTCAGTTATTACGGGTAATTTTGTAACAGCCTGTATATTAAAAAGCGTAAAACCAATACTTAACTGTGCGGTCACCGTACATTAAATTTCATCCATTCATCAAGTTTAAGTATAAAGTAATTTCTCACTTTACTTCCTTGTTCACGTACACCTTATTTAATTATTTATTTATTTATTTACCTAAAATTTCTTGTAAGAAGTTTGTATAAGCAGGTTAATTTTAGGAAATTGTTAAATATAAAGATTTGCTAAACTTACTCGAAACCTTAGAAATCAGGTTTAGGTTGACAACAATTTCAGCTAGAAATTTAAGAAAAAAAAACTATTCTATCTAATCTAGTTTGTTAATACCTAATGTTAATTGCAATCGATAGCAAAGTAAGAGAAAATGGCTACTATATAAATACCTACTAATCATTCTGTATAGAACGCATTGTTATTTGATTATTAACGGTGTTGCCCCAAGATTAAACTATAAAACCGATTAGTTGAGTGAGGCAATGCGTTTAATTGGTCATATTCCGTCTCGGCGGGGACAATACAAGTGAATGATGACAATGCCGCCGTAAAATTGACGATTATTGTTCACCTTATTGCTAACTACTCACTTTTATTACCAAACCAGTGGAAAATGGAGGCTCATTATTTGGTGACTACACATATACGTCGCTATGTAAAGCAGAAAAGGGCATCATTAAACTGAACTAATTTTATTACTAGTACTCAATCGGTTGTGGTAGGTACACCTGCCTATGCGCAAGAGGTAATTTTGGAATCTAGACATGCTGATATAAAAATTACCCTTTTCCACTAATATTCTAAACCAAATCAAATTACCCAACCAATTATTTGTCATTAGACACGCGTAAGTACTATTATTATAATCAGTGAAACTTAAATATGACCACAAATCCACAACGTTCAGGAATTGTCAAGTGTAGTTATGTACGTATGTAAACTCTTTATTGTACAAAAATAAGGAAAAAGAAAGAAAAACATTATTGACAACCGTTGAAATGCATGTACAAAGGCGAACTTATCCCTTTAAGGGATCTCTACCAGTCAACCTTTGAGTGGATGAAAGGAGCATTTAGTAAGGGACCGACAAAGAGTAAGTAAAAATAAAACAGTCGGACAAAGCAAAGGCTACAATACAACTTGTAGTAAATACAATACATAAAGTCATAATATAAAGAAACCTATTAAAAATATACTACCATATACAACATATAATAAATAAGCAGTGTTCTCAATAAATTAAAGAGATGGTGTGAGCCACATCTTCTTCAAAGCTTCCCTGAACGACACCACGGAGGGAGATTGCCTAAGGAGGTGGGTACAAACGATTCCACAGTCTAGCAGATATTTATTTTGTTACTTTTTTTAGTTATTTTGGTACTTCTTTCTTTACTTTTAAAATGTACATGACTTTACATTGTAATAAATAAATACAATAAATAAAAAATATCCTTTCGGCCATGTCAAGCATTTCCAAGCAGTTCTTTAACAAGCTCCACGACACCTCAACTTTTAGATCTGCCTAGGACTTGGGTAGTTCCCTGCTTTACTTTGAAGCAACACAATAGAGCATGCCGTCTTAGTCGACATTATGCTGCTTCTTTCTTTATGTTTGCCAGAAACATATTATGATAGATCCCTGGGTTTGAGACCATTGCTCTTTGGCGTGACGATGGTAAGACACCCAACGCATAGGTCATGCCGTTTTTGCTTTGCAATCTAGACGCCCTCATAAGCACGTTATCTTCGCGCGTATATGGAATCTAATTCTAATTATTTACTTGACATCTGTGAATAAATACCTACAAAATAAATTTGAGTGAAAAAATGTAACGGGGACAACTCACGCTCAGTACCAAATTAAATTCCCGTCACACAACACAAATGATAAACGAGTACTTATAAAGGAGGGCGCATTAACCTAAGTACACATGAGGTTGTCCAATGAAACGCTAGCGAAATCCGAGATGCGGCTTTAGTGGCAAGCGTGCTACAATCCATTACGTAGGTACAGCGCCGGTGTGAGAACCGGGGGCGCTTCCATTAGCTAATTAACAGCCGCCTCCGACCCCTTTCTTAGCCAGATTGTTACCGGACTGTCTCTAGTTGCTAATTGATTTTAATAAAAAACCTACACCTACTACACGAAACCAGGTATTTGACGATTAACTTTACCATTATTACCATGGACTAATACTGCTACGTATACATAACATACTTACATCTTTCGTGATCTCTAATTTAACTTCAAACCAAATGCGCAATCACCATCACCCCATGCACAGCACACAGCCGCTAACTTTTATTAACCAAAAACTATATTTATTTCGCATTTAAATCCTCATCGAAACAATGTAAAATCACACCCCTCACTCCACGTTTCACCGCGGTCATCAAATTAAAAAGTTAAAGTCACCCCACGACCCACGAGCCGATGGTAGCATCGCGAGCTAATGGGGTAATGGCCAGCAGGCAGGGACGCGTGGCGGGCACGCGACCGACGTGCACCAACGCGATAATTTCATTATAATAAAATGAAGTCAAATGTGTAAACGATGACGCCGAGCTGTTTGTCAATGTGTGCCCGGGTCAATTCGACCCCTATTAGACGAGCATGCAGATAGGAGCTGTAGGTCATACACAACACACACAGCCCACGGTAGTAGCCGTAAGTAGGTATGGTGTATCATTTTATTAGATTAAGCTAAATACACTCGAATCTCATTATATTTTCATGCAAATTTTACCTACGTGAATGATCATTTTCATTAAATTAATATTAAATTAAAGCAATATACAACAACATGTGGTATTTACAAAAAATAATGTGTAATAAATGTACACCTACAAGTTAAGGCAATTTTAATGAGGTTTCGTTTTACTAAAACTTGTACTATGCCCAATAAGGCAATTAAACTTCTAATCTAGAAAAAAAAACAAAGTATATAATTATAAGTATATACCTACAAAATCAAAACCTATCCAGCACAAAACAGACTTGCTGTCATGTCATGTCAGTTACTTAATTTATAAATTGATGAGTTAGGAGCATTACCCGAAAAGTGCTCAGCGGGTACAATAAACATTACGGGCGCATTCATTAATAGAGCTGGCCGCTGACAAACGGTGCCTTTGCCCCCCACTGGCCCCTCTTTACCCTATTATCCTCATAAACCCCTCGTCGCCCTCCCTCTCTTCCTCCTTGCTCCCTATCTCCCCATCTGCCAGGTGTAAAACTGCCCGGTCACGGAAAGACAGACATGCGATGCGGCTAATATGTTTTTATTATTAAAACTATACGTATTGCTCATCCCCCCGACACGAGGGGATGACCCATGAATATTCATACGGCGATTTGTTTATGGCACTTAATATTGCGGTGGCATGAGGAACCTATTACAATACAACTTCTATGATCAATAAAGGCGTAATTTTCTTTTACTTAAAATTCTTTGTTTTGTTTATGCGAAGAATCTGTTTGTCGCAGAAGCCAGTACTTAGTAGTTATACCAATTTTTTGAAGGAGGTAAATCCGTCTGGGTGGACGAATTGGTGTCGCAATGTCTGTTTCTGTGTAGCTGTGACTAAGAGCTTACTTTTTCCGTTTCGTTATTTCTGAGTGGTACGATCTCCGCATATCTCGTAATTTCTTGAAAGCTTGCTGTAGTGAGTAATGCCTACATAGAGGAAAAGACGTGCCACGAGTAATGCCAACTTTATTGCCGACCTAATGTGTTGAGTTATCTTTAGCTACTATCTGCGGCTTCATTCCTGCCTACTTCAATACGGGAAGCGATTGCTAAAAAGATAGCGTTACGATGGTAAGTTTATGTCCTTTGCACTGCGTTCCAACTACGACGTCTACGGTGCTTGAGTCAATTAATATATCTTTTGTACAGTTAGTTAAGTAGTTCATTAACATTACACGAAAATAATGAAATGTCTTTTTTACATAATACTAAAGACAACGTGTGGGTTCAACAGTAAAATGGGACCCACTAAAAGATGTGTCTTAAATTTACACTGAAAAAGTCAAAAGATTAACACTGAAAAGTGATTTTTCATGCACAATTCCGACCTGATTTCGATTAACTTCGTAATCAGGGTCACAAATATTATTATGCTATGCTGTCGTCTTTTAAATATTTTTCTTTTTTTATATATAGCCTATAATATGTCCAACTGCTAGGCAAAGGCCTCCCCTTTCCTCCGCCATTCTTCCTTATCCTGGGCATGCACCTGCCAATCGAGCTGAAAAGCGCCGTCCCGCCATCTCCTCTTGGGTCTGCCTCTGCTCCTTTGGCCATCCCTCGGAACCCATTCGGTAACGATTCGCGCCCATCGGTCCGGATGCATTCGGCAGACATGTCCGGCCCAGTCCCACTTCAGCTTGGCGGTTTTGACATCCACATCTGTAATACGAGTTTTGGTGCGCAGTGCAGTGCTTTTAAATATATACTTACATAATTACAATGTAATTATTAACTTAATTACAATGTGATTAAACAATATGATAACGAACTAATTGACTAACACGTCAATTTTTAATAATATTTTCACCCAAAAATTCAACACGTTAACTCATTCTCCCTCCATCGACCTCGCCTCTCCACCCTCGGCTCTACATTTACCGAAAATTATGGGAAAAGCAAACAGAACTCGAATTACAATGTCTTTTATATTTTTCAATTTGGCTGCCGTGGGACCAGCGGCAGCGTTATGGTTATGACCTCGATATATACACGTTTATACAATAGAATGTGTGTCGCTCTTTGTTATGTCCGCGTCGTGAATGCCGTGTTTGTTTATCGAGGGTCGCTTTTCACCGGGAAAATAAGAACAATGCGAAGTGGCCTGAAGTTTCTTTGCAAGATGTAAGGCATTGACTTGGCACTTCTACTAAAAGTTCTAGTTAAAATTAAAATAAATGAAAATCGTGCCTATTTTGCCCCTGATTTCTCAGTGGGTAAATGCCAAAGCTATCACATTTACTTGCAGCTTGTGAGTGACAGACTTGGTAAGGACAACTGAATACCTGCCTATGATTTAAACTGTACTAATACGAAATCACGAAGATTGCTATGGTGCATGATATTAGTCGAAATAATCACTAAGTAATAAATCAGGCTATTGATTACTATAACGCATTTTTTGATTCAGGAAACCGTTTGCGAAACAAAAGTTTATATGAAGGCCGTTATTCCCCTGCTTCCAGCTAAATGTGTGTATTGGGATTTGTAAAAAAAATCAAGGCATCAGTATATATAATGCAAACCTTAAAAGGAAAACTTTTACAGCTAAGTATGTAGGTTTGACAAGTTAACAAAGAAAAGTTCGAGCAAATCTTAATATTTAATAATTGCTGCATATTAATACGGAACCCTATACTGCGCGCGGCCCGACACGCACATGGCTGGTTTCTAATATTTTGTCCTAGAACCATCCATACTGAAAACATCAAAGTATGTGTCAGTATCTATACTGATATTAATAGAGTACATATCTAAGGAAAGAAAATTATTTTCGGGAAGCTTCGAGACGCTCCTGTTGTCCCTTTACGGCGTCCCGGGCGTTTCATTGTATAACCGTGTCTTATATTCTAAGTAGTATCAATAAGAAAATCAGTTGGTTTCAAATTAAAATAGCGATCGTTACCTTCCACGTGGTTCCCCACCACCGGCCGCGGTGGGCGGCGCCCACTATCGACCGGCCGCCCGCCCAGCGCCGCCCCCCGAGCTTGTCATATCCTACACAGCGGTGCCAATGTGTGTTCACTGCCTATAAAATGTTATTGCTATTAGTTATTGTTGCCGTAAGTTTGAAAGCGATAGTGGCTTCACAAACCCCCTGTAGGTAAGGGCAAAGGTTTTTACCAAGGTACACTTATGTACTTAATTGTTTGCTGGAGATCGAAGCTAGAGGCTTGAAGTGGAGAAAACAGTATTTTTTTTGGTTACGATTAATTGGTTACTTTGCTTCCACTTAAATAGAACTTATTGTGATCATGTAGATCCTCTGTATTGGACTTGCAAATACTTGGCGAATTTATAGGAATACTGTCATCAATCTTATTTTATCTCCCTTTTTCAATTTCCTCTAAGAATTTCTAATATTTTGTTATTTGTTGGTTCAGATTTGAACATAGTTTTCCGATTTAAGATTCTACTTTTACTTAATTAATTTTACGTATTCGATATCTGTTAAAATAGTTTTTGCTGGTAGTATAGTAAGGACTTATGGGCAACTCACTAAAACATACATACCTACTCCGATCAGGCAGGAGTAGGTAAATGAATGTAGTTTGAATGGACATGTAACATACTTGAATGGATATTCATACTGGACTACTACAACGCACAATTACAATGTCTTTGTTTCACCTTTTCGATCAATCGTCTTTGCTTACTTCAAAAGCTCCCGAACTTTGCCCTTGGGGCGTATACGGTATACGACCCTGGCTGTCACTATTAAGTTCACTGACCGACTTTACCTGGTAATGTCATCATCACGGGCCTTATGCATAGTTTATTGCCGACTGTATAAGCGATTTTTCGTGGCTATAGAACTAATGACACAAAGTCATGGATCGTCTGTATTTCCTTAAGTGACCCGGTGTCACCACTTTTACCTCCTTTCTGACACTTTTTTGTGTTTTCTTAGAACTTAATTAATTCTGGTAGTACCAATACTATACCTACTATACCTAGTTATTTACTAATGAATATTTTTTGAAAAACAATTTCTGCAACAACCTTTTTTTGAGCAATTAATTTAAGCGGCGCTTCGTTATAAAACTGAGACGGAACAACATGTTGGACAAATATGTGGTTGTTGGCCATATAGTGCCTCACGCTTTTGGCTCGCATAACTTCTTATTAGTTCGGTCATCTGTGAGTACTCTGCTACAAGCCTAGCATCATTATCATCATCAATTCAGCCGTAGGACGTCCACTGCTGGAAATTAGGCCTTCCTCATTGATACCCAATCATTACGGTTGGAAGCAGCTTGCATCCACCTTGAGCCTGCGGCCTTTACCAAATCGTCCGTCTATCTCGTTGGTGGACGTCTCATGCTGCGCTTGCCAGTCCATGGTCTCCATTCGAGAAGTTTTCAGCCCAAACTGCCATCGGAGCCAAGCCTAGCATGTGTAGGAATATCAATGCGAACAGAGAACACTATCGCCGATATATTGTTCTTTGGCTCGCTTGTTCTTCAGCGTTTTAAGCAATTTGCTTGATAATCCAGCATCGGGCAAGTTCACAGTGTTTATCATAACAGTATTACCTATTTAATTTTACGATCAACAGCATGTGTATCCCGTTTTGTTATCGTCGCGGATTTTACGAAAGCGCTTTGAGGAAATTGCCTATGCCTTATACGCAAAATATTCATTTAATTAATTTTAATTTTAGACTAATAAGCGAGCAGCCCTGTTTTTTTAGAGGAACTAACATAACATTTCCATCTATAGGTATCTATAAAAGAGTAACATGAAACATGACTGACTGACTGACTGATTGTTTGACTGACACAACGCATAAATAGCGCAAACCACTGTAGCTGGAAACTTGACATTCTTAATATTAGTTCTGTGTGAGTAGCCATTACGCGTATTGGTTATTGAATCTCGTGCCAGCGTGCGTGGGCGCAGCGTCTGAACTTCGCGGCTGAATTATGGAAATAGATCGTCGGCTCCGCGAGCTCAAAACAATGCCGTAACGGGATGCATCGCCAATTTGAATTCTTTTCGAACAAGGATGTATTATACGAGGGGCGTTCAATATAAAGTGAGAATGAGATGCAAACTCTTTTAATATTACGAAATTAAATACTGGCCGGTAAAGCTAATCTATCTAGCTGATTGCTATGAAAAAAAAAACTAACTGTCTTTTGTTTAAAAAAATATACGGTAATTTCTTTGCAATGCTATTGAGTACTCTAGCGAAAATGGAGAAAATTGAACTGCGCGCCGTTATCAAATCCTTGTATTTGAAAATTTTTTCTACGGACCAAGTCAATTTGGATTTGCGGGACACTTTAGGGTCTAATGCTCCTCCGTATTCGACAGTCGCACGTTGGTGCGCCGAATTTAGACGTGGAAGAACATCGACAATGGACGACCCCCGCTCCGGACGCCCTACTACAGCAGTAACTGAAGAAATTGTGAAAAAAGTCGAAAACTCAGTTTTGGCGGATCGTCGTGTCACAGTTCGTTTTATTGCTGAAAATGTAAAGATTTCAACGGGGAGCGTGCATAATATTTTACATGAACGCTTGGGTATGAAAAAGGTATCTGCGCGTTGGGTACCAAGAATGCTTACTGACACGCAAAAACAAACTAGACTAGAGATTTGTCAAGAAGCTTTGAACCTGATGCAGCAAGACCGGGAACTTTTTTTGGCGCGATTTATAATAATGGACGAAACATGGCTCCATCATTACGACCCTGAAACGAAACTGCAGTCTATGACATGGAAAAGGCCATCATCTCCAACTCCGAAGAAATTCAAGGTGAGCCCATCTGCCGGTAAGGTCATGGGCTCTGTTTTTTGGGATGGTAAAGGGGTATTAATGATTGAGTATCTCGAGCATGGAGCCACTATTACGGGCACTTTATACGCCAAACAAATAGCAACATTGCGCAATGAGATCCGCGAAAACCGGCGAGGTAAACTCTCGAAAGTTGTGCTGTTCCACCAGGACAATACCCCGGCACACGAGTCCACCGTTGCAATGGCTGCAATTCGTGATGCTGGGTTCGATATCCTTAAGCATCCTCCGTATTCACCAGATCTCGCTCCCAGTGATTTCTACCTATTTCCGAGATTGAAACAATACCTGAGAGGCCAGAAATTTGAAGACGACGACGCGGTAGTCGCTGCAGTACAAGATTTTTAAGTACTCAAGATGAGACCTTTTTTAAAAATGGAATTTTAAGTTTAGAAAAAAGATATTCTAAGTGTATTATGCTAAAAGGTGACTATGTCGAAAAATAAAATGACATTTAGTAAAAGTTGTTTATAACATAATCATTCTCACTTTTTATTGAACGCCCCTAGTATATAGGTAAGTCTAGTGGGTTTTTAAGGAGACAGTGATATTTTAATCAAGATAAAGAGACGTTATTCGGTGTTGCAGAAAAAAAAACTTTTGATTTCAATTTACTATTTTGCTTGGAAAATTGATTAATTCAATAGATTACGTAGTTGAGTGAGACGTCTGTGAGACATTCTTAGTAGGTACATTGCATCATAGCAGACGACGCTTAGGTACCGAATGTTTGAATCGATTAAATATGTACAGTCAAGGAAACTGAATCACGTATCAGGGTTAACATACATCTGCCAAAGAAATTATTGTGAAACTGGTAGTGAAAAGTTTCCACCCTGGTACGCGATTCAGTTTCCTTGACTGTACCTGCGCTGTTGGCAAACGCGATGCAAGGGATTTAGATGTTTTGTTTCACCATCATTTTACATCTACTATTAAATACAAACAAACGTTACGGCAACAATATACTGTTACGAGTATATTTTTTGCTGACTGTACTTCCACTACCTAAGTAGGCACATATATCAAAGTTCAAATCAACCCGACAAGTAAAGGTGGCTAAAATTTAACTCGCCAGATCTGATTTAACACAGAAACCGAGACAAGTGAAACTAAATAAAAGCTTGTAATAAAGTAATAAATAAGCAACGCCTAAATAAAGTAACAGTATTATCATAATTAATAGTCTCCTATAATACCTAGTTGACTAGCAATTAGTGGTAGCTTCATACTTGCCGTGTATCTGAATAACAAATAGGTGTGCATCTAATGAGATTAATATACTTAGGTACCAGAAAACTTAGCACACGCTATGTAATGCTTGTCACTCAGTACAACCCTTGTTTTCCTTGTGTGTCAGTAAACCGTACCAAATAAATGCGTTTCATAAATGGGTTCCTTTAATTATTAACTTTTTTTAAATTCAAGTGTTCTAAAGGTGATCAGGAGGGTACCATTGGACCTTATGGGTACGGAAACCTTAAAATGCGCGGAATGATAAGCGAGAAAACCGTCTCTCTCTAGTGTGTCCCCTTTGTGCCCGTAAACCACCTAAAAAAAATAACCTAATGTTCTCCTAGAAAAGTTTTTTCCCACGACGAATAAGGCTTAGGCTCATAACATGGAGGGCCTATGCGGTGTTTACCGTTTGTGTTTGTAGCTGTCTATTCTCGGGGCCCGGGTTTTCCTATAAATAATATAGAATAGTGACCGTTTAAATAATAATAATTCGCATTTGCTATAGGTGCCGAGAGCTTCCCCTTAAAACCTAATTAGCACACAGTCCCGCGGGGCGGCCGGCGGTACGTATTTAAACATGAACTGTGACCCCGTTAGGCTGTACTATAGAATGTATAGGTAGGTGCGATTGCCAGTTATGGTCTTCACGGTAGTTTGCCAGTGAGAAATATTATTTTGAAATTTAACCAAAGCGTCAATAGTTATTGGATCTCAACTCAGCATTAGAGAAAGACGGAGCCGCGCGAGAAATTGCATGGCGTAAGAAGATTGAAAGGGACGTACTTTGGATCAACTTTATATGGTATGGTATGGTTCATATGGTTAAGGTGTAGCGGGGTGTTTTCCGTAACTCGAGAAGACAATTCTTCGCCTATTGTGCGTGATGACCTTTCCGGACTATACTTCATTTAATTCAAAATTAAATGGAGTATAGATACTATATGATTGTTAATGGGTGATCAGGCAGGATTTGAAAATATTAATAACCAGCCAGAATTGAATTTAATAGGTGAGGTCTCACGTAATTACCTCACTGTCTATTTGATTCCATGTACCGAGGCGATCGAGTTTCCCTTGGGATAAAAGTTGGAAATGCGTATTCTTCCACGAATAAGCTAGATCGATTGTTCACCCCTGAAAACGCCAAGTATAGTAAATTTCATCAAAATCCCGAGATTCCAAAAACAGATAGATAATTGTGCAAGAATTGCCCGTTTAAAGGAATTAAATAGTCATTACAATCATTACAATTACTGATATTGTCTAGACCAATTGGTCTACAGAAAAAATAAAAGTTTGATTTCATGTTATCTCGACTTTTAAACGTGTTCGCAGTAAATTACGGAATTTAAAAATTGGTAGGAAGGTTCTGTTCACCAATTAAAAGTCGTCGTGTATAACGATAGCAAATTTTAATACTTTCATCATAAATTGCTTATACATTTTCTTGCATTTATGATATAGAAAACTTAATTATAAAGCATAAAATTGACTATATTAATGTGTATTCATCCCATTATCCATAAATACTGTATTAGGTTTCCGTTAGTTCATATTTGTTTGTCAATTTGACCTTTGCCAGAGAGAGGCAAAACATAATTTAGTTTTATCGATTTATAACTTTTATGTAAGTATAAGAATTATTGTTTTTATTCTTTAGTAAATAGAGCATACCTACTAGGTAAATAAAGTCACGAAAGGAGACTTCCTATTGGCCGGTCACGAGACAAGGCTTCGATGACGTCATGTAACGATACGCTAATTGATAAATGCGGCGAGCTCATTATCTTAGCGACCACCAATCATAACTTTTATTCCAGCCTTAAGCGACGCGCCCTCGATTTAACAAGCGATTACCTTATTGTGTTTGTCTGATACAATAACGTCACTTTCAATAAATTTTTGATAGATTTCATGATATTACTTGGATCGCCTTGAAATCTGATTTGCACTTTTCACTGTAGGGCTTCCTGATGTAGGATGCCAAATTGAGGGTGATAAATAAAAGATAAAGATGAAGATAAAATTATTAAAAATTTGATTTTTACAGAAATAACTTAAATAGGTACAAAGTTTCCTTATAAATCTAAGTAACTAACTCATGAGCCCGAACTAGGAAATCCTGTGTTTTGGACTGGAATGTAATTGAATAGAATTTAAATTTAATATTTTGTAATCTTCTATCAATTGCTGCCAGCCTTTCAAAGGCAAAATACATGGTGACCTGTCCCTTACACAACAAAAGTAATCAGTGCTGCAATTGTACATAATTGACACGTTGTCACTTTTTCGTATAGAATTTAACAATTATATCAAAATACTAGCTTTTGCCCGCGACTTCGTCCGCGTAGAATTCCAATTTTTGGTAAAGCTTCTTCATTTCTTTCATTGTATAAAACAAAAATCCGGCAACGGCAACATCCATTATTATCATTTCATCATTTCATGATCATCAGTATCAGTTAGCGAATATTATAAATCCCGTTTATTCTATATCCCGTGGGAATTTCAACAAATTTGTCCTTATTCTATGCAAATTTTCGCTTATTTTTATCCCGCGGGAATTTTGCATTTTCCCCGAGAAAAAGTAGCCTATGTCCTTAAAAGTGTAGCTTTCTACCGGTAAAAGAAGTTTTAAAATCAGCCCCGTAGTTGATTTCACTTATTTTTTCCCGCGAGAATTTTGCTTTTTCACGGAGAAAAGTAGTCTATGTAAATAATGGTTGGTGTAGCTTTCCTATTGTTGAAAGAAATTTTCAAATCAGCCCTCATGTGATATTCACTTCGTTCTATCCCACGGGAATTTTGCATTTTACCGAATAAATAGTAGGTAGCCTAGCCTATACCGCCGATAAAGGATAGTGTAGCTTTCTATTGGTCATTTTTTTTTAAACTCAGCCCCGAAGTTAAATATACTA
The DNA here is from genome assembly GCA_947859365.1 of Archips crataeganus. Classification (NCBI taxonomy): domain Eukaryota; kingdom Metazoa; phylum Arthropoda; class Insecta; order Lepidoptera; family Tortricidae; genus Archips; species Archips crataeganus. The sequence goes on along the minus strand of OX402045.1, from coordinate 16,079,714 downwards.
TTTTTTATACCGCGGTAATTTTGCATTTATCCGGAAAATAGCATCCTATGTTAATCAAGGACAGTGTATCTTTTCTATTGGTGAAAGACATTTTAAAATGAGCTCCGAAGTTGAATTTTTTTTTCTATCCCTTGGGAATTTTGCATTTTCCCGGAAAAAGTAGCCTATGTCAATAAAGGATAGTGTAACTGTACTGGTAAAAGATTTTTTTAATCGGCTCGGAAGTTTCAGAGATTAATCTATCCCACAGGAATTTCCAAAAATCCTGCATTATGTTTTTTTGCTGTTATGTATGACCATTTACGTTTATACTGAATTTGAAAAGTTTAGTAATTGTAGTTACGGAGTTAGGATCCAGTTGATTTGAGTATATAAATCCTGATTTATCCTTATCCCGTGGGAATTTTCAAAATTATTGAAATTAGCTTTATACCTATTCTAATAGTCTACTTGATGCCCAATTTGAACAGTTTAGTAATCGTCGTTCGTCGTTATGGGGATAGCGTCACTCTCGATTGATGAAATATATACATCCCGTATATTCCTTATGCCGTGGGAATTCCGGAAAATTCTTTCTTATCGGATGCCTACGTCATACAAAGGACGTCTCTACATACAGCGGTTTAGGCTGTGCGTTAATCCGCCAGTCAGTCATTTAGGACTTCAGGACAAAGCATTTTATATGTATTTGCATTGCACCAAGCTTTTATGCGAGTTCTACAATGATGTTTGAATACTCAATTCGATGTTATTCGAAAAAGGTTGAACTCACATAAAAGCTTCATCATCATCATCATCATTTCAGCCGTAGGACGTCCACTGCTGGACATAGGCCTCCCTCATTGACGCCCAATCATTACGGTTGGAAGCGACTTGCATCCACCTTGAACCTGCGGCCTTCACCAAAACGTCCGTCCATCTCGTTGGTGGACGTCCCACGCTGCGCTTGTAAAAGCAAAAGCTTGGTGAAATGCAAATACTACTTATTATAATTAGTTATTATCAGAGATCAGATCAGGAAGTGGTTGACAAACGTAGACAAATGGTTTGTAAAATTTGAAGTTTCGTTTCGTTTACATTGTGTCAAAATAAAAAGTAATTTAAATCAAAAGCACTAAGGAGTATTGATATCAACTTCGAAGCAAATCACCCCCAAAATAACTTTCTACTCCTTTTTAACCCCGTCAAGGGATGAATTTCAATATAATACGAAACACGTCTTCCATCAATTCTGTTATAGAATGTTTATGCAAAATTTTAAGTAGATTGGACCAAGGAATCACGTTGTTCCATACAAACTTTGCCCCCCTTTTTTACCCCCTTAGGAGTAGAACTACGAAAAATCCTTTCTTATCGGATGCCTACGTCATACAAAGAACACACCCTCCAAGTTTCAGGTCTCTACGATCAGCGGTTTAGGCTGTGCGTTGATCCGTCAGTCAGGACAAAGGATTTTATATGTATAGATAAACACTCGTAATTGTTTTAGTGTAGGGTGACTAAACCTTATTTTTGCTAACTTTTCCAATACTAGGATTAGTATAAAATAATGTTAAGCCTCAACAATAATCCAGTGTTCCAGCAGCGTCAACAACATCACCGAATCAGAAAAACATTAAGTAGGATCTTGATTTAGGTATTACTAATACTACTTACTGCGCAACATTTCAAATGTACACTATTTATCTACATCTCCTAAACGAAGTTGCAATGCTTAAGATTGAATATCGCACTTGCTTCATTCACTACCTAATCAAAATAAAATACGGCAACAACCAGTTACCGAGTTGCCTTTGCTGAGAGTGGCAATAACTTACCTACTTTAAATTTATGATAAAATCTGTGAGTGCAAGTCCGTCTTTCTTCGCTCGCAGGTATGAATCTGCGGGAGGTTCTAAATTTCACAATGGCTGTCGGGCGGCGTAAGTTGACTGATTTAGCTGGCTCGTGAATGACTCTAACTGAAGCGAATAAAACGCCCAACGGCCCAGCCACGATTACGAGCGACGCATTTTCTTTGTTCATTGCGTACTTATGCTGCCAGTGCCAGGTAATCACTGTGCGGAGAGCGTTTCAGCCGCGTAATGAATAGAGAAAGCATTGCCCGCGCTGCCGGTAGCGAATGGTCGTGGCCGGGCCGTAATACGATCGCTCGCGGCACAAGCCTATCCACGGCACCAGCAGTACCTGATACTGCCTGACTCTCGGTAAACAGGTGCCCGTTTGCCTGACGCACCTGTTGATGCTGTAGGACCATAACCTACATTTTTGTCAAATATTGGGCTTTGGGTAATTAAATTAAACGGTTTTTATGAACTCTACATAGAAACAGAACAGGGCCGGATTTAGGAAAGCACATCCGGGGTAACTGCTCCGGGTCCTTAGGGGTCCGGAGCTACTATACCCCCCAGCATGGAAATTTATTGGGGTCAGTAACTATACCTATCCCGTTTTTTATAGTCTTTTTTCTTCCTAATGCTTCCAAATCCAAATCTGGCCCCGAAGAAACATTTATTTTACTTAAATAGCAGTATTTACTGATTAGGTACACAAGCTCCCAACAAAAAAACTAACCAAAAAAACAACCCTCACTATTGTACCATTTTTACCTAAAACTCCTAAAAGTAGCCGGGAAACATACCTAAATGTAGCAATTCATGTGCTTTGCCTACCCCCTTTTAGATACAGGCGTAATGTGTGTGTACACAAGCTCCAGGTTAGTTTTATCAAAAATCCTTTTAACATTTATACCTAAATTTTCAGTTGTTTTTGTACTGCTAGCTTCCCATGTGTTTGATGACCTCACGTAGGTTCAAGAGATGACATACACTTGCTTCAATTTTAGAGCACTAGTTTGAAGAACATTATCATTAAGTTGTAATGTTGAGGTAGGTACTAAGTACTATGTAGTGCTCGGTAGTACGAACGATCTACGGCACGCTTTAATCTGTGCGCTAGTTGCTTAAGCTCGTCTAGCCGCGCTGGAGGAGTCGCTTGCGCAATCGTTCGATCCGCAAAGGTCATGGAAGGAATTCGCGCGGTCCGGCGCTCTTGCGACACAGCACACTGTTCCACAGTTTCCACTCGGTGTATCGAGCAGAGCATATTATAATGGCGAAACGATTTCATGAAGGGCTCACTGCGCTTGCTTTGTTCATTGCCCTCGGTATCATTTTCTGTGACATCGGCGCCATGTTGTGGTAATTGACTGAATCGGCACCTAATCTAATAATGTCAATTGCTTGTGACCTATAAAGCCTTTGTTTGGCAGAGCTTTTAAGATAAAGGAGCTATGTTGGGCGTTTTGAAAGTCATAGGCAAAAGTACACTGGTTAAATAAGTAAGGTACGAGTACGTCTGTGACCGCCTACCAAAGGTATATTAGCCGACACATTTCGATAAGTAAAGTGTGTTACAGCCCCTCCCACTTACTTAAGATAAACAATAGAAAAAATAAATAGAGATAAAACATGGAACTGAATCATGCTTTTATTTATTTACATGTTATTAACATAGGTGCTAAATCTTATCTATCTAGTGTACTTATGCAATGTCAAGTCTTTATTTATTAGATACTTAAATAACTGTAGGTACTTCGGTTTATGGGAATCATTCGTAGTATAGTTAAAAGTCACACATACACTATTTACACCGTTTTGTCAACATATAAATCATTTACCAAATAAAACTAGCCTGCACAGAAGAGACGCAAATAATAATTAAAATAATGATATCCTTGGTGTGATGTTGTTCAGAAACATTTAACTGTGGATGCGCGACTTCTATCAACTCCCGGTTTCAACAACGGAAACAGTTCAACAGAAATATCGAATTTAAACATTAAATGCATTATTTACAAAAAAAGCTGGATGGAACCACAGGTTTTTTTTTAAGCAATAATATACACTAGGTATGCTTAAAAGTGGGTACCTAATTGGGAATGTCTAAAAAAAATTACCAGTGGTTTTTATATTTTTTTTTGTATAGAACTAATTTCAATATTTTGTCATTTAGTTCTCTACTCTTTTCAAAATTAATTATTAAAACTATTTTGGTTGATGACGTCAGATTATAATTGAGGGCTCCCACACTGCCAAATTTCTAAATCTATCTAAATGCGTACGATAAGGCAACCCCTTTAATTTTTTTTTGCGTAGTGGTACACTGTACTTACTGGCACTGTGAAAGTGCTAGATGTCAGACAGCGAGCGGGTCCAAATCAATCTCCAAGTATAATCCACGCGTAAATTATGAAGAATTCTAACCACACAGAATAAAGTATGACTTGGACCGGTCACGCAATTTACACCAAATACCATGTCATACCACACCATGTCAAATGAAGGTCATTGCTTATTTGTTATGTAATAAATTCATTACATAATATTAAAATTAAATAACTACAGAGAACGAGTTAAAAATCATTTATCTCTAAATGGTTTTCGACTTACTATACATTGCAAAAAATAGACATCCCCAATCTTATTAACTATTTACTGATTTGTGCCACCCTGTCGAAGCAGATGTTTTGACACGATTTAGAATCCCAATGCAGCGCAAGCGGTTTCCTTGTAATGAAGTATTAATAAATGAAAACTATATTTTTTATACATCAATTAAAAAAAGTCCTTTATTCGTCAACGCTAGCTTTAAGTTTACGTTTAATTAACATTCAATTGTCTTTATCTGTCACCTCATCTCATCACTTAGCCAAGTACAAGCAGCATCTTGCTATATCAGATTTGTAACTTTGTATGAACAAGGGGATCAGCTTTCTGGTGCTCAAAAACGAACCCTTGACAAAAAGGAAACGAAACGTCTTAGGTGATGAAAAGCAAGCTTTTATCGACGAGTCGGACAAGCTACAAGTATTCATCGAATACTTACGAGTACAAACTTTGAAAGCTTTACCACCAGACTGAAGGAAAGGTGCTCAGACTAATTCTAAGGCAGTAATATGTTTCGATGGCGATAGTTTTTACCGTGCACCTCGTGAGCAAGCGCCCGCGCCGTCACCTGCGCAGCGTGGGCGGCATTGTATGCTAATGTGATGCCGGGCTCGAAGCAAATCTGCCGCGTACTCGACAAGGAGAAATTGTTTGAAATTATAAAAAGTGACCACGTATTAAGGAAATTGGAGCCTTATTGTCCATAAGCCAAATATAAACAACGCGAACAAAAGTTGAAAAAAACGCTCTATATTTTCACTATGATCCAGCTAACAAAATAGGCGAAATATAATAAATATATACTTTCATGTTGTTTTCTAGCTGTATTTTAACTTACCTTCTACCTTCTCTCTAAATATGCTTCGCTAAATATGCCCGTGCATGTAGACCTGATAAGTTGGTAAATAATGTAAGATTCAAATTAAACATAAATACCAGGTCAATAATTTGACGCCATAATTGCCTATACAACTTGTCGACCAAACCTTTGATTCATCTAATCTTCGTCTCACAAACATTCCTCATAATCATCCTTAGACACCGAGAGGATCAAACGAAACACATACAATAGTAACACTTATAACCAAATGGTAGAGTTCAAATCAATTAGTGGAAGTGATTTCTGATAATCATTGCATTATTAAGATTCTGTCTCAGTGGTGTTCGTTGAAATTCGCTGCCTCACGGGATTTGTGGTGTGATCAGGGACAAGGATTTATAATGTTAAAGATATATTGGTAATACTTTATAATTACCTACTTAAAAGTTCATAAGACTTCTATATAGAGGTAAAAAGTAGCCGCACATTTTGCCAGTTGGGAATATCAGCCGCATATATAGCAACCAGATTCCTAGACTACTCATTATCGTTAAAAAAATTACAACACGTCCCCTTGAATTTCAGACATCTGAGCTCGAGTCGCTGCTGTGCAAGCAGGAGGGTGCCTCGCTAGCGCCCGGCCACATGGACCTTTTCGATGCCGGCACTTCCTCTCGCGACGATGCGTTCCTGCGCCCTGCTCTCTGGGAGGACATCGCTTCCTCCATCAGGAACATCGATCCTGAAAATGCAAACATGCTCGCTCCCCTCGGAGCGACCCATGTCAAGCTCGAGGCGGACGATCCGTTGCTGGAGGAGTGCGCTACGCCGCTTCTCAGTCCTCTCGAGATCAAGACGGAAAGGATGTGCGTGGCGCCGACATACGCGCACCCGCAGCCGCCGCCGCAGCCGCAGCCGTCGCAGCACCCTTCCAGCTCCTTCGCCAAGTACCCGCAGTCGCGGCTGGTGTACATGTCCCCGTTGACGCCCCCCGGCTCCGACCAGGGCAGCCCGGGAAACTCTATACAGGTAACCCAGTTTACGAAGTAACGCGCTTAGCGAATGCTTGCCGTGCAGCGTTTGATGGTACCATCCTTTGCTCAGCGATTGTTTTTTGTCTTCATGTTCTGTAATTCATCATGCGTATAAAGTACATGTTGTCTGATAGTTGTCGCATTATCGTATTGTCGCCATTATTATAATTAAGTAGTATTAAAGTAAAATTAAGAATGTACACTTACCTTCGTAGTGAATGTTCTCGTAGAAGAGCCTGAACACTTAGGCAATGTAATTTGGAACACGTACGTGACATTATTATGTAAAAAGCAGAAGCAAGATATGGTTGGATTGTTGCAGGGCGGGCCACGTCGGACGCCGCCGCCGCCGTACCACCCGCCGCCGCTGCTTCGCGCGCCGCACGCGCCGCCGCATGCAAATGTGCACCAACACCATCATCAACAGGTTCTTATAAACACAATATAAGACTATACTCAAGAGCTAAAAAAGCTTCAAAACTAATTCTAACGAACTCATCCCGTTTTCATAGGTCTTGACAACTTTACTACGACAATGTTCGTTATTAAGCTTTTATCAAGACAAACGATAGTGTAAAGCTTAATTTATAACAAATCGGTTAAATACAACCGGATTTTGTAACCTACTCTTTTTCTGACATCGGTTAAAAAAGAGACATTGCAGTAAACACAAAAGTTGCATATTACCTACTGATGTGCCAAAGGAAACTTACCAAAATTGCGGAATTTTTCATATAGGAAAATTTCGGACTCTTCTCATAATTTTGTATGGGGATTGAAACTTTCCGTTTCTTAAATTTAAATTTCCTATATTTCTTGTGAAAATTTCCAGAAATTTCTGAGAACTTTTCCAACTTTTTTGAAACTTTCCGCAACTTGCACATCTGTAAATTACCTATGTATTTACACGAACGCCTTCGGACACTATTTCGCACTCCAGTAAATACTTATTTACATATTTCAGTAAGGCAAGGAATCAGTTTTATTTTTATTCGCAGAGTCGTATTTTATAATATAAGTTGGATTCATTCGCTATTTTGAATATGGATGTATTAGGAATAAGTAAAAAAGTTAAGAACGAAGTTAGATAGAGGAAGTTAAATACGGTGAAATAAAAATGAGTATTAATAATGGATTAAGAACTATCCCGAACTCTCTTATATGAATATTTCTGACATTTGTGTACATTATGTGATGTTCGTATTAAACAGTTAAAGAAAGATAATATTTACAAAAAAACCCATAGGGAAAATAGAAACGTCTTATGTTAATGAAAATACCTGCACAAACAGTTTTGGGTTACGGTTATAAACGTAATTGAAAGATATAGTTAAAATAGCTGTTGCCCGCGACTCCGTCCGCGAAGAATAGAGGTAGGTATACAAAAAATAGCCTACGACCTATTCTCAGACCTACCGAGTGAAAAATGTTTCATAAAAATCGCCCAAGCCGTTTGGGAGGAGTTCGGTAACAAACACCGTGACACGAGATTTTTATATATTAGAATAATATTTACTGGACATTAATACTAACGACTCTATTAATCTTGTTCTGGTGTTTTTGGTGTGGTGGCCTAGTGGGAAGCCGTGGTGGCCTAGTGGTTTGACCTAATGCCTCTCAAGGTCGTGGGTTCGAATACGGGCTCGCAACTCTGTGTTTTTCGGAATTCATGTGCGAATTGTATTTGAAATTTACCATGAGCTTTACGGTGAAAGAAAACATCGTGAGGAATCCTGCATACACCTGAGAAGAAATTCAATGGTGTGTGTGAAGTTCCCAATCCGCACTGGTCCCGCGTGAGAACTGTAGCCCAAGCCCTTTCATTATGATAGGAGGCCTGTGCCCTGCAGTGGGACGTATATAGGCTGGGATGATGATGATGAATCTTGTTCTATTACCGTGCTGCAATTGTTTTACGATGACCTGAGGCCGTATTGTCTAATGCCTTGACGCTTGCTATCGCATGCACTATTTCTTTCTCTCAAACGGTATGAGATGGTGATAAAAAGAGATAGTGAAAGCGATGATAACAGCCCGCGCGATAGACAATACGGCCCCTGTCCAAGTTATGGTTATTAACCCTACTCAAACTTATTGAAACATCAACTTTACCCTTAGACTTGAAGTTGATAACGATTATCATTGTGTGAATCTTAGTACCCTCCGCAGCCGATGTCGCAGCCGCCGCTGCCGCCGCTGCCGCCGCCGGCGCAGCAGCCGCACGCGCACGCGCCCCTGGCCCACTCGCGGCTGGGCCCGCACTCCGTCAAATACAACCGGCGGAACAACCCCGAACTGGAGAAGAGACGAGTACACCATTGCGACTTCATGGGTAAGCCATGGATAAATATACCATTAATATATCAATGCCGTGGAATGAAAATTTTTTGGTTCTCTAATTTCTCCCAACTGATTAATTTCCCATATGTTTTTGTTTTTCTGAAGCTATAAGTGCGGTTGGTCTCAGATGTAGCTGAACTCTTTAGTACTTTGTCACTCTTGCTAACATGACATACCTACTTCAAACTTCACAGTATAACTCATATTTGCGACCAAGTACTGAAGTGTTCAGCGACTTCTGGGGCTGACTGTACTTTATAAAACTAACCTAACCTATAGGGTTTTACAGGATAGTGAAATATATCCTGAATAGGTAGTTTCCAATTTCAGAAAAAAACAGTCGGGAAAATATTTTTGCCGAAAAGGCAGTATGCCATATTTTTTGTTAGGTAACACGGAAAGTGACAGAAGCGTGAGCTAGGTCTGTCTTCAGTCAGATGCAATGCCTTTTTGTTAGGGTATCTATATGTACTTTAGCTTTGCCATACTTAACATCACTGAAGTCATGTAAAAAAATTAGGCAATTCGGTGGAAATCGATTTGTTCACCACACTTCTAATAGGTAAATAATCCAATTAAAAGTTTACATTAAAAAAAATCAAAACGAAGAAAGTTTCAAGTCGTTGGAGTAGATACTACATAACAAAATGTAAAGCACGAGTTCGACTCATTTTTCGTACGACTATGAAACGCTTCGCTGCCAAAAATTACTTTGATTTTTCTTAAATAAGAAAATTCAAAACAAAAAAATATCATTTGCAAAAGGGGCTCGCAGTCGCATAGGTTTGATTCTATAACACCAATCAATAGATTTTTTAGTGAATATATCAGGTGCCTATTGTTTAAAAGGTGCCCTGTGACAGACGGATGGACAATCAACGTAACGTTAGTAGTACCATTTTGCCACAGAAAGCTAAACATTTACATTCCTTAGTTAACTTCTGGACATTAAACTGAACTTTAACGACTCGGCATAAAAACTCTAATTGCTACTGAAGAGCGAAAATAACGTCAATTAAATGTCGTAGAGTGTGGCAGTCAAACATCAAAATATTATGATTATTAAAGCCTGTTCACTAAAGGAATTTTAATTCTATTGATATAAGTATATATTATATGGGTATTAATATGGCTTTGGATACCAATAATGTTTAAAATATCCTTCCACGAACCATCTAAGAATACGCAAGAGGATGATTTTCTGTCCTTTCTTTTGAAAATATTTGTATTTTTTCGCAGGTTTTAACTTGAAATTTATCACTTTTCAGGCTGCACTAAGGTTTACACAAAGAGTTCACATCTCAAAGCACACCAGCGAATACATACAGGTATACAATTTAATTATTGCTACTTCTAATTCCCACTTTATAGCTAATGCGAATTCTGCCTTAGCGAAAACAGTTGAATTGTAACTGTAGAAATGTTAACTGTAAATATTTTTCTGAAGTAGGTAATTGGACCTGATAGGTACTTCTTATAATTTTGTCCTCGCTTTAGATAGCGTGTATACTATTTGTATATTTCTCTATTATTTAAATCTATCTGCAAAGCAAAGTATACAAGTATTTAGCCTGTCTTAGCCTGTGCAGTGCAGATAAGCAACCAAGCTGGAGAATAGCTTTGTAAAAACTGCAGTTTCATGGCAATCCTAATTTCCTTCTCATGTGCATATCTGCATTGTTTTGTTAGGTATTGATAACACTAAACACTTATGACGGGAGTTATCTTTAGCTTATATTTGCCCTCATTTTTCTCTAACACTGTTCGATATTGCGTAGTATCTTCTAACGTAGGTACAGTCGAACCATTTGATTCCTAACCCACTGTAAAACGTTCTCACTGTAAGTGCCATATCAGACAATGCGATATCACTACTAAATTGTCTAAAAAATGGTTCCATAGATAATTATATTAATTATATACGTAAGTAATTCAGTTGGTACAAATAATGTGCTATACATTACTCGTATAAAGTTTCGTTCTAACAAACTCATACCAGAACAAAACAGTCACGCCTATGCGAAACACGCACACAACTAAATATTTCCCACAATCAGTGCGGTCATTGCGTGTTATAATATTTTCTTGCAGAAGGGAAAACGCGCGTTACTTTGCCTTCTCCTGTCGTAAGTGCTTTGAGGGTACCTATAAATTTATTGAGTACTGCGCCACTGAAAACAGGCTATTATATTATTTATTTGTTTTCATTGTGTTAGAGATACAACAAAATATCTATTCCACAACTGTGTAATTTCGTTATTTATGAATTGAACAAAATAAAAAAGTGAATGAAACTAACTTTTTAACTGACTTAAAAAGAGGAGGAGGTTCTATGTTCCATTGTATGTACATGTTCCTTTTTTTTACCGTTCACCGATTTCTCCTTCAATTTTGGATCGGTTTTGAACAAACTTTTTATATTGAAAGGAGGTGGTCCACTGTCACCAAGTCATAATTTGAATGATCTGATGAGTAAATCTCGGGGAAAATCGAGCAATTTCTTCGAATATTTTAGGCAACCTATGCGTGCCGTAGTGATTTGGAATTCCGGAACTAGGTACTCAACAAACAAATATTTCATGGGTTGCAATTCGATTATTTTAACACAATTGCCAACATTACTCGTCACAATTAATTTGGTGACGTGGAACTGATGGTGAAGTACCAGGAGGACTCCATAACAATAGAGATGTTGACGCCGTTAAAAAATAATTCGAACACACGACTCCAGTAAAAAACGCTTTAGCCCTGAAAACATCTGGTTTCGATTAACTACAAAATTAGATTTTTTGTTGCTTTAAAACAAATAAATAGTTAGTTGATTGAGTTGGCGAACAAGTGACGTCATAAGTTGCTATTGCCATTCAAACTCTATGGGAGAATGTATTTTGACAACTCATAAAAAGTACGTCAGTTGATTGGTGGTGTCAACATCCCTATCAATGTCCCTGCATCGGCAAAAGCAATATTTTGTAAAAGATGATGAGTAGTTGACATTAAGCTATTGTAACACAGTATTGTAACTAAGATTATATCACTAAAAATGAAAAAAATTTAAATATTTATTTTTTAATTATTTTTTAATTTTTTAATTTCGAAGCTTCAGCATTAATCTTTTATAAATCTGCACAATACTTACTAACTACTTAAAATCAACTTTGATAGAGTCATTTTAGAATGACTCCTGTGTGACACTTGCAATATTAGCATTCATAGAATGATGTCAAAAAACGACAATGTTTTTTTTTACCAATGTATTGTAAACCTGCCAATATCACAGTGATCAATGTGATCATCGTACTCCAAATCACTCATCGCAGAATAGTTTTTGTTCAATTTTAAGGGGGTCCTACAGAGATGGATGAAAGCCTGATTCAATAAATTACTTAAAATTATGTAACTTTGTTCTCACAGGAGAGAAACCTTACACTTGCCAATGGCCAGAGTGTGAGTGGAGGTTTGCAAGATCAGACGAGTTGACGCGGCACTACCGTAAGCATACCGGAGCAAAACCCTTCAAGTGTGCGGTCTGCGAACGGTCGTTCGCGCGGTCTGACCATCTCGCGCTGCACATGAAGCGGCACCTGCCTAAGACATCCAAATGACACGCAAGGAGAGGCGGGGACCAGCCGCCCGCGCCTCAACCTACGCAGGTAGGGTTCCCATATAAAAATTCTACAATGCCTAACATAGTTTTATTATGATCGCATTTCTCTCGTCATAACTGATTCCATTAATATTTAAGGTAGGTATACCTGTAAAGAGTTAGGACTATAGGCGGTCTAACTTCTGATTTACTTTAATATGACTATAGATCTTGTTATTTTCCCACACGTATACATCTGAAGTTATTGTTGTTTTAGGAGGAATGCAATGACAGCATCTTCTTGGAGTGCGACCTGGACACAAGCCTGATGGACACGTTCTACGGCGTGCTGTGACCAACTTCTGGACAGATGCCTGTAGATGAGTCTGTGCCTGTATGCGCGCTAGCTCTCTCTTAAACGGTTATCATATTATCCTGTCATTAATTTGACACCTGCAACCAATAAGCAATAACATTTTGAAATCCATCAGGAACTTTAGTCAGCCGTCAGAAACTACGCGTAACTTAAAGTCTCTAGACGCTTCGTGTTTACCATAATATTATACTTAATACTGATTGTTTTACGATAAGAGCGAAAAATTATTCAACAGCAATACCAAGGAAAAGGCTTTACAAAATAAATAAAACTGTATCGTACACTAGTCGTGTATTATACATGAGAGTATAATATGTATAAGAGCAGCCAGCATGAAAACTATGTAACACACCGTTTACATTGTAATTAAATGATTGATTAGGTGATTGATTACCTGAATTGTATGATGATATATTTTAGTAAAGCGGGAAATCGGCGACATCGTTGCTTAAATTGTAATATTCATATTTAATTTTATCAATGTAAACAAACTCTCACTTAAATTACTAGGATGTATAAGTGATAAACCTTTTGTCAAAAGACTACGTACCTAATAAACTATAGTTCATCTGGATAATTTAGTAAAATTTTATTTATGTAAAAAGCAGATAGGTATCGTGAACAAATGCTATGTCAATCCTATTTGAATAAAATAATTGCTCACTGAAATAGCAATATGATGTCGCTGTCAAAACCTCGGAAAGTAAAAGCTCTAAGTATTCTTTAGATATGATTATTGATTAGTTAAATTATAATAGGTTATTACTAAGAGAGCAAGGAATATCCAAGATATTAAAGTTATCTTTATATTATTATTAAACTGTCGGTTAGTTCGTAGATACTAGTTGTGTTAGGTGTAATCGTAGAATACATTAGTCACGTTTTCGGATCTTACGACCTGGGTTGTGATTATTTGATAATTATTGTTTAACGCGCGATGCACGTCCACACTGCTCTCTGTGGGAACAAATGGCCACTCCAGCGCTAAATGCAGTTGGATTGCTACTAAACTTGTCTTAAATTCAGGTCGTTTTATTCGAACACGCATTTTACACTTTCTAGTCTCAATTTATTAAAGACATTTTTAATCAAACAATTACTACAAATATATGTATATCCTGCTGCTCCGGATAAAGCTCCCCACGTCTAATTTCTTTCACATATATCACATCGATTCTTGCACTCAAATTTTACAGCCGTATGCACAATTTACGCAATGAACATACTTACCATGTCTACAACTCTACCCGTAAAATTATTGAATAATAAGGTTAAAATATTTTGTAAAACGATGTAAAATAACAGCCTTATTGCCTCCGTCCAATCAAATATTCTAAACATTAAATACGATCACAAATTCATGAGTAGGTATGATATGAACTCGATTGCCATCGTTTATAGTCACTAGTGTTTTGTATCATCTTAGCTAAGTATGACATGTAAGTATTTTTATCTAATTATCTTTTAATACAGAAAAGTATTTTCATGAATATCTGGCATGACAATCATAAATGTGCCTTAAAGCTGGCACCTACCCTATCTAAAAAAAGTTATAACTAGTAGTAAATATCTTGCTTTTCAAATTAAAATAGGGAAAACAGAAACGTGTTGTTATGAAATAAAATTAACTGTGCACTGTTACCAGCCCAAAAATTAACGTGTTTTAGACACAATTTAAAGTTCATGATATTTTTTGTGAAGATTAATTTCATTGAACTTTTGTTTAAACCATAATTATAATTGATTAACTAACAAGAATCCACCATCCGCCGACTTCATAGCACAGTACACATGCCAATATCTTGCCACCTTGAATATGTGCCTTATGGTCAACCTAAATTAGGCGAATTTAAAAACACACTGCATGTCCACAAAACAATGGAACTTTGTCAACTTAATCCCCCCCTTTAGGTTAACTCTGAAATAAAACTGAAATTAATTAATTAAATTTACCTAGAAAACTTAATAATGCTAACCGCATAAACTAAAGGTGAAACTATTAATCATTGGAATGAATAAATTAAATTAACTTTAATCTGCTTGAACAGTCAGCATCAGACAAAAGACAATTTATTTATTTGTAGATTTGTCATAACGAGTGAGTAGGATTATGCGTGATAGTAGTGATCCCATTCAACCCTCTCGGGTCGCCATTGGTGGGCCAAGTGGGTCAAATATGTAAGTATGTATGTTTCGACACATTTCAGTAATTTTATCGCTTCCTATTTGACGCTAAATGTCTAAATACTGAAACATATATGGAGACGAGACCCTGAAAATAATAGGACCCTACACTAAAGTGTACACCTTATTAGTGCCCTAATCAAAGAAGTAAGTAATAGTAAGAGAATAGAAATGTTATCGGTCGAATTTCATTCCAGAACTGATAATAACGCTAGATTTCTGCCTTGCAGCAATAACACACGTTTTAAGTTTTTTCTGTTTGTATTTCCATAGATTTTACTAAATTACGATATTTACTAGTGAAATGTAACCATTTTTGAAGCAGAGTTTATGCAACAAGCTATTTTTTTGATTTAATTAATTCGGTCGGTGTTTTTTTACAGACTGAGCCAGGAAAAAAAACTGTATACTTATTGTCTAACGCGCGGGCGCTTTCTTTCGCATTCACTATTTCTTTCTGCCAAACGGTGTAACTTGGTAACAGAAAAAGATAGTGAATACGATTAAGTACGTGCAACCGTGCGTTGGACAATATGGCCTCTGGTTTAGTATCAAGACAGGCCCCTCGCGCTTTTAGCTCATGGCATTTCTATTTCTTTTAATATAGTCTGTGATGTAAACCATAATAATACTTAAATTTACAAAGAGGCCTCATTTATACCCTTTAATAATGAGATTACTTTTTTCGAATCACAACGCTGCCTATTTGTATGCCAAACCTTAATCAGTCAAAAGCAAAAACTGAAATTAAGCGAAAGTCTCAAAAAAAATAATTATTCGCATCGATTGATGTGAGCAAGTGTTTTACTCGTACCTACTTACATACAGTACTCGTACTGAACTGTAATGTTTTTTTTTTATCAGCCACTGCGTTGTTGATCTCAGTGCAGTAACGTAAATGTTCGTCAAAAACACATTTCTACTTTTTGATATTGCACTCTACAGCATTGCAAGTTTCTTAGGCTGCGTATCCACCGGAGCTGTGCGAGGATGCATTGCGAGGGATGTGTTTGTCATTCATGATTCATGAACCTTGTAAAATAAGTGTTTCTATTGGTTCATGACAAACACGTCCCTCGCAACGCATCCTCGCACATCTCTCGTGGAAACGCAGCCAAGGATCATCGTGAAATGAAAATGACTCTACCGTAAGTCATTTACTGTCAAAGAGTTCCACGGAGAGTCACAGTTCGACTATATCGCCTATAGATACAATATAAAACTCATTCTTTTTTCAAATAGAGCCTGGACTTGGAAATTAACCTACCTGATGTACCTACATTGCTTGTTATTTTAACTTTATTAGTTACTAGCTCTTGCCCGCGACTTCGTCCGCGCAGAATTCCAATTTATGGTAAAGCTTCTTCATCTCTTTCATCGAATAAACTATCATCTAATAGACGTATCTTTTTCATTTGTGAACCGATTTAAATGAAACAAACACTAAATTTTAATCTAAGAAAATACCAACACATTAGTGAAAACCGCATCCTAAGGTAAAGCCGTTTCTGAGATTAGCGCGCACAAACGCACAGGCAAACGGACAATAATTCTAAAAACCGTTGTTTTGGGTTCTGTTACGCTAATAAATAGCTCTACTTAGTGATAGTTTCTCTCAAATATCTTCAATGTACAGACCCTGACTTCTTACAGATTTATTATATGTACTTAAGTATAGATTACATAATTAAAAAAAATGTGAAAAGTGGTAATAAATTTAATAATTAAAGTAGCGGTACTTTACGAAAGACCACGCCATCGTAGCATAATGAAATAAATGAGGTTTTCGCTTTTGACTGAACAAAGGAGGAGTAATTGAAAATTGTGAAGCAAGTTAAGTCATGTCAAGATATTTATATCGTAGATGGTAACTATTGTGTGTTTACTTAATATAACATATTGAGTTATTGCCATAAACGTGTCTATAGATGCCATATTTTAATGAACACGTATTATATAGAGTTAGTGTAGATGAGAAATGATTAGCCGAATAAGATCGACTTAGTTCTCTATGAAACAAATATTGTACCTCACTATTTTCCGTTCTAGCTTATCTTTTGTTTTTTTTAAGTACGTCTTGAGTTAAATTACTTTTGTATAGTTACGTTTTCTATCACTTGAAATTGTACTCGTATTTTTTAAGATAAGTATTTAAGTATATTGACTAAGTCACAAGATAATTTATTACCAATGACATGTTTTTGAATTATTTTTATATTTTTTTAATGTTAAGTGTGTAAAGTTGAGATATATATTTTATTGATGAGATAGCTATGAACTTATGTTTAATATAATTGTAAAAAGTTGCCAGATATATGATTTATCAACGTTTGTTTATACTTCGCTTAGCCCACGACTCAAAATGTACATAATGTGAATTAACAGTAAGTACGTACATTGTTCAGGATATTTTCTTGAGATAAAATTTTAAATATTTAGCTTGGATCCGCCCGCAATTCCAAAGTTCATTTAAGATAATTCGCCCAATTTTACGTAACGTGTGTAAACAAATAAAATCCCTGTAATAATTATTGAATTCTTGGATCATCAAATGGTCATTGTATGTTTAAAATTTTATTGCCCCTCTTTTATAAATTTTTTACTGGGTTGTTTTTTATTTTAACGGTAATAATTTTTGTCCATTATCGTGCAGGAGGTAATAGATATCCATTTTTTAAACACTTACGCCCTTATTTATAAAAGCTTATTACCTAAGTTTCAGTTAGTTTAACATTTGTTACTCCTTACGCCATTTCGAGATTTGCCTTTGTCAGATATAAAGACAAATACATACATTTTTCTCGAACAGGCTCTTAATTCCTTGTACATAAGAGGGGTTAAGGTTTAATCATATCGCTGATACATTAGTATGATTTCCACCCCAATGTTCACAGACCTTTAAAATGCTCCAAAATTTCTATTTAAGGATCAAACGTATTATGAGAACACATACGTGATACCTAACAAGAAAATGTTGTCTATATTTACCTAGAAAGTATAACAAGCAATGTTTTTTATACTTTTAGTTACAACGTTATTAAAAGAAACTTTTTAATTTGAAGGGTCCACGGAAAAAACAAGTCTTACCTTTTAGAAAATTGAGATTTTAATCTCAAAATGTAGAGCTCGCAAAGCACAATGACTTACCTTACTTACCTTACTTGACTTACTGAGTTAAATATGGATATCTGAAAACAATATAATTATATTTCATTTTTAAAGAAATGGTTACCATAGTAATAGTTTGTGATGACTGATGGATGACCAACTTTCAAACCGCTATAATTCAAAATGTTGCTTAGGTGACAATACATGTTTGTTTACGTGGAGCCTTCATTTACTTAAGTACATCATATTTTCCAAGTCACTGTGCCATATACATATACACGTACACACTAAATTGTATTTAATGACACCTACCCTTCATTAGATTTATATTGAGCTATTTTCAGTAAAATTATTGTTGCACTTCTTGAATAAGAACTAAACCGTTTTTATATTTTTTTGTGCTTTAAATTATGTCTGTCTTAATTTTGCAACTGATTAAATGTAAATAAATGTTTTATTGTTTTACTAAAGTACAATTTGCGCTTACCTACGTTCATTTGAGATTAAGCCAATATATACGATTTTTCTTTTTAAGGATTTCAATTCAAAATTTCTTTATTTTAAACTTATAAGAAATGTATATTATTATATGAACATTAACAAGACACTTATTTTATTATCAAACAGAGAAAGTATTATAATAAGTTATCGTAAAATCTGGCCATAAATTGTCTTAAATTAATTGCAGGTGCTTATATTAAAAGTCTCACACACTTTATGCTGACCATTTGTGAATCCTGTCACAACGACACAATGTATTCTTACCGACGTATGGTCAGTTAATGAAAACAAGAATTGGCAACTGCGTCATCTAAGCACGTTCTAACGTGCTAGCGACCCACGCAGGCAAAAAGTTACCCTGACCAGTAATTTAAGTAGCCTAACAAATTGTAAAAAGAACTAGTAGGCAAGTGTTAGTATTGTTACATAGAATTATGCTGAAGGTACCTGGACCATAGTCACACTTGTTTAAGTTAAATGAGGTCTTGTTAATGCTAGTTCTGAAAATTGTTACATAAGGGACAAAATCCCAGTGCCGCAATTTAATGTCAGGTAGCAGTGTAATGTAATGTGTAATACGTATTGACAATTAGCACACATAGTCCTGCATTTAAATATGTCATAATGACCGTTGTTTTGAAAAATAATGGACCAATTATTGTATTTAGCTACCAAGAATCTTCTCCGTAATGTCGCAGATAACTATCAGCAGGTACCCTACTGTGTTCAGTGTTGTATGTACATAACGTGTTGACAATACAACGCATATGTTTCGATTGAGAAAGAATACCCCTAATACGTTGCTACTTAACACACAACCAAGTATTGCAACCAAGAAATGTTACAAGTAGGTATATTATTATTGTAATTTTCACATTTCAAAACAAATAAAAATTAGCCACATAATATTTTGTATGAATAATATAAATAGTTAATACCTAAACATCGAAATTTTAATGAGTAGGTATGGAAGCGTAATTAACGCCTCTAATTATTGTTAAATTCACTCCAAGTGTACCTAATTTAGAATTTGTGATAGATAATACAAAATATTACGAAAAACCAATACCTAATGCTTAGGGTTACTTTTCCATACCTACTTATTTATGATTAACTCGATGTACATACATATATTCCTAAATACCTTTCTTTCCCATTCCATCTCATACTATTTAAACTGCAATCGAATACGTTTTCTATTAGTAAAATTAGGATTCATAAAGCGAGTAAATAAACTTATAAAAGCATGACCTAGTTAAGGTCACGAACGTAGCGATGAAAATCACACACTAAATAACCGGAAGGGAACCTATTTAGGACTAGGTTTTCCAAAAGTCGTGGCACAAAAATATTTAGTGTGACATACCTTTGCTACGAGTTACACTCAGTCGTGATGAGTTCAGGTCACCGGCGTGTGCTAAACGAAAACGGTATCATCCCTAACCGCTTACTCAAACAGAGCACCGTTATCGCCTACATTATATATAGGTACACGGTTGACATCTCCTTTTCCATTTTGCGATAATACGCTTGAGGTGATACATCCCCGAAAAGGATATGAGTGTTCCTTGAACACTATTCCAAAGAGTCAGTTCCTAGAAAAGTGAAACCTCTAACACAGTTTTGACAGCAGTTCAAAATGGACTACAAAGTTTTCAGTGTCATACTTGTGGCTTTCTTCGTCGCAGCTTTTGCGGTATCCGTGTATGATGAAGAGGACTTGGAAGATAATGAGATTGACGAATATGGACCCAGGAAAGGAAAGATTTGTAAGTACGAGCGGTTACGATCATTAGCATCTAAGTACCTACAATGTCTAAAGTTCAAAACCAATCTTCTTATTCATAAAAAGCTGCTAAATAATCTATGACTTATCACCAGTGATCGTAAAATGCGAGCAAAATTTATTGAAGTACTATCTAGGGTTATCACTAATACATAGGAATATGTTAATTTATCACTGTACATAAAGTACCCATTATATCAGTGTCATATCAGTGTCCATAGTTTATCTATGATGTTAAACTAAAACTTATTGGAATTGATAAATATATTGTCTATACCCTATGTAGCCAGGATTACCTATGTCCTGACTTATTGACAACAAATACGCAATGCAACATAACAGCCAACCAAATAGGCAAAGTCGCAAATCCGAAACTGCTGCTCATAAAAGAACTCTATTATTTCATGCATTGGGCACCCATTCATTTTTTTTTAAATTCTTTTGTTTATTAGGATCGACGGTTTTTTGATCTCAATAAATTTTTCGGTTTTACAATCATGTTCTTTTTTTAGAAAATTGCTTCGCCGTCGAACTTGCGAAAATTTTGGAGTTTTTTGGTTAAAATTTTAATATATAATATAATTAAATATACCTACAGTCTGTTCAGGCAATAACATAAACTGAGTTTCGGATTCTGTTCAATTATATATATTTGTATTATTTTAGTTCATCAATTTAGAACCATCGCCAACCCTAACTGGTTGTCATACGTCATTTCAATGGATTTTGCTCGCATTTTACGATCCCTGCTGATCACTATATTTTCTTAAAAAGTAACATAATGTGTTGTCTGTGCCTGGCAGTTAGGTACGAATAAAAGGTGATGCAAACATTCGTTTTCCGGATCAGATCTTCTGATCAGGAATTCAGATTCCGAATTCCTTAATGCATGTCATTCAACCAACCCACACACACATTCAGAATCGGATATTGGCGCTAGACTTCGGAATTCGAAATCTGAATTCCTGATCTGGAAATCTAACTAAACCTATCTTTGCACATACCTATTCCAAATGTGAAAATTACACTGAAGGTGAAATTTCAAAAGTGATACGAAATCAGTGCTTCTAACTCAGTTAATGCTGCACAATATAATGCATTAAGTAACTGTTTTAATTAGTATTTGATTTAATTTCAACAAAGTATGAACATCCTAAATTATTGGACTAATTTTAACAATTCGAGTTAATGCATACATATAGATACAGTGCAGCATTAACTGAACTAGAAACAGTAATTTTTGTATCACGTTTAAAATTTGTCCTCGGATAAAGACAAGCGAATGTTAACAGAAGCTTAAGTAGGTACTTATTGTTTTAAAGTTTCGTGTTTTTCACTCCTTGTTATCACTACACCCGGGGATTAAACAATTAATAATTTAGCAATTTATTGCTTAACCAACCTCTGCTAAACGAACGAACTCTACGCTTGTTCCATGGCCACAGCAGTGGCGGCGTGACCAAGGGGTTACAACGACAACTCACTCTTACATCCAAACGAGGCGCACAAAATCTCCCTCTTTAAAGACATATCAATAAATAACTACCTACTCCTGTACCTAGCTACTTACCTACGGCCCGTTGTTTGATCAATAGTTAAATAAACTAATAATCAAATTGCCTTTGAAATCAACAACGGGCCCTTACACACTAATATCATAATTTTAAAACTCACCGTAACTATAGGAGCTATTCTGAGACTGTTACAAATTTAGCGCTATGACATACTTAGATTTAGATTAACAATTTGTTTCTTTTCTTTTAACAATTTGTGTGTGTGTGTGTGCTACATGTGAAAGAAGCTTTACAAAGTTAAAATTAATAATACGCATCGCAGCTATATTTAAGGGGGTTAAAAGAGTAAAAATTAGAGAGAGAGAGAGAGTTAAAATTAGTCCGTTTGGTTACGCACTTTTTCAAGCCTTTACAATAAAAAAAAAGTGCAAATCGGACAAGTTTAACAATGTTTAACAAGAAGTGAAGAATGGTCCGGTTTATTAAGTTTTTTTAAATTGTAAAGGCTTGAAAAAGTGCGTAACCAAAAACTCCGTGTTAACAATTTCTTAATTGGGTACAACGAAAAATAGAAATGCCCTGATGAGGAGGGCCACACTGCGCAACTTTCACTACGAGACCAGCCAGCAGATTTCAGATTGTTAGCATTAGCAATCAATTTTAGTGATCAATTAAGTTTTGATTTATGTTTTTTTTTCGCGTTTTCGGGGCCGGTCCCATAGTGCAAGTTGCTCAGTGTGAATCTCCCTGGCACCCCTTTCACTCCTGCTCATGACTTCTGAATCACCTTGTATATTCCTTTTATTTTTAGTTATCGAACACGCTTATTTTAATTTAGCCACCATAAAGCTCGTACGAGGGATGCCGGTAATAACCTGTCCTTACTCTCGCAGTGTTCCCGTTCGTGAGCATAGTCCGGTTCGCAAACACGGAGTGCTCGAGCGCCAACACCATGAATGGCACTTGCCTGGCGCGCCGGGAATGCAACAACCTTAACGGCACCATCGCGGGCACGTGCGCGTCTCGCCGAGGCAGATGCTGCATCGGTGAGTCTGGCTTATTCGACTAAGCTCTATAAGTACGAGAATATAGTGCGAGTTGTGGCACTTTCTCTCTTGGAAATACGTAAGGATTTATAACCTGCTATTTTTACTAATTTTGCTAGCGCTACCAGTATTAAGTAGAAAACTTATTTAGGTATTTTATTTTGGAATGGGCAATGAAATTTTTCCGGAGAAATACTTAGCTCGATTTCAAGGATTTTTGAGATGCAGACTCGTGGACCAGGTTGCCACACCACTACAGAGACTTATCCTTTCGCTTTCGTCGGAAATTCGTCAGAAATAATTTTTATTTCGCAATAGTAGGTAGGTTAGGTTCGTTAGGTATCTATAGATGCCCTAAGAACAAATAGGCTAGCCCTGTCGCATAGCAATGGGGTGACAACCTGGTGTGACGACGAGTCTGGTTCCGATTTTTGGCGGGTCATAGCGGTGTAATCTAAGGGTACACCTATCCCTTTTGACGATGCCGTAGTCGGACAAAAGAATACCATAATACTCTGATTTCAGTGTCCCGTACATGTGGAAGTACGACCAACGTGAACAACACGTACTTCACGAGTCCAGGGTACCCTGCCGCGTACGCCGGCGGTGCAGCCTGCAGTATAATCGTCAACCGCTGCAACAGCAACATTTGTCAGGTCAGTTTCACAGCTAAGACTAGATATTCTACCTCTCTCTATTGTAAGCTAGCAAGTAAGGATCAGAGACCTTCAGGGAGCTATAGAGAGGGCAATGCTGAGGTTTCTTTACGGGATTTAACCAGAAATGAGGAGATTTGTACAAGAACAAGGGTCATCGATATAGCCAAACAAATAACTCGTCGACATGGCAATTGGCAGGCCATACAACATGCAAAACAAGTGGCCGTTGGGGCCGAAAAGTTCTCGAATGGATGTATGGACTGACTGGCAAGCGCGGCGAGGGATGTGCACTAACCAGATGGACGGATGATATGGTAAAAGCCGCAGGTTAACGATGAATGCAACTCGCTTCCAACCGCAATTATTGGGTAAAGTATGTGAATTATTTTGCATCATAAATTCTAGCAATTGGGGTATGCGTACATAGTATTTCAGACCCAGTCCGCCAGAATTCCTAGCTTTGCGATTTTGGAAATAATTTTAAGTTGTTTAGAGTTCTTATTACCGCAACAAAATACATTGAGTATTTTCTTACAATTGATTTGTACTTTAAACATGAAACTACCGTGAGACGGTCATGGTGAGGCTCACTCATAGTGAAAATACACGGATCACTCACGTCTTAAAACGATTTTAACTCGACATGTTTCGGGCTAATCCGTACATTCGTTTGCCCTACATTCGTTTTGATAAGGCTTCCGTACCTACTTGCGAGAGAAAAGTTTTTCTTTCCGCGGAAGGTGCGTGAAGCCATTGAGATTGGTCGTCATCCAAATTTCAACCGGGATAGTGGTTGGTCAGTACCCCCGAGTTGGAAAACAGTGTTGGATGTTCGTACTGCGACAACGGTGAGCGAACCTTTACAAAGTGATGTTGTTAGTGTTGTGCGTGCTACCCTACATTTGACAATGGCAATAAAAGTGATGATGAAAACGGGGGTAGTTGTTTGTCGCTGTCAGTTGCGTCGAAGAGCCGCGTGCGCAGTGCGCGTTTGGCAGCCGCCGTGACGTGTGACTCCGAGAAGAAGGGCTACGGATTAGCCCGAAACATGTCAAGTTAAAATCGTTTTAAGACGTGCGTGATCCGTTTATTTTCACTATGATTTGTAATTGATAAAGTACGCTGGGACTTACGAGGCTAATACATGTCTGGTAATTTGCAGGAAATCCATTTCATCGTAGCTAACTCGACTATCAAATAATCTTTATTTTCGCAGTTCTTTAGGAGGAAAATAATTATTTTTCCAATTATTACAGCTCCGCATAGACTTCCTGGACATGGTGTTATCCCAGCCGGATGGCGACGGCAACTGCGTCACCGACTCTGTAACCGTCACCGGCGGCAACACTATAGTCCCTGTCATCTGCGGCGACAACACTGGCCAGACTATCTTCGTGGACTTCAACGGAGACACGGCCATAACTATAACCATCACCGCTACGCTAGCTACCACCTTCAGTAGGCGGTGGAACCTGCGTCTCGTGCAA
Source organism: Archips crataeganus (assembly GCA_947859365.1). NCBI lineage: Eukaryota > Metazoa > Arthropoda > Insecta > Lepidoptera > Tortricidae > Archips > Archips crataeganus. Next base: position 16,054,825 of record OX402045.1, on the reverse strand, counting down.
CTGGGTTGCGATTGCCCTGGAATAGGTCAGTATCTGGTTGAACACGGACAGATCTATACAAAACAAAGCCTATTGTCATTCATTCTGAGATGATAGTCATCATCGGAACGTTCCATCGAACAAAGATAAGAATTTTAAAAAATTATAGACAACTATCATGTGACAGAGTCGATGGAGCTCTGCTTCGCGGAGCTCCTATTCTGCGTAGTTAAGGCGCTTCGCGCCTTGATGCAATACTAACCTAACCTATTAATCTCGATAGACCTAACCTTTTTGAATGGTTTTGTTATGGCGGGGGGCTCCGCCTTCCGTACCCCCCCGTTATGAAATGTGTTGTCATAGAAACGTATTATCAAGTATAGTAACACTGGTGAAACGATTTTCTGTGTTATAAAATTTTAGGAACTGAAACTTACAATGAACCAAAATTATAGAAAAGGCGATACGATGAACGGCTATGTCGATATACTTACAAATAAAATGATGAAGCAAAATTCGTTGAGTTGATTCTTGTGTAAAAGGTAATTCGAGCAATTGTATGAGCGATGTACGAAGTTCGATGAATAATTCCTACGTGTTAATAAAATTCTGCGAATACTTAGTGTTATGGAAAACGAAAATCGATGAAACTATTTTCGGTAAAATGATGGTTTACCTTTCCTTTCATAGAGTTAGTAGGTAGGTATTTTATAAGATCGTACAATACGTTTACTTTTAGTTTACCACTGACAGATTGCTTGCCTTCATTTCATTTCCAACTTTAACACCATACAAATAAAGTAGTTATTACAAAATCTGCAAACGTGGGTAACACAGTATTCTAAAATTGGCTTTATTTGTAGGTCGTTAAAGTTGAATTATGAAATGAAGGCAAACCATCTGTCAGTGGTAAACTTTATGTAATTTTACTGTACCTAGGCGATAAAACTCGAAAAAACGTCTTTTCCCAAAGACAAGACCAAGCTAGATCGATTGTTGGCCCCCGAAAGCCCTGACATAGCAAGTTTCATCGAAATCGTTAGATCCCGAAATAAATAAATATTTAAACAATATTTGCCCGTTTTAAGGTAGATTTCAAGAGTAATAATTATCGTATTAAATAAAGCTCTCATATCAACGAATCGGAATCGACAATCGCTCGCATAAAAAAAACATGATATTAAACCTGGTACCTTTCGCAGCCCCTAACGGTTGCCTACAGTACTACACGGGTACAACCGGAACGATCACCAGTTTCAACTACGGAACAGCGGCTAACCAGGCGCTCAGTGCGTCCCTAGTCACAGGCACGCGGCAGATGGTCAATTTGGACTACGGAATCTGCATTAGAATGGAGGCAGGCTACTGTGCCATTCAATACGCACAGGTAGAATATACAAGTATCTACCTACTATACTAACAAGTTACGAGTAGATAAGTGTGATAATGATAATGTGACATGTCCGTAATATAAATAACTATGCACATAACCTGCACAGCTTGCACGAGGAGTTTCGACTGTATGTTTAAATATTACATATCAAATCTATTACAGAGATTATGGTTCTAAAATATTTCAATTCATTGATTTCATTGAAGAGTACCGTTATTTACCTAATTATGAAAAATCAAAGAAACAACTATGCGCAATAAAGAAAAATACAAACTATAATATTTCTATTTCTCTTACTATTGGTTCTATGCGTGAATTTTATGTTTTTTTTTGGACGGTAGGTAGGTAACAGGTCATTTTGGTACAAATGCCAAAATAATAATTTTGAGACGTAACATTTTCTGAATATTTTAGGGGCAGAATATGCTTTGAAAAAAGTGTTATTTTAGTCAAAATGTTTCCTAGGCAACATTCACTATGGTCCTGATGCATTGTGCCTGGAAGTTTTCAGGACTAATTACTCTGGGGCCAAAATGTAGATTTTTGCTCCTTTACATTAATGTACTTAGTTTACTTTTTGACTTTTGTACAATTTCACAATGGGATTTTCGAACCCCATTGGTATCAAAATGACCTGGTACTGTTTGGAGTAAATGCAATGCACCTTAATCTGTCGTTTCCTGCTGACGTAAATATGAGTCAGATTTAATTATTTTTCAATCTTTTTCCAACTAACAACCCGTACAAGTCGATTCACAAGAGTTGGCACGAATGGATTAAACGAAAGTAATGTCACTTTGACGTTTTTCTAGGAAAATGACTGATGCATGTCATTTTCATATTTGTGTGAAGTGTATTCAAATAGGCAACACATAGATACTTTAATTCACTCATTCGATCAATTCGTGCCAGCTCTTGTGAATCGACCTGTACCTATACGCGCGGGCGCTTTCTGCCTCAATCACTATTCAAACAGTAGGTATAAGATGGTGACAGTCGTGACAGAAGGAGATAATAAACGCGATTTTAAGCGTCCGGGCGTTAGACAATACAGTCTCTGATATAATTGGATCGTTTTCAAATTTTTCGCAAAACACTCTGTCACTTTTTGTATGGAGTTACCACTCTATTACCGTGCATTTATTACAAATACTACATAAAAACTCCTTTCTTACCTTAGGCACTACTGCTTGGCACTACCAGTAGTGTCATGGAAAATTTTGTTTTCCTATGACTCTACTTCTCTGATTGGCTCATTGGACACATACAACAAAATTACCCGTGATCTACTTAATTAAACTTTAAAGAAATTTAATGAAAACGAAAGTGACTTATCTTCTATTAAGTATTAAGCTTACTTAATAAACAATTTCATATTGATGCGTATTTATACGCTGAAAATCTCTAACTCAATTTTTCCAACGTGTTACCAACCGATAATTCTCCGTTGATACGAATAGAAGATACGAATTAGAACAAGCTCTAAGTAGTTTGCATTGCAGTTACGACTGTTGCGATATGGGTATGAAGACAATTAAGGGAAATTAATTTTCCCGTGACACTACTAAGGCCACTGTAGTGTCACAGGAAATTCTTTTTTACCCGTGGCACTACCGGTAGTGTCACGGAAAAGTAAAATTTCCCATGACACTACTGGTAGTACCAAGCAGTAGTGCCTAAGGTAAGAAAGGTAAAAACTAAGCAACTTTTTTCGATTCCGATACTCAATAATTATCTATGATACATAGCTTTTTTCCATCATCAATGATTTCACTCAAATAACAGCAGAAAATAGACAATGTAAACGGAAAAACTTATTTTAGGTTGGGGCCAGTTTACGTGCGCAAAATTTTAAAATGACCCAATTATCGTTGAACAGACGGCGAACGACGTGTACTCGTTCACGGTGACGGGTGACGTGGAGGGCGCGGACAATACCGTCCTGGGCACGGCCGTGGGCGCAGTCAACGGCGCCGCGTGCGTCACCGACTTCGTGGTCATACCGAACCCGACGGTGGTAGCCACCGGGGTGTCGGCCGGCACGGACCGGTTCTGCGGTATTGGCTTCGTTACCGTACAGTGTAAGTATTTTAAACATTATTTACCTACTCGACTAGCACAGAATAAATAGCATATTTATGGGTCATACATATTTTTTGTTTAAGTCGCTCCTGTGGACATCGCAAAAGTTAAAGGTTTATAGTTAAGTCTATATCGGCGTGTGGGACTCCTGGTGAACTTTCGGTTCATTTAAATAAATCTCAAGTTCGCCGACTCGGATTCGGTAATTTTATGTCCATCTCGCGATAATTTTAAGTCCACAGGAGACAAATTTTGTTTCCTACGCTGTATATGACCCTTATATTTCTAGAGCCCAAGAAAAATCGTGCAGGTTGCGTTAGGTCCTTTTAGTCGTTGACATAAACTATGTCTCTACAATGTCTATGAACTCTACAATGTATACCTAAGGCATATTATACAGATCAAAGATACCATGTCACATTTACCGAGGCGAGTCTTCAGACGATTTGATTGGATGTTTTATTTTTTCAGCGGGAGCGAAGCCGTTCGTCCTGTATGTAGTGACGGATGCCAACGAAGGTGCCACCGCCACCACTCCACCAGACGTGGCCAACAGAGGGTTCTCTCTCACATACACACAAGTCGCTTGTTAAGAATCACGCCATTTAAGAATAATACCGAGTAATTTATTGATTCAGGCATTGCTTTGCAGAGGTTCATATAAATGAACTAGAATAGGTATGTTTTCCTTAAATCAATAACAAGGTAAAATATTGTGGTATTTGTGTAAGTGCGTCAAAGTAGTCTTTTCAATAGCTTTCTTTTTAAACTGCCGCGACGAAATGAAGGTTTAAGTCAAATCTTCCGACATTCGGTAGAGACGGATTGGAACCCATTTTGACGTATTTCTTTTGCAGCTGAATTAATTGTTCAAAAATATATATTTAATGAACAAAAAATTAACTGGGGGACAGTCAGTCCTTTAAATAAATGAGACTGGTTAAAGTAAATAAATTGAAAGGTAAACTTTAATCTGATAGTTTTGGCTCCTTTGTTATTGTTTTCCTTTCGAAACCAATGTAATATTTAGATGTAGACCTAGGCGAGTAAGTTGTCTCATAAGAGGATAGTTGTTAAATGGTTAGCGTATTGTATAATAAACAAGATAATGATTAAAACTACAGTCTTTAATTATTAATTAACGACATAATCTACAACAAATTATAATACTCTTTTAGGACTATTTATGCAACAAGTTAAATAAATAGATTACTGTACTTTACACAACACTAACGGGGACGAGTGACAAATGGGTGAATCAACTATTATTTGTTGTTATTCTGTCCCGTCAGCGAGGGGACAAAAGTAGTACAGTTTAATTAGAAGAAATGTTGTGTCACATTAACAAACATGCTTATTAGATGACCAATTGTAGAAGGGGTTTAAAACTACCACAAAAATGCATGTTTGGCAAATTTTAATCACATAAACTTACGGTTTAAAGAGTGACCCAGGAGACCGTCACTATAGCAACGAGTAAAAAAAAGTTGATCGACCCAAGTACATAAAAAGTGGTATAATTGTAGACCATTAAGGAACTAAATGACGCATGCATTCTAATCTAATTTTGAATATGAAATCACAAAACCGCACATTGTTATGGCAGTCGACCCATGGAACAATTAGCAGTGATCATTTTTTATGTCAAAAAGCCCTATGTATGGTCAAGTGCAAAAACAAGTATCGATTTAATCCTCCCATCGTTATATACCTTTACCTTAATTCGACGACATAAGAGCTATGGGACATATGTATTGAGCAAGTTGTGTGCACCCATATTTTTACACTTGACTGTAAGTACATAAAATATGACACCACAGGGAAATTAAATTATGATCATAACCATGATCATGAGGTTTTTTATGGGTTAACATCAGTTATCTTCGAAAGCTTAGACTTCTGTTGTACGTTCTCTTTACATTGCTAATGTATTCGGAGATGTCAATAAAATCCGTAATAAATTTTATAATTTCCCATATTTTAACCATTTCCAAATGGAACTGATAGTAGGGGAGCCCAAGAGGGGATTTGTGAAGTTACTCGAGCGCGTCAGATTAATATATACGGGGGGATAACTTATACCCTCTAGAGTACCCCCATTGAATCTGAGCACTCACTTCATGTGGGGGGGTTTGCCTGGGGCACCCCGTCGAAAAGCTTGGTAAAAAAAATAGATTCTTTTAAATATTCGAGCGCGTCAGATTTTGATAATTTGATACTCCAGCGTGCCACTGATAATAAATGTATCATAATCTGCCACTTTGCACGGTGGGGGTGGCCATACGGAAGGGCGCGCGTCAGGTTTTCATAGGGGATGTTAATTCCAAAGACTGACGATTTGGAAGTGAAATGTGCATTGTTCTGCTATTAATTAACCCACCTGATCTTAATCTGACGCGCTCGAGTATTTTAAAGAACCAATTTTTTTACTGAGTATTTTGATGGGGTGCCTAGGCAAACCAACATGAAGTGCTCATATTCAATATGGGTACTCTAGAGGGTATAAGTTATCCCCCCGTATATTAATCTGCCGCGCTCGAGTAACTTCACAAATAACCCATCTTATACTGTTTGACAGAAAGAAATAGTGAATGCGAAAGCAACCGTCAGCGCGGATTAGTATGCATTCAAATTAATTGACATCCCTAAGAATGATGATTATAACTTATAACCAGCTAACTAATGGCTTTGACAAATAAGATGAAAGACTGTGGATAATTTTTGCGAAGTTAAGTTAAAGTTGTCTGTGAAGCTCGCAAGCATGGCAATACACACCACAGGAAAACAAGCTCTAAATCATAAATACCCGAAAACTTGTAATAGGTATAATGGTATGTAATATAGCTACGTATTTTAAAAAACTGACAAACATCAGTGTTTCTGCTGTCAATAGAACTACTTTTATAGCATTCAATTAATTTCAAATTATTTGTGATTCAATCTGAATAATAAGAAAATAAAAACAATAACTAGCAAAATGCATTTCATTGCGGTGGCAACAATTCACTTTGTCAAAGGGCATTGAGAACAATCAGTCAGCTGACAGCAATCAACAGATTTATATTATAAGTAAGTTTGGTGGAATTAAGTCGACCAGGAAATTGCTTTACCATTTTAGGTTGCATAATTTGCATATCATAAAACGCCAAAGTTACCAACAAACGTAATAGTTCGTTTTCGTTTAATTTCCATAAATTGCTAAAGTACTTTCGCAGTCGACAATACAAAATCTCGCAATGGCTGTGCTTCGTTAAATTGATTAAATAAGTAAAATTACCACTCAACAATATTATAAGCAATATATATTGTTGCTGATCATCACATGACAAATCTTAAGCTTGATTTGCAATAACTTTCCCTTGCCGCCTGCCTATGGTGTTCTTGATATCATCATACCATACTCCTATATCAGAATGGCTTCTAAGGTCTTGGAAAGCTTGGCACCCTTCGATGCTGCTCAAGACCCCATACACGGCGACATCGGCGAGATTTGGCTGACCGCCGCCCAAGAATTTGGTACCTTTCTTCTTTAGAGCTCCGGTCCATTCATTGGCGGCGTCGTAGAGTGACTGGCGAACATCGTCCTTCAAGTGATGTCTATAAAAAAAAATTAAAATGTACAGCCGAGGAAACTGAATTATGTACCAGAGTAGAACCTTTCCATAATCAATTTCAAGATAATTTCTTTGCAGGTGTATGGAATATCAACATGACATTTCTAACGAAAAGGTACCACCCTGGTACGCAATTCAGTTTCTTTGACTGTATACAATGCACGAAAAAAATACCCCAAAATGAAATTATCCCTACTTTTTTAACAAGTAAACAGAATCCTAATCTCAAATTTAATTTTCTTGGTTGATGTCTTCTGGGATCAATCTTATTTACTCAAATTGAAGTCAACTAAATGTGTGAGTAATTATTAAAATTAATAATAAAAAGTATAAAAACTACATGGTCATCCTACATTTCATTGCATCCATGTAAAAAGTTGTCATAAGGTGATAATTTTAAGAAATTTAATATAATTTCAAACTCAAACCAAAGGAATAATAACTCCTCCTTTTTGAAGTCGGTTAAAAATGGAGTAGGTTGAAATTTGAAATTAGTTAAAATCATATTCAGCGTTGTAACGTTTGTTTTTTTTATTTTTTTGTCATTACCATTTCAGCAAATATTTTTAAAAGAGATGATGATCAGGGTCAACTTTTTATAAAAATTACAAACAGCACCAATGCTAAATCTAGTTTGATTAAAAATGTTGCTACTTGTGTTTTCGTTGTGGTAATAATCGTGGGATGGTAACAATGAATAACTGAGCAGTCAAAACATTACGGATAGTGTATCTAACCTAGCCTTGAGTCTTTTCGCTATAATCCACATAGCTGTAGCCCCGCCATAGACCATCAGAGCACATTCCCAGCTTGGGAAGGATTCCTTCCAACCACCAACTTTTTCAAACCACTTGAAGGTTTCAAGAGCTTCACTGGTAGTGCGATAGACATTTGGGGACAGAGTATGGACAAGCACTCGGTCAGCCCATTGACGCCATTCACGCTCTTCTCTAAAAAATGAGAACGTAATAATTAATTTAAGGATTTGCCACACTAGATGCGTTCTGCGATCGCGGTCAGGTCAAATTGAACGCAGCCCGGATTATGTACGAACAACATTGACGGTCTCTATATATTGCGCGTGTATGCGATCTGACCGTCAGATCGCATATATAGTATACAAAATATTATAGTGACTGAAAATGTTGTTCATAGTTCATACATAATGCGGGCTGCGTTCAATTTGACCTGACCGCGACCGCAGAACGCATCCTGTGTGGCAAATCCTTAAAGCTAGATGTTATTGGCTCAGGCCTGAAATGTCCGTTTTCCTAAAATGTATCTTTCCCAAAATGTCTGCTTTTCCACAATATGTCACGTCTTTTTTTTATAGTAAGACGTGACATATGAAAAAGCAGACATTTTGGGATAGATAATAATAAATAAATAAATAAATAAATATCACGGGACAATTCACACCAATTGACCTAGTCCCAAAGTAAGCTAAGTAAAGCTTGTGTTATGGGTACTAGGCAACGGATAAACATACTTATATAGATAGATACATACTTAAATACATATTAAACACCCAAGACCCGAGAACAAACATTCGTATTTTTTGTATAGATACATTTTAGGAAAACGGACATTTCGGGTCTGAGCCAATAACATCTAGCTTTAAGGATTTGCCACACTGGATGCGTTCTGCGGTCGCGGTCAGGTCAAATTGAACGCAACCAATTGCATTGATTGATACATTTTAGGAAAACGGACATTTCAGGCTTGAGCCATGTTATTTATAATTTAAATATAACAGTTGTAACACTCGTAACCCATAACTTTTAATCCAAATATTTGAAGTTATTTGCTTTCCATTTTCCAACTATGTAGGTTATAAACTATTTATGTCCCTTATTTCATCAAAATCCGTTCAATAGTTAATGCTTGTAAGACTAACAAACTTCTATATACATACATCCTCACAAACTTTGCCATTTATCATATGAATGAGAAGTAAGATAAGTAAAAAAATGGATCGATAGTCTGAAAATTTTATTTTGTATGCTATATATTTTCTTTATGTGCAGTTTTATCAGCTTCAAAGATAAGTTGAACCTGTCAATCAAAATGGAGACATTTTGATTTAATTTTCAACATTAACAAATATTATTACCGCTGTCATTGATTTCTTTTTAAATAAACTTCTGTAGTGATGTCAATCATGTCATCAAGTGAAATAAATTTCTATTCATCCATTTGCTAAAAAGTTACACACGTCATTGAGCATGCCAAATCTGTTATGTGTTCGATTTTTAGGGTTCCGTAGTCAACTAGGAACCCTTATAGTTTCGCCATGTCTGTCCGTCTGTCTGTCCGTCCGCGGCTAAGCTCAGAGACTGTTAGTACTAGAAAGCTGTAATTTGGCATGAATATATATACCAGTCACGCCGACAGTGATTACATAAAAAAAACTAAAACAATTTTTTTTAGGGTACCTCTCATAGACGTAAAGAGGAGGTGATTTTTTTTTTCTCGACTAACACTATAGTGTGGGTTATCATTGGATAGGTAATTGAAAATAAATAAGGGTTTGCTAAAACCATTTTTAGATAAAGTGAATATTTTCGGAGATATTCACTCCGAAAGTTCAAAATAATGTGCCCCCCCCCCCCTCTAACTTTTGAACAGCAAGTCTAAAAATATGAAAAAAAATCACGTAAGTTAAACTTAATAAAAACTTTCTAGAAAAATTATTTTTAACTTAATTGGTTGAGCAGTTTTTAAGTTTTTTTTAAAAAATATTTCTGAACTAAAATTGTAATTTAACCGCCATTGCAAGCATTTTTTTTCTTTAAGTACCTATACGATCACGCTAACAGTATCTTCTTTCAAATAAAAAAAATAAAATTGAAATTGGTTCATAAAATAAAGAATTACATCTGAAAAACCATGAACATACATACTAGTTCTAGTAAGACTGCACAGATTAGATTAGTTACCCCATTCGCCGATAGATGGCTCTGTACCGCCGATGTTGAAATTCTGTGCGGAGTTGGGACCAAAACAATTACATTAATAAAGTATGCAAAGATTTTTTCATACCTGCTACGGAACCCTATCTTGGGCGTGTCCGACACGCTCTTGGCCGGTTTTTTTGATTGACAAATAGGTACTAGGGGCGTTCAATAAAAAGTGAGAATGAGTATGTTATAAACAACTTTTACTAAATGTCATTTTATTTTTCGACATAGTCACCTTTTAGCATAATACACTTAGTATATCTTTTTTCTAAACTTAAAATTCCATTTTTAAAAAAGGTCTCATCTTGAGTACTTAAAAAATCTTGTACTGCAGCGACTACCGCGTCGTCGTCTTCAAATTTCTGGCCTCTCAGGTATTGTTTCAATCTCGGAAATAGGTAGAAATCACTGGGAGCGAGATCTGGTGAATACGGAGGATGCTTAAGGATATCGAACCCAGCATCACGAATTGCAGCCATTGCAACGGCGGACTTGTGTGCCGGGGCATTGTCCTGGTGGAACAGCACAACTTTCGAGAGTTTACCTCGCCGTTTTTCGCGGATCTCATTGCGCAATGTTGCTATTTGTTTGGCGTATAAAGTGCCCGTAATAGTGGCTCCATGCTCGAGATACTCAATCATTAATACCCCTTTACCATCCCAAAAAACAGAGCCCATGACCTTACCGGCAGATGGGCTCACCTTGAATTTCTTCGGAGTTGGAGATGATGGCCTTTTCCATGTCATAGGCTGCAGTTTCGTTTCAGGGTCGTAATGATGGAGCCATGTTTCGTCCATTGTTATAAATCGCGCCAAAAAAAGTTCCCGGTCTTGCTGCATCAGGTTCAAAGCTTCTTGACAAATCTCTAGTCTAGTTTGTTTTTGCGTGTCAGTAAGCATTCTTGGTACCCAACGCGCAGATACCTTTTTCATACCCAAGCGTTCATGTAAAATATTATGCACGCTCCCCGTTGAAATCTTTACATTTTCAGCAATAAAACGAACTGTGACACGACGAGCCGCCAAAACTGAGTTTTCGACTTTTTTCACAATTTCTTCAGTTACTGCTGTAGTAGGGCGTCCGGAGCGGGGGTCGTCCATTGTCGATGTTCTTCCACGTCTAAATTCGGCGCACCAACGTGCGACTGTCGAATACGGAGGAGCATTAGGCCCTAAAGTGTCCCGCAAATCCAAATTGACTTGGCCGTAGAAAAATTTTTCAAATACAAGTATTTGATAACGGCGCGCAGTTCAATTTTCTCCATTTTCGCTAACGTACTCAATAGCATTGCAAAGAAATTACCGTATATTTTTTTAAACAAAAGACAGTTAGTTTTTTTTTTCATAGCAATCAGCTAGATAGATTAGCTTTACCGGCCAGTATTTAATTTCGTAATATTAAAAGAGTTTGCATCTCATTCTCACTTTATATTGAACGCCCCTCGTACATAGCGTAGCAACAAAACATATAAGGTAATTAATTGGTTTGATTAAAATCAAACACATAACAGATTTGGCATGCTCAACAACATATCTAAATTCAACATAAATTATCATGTTTTGAAGTACTCACGCTTCCACAGTTCTCTCCTTCTGGTCTTGCACTACAGCATTATGCATAATAAAGTATTTGTTTGTTACATCAGTTACTTCCTTTCCTTCATCATTAAAAAACTTTGTTATCGGATAAAACTTCACAACATCTTGAAGTTGTGAGCTTTTGTCTCTCAAGAATGTTTCAAGTGCTGAGACTATGGCCGAACTATCCATAAGTTGCTGAAATAATAATGACATGTCAGAGAATAATAGTTTGTTATAAACCGCTTTAGCAGATAGAATTCAATGATAAATATTCTTCAATACGCTTAGGCCCAGGCATGGCTAAGTACAAGTACAAGTACAAGGAAAGCAAGGAAGAGGAACACCAAGGTCTATTTTATACAGAAATTAGCTGTTGTGTCACATAAAGAGGTCAAAGAGGCAGTGCTGAGCAGGGCCAAATTGATACAAGTTTATTGGCTACACCATCTAAAAATAAAATTAGAAGAAGGGCATGAGAATTAACCTTTTGTATGCCAGAACATGGATCCGCATCATATTTAAGGCTATCTTTTTATATATGTTTTTTGTAATCTGTAACATTTGTACAGTCAACCAATTTGATTCCTAGGCCACTATAGAACCATGTAATAATGAATCAATTTGTTTATCTTCTACAACAGTGATATTGTGTGACGTAGGTACGTCATGAAGACATCTCGATCTTTGCAAACATGTGTCATCAATAATTAATATGAAAGGAGTTTGCTTGTGTATAAAATCACTTAAATTGTTACTGTCTGTTGTCAAAACTTTGTTTTCTTCTCATGCCATGGAGCAAAAACGTTTATAAACTTTTTACGTTTATTGCATGTTGTCATCTGAACTTCCTTCATTGGTTCCTTTGACCCACTTTGACATTGTAATTATCTAGTAGTAAATGCAACAAGGTTCTATAGTGGCCTAGGAATCAAATTGGTTGACTGTACAATTTGAAACAAACAAGACTAGAATGCAGGTTTTTTTTACTTTCGGCATACAAGAGGTTAAGCAAAAATACAATTGCATTTAATCACAGTTGCAATAAATTAAAATTATATGGAAATTACAGTCACACATAAACTATAGTAGAAATAACCTGGCAGGCCATCAAAATAAAATACATCTAAATATTACTAGCATTATGATGATTACACTTGTATGGAAATTTAAAAAGCATCTTAACTAAATTGCAGTTGCTTAAAAATTTGAAGTGTAATAACTACCTACAAAGATTAAAAACAGAATAATAAGAGTTTGTACCTGATATCCCCCATCAACTTTAGCCAGCAAAATGGGCACTTTTTTGTAGCCTGACCATTTTATTGCTTGACGGAGAACAGCATCAACTTCAACAACATCATAGCTAATGCCCCGTGAATCTAGGTATGCCCGCACTTTGCAACAGAATGGGCAGGTACGGTATTGGAACAAAACTAGTTGCAAATTACTTGTGTCCGACTCATTAATTATCTGCAAATGGACAAATAATTAACAGTTTAAGTTTAGCTTTAGAAATAGCAAAACTGTGTGATTGGGTGTATTAATGGAAATTACTCAGGATTCGTTCATGCAAAAAAATCATCAAATACTTGAGTCATTATAAATATTAGTAATAATTATTTGAACCAGGCTAATGTTAATAGTAATTACTCTGTATTGCGGCGTGTAGTGCGGTGCTTCCTTGAGAAAAGTGTATTCTTGATTCTCTATGGGAGCAGACTGCTTTTTAGCATTTATCTTGTAATGCGTATAGCCCCCGTAGCCAGCACCGACTAAGACACCAACACTCGCACTTATTAGGGTTAACTTTGCTGTGGACCTTGGAAGCCGGCCCTTTGTAGAATAATATAATTTGGCCAAATTAGCATTCTCTTTCAAAGATGGTATGACCAACTTGCGAAATATAGTAAAAGATGGACGCCACATTTTAGTTTAATCGCTTTGATTTTCACACATTAAGAAGTCCTAGGTTCCACCAAACGAGTAAATAAGAATTGGATTTTGTCAATTTTTGACTTTCAACTTTGATTATGACATTGACATTGATTTCACATTGCTCTATGCCCAGAGAAGAATAGGGCCAGCTACACAAAGGCAAATTTATTTAGATAAATGTAAATGTATCTTAAAAGCATTATGCCTTATCAAACATTGTCAGCTAACAACACTAATAACAATTGATAATCAGGCGATGCGATATATTATTTTTGAAATATATTATTGTTTTGTGCTTTTCAAATGTTGATGACATGGCATCCCTAAGAAAGAACACCATAGACTAAATTTGTATATAGACATTAGACTAGACACATTGAAGTGAAGGAAGTCAGTCTTTCTTTTTCTTGCTTTGATTGTTCGTCGTTCGTGGTAAATTGTTGAAGTTAACCAAATCTGTTATATTTTTGTTGCTTAAATTTTTACACAGAAGCACAAACTGCTTTCAATTCGTTCAATGTAGTTAATGAATTTGTTCCTGATTTTCTGCTGAAGAAGTTTTTTTCGGCACCTGTGAGGTACATAAAGATGCACAATATCTTGTTAATTGGCGGAGTTTTCGAATATTTTGTTGTGATGATTTCTGCTGCGTGGCATTACTTGTGTTGAATTGTGCGTAGGAGAGTGGTTATGCGCGAAGTATGCCGTCGACGTCGCGGACGCGGGGCTCGGGACGAGCGCCGGACGGGGCGCCCCGGCCTCCGGTCATAGCTCCGATGTCTGAACGGCAACAGCTGGCCTTGGTGATGCAGATATCTTCACAAGATGCTCCTCCAGGTTCGCCCTCTAAGGATACAGTCATTCCGTTGGAAATTGATCATATAATGATTTCCCGCCTTTTTTGTATTCAGCTGCCCCAAGTACTGCTGAAGAAAGGAAACGCACCAGACAGCAGCGCAACGAGCGCGGTGAGACGCCCTTGCATGTAGCTGCTATCAGGGGAGACCATGATCAAGTCAAAAAGCTGCTAGATCAAGGGCAAGATCCAGATGTCCCAGACTTTGCTGGTATGTTATTCTTTCCATTTAGTGTGTCTTTCTACCTCAAAGTTTTGTTATTGGTGGCCAATACATACACCTAATGTACAATCTAAGCATATAAGAATATTAGTGCATCAGCATAAATAAGGTAATTTAGATATGGTATGCTGAAATCAATGTGCATTGAAATCATCAAAACCATGTTAAATGTAAGTATTTGCATGGTATGTTGTTTTAGGCCAGGGGTGGCGAACCTTTATTGGTGAATGTCCCATTTTTTTATGAAAACCACACTAATCTGGTTATGATGTGCCATCAAAGATACTACCCTTAGTGGTTGCTTGGATGCTTGATTAGTGATATACCAAAATTATATTGTCACATGCTACAACTAGTATATGTGACATTTGTTTGCCATCCCTGTTTTAGGCCAACTGAAGAGATGTGGTAGACCTTATTTCACATGTACATGACATCCTATTGGATGGTTAGATTTGAGCAAGAACTTTTGTTTATACAATCAAGAGATTGGAACATATACCATTTACAACGGTAACTTCTCAATCCTAAAATTTCAACAAACAGATTGACTTAGGTGGAATTATTGTTGTCTCTCCCTATGAGGATTTGTATTATGCCTAAAGGTGTTCTTGCACTTTTGTTTGGGATATCATAACATTATTGTTATTGTAATGTGTCGCTTTAAAATTCTAGAGATCTATTGTGTTTCTTATGAACATAGAATGAACCAACATAATTTTTAAATGGATTATACCTGAGGTGCATAAAATAGATAGTTTTCCTGCTACAAATAATGTTCCTGCAAATAAAGGATTTACTATGTCAGATTACAACTTTACAGTATCAAACCAACTTGATTGTGACCTACAGTGTGCTATGGTAGGTCAGGAAGGTAGGTTTAATAGTTCATAGTTATTTTGAAGACCTGGAAATTTCCTTAGTCCAAATAGAAACTTAATTAACTTAATAATCGTTTTTCACAACAGATCAGAAACTTCTAATTATTTCTATGAAGCCATCCGCAAAAACAAAAGAGATTGTAGATGTCAACACAAACTAATTTAACTGTGAAATTTTGCGCCCTTCCATCAAATTCTACAATTTTATACTGTTTTTCTTTTCAAACTGCATGTCATTGGGCAGTGTCTTTTATTACCAATAAAAAATCTCTGAAAGGAGTGACAAATAGTATTTTTTGTAGGTACTTCAAGTTAATATGAATATGGGCATTTTCAGAAAAAAGTGTACCCAGTACTTTTTTTTTAAAACCTAAAAATTTTGGGTTATTTCTACTCAGAATCACAAGCACTATCGATTTAAGCAATAAAAAAAGTGTCCCTCTTTTAATTGTCAGTTTTGTGACGCAGTTAACCATACATGTTGTATGGACCGTCACAAAACTGACTACCTAATAAATTTTGTATGGAAATTAAGGATAATTAAGGAAAATGGGTACATTTTTTTCTGAGCACTCCCATATACCAAACATCCTGTGAGATGTTGGCAAATCACATCTAAAACTAGTTGGGTTTATTTATAATGAAAGTTAAAAAAAATCTTTTAGGAAGTAAGAATACAAATATTAAGAAAAAATAACAATGGATAAAACTTAACTATAAACTAAATATCTAACTTAAAAACTACTAGATTAAGTCTAAAAAAGGCCCCCCATGGCATTGTGCCCAAAAGACTGACAGCATTCCCTTGTTGAATTTTTAAATGTAATGATTTCTTTGATGAAAGTAAAAACTTATGTAGAATTTTTTGTTTGTTGTGAAATGGTTCCTAGCTCTGTTTGTTATTGAATTTAGGGTTCTATTTAGTAACACGTGTTCTAGAGTTTCTTACAATGTACTAGTCAAATCTTTTTTTTTTCTGTCGAAGCATATCTTTAGACGCCCCATGATAAGGTATGTGAAGAAATTATTTATGTTAATTTCTTGCAATTGTTAATTTGCTGTTCACTGTAAATGTTATAACTTAAATGTCTATGTTATCTATTTTTCCTGCCTTTTGGTAAAAGATATTCCTTGGTACTACTCGTACTACTTAGTACTTGTAGTGATACTTTTAAAATATTAACCCAATTGGCATATAATATTAATAGTGTTTGTCTGATTTCAGGGATTAAGTTCCTAAATTAGATAATTACTAGCCTACTCCTCAATGCTTGTGGCTACATTGAATATTCTCGAAGCAATAAAGGAAGATTACTTACATACAGGTTAAATTTGATCAATGCTTTTTTTTAAATAAAAGTTTTTAATATTTATCATAGTAATCGAAATCCATCGCCTGAGCTATATTTTTAGCTTGCTCAAGAAATGTTCACTTGTACATGCCTTGTACCCTTGTGCATCCACAACACTAAATAGTGATGGGCAGTTTAGGTTACTACATGTTCATTTGTACCCTTCTAATCCATATTATCTTAAATGCCAGATTTGGCCCATATTTTCACCCGACTGTTGAGGGAGGGTTATTTATACTTTTTCCAGTAGATTACATTTTCTCTTTTATCTTCTAGCTAAATTTTGTGGCCCAAAAAAATTGTTTTTAGTAATGGTATTGTTTTACAGTTCCAAAAATGAACCTAGAAGTTAATATCGTAACAATACTTAATTGGCAGAAAAATATTTTTTATCAACATAATTTTATTACATATCTTACTACTTTAACCATAGCTTGAGCACTGCAGTGAATAACTTCTACATATTCGTGTATTAGCCTTGAATCAATTACTTATTGTTTATAAGCTCAAAATGTTTTAATCATTACTTCGAATTTAAGTTTTGATGGTGATACTGTAACAGTCAAGATGATCAAATGACTGCTTGTGGATGTATATTGAAACAGATAACAGTCGATTGTCCTATCATAATTATTCTCATGCTGATCTTTTCGCGTTATTGCTAGTTAACCGATGCCGTCGACTTTGTTCGGTTTTCTAAAATTCTAAGAAAACTTAGCAGGTTTTCAGAATTTTTGTTTGTTCGGTTTTCTAAAATTCTAAGAAAACTTAGCAGGTTTTCAGAATTTTTGTTTGTAATTATGTAGTCAAAAATATATATTGAGCCAAGCAAAATGATGAGGCAAAACTTAAATCCAAATCTGTACCTAAGCTCCCTAATATTCTTAGGTACTGTCTTCCTGGGCCCAATTGCATAACAAAGTACAACTTATATTACAAGCTGAACTCCCTTTCTAGTTAATATATTAGAAACGAGAGTTCCGCTTGTAATATTAGTTGTACTTTGTTATGCAATTGGGCCCTGGTATTATTAACTTTATACCCATCCATATTCATATTAATTTCACAGTTATAAGAAGAATAACAATTTTTTACCAGTTTTTATTTGAATACCACTTTATTATTAGTAGTGTTGCAGTTGGTGAATAATTTGCAGCATTAGGTTAGTAGGCATCAAAATTGTCTTCATCCTAAGGAGTATCCTTTATTTCCTAGCTCTACCCTACCTGTCCGAAATGTTTGTGCCCATGTTGCTTTTAATGTATGTATATCTTAATATTACTGTTATAATATTTAGTATGTAAATGGTGTATCTTTCTTCAAAAACTAAACAAACTTCTGTGCCACAAAAAAATCTTAAGTGCCAGAGTATGACAACAATATTTTATACGTTAGCAAAAAAAATATTCGAAACGTGTTTAGTTTTTGAGCTCAAGATTCGTAAAGAAGTTTTTTAAGGTACCTACCTATTACAGTAATTGTAATCTAGCTCGAGTACCTACTGCTAGAACTAGTAAAGTTTGAGTCGATCAATGTAATTAAGTAATAATAATAACTTATCTTAGTTCGTCTTTCGTTTTTAGGGTTCCGTAGTCAACTAGGAACCCTTATAGTTTCGCCATGTCTGTCCGTCTGTCTGTCTGTCTGTCTGTCCGCGGCTAAGCTCAGAGACTGTTAGTACTAGAAAGCTGTAATTTGGCATCAATATATATATCAGTCACGCCGACAAAGTGATTGAATAAAAAAAAGTAAAAAAAAATTTTTGTATAAAACATACCTAAACTTGGATGATTCCGTACACATACGAAATCCTTAGAAAAATATTACTTGTTTTTTTCGTAATGGGTACGGAACCCTACCTTGGGCGTGTCCGACACGCTCTTGGCCGGTTTTTTACCTTATTCTGCGTCTGCGGCTCGCGGGAACATTACTCTTTCTAGTTAAAAAAAAACGATCGAATTAATCAGTTCGGTAGTTCCTGAGATCGCCCCCTGCATATATGCCTACAACCAAATAAAAGCAAAAAAAAATTCTTTGTTAAATTAGTAGTCAAAGATGGGATTCTATAGGTATGTGGTTTTGCTTTGTAGTGCATTTGAGAGGCTGATTGAATGTTTTTATATATTTATACATTGCAATTTCTACCTTTTATTTGTATGTCTGTTTGTTCATTTTATACTCATGATACTGTCGTCATCATAAACATCAGGGCGGTCTAGGTAGTTAAAAATATCTGGACACGCACTTACGCGATCGGTAACAGTCTTATTCCGATATTTTTGACTACCTAAACTACTCCGATGTTTACGTTGGTGACTATATATTATTAATAAAATTCGCTTGAAGAATAATGAGTAAAAAATTATTTTCGAACCTTCAATGCTTAAATGAGTTCTCAGTACGCTAGTGTCTCCAGTCCGCTCAAATGTAATCCTAATTACGTATTTTACTTATACCTAAACAAAACACATCTGTACCTCTACCATGAGTTTACACTAGTTTACAGTGACCGTACTCGCTAGCGACGGCGTAATGATTTGTATGGAGAATTGTACTTCCGTAAGTGACCGCTAGAGGCGCTGTACCTCTACCATGAGTGTACACTAGTTTACGTGACCGTACTCGCTAGCGACGGCGTAAATTATTTGTATGGAGAATTGTATAGCGCCTCTAGCGGTCACTTACGGAAGTACAATTCTCCATACAAATCATTTACGCCGTCGCTAGCGAGTACGGTCACTGTAAACTAGTGTAAACTCATGGTAGAGGTACTGTACAATTCTCCATACAAATAATTTACGCCGTCGCTAGCGAGTACGGTCACGTAAACTAGTGTAAACTCATGGTAGAGGTACTGATCGAAATGAACGTGTGCAAATAATAATATGATGGGATGGGGCTGTATTTTTTATGATTTTTTATTTATTTAGTTTTCGTAAGTAGATAAATACACCATAATGTACATTAGGTGAAACACCTAACTACCAGTCGCGTTAAAAATACCTATTGCTCAAATCGTCAAGCTTCGCGTCATTCCGGTGTGTTCTTTATGATATAGTAGCTGGAGCCCGTAGCTTTTGTCTCCTACGCACCGCGGGCACTTTAATTGCATAATAAATAAAAGTAGCTTATGTAAGTCTGGGATATTGTAGCTTTCCATTGTGGAAGGATTTTACAAGCTTTTCATTTACTTGCAAAATATGTATGTACGGGTCAAATCTTGCAAGTTGAATTTGACTTACTTCCAGTGGTCGGATTCACTTGAAATTCGGTATATTTATGTAGGTTGGATGACAATGCAAGTACAGTCAGTGAAAAAGCTTGCATTTAAAATTAAATTTTTAATTAAAACTTGTTTTATTATTTATTTATTTGAAAATATCATACATAACCCTACAGAACATCCAATGCGCCATGAAACCAAATAAAAATAAATAAATAAATTTTAAAATTGTTTCAGTTGTTCCAGACGTTAGGTGGTACACCCTACACCCTAAATACAAAACAAAAGTTTGTCTCTTTATTGTATTAGGTATGAATAGACAAAAACGTTTTTATGAAACCACCACTCAACGCTAGCTTACTGAGAACTATTTTAAGCATCAAAATCAATTAATTGTATTTATACTGATAATCATTTTTTTGCTTCTTAGGTTGGACTCCTCTCCATGAGGCGTGCATCTATGGTTGGTACCAAGTTGTAATAGTCCTTGTGAAGGGTGGCGCCAATGTCAATGCCAAGGGTTTAGACGACGACACCCCACTTCACGACGCCACCACTTCTGGAAACTTGAAGATGGTGAAATTCCTCGTAGAGCATGGTGCCGATCCGTTCGTCAAAAATGCCAAGGCGAAAATGCCCATAGACTACGCAGCTCCCCATATTTACGAATTCCTGGAGTCTTTAAAGGGTATGTTGGTTTCTTTTTTATACCTACGAATCTACAACGACGCATTAGTTAGATAATGTATATACTAACAAAAAGGCGGCAATTTTACTAGCTCTGGCTAGCTGTAAACTTGTACACTGAAGCCAACAACAAGTACCTAAATTTGCCAGGAAAATATTTAAGTTTTAAGACCTCCTTCAATATGCACCAAAACAAGGTCCGGCGGATCCACAATACATGGTATGTATTTATTGAATTATAAAATGTAACATAACAGCATTGCTTTAGTCGGTAAGTTTAGTAATATATTATGTACCCGATATACTATATACCTAAAAAACCGGTGTGGTCATAAAACTCAGAAGAGTTTCAACCGCCAAATCCTGTGTGTTACCAAAATCGACGAATCTGACCAGGAACCATAACAAATTAGAATAAAATAAAATTATTCTTTACCAGCTAGCTGTTGCCCGCGACTCCGTCTGCGAAGAATTCTTTTATCGCTATTCCGCGGCAAGTATGCAATTTTGCGGGATAAAAACTATCGTATGTCCTTCCCAGGGTTTACACTATCTCTTTTCCAAATTTCATCTAAATCGGTTCAGCGGTTTAAGTGTGAAGAGTTAACAGCAAGACCGAGTTACTGTCGCTTTTATAACATTTGTAAGATTATACCAAGGATGATATAGACTGGATTAGCAATCGCCATAGTACAGAGCTGCCGCGGAAAAATAGTTAGATTATTAAATCTAGATGGCGCTGACATATAGCCCGAGAGTTTGAAAGCAAAACAATAAGACTACAGATATTTCATATTACTGCAAATGTATTATTATGCAATATTTTTGAAAAATAATACATTTGTAGTAATATGAAACGTCTGTTCTGTAGTCTTATTGTTTTGCTTTCAAAGCCTCGGGCTATATTTCAGCGCCATCTAGATTTAATTAAACGATTTAGACGATCTGTACTATGGCGATTGCTAATCCAGTCTATATCATCCTTGATTATGCTCCATTTATTTTAATATCAGAAACTTAACGGTAAAATTTGCACACTTTTTTAAATGAAACAACGAAATTATTCAAAATTGTGTTAACTTCTATAATGAAAACATAATAGATACCGCTAATAAATGTACATGTAGGTATTTTTAGTCCATTTGTGTTCGAAATACCGAGAAACGTGTGTTACAATTTGACCGTTAATTCAAACCTTAAATTAAACAAAGTACCTATAGTAAGATTAAACACCGCAAATCAATAGAGTAGATTAACAAAATCTAAAATGAAACAAGGTAGACCATAGGCGGTCTTATCGCTTAAAAGAGATCTTTTCGAGGCGATCACGCTACTCTGCGATCTTACACCACTTGATTTATTTTAGTTGAAAAATTATTCGTTGATTTTCGTACCTAAGATACAAATATTCGTGAATTTTACTTTTTGCTCGCGAGACACCTAATAGAAGACTCAAGAACTCGAAAAGACATAAACCTATTTTACAGTACCATTTGGACAGATTTGCCTAGCTCAAACTAAATTTACATTTTAATAATTCTTCTTTCTTTATCTTATATCGATACAGTTCGATCATCAATACTCTGTGAGAATACAATGCAAAAGTCTCGGTCGGTTATGGCCGAAACACGCAGAAATTTCATGGTTTCCCCGATGGTTACAAATAAGTAGCAACTTAGCAAGTGTGACATTTCAGCCTCCAGACCAGGCCAGCTCTATTCAGTTGATCTTGGTGGACGTAACGAAAGATAAATAATCAAAGGTGAAAGATTTAAAAAGATAAAATGTGGGCCTAATTAAGATGGCTTTTACACTATAGGTAGTCGGGTGGCGAGCTGAAAGACATGTTGCTTAAGCTTATGCTGGCACTACACGATGGGCCATCGCGATGGTCGACTATGATGGGCCAGCGTGTGGAGGGTGTAGTGGCGTCGTATGGCTTATGGTGCGTGCGATGGTCGTGGGATAGCGTCGGTTTTTGGCCGGACATCAAAAGAATCAAAAGATTACAACTGAACGTCGCCAAGATGCGTTGCAGCCATCGTGTAAAGGAGCTATTAAGCAAGATGGTGGGTAGTTCGTGCATCGCGCTTGGGCAGACACATTTGAAGTGTCATAAAAAAAAACATATTTACCAGATGATTGAAACTGTAACCAATAGTTTACTTTTGATGGTCAGGCAGGAGTCAGGAACAGCTTTGGTTTGAATTAGAAATGGTACTTTTAGAACGGTATGGCGCACCACCACCCGGGGACACCCGCAATATATTATATTATGATTGTTGATCAGTGGCGGCGTAGGGTAGATTGGCACCCCGGGCGGTTTTGTATTGCAAACTAAACATGCTTACGAGGCTTTATTTTAATTATCAAAATTGACTTTCCTCTAATTCCTCTCTCTTTCAACTTTGATAGAATCGAAAGATTGATTATAGCCTTGTGAGTCACGTGTCGTGACCAGCAAGATTTCATTAATTTTAACTTTGTAAAGATTCTTTCACATGAAGCCACTGCAACACAAATTGTTAAAAGAAATCGACGTCATAGCGCTAAATTTGAAACAGCCTCAGAATAGCCCCATTGTAATGAATTCTTTTAAAAAATTAGAAAATAAATTCGAAAAGTAAATGAAAATATAGTTACGATGTGTTTTAAAATTATGATATTAGTATGTAAGTAAGTTAGGTACAATAGTAGGTAGTTATTTATTGATGTGTCTTTAACCCTTAAACCATCTAACAACCCTGTCAAGACATTTGATTTTGGACCGTAAATGTTGCCTATTTTAATTTGCTTTGATTTCTGTTTGATGGCAAATATATTGCCAATATCAATTTGAGGGTTAAATATGGAGATTTTGTGCGCCTTCTTCGGATGTACGAGTGAGTAGTCGTTGTCACCCCTTGGTGCCTGCAGCCGTGGCTGACCGCCCCCTGCGCCCTTTTACGCCGCCACTGTTGTTGATCGCATGCCATGTACCTACCAGTAATTTCACAGGCTGTTTTAACCCTTTGAACGCCAAGAACACCTAACTGTAGAATGTTTCATTTTGAAGGGCCCTTTCTGAAAAAAAGAAGCTGGTGGTGCTCACATCATTGTTGATTTTTTTTTTGTTTACATAAACCGTACAATATTTATTTCTATAAACGTACCTTTTTAAGGGAAAGGTACATGCAAGCGTTTGCACCCTCTTTTTTTGACAAACCATTATCAAACTAAATACAAACTGAAATATAGATGCACAGAAAAAACCCCAGAAAAAAGACCAATGCTGGGAATCGAACCCAGGTCCTCAGCGTTCCGTGCTGCGTGCTTACCCCTACACCACCTGGTCTGGTCTGGTCTGGTTTTTTCTGTGCATCTATATTTCAGTTTGTATTTAGTTTGAAATATATGGTTTCACGGGATGACCGTAAAAGTAATAAAAAAAAATGAGGTTAAAGAAAATAAAAAAATAAATAGAAAAAGATACTTCATACTTAACTTGTAAACCATTATCAACCAAAGTGAAGCGCTTTTGATTCATATACCTACGCGATCGAGCGTAAAGTGACTTGATTACTGATAGAAATTTCTGATTATGTGCGCCGAGCCTTGTTTTACGTTATGTAATACCATTTTTCAACCTGGCAACACGACGCTCGGATGTCATCGTGTCGTGGTAAGGATCGAGTTCGCCATTATCTGACCGAAATTGACCGAGTGCTAAAATATAAAAAAACCTAGCCATACGATGTTGATGGCCGCGTGCGTTGCCAACTTCGTGACGGTCTCGAGGACCGATTTAGCATAAATCTATTGTAAAAATTGTAGTGCAATAAGTAAAAACTATTAATAGTGCCCGAGGACGTGAAATGCAAAGAAAGACGCTTGTGAATATCAAAGGGGAGTATTTTTTGAACATGTTTTGTCCGGTATACCGAACACACCGCCTTCGTTCGCTGTGACCCCTGACAATATATAAATCAAAATGTTAATGATGTGACTGACGTGACAAAGTGACGGTCATTTTACTTGTACTAGCCGTGCCATCTTAATCATAGCCTTTTTATTTAAGAGGGCAGTGCTCTATATGGATTTCGGTACCGATGTTAATGCCCTCTAGACACCGATCGATCGCGGTAATTTGGTGCTGTATATATATAATGTAACGTTCTCGGTATGTAGATATGTGTCGTAAATCCTGGACCTGATTACTGCGAGATAACTTTTAAAATCACATACTTTAAAAACGAAATTTTGCTTAACTCAACTGCAATGAAATGAAAATTTTTGACTTATGATTAGTCTTCTTTCTTGCATTAAGTAACTCAATTCTCCTCTGGGAATTAGAAATTCGGTAACTTAGGATCACTTGTTTAAACTGTAACTCATTAATTGACTGTTTATGCAGTTATGGATGTGATGTAAAGTTTATTTTGTTAAGTAAAATACTCAGAACATGTCAATATATCTACAGATACTAACACAAGAGCCACACATTCCGGCCGGGTGAGGGATGACAGTAGCAAGAAAGTTGGCAATGCTAGTTCGTCTGGTGAGGGTGGCAAGCGCAACATGGACAGCCTAGCACAGGGCGAGCACTTTGAGTCTAAGGACTCTACTGGGCAAGAGAAAGTCACCAGGGACAATAAAGATGGTATGTTTCACCCACTGAATTTGATGCTATTACCTTATAATAATAAACAATTTCTTATAAATTTAGATAAAAATGCTACATGCAAAAATCATTAAATAAAGAGAACCTATTTATTTCTTTTTAGAAGCAAATCAACTTAGCTGCGGAGTTGTGTCTTCGTCCCAAGATGATTTAGCAGGAGGTCCCAAGAGGCAGTTTACAGATGACAGCCATGAAGCTGAATCGGTGGAGGATGAAGTAGCAAAACGCAAGAAGAGGAAAGAGAATGAAGACAAAGAACCCATGGCAAAGCCTGCACCTGTTGCCAGAAGTGGCCCTGGACGGTAAATAGCATTAATGTATTAATCCAAAACAGATTATCTACAGATAAACTACCAAGAAATTTAATAAATAATATAGTTCCTATGTTGATTCACAGCAAGAGTGTGGCCAACTTGCAAAAATAATGCCTGGCTATACTTTTCATAAACATATATCTGCACAAACATGTAATTTTCTGCCTTGCTATCATCTGGACCAATAGTCACGATCAACCTGTTGGCCTCCTCTGATCTATAGTTTTTTGTCATTGAGGGCATATTATTGAATCCATTATTTAAAAAAATATACATATTATTGTTTCATGAAACTGCAGCTTAAATGTGGTTGCCAGCGAATACTGATCTTAGAAAAATTGGTTCCTAATCACTGATTAAAAATCATCATGTATATTGTTTGCTTTGTGTAAACAGTATTCTAACGGGTACGAAGCCTCCTGGTCCAGCAAGCAAGACTGGCGCGACACCTCTCGGGAAGAGCGGCGGCGCCCAGAGCGGCGGTAAGGGCGGCGCCCAGAGCGCTTCCGCGGGAAAGAGCGGACAACAGGCGCTCGGCAAAGGCGTCGCCGCGGGGAAACTCGGCGTGCAGAATACCCACCAGGTAACCCTAAATCCTTGTTTGATCATTTATTCATTCATTCAGCCGAAAGACGTCCATTGCTGAACATAGCCACATTGCTCGGGCTAATGGGGCCAAAAGGCTCTCAAGTGGCGTCCACGGACAGTTTAGTCCCTTCAATAACCCCTCATTTTTGGAAAAGACCCCCATGCTGTTCCACTCTGTATGTGACTGGCTGGCTGTACAGTAGATGTTTTGGGCATAATAAACAGACGGTTGCTTTCACATTTTACATTTAGATTATGTATATATTTGCTTAAAATTTTAAGTACATCTAAATTTTGATCCAGCCTTGTGGTTGAATTCTTTTAATTTGTGATGGCAGTGAAATAATCGGTTTACTAATGTTTCGCAAATTACGTTTGAGTTTCCTAAACTGATTCACTTGGCAAATGTTTAATTTCCCAAATGTTTATTTTTTCTGAAACTGTAAACTTTTCAGGATTGTTATAAAACAACCCTATCCTAACCTACAAAATAGTCCTGAAATATATCCTGAATAGTTTACAGTTTCAGAAAAAATAAACATTTGGGAAATGAAACATTTGCCAAATTAATCAGTTTGGGAAACGTAATTTGCCAAACGAGAGTACAACGAAATAATCAAGTACCGTCATCAATAATTTGCAATAAACGGTGCAAAAGCAACTTGTTTAAAACCAATAAAAGAATTATTTATTTATAATCAAGATTTTCTGTTACTATTTATTACAAATAACTAAATACTGTACTTAGACAACAAAGCCACATATGTAAGTTATGTAAAATTTCGTTTGACATTTTTTTTTCTAAAATAGGGCAAGTCGTCAGGCGGCGCCAAAGGTGCATCCAACGCCCAGCCGAATAAACAGGAAAGGAAAAGCCCCGTCGCAAGTCCAAAGCCAAACCAAAGCAAAGATACGGGAGACAATGACTCTGAAGATCAGAAGAACCAAGAGTTAGCGCCTAAAGTGCCGCCATTAAAAATAGTTATACCTGGTGGCGCTGGCGGCTCCGGCGGTAGGAATGAGCAGGAAGGGGAAGGTGAATATTACTAAAAAATATATGAAGTTAAATTTTAATGTGATAATTATGTTTATGTTAATTTAATATGTAGTAGTTGTATGTTGTTTGTAGTAGTAATTAGTGATGGGCCGAACATAGATTTCACCGAATACGAACATTCGGCCGAATATTCGGTTAAACTTTCACCGAACCGAATATTCGGCATACCGGAGCAGGTCTATACGTGTTTACGCTAACCGCGCGAATTGACGCCGAGCGCACCCGCCCGCTCCCCTCGCTTCCCACGCTACACTTGTCAATACTTGTCATTATTATTGCATCATCCAGTGCGAAACGAAACGGCACCACGTGCAAAGTAATAAAGCTACACAGTGATTTACTTAGGTTAGGTCTATTTATAATATGCACATGCATCGTTCAATCAATCATTCTCATTGTGATATAGTTCACAATAGAGTAACTGTTATTAAAATCTTTAAGTACCACTGCCCCGAATATTCGGCAGGTTTACCGAATATTCGGCCGAATACGAATGTTCGGTAAACCTGCTGAATATGCCGAATACCGAACATAAAACGAATATTCGGCCCATCCCTAGTAGTAATGTGGCCGTATAAACAAATTATCGTTCCAAATTTGTAAAGTGACTTAAGCTCCATATCAATTCTGTGCACTACTAGATACAAGATGTCCTTTAGTTAAGTTTTTCACGTACAGCAAATGTGCACTTGTATTATCGTGTTGTGCGTTGCAGGCGGCAGCGGGCAGCGCGGCAGCGGCAAGGGGCGCGGCGGCGCGGCGACGCTGCCCTACGTGATCCCGTGCACCAGCGCCGACCCGGGACAGACCTCGGACAGCTCGGACGGCAATTCCGACGACAAGAGACCAGGAGAAGGGGGCAAGGTACACACACATACATTGTTTTCACTCTAGGGTCTAAACCAGACAAACACGTAAGTTACATATTTAACTAGCCTACACATTAACAATTTCAATATTAGTTAGTGAGCCAAAGAAGAAACATTTGTGAAGTTAAAACTTGCTAGCGAATCTAGTTTTTGTTTAACAAGTTTACTCAAAAAATATTTTTCCTCCCAAGGCTGGACAAAGAGTCCTCCGTTCGCACAGGACGAATGATGGAGAGAAAGAGAAGGACAAGGAGAGGACTTCCCCTCAGACGGGGGGCGAGAGTCGCTCCGGAGCGGGATCCACTCAATCGACATTGAGTTCCAACAAGAGCCCCCTGCCGACGGGCTCTGTAAGTTCTCCGTACCATGTATTATGACTAGATAGAACATGCATCGTAGGTAGTGCGTCGACCGGGTACAGCATGCTATTGTGTCGTACAAACAGCTAGCGGATGAACATACACGTTTAAACTATACATATACGGCATGATATAAAATGGTTTTTTTTTTCATCCTGTTTTGATAATTATGTAGTTGTTGGCTTCGATTCTAGAAGGCTTATTCTTTAATTTAAACCCTTTGCGTAACGTAAGTTGCATATTTGTCATATTGTGTAAAAGTGGCGAGCTACGACCCGTATCTGGCTGTTTGCTGGTCGAATGACAAATTCTACTAATAAATTGGTTCCTTATCCATTGTTATAGGGGCAAGACAATGAGCATGCGACTTCGGCATCGTCGGGCGGGACTAGCAGCCGGGCAGAGACAGGTACTGTCACATTCGTTGTTAATCCTAACTAGCCACTATTATTTACTATTGTGCAATTTTACATAATTATATGCATTTTATTTTATACTCTTATATTACAGCCAGCAATCCTGGTCCATCTGTGGAGCTGCACCCCCGCAAACGCAAAATCAAAGCGTCCAAAGACTCGCGAGAAGCTGTGAAAACCGAGCCAGCGGCCGACAACACCCTGTCTCACGTTACTCATTCCAATCCGTACCAAATGTTTATTCACATTCGTAAACAGGTAAAGAGGATTCACATGTTAGAATTCTTTA
Source organism: Archips crataeganus (assembly GCA_947859365.1). Taxonomy (NCBI): domain Eukaryota; kingdom Metazoa; phylum Arthropoda; class Insecta; order Lepidoptera; family Tortricidae; genus Archips; species Archips crataeganus. The sequence continues at coordinate 16,025,508 of OX402045.1, read as the reverse complement.
ATTTTGGGATTGAAATTACGTACTTCATTTACATTTCATTTTCTAATACCATTGCTTTCCTAATAGATCGAACACCGTCAAAAGAGCTTGTTCCCTGTGAAACCTAAGCCTCCAAAAGATTTCAATAAGTACTTGATGAACCGTTGCACATACACGCTACAAAGTAACGTAAACCCGGAGCCCCAAGTAGAGATCCCACACAACCTACCGCAGCAGATGGTCGCCGAATTTACAGATCAAGAAAAAGAAAGGTATTCATTTACTAACAGACAATATATGTATAACTCTGCATTGATTTCGGTACTATGTCGCAATTAACCCTTAAATCGATACCGGCAATATATTTTCCTTCAAATAGAAATTAAAGCTGATTCAAATTAGCGACATTTACGGTTCAAAATCAAACGCCTTGACAGGGTTGTCAAATGATTTAAAGGTTAAATCAAATAGATACTATATAAACAGCCAACATGAGTTTTACTAAACTTATTATACGATTACAGAACTCGAATGCGTATCCAACATCTGGTTGAGAAGGAAAAACTTGTTCTTGCTGTTGAACAAGAAATCCTGAGAGTGCATGGACGCGCCGAGCGCGCTGTGATCAATCAGGTAACTTATACATTATACGCCTATGTGTAAAACTTTGTATTGCTACGTAACTACAGCATTCATTTTCTTCTATGCTATTCATTCATATGTCGAATTCAGCACAATTTTCCGCCACTAATGGTATTTTTAAGTGACATGACATAACTTGAAAAATCGATCTCCAGACATAAAAAAATTTGAAGCCATTGAAGATGAATGTAATTGTTTTTGACAGTCACTTCCATATTCGGTCTGTACAATGCTGCGAGACAAAGAGGTGTACAACGTCCTGGCTCCAGAGCAAGAAGAGAAACGTAACGCGCAACGCTCCCGCTGCAACAGCCGGCAAATCAACTCCTGGCTGCAGGAAGTCGACGACAAGTGGGAAAAAATTAAGGTTTATACTTTGTACTAATGTGCAAGTAAAAATTATAATCTAGAAAATAAATAATTAAATGGACGCAATTGTTTCAGGAGGGCATGCTTCGCCGTCAGCACACGGAGGCCGAGACATTGCACGCCGTTCAGATGATGGGTTGGGAGTGGAAGTTAAAGGAACTCGGCCTATGCGACCACAAAACCGCTCCCAAAATCGACCCCGCACACGTACCTCAAATCCACGTTTCCAACTTTGACTTGCGCGCATAAAAGCATAACTTATATAACGTTAGTCTGGCATCCAGACTGATATTTAATATTTTTAAGTTTAGTAAGGTAACAATCAATCAATCTAACTAATTCGAATTATATTTGAGTCAATTGGTGCTGCCAAATTTAAAATGTTATTAGACAAAACGGGTGATTTTAACCTTTCCGTTATCTGGAACTTTATGAAGCAGGTTGCTACAGTGCTTCGTCATCTTATTCGTCGAGGTCAGTGCGGAATGTACTGTAGTTACTTTTCTCTTATTATGTCATTAATGTCCCTAAGATTATGATTCCAACGAATCATAAACCGGAGCTTATTTCACAAAATAGAACTCTGACAATTCCCTTAAAACCCAGATTACCTTGACTCCCAGAGCGCGACGTAAAAAAGAACTTGAGGTGGAACCCTAAACAAAACTCCGCAAAGCGGTAATAAGTTCAACCATCTCCTTCAAAAAAATCTTACTTGGCGGGATATTAAATTATTTTTTAATATATAAAATTCTCGTGTCACGGTGTTTGTTATCGAACTCCTCCGAAACGGCATGACCGATTTTTATGAAATTTTTTGTCTATATCTGGTAGATCTGAGAATAGGTCAGAGGCTATTTTTATACCCCTATTCTTCGCGGACGGTGTCGTGGGCAACAGCTAGCTAATTTATAAGTACGGATTGAATTTTACGCTAGTAAATAAATGGTATTACGACTAAGGAGCATTTAATGAGCTTAAACATTTAAATAGTTTTTAACAATGTCCTCGTACTTTACAATACACACTTGTGTCTAGCATTATTGTTATTTTTATTTTATTAGTTTATTGCGTACAGTTTAGGAATAGTGATCTCATTAATGATATTTCTTTTAGCTTGTTTATAGAATTATGTATATTTTTTATATGTTTTAGTTCTAAGGATACAGCTGTAAAATATTATTTTCGGGGTTAAATATGTGAAAAAAATTAAACCAATTGTTAAATTAATTTGGCATTAGTTTCTCTATAAATCTGACTTCCGCTGTCACGTAATTGTACTTTTGGTTTTCTTTTTTTAAGTAAGTACCTGATAAAATGAAATGTAAATCGTGTTGTCCCTGATAACTTCAGTCTGCTCGTAAGAGAAAATGGGTTATTGTTAGTAGTGTAAAATACACTTCCGTGTTCGCTTTTTTAACGGCAGAGGTTTTTTATTATACAGTTTAATGCCATCTATCTAATGTTCTGATGGTTATTAATTTACAGTTGGCATAACTTTAAGCCTTCGCTGAACTTGGCTTCGTCGTTTGCGCTATTGCATCTACATTGCTCACGCTAGTATTAGTCGCCATCATAAACATAGAGCAGTCAAGGTGGCCAAAAATATCATAACACGCAAGTACGTGCGTGATTGACAATACGGTCGTGTTCAGATATGTTTGACCACCTTGAAAGCTCCGATGTTAATGATGGCGACTGCACCTAATGGCAGACGATATCTTACGCTCACGCAAATATTTCGAACAAGATGCCAAGTGAAGTGTCAGCGCAATAAAGAAATAAACCATATCCGAACGCTCCTGGCACGCAGTGTGAAAACTGAACAGCTATTGCCGCCCTCATGGCGATCGTAGTGATGTCTAAATTTTCTTGTCAATCGTTTCCATTCGTTTTGACACGTGCGTGATCCTTTTGTACAGTCGAGTTCTCTATTATATGTACAGCCAACCGTTCATAAATATCTAAACATAAACCTTATGTAACGGTAATAATTTTTATGTGTTGATATTTATGAACGATTTGGCTGTACAGATATTGGAGAACTTGACTGTACTGGTGATGCTGTTTAGACTGCCACATTAAAAAGTAGAAAACTGATGAAAAAGAAAACTAAACATTGCCACAAAAACAGTCCAAGCCAAGCTGCCAAGTGGCGCACTCTTTTTATTTCTACTTATTTATGTAGCGTTTAGACACGAGATATCAGTTTCTTAAAACATAAAAATCCGAAAAGATCTTGTTGCTACAATATTCAAATCCTAGAAGATCCGTTTCCTAAGATATCCAAACCTAAGAAATACATTTCCCATAACATTCGAATTCTAGTAGGCAAGTTTCCAGTAATAACAAAATTCTAGAAGACCTGTTTCCTGTTTCAAAATACGCTAAGTTACTTTTCCCATAGCATCTAAATTGTCTTAGACACGTTTCCGGTAATAACCAAAACCTAGAAGATCCGTTTCCTAATATGAATTTTAGTTATTGTTCTTGATTTAAATAACGGACGTTTCGAGATGTTTATATTATACGGTAACGGGTGTTTTAGGAAATGGTCGTTCCGGGAATAAGGTATTTAGCGAAAATTGACGTTTTAAGAAAATGTATCTAATAGGGAAATGGATGTTTTGGTAAATAGGTGTTCCGGGAAACAGGTTTTGGGTGTATTATTTTTTGGGAAGTTGATGTTATAGAATATGGATGATTGGTAGTGTCGTAGGAAAAAGAAGTTTTTAACCCAACGGATATTTTAGGAAACTGATCTCTCGTGCCTAAACGTTATGTAGAGTCTAATCTTTGCGAACCACCAACGAACGAACGAATATAACAGTTATAGATTAGAATTGTATATCACAATGAGTCAAGTTATGTTCGATTTGTATCTATCTATCTATGTAAAACAAGGTTTTGATATACTGTTTATGTATACTAAGGAATGCTAGAATAAAGAATAGCAGGGACTGAACTTTTTGTTTACTTTCTAATTAATTAGAGCAGAGCATTAGCTGCCGGCTGAGGCGACTTCTGCAGGTGCCGTATGCCCCGTATGCGACCTAGTATGCGTTACCAGCACCGAATGCGTTAGCATACCTTTTATTGAATCCAACTAATTTAAGCTGCTGTGTGCTGTGTTGCGATTGGGGTAAATTGTACTTCACGCAGCACAGCAGCTTAGCTTCTTTGTCTTCATATTCATGACACTGGCAGGATTGTTCTATTCACAATTTGCCCTTAAGGCAAAACAGATAATATTCCTATTTAATTTATTGAATCAGTTGCTACTTTGCGGAGGTCCATATTATTGAACTGAAACAATTAAGTACTTTGCTCACCTGCGACCTTACGATAGTTACATTTATGTAAGAAATGAGTGTTCATGCAGTTCCTCCACACTGTAGGAACACACACAAATCAACATAAACCTAACTATCACCACACCTCCACCAGACCAGTTTCCTAATGTCAGTGTCTTGAACGCATAAAACAGTTTCACTCACTTTCACGTAGCGCTTGAACACCGCATAAAATGTATCCTTTCTTACCTTGCACTACTGCTTGGCACTACCAGTAGTGTCATGGGAAATTTTACTTTTCCATGACACTACCGGTAGTGCCACGGATAAATAGTAGATTGTTCAACAAGGGAGGAAAATAGCCAATATCACACGAGTTTACTTGGCACCCGAGCACAGCGAGGGTGCCAATATTCCGAGGGTGATATTGGTATTTTTCCCGAGTTAAACACTGCTTTTCATTTCGTCTACAAGGAAAGTAAGAAAGTATAAGTATAAATAAATAAAAATGTCTAAACTGGTCAATATGATCGTTGTAAAATATTTCAATGGAGTTTATTGTTAAGGAATAATTAATTTAACAAAATTTAGAATGTTCAACATAATAATTAATGAAAACAGTAGGTAAAGTAGGTATTTTCGTAAATACCAATTTGAACCAAGGAGTTAAGCTGTATAGAGATAGGCTGTGTGGACAAAAACATTGTCATTTACCGTGTTTTTTTCTTAACATTTTCTAACTTTTCTGGTTTAAGTCACTAAATAAGAAATTAATAATTTAATTTAATAATATTTCACTGGCATTATAAAATTTGTAATATGACTAATTAAGAAAAAAAAAACTCAATACTTAATTATTCCATGCCGTAATGCTTGGCTGAATGCGTATGTGTTCCATTGACAGCCAATGCCTTTATTTTTTTTAATTCATTTCTACCCTTGGGAAGAAAATAATACATATCCTCCCGTATGTCAGATATGATTTGCATCACTTTCCGAGTATTAGAGATGAAATAGTACATTGTGCATCAAGGGGCCGTAAGTAGGGGATTACTAACGAGAGCCTATTAGAAGCCCGACGCCGTTTCTAATTTTCTAATTTCTAATTTAATCCCCTTACTGCCCATGATACACACAATGATTTTCATCACACTGCGAGGGAAAAAAATCCAAAAATGAAATTATTTTCTCTCTAAGCACTTAAATTAAATAAATAATGGCTACCCGCCAATATATATTGTCACTTTTTTCAAGTCATCTACCATAGATAATGTAAACTGTGTTTAGAATCGAATGGCCATACGGCCACATTCTGCCAACATGTTACAAAAATACTTACTAAAATTATTGCAAAACTATTTGATATAAATTTAAAACATAAAAATAACGAAGTTTCATGAAGCGTAGACAAGTTTTGTGTAGTAAAATTGGGTTAAGTATAGCTAAATTTTAAACATATAAATAAAACGTTGGCTGACTTGAAACTTCCTTATTCTGTTTGAAAATTTTAAAACTAAAGTTAGAACTCCCTTGGGAAGAAAAACTGTACGTAAATCCATAACTCCCTTAAGAACAAATTAGGCCTTTGACATTTAGTATACAGGCATGGAATAACACCATTGACGAGCAAGTGTGATGAAAAGGAAATTTATTATAACAATGCTGTATTACTACGAAAGCCTATATGTATATGCTTCATATGCGTTTGAGGCACTGAGTGAAGTGTCCACCTGGTACAGTCGCCATCATAACATCGGGGCAGTCAAGGTGCTAAAAAATACCCATCGGAACACGCCCGTAAATACACGATTGTCAATAAGGTCGTGTACAGATATTTTTGACCACCTTGAACGCTCCGATATTTATGATTGCAACTGTACAAGTTCGAATCGATAAAATATTACATTATTGTAGAGGCTAGAAAGTAAGCAATAGATCGAGGAGTTAGTTCGATGGCCGACGCGTAGCCTCGAAATTACGAGTCCATCTATTGCACTTTCGTCCGAGGCTTAACACAGTGCTTTTCACGACTACTGCGAGGAAATAAAAGCTGTATAGAGGATAGGCTTTTATTTTCTTTAAAAACGAACAAATTATTACCTAACGGTTTTTAAAGAAAATAAAAGTTTTATCACGAATTATTATTGCAGTAGACTCATTAACTTATATATTAGAACAATTTGTATACAAAACATTTTAAATTTTCATTCAAGTTTTATGGAATAATCGAGAAAAACTTACAAAAATGCAACGTTGCCAGCTCAGCAGGTATAAACCCTCTTAAGCGTCCGAATTATTGTCTTGGGATACTTGTAGTCGAGTTCTCCAATAGCTGTACAGCCAACCGTTCATAAATATCTAGTTTGTCAAGCGAGTCGTGCCCCTTGAAAAAGGCGGCATTTTCAAAAATCTTCTATATGTCAACTCTTATACAATACGTTTACTTTTAGTTTACCACTACAGACAGATTGCTTGCCTTCATTTCATTTCCAACTTTAACACCATACCAAATAAAGTAGTTAGGGGCCATCCGTAAATTACGTCACACCAATTTCGATCAATTTGGGGTCCTCCCCCTCCCCTTGTCACACTTATTACTATGAAAATCGCCATTATTTTGTTCTAGTGTCACAGATCGCTTGACCCCTACCCCCCCCCCCCTAAATGTGTGACGTAATTTATGGATGACCCCTTATTACAAAATCTGCAAACGTGGGTAACAGTATTCTAAAATTGGCTTTATTTGTATGACGTTAAAGTTGAATATGAAATGAAAACAAACCATCTTTCAGTGGTAAACTTTATGTAATTTTACTGTAACACGCTGAAAACTATGATTAATACTTGTATTTATGTAGCTGTCTTTTTAACTACTTACTACTACATAAATTCGAGTAGGTATCAATCATAGTTTTCAGTATTATTTATTAGTGTTGACATATAAAAGATTTTTGAAAATGCCGCCTTTTTCAAGGGACTACTCGCTTGACAAACTCTATACATAGACCTTATTACCGTGACATAAGGTTCATGTTTAGATATATGTGAACGGTTGACTGTGTTAAGAACGCTTGACCGTACCTACTTGCTTATCGATACTTAGGAATGTTGTGTAACAAAAGTAATTTCAATAATTTTCTCCATGCCATTTCATCTGGTGCCCCCATTTCCCGCACGTTTACGAGCGGCGCGGCCCTGCCGCGATGTATCCCTTTACCAGGCAAAGTGCATATAGCGACCACAATCATAAATCTACACAAAGACTGACTTGCCTCTTTACAATATGGTCGAAAATAAATAATAAGATATGTTTTGCTTTTAAATTAATGCTGCATAGGTAAACAGCATAAAACTGATTAATTTTGTAGTAGCGTTAACTCTTAAGTCATTTGACAACCCTGTCAAGACATTCGATTTTGGACCGTCAATGTTGCCAATTGGAACATCTGTATATCTGTGTTTCTGTGTTGGAATATCTGTATGACGGCAAATATCTGGCCATTACCCACTAAAGGGTTAAGCGGTGGTTAAGCTTGTTTTAATTTATGGGGCCTGTAAAAGGGATAATATACGCTCGGGTGCTGCTCCCCAAATTATTTAAAAGTAGTCTGCCAGTTTATTTTTGAACTGTGGGAAATAAATAAAAAATCAGTAAGCTTGCATTAATATTTTTATAAACACAATCTCTAAAAATGCGTTAACTTGAAATTAAACTTTACAAAACATTTATCTACTAACATCAGTTTGGCTATAGGCTCACTACATCACTGACTGTTGTCAGCTACATTCACAAATACAGATAGTAAAGTTCATAAGAAAGTTTGAAATGCTAGAAAACTTAAAAACTAATATTATGTACATAACACTAACATACAGGGTGTCTCATTTAAATCGGTCAGTATGGGAAAGTCTGAAACTATAAGACATACGAAGATCTGTTCTTAGGAACCATGTCATCGATTTTAATAAGAAAAACTGCATTCATACATTTAAAAAAAACTGTACTCAGCCTGAGAATCGAACCCGGTTGTTTTGAAAAAAAATAAACTTACACTATTTCTATTTAGATATCGATTGTGTAGGTTAAGACCAGTAGCAGTAAATAGCTCTATGAAACATGATGTCTAAAATGAATAAAATGCATTTTTATCACATACTTTAATTTATTTTAGTAGGTGATCGAAGTGACCACTGTTACAATATTCAATAAGTTCAGGCATGTAAAATTGTCTCTATGGTTGTTTGTACCAATTTTCTGGTGTCGCAACTTGTTACATGCACCGCTTAAGACCTACACAATCGATATCTAAATAGAAATAGTGTAAGTTTATCTTTTTTTTTTCAAAACAACCGGATTCGATTCCCGAGCTGAATACAGGTTTTTTTTTAATGTATGATTGCAGTTTTTCTTCTTATTAAAATCGATGACATGGTTCCTAAGAACAGATCTTCGTATGTCTTATAGTTTCAGACTTTCCCATACTGACCGATTTAAATGAGACACCCTGTATAGTTATTGAGTGTTTAATCTTGTGGTTTATAACAGTGGTAATTTTCGTATGAAAAATCGGTGCCACATGATAGCTGTGAAGGCGGATAGCATGTACCAGGTGACGACGTACGAGAAGTGTTCGTTCCTGAGAGTGACCCGGGTCTGGTTTGGGATGGGCCACCCCTGCAGCGGGTCTGGGATGCCGCGCGCGTCCAGCCACACAGGTGCACACCCCAGATGGGCACTCATTGCGTGCAGATCCCTGCAAAATGCATGTTTCATTAAAACAACTCTTTTATCCTCCATCGACTACTGGTTTTAAAGTTTTTAAAATAATCTATAATTTAATTGCTTTGTTCTTCAATAGATATCTATTCTATTGAGTTAGCATGTACCGTAATTGTGGTGCTAGTCAATGGTGCAAATGAAACTACTGACGGCGTAATTTTGGATGACATGAACGTATCACAGTCAGGAAAAAGAACAAAGCAAAATTTCCATTTTACCCGAGACATTCATATAGTCACCCAAACCGGTGCGGCGAGGGTGATAGACACGTCGAGGGGAAAATGGGTTTAATGCTCCAGTTTTACACTCGACTTTTCACTTCAATTGCAAGGAAATTAAACAGCAACTTTGGAAATAAAATTTGCAAGTTCTTATTTTTCATGCATTGTAATTTCAATAACAAATAATATATTTACCTAGTTTTATCAATTTCTAATATTTGTGGCTGTTTGTGCTTAATTGCCTTGATCTTAGACGAAGATTTTACTTTATGCCCTAGAGCATAAAAAGCAATTTTATGCAGCATTCCCTCGACATAAAGAATAACTTAAGGAGCATGAGAAGTGAAAAAAAAACTACTAAATCACTAACTCACCTAGAGAACCATGAACCCTTTTCAGGAGTATTTTTGGGCATGAATGGCGCTCGTTTCTCAGTTAGCCTTACGACCCCTGTCAATTCCACTTCACCCTGAACCATTGAGGCTTCACGTTTTTCTTTGGATTTCATGTTCTGATGCACCCAGCCTCGATTAATCAAGATAGTTTCTCTGCGCAAAAACATTAAAATAAAACAAAACCGATCAAATGGTAATCATAGTGATTTGTTTTATAAAAAAAATATTTCCTCAATTTTCTTTTAATGTTTATCTGAATTTTTACTATCACTTAATAATTTCACGCAACCTCGACTGCGTCCTGCAGGAACTTTACATTTCTTTAACATAAAAAGTACCATAAAGTTAATTGAGATGGTGTAGCTTTGCAAAAGAATTTTTAAAATCAGTTCAGTATTTCAATACATAACCTCCGATTATTTGCCTTTAAGGGTGGATTTCGACCAGAGCTGTGTGAGGAAAAAATCCACCAACAGGAATACTTCATTTAAACTATGAAGCATTCTAATCGGTGGATTTTTCCTCGCACAGCTCTGGTGGAAACCCATCTTTCGATTGCGACTTCTTTTTCGCTTTTGTCCCTTACAAGTTCCTTCCTCACTTGTAATGGTAGTGCAAAAAAATTGCCAGTATCTTTAACAAAACTAGTTAATTCATTTCGGCCCACATACAAACAAACTAAGTTTATCTTTCCATTATTATAATAAAAATGAATAATTAACATGTTTGCTGTGGCACAAGGTTGATATGACCCAGTATGTTATGGTTAATTGACAAATTATACTAGGTAATTGCCACAGCAAACATGTTAACCAAATTATTTGATGTCTAGAAAATTCTTACCCGGTGTCACTTAATTTGAATGGAGTAACAACAAGCCAGCCCTGATTTTTCTTAGGGTCAGAGACTAGGGATCCAAATCTTTGATGTTCATTATCAATAAGTGCTCTGGGCCCTATTAATATCTCTTTGTCATGGAGGAACTCTCCCTTCACTTTCACTGGCAAATACTCCATCTTTTCAAGTTTTGAAAAGCTACAAAAGACGTAACAGTTAATAAACACTCACTAGACCTATTTAAGAATGGCAAAAATCTATTACACTTAAATGAGCTAAATAACTTTAAGAGCAGAAAAAATAGTTAAGTTGTGCATGAATATGTTCCCAGCCCAAGTGCCCTCAATTATAAAGCATGCCACTTCTTACTAGGAGTCCATGCTTCCACTAATCATGGTTTTGAATACCTACATCATTGAGTTACATCATTATATTAATATCTTGCATCTAAGATACTAGGTTATTCAATATAATATAAAACATGATCTATCTATGTTATGTTCAAAGAAATAGGACAACAATAGGAATTATAAGATTTAAACTCACAAGTCTCAACCTAGCTCTATTTGGATGCAAAGTTGGACTTATGACATTGCTGAATCGTATTTACATGGACTGGGGACATGTCATCTAAATTTTAAGGATAACTTGTATTAATATTTACTCTGCAGGCATGGGAACCGGTGTGGAATTGGATTTGGCTTGTAAAATGTCTATGAGCTCCAGCTTCCATTGCAGACGGTAAACTTGCCAGCAGCCAAGCCCGAAAGAACTTACTGGAATCACCTGTAATAGTACCATCCATCAATATATTATTTACCTTGAAAAAGCAGGCAATAGTTTCATTTGCATCATGGACTAGCACCATTATGTTATGATACATAGTAGTACTATAATGGTGCAAAATAAACTATGGAAAAAGCAGCAGTAGTCCACTAGGACTCAAACTGCCAGCCCTAGATTTCACCATAGATTTCTCAAGGGGATTGTGGGTTTGAAACTCCTCTAACCTCTGGAGTTTTTTTTATTAAGTTGGTTGGACTGTTTTTAATACCAATGTTTAATTGATACATGCCCTTTCGGTGGTTAAGGACCACAACGAGAAATGTCAATATCTACAAATTACCACACCTTTAAACAACTACTTCTACAAAAGGACACTTCTTGAAACAACTACTTCTACAAAAGGACACTTCTTGAAACAACTACTTCTACAAAAGGACACTTCTTGAAATGACTAACTCTACAAAAGGAGACTTCTTGAAATGGCTATTTCGTTTTACAACCACTTTTAGAAGTCATAAAGTTTAGACACATTTTAAAAGGAATCTTCTATCATTAGATACAAATGGAGGGTTTTATGCCATGAGGCCTTCTGGACTCTAGGCTCAACTACTACTATGCTCAACTGGTTGTGCCGAGGGCACTTTTGATTCCCTTCAGCACAATCGATTGGTCCGCTGGGAAAAAAAATGTACCTATGGCCCAATTGACAAAACCTCAAATCGCTGGTTGTGCCTTGGGTGCTTTGAAATACAACCAACTGATCCGTTGAAAAAAAAAATCTATGGCCAGAGTTGAGCAAAATTTTATATTTTTATGAATAACCGGCAAGATAACTAAAGTATTTGTTATATTTAGGCGACTAATGTTGGTAAGGAAAAATGACAATAGTACATTGTGACAACAGAATACCAGAAAAATCCAATTTATGTATATGCATATATATGAAGGATCATTTCATGAAGTGGTAATTTTAAGAATGCTCATTTTAAGAAGTGGTCCTTTTTAATTGTGGTCCTTAACCGCCGAAAGGGATTCACCCCTTTATCAACCTCCAAGATGAAACACATACATATAGCAAATTGAATTAATCATAAATAGGTGCTTAAATATTTTTACTGGATAAGTGATTATAATAATCATAATCACTAGTACAAACTAAATTGAAACAATTTACCACCAGAAATGTGTTTAGGCTGAAAAGTTAAAAGGTTATACAAGTAATTTTGTTACTTTTAAATCTAATAAATTTTAACGTCTTCATTTTGAATGTTGGACACCATGGATGGTGTGCCATTAGTTAGCCATAACTGCCCTATTTGGTTTGCGTAATCGCCGGTCACATCATTAGTTCGCGATAAAGCGCAAAAAAACTGAGTGAAATAGTAAAACCAAGCAGAATTACACGGTTTGGTGAATAAACCCGGAACTAGGTACTAATAAATTCTGCCAGGAAAAACAAGTAAATAAATAAGGTAAATTTTGAAACCAAAACAGGTGGTAACCTCACCAGTAGAATCCACTTCACAACTTCCACTGGTTCTTTTTTTTGCGTCTGCCTCCTAAAAGCATTAGAGTATGTAGTGTTGGTTCTTATTAAAACATTTTTAGGGTATGCACTTTTGAGATAAGTAAAATCCCGGGCCACTTTGCACAAACTTCTTAACATTTTATTTTCTTTTTTTAATTCTTCCAGTGACAGATGCAGTGCAGATGATAATGACAACTCGAAATAAAAGTTGCCAGCTCACTATAAAATGTCTTAGTAAAATCAGTAAAATGTGTAAAACATCCTTCGATCAACAATAAAACAACAAGTTGTATTGTTGATCGAAGAAAACATCCTATAATTTTTTATAAGTAAATAAACTGGTTTCGTTTGACAGACCTTTTCGATACTTTGTATATACACAAAACAAACTAATTATGTACTTTGTGACTTCTTAGGTACGTAGGAACGTAGGATTATAGAAAATTTATGATCAATTGATCACAGAGCTGTAATAACGTGTTTTGTCACAAAAACTTTAAAATTGATATTTTAAAACTAAATTATTCCTTGTTTTCAAAATTATTCCTTGTACATAACGGGTCGGCGCCGTACCACCGTACCTTTAAGATTTATTATTTCGCTTTAAGCTTGGCAGTTTCATACATTTTAAAAGTACTAAACTGAGAGGATTGTCGTTGGATTGGAAAATAAAATAATCCAAATTCTAATGGGTAATAAAATTCAGTGCGATTGACGGCCAGCGCTGAACTGACATCGAGTGAATGTTGCTATACCTACGGGTAGTTGGTAGTTCTACTAGTGTTTCAACCGCTGAGAGCATCCCGTCGCATACATTGACATAATAAAATATTTAAAATAAAAAAATAGAACTGCCTTCAAAAACACCCCAAAAAATATGAAATTAAAATTAACCGACTATAATGAGCATGAAAATATCTTTCTACTGATCTGTTTGAAGTCGGTCCTCAGCTTGAGCAAGCAGGAGAAGTAGAAGCCCAATAGATAGTACTTAGGTATGTATATAACGTAGTGGCACCAATGACCGACAAGAACCAATAACCGACACTCTATTTTTTGATTCAATAAAATAAGAGTAGGAAACCGAGGTTAAACGTGGGATGGTTTGAAAGTAGTATTGATTTCTTTAGGATTCCATGATCAGATCTTGACTTGGTGCCAATGGGACCACCTCATGAGTATACTCTTTCTAACAAAAAAAAATTGAAGAAGTAATCATGTAACAAAAATACAAAAAAAAATTACAGACGAATTGAGAACCTCCTTTTTTTGAAGTCGGTTAAAAAATGAGCTACACTTAGTGGAAGATTTTCTTAAAACAATATAGTGAGCTTGCGATACAATTTAAATTCTTTAAAATTTCATACTAACTATAGCTCATTTCTGCGAACATGTAGGGTCAACGTCATAAATACTAGGGGTGTTCAATAAAAAGTGAGAATGAGTATGTTATAAACAACTTTTACTAAATTTAATTTTATTTTTCGACATAGTCACCTTTTAGCATAATACACTTATTATATCTTTTTTCTAAACTTAAAATTTCATTTTTAAAAAAGGTCTCATCTTGAGTACTTAAAAAATCTTGTACTGCAGCGACTACCGCGTCGTCGCCTTCAAATTTCTGGCCTCTCGGGTATTGTTTCAATCTCGGAAATAGGTAGAAATCACTGGGAGCGAGATCTGATGAATACAGAGGATGCTTAAGGATATTGAACCCAGCATCACGAATTGCAGCCATTCCAACGATGGACTTGTGTGCCGGGGCATTGTCCTGGTGGAACAGCACAACTTTCGAGAGTTTACCTCGCCGTTTTTCGCGGATCTCAATGCGCAATGTTGCTATTTGTTTGGCGTATAAAGTGCCCGTAATAGTGGCTCCATGTTTGAGATACTCAATCATTAATACCCCTTTACCATCCCAAAAAACAGAGCCCATGACCTTACCGGCAGATGGGCCCACCTTGAATTTCTTCGGAGTTGGAGATGATGGCCTTTTCCATGTCATAGACTGCAGTTTCGTTTCAGGGTCGTAATGAATGGAGCCATGTTTCGTCCATTGTTATAAATCGCGCCAAAAAAAGTTCCCGGTCTTGCTGTATCAGGTCCAAAGCTTCTTGACAAATCTCGACTCTAGTTTGTTTTTGCGTGTCACTAAGCATTCTTGGTACCCAACGCGCAGATACCTTTTTCATACCCAAGCGTTCATGTAAAATATTATGCACGCTCCCCGTTGAAATCTTTACATTTTCAGCAATAAAACGAACCGTGACACGACGATCCGCCAAAACAGAGTTTTCGACTTTTTTCACGATTTCTTCAGTTACTGCTGTAGTAGGGCATCCGGAGCGGGGGTCGTCCATTGTCGATGTTCTTCCACGTCTAAATTCGGCGCACCAACGTGCGACTGTCGAATACGGAGGAGCATTAGACCCTAAAGTGTCCCGCAAATCTAAATTGACTTGGTCCGTAGAAAAAATTTTAAAACACAAGTATTTGATAACGGCGCGCAGTTAAATTTTCTCCATTTTCGCTAACGTACTCAATAGCACTGCAAAGAAATTACCGTATTTTTTTTAAACAAAAGACAGTTACTTTTTTTTTTCATAGCAATCAGCTAGATAGATAAGCTTTACCGGCCAGTATTTAATTTCCTAATATTGAAAGAGTTTGCATCTCATTCTCACTTTATATTGAACGCCCCTCGTAAGTGATCACTTTTGTACCTTGTCAATTTAACGTCATGTTTGAAAAGCCATACGGAATAGGGATGTTGACACCACCAACACCAATCAACTGACGTACTTTTTATGAGCTGTCAAAACACATTTCTCCCATAGAGTTTGAATGGCAGTAGCAACATATGACGTCACTTGTTCGCATACTCAATTAACTAACTATTTATTTGTTTTAAAGCAACAAAAAGTCTAATTTTGCAGTTAATCGAAAATTAATCTGGGTTTTAGGGCTAAAATAAAGCGTTTTTTTACTGGAGTCGTGTCTTCGAATTATTTTTTAATGGTGTCAACATCCCTATTATGTAACGACTGAAAGCGACAAGATACAAAAGTACTTATTTATGACGTTGACTGTACAAGAGATACATATACATAAAGTGCATTTTATTCTCAATGGCTACGCGCTACGTCGCGTGGGTGAACACGCTGAACACCATAAATCACCATCGGTCGAGATTGTTCATCGATGGACGTCGGTTGACAACGGGTAACGATAGCATGTTATCCGAGTGTTCAGTGTGGTACTGACCAATCAGCGTATAAGTACACTATACTTTCAGCGAAGTACTAAACTTTGGTTACCACGACACGACACGACCAGTGATCAGCGGGTATGATCAACAGATACTAGCTCTTTCTGTCACTCTGTATGTATAGGAAGAGGGTAGAAAGAGATGGTGAATGCATTCGCAAGCACCCGTAATATAATATGTAGTAGGTATGTAAGAGATCGCGTCACACATTAAAAATATTTATGCGGATACCCAAAATTACTTTTTTACCAGTGATGATTTATTTTCTTATTCTCAAAATCCCTAACATTAATTTCAAATTTCATCAAAATCGTTAGCCAGTTAGTTAATATTCCAAGAACGTAAATGCATATTAGTTACAAAACGTAAATTTTAGTATTTTCTCACAGTAAACAACAGTACCAGAACCTACAGATTGGCATTTTCAAAAAGGTTTAAAATACATAAAGTGACAAGGTATCATAATAGTGTTCAGTTATTTGCTTCATTTGTACATATTTACACATTTGCTTTAAAAAAATAATTTAACATATTATTTTAATTGCATTCCAATAATATTATATTATTATAACAATTTGTGTACCTAATCATTATCTTAAGTTAAACGGTTCGGTCATATTACGCAAGATACTTTTAGGCAACAATACGTACTCAATAATGTTAAGCCCAAAAACAATGGGTCACCAATGTTTGCACAGCAGTCAGGTGTCGCTACAGCCAAGATAGAAGTTACATGTGGCACTTGTGTTGGCATGAATTTGAAGACACGTAGCGGCCGAAGTTGCGTTGATAACGCGCTAGTGATGCACTTTAATGTTATCGTGAAAGGTATGATCTTAGGGCAAAAAGATTGTGTAAGTGACTCTTCTATTTTGCCAAAAAAACTACTAACTGCTACTGACAATTGGTATGAGTCTAATGTAGCAATTGACTGTCCAGCTAGAACTTCATTAAGTAAATCCGTTTTATCTTCCGGTGGATGACAATTTTAAGGTGAAATTTATGTAGTTTGATGAATCATTTCTTAATAGCAGTCCTACTTATTGACTACACAGGGTGTCCCGTAAATAGCGTACTATTAGTACGACATACTGAAATGGGAAATAGATGGGCTGGCCATCTACCAAATATCAAAAAATTACCTCCGTAAAAGTCGCACCGTTTTCGAGAAATTTAGATTTTTCTGATTTTTTTAAATGTACACCCGCACTAAGATTTTTAGTTGTGTATTCGGAATTAATTACAATTTGCATTTATTTTATTGAAAAATAATTTTGAATAGTTGTGTTATCAGATGCAAAAAACCATTTTTAAAAACTACTGCAGTTATTTATTTATTTATATTTAAATTTAACGACCGCTTTAGCCCAGTTGGTAGTGACCCTGCCTACGAAGCAAGAGGTCCTGGGTTCAAATCCCGGTAAGGGCATTTATTTGTGTGATGAGCACGAATATTTGTTCCTGAGTTATGGATGTTTTCTATGTATTTAAGCATTTATTTATCTATATAAGTATGTTTATCGTCGTCTGGTACCCATAGTACAAGCTTTGCTTAGTTTGGGACTAGGTCGATTTGTGTAAGATTGTCCCCTAATATTTATTTATTTATTTATTTAAATTTTGCCTCTTCTCCTAAACTTTGGTCAATATTTAATCTATTATAGTGAAAAAAAATTACATGACCACTGTTTAGCCGACTGGCTTAAAAACATGCCCATTTAATGGATATTCAAAAATAATAAATAGCTTATCAAAAAACTATTTACAGGAAAAATCTCCATACAAAGCATTAACTACAGAAAAATATTATAATCGTGATCATATGATAAGATCAAAGATGATGAGTTGAACAAAAAGGAGTTAGTTAGGTAGATACTTGACAACATTCACTATCCCAAATCTAACGCCGAAAAAACCCTGGCTACTATATATTAATTACTATTACTACTACCCATTTAATTACTATTATGATGATTTATATTTTCCACATTTATTTACATCGTAAATATTTACGATAGTGGTAAAAAGCCTAAATATTATGTAAACAAATGCTATATACCTATACACCGTGAAATTTTAGTGGTTGTTTTCCCGAAACGAGGTGATTTAGTATCGATTGTACAATCGATTTATAATTACTATTTTGACTAGAGTCAAAAATCCAATTGTGAAAAACGAAAGTCGAAAATGACCGCTAACCAATAGTAACGCTTCGTTGGTACCTAACCTATCGTACGATCGTACGCTACTTGTACCAACGAAGCGTTACTATTGGTTTGCGGTCATTTTCGACTTTCGTTTTTCACAATTGGACTTTTGACTCTAGTCAAAATAGTAATTATAAATCGATTGTATCATCGAAACTAAATCACCTCGTTTCGGGAAAACAACCACTAAAATTTCACGGTGTATATGTAGCTCAAGTCGAATTAAGGCAAAAAATATTTTTACTGTCTTTAAAAAAAGAGGAGGTTCTCAATTACTCTCCTATGTTTTTTTACTATGTTCGTCATGGTCTTTTCCGTCTGAACCACTTCCAATGGTTTTTTTTTCATATTATATGATCAATTTACCTATCTCACTTAAGTGCAGTTACTAAATTTTACTATAATCATAATCCATTCTGCTATTCTGGTACTTTTGCTTATATTTGAATTTGGCTACAAGTTAGCTTTGGTCATAAAACAAAAAAAATAGGTAAGATCAAATCCAAATTAAAAATTTAGTTTTTTTCAAACAGAATTACTTAAATCTGTTTAGTATTTAAGTATCTATATCTATATATCTACATACTTGTACCTCTCGTATGCCGAAAGTAAAAAAAAAACTGCATTCTATCTAATCTCGTTTGTTTCACCAGTATTACAGATGTCAATAAAAATACAAAAAAAAAGATTTGGCAAAAGGTTAATCATCGAAAGCGACTTTTATCTCGTTATCGATATGTTTATACAGTGACGCGTTCCTCACTATCGCGGGTTAGCACAATACCGCACGTCTTTAATTCTTTTTTTATCATTTTCTTGAAGCACGTCGCGAGTGCAGCACGCACGATGTCTTCGGCTAACACCATAACTGTGAGTATTACAAAAAAAAATTTTATCAAATAAAAGTTTTATCGGATCGGGTACGCGATAACCGCGTTAATTGTTGCTAGCGAAGTGTCGTTCTTAAATATTCGGATGCTAATGCGAACTGAAAACAATATGTCTTCAGGAAAGCCGGTTTTCGTTTTTATTAAAAAGTTATTTCAGTACATACTCTCAAGTATGGTTCGATAGAGAAGTGTGGGTAGCTTTAAAAATTACCATTGTATGCTTAAACTTTGGAGCTTCAAATTTAACAATTAAGCATATGGAAAATTGGTATAAGTACGAATACTCTCAACGTATTAATCCCGTGCCTTAATTCATGGCATGCTAACACAAATCTATATTTTGCTTTGCTAACCTACTTAGCCTTGGCCTAGCTAGTGGTTTGACCTATGGCCTCTCAAGCAAGCAGAAGGTCTTGGGTTCGAGTCCGGGCTCGTACCTCGTACCTCTGAGTTTTTCGAAATTTATGTGCGAAATTACATTTGAAATTTTTCCATGAGCTTTACGGTGAAGGAAAATATCGTGAGGAAACCTGCACACGCCTGTGAATAAATTCAATGGTGTGTGTGAAGTTTCCAATCCGCACTCGGCCCGCGTGGGAACTGCGGCCTAAGCACTCTTATTCTGAGAGAAGGCCTGTGTTCTGCAGTGGGACGTATATAGGTCGTGACGATGATGATATTTTCCTTAATTTGTAGTAAAAGTATGTAGGTATGTATGTAAAACTTGCGGACGCGTTTCTCCATACATTTTGAGTGGCCACGTCCGAGCTACAGCTGCGGGAGTCGACCGCGCACGCTTGTGGCCGCGTTTTGTCGTTCGACTCGCGCGCACACGCGGCCACCTTGTACAATGTATTCTAGCCGCAAGTGGCAACCACTGCTGGCCGCATCCAGCCACACCAGTGGCAGCCACTGGTGGCGGCGTGTAGTGGTCTGACTGAACCACTGGTGGTCCGTTTAGTGGCGGCGTCTGGTGGCCCTAAAAATAAACAGTTAACAAGAGAGAAGCGAACTTATGCCTTAAAGGGAACTCTTCCAGTTAACCTTCGAACGATTGACAGGATATCAAAAACAAGAGTAGGCAATGAAATGTAAAGAGAACAGAAACCTAAGGGCCTAAGCACACGGCGTTTTTTAAACGCGCCGTTGACGCGCGTTTGTGTCGATACAAACGCGATACGCATGCGGGTTATATGGCTGTTCTATGGAATGAAAAACGCGCTGAAAACGCGCGTTCCTAAAACGCGCGTCGACGGCGCGTTTAAAAAACGCCGTGTGGTTAAGCCCTAAAATAAAAAAGGAAGGGAAGTAGTAAGTACCTCCTTAAAAGCGGTTAGGTAAATAAACAAATTTTACCAACATGCTGTTCCATGTCTCGTTCGAAGGCTCCATGCGTATACCTATTCTAGCTTAGACATAGAATGATACTTACCAGAGTACAGTTGTGGCCGGGCCGTTAGAGTTAGAAATGACCGAGCTTACTTATTCAAATTTGACTGACACAGGATCACCGCAACACAATGCACAATCCAAAAGTCTATTCAAACTTTATCTCCCCTATATTTAAAGCTATGCTAATTTCACATTAAACAGTAAAATAGTAACTGAATCGGGGGTATTTACATTCGCATCTCGTTTAATAAGACCTATTTTCATAACCCGCCATAAACTTTCAATCAGCACGGAGCATAAATCTCTTTCGATCCGCGTATTTATGGCATTTTAGATATTCATATTTATTTAATCATTCAGATTCATGCTCATTACATTAGTAGATGGTAAGTAGGCACTTCTACAGATCGTGAGTAAGTACATTGACATCTTGTAGGACATCGGTTATACGTTAATTCCGGCGTTAGTTCAGTCCAACATTCTATCATTCTGGTCAGACATTTTTTTTAAATAATATAGGCTTGCATTTGATCACAATCACGCCTGATGGAAAGCGAAGATGAGGCCTACGATGGAGCACGCTTGTCTAGTACTTAAATGCTCATTCACCCTAGCCTTGAATTTAGGGGAATAAGCAGAAAGAAGACAGTTGAGCGAGGTCTTGCGCGCGCCTCCCAAGCAATGCAAACCGTACAACAAATACTTACGGGGCACTGTAACCGGTAGTACGCGCGCGCTGCACAACTGCTCAGACCCTTCCTCCACAACGACTTCTGTAATGAAATACTGGAAATTTTATGCCAAAATTTATCTCTTAAAAAGGCGTAGGTACCTATTTTTTTTTAATTTTCCTTTTAATAATCGATCGTTTCTTTCTAACCTGATTTCTTCCGGTACTTAGTAAGTTATGTGTATTTATGCATCGGTTTTTTTGGCTGAGTGATCTTAGTTCTTTTCTTATCGTAAACAACGTTCAGTGCTTTCTAACAAAATATAGTGGCGTTTCCAATATGTAAGTACATGGAGAGTAGCCTACTTACGATATTTCAGGTACTTATGTGCCTACTAAATAATTATCAAGTCATCAAGTTTCTAGCTTCAGTAGTTAAGGCTGTACGTTGTCTGTCAGCCAGTCAAAATCGGTTAAGTGTTTCTTAAATAAGAAACGTAAGTAAATACTTAGGAGCAGCGTCGGACTGGCCATATAGTCGACTATATAGTCGAGGTGGCATTTGCCAGCCGGGCCCCAGACTGCGTGGGCCCCTCACGGGCCTTGCGGCAACCGTAGGATAGGAGGCCCGCGCATGCATCTAGTCTCGGGCCCCGGGCTTGTGGTCAGCCACCCAGGCCCTTCCGGCTCAGTCCGACCCTGCTTAGGAGTGGAAATTGTTATGATATGAAATGTTCACACGAAGGGCCATTTTCGCTTTTATTTAACCCCTGTAGGCATCATGTTGACGAGCGTTGACTTATTGTTAATCTTCCGCAGTGGTGGCAATGGTTCGTCCACACGAACGACATCAAGCAGCTGTGGGCCGCTCAGCCGACTTACCTGATCTCACAGGCGGTGTACATGCTTGCTGGCGTCGTCACTTTGCTTCATGGTAAGGGCTCGGACTTTAACAAAAATACTGCGAAGCTTGAGGGCCTGGGTTTGTCCGCAGTCAGGGCAGATATCGACGGTTAAAAGGCAAAACGCATGAAGCGACAACTTTTGAACTTTGCATGAAACCCGGCTCAAACGACGGAGAAAAATTCACTGATTTTAAATATGTATATAACTCATTTTGACAAAAAGTAACAGGCATACACACTTTCGCATTTATAATATTAGTATAGATTTTCTAGAGATTTTTGTTTAAGTAAACTTGTTAAATTATCCATAATAGTATTAACCCTTAGCTGACTTAATAGCCGCAGGGTTTAGACGAATTATTTTTGCTACAGAATAAGGATTAGGTGTTATCACTACAGTATCGAACACCTGGTTGATAACTTAACTGATTATATAATTTAACTATCTCATGCCAACTTTGATTTTACGGTTCCACTTCATTAAATCACATTGGTTAGGTACTGAGATGTCACATCACATCACATCATGGGCGATGTGACGAAGCACACAATGTCATCAAGATAACGAAATCCTTGCGTAGGCCATTCTACGGTGGGCATGGCCTACCCACTCTCCATCTCTATGCCTATAACTAAAACTTGTTAATCAGAAGGGAGATACCCAACAACCTTGCACAGACTAGGCAGCATCTTGTTTGACTCTACATTCGGAAGCGCCTAAACTAATAGGAATTTTAGTCTGTGACACAATATGATCCGCACAGAAATAATTAGGTACGACAAATGAGTTTTTTTTTGTCAGGACCACATTCGGTATCAACGGTCTGATCCAGATATTGCAGATGTCCATACTAACACACGAATTATAATCAGCTTTCAGAAAAGGCGGTCGTTGGCCGTACTTCTGGCTGGCCACCGTGCTCCACGGCTTGTATGCTGATAACTTCTGGCACTTCGTTGTTCCCGAGTATGACAACTTCTGGCACTCCCAGACTCCCGTCATCTTTCTTGGCGCCAGGATGCCGTTGCACATCATCTTGTTGTGTGAGTATCATGATCACGGAGGGTCATATTCGATGGAACTAGTAAAAATAGCTATTTTTTTCTCTTCGTAACACTCATGTCAAATTTTTACTAACAGAATTTGAAACTTAATGACACTAAAATAAAGTTGACATTTGCTTTGACGTAATGTCCTAAATTTGGTAGTATACTGGGCCTTACGAGGTTATGATTTTCATTTCATTACAATACCTACCTTGGAACTGACATGTCCAATTTACCTGATCAAAGTTCCATAAAATAAAGATTTAAAAAAAATACCTACATAACATGAACGTAGTTGAGCCAAAGGTAGGTACGGTGCAACACTGACATTCGTTATTTATATTTTTTTCAAATCGGACCCTACCTAAGTATATGGCATTCCGAGTTAGTAACAAACAACAACATCTCCTACAGACAATGAGACATACCTAATTAGTTACCATCCAACGTGCTGTACTTACTACTGTCGAACAACACTTATTGTATATACATAGTACTTACCTACCATGAATTGCTACTCCATTAAAAAGTATAAAGTGTCAGTAGGTATACACTAGTTAAATATCGATTCCAGATCCTGCCTTCATTTACCATGCCGCATACGCTGTATCGAAGCTGAACTTGCCGCGGTACGCTGAGCCGTTCGCAGTGGGCTTGGTGACTGTTCTCATCGACATCCCCTACGACATCGTGGCCGTCAAGTTCGTCCATTGGACGTGGCATGATACTGACCCCAACATCTTTGACCGTCACTACTGGGTTCCGTGGAACTCCTACTACTTCCATGCCACGTTTGCTGCCAGCTTGGTCTTCTTCTTCCACGCGATCAGGAAATGGTCCGCGCCAAAGGTCGCCCAGTGGGAGTCTGCCGGGTGAGTCACTCTTCCGGTTAAATAATTTCATATTCTAAAAACAAATTTATTTTTCACATACCTAATGGGGCTAAGTACACAATATTCTTGCCTTAAATTAAATATAGTGCACATGAGCATTAATTTGTACATAATGATAAGGAAACAAAACAAACATTACAATATTATAGACAGACTAGCTTTTGCCCGCGACTTCGTCCGCGTAGAATTCCAATTTTTGGTAAAGCTTCTTCATTTCTTTCATTGTATAAAACAAAAATCCGGCAACGGCAACATCCATTATTATCATTTCATCATTTCATGATCATCAGTATCAGTTAGCGAATATTATAAATCCCGTTTATTCTATATCCCGTGGGAATTTCAACAAATTTGTCCTTATTCTATGCAAATTTTCGCTTATTTTTATCCCGCGGGAATTTTGCATTTTCCCCGAGAAAAAGTAGCCTATGTCCTTAAAAGTGTAGCTTTCTACCGGTAAAAGAAGTTTTAAAATCAGCCCCGTAGTTGATTTCACTTATTTTTTCCCGCGAGAATTTTGCTTTTCACGGAGAAAAGTAGTCTATGTAAATAATGGTTGGTGTAGCTTTCCTATTGTTGAAAGAAATTTTCAAATCAGCCCTCATGTGATATTCACTTCGTTCTATCCCACGGGAATTTTGCATTTTACCGAATAAATAGTAGGTAGCCTAGCCTATACCGCCGATAAAGGATAGTGTAGCTTTCTATTGGTCATTTTTTTTTAAACTCAGCCCCGAAGTTAAATATACTATTTTTTATACCGCGGTAATTTTGCATTTATCCGGAAAATAGCATCCTATGTTAATCAAGGACAGTGTATCTTTTCTATTGGTGAAAGACATTTTAAAATGAGCTCCGAAGTTGAATTTTTTTTTCTATCCCTTGGGAATTTTGCATTTTCCCGGAAAAAGTAGCCTATGTCAATAAAGGATAGTGTAACTGTACTGGTAAAAGATTTTTTTAATCGGCTCGGAAGTTTCAGAGATTAATCTATCCCACAGGAATTTCCAAAAATCCTGCATTATGTTTTTTTGCTGTTATGTATGACCATTTACGTTTATACTGAATTTGAAAAGTTTAGTAATTGTAGTTACGGAGTTAGGATCCAGTTGATTTGAGTATATAAATCCTGATTTATCCTTATCCCGTGGGAATTTTCAAAATTATTGAAATTAGCTTTATACCTATTCTAATAGTCTACTTGATGCCCAATTTGAACAGTTTAGTAATCGTCGTTCGTCGTTATGGGGATAGCGTCACTCTCGATTGATGAAATATATACATCCCGTATATTCCTTATCCCGTGGGAATTCCGGAAAATTCTTTCTTATCGGATGCCTACGTCATACAAAGGACGTCTCTACATACAGCGGTTTAGGCTGTGCGTTAATCCGCCAGTCAGTCATTTAGGACTTCAGGACAAAGCATTTTATATGTATTTGCATTGCACCAAGCTTTTATGCGAGTTCTACAATGATGTTTGAATACTCAATTCGATGTTATTCGAAAAAGGTTGAACTCACATAAAAGCTTCATCATCATCATCATCATTTCAGCCGTAGGACGTCCACTGCTGGACATAGGCCTCCCTCATTGACGCCCAATCATTACGGTTGGAAGCGACTGCGGCCTTCACCAAAACGTCCGTCCATCTCGTTGGTGGACGTCCCACGCTGCGCTTGTAAAAGCAAAAGCTTGGTGAAATGCAAATACTACTTATTATAATTAGTTATTATCAGAGATCAGATCAGGAAGTGGTTGACAAACGTAGACAAATGGTTTGTAAAATTTGAAGTTTCGTTTCGTTTACATTGTGTCAAAATAAAAAGTAATTTAAATCAAAAGCACTAAGGAGTATTGATATCAACTTCGAAGCAAATCACCCCCAAAATAACTTTCTACTCCTTTTTAACCCCGTCAAGGGATGAATTTCAATATAATACGAAACACGTCTTCCATCAATTCTGTTATAGAATGTTTATGCAAAATTTTAAGTAGATTGGACCAAGGAATCACGTTGTTCCATACAAACTTTGCCCCCCTTTTTTACCCCCTTAGGAGTAGAACTACGAAAAATCCTTTCTTATCGGATGCCTACGTCATACAAAGAACACACCCTCCAAGTTTCAGGTCTCTACGATCAGCGGTTTAGGCTGTGCGTTGATCCGTCAGTCAGGACAAAGGATTTTATATGTATAGATTACTTTGCTTACTTTGGGTTTGAGACTAAGTAGATCAAATTGGTGTCAATCGTCCAATGATTTATTTATTATTTATTTAGGTAGATAGAGAATTGATTGAAGGCAACAAATATCGATCGATCATTCGAACGATAGGATAGGTGATTGCCTGAGTTAGTTATTCATGGTTTCTAAATGAAACATTATTTTACTATTCAGCAAAAAAACCGAGTGGAAGACGCTTGTCCTGGCGACTCTGCTGGGTATGCCCGGCGGCGTTCTGATGTTCGTACCGATCTACCATCCTCTGCACGACATGCTGTACATCCACTCTGAGGTCACCTTCTTCTTGCTGTTTGCCATCTTCGCCGCCTTCGTACTCCACGGCCTCTTGAGCGACCGGGAGAAGACTAAAGAGAGGTAAGAGCTCACTGGCAGTTTCCAGTCTCGACTCTTTTGCAAGGCGTTTTACTCTTTACGCTTAAGAACGGTAAAGTACTTCATTTACGTCTCTTATTAGCTAGCGAGTCTATTCTACATAATGTAATGCTACATATAACAGCATTCAGACAGTTTTTCCACTGCATTTAAATGAGAAAAATAATTGCCAAAATCGTACACTGCTTCCTTTACTTTTTCTTAAAGGCCGGGTCAGATGCATGTGCGTGTCACGCCCCAGTTGTAATAAGTGAAATTGTCACAAAGATGGCAACAATGTGCACGCATCTGCTTAGTGCGCCATCTTTCTTAAAGTTTCGTTTATTACAACTGGTCTGCCTCGGCCTTAAAGAATTTCTTAGCTGGTTTGGCAGTTCATAATAGCAGACGTAGGTAGCATTCTGGTTTTTTGTTCAAATCCAAACAAGCTCACCTGTTTCTAAGAATATATTGGTACACCAGGCGTAATGTTTTAAGGTTCCTTTGAGTTTATCTTTGCCTTTGTTGTAGACTGACGGGTATCGACTACGTGCTCATCCTCCAGCTGGCGATCCACTACGTGATTTACTGGGTGTTCGTGGTGTTCTTCCATCCAGAGCGCGAGTGGTCCTTAGGACTGCACGAACCTGTGGGACCCTGCAATGAGATTGCCACACTCACCACGCCCTTCGGACAGGTCAGGGATGCCGGTGACAACGTGGCTTTGTAGCTTTAGAATAAAGAATAATCCAGAAACCGTGGACGCGTCTGTCATTGAAGTGAATAACAGTAATCTCAAAAAAAAACTCATTATTTTTGAGACACTTAGGTACTTATTAGGCTTCAATATACTTAGAGGTAATATGTCGTTTACCTCTACTTATATTGAAAATACATATGTTTCACAATAGATACGCGGAGATTCTAACACGGTTTCTGGTTTTTCTATTAGAAGTAAGTAAGTAAATATACTCATAATTGGAACCGTTCATCGTTGCTGAAACTTCTATAATTACGTATTGAGCCACTATGCGAGAAATAACACATCGTCCTCTGACTCTGCATGAAAAAAATAAAAGAGATTGAGTAAAAGAATGAGTCAAAGGACTTTCTTTCAGGAACGAATGATTGTTCGGTTTGAACAATATCTATAGGTACTTATGTATGTTTAATGCAGGTTTAATGTATGTAATGTGTTCTATGTACGAGTAGGTACGTTAAGTATAAGTATTGTGGTTTCAATTTTTAATATTGAACCATCGAAATATTTGCACGAGTACTATGTTGACACCCTTTGTTAATTTAAATAGCATTAAGTACATACCTATTTTCTAATTATATTGACGTTTTCTTTGTGTCTACAGACCCTGCAGAAGCGTAAATATTTCTGTCCCGAGAATTACGACGAAGGATACTTTGACTTCAGCTGCGTCGGCGGACAGAAGCCGGCCGCCGGCTCCTGGTGGTACGTCATTTGCGGGACACCTTTCCAGTGAGTATCACTTAATTTTTATTTGAAAGTAACTCAGGTTTTAGGACCTTTACCAACAATTTACCTTTAGAGCCACCATCCGTCATGAGCTCATAATTTGAAGAGAGACAAAAAACCCTGTAGGTACGGGAAAAAGCAGTAGGAGACTCAGTTGAATATTTTTAGATGTCTGTCTGTATTTGTAGATGTTCGCAGCGAAAAAATGTGAATTGTAGCGCCGAAAGTTACACTCTACTACGCAGTAAAAACTATATTTTTACACTTGTACCTATGTCAATTTCTATCGCTGTAATACAACTTAGTTATTATTGAGGGTGATGGTTTCCATTCACCCATACCTTTAAGAGATCTATTCGAAGGAATAACTCTTGGGCGCTGGTACTCATGCGAAAGTTAGTTTGATGAATCCAGTGCACCAATTTACACACATTGGAAGACCCACCACTTTGTTCCGTTTCAATCACATGTGATGTTTCAGGAACCGCGCCGAGTACATCACCGTGCTATCGACGATCCTGCTAGTGGCCTTCAGTGTATTCTACGGTCTCTACTTCAGGACCGCGCCCGCCGCTGCGCCAGCAAAGAAGTTGAAAACTAAATAAAATTCAAATTGATACAATACAAATACAATTTGACGACCCGATAGCCTAGTGGTTAGAAAAACCTGACTACGAAGCTTGAGGTCCCGGGTGCGATCCCCGGTCGGAACAGATATTTGTATGAATAATACGAATGTTTGCGCTCGAGTCTTGGTTGTTAATATGTATTTATCTATATAAATAGGTTTAACCGTTGTCTGGTATCCAAAGTAGGTAGGTACAAGCTTTGCTTAGTTTGGGACTAAGTCATTGGTGTCAATGCCGTTATACAGGGCGGCACAAAGCTATTTTCTTAGAAACCAAGTCATCGATTTTAGTGATAAGAAAAACTGCATACATTACATAGATTTAAAAATAACTTGTTATAAGTTTGAGAATGGAACCCGGTCGTATTGAAGTAATAAAACTTACATTATTTCTATTTGGATATCGATTGTGCAGGTCATAACCATAACCCATAAATGTTATTTATTATGAAACTTGATGTCTAAAATGAATAAAACTCATTAATTAAGTTTATTTTTTATTTTATTTACGTCTACAGTTTTTCTTGTTACTAAAATCGATGGCATGGTTCCTTCGAAACTTTGAACAGATCTTTGAACGTCTTATAGTTTCAGACATGCCCATACTGACTGATTTAAATGTGCCACCCAGTCTAACTATTAATAAAACCCCCTAAAATAATTAAGGTTCAATGATCAGCCAATATTTAATAGCGTATCACTATTTAATCACTTTTAATGATATGTTCGTTTCGACATACAATCACAATAACATTTCTTATATATTTTACTAGGTTAAGTTTAGTGCCAACCAACTCTTAATACCTACTACCAATTATAAAGAATTTATCGCTTTTGCGCTGGACTTTTGATAAAATCGTTTATTTTGCTTGTACGATCCACCTCTTGGCGACTTTATAAATATTGCAAGTTGACATCTAATTTCTATTATCAATAAGTGTCTGCACTTATGAAGATATCAAAGATTGAGTTATGATTATATATTTAATCATTTATAAGTACTGTTGTGCTAACGGTACTCTCGAATCCCTTTCTAAACGCGGTTTGATAATATTATTATTAGGTACACTCGAAGAAACTTAGTCACGTACTTACCAGGGTGAACCCTTTTCATTGCAAATGTCATGGTGACATTCCATACATTTGCCAAAGAAATCATCGTGAAATTGGTTGTGAAAAGATTCCGGCCTGGCATGTGATTCAGTTTCCTTGACTGTACATAAAGATACGTACCTACTAAGGTGCGTGTGTCGCCAAGTGGTGGATAGCATTTAATTTTATTCTGATTAATTATATTTCACTCCAAAGGTATGACATTTAACTACATGTATCATTCTATAACATTCATAAGATATGATTTTTAATGTAAACAACTTATGCGTACACATAAAGGGCGCATGAAGTGCACTTGCACCCAGCTGGTGTACCATAACTTTGGAGTAACTTTTAAGCATTATTTCAAACCCAAATCATGTAACATTGTTGTTGATCTCTAAATTCACGCCATGTTGGATTTGAGGCAATGCGTAAAGTGAATAAATCAAGTAGATTTTAAATTTTAAATCTTAAAGTGCTTACTGAGCAATCTTCATAAAATTGCAAGTGAAAGAACATACCTACTTATTTTTATTCACTGAACGCGTTAACATTAAACATCTAAACACAGAAACAACATTCAAATTTATCAATATCATTTTAATTACTAATGAAAGTTTTGATGCAGTCAAACACTTTTTCTTCGTGTTTATATTTTGATTTGATTATTTACTTTAATTTGTTATTTGTTTTATTTTTAAATTTATACGCATAATAGTTTTAATATTTGGCTAAGTGGATTTATAACGACGATGTGAGACTAGTCACGATCTAGAGGTACGCCTACACACTGATCGCGACTTGGTCGTGTCAAGGAATGTACCAAATAAATAATTAATATTACTAACTTATTTCGTAATGTGAAAGAAAACAATGTTTGTGAGTTGTGAGATAAAAACTGTGTAAGAAATCAGCTTGTTTTAATTCTGTATTCAACTCGGAAAAAGGCTTTATTGTTTCCACTCAGTGTAATGTGTACACGCCTCTGTAAGTTTGATGGTTTGATGAAAATAGTATAACAGACTAACCCAGGTCTAACCCAATTACCAAATAACTAACGCTAAGCAAAAACATAGCGTTTAGTATGATATACAACCCATATCACACATAAATACGTACAGATAGCATTTTTTTATAACACTTTTAGTCACTCCGTAACAGCTTAAAACCGTTTCATACCGAACTCACATTTGCATATGCTTTGCTACGCGTTCCACAACAAGTATTTTAAATACGCTTAACAAAAACCCCATAACAATAATATGTATATACCTATATAGCGTGTACCTATATACACGCACCCACTATATCGCAAACGGCACATGCCGGCGACAGTTTATTTATATCATCTACACAAATCAACACGGTAAACTGAGAGCCGCAACATAGTAGGGTAACTTTTCGCTTAATCTATACAAGAAAGCAAATAATTAATTACCTATAGGATGATTATCTATGCGTTTTATCCTGCGGCGACAATTCTTTATCTAGAAGCATCTCTACTTAAACATAATTGAAACTTATAGTTTTTTAAGCGCATACCTTACATTACTAGCTTTGTTTCTAAACTAATTTGGATCATTGCATTGAAAGGATTGGACAAGTCCCTGAAATAAACAATCAACAGATGCCGTCTTGAGAGGGTCCGTGGCGACAAAACAATCACGAAAGCTCTGTCAAACATTTGGATTTTCCCTTAAGATGACCAGCAGAGGATTAATATCAGTAAATTTGTTTTAGCCGAGTCTTTGTCAAATAAAGTAGCCCAGGACATACACGATCAAATACTTTGTGCATAATTCAGGAACCAAAAAAATCCTTAAAAAAATAATAAAAATATCACAACCCATAAATTGCAGTAAATAAATATAACTTATATTAAAATTCACAGAATACACGAACTACACTTGCACTAATATTAGTGGATAGACTTTCATAAGTCATGCTCATACTCATGTATTTATACCTACAGATTTTCCTGGCACGATCAACGTGTGGTTAGGTAGTTAGTGTTCGGGTGGGTATTAAGTATTGTTCATATATTTTCAAACGTTGACACATTGATATAATGCCACTAAACTAAGTATCGGAAGTAAGTCACTAGCGTTGCATCGATCGTGCCAGGAAACTCTCTAGGTATAGGTACTTATGAGTCCTATATAGACAGACATATCAGCCGAATCCTTTTCAAAGATTAAGTAGGTGCAGTCAGCAACAAAAATATGAATACACCCAAAGTACCAAAAATATGCATCCACGACTCTATTACCAAGGCATAAAGGCGTGTATACATATTTTTGATACTTTAAGTGTATTCATATTTTTATAGCTGACTGTACCTATACCTAAGTAGGTAGGTAAATATCCCATACAAAAAAAGATTGTGTAGATTAATAGAGTCCGACAGCAAAGACTATAGTACATTGTTGTAGAGGCTGGAAAGTAAGCAATAGATGGACGAGTTTGTTTGAGGGCCGACGAGTAGCGAAGGCCCTCGAAAGTACGAGTCCATCTATTGCACTTTTGGCCGAGACTAAACATTGTGCTTTTCACGACTAATGCGAGGAAATCATTATCATCATCATCATCATAATCATCCATCCATCCATCCCGTCCATCCTGTCCATCCCGTCCATCCCGTCCATCCGACCATCCGTCCATCCGTCCATCTATCCCGTCTATCCCGTCCATCCATCCATCCCGTCCATCCCGTCCATCCCGTCTATCCGTCCATCCGTCCCGTCCATCCCGTCCATCCCGTCCATCCTGTCCATCCCGTTCATCTGTTCATCCGTCCATTCTGTCCATCCTGTCCATCCCGTCCATTCCGTCCATCCATCCCGTCCATCCGTCCATTCCGTCCATCCGTCCATCTGCCCATCCCGTCCAACCCGTCCATCCCGTCCATCCCGTCCATTCCGGCCATCCCGTCCATCCGTCCCGTCCATCCCGTCCATCCCGTCCAACCCGTCCATCCCGTCCATTCCGTCCATCCGTCCATCCATCCCGTCCATCCGTCCATTCCGTCCATCCCGTCCATCCCGTCCATCCGTCCATCCGTCCATCCTGACCATCCCGTCCATCTATCCATCCGTCCATTCTGTCCATCCCGTCCATCCCGTCCATCCGTCCATCCAGTCCGTCTGTCCGTCCGTCACTCCGTCCGTCCGTCCTTCCGTCCGTCCGTCCGTCCGTCCATCCATTCATCCATCCATCCATCGCATGCAGCAGACGATTACTGTTGATTGGTCCAATAATGTCGTTTCAGCACGCCAGGAATGAAATTCAGAAATTATCTTTCATAAAGTCGTATCGTATAATGAAATACATATACTGATATGTCCTGTTTTCGATTAGTGTAACTTTGTTGTCGTGTTTGTGCGCCATAAATGAGTCAGCTGTTAAATGTACATATATAGGCAGTTTTGAGTACTGGATTTAGGTTATCTATGGCCACATTTTCGAGCAGTGTCGTGAAATAGTACATTACTGCAGCGGCCGCGAAATAGGGGATTGCCGGCCGAGTAGTAATAGATGGCCGAGTGTTAACGAGGCCATCTAGAGATACGAGGCCGGCAATCCCTGTTCGTGGCCAAGGCTTGTATAGTGCTTTTCTCAAATAAATCCAAGGAAATGATACGAATGTTCAACTTATATATTCATATTTAATTCAAATTGTTTTTTTTTTTGATTCCTGCCAAAATATTTATTTTCCAGCAATTTATTTGTAAGCTGTTCCAGTTAATGTTTTTGACGCAAAATCTTGAGATGATTTATATTTGTTCAAAAATTACGACCTTATTAATAATAAATTGTTAACAATAAACGCCAATCCTTATTTATTTTATTGAATACCTGATTAAATCTAGCCAAGTAAGATATTAAAAAGTAAATTCACAAACTAAATTTTTCTTAATTGGCAGTATGTCATTGATAGTCAGTAAAAGAAAATACGACCCACTAAAACAAAAGACAATCTCTTTGCTGGCCTTGGCCAGCAATGTTTGTATGAAATTCCATTATTGTCGTCTAATTTGAAATTGGAACGAATCTTCCTCAACTGCTATACAATGACATACTTCGTGTTCTATTGTCACGACTATAAGGACCACATTTCCTTGGATGTTTGAGAAATAGTACATTACTGCAGCGGCCGCGAAATAGGGGATTGCCGGCCGAGTAGTAATAGATGGTCGAGTGTCAACGAGGCCATCTAGAGATACGAGGCCGGCAATCCCTGTTCGTGGCCAAGGCTTGTATAGTGCTTTTCTCAAATAAATCCAAGGAAATGATACGAATGTTCAACTTATATATTCATATTTAATTCAAATTGTTTTTTTTTGATTCCCGCCAAAATATTTTTTTTTCCAGCAATTTATTTGTAAGCTGTTCCAGTTAATGTTTTTGACGCAAAATCTTGAGATGATTTATATTTATTAAAAAATTACGACCTTATTAATTGGTTATTTTAATAAATTGTTAACAATAAACGCCAATCCTTATTTATTTTATTAAATCTAGCCAAGTAAGATATTAAAAAGTAAATTCACAAACTAAATTTTTCTTAATTGGCAGTATGTCATTGATAGCCAATAAAAGAAAATACGACCCACTAAAACAAAAGACAATCTCTTTGCTGGCCTTGGCCAGCAATGTTTGTATGAAATTCCATTATTGTCGTCTAATTTGAAATTAGAACGAATCTTCCTCAACTGCGATACAATGACATACTTCGTGTTCTATTGTCACGACTATAAGGACCACATTTCCTTGGATGTTTGAGAAAAGTTAATTGTGGATGCCGCTTTCTTGCCAATATTTGCCCGATTACCTAGTTGGGAGCAATCGGTTTCGTGTACGCTCTCTCAGCTATCATTTATAACACCGATCAATACACATCATTTTACTAAATGGCTGGCTGCTACAAAAAACACGAAATTATTTCCGTATCTTACTCAATAAGATGACGTGAAATGAAAATTGAGTTTAAGTATATAATAAGTACCTACATTGCGACACGTGCGATATCTAGTAGGTATTCATACATCAAAGTTTGAAGATAACAGGTTAAGTCAGGTCAGGTCATTATTAAGATAGTGATAAAACTCATTTAATGTAATGCTGGCTGCGGAAACAGGCGCGAAATCGTCAGGTGCTAAGATTGTCGCGCGCGTCGCAAACTGCCACGTGAATATGTGTATCATTGAATTACTTAGGTAATTCAAAATACCCAGATGGAATCATATACCTACAACGATGTTTGACTTCTTTACAATTTTTATAACGATCAAGGAATAGCGGCAGTTTTAAGTCCCTACACCCATTCAGTCATTAACACTTAAGCCTACGCCTGGCAGGTGATAAACCATAAATAATAATTATCATATCAAATAGTTCGATAGTCAACTAAACATGAAATGGTATACAATATCTGCCGGACTCAGAGATGTCAATTACTATATAATTGGACATGTATGATGAGATGGCTTTCCAATTAATAAATTTAAATAACGTAGGTAAAGTATAGGATTAATTCTAATTTATTGACGTCTCAGAGTACAGCTCTGAGAATTTTAAAATACATAACAGCTGGTTACAGATATCAGTAATCAAGTTATTGCAAGCCAATTCAATCGCATTGATAGCAAACTTTACATAGTACATAGGTATCTATCTACTCGCCGTTTCTACCAATATTAAATATTATTTTTTTTATTCTTCTTTCCAATGTAAATATTATTTATCAGATTATTACTCCAAATTTAAAGCAAAGATGTACCTTATCCGGCAATGTGATTAGGCGAGTCTCGACTGAGCGAGCAGCCTCGCGAGGCAAGCGCGGGAGATAAGTTTTTGTTCGTCACAGGACTCACAATCGCAGCAAAAATGGCTGCTTCGTGAGGCGGCTCGCTCACTGAAAACCCGGCTGTCCGGCTATTGACACTTCTATACTGGAAATGTATACCTTATTTATCATAGAAGTACACGTGGTCACGTAAAGTTATGTTATGTATGATGTTTGTGTTTTATTTATTTAGCTTGTTTTTGTTACAGCTAAAACAGTTTTCACAGATGCGACAAGTACGCCATTTTGTCCTCCACAGCTTAAGGTATACCTACTCAAATATTTGATGATTAATTAGGTTTAGCTCAATATAAATTTTTACTTCTATTCTATAGTAAATAAGGTTTACAAAATGCGACGTCTTGTGATGTCTAATCCGTCTAATCTGTCTGTCGGTATAGATCGAGTCATTCATCATGACGCGCGCCGTGGTTCTTATTACAACGTCATTAGTATCTAATTTTGACAAATTCACGCGTCTTCGTGAATGGCACTAACTATACCTACTTAAAGTAAGACCTACTAGTTTTTTTGTTATGCCATATAATGCTTATACTAAGTTCACTTCTACACTACACCCATTCCCATCCACATGGTATCTATCTTAATAACATCAACACTTAAAAAACATATTAAAACATCTAAAATAAACATAGAGAACAAGTATCTGAGCAAATCTTATCTTTTATGAAAAGATTTACTAACTCATTGGTCACTCCTGTGATATTCGATAGTAAGAAAACCAATAATAACGTATTACCCTGCTTAAAGGTAGTACAAATATTATTTTTAATACGTTTAAGTAGGTATATTTCTTGTTTCAATTTTCATAAAATACAATTTTTTAAGTTATAAGTACTAAAGTTAAATTTCACAGTAACCTAATTTTCATTGAGACTAGGTCCAATCCAAACTGATCGACTGTTATATAGTAAGCCAACCGTCGCTCTCTTGATAACCCACTAGAATATTTCACATAAATAAGAGTAGAAGCGGACGGATAGCGGCAATGTAACTCCGGGGGAAAGCTTGAAAAACTATATTATAAATTGTGAATGTTTAAATGGGAACCTATGAAGTGTTCAAGGCCTGTTGTTGAAGAGTTCGTCGACGACAGAGGGTTCAGCCAGCGTGGAGGTGTCGCCAACATCGCGGTCTCCCAACGCGACCTTGCGCAGGATTCGCCGCATGATCTTGCCGGAGCGCGTCTTCGGCAGGCCGGGCGCGTTCTGGATTACGTCAGGTACGGCAAACGCGCCGATCCTCGCACGCACCAGTTTTTTCAGAGCGTCTAGCAGGTCCGCCTCGAACTTTGCTCCGTCCACTAAGATAACGAAGCAGTAGAGGGATTCCCCCTTGATTGGGTGCGGCTTGGAGACGACAGCGGCCTCGGTCACGCGCGGCTCCTCACACAGCACTCCCTCCACCTCGGCCGTTGACATAAGATGCCCCGACACGTTCAGCATGTCGTCCACGCGGCCGGTCACCCACAGGAAACCGTCCTCGTCGCGCCGGGCGCCTGCCGAAAAAATAATCAACACTTTTAAGCGCTAACAACATGCTACTTGCATATCACTATTATTAATTAAAGTTTGATGCAAGGGTCTGACTGAAAATCAGCGCTGTAGCAGGCACCTGCTGCAGGTTAATGCTGAGTCAAATTCATTTTCGGCGTCATTGACTAAGTATGTTTTTTGATTTTTTTGCATTAGTTAGCGTATTTATTTGTTTTGATGTCGAATAAAGTTATGTCTATGTCTACGTTTATTTCTGGACGATGTCATATGTCATCCAAGTTGATGTCAACTCGGTCCAGAGAATGAAAAATTCGTAAACTATATAATAAGCCTACCTACTGATATTCCAATCCAAAGACTTTAGTTAGCTCTCAGCAATTCGTTGCAAAGTTATTAGGCAAATACTATTAATCATCATCACTGTAATCTGCCTTTTTGAAAGGGTAAGTGGTTTAATTTGTGGCATAGCACTAGTCAAGTTTTTTGAATACGTGAGGTAAATTTCAATAGCTGTAAAAGCAATTTTCAATTTCATTTATTTTAAGTTACCAATCCGCACTGAGCCCGCGTGGGATGTACGGCCCAAATTCTCTCATTCTGAGGGGAGGCCTATGCCCTACAACCTGTATATAGGCTGGGATGATGATGATGAAATGCAATTTTAAGTTTCACTCCGCTGCTACGGCGTGTAGCAATGGGTAGTTAAGTACGTTACGTTATTCACGGCGATGCTAGTGAGTGGGTCGCGGCCACCAAGTTATGTCAATGTATGTACAGTAAACAAACAAGAATAGGTACTTTATTGTTCATATGGGTCACCTACTAACTAACGTAAATCGTAAAGTCATGGCCTGTCACAAACTTAACGATATGTAGGAATGTGAGTACCATTGACACTACAGCATATAATACACTGGTCTACTGAATTTTTTTATTTATCAATTCAGCCCAGAAAACGTCATTGGAAGAACACATTACCTACTGACCCGATGTTTTACAAAATACTTTTCAAATTCTAGTTAGGTACGCATTGGTTCAATGTCTACCCATAGGACGTTCCATTAAGCTAGTCTGACTTATATGGATTAAGATCATGGGCCGAATTGATGAAAGTAATGATTATTATTGCGCAATTGTCAATTTTATTATGAAGCATTAAGGTGCTTAAAATATTAGCATACTTTCCATTATTATTAGGGCCCGCCCATTAACTAAGAATTATTAGTAACCATCACAGTATCCCGTGTGTGGCATAAATTACTTAGGTACCTATATACGCTACGCAAATCTTTGATACCCGACGATTTTAGTCTCTATGCGACTACCACAGCAGTACAAACTAGAGGTTCGTACACGCGTCGTCGTCGTTGACACGCGTGCCTGTCTCTTTATCTTACCACTTTGTACGCATGGTCACTGTACATAACTACCCATTTAAAATTATAGCCTCCTAGCATTATCAGACTCTAAGCTAAGCCGCGGACGGACAACAAACTGACGGACACGGCGAAACTATAAAGGTTCTTGATAGACCTATGGAACCCTAAAAATGGGACCCTTATAGAAGTCCGAATCGGCAGAAGGCTGTCAAGATCCTTTTTCCGAGGAAAGCGAGGAGGTATCAAGTTGGACTTTATATATGGAACCCTGAGGCTATGGTCCCTTGCAACCGAAAAAAAATGCAGTTACTGAGATCGCGCAAATGAAAATATGGCTAAATCAACCTTTTTTGTGTTGTTTACTTTGTCCCCAGTTGACATCTTCATACTGTTTCATATAAAATTATGCTTAGGTTGTCAAGATACAAAATTAGTGTAACCATAGCAACGGGTGGCAATAAAAAGTTGATTCACCCACATATTCTCTATTATACAAAAACCGTAAATGTCAAAACTTATACAGTACTTTCCGCTGTCATAGAATTATGTGAAAAAAAGTAAGGTGAGGCGTCGAAATACAAGTAAGCAAAAGAAAAATCTAATCTATCCAAATAAAACCAGCCAGCCAGCCTTAAATTTGTACGTAATCCTCAGAACGCGAATCCGACCAGCACTTAGCCGGTTTTTTAATATTCGCTGCGACATTACCTATGTAGAACGAGCAAAACTTAATGCGTAAAGAAGGAGACGTAAAGTAAATTAGGTACGGTAATCTTCACAATGTCCTTGCCGCAATATTTAAATCACCGAGTCTTCCGACCATTCACAAGTCTGTTCTGCCGCATGGATAATTTGAGCGTTGAGTCAACTTCCCCAATTTAATTATTATTTTTTGTTAAAATCAGAACAAAATACCGACGGTTCTCGACTGAACTGCCGACTGAAATAACAGTTTCATTAATACAGTAGCCATCATCGCGACAACACGCATAAATTTACTATTTACTTACAGATATTTTTGAGCACCTAGATATAAGTAGGTATATTGGGGGGTAAGGGGAGAATGAAAATAACATCTAGTCAGCCCCAAATGTCAACCTCACCTGCACGACCCGGAAGTTCGCCACCGGACACCGGGTACGACAGCCCACCAGCTGTCGTGGTGCCCCCTGCTGGATAACTGGCGAGGCAATGACGACCGAGCTGTGGCGGGACAACCACTTAAGTGTTCGGGCGACCGGGCAGAAGAGGCTATAGCGGCCTTGAGATCCAAATAATCTCTAAAACGTCTGGTGCAGAAGGCAAGGGGAAACCACTGCAGCTACGTTCCCGAGAAAGTCACATGAGTCCACAAATAAAGGAGACAAGATCGCCCTGCGAACCGATTAGCGACCGGCGCCGTGCTGCGTCCGGGGCGCGCGGTGTGAAGTTGGCTACCGGCCATGGTGGGGTATGAAACCAGGAGGTATGGAAACTCTACTACTGGAAACACCTTCAAGCTACGACGTCTCCTGACGATAGGTACGTGGAACGTGCGCGGCTTAAACAAACCTGGATAACTTATTATTCTGGAACGAGAAGTAGTTTGAGTCGGTATAAACATCTGTGAACTAAGCGAAACACACTGAAAAGGCAGCGGACATTTCACAACAGACCATCACGTCATTTACTTTTCTGGTAACGACACAAGCAGCAGTGACGGCGTAGCCTTTCTAATACCTGCACACCAGGAAAAGTGCCTGTTGGGTTACGAACCGGTTAGCGATAGGATTCTCAGCATAAAGTTGAAGGCTTCACGATGAACCTTAACATCATACAAGTGTATGCTCCCACCTCTACCGCAAGTAGCGGGCGACGCAATCGAAAAGTTTTACTCCGAACTAGAATCTACAATGGCGAAGGTGCACAATAGGGAATTATTAGTCATCCTAGGAGACTTGAACGCCAAGATAGGAAAGATCGGTTATCAGCGAAATTAACGAGGTGAACGCTTAATTAATCGAAGCGAATTGTATTAATACAATTCGCTTCGGAAAACGATCTGCTGATTACAAATAGCCTCTTTGAATATGGGTATCGCCTGATGGAAAAACTCGCATGCAAATAGATTAGCTATCATGATTCGGTCGCGATGGAGATCATCAGTAACAAATGCCCATACGTTACCGGAGCCGACTGCGGATCTGACCACCAATTGTTGATTTCTAGGCTAAAACTCAAACTGGCAGCAGCGAGAATCACTAAAAAACCAAGGAAGCTAGAGGTGAAAGATGTCCTGAAATTCCATGCGAGCGTTGAGCATAACTGGTCACAGTGCTCCGAAGCTGATCAGACCAATGAAACATCCAATGCTGTATGGGACCGAGAGATGACTGAGAGTACCTTTGTTCTCGTCAAAAAACGCCGGAAAATGAAAGCAGCGGGATCTGATACAAGACAAGAACTCTATAAAACGATTGGTCGTACAGGGAAAAGTGGAAGGCGCTTGATCACGTGGCAGGTCACCTATGCGCTGGACTGACTAAGTGAAATCCGCATTAGGGAGCTGCGTATCTGTTTGCGCTAGACAGTCCACCAACAGGGAGAGGTGGCAGGAGATCGTGCGGAGAGCTGTTTCCGCCTCTACCGATATGGACTCCTCAACGTGATCACGACCACTCTGCCAAAAGTGAAACGACAAAGAAGAAGATATATCTCAGATGTTCATGATTGCGATTGTACAAGGCAATAATGGGTCATAGCATAGGCAACAGGTGTTATGCTAGTTTTACCTATTGGTAAATTCATATAAGCCTTGCTGATGACAATCTGTCATCTAAAACTTGATAACCGTAAGTGGTTAGTTAGAAAATCGATATTTTAACATTGGTCTCCCCACTAACCGTTGATGCAATGCTGTGAGATAATGCAGACAAATTATCTCACCCGATATCGTATAGGTATGTGTCAGCTGAAGAATTTCAGTTTTATATAAACGATAAGGAATTTAACCTAAAGTAGTATTGAAGTTAACAGAAAGTAATGTCAAACAAAGGCCAGGTAGAGATTTGCTGGACAACTGTTTCGTCATCCTACTAGACAGAACGTACTTTACTTATTACAAGTTAATTGTCTAGACCAATATGACGTGTCGTTTAACGTCTGTACTATTGTTCGACACAGATAGTAAGTGCTTATTTTAAACCCGTCTATCTTGTGCCACAATTTGAGAAGTAAACATAGAGCTTACTTTCCCATGGATGATTTAGAGTTCTGCGTATTGTTGAGCAAAGGAAGGAGAACCCTTTGCTTAGTTTTGGACACATACATAAATAGGCTAGGATAAAAACTATGGCTTACCGTCGCCGGTACAGTAATAGCCTGGGAACTTGGAAAAGTAGACTTGTTCGTAGCGGTCGTGGTCTCCGAACAGCGAACGCATTATGCCGGGCCAGGGCCGCGCAAACACCAAGTAGCCCTCGCCGGGGCCCTCTATCACTGCACCGCTTTCGTCCAGCAGAGTTGGCTCCACGCCGAAGAAGGGGAAGCCCTAAAAAAAGCCGGTCAATGCGAATCGGACTCGTACATGAAGGGATCCGCACCTCCGTGTATGGTTCAATAAATAAATTTAAAGATCGAGTTAAAAACGCTGAAAAAACACGATTCTTGTATGACGACCTTTTCGATTTTTTACTTATTTGTTGTTATAGCGGCTACAGTAATACATAATCGGTGAAAATTTCAAGTGTCTAGCTATTACGGTTCAAGAGATAGAGCCCTGTGAGAGACGGACGGACGGATGGAATAGGGCCTCGTTGGCATCTTTTGGACGCGGGACCCTAAAAAGAAATGAAAATCTAGTGTGTTGCTCCGGTCTTGAAGAACTCCGCATCCTGTTTATTAATACAAAAAACGCTAAACGGTTTGATTATGCTTAGGTTTTGTTATTATACACTGTAGGAGAATAAAATAATAAGCAAAGGTTAAATTAAAGTTAAAATTTTTAATTTGTTTGAGACATTGGATGAAATAAATAAAAAATAAAAATCTAAATATAAATTTTGATATAAATTAAATCTTCAAGAGGGACACACTTTTTGATTGACCGTAAGTAAATAGTTTTTTCACCGTAGGTATTGTCACCGAGTAGGTAGGCAAGTATGGTCAAGTGCAAAAATAAGTACCGATTTAATCCTCCCATCGTTATATACCTATACCTTAATTCGACGACATAAGAGCTATGGGACATATTTATGAGCAAGCTGTGTGTACCCATATTTTTACACTTGACTGTACCTACCTAGGTACTCGGTTAAACGATTACTATCCAATTTCAGCTTAATACGATTATTTGAATAAGATTGGATTATACTAGTACGCTTTTGTTAGCTTCACTTGTAACTAATTAACTGAGTAATTAATTAACTTGGATAATTAGTTACAAGTGAAGCTAACAAAAGAGTGCCAATAAGTGGCATACAATTATCGAAAGGAAATTCGTATTTAGTACGACAAAAGATGTCAATGACCATCATCACATCACTTATTGTATTGATCGTAAATAAAAGTGTCTACTCAAATAAATTCAATGAAATATACATCATTACTAGACCTCGTTATCTCAGGGCAGTGACGTCAAAATAGGGAGACATGGGGGCAATTGGCACAGTTTGATATTTATTGTAATTAAAGTAATTCACAAACTTTCATTTTTGTAACACCTGAAAATTACTACAGGAATCGAAAGAGTTTCGC
This sequence comes from Archips crataeganus, assembly GCA_947859365.1. Taxonomy (NCBI): domain Eukaryota; kingdom Metazoa; phylum Arthropoda; class Insecta; order Lepidoptera; family Tortricidae; genus Archips; species Archips crataeganus. The sequence goes on along the minus strand of OX402045.1, from coordinate 15,982,119 downwards.
CTCCTGAACACGGAAAAATATTTATTATAATTTATTTCTCCATATTTAAAAAAACAACAAATTTAAAAAACATATATGTACTTACCAATAGGTACTGCCACAGAATAAATATGTTTCCTTTACCCTTTTCACTAGAAAAAAGAGCTGTCATAAAATTTCTCGTTTAAGCGGATCTATTCGTTTAAAATTATGACAGCTCTTTTTTCTAGTGAAAAGGGTAAAAGAAATATATCTATTAAGTACATATATGTTTTTAAAATAGGTGTTAAAAAAATTAAAGGTTGTCAATTTTACTTTAATTACAATAAATATCAAACTGTGCCAATTACCCCCATGTCTCCCTATTTTGACGTCACTGCCCTGAGATAACTAGGTCTAATCATTACGCGGCGAAAAATTACCAAATAAAGTAGATTTAACAAAATAATTGCTTGTTTTTGTAATAATTGTTACCTACCGCTGATCCTGGCTTCATAGGTGTGGCTCCTGGCAAGCTGGTGATTACGTGGCCACCGGTCTCCGTCTGCCAGAAGGTATCCGCTACGGAGCAACGGCCATTGCCCACCAGGTTGTAGTACCACAGCCAGGCTTCAGGGTTGATGGGCTCGCCGACGCTACCCAGTACCCGAAGACTTTTCAGGTCATGCCTGGAAAAAAATACTAGTTAGATAAGCATCCGTTATTCAGCTTGATAATTATATAGGACAAAATTCCGAGTACATTGTTTTCAGGATGACGCAAATTTGAAATCGAATAACTAGCCTGGGCCTGGTTAAAAGTTGGGTACTCTGATACAGTGTTCCGCAAAGTGTGTGCCGCGGCACACTGGTGTACCGTGGTCATTAGTTGCTGTGCCTCGGAAAAATAAGGTTATCTCATAAAGCTAAATAGACGGACGGAAGAAAAATACTTAAGCTGATTCACATGACTTTTCATTTATGGTAACCCTCAAAAATTTTCGTTTTGTTAGATGTACCTGGAACACAAAAAGTTTGCGGAACACTGCTCTAATGACCATACATTACTCTAATGACAAAAACATATCAGGATGTTCCCATTTATTGGACAATACTAGCTTTTACCCGCGACTCCGTGCACGTGGAATTAGTAATTTGGGCAGCTTATTTTTTTATCCAATTGGCTTTTTCATCAATTATGGCTCTCCTTAGTTCCTCGATATTAAAAAAATTACCCCCCCCCCCCCGCATCCCTCCGCACCCCTCGCACGCCCTCCCACACAGCACCCCCCGCACACCCGCGTTCGTCCCAAGTCAAACGTGCCTATATAAGTTTTACTTCAAGTTTTTTTATGTCAAATATCTTGAAAACGGTGCATCCTACGGCAAAATCAATGAAATTTTCATCCCCCCTTTAATAGCTATCTAACACTGAAAGAATTTTTCAAATCGGAGCAGTAGTTCCTGAGATTAGCGCGTTCAAAAAAACAAACTCTTCAGCTTTATAATATTAGTATAGATATACCTATATATAAGTGGGACAGACAAGTGGGAACGGCTCTTGGTTAACGCACAATGTAAATTATTCAGCGCACCTAACCAATGCAACACATACATAATATATTTCCACATCTCCTACAAAATCTATGTTCTATATGCCAGGAAACCCGTGGCCTTGTCACCCGCACATCGTCCGCTACCTACGTACGCTAATTTCATACCTACTTGAAGGGTCCACGGAAAGAACATGTCTAGTCACCTAAGCAAGTTTTTGAGTTGTAGCGGTTTAAATGTATAGTCAACGCGAACAATTACTATGGTAACCATGATTGGTAAAATATATACCTATATTATTATCAAATACATATATCCATATTTAATTCAACGGTAAGTAATAGTGCTCTGTGAGCTCTACATTTCTTTACGTGTAGCCTTCACTTATCTCGATTGGCATATACATATTACATATTTAGGAACCAACTGCAATACCGCAAAGAGTCACACATTGCGGATGACTGACCAATAGATGCACAAAATAAAATTAAGTAAGTATACTTTATATCTTCTAATTTTTTTTGCAAACTTATATTTAGGTTCACTTTATATGTATAGCTACTTTTTATTTTAATTGCTTAAAATAAAATATGGAAAGTAAATATAGACATACTTCGTGGTCAGATTGATTAGATATTCTGAACATGTGTAGAGCTCCGATGACAATACAATAACCATCAAGTACCGTCAGCACAAAAGCCTGTTCTCTACGCCGACGTGGAACTAATTTTTGATAAAATTAAAAACACAAAACCAATTTTTTGGTAACACACTCTTAGATATTTGGAAATCTTTCATAAGCATTCTACTTTTAGTACAGTGTACGTTTGGTAGAGTTTTAGACGTATTGCTGTGAATAACAAAGTCGCAAGAATACAAAGTACTTAATAGTAGCTTAACCTATGGCTGGTGTTGACTGTTTACAAGGACGTAGTGTCCGACCGAAACACGATTTTTAGCCGAAACCGAAACCGAAACCGAATATTCGGTTTTTTTCTGATTTCGGCCGAAACCGAAACCGAAACCGAAACCGTAATTTTTGAAGACGTATCATATCAAACAAAATATTCAAAATTACTGTACAGATCGTAAGGAAAAGGTTATTGCAAGGATTTCTTATATGAGAACAGTTACTTTTTTTGTTAAACAAAATAAAAAACGTTTATTTTTAATGAAAATTGTCTTGGCTTAGGTATTATATTATTTAAAACAAACAACCTATTCTTATCACGTCTAAACTAAATTCACAATCCTAATATCAAACGTATTGTTCATTAATCACAGCATAAAATGCAGTAACAAATAAAAATAAATAAAATAAATAAATATTAGGGGACAATCTTACACAAATCGACCTAGTCCCAAACTAAGCAAAGCTTGTACTATGGGTACTAGACGACGATAAACATACTTATATAGATAAATAAATACTTAAATACATAGAAAACATCCATAACTCAGGAACAAATATTCGTGCTCATCACACAAATAAATGCCCTTACCGGGATTCGAACCCTGGACCTCTTGCTTCGTAGGCAGGGTCACTACCAACTAGGCTAAAGCGGTCGCCAAACAGATTCTAAAAAGTAAATAATAATTTAATAAATAAACAACACTCATACATACTCCTGTTGCTGGTCCCATCCCAGCTGGGCCGGCCGCCGATGCATTACCTATACCTACCCGGCCGAGCGTGTCCGAATTAAGCCGAGCGCTCCCGATGCGAGAGCCGCGATAGGCCGCGAAGTAATTTCGGCCCGGCCGAAGGTTTCGGCCGCATTCTGGCCGAAACCGAAACCTCGGCCGAAATCACTTTTTTGGCCGAAATTGGCCGAAACCGAAACCGAAACTTCGGTCGGACACTACAAGGACGTGACCTGATTTTATCAATGGTCACTAACAAACGTAATCAGTATTACCGGATCAGCATAACCGTTGTTTACATCGATGTGTGACGTCCATATCTGTAATCTACCGGATGACTTCCACTTATCCCGGTAACGACCGGTTTTCTGCTTACTTATGACGCAAGTATAATACTTCTGTTTGTTCTCTAAAAAGTCCTAAAAAAATCACACAAACTGAATGTTGAACTATTACTCTAGGACTATATAACTTACTAGTACTTATATTTTTTTACATGGGGTGATACGTAACGTAGAATAAGTAAATTACTGGTGACGACTCTTTTAAGTCACTACACTCTTGATAGAGTTGTCGTTGTCGTTGGTTGAGATGAAGATGATATCGAATCTTCAAAAGAAATGTCTTGGGAAAATATTGTAGTGGTGTATCCTTTCCTTCCCCACTGCGGTGCTAGAGTTCGGTGTTCTTACTTGGTAATAGGGAGCACGGTGGCTCCTTACGAGTTGCCCTCCTCCCCACTACACCCACGGAAACAGATAGGGTTTGGTCTTATTTTAAAACCAGACACGGCACATAGGTGTTATGATATTAAACTAACACGAGAAACATGAACAGTCAATAACGACCATAGAGCACATAGTTAGATCAGATAACTCAGTGAAAAATGGATAAGGGCGATTTATGATGTTAAGACCGTACCGTAAGAAGATCACTTAAAATACCAATTGTATTAACAACAATATAAACGAATTCGTAACGTTCAGTTCAGACCTGCAGGTAGCAAAGTTACTAAACTCTGCTGATCACGGGATAAAGTTTCCAAGTATTCGAAGATATTCAATGCAACAGTAAATAAAAAATACAAATCTGACCTTTGCACATAGTGATCTCCAAACTTCGTAAGAGTCCTGATAGCAGTCGGCGCGGTGTAGAACTGTGACACCTTGTATTTGTCCACCAGGGACCAGTAGCGGTCGTTGTCCGGATAGAACGGTGTTCCTTCAAACTGTCAACAATACAATAGCTTTGAAATATTAAGTACAGTCGCCATCTTAAGCATTGGAGCAGTCAAGATGCTTAATAATATTTTGCCCACCTTGAATGCTCTGATGTTTATGATTGTGACTGAACTGCAGAGAATTACGTAACGCGCACTGACAAAGCTTGGGTTACCAAAAGATAAGATGGACGGCATGCCCGATTTTTTCCCTCTGCCAAGTAAACGGGATTATTGAAATTGAAACATGAAGAGACACGCAGGGCACATTATAAAAACCGACACTCGTCGGACACGCTCAGGATAGGGTTCCGCAGTCGTTACGAAAAAATCCTTGCATAGCTTATTAAGTTTACTATTAATTAATTATATGATTCGTATTAAACAAGTAATACTTTTCTAAGGATTTTGTACGGAATTTTCAAAGTAAGGAGTTCTTATGAGTTATGCTGTTATTTACTCTTAAACTGCTAATAATTCACATGCAAATTGATTCGTTACTGTTTTCCTCGTTAATTTGACTTATTTCCTCTCATTTTGTTTTTTTTTCAAAATTTTTATACCAAACAAACAGTTAAGCTTTTAGAGGGGTGGAGACGCTCGATTAAAAAAAATGCACTTTAAAGTTGAATATTTTGCAAACGAATCACTATATCGAAAAATCGAAGTGACCACCCTTAGAGTGACTTTATAAGACCTATCCAATGACACCCCCCACTATGAGATTATAAGAGAAAAAAATCACCCCCACTTTTCGTCTATATCTACATCTATCTACACTAATATTATAAAGAGGAAAGATTTGTACCTATTTTTGTATGTTTGTAATGAATAGGCTCAAAAAGTACTGGGCCGATTTAAAAAATTCTTTCACCAATAGAATGCTACATTCTTCCAATTTGACATAGGCTACATTTAATTTTGAAAAAAATTAGGGATCCTTGGTAAAATTTGAACAATGTAACCGAAGGTGTAGAAAAATGAGTCTTAAAATGTCTTTCGTCGAATGCGCTGCCGAAACTATTAGCGATAGAACAAAATAATGTACAACAGTATTGAAGAACATCATAATGTCTACAAAAAACTCCGCGGTAGCATATGTCCAACTATTGTAGTTATGTCACTACAACAACTTTTTTCATTTTAAACATTAATGAAAATGCTAACCAAATTCAAACCATGCTATTTATGTGTTTATATATTAGATAAAGTGATTCAAGAGGAAGGTTTACAAGTATAATACATGCATAATATAGTTGTACCCGTGCGAAGCCGGGGCGGGTCGCTAGAGGAAATAAAGTAAAAAAAAAATATTTCTATATTTTTTATCACTTTGTCGGGGTAATTACTACATAAGTATGTATCCATGCAAAATTACAGCTTTCTAGCATTAATAGTCTCTGTCTAAGCCGCGGACGGACGGACGGACAGACGGACAGATAGACATGGCGAAGCTATAAGGATTTCCGTTTTTACCATTTTGGCTCCGGAACCCTAAAAAAGAATAGCTAAGTACAGTCGAAAGCATAAATATGTAAACATCAACCTTATGGTTAAAGACATAGAGTTCTAAAGATATTTTTGACACCTTGTTATCGTATATATATTTTTGCACTTGACCGTACAATGTGAAACGTAATAAATAAATAAATAAATAAAGTGGCTACCCTAACAACTACATTTCTGAAAATATTAGGAAATATTTGATTTGATCTGGTTACCCTAAGTGAAGCCTATTATTATAATTAGTACGATTGCGTATTTGTCGACCTGGAAGGAATGACAATATCCACGAACTGATTATTGAAACCCTTATGGCAATAATATGAGGGCTTGAATCATCAGATCGTACATTATTTTCATTAATTCCGGGTCGATAATTACAGGCCGTATTTTAACCGCACCCACCAAAAAGTGCAAGTTTAAGACCCTAAAGATGCTTCAAGTCTAGATAGAATAAATAAATAGACTAATCTAGAAAGCAAAGAAGCAAACCTTAACTTGATGTCTCAGATTAAGGGCCAAATTTGAGGAATAAATCTCCTAAATATGCTCGTTAATTTGAAAATGCCAAAAATTTAACTTGAAACCATCGTATCTACCTGTCTACGTAGGTATCTGAAATGTTTACACCATAAATCAGTAAGTAGGTCATTGTGTTACATTATGCAGTGCTAATTACAGTGCGTATTTACTTTCATTCACAGTACTATTACGTAGACAGATTTATGGAATGACTTCCGTTTCGTTTCAAGGTTGGACATCAAGGTGGCCAATTGGGATCATTCGAAAGGCAGTTGACTCTTGCACCTAAACTGTCATAAAGGATGTGGCGAAACAATGAGAAGGTACACAGTGATGGTAACGTATAGTAATATTGTTTCTCTGAATACCTACTAAACTCAACTTGACATTGTTTGGTTCTACTTTGTTTAAATATTTTTCAATTAACATAGCGCGACACCGGCCATTAAGATAAGATTAACTCATTTCTGGAGGTCTGGAGTCACATACTTTAATACAAAAGTATAAGTAAGTAAGTATAAATATCATATTCTCTGCGTCGTAGTGTTGTTAACTTCAGCCGTAGGGTCTGGAACAGCTACTGCACTTACAAGCACAGATGTAGCAGCGTTTGCAAGTGGCGCATACACGACGTAGGTGTGTCCGGTGATCCAGCCGACGTCGGCTGTGCACCAGTAGATGTCTTTTTCCCGGTAGTCGAAGACGTAGCGGAAGGTCGCCGTCGCGTAGAGGAGATACCCGGCCGTGGTATGTAGAACGCCCTTGGGTTTTCCAGTGGAACCGCTGTTGGAAAAAAAAAATAATAATAATTTTCGACATCTTTTATTCTAGCCATGACTACACGCAACCCTCTGTGCGGCGAGCGTTTTCGCTGTTCATTGCACGGCCGAGACGATCGCCGAACAGTGGTTACCTGGAGCAGCACACGAAATCAACAAAAGATAATATCTGTCGCGCTGCCGGTCGCGCCTAGTCGTAGCTGGACAGTAAATACAAAGTGTTTATGCCGCACTATAAGGCATTTATTAACGTCACTTGAGAGTTTCAAAGCACGGCAGTGAAACTTCTGTCTGCTTGAATGTAACCAGCTAAATAAAGGTAAATTAGTACACTGTGGCCATGTGGCGCTCATTTCCCTGACTAGCAGCCTGGTTAGCAGCACTTCCGTCATTTTATGACCATTTATAATATAGCATATATGTATTACTTATGCAAAATTCCTTTATTATCTACCTATCATTACCTATTGATTGTTGATGGATTTGATAACAAAGTTGAATACCCATCGAACAACGAATCAGTTCTAATATGACAATGATTTGATAAACGTTTTATCAGACATTTTATTATTACTCAGATTGACTTAAATACCCCCCTTGCTTTGAAGTACAGTATACACCGTAAAATTTTAGTGGTTGTTTTCCCGAAACGAGGTGATTTAGTTTCGATTGTACAATCGATTTATAATTACTATTTTGACTAGAGTCAAAAATCCAATTGTGAAAAACGAAAGTCGAAAACGACCGCAAACCAATAGTAACGCTTCGTTGGTACAAGTAGCGTACGATCGTACGATAGGTTAGGTACCAACGAAGCGTTACTATTGGTTTGCGGTCATTTTCGTCTTTCGTTTTTCACAATTGGATTTTTGACTCTAGTCAAAATAGTAATTATAAATTGATTGTACAATCGATACTAAATCACCTCGTTTCGGGAAAACCACCACTAAAATTTCACGGTGTATTATTTATAATTATTTTGGGAGGGAAATGCAAGATCAAACTTTCGTAGTCATGATCAAATCAAACCCCCCTTGCATTCGCATTTTAACATACTAAACACCTACATACTTTAATATCTAAGTAAATAGATATACACTGACGAGCAAAAATAAAGGTTCGGTTACAAAAATGACGATAACTACAAAACCCGCTGTGATAGCTTCTTCGAGTAAAATGAGTTTAGTAAAGAGTTTTATTCTCAATTAAACTTTATCTTCTTAAGAATAAAACTCTTTACTAAACTCATTTTACTCGAAGAAACTATCACAGCTGGTTTTGTAGTTATCGTATTTTCTGTAACCGACCCTTTATTTTGCTCGTCAGTGTAGAAATGGATATTAAAAATCCGATACGATCTTATTACGATAGCATAGGTACGTGGAATGGATATATGCGAAATCCAATTCAATTGTTGTTAGCACAGTTTATTGCCCTGACCTAGTGTAGAGCATGAACAGTGGTTCCTCAGCACCCATCCACTCTGGCGGGCAGATTGTAGACTGACCATCCATCATGTCGTGCCACCAAACGTCTCTGTCTTCGTTCCATTTGTACTACAACAAGAAATTAGTATTAGTAAAATGACTAAACTGATGATGATACTACCGAGTCGTTAAAAAACCGTATTTATGTGGGTTCTGTACTACCTATATAAGTAAACGGCCATTATTCAATGCTATAAGTATTGAACGACTGTTAGTCGATAACTTGTAAAGCTAACTAAAGCTGTGACAGTTTACCTTTTATATTAATTATTATATTATTTATTATGCACGCATCGTATATTACTTACCATTATGTTTTTCAGATTTTTCAAGCCAGTGGTTAAGCTAGTAGAAAATGAGACTGGACTCTCTAACAAAAACTATCACTTGAAGCCTAATATTTCGCAACGGATCTTTGCATCGAAAATTGGTTTTAGCAAACCTACGATGTATTTGAAAAACTTATCCAACAATACCCCTCACTAGGTATGGGCTAGACGAGAATAAAATATTTATTCCCACTTTACATGTGGGGGATTCGGAATATATTACTTCACTAGCTTTTGCCCGCGACTCCGTCCGCGTGGAATTAGTAATTAGGGCAGCTTATTTTTTTATCCAATTTGCTTTTTCATCAATTATGGCTCTCCTTAGATCCTTCCCGAAGAAGTGAAACTTCATAATTAACCAACCCGCTCCCAATCCGCCCCCAGCCCGCTCTCAACCCGCCCCCAACCCGCTCCCAACCCGCTCTCAACTCGCCCCCCACCCGCTCTCAACCCGCCCCCAACCCGCTCCCAACCTGCCCCCAACCCGCTCCCAACCTGCCCCCAACCCGCTCCTAACCCGCCTCCAACCCGATCCCAACCCGCCCCCAACCCGCTCCCAACCCGCTCCCAACCCGCTCCTAACCCACTCCCAACCCGCCCCCAACCCACTACCAACCCACTACCAACCCGCCCCAAACCCGCTCCCTACTCGCCCCCCCACCCGCTCCCAACCCGCCCCCAACCCGCTCTCAAGCCGCCCCCAACCCGCTCTCAACCCGCCCCCCCAACCGCTCCCAACCCGCCCTATCTAACTGGGCTATCTAACACTGAAAGAATTTTCCAAATCGGAGCAGTAGTTCCCGAGATATACACGTTTTACTTCCAAAACCCCCGATTTGGAAACATTCTTCCGCTCCCCTCCGCTCCTATTGGTGTTAGCGTGATGATATATAGCCTATAGCATTCCTCGATAAATGTTCTATCTAACACTGAAAGAATTATTCAAATCGGAGCAGTAGTTCCTGAGATTAGCGCGTTCAAACAAAAAACCTGTTCGATAAATTCTTAAAATAGACGTATCTTTCTTATTTGTGAACCGATTCAAACGAAACAAACACTAAATGTTAATCCAAGAAAATACCAACATATCAGTGAAAACCGCATCCTTCTAGGTTAAGCCGTTTCTGAGATTAGCGCGCACAAACGCACAGACAAACAGACAAACAGACAATAATTCTAAAAATCATTGTTTTGGGTTCTATTGCGCTAATAAATAGCCCTAGTGACAGTTTTTCTCAAATATCTTCAATGTACAGACACCGACTTGTTACAGATTTATTATGTGTATAGATTGCCTTTCTAGCACTAACAGTTCCTAAGCTAAGCCCTGGACGGACGGACCGACCGACAGACATTGCGGAACTACAAGGCTTCCTTGTTGGCACTACGAAATCCTAAAAAAATAGGGCTCCAACTTACCAGTGATTTGATGTCTTCGGGTAGTTTTCCGCAAGGCGTTACCCTCGCGAGGTGGGACACCACTATACATGTGTTGACGATGTGGTTGTGCTTCGTCTGCGCTTTTTCCAAGGCCTCGTCGCAAGTGTTTTTGAGCACGAGAAGCTTCTCGCCACGCCAAGCACCATCAGCTGTCACAAGGACCTTCGCTTTGCAACTGGCCATACGCTCCGAGAGCGAATCGGAAGAGAAGCCTGCGAACTGCGGAACAGCTTTAACAGAGCACGTGAGATTTCAAGAATAAACAATTACTTATGAATATTTCAAAGTAGTTACCACAACGGAATGTATTGCGCCAATCCTCGCGCATGCCAGCATGCAAACCACAGTTTCTAAGATCATGGGCATGTAAATGGAGACCCTGTCTCCTTTGCAGACTCCATTGTCCCTCAATGCGTTGGCAAACTGGCACACTAGGTCCATGAGCTTCCTGTATGTGATGCGGCTGTAGTCATCAGGGTGGTTGCCCTCCCTAAAAAAAAGCGTTTGTTCAGTAGACTTGACTAATGTGCGACGATATCTAGCTTTCGCTGTTTTTTACTGCTAAGTAAACGTTAAAAGTCGTAAACGAAAGAGTCCGTGGTTGCGACGGCGCGCCTGTTAAGACAAAATGCTAAAGTCATTACTTTTTAACAATGAGATCATTTTCCGCTTGGCAAATGGCAACCTAAAATTGATTCGACAGTCGTTCTAAGTAACGTACTTACACAGGATTAGCCATGACCATAAATACTTGACGACCGGCGACTGCACTAGTATCAGTTTTGCTGAGAACATCGATTACTAAGAAGGTCATGGCGTGACTCTATCTAAGCAAAAGTTCTTTACCTAATCGAGTCTTAAATAGCAGACAATGTCAAACGACAGATAATGAACTAATTTGCAATAACTACATGGGTAGGGATTGCAATCCAGCAGCATTTTCAATCCAGCTGGATTTTTGCAAGATTAGCCTGAATCCGCAGCTGGATCCAGCGCGGATCCAGCAAAATATATATCCAGCTAAATCTTAATAAATACATGATTTTTATATTAAAATAGCTTCGAGCTTAAATGATAAATAAACAAAAGCGCAAGCTCTTCTTCGAGTAAGTTACATAAATCAAATCAACGCGCTCTTGCGCTGTGCCTTGTAGTAAATCTACCCGCTTTTTAAGTAATTTTTTAGTAACGGGCAAATTAAACTAAATGAATTTTCATGGTAAATGGTAATGAAATTTTAGTGTATATTTAATATAATATAAATATTAAAAAAAATATATAAAAATATCATGGGACAATTCACACCAATTGACCTAGTCCCAAACTAAGCAAACCTTGTACTATGGGTACTAGACAACGGATAAACATACTTATATAAACACCCAAGACCCGAGAACAAACATTCGTATTTTTCATACAAATATCTGCCCCGACACGGGAATCGAACCCGGGACCTCAAGCTTCGTATTCAGGTTCTCTAACCACTCGGCCATCTGATCGTCTCGACACGGGAATCGAACCCGGGAAAATAATAAAAATAATAAAATAATGCATGCATGCATACTATATAAATATCACATAAATATAAATAAATATCACGGGACAATTCACACCAATTGACCTAGTCCCAAAGTAAGCTAGGCAAAGCTTGTGTTATGGGTACTAGGCAACGGATAAACATACTTATATAGATCATCTGGTCGTCAATCATTGAAATGATAGCACGAAATCATAATTTTACCTATTTAAGTCTACGCACTAAACAAATTGCCTATTATGCATTGGCTAATGAAGACGTAAAGTAACTTTTTTTGAATTTGATAAGTTTGCGGATCCGTGCTGCTGGATCCAGGATGTCAAAAAAAGCGCTGGATCCAGCTGGATTGCTGGATGCTGGATCCAGCAATTGCAATCCCTATACATGGGTTTCTATATGGTTTCTATATAGTTTTTGAGCAATCTGATAGTTAAATTGAAGTGGATAACGAAATAGGTAAAATGTTGCTAAATGTTGCTCTTAATTAGTCATGGACTAATAATCACGATGTTTCAGGAAATTACGGCAAAGAAAAATTAATTTTATTTTAACACATTGTGATATGCTAAAGATCTAATTCTATTTTTTTTATGAGAGGGAGGCAAACGAGCAAGTGGGTCATCTGATGGGAAATGATCACCGCCGCCCATGAATGTCAACGTTACAACGTTATCAAGGAGAGTCACTGATCTGTTGCCAGTCTTCAAAGGAAGTATAAATAAACCCTTTTCTTGAAAGCCCCGATATAATAGTCTGGAAACACTGCTGCCGGGAGTTGATTCCACCATTTCACTCCTACGTGGCAGGAAGTGCCGACGAAAACGTAGGTACCACCATTCATCGAGATGGTGACTATGAAACTTAGACTTTCTCGAATGCCTGTATATGAAAAATTACGAGTACTAAGCGCTTTTTATACTACACCATGTGAACATGTATTTTTAAAATATTCCAATAGTTTCAATATCACTTCATACCTAGTATAAAACAAAGTCGCTTCCCGTTGTCTGTCCCTATGTATGCTTAGATCTTTAAAACTACGCAAAGGATTTTGATGCGGTTTTTTTTAATAGATAGAGTGATTCAAGAGGAAGGTTTATATTTTATATGTATAATACATGCATAATATAGTTGCACCCATGCGAAGCCGGGGCGGGTAGGTTATCGAATTGCAGAGGTTATAGTACCTAGGGGCGGCAAAAATTTAATAGCCTAATGGCGGCAAATGTGCTTAAATGTACATTTTCACTTTAAATGGAGCAATTAAAGTATTAATGGGGTAATTTTTGCGTTTTCTTACTCAGAATCATGAGCGCTATTGATTTCGATGATGAAAAAGTGTCCCTAATTTTCCATACTTTTTTTTGTGTCCGTCACAGACTAACTCAGCAACAAGGACACTTTTTTCTTTATAAAAATTAATAATGCTCGTGATTCTGAGTATGAAAACACCAAAATTTTCTCGTATTTAAAAAAGTTTTTCGCCATTTATAGTGAAAATGCCCAAATTCGCCTTTGGTGCAACACCATCTATTGATAGGTAGGTACAATACAAAGTTGATGGAAGTTAAAAACGAACTCCTAAATAAGTTTTTAGCGTCTTACTAATAGCGTACCAACCTACCTGAGAAAACAAACCGCGACTAAACCTTACGGGGAGTAGGTAATTAACTATCAGCAAAAAAAAAGATAAAAAATGAATTACTTAATAAAATACGAATTGTGTACGGTCTTTGAGATAAAACTTGGACCACGCGTTACCACGTGCCGATGATTTGATTTGATGATGAGATGCTAAGTAGTTTGGTTTCATTTTGATTCTCACCCGGATCGGATCGGATCGGTCCGGATCGGTCCTCGGTTCGGATTAGGCCCTAAGTACCTATTTGCTGAAACTATCTACTATTTGTATATTATCTAACTTCACTTTTTTATAGTTGTTGAACTAGAACAAATGGGACCTACCCCTCCCTCGCATAAACGCGCGCGGTTGCGGTTTATTTGTATAGTTTCGGTTGTTTTATTCCTGACAGACATTTGCCAGATAGCCGGCGCGGTACCCACACCGCGGCGCGATAGCAACATGCAAACAGCATCTTCACTTTATCTGCACGCTATCTCGCTGATAACAGACGATTATTGTGATGACAATTTCGTTATTTTCTCTCAAATTGCAACAGGTTTGAGACATTTTGTTTGTTAAGTACTTATTTCTGGCCGAGATAAAGTTACAGTCGACATCTATTTCACTTATTAAATGATAAGTGAACGAAAAGACCGACACACAAACTTATTCACAAGATAATAAGTTATTTTCATCTTAGGGATGCCTTCGTTTAAAATATATCTATTATCAGTTGCTGAGCTAAACAGTCATACAGCGTATTGTTTGTGACTCTACATTCGGCGTTTCTTGCTTTGCTTTACATAAGTATGTCGGAGAACTTTTTGCCGTAGCTGATAATGATAAATGTCTCATAGTCGTGTACTTATATACGCTGAAATAAATACGAGGGGCGTTCAATATAAAGTGAGAATGAGATGCAAACTCTTTTAATATTACGAAATTAAATACTGGCCGGTAAAGCTAATCTATCTAGTTGATTGCTATGAAAAAAAAAACTAACTGTCTTTTGTTTAAAAAAATATACGGTAATTTCTTTGCAATGCTATTGAGTACGTTAGCGAAAATGGAGGTAATTGAACTGCGCGCCGTTATCAAATACTTGTGTTTGAAAAAATTTTCTACGGACCAAGTCAATTTGGATTTGCGGGACACTTTAGGGTCTAATGCTCCTCCGTATTCGACAGTCGCACGTTGGTGCGCCGAATTTAGACGTGGAAGAACATCGACAATGGACGACCCCCGCTCCGGACGCCCTACTACAGCAGTAACTGAAGAAATTGTGAAAAAAGTCGAAAACTCAGTTTTGGCGGATCGTCGTGTCACGGTTCGTTTTATTGCTGAAAATGTAAAGATTTCAACGGGGAGCGTGCATAATATTTTACATGAACGCTTGGGTATGAAAAAGGTATCTGCGCGTTGGGTACCAAGAATGCTTACTGACACGCAAAAACAAACTAGACTAGAGATTTGTCAAGAAGCTTTGAACCTGATGCAGCAAGACCGGGAACTTTTTTTGGCGCGATTTATAACAATGGACGAAAAATGGCTCCATCATTACGACCCAGAAACGAAACTGCAGTCTATGACATGGAAAAGGCCATCATCTCCAACTCCGAAGAAATTCAAGGTGAGCCCATCTGCCGGTTAGGTCATGGGCTCTGTTTTTTGGGATGGTAAAGGGGTATTAATGATTGAGTATCTCGAGCATGGAGCCACTATTACGGGCACATTATACGCCAAACAAATAGCAACATTGCGCAATGAGATCCGCGAAAAACGGCGAGGTATAAACTCTCGAAAATTGTGCTGTTCCACCAGGACAATGCCCCGGCACACAAGTCCGCCGTTGCAATGGCTGCAATTCGTGATGCTGGGTTCGATATCCTTAAGCATCCTCCGTATTCACCAGATCTCGCTCCCAGTGATTTCTACCTATTTCCGAGATTGAAACAATACCTGAGAGGCCAGAAATTTGAAGACGACGACGTGGTAGTCGCTGCAGTACAAGATTTTTTAAGTACTCAAGATGAGACCTTTTTTAAAAATGGAATTTTAAGTTTAGAAAAAAGATATACTAAGTGTATTATGCTAAAAGGTGACTATGTCGAAAAATAAAATGACATTTAGTAAAAGTTGTTTATAACATACTCATTCTCACTTTTTATTGAACGCCCCTAGTATCTATTGAAAACAATGTGAATGTAAAGACTTTTAAGTAGGTACACAAAAAAATGCTAAAAACTATTTTTTTTTTTAGTTTTAATTTTACCTAACAAAATTTCTAATTCGAATTTTAAGTTAATCAATTATCATAGTTACCCTACATTTATGTTGAACTATAATTGCAATGTGAAAAATGATTTAATTGAACCTCTGCGAATTGTAGGCTGATAATGATAATTGATAACCTATAAAAAGCTCCGTGAAAAAGTTTATAAACTGACGATTTCAGAGTTAGACGTAGTAAGTAGGATAGGAAGTCCATACAGTTGCTTAATTTTAAGTACTTTTTTTCACGTAATAATAACATGAAAATTAACTATCTCCTCGTACTTAAACTAAATGCACAGTTATTTCCCTTGTAAAACTCCGTTAGAGACAATGATTTCTGTTCACGACTTAGAAGTCATGTCGACCAGTATTAGTCGGTCGGCTAATACGTACATAAACAATTCGCCAAGCAATTCGATAAATAAAAGTCATGGTTTAAATGTATGTCAGTCTGCTTTTTAGTTACTTTCCTATTTTAGAAGGACCTTAACACCTGAACAATTAAATTTTATATGTAAGTAATACCTATGTAATTGGTAGAGTCGTGCTTTGGAATCTACAGAATGCTTAGAAGTTTTTCATATCATACGCAAGCAAAGCAGGAGGAGAACATTATAGTTACATAAGGTCGTGGAGTAGGACACTGGGCCAAGAGTAGTGATGTAAGGTAAGGAAAAATCAATATCTTCGCGCGCCGTCTCCGTGGTGCATTCGCTCAGCTGACTATTGATTGTATATGAATGACAACGGCTACAGCTCACCAGTAATAAGCGATCTTTTCCCCATGGCCATTCCTCACGTTGCGATCTAGTAGGTTGAAGCAAATATTAGTCACCGCCCCTTCCATCCATTTGACAAAAACGTTCCCCTTGTTCAAGTCGAAATTGTACGAAACGAAATTGCCGGGCTGAGCCGGAGTTTGCCAATGGAATTCGTTGGCTATTTGAGACCAAAATGTTTCAGGATCTTCTAGAGACTGCTTATGCATCTCCTTGTATTTTTGAAAAGACGACAAACGCGATTTTTCGACAACATAATCGGAAGGTTGGTAAACACGCGACATCGTGGCTGATTACAATTCGTGAGCGTCGCACGAAAGTTAGACGCGTGCGAACGCGGCGGGGCACTCGCGGATACTGTGCGTCTGTGTGATTCGACCTTAGTTAGCCACCGCTTTAGACTTGACGTTTGCTTTGGTTTGGCACTCGTGCACTCGGTTGTACTCGTGCAATGGGCCGAGCGCGGAGTGACGTCCGTATGAGCCGCGCGTGCGCGACCCACGTCGATTAACCCGCGCGAACTTTAGACGTCGACGGTATAGCAACGCGTTAATCCTCGAAGGTTAACCCATAGTCTTTAATTAGGCCCGGGTACTTGAACTTCCTTTTAGAACTATACTTAGGATTGACTTCTAAAAGTAGGGTAAGCTAAGCGAGACGAGGGATAAATAAAACAGGCACAAATTTAGAAATGTGTATGTTTGTGGAATCGCTGTCAATACTGTAAAAACATTATTTAAATTTTTCATTAAAAATAATAGGTACCAGTTATAAATTTACCAGTCTTATAGATAAAAGAAGATCATGTAATAAATATAATTACAGATGAACTAATTTGTATAAAAAATAAATAAATTTCGGCAACTTTAGCACAAAAAACCCGCACCAAGCGTGACGTATCTATCTACCTGTACAGCTAAATTGCACAACTTGTCACTTATATTCAAATTCTATTCTTAACAAAATGATTAATTAAGTAATTTTAAATAAAATTTAGATTATTCTCAGGAAAACTATGTTGCAAACACGTGCGAACATAGATATAAATATAATGTATTAGTCAAAGTCAACATTGTATCACTCTACAGCGAAAACCAATCACGTTTGTTATGCTCTAGATTGTTATCTCAGAGGGTAACTAAACAAAAGATAAGGAAAAATTAGCACCTTTGGCTCATTAAAACAATCCACGATGTATCTTATTTCATTGACATAGGTAAGTTACTGAACCACCTACCTGTCTACATATAACTGGATGACACCAGACGAGTTATCTTGCGTCACACTTTGATCTTTTGACAAAGTAGAGTTTGCCTAAAACTGTCAGACTCGCATATTGTCATGCGGCGGTTGCATTCAATTCAACAGATGCAAAAAAATTTAAATATGCCAATGTGATCTATTCAAACACAGGCGGCCTACAGAGTTTAGATATTTCTATGACAAATTTGTCACGCTCGGTACTTATCTGGGGACATGGCAGTGCCCCCGCCAAGTCGAGCAAAACAAAGGCACAGCTTATTCATCCTTTTCACTTTTCACGATACAATTTACCGTAACGTACGAAAGTATTTATATAATGTAGAATGTCATACCTACAATTCAATATACAAGTGTTTTCTTTGATATCCGTTAACTTCGACAGATAACATGCATAGAAACTAGCTAGTTATTAATATTTTGTCCAAATTGTTTTTGTCACAATTTACAGTCATTATAAAAGGTGTTTTAGAGTTACAAAAAAAATTGTGTTTATGACGATGTTTTAACTTAGACGTCATAAATTAAGAACCTATTACACTGGTTTACAGTGTATAATTCATTGAGTTTAGTTCTTGGTTATCTTTTGAACAATAAGAATTAAGAACTAGTGTTTTAGAGAAATAAACTTTATTTGACCTGTTGAATGTAACTTGAAAGTTAAAGGAAATAATAAAAAAACACCTTGTTTACAGGTTTGTGTACTAAACTAATTGCACAATTAGATAATATAGTAATAATTAATGCCGTTGGTTAAGAATTATTAATTCGATGACATACAATGCAAAAACTTGTCACAAATCAAATATAAAGAGAATAATAATTTACAAACCTGAATGTAAAATGTTCTCAAAATGGTATACATGTAGGTGCAGTCGGGTCATACACACAGAAAAAAACAAAAGTCGTCTCCCCTGTGGGCATAACATTAGCGACTCCGAGTCAGCAAACTTAATGTTTATTTAAATGGGCCGAAAGTTGGCCAGGCGGCCCACACGCTGATGTAGACTTGACTAAGAAATATTGGCTATGGACCCTTAACTTATGCAATGTCCACAGGAGAGACGCGAACAAAAAATGTGTATGATCCAGTCGTCAGGCCATCCTTTACTGACCTTTCGTAAACCTTATCTTATCACTCTGATACAAGTGGCGCGAATGATCAGTTAGAGGAGTCTGCGACAGTGAACATTATGTAAAGGGCAAGTGGTAAGTCAAAGTAAATAAACGATCTTACCACGGTAAGCCGGTTTAATCTACAAAAATAAATAGTAAAAAGTGCATGGTACTTGCGAGCATGTAAAACGCGGCACAAAACCTTCCAAGAAGCCGTCATTTTTAGTGCGGGGACTAGGAAATAATAGTTTACTGAGACCCTAGTCGGAAAAATTAAAATAAAGTTCTTAAAAATAAAAAGTAAAAATATCAAGTAGATTGTAACTACTACCATAGACCAAATATAATAAAACTACCAATCTCCATACTAAAAAAACGTTCATAAGAACAAAGCCAAAATCCAGCCTTATTTCTAGATGAAGAGATTTTCTTTTGCATATATCTAGATGGAAATCTTTACGTAAATATAACAACGCATTCGGCAACTAGTTTTCGCAAAAAATAGATAGAGGGTGTTATGTAGACGACCCCGTATATGTCGACCTCTTTTCTATCCCCGAATGTATATTGCCAGAGTGAGCAAGCTAGGAATAGTTTTATCAGGTTTTGGCAATCAACTAGTGTTGCCTATCGATAGTTAAGACAAAACCAATAGTATTCGGTCGATAGTATCGATAGTTTTATGTCCAATACAATCGATAGCATCGATCGATAGTAATAATTTATTTCTCATAATCTTTAAAATACATTACAAAACAATATACAATTCATTTAAATTTAAAAAGAGAGCACATGTATATACACAAGTGGGATGTCCAGCGGACCCCAAACTAGGCTGAGCCTGTATCTTGAGGCCCTGGAGTGCATTATGTGAATCGATTTAGAGTTTAATAATCTTGAAACATTTGATTGACTTGAGTATTATAAAAAGGACACAAAAAATATTTAAAAATAAAATAAAAGCAAAAATTAAAGTAAAAAATAAAAGCAAAGAAGCGCACAGGAATTTTGTGTTTGTGTGTGTGTGTGTGTGTATTGCAAAATTAGGCAATAATGACCGAAAACAATCGATAATATCGATAGTATCGACAGTTTTGTACTATCGATTGTACAAAACTATCGATACTATCGATTGTATTAGACATAAAACTATCGATAGTATCGACAGTATTGCCATTATCAATAGTATTGCTTATAAATCACTATCGATACTATCGATAGTATCGATAGTATTGACATGTGCAATACTATCGATAGTAATATCGATATCCTGAATAGTTAGCGAGGTCAACGATCGATAGTCAAACTATCGATAGTTCTGCAACACTGCAATCAACGGCCTTTGACAATCGACCGAGAGCTGAACACATACAATTTCACTGAAATTCGGGACCAGGGCGCTTGACAATCGAAAGGATATAACGCCATCTAGACGTTCCACAACATTACGAAGGCTACTATACTCACAGAGGTACCTTAAGAGTTGAACGTCATTGCCACCGCACTACGTCGGGCGATGTCGTCACTGAGATTAGCTTTAATTGGGTTTAATACCTACATCTAGTTTTTTTTCCGCACCAATCAACGAGAAACTATCTTGTATCGAGACTGTTAGTCTTATTACATTCTGTTCTACACTACTAAATATATCAATAATATTTTTGTTCAGAACTCAAATATTTAACTGGATTCATACATATATTTCCATAATTCATAAATTACAAGTTACTGCTGAACACATAAATCGATTAAAAATCCAGTTAATCATTTTCACAATTTGTTCTTTCTCTATTACGTATTATAAATTATTATTATTATATCTAAATATTGTTATAGCTCGGTCAGCTTCGTCATTTATTACTAAGGCCCGGAATTGACAACATATCATTTTTTAACACCTGAAAATTACTACAGGTATCGAAAGAGTTTCGCCTCCTGAACACGGAAAAATATTTATTATAATTTACTTCTTCATATTTAAAAAAATACAACATATTTAAAAAACATATGTGTACTTACCTGTACCTCCACAGAATAGATATGTTTCCTTTACCCTTTTAACTAGAAAAAAGAGCTGTCATAATTTTAAATGTCAAATTTACGTCATCACTTTTTTTTAATAGAGACTAGACAAACGTAATGGATCTATTCTATCGTTACGCTCTTTTAGAATAAGCACATCTTTAAAAAATTGTAATAAATTAATTAATAATCCTAGTGAAAATTTAAAACTATCAGCGTCTTTGTCTTTCCAAACAGTATACAGAGAACGAATCAAATTATAGTCTTAGAAATATGAAATGTTGTCAATTTTGCGTGCGGCTGATGAGAGATCGTAGGGTGAGAGCAGTTTATCGATGTTATCGACAAATCGACAAACTGTTAATTAAGTTGTAACTTTAATACATACTTATAATTGTAAATATATTTTTGCTTGCAATATTATTACAATGTAATTTATATTGGCTATGGTAAGAACTGAAGGAATACAAAATAATATTTTCTCTTTTTTTATCAAAGGTTAGGCAAACAAGCTACCTAATTAAGTGGTCTCAGAGGGATCTTTTCTCAAGTTATAAAATATAAAGGTATTCGTAATTATAGTGATTTCAATAAAGCAATCTAAACGGATTAAACTTTCCGATATTTCGAACTTTTTTCATCATTGACCGCTGAAAAAAATACTTATCATCGGAAAGTTAGAAGGTTTTATTTAATAAAAACATAAATAAAAAAAACCTGTCGATTTGTCGATAACATCGATAAAAAGCAGTGCTCTCTCCCTACGAACTGTCATCAGCCGCACGCAAAATTCCGGGCCTTATTTATTACGGTACGTAATACAATGTCTCAAGAGATGGGACATCAAAATATGTCCTAAACTTCGATCCCAAAAGAAAAGCCGCCAGCAGCAACTTAGGCTCAATAATGGAAGTATTCATGACAAATAACTTTAATAATTGACAACATTTCATATTTCTAAGACTATAATTTGATTCGTTCTCTGTGTTCTGTTTGGAAAAAGAAAGACGCTGATCGTTTTAAATTTTCACTAGGATTATTAATTAATTTATTACAATTTTTTTAAGATGTGCTTATTCTAAAAGGGCAACTCCAAAACTACCACACAATAGATTCATTACTTTAGTCTAGTCTCTATTAAAAAAAAGTGATTACGTAAATCTGACGTTGACGTTGTGTGTGGTTTGCTTGGGCGGTTTGGTTCTTTCTTGCTTTTCGATCACAACTGCGGGCTCCTTTAAAATCGTATTTAAATCAAATAAAATATCGCTCGTGCATTAACATTAATAAAAATAGATCAAAGAGTATTGTAATATTATATGAACAAGAGTGGCAACTCTATGGTCAAATATGCATGTATGGAAGGTGCTGCTGCCCTACGCCCTGGTGAAGAACTAATGTGACGTATCTATAGATGTACTGATGTATACCTATCTATATGTATAAGTTGGTAGTGATGTACAGCTATAATTACGCGTAATTTTAATTGATAGGCTAATTGCCACTATTCGTATTTTAGCCGTCTAATTTAAATCAGCATATACGAAGTATAAGCGGCTAAACCCGATTTGCACTATACGGCTAAAATACGAACATTGGCAAGTAGCCTATCAATTAAAGTCCTTGACCGTACAATTTGGTACGCCATGGCCATGGCCGATGAATGACAACTGACAAGTTTGACAAGTCAACCAAGATGGCCGCTAATTTAGTTCTTTACCAAACAACCAGAGATCGCTATAGTCGCATGAAAAGTGTGATATATGTAAGTGTGCCCCCCCTGAAATAGATCATGTATGTATCTGTCAAGTCTCTATGTTAATGTCAAATTTAAAATTATGACAGCTCTTCTTTTCTGGTGAAAAAGGCAAAGGAAACATATCTATTCTGTGGTAGTATTTGTAAATTCGGTTTTTTTTTTTAATTTCTTGTATTTTTTTAAATATGGAGAAATAAGTTATAATAAATATTTTTCCGTGTTCAGGAGGCAAAACTCTTTCGATTCCTGTAGTAATTTTAAGGGGTCAAAAAAATGAAATGTTGTAAATTCTAACTGCTGCTTAAATTAAATATTAGTTTGGACGTACTTAAATACAATTCATATCTTCTTCTCCAATAGCTCGCTAGCAGCATGAAGCATGTTACACCAAGCTATTGTTCTGCAGCACAATAACGTCTAACGACCCGTATAAAGCTAAACTAATCGTACTTTATTTTATTTATACGAGTGTAAGTGACAGCCGTCGATATAAGTATTGTCTACACATCCAACGCCAGCATTCATGTTACTTCTCAGCTCAATCTTTTCAATGTCTTCATATGTAGTAAACCTTTGACATTACACTGACATGTATCTAAATTTTTGCTCAGTTTCTGAATAAAATTATGTGGCATTAAATGAAAATATAGCATATCCCTAAACGAGCTTTTACAGGTGATGACCTGATAACGCTAAACATCAGATAATTTTGGTTTGTCATTCATTACCAGACATAGGAATTTTGGGGACCAAATTTAATGACAGGTAGGGAGTTCCTTTATCGATAAACTCAACTATCGACGCTTTTCCGGCATACTAGTGATCGATCACTCCAAGTTTTTTTTGAACAATATAATTATATAGAAAGTATAAAATTAAAAAAAATGTATATCAATTCTCTTCTACTTTAACCTCGTAAAGCCCAAGTAAAATTTTGACTAACATAATTATTATAAACTTATTGTCAATCAAGAAAAGTTGACATTTGCTTTGACATATCTGTTAAATTAAGCATTAATTATGCCTTACGTGGTTATTTTAAATATTTTATAGTGCAATGGATTACCCAGCATCATTTAAAATATTATGCTTTGTGTAAACTTTATTTGTTTCCAAAATAAGACTTATAAAATAATACAAACTTACAAATATAACTGGGAGCGATCACTAGTATATGGGATCGATAGTTGAGTTTATCGATAAAGGAATTTTTCCCCTAAATTCCTATGTCTGTTCATTACAAACATAACATATCAGTGCTTATAAAATGATACATACAGTCAGTTAGTATGTTTAACATTTTACCATAAAAAATAATTGCATGCGGCAATTCAGGAACTATTAGACAACGCTGAACACTAGTTCATTAAATTAAACTTGAATAAATATAAATAAGTTCAACTGACCGTATGCAATGTTACCATTTCAACATCAATAACGTTTGCTTTTCTAACATTAACGGGTAGATACCATTTCTCCTATAGAACTGCGAAATTGTGAAGTAACAGAGTTCAAAATCGTACCAAATAATCAGTTCTATAGAACAAATGGGACCTACCCACATTAACTATTAGCTGGACCACAGCAAAAATATGTTACAATAATTGCCTATCTACAATAACTCACCCATTCGTCACTCCTAAAATCACAGAAGTTTCCTTAGTAAATAAAGTCTCAACGCACACTCTTCTATTGAAGTTCTTTCAACTTTGGTCCCATGGCGACAAGCCAACACCCGTCTTAACAAATCTGCACCGGAAGCACAATTAGTGGCGACTAAACGACGTTACTCTCTTTACGAAATAAGCAATCGACGTGCGCTACAAGAACGCGAAAAATAGACGTTGTGGTGTACGGCTAGCAACATTATTCGTGGCCTGTGCGAGTTTGTCATAATTTTCACTTAGCAGAATTAAAATAAACCTCTTTTACCAAAATGCTATTTCTTCTTTGCCCTATCTGTTCAAATTTCTTTGGCACAAAAGGACTTCAACGCAAGTACATTTTCTTGGAAATTAAAATTCGGCTTTACGAATTATTGGACAGTGAAAACTCTGAATATCGACAGGTCACAGGCCCCATGGTCACTTGGTACTTCGCTTCTTAACACACAGAATAGTTAGCACGACAAGCCATGTCTCATTTTGTCACTCCGGTCATCCCTTTATAACCAAGCCAGTAATGTTGAGACTACAAAGCGACAAACGGGTAAATGACATTGTGTTTTAACAATCTGTTATCCATTGTTTAACGAGCTCATTGTCACATTCACTATTTGTCTGCTAAAGCACAGAAATTAAAATAAGAGCATTATAGAAATGTTATCGTGTGTATACGACAACGCCACTTTTTCGCTTCTCCTCCTGCTATTAATGCACACACGTTTTAGTAATGGACGCAATAACCCAGTTTCTGAGCAGTTACCTTCGTTACAGACTGAGCTGGGAAAATTCTATGTGGCTTAAGCGATATAGGCGCCTTGAGCTGTTTATTGTTAGTTCTGTGATTAAAAGGTGTAAGTAATAAGAGATGGATGTGATTGTGATAGTGTGCACGTTAGACAAATCCAATGGATTATTTACTAATTTCAGCAATTTTACTTTCTGATTTTCGTAATTATTATTACGATTTTTTTTTCGATTCCCTATTCCATATTTTTTCAACGCGTTTTAGCTCCAGTATTATCTAAAAAATAAAAATCCACTGGAGTCCATCGAGCGACCGTGAATTGTACCTAATGCTAGCCGTTGACGCGATGTTGAGCGGAATACGTTTTATCTGGTGTCAGTCCCCGTTGGCTGCTAGGTGGCTAACGACATGAGTCGCCGCCGTCGCAGCTTGCGGCCGCAGCGCTTCCAGGCGGCGGCGAGGCAGTAGGCGAGAGCCGCGAGCGCGAGGAGCGTGAGCGCGCGGCTGGCGAGGCCGGGGGCGGGGCCGGGGGCGGGGGCGGGGGCGGCGCCCGGCCCGCGCGCCGCCGCGCCCGCGCCCGCGCCGCGCCACGCGCGCGCCGCCGGCTCCGTGCCCTCCACCTCAGGACCACCTACTGACCAAGACCAAACAAACATACCTCAACTAAGGGGCCATCCATAAATTACGTTACACATTTAGGGGGAGGGAGGGGTCAAGCGATCTGTGACACTAGAACAAGATAATGGCGATTTTCATAGTAATAAGAATAAGTGTGACAAGGGGGGGAGGGGTCCAAATTGATCGAAATTAGTGTGACGTAAATGGATGGCCCCTAACTACTTCATCATCCCAGCCTATATACGACCCACTGCAGTGCACATGCCTCCTCTCAGAATGAGAGGGCTTGGGCCGAAGTTCCCACGCGGGCCCAGTGCGGATTGGAAACTTCACACACACCATTGAATTTCTTCGCAGGTGTATGCACCCTTCACCATAAAACTCATGGTAAATTTCAAATGTAAGTTCGCTCATATTTCCGAAATACTCAGAGGTGCGAGCCGGGATTTGGACCCACGACCCTCTGCTTGAGAGGCCATAGGTCAAACCGCTAAGCCACCATGGCTAACTACTTCAGTGAGGTATAAATACTCGATCAAATCACCTTAAGAGCGTTTATACCTGCTGAGCTGGCAACGTTGCATTTTTGTTAGTTTTTCTCGATTATTCCATAAAAATTGAACGAAAATTAAAAATGTGGTCTATACGAATTGTTATAATATATAAGTTAATGTGTCTACTACAATAATTATTCGTGATAGACTTTTATTTTCTTTAAAAACGAACAAATTATTACCTAACGGTTTTTAAAGAAAATAAAGGTACACAACACTGTGTTACACATGGTTACCTATCATATTCTCGAAAAATTTTTTCCCGAATATTTAAAATCCCGAATGCTTCATTTATCCGAATGCATTTTTTTCTGAAATTGTAAATATTTCAGGATTTTTATAAAACAACCCTAACCTATCCTAAAAGGTTCTACACGATGGTCCTGAAATAAATCCTGAAATATTTACAGTTTCAGAAAAAAATGCTTTCGGACAAATGAAGTTTTCGGGATTCTAATCATTCGGAAATAAAATTTTCTAAACATCGATAGGTTCCCGTTACACATGGTCATTTTAGTTGGTGTGCCTCGGAAAAATAAGGTTATATCATAACATAAACCTAAATATAAAGGAAGAAACTGACTGACTGACTGACTGACATATCAACGCACAGCCCAAACCACTGGGCCTAGAGATTCAAAATTTGGCATGTAGGTTCCTTATAAGGTCTAGGGGTGCACTAAGAAAGGATTTTTCACAATTCACTCCCTAAGGGGGTGAAACGGGGGTCCAAAGTTTGTATGGGGAAACAAGATTAGTTCGACTATTTTATTCGAAACTTCACAGAAGTACTCTTAATGATAAATGAGTAAACACGTGTTCCAGGTTTTTTGAGAATTCAATCCCTAAAAGGGGGGAAAGGGGTAACAAAGTCTGAAAATCAACATGGGTGTTGTTTCTATGGTTATCGGGTCGCTGGTTATGAAAACAACAACGGTTTTAAAATCCGACGTGGCAGACGTAAAATACCATCTCCCTGGATGGGGTGCGATGGGGTTGAAATGTCTAAATAAACTAAATGACTGTTGATATATCAACGCACAGCCCAAACCACTGGACACAGAGACTTGAAATTTTGCACATAGATACATTATACAATGTTGGCATCCACTAAGGAAGGATTTTTGGGAATTCTCTCGGGAACGGGAAAAAACGGGATTTATATATTCGATTCCGAGTGACCCTATCTCAGTAACTATAATAACTAGACTCTTCAAATTTGATACACAAGTAGGTATTACATTAGTTAAAACATAAATTTCAGGATTTTTCACAATTCCCACGGGATAAGGATAAAACGGGATTTATATATTCAGTTCAACGGGATCCTATGAACTATAATTACTAGACTCTTCAAATTTGGCATAGAAGTAGGTAATTAAAAAACCGTTATAGGGATTATCGGAAATTCCCACGGGATAAGGAAAAAACGGGATTTTTCGTTTTACTGGTCGTAGAAAGCTGAAATTCGGCATGTAGGTTGCTTGGGGAGTGTAGGTAGAGCTGGATTGAGAGAGACTTTCCGAAATTCCCACGGGAACGGGAAAAAACAGGATTTTTAGTTTTACTGGTCGTAGAAAGCTGAAATTCGGCATGTAGGTTGCTTGGCGTGTGTAGAGGAGCATTGAGAGAGGATTTTCCCAAATTCCCACGGGAACGGGAAAATACGGGATTTTTCGTTTTACTGGTTGTAGAAAGCTGAAATTCGGCATGTAGGTTGTTTGGGGAGTGTAGAGGAGCATTGAGAGAGGACTTTCCAAAATTCCCACGGGAACGGGAAAAACGGGATTTTTCGTTTTACTGGTTGTAGAAAGCTAAAATTTCAAAATTCATAAGTTTATACTGTAAGTAGGCCGCAAAGGGCTCTTTAACCGATTTCTTAAAAAGGAGGAGGTTATGCATTCCACTTCATGTATTTTTTTATGTAGGTATGTTCACCGATTTCTCGGTCAATTGTGGACCTGCTTGCTTGCTTGCCTGTATGCTTGCTTGCTTGATATCTTGGTTCCTTGGAATACTCATAGTACACGCGAGCGAAGCCGCGGGCAAAAGCTAGTCATAACATAAACCTAAATAGACGAAGGAGAAAAATACTTAAACAGATGTAAATCACGCTGATTCACATGACTTTTCATTTATGGTGTACCTCCAAAAGATTACGTTTGGCTAGGTGTACCTTGAGCACAAAAAGTTGGCGGAACGCTGGTGTACAGCAAAATTACATAAAGTTTACCAGTGACAGATGGTTTTCCTTCGTTTTATATTCAACTTGAACGACCTACAAATAAAGCCAATTTTAGAATACTGTTACCCACGTTTGCAGATTTTGTAATAGCTACTTTATTTGTATGGTGTTAAAGTTGTAAATGTAATGAAGGCAAGCAATCTGTCAGTGGTAAACTAAAAGTAAACGTATTGTAACATACCGATGGTCCTCGGGTCGGTGGGCGGGTGTCTCGGCGCGAGCGTGCGCGCGGCGGGCGGCGCGTGCACGGCGCGCGGCGGCAGCGCGGCGCGGCGCGCGCACGCCGGCGCCGGCCGCGGCCCGCTCTCGTCCGCCGCGAGCACGCGCGAGTACGCGTGCAGGCGCCCGCCCTCGGCGCGCTGCGGCAGGTCTAAACACACACCCGCTCTATACACACACGGATCGGATGGAACAGCGTCACTAACAGCGATAACGTGGACATGACTTCAAAATTAACGATACTGAAATGAGATTGACTGGCACAAATAAAGGGATAAGTTTGTACACGAATTTTAACGGTCGGTGACAGTGCTTTTTTCTTATTTTTGTACAATAAAGGGTTTACATGTACATACATGGTTTACATGGTACATAATTTTACTAATCAATTAATTAATTTCTTACATGAGATTTCATTTAGATTTCTTATTATGTAGATTTATTAAATAAATAAAAATATTTTTTCCAAATTATCAGTCAATTACGAGCAAAAAATGTAGGTAACCATAGCAAAAAGTGGATTCACCCTCATACACAGCGTACAGCGTAAGAAACAAAATTCCATTTTACATCAATTAATTAATTTAATATTGGTACCAATATAATTTTGGCGAATATCAATGTCAAATTATTTTTTCTCAAACATGCAATGAAATATTTATTTTTATGTTCCTTATAACAGGCCGCGAAGTATCACGTTTCAGGTACGGCTAGACGTGAGGTCGTTAATGGAATTTCATACAAATGGCCAGTGGCCGGCAAAATGATCTTTTTTCATTTCTATTCCACATGGAGTGACACTGCATCATGGCGTTCAGCCAATAAAATAAAAAAATAAGCAACATTTGCTTTTTGGCTTATTATGACATTCTGGTACTATGCTTTTTAAAAATAAATATTCATAAATTATAAACTATCTCTTTTTTCTATTAAATCCGAGTTGGAAATATAATGATATAAATAGTATTAAATGTGTTAGTCTGTTTTTTGGAGTTTTTTATTTATTTATTTCATTGCATGTTTTTGTTTGCATTGAATGTTTACACTTTACATTAACTAAAAAACTTCTTTATTATAAATAAAATATCTGCGACAAAGATAACTGCTGCTAAGTTAACTATTTTAAAAGCACGTTAAAATTGTTATCTCCAGGAATTCAAAAATAATTTCAAAAAATTAATTGTTTATTAAGTAACTTTGAAGTCATGTCCACATTATTGCGAACAATAACGCTAATCCGCCTGATCCCTGATAATGGCCGATGCACATAATAGATGGATGCACGGCCATTGACGTGTCTAGGTGTAGTGGACCCTGCCCCCTGAGACGCCACGAAGAAGAACTGACACCCAATTCCTCGGGTAGGCGAGGTCTAAACGCAACCACCGCTGGATAATGTTATCATAAATAATCATCTTGATAAATATCCCCGTTGCAACCCTGATCGTAAGAATGAAATCTCTCTAACAAACATGGTAAATTAAATGAAAGGAGAACTACATATTAAATCTAAACTTGTTCTGTGGTGGCTGTACCTGAGGGTATGATGTGCACGTCGCGCTGGCGGTGCCTCGGCGCGGCGGCGTCGCGCAGCGCGGCCGGCAGGTGGCCCGCCAGCGCGTACTGCAGAGCGGCCAGCAGCAGCCAGTGGCAGGAGGGCGCCGCGCCGCCCTCGAGGCACGACGAGTCGCCGTACACAACCAGCCGCCCCGCCTGTTAACACAGGTCACGAATGAATCAACTTTATTGTGGTGTTTACTCTGTCCCCGGTTGTCCAAGTGACATAATTATACTGTTTCATAAAAAAATGCTTAGGTTGTCCAGGAGCCATCATTTGTGTAACCATAGCAACGGGTGGCATGAATAAATGGATTCACCCTCACACACAGCGTACAGCGTAAGAAACAAAAGTTGTCTGTCTTGCGGACATAAACTTAGCGACTCAGAGTCAGACAAGTTAAGATTTATTTAAATGGGCCGAAAGTTCCTTCTGAAAGTACCTCCGTACAATGTTTTAAAAACAGTTCAGTAAAGAATCGCCGAAATGTAAGCATTAAAATCGCAAATTTATTGATAGATTTTCGAAAAACCTCCAAACAGCATAGGGTCGCTGGCGCGTCTGTGCGGCCATGGCTATGGCTGTTAATCGTTTCCTAGCAACTGTCAGCTGTCGCCTAACAACCAGCGCCGCTGTTAAAAACGCTGTCATAGACGTGTTTTTTGTTTGACGACCCCTTTGATTTTTAACTTTATTTAATTTTTAGTATTTGTTGGTATAGCGGCCACAGTAATACATTCAAGAGATAAACCTGACAGGTGACAGACGGACAGACAGACAGCGGAGTCTCAGTAAAGGGTCCCATTGACGCCCTTTGGGTACGGAACCCTAAAAATGTTACACCACTTAGTTGGTCGACCATAATTTAATTAAGTATGTACTTATGTATCATTCTTTGGCACACCCTGCAGTCTAAGCGGCTCAATAGTATTTAAAGTGTGAGGTGTCATTAGATTCGTATCAGTTGCGAGAGAGACATAGCGTACATATTTTCCTGGAATTCCCGTGGGAACGTAAATTACACAAGAAACACGGATTTCCGATACTACTTATCCACTCGCTGCTTTTTTGCATTTGCTGTCATTTATTGACAAGTGATTTCAAACGATGTTATTATTGTTTTAAGGAATAAATTTGATTGAAATGAATAAATAAACAGGCAACCATAGTTGCCCAAATCATGTGAGCGCGAGCGGTTATAAGATTTTAAAACATCCTACTAAAAATACTTGGACCCTAACTCCTGGGTATACCTTGGGCAGCTGGTCCGCGGTGTCGTTGGAGTAGTCCCGGGTCTCGCCCGCGGTCTGGAGCAGCCCCAGGATCGGCACGTCCACCGCGTGGGCCTCGCCATCCGTTTTTCCAGCCCCGGCTTTCTCCCCGGACATAATCTGTAACATAGAGTAGATGGGGTGAATCAACTTTTTCTTGCCTCCTGGACAACCTAAGCATTCTTCTATGAAACAGTATGAAGATGTCACTTGGACAACCGGGGACTGAGTAAGCAACACAAAAAAGCTGATTCACCCATGCCTTTCTCAAGTATGGATCACGCTCACGCGACCCGCAATGTACCGAAACTCGAGCCATAATTCTCGCACCGTGTAAATTAAGAGGGTACGATGGCTGAGAGACTTTTGAGAAATAGGTATTTTAATGAAATGTCGCTGTCTCGCCCGAACCCCTGCGTGTCAGTACACCGAGAGCGGGACAACTGCAGCTCAGACCGTTAATAGGCGCGTAAAATTGATCAAAACAGCATTTCGTAATCCCCTGTTTTCTTCTCGAAAGCTGGAATAATTAGAGGACAGATTTAGCTATGCCCCTATGTGTTCCTTTTTTTTGTTTATGTGAGGGATTCTTTTCTGATGAGTGTCTGAAAATGACGTTGAAATTGGGCAATTTTTTCAGTTTTGGAAAGCTCATATTTCTTACGTTAATTGAAATATGGAAAAAAACGAAACATAGGGGCATAGCTATGGTAGATACAGATTACACAGTAAAAAAAAATTGGCTCTAAATTCATTTTCCAGGGAGAAAACAGGGGATTACGTTTGTATGGAGAAATGGTGCGCATCGTATCCTTTTAAGTAAATTTTAGTACTACATTTTTCGTGTCTCTCAACGGGTAGGACTCAGAATGACCTTGGACTAGACGAAAGTTATGTCTAATTTCCATGTTGTCCCTGCCCCCATTATGGTCGAGAACTCGGCTCTTGATGTTGTTGACGCATATGTATACCTAGGACAAACTGCCCAACTAGGTAGGTCCAACTTCGAGAAGGAAGTCTTTAATCAGTGTGTGTTGCCAGTGATGTGATGACATATGGATCCGAGACGTGGTGCTTCACTTTGGGCCTGATGAATAGGCTCAGAGTCGCTCAACGAGCTATGGAGTGGGCTATGCTTGGAGTTTCTCTACGGGATCGAATCAGAAACGAGGAGATCCGTAGAAGAAACGGGGTAACCGACATAGCCAAACGGCAATTGGCAGGTAGCACGCAGAACAGATGGCCGTTAGGGCTCAAAAGTTCTGGAATGGAGACCACGGACTGGCAACTGACTGGTGATTTGGTGAAGGCCGCAGGTTCAGGGTGGATGCAAGTCGCTTCTAACCGTAATGATTAGGCGTCAATGAGAGAGGCCTATGTGCAGCAGCGGACGTCTTACGGCTGAAATGATGATCGCCTTGTGACTTGCCTCGCGACTCATCTCATCTCTCCGTGAACGGAAACTTTGTGCCTGCGACAAATGCTAGTAGCTGGGGGGCTACAAAGAAATGCGAAATTCGAAGGTCGTATCATGCCATCCCTTTCACACTGCTGTTTGATATAGTGTGAAGGGAACGGCAGGATACGAAGTTCGAAAATCGGTGTTCGTAGTATAAGGCTTGGTCTCACCTGGCGACCCTGGTCGGAGAGGCGCGCCGTCACCAGCACGCCGTGTTCCGGGAAGCTGTGGATGTGCGTCCCGCTCGCGTAGTACATCGGGTGCCCGCCCAGCTTGAACGAGCCTTCGAACACGCGATCGCCTAGCGCCACCTGTGGAAACAATGACGCACTTATTTTCAGCTTCTGTCTGAAAAACAAGTCAGTCCGAGTGGAACATTAAAGGTTTCGTTGTATTGAAAGTGAAGGTCTTTTTTCGCGTGCAGGTGATTTGTTACTGAAACGCGGCCAACTCTGAGAATTTTATTTGGAGTGACTTACGTTAAAAAAAACACGTTTCCTTTATGGGAACCGCTTTGATTTATCGCTTTATTTTGTTTTCGGTCATTGTAATACACTCTGTGAAAAATTTAGGTTTCTACTTATTTGATTATTACACTACAAAAGATATAGACCCGTAACAGACGAACAGACAGAGATAGCAGAGGCGTAGTAATATAGTCCCGTTGGGCACGCTTTAGGCATGGAACTCGGAAAACCCACATCTAATCGTGCATGTGCATGTCTCATTTCTGTAGTCAGAGTAACTGTCAAAAAATTTTTTTCATTTTTTTTTGGAATTCTAGTGCGTCAACCTTTTTACCCTTATCTTTTTTTTAATATAATTGTATATTGTAAATACCTAAGGTGTTTGACACTTACCTGATACATGCTGAGCAAGTCGTTCAAAGCGGGTACATTAGCACCACCGGTTTCTGGTATCCACCTGGGAACCACGCAATAGACTATTATATTGTGAGAACAATAACTGATTCGAATGTACGTAGTTTGCAAAGATACTGTATGTACATAATAATAATGTGGAAATTTTTGTTTTTATGCTATGCCGAGTATCAATTAAATAACTAATTGGAAATAAAATGCGTTTATGACTTATTACAGTTCTTTTTCAATTTCAGCTACATGTGATCAGTGATTAAGTCTATTTGTCACCAATTCGCGTAATACGCTCATCAGCAGCAGAAGTCACACGGCTACTGCCGAAATAATAAGAGGGTGTAGGTACTTCACTAGCTCATCTATCAAAATAGAGTCACCAAAATGATTGTGCATCCCTGTCTTACTTTATCAGACAGTAAAGGATGCACTGAATAACAAGCAATGTCATGGGTCCCACTGAAAAACAGCGTTGTGGTTTGCCGCAACATTATACTGAGTGCCCAATTTATACTATTCGATGATTCTTTTTGTATCTTTTCCTGTCAACTGTATTTCCTGTGTATCGAATATGTGTAAATAAACATCTCTCTCTCTCTCTCTCTCTCTCTCTCTCTCTCATTAGTATACCTCCATGCCTCTTACCATTGACGCGTGTTCTCGTCGTAAAACTTGACGTGTCGCAGCAAGGACGCGTTGTACCAATCAGCGAACACGACGAGCGACAAGCCGCCGTCGACGGCTTTCTTCATCGCCGCCATCTCTTCAGGGAAATACTCGTCCTCAGGGTCCACGAGCAACAACGCGCCATAGAGCGACGTGTCCACGCAAGTCAACGGAGTACCTGTCAAACGTTGCTGTAGTTTAACACGTTCACTGTCCCCATGAAAAATGGTTTGACAAACTCGCACGTCCAAGTGTACTACCACTTTGAAGTTGTGAACCCATAGTGAAAGCACGGACTCCAGAAAAAAAGCTTCATTCCATATTGCAAGCAACCGGACAGGGAAGGTGTTAAAACGAGCTTTAATCCGCGGCTTCGCTCTCGTGGAAAAATAAAAGGTTGACGTCTGTACTCCTTTTTAGTGCACATATGTGCTCTTCAAGGGATATAAAAATATTAAGTCACTAGCTTCAGTGGCTTTGGCAGTGCGTTGTCTTTCAGTATGTTACTACGTGAGTCTCGTTACACTTTTAAAGGATATAAAAGATAATACCGATCGAATATGCTTTAGCTGGATCCTGAATGCGCGAGCTGTCCCGCGAGGCAGCCACATGAAGCTTGATTCAATACTATTTAGTCTGCACATACACCCCGCCACGCCCACGTATAGACACGCACGGCCGTAACTCTTAGGGGATTCGTCCCACGCTGTCTCAGCTCACGGTTCCTCTGCGCGAGTACCACATTGAACAAACTGTATTACTGTGTTAAAATAAATGAAGCTAGTTAGTTACCCATGACTTCTAGATAGAATCCATGCTCGCGCAGCCTGCGGTACATGTCCCGGAAGTTAGTGTGGACATGGTCAGCGTGCCAGTCGAGCGGGTCGTGTTTGGCCCGCAAGTCGTCGCGCGGGAAGTAGCCGCCCGGGTAGCGGAGGCTGTGGAATTGGTCCCAGAGAAGCCGGCGAGACCGGACGGGAACGGGGATCACGCGAGCCCTGCCGGATACACTGGCTGGTGATAATGTGTGAGCCACGTCTTGTAGTTTGTGGAATTGGGGATGTCTATTTTTTTACAATGTATAGAAAATCGAAAACCATTTCGAGATAAATGCTTTTTAAATCGTTTTCTGTAGTTATTTAATTTTAATATTATGTAATGAATTTATTATATAACAAATAAGCAATGACCTTCATTTGACATTGGTGTAAATTGCGTGACCGGTTCAAGTCGTACTTTATTCTGTGTGGTTACAATTCTTCACAATTTATGCGTGGATACTACGGAGTTTGATTTGGACCCGCTGTCTGACATCTAGCACTTTGTCAGTGCCAGTAAAGTGACACAGTGTATAGTGTACCACTACGCAAAAAAAAATTAAAGGGGTTGCCTTATCGTACGTACGCATTTAGATAGATTTAGAAATCTGGCATTGTTGGGAGCCCTCAATTATAATCTGACGTCATCAACTAAAATAGATTCAATAATTAATTTTGAAAAAAGTAGAGAACTAAATGACTAAATATTGAAATTAGTTTCTTATAATTGACTTTTCTATACAAAAAAATATAAAAACCACTGGTAATTTTTTTTAGACATTCCCAATTCGAGATAAATCGTGCATGCAGCGTTACAGGTCGGGCTGTCAACTTATGACGAGTGGACTTGCACGTCTTAACAAGTTCTTACATATTGTACTCATTATTTTTACAAGCTTTTATTTTATTTATTTACTTATTTATTAATGAACTCAAACAATTACTTTGCTCACCCGCGACCTTACGATAGTTACGTTTGTTTATGCAAGAAATAGCATTTATAGCATAACAAACGGTTGTGGTGCTCCGAGGGTGAGCTCTGGTTGAGTTCGAAACGCGTCAGTGTAGTTTGGTGGTGGTGATGGTTGGGTTTGTGTGATTTGTGTGTGTTCGTACAGTGTGGAGGTGGAGGAACTGCATGAACACGCATTTCTTGCATAAACGTAACTATCGTAGGGTCGCGGGTGAGCAAAGTAATTGTTTCAGTTCATTAATATGGACCTCCGCAAAGTAACGCCTGATTCAATAAATTATTTATTAAATCATTACATATCATTTTTAATATTTAGGTCAATTAGCAATGTTTGTACATTAAGCTTGCTAAAGTCAAATCTTGCAAGTCGAATTTCAACCATTTTCTAGTGATGCAATTTGGTACTGATTTTATATAGTTTGGATGTCAATGCAAGTAAGTCAACAAAACAGGCAATAAAAAAAACTTGTATAAAACATTTTTTTTTTAAAGAATTACATTAAGTAATTAAACTTTCGATTGACATTTTCGATCTGTCAGCCTGATAAAGAGATAAAAGTATTACGAAACTAATTGAGTATGAGTATGAATATGACTTAAATTTTAACTTTAATATCGACTCCATAGTTTTCTTTCATCTTACAGTGCAATGAAAAATCCGAACCTTGTATATGAGTATCCGAACATTTCATCGTTTGTTTATTTAGTTCGTTTAGAATCGATTTGATCTTATCTCTCGCTCTTTTCGTATCGAAATGAAAGTGACAGATCAAACTGAAGCTCAAATCTTTCGAATTCAGTGAGTAGACCCATCACAGTTCTTGGACTTTTAAAAAGAAAATTAAAAAGTCACTTTGCCTCGCTCGCGCAGTGAGCAAAATCCGATTTTGCTCACTGTTTTTTGATAGCAAAACCTGCCTGCTTGAGGTGCTGATGTGAAAACAAATTTCTCTTATTCGTAGGACCTACGATATGAATAAAATTACGGACGAACCTTATCGGCAGCATGAGAGTGGCATTCCGGATTGCATTGTCGCCGCTTTCATCGTGGCTTTCAATCGTTACATTCACGTGGCCCTGAAAACATACCACAATAAAACACATACACAAACTGGATACGACATACAGACTGACCGACAGCAAAGTTTTGTAATGAAGTTCCTATTCACCCCAAAAACGAAAATACCACCAGCTAAGACCTTTTATTTGTAAAATATTCACGTTTCTTATCATTAACATTTATTTTAAAATCCTTGAAATAATTAGCATTGATTGTCATTTAACGTATTATTAATAATCACTAGACCCCGGATCTTTGTAGCAATGACGTCACAATAGGGTAGTTTGGGGAGTAAATGGAACGGTGTTAATTAATACGAAAAACTAACTGGTTTTATCCGAGTACATTTTATTAATTCAGGATAAAAGTTACCTAGTAAATTAAATAAATTAATCAATATTATTTTTCGGTATATTACTGCAAACCATACATTTGTACGTTGAACTGGCTTTTGATGAATAAAAGGTGACTGAAGTCAAAATGTTATTATGTTCTACTGTTCCATTTCCTGAATGGAACTTTGGTTTTTACGGCCGCTTACTTTTTATTTGTCAAAAGCCAATTTACCCTACAAATGTGTGGTTTACAGTTAAGTAATATATCAAAAGGTAATATTGATCAATTTATTTAATTTACTAGGTAATTTTTATCGTGAATTACTTATTAAAATGCATTCGGTTAAAACCCGTTAGGTTTTCGTATTAATTAACACCGTTTAATTTACTCCCCAAACTACCCTATTGTAACGTCATTGCCACAAAGATCCGGGGTCTAATAATCACATTGCTATTTAATTATAATAATGATGCAACCTTGTTCAGCGGAAGCCGACTAAGAAACTAAAAACATAGGCACATAGGTGAATACATTTCTTTGTGCATCATTTATTGCATTCATCCTTAAAGTTAATATATGAAATCTACAAGAAAGGGTGGAAAATTCTTCTCTGGGGTGAATTGCTGCCTTCAGTTTATTTATTTTTTGTTAAATTTGAACATAGTCGGTCATATTGTAAAGATATACTACTATTTGACTCGCTAAATCTGCCGCCGAATGACAGTGATTGAGCTGCTGTGTTTCGGCGCGGAGAGTAAGACAGCCGGTGAAGTTACTAGTACAGAAATATCCTATCTTAGCTAAGTAGTGCTCACTTAGGTTCTACCTTTTTTAGCATAATCTCGTCTTGCATAGTATCGTTTGGCATAGTTATCTTATCGGATAATCTTGCTTGTGCGAAACTTATGTCACATAATATTCTAGTTTGGTCTAATAATGTTACGGCATAATCTTGCTTGGCATAATATTGCTTGGCCCAATAATATCATAGATAGTGATGGGTACCCCTCACTTACCCATTGGCTCTCATCTCACTTATGCATCTTTTCATACAAGCTGTCGGTCACGGGTTCTTCAAAGTTTACGTACTTAATATAATTATACAGAGTTTTCTGGCCTCACCTCGACGATGCCGTCGAATTCAGATCCGCCTTCGAGGACTGTGAAGCTAAGAGCCAGCCATCCGGACCAGGGCCACAGGATGTGACTGAACTCTACCGACACCGACAGCAGCGGCCCGTGGGGTAAATGCGGATGCCAGCTCACGGCTCTCTGTGTATCATACAAAAAAAAATTACACAATCGAGTCATACACAGCTTAAGAAACAAAAGTTGACTACAACGCGGACATAAAAAATTAGCGACTCTGAGTCGGCAAACTTAAGATTTAATTAAATGGGCCGACAGTTGGTCAGGCGTCCCACACGCCGATGTAGAACTGATCAACACATATTGTCTATAGACCCTTACCTTTTGCCATGTCCACAGGAGAGTCGCAAACAAAAAAAACTGTAAGAACCAAACGTGAGCGAGCGTTACCACGTGTCCGGAGACGCCGAGCCCGTTGACGACAGTGACGTTGGCGATGGTGGGCTGCCCGCTGTAGTACAGCGGCTGCGTGCAGTAGGGCCACATGTACTGGCACTCGGTGAGGTCGATGTACGCGGGGCTCAGGCTCGCTTGCGGCTCGTACTCTTTCAGGAACTGCGGAAAATGTAAATAATAAGTAAATACGGAAAAAATGTTGGCGTGTGTACAGTCCATTTCTCCAATATATATACAGCCAACCGTTCATAAATATCTAAACATGAACCTTATGTTACGGTAATAAGGTCTATGTATTGATGGTTCTTTGCCTTTTCCCAACTATATTTTTCCCAGCTCATTTTTCATTTGCAAACAGTTTCATTTGCCAACTGTTTATTTTTTGTCAAACTGTAAACTTTTCAGGATTGTTATAAAACAAACCTAACCTAACCTAACCTACAGGATAGTCCTGAAATATATCCTGAATAGTTAACAGTTTCAGAAAAAATAAACAGTAGGTAAATTAAACATTTGGGAAATAATTTTCGGCGAAAAGGCAGGATACCGTATAGATAATCTATATATATAAAAGAAGAAACTGACTGACTGACTGACTGACATATCAACGCACAGCCCAAACCACTGGGCCTAGAGATTCCAAATTTGGCATGTAGGTTCCTTATAAGGTCTAGGGGTGCACTAAGAAAGGATTTTTCAAAATTCACTCCCTAAGGGGGTGAAACGGGGGTCCAAAGTTTGTATGGGGAAACAAGATTAGTTCGACTATTTTATTCGAAACTTCACAGAAGTACTCCTAATAATAAATGAGTAAACACGTGTTTCAGGTTTTTTGAGAATTCAACCCCTAAAAGGGGGGAAAGGGGTAACAAAGTCTGAAAATCGACATGGGTGTTGTTTCTATGGTTTATCGGGTCGCTGGTTATGAAAACAACAACGGTTTTAAAATCCGACGTGGCAGACGTAAAATACCATCTCCCTGGATGAGGTGCGATGGGGTTGAAATGTCTAAATAAACTAAATGACTGTTGATATATCAACGCACAGCCCAAACCACTGGACCTAGAGACTTGAAATTTTGCACAAAGATACCTTATACAATGTAGGCATCCATTAAGGAAGGATTTTTGGGAATTCCCACGGGAACGGGAAAAAACGGGATTTATATATTCGATTCCGAGTGATCCTATCTCAGTAACTATAATAACTAGACTCTTCAAATTTGATACACAAGTAGGTATTACATTAGTTAAAACATTAATTTCAGGATTTTTCAAAATTCGCACGGGATAAGGAAAAAACGAGATTTATATATTCAGTTCAACGGGATCCTATGAACTATAATTACTAGACTCTTCAAATTTGGCATAGAAGTAGGTAATTATAATAGTAAAAAACTGTTTTAAGGATTTTCGGAAATTCCCACGGCATAAGGAAAAAACGGGATTTTTCATTTTACTGGTCGTAGAAAGCTGTAATTCGGCATGTAGGTTGCTTGGGGAGTGTAGAGGAGCATTGAGAGAGGACTTTCCCAAATTCCTACGGGAACGGGAAAAAACGGGATTTTTTGTTTTACTGGTCGTAGACAGGTGAAATTCGGCATGTAGGTTGTTTGGGGAGTGTAGAGGAGCATTGAGAGAGGACTTTCCAAAATTCCCACGGGAACGGGAAAAACGGGATCTTTCGTTTTACTGGTCATAGAAAGCTGAAATGTGGCATGTGGGCTCCTTGGGGAGTGTAGGGGAGCATTAAGAAAACATTTCCCGAAATTCTTACGGAAACGGGAAAAAACGGGATTTTGCGTTTTACAAGTTGTAAAAAGCTAAAATTTCAAAATGCATAAGTTTATACTGTAAGTAGGCCGCAAAGGGCTCTTTAACCGACTACTAAAAAAGGAGGAGGTTATGCATTCCACTGTATGTATTTTTTTATGTAGGTATGTTCACCGATTTCTCGGTCAATTGTGGACCTGCTTGCTTGCTTGCCTGTATGCTTGCTTGCTTGATATCTTGGTTCTTTGGAATACTCATGGTACACGCGAGCGAAGCCGCGGGCAAAAGCTAGTAGATATATATGAACGGTTGGCTGTACAGATATTGGTGAACTCGACTGTACAATCAGCAGCATAAGTGGGCGACTCTATTGTTAAGATGATAAGAGAGAGTGTAGATCACTTTGAGCACCATAACCGCTTATCTATATAAAAGGAAAAGGAAGGGCAGACATGTTGACAACCGACAGACTTAAGATTACAGATGTTATGGGGGTTTGACTAAGATTCTGAAAAGTCAGTCAGTCGATTTCGTCGAAGTACTGCGACGGCGAACGTGATCAGCCAGCGCTTACAAACAGGAACAGGAACCTCCCTTCCCACAGAAGTTAGAGATTACTTACACCTAAATTAGCAGTTAACTTGAAATTATAGTTCCTTAGACCGGGCAAATATGGCGAAGTAAAACTCTTTTACAATGCATATGCTCGGAAAGTGCCTCTTGACGCGAGTCAACATATCTATAGAAAGTTAGTCATCCCAGCACACATTCGCAAGTGTGAAAAAAAATTGTATGGATTTTACTTTCCACACGCGTGCGGAAAAGTAACTTTTTAAATTGCCAATTCTCAAAAAGTTGTGTCCAAACTAGTGTTTAAAAAATAAGACTAGAGAGTTGTGTCTTCATAATTCAGCTTTGTACAAATAAGAAAATGTTTGATGCAACCAAATGAATATTTACTGATAAAATAATAAAACAGATTGTTTTAATATTAAAACACACAAATTTTAATTTCGTCAAAAGTTTTGAAATAAAAAATTTAGTACTAAAATAATTCCTTGAGTCCATTTCGGACCGTAAGACATCTGCGCTTTCAGTCCGCGCGCATGGCGTAACACGAACCAATCGTGTTTACCCGTTCGCGCCTGTCAACCAATGAGCTTTCAATGTGCGCGCATGGCGTAACACGAACCAATCACGGTTACCCGTTCGCGCCTGTCAACCAATGAGTTTTAAGTGCGCGCGCATGGCGTAACACGAACCAATCATGGTTCGTTCCGTTCGCGCCTGTCATGAAAACCCGCCACAGTAATGTTCATGAATTCAGTCCGGAGAATTAATTGAAGTTTAGTAAATTAAAATGGAGAGTTCAAGTGATGAATTTACATAGGACTTAACGCCGCCTGACGTCCTAGACCAAGCACAAAATTAAATGTGATAGCCTCCTGCTGACTAAACCGATGCTGAAATATGTAAACATCTACGAGACTTTCCCTCAATGAAAGGTAAATAAGAACGCAACATCTTTTTCCGAAAATGTTTATGAGCGCGCGCAGACAGAGAGCGGTCTGGAGTTCCGAGTTCAGAGTTCTGCGTTCTTTCGAATGTACTGAGTCTCTTACGATAACGCACACAGCAGGCGACTGGAACTCTCGAGCGATGAAAACACAGAACTTTGAACGCGGAACTCGGTACTCCAGACCGCTCTCTGTCTGCGCGCGCTCTTAGCCCCAATTTTTTTCCTCGCTTAATGCATTGTAAAATGTTGTATGATATACGTGTCGAAAGTAGGAAATTCCCAACTCATGTCGGCTAAACCAAACTCGCTTCGCTCGTTTGTTTAGATCTCCGACATTCGTTGGGAATAGCCTACTTTCCGCACTTGTATCATAAATAACTATTGAAGATCACTTCATTTTTACCAGAAGATTGCGGATATCATGTTAATCAATTTTTAGCACACCCTAGGGAAAAAATGTGTACTTATTCTACATCCATTTAATTTCTATATATTATCTGTCTGTAAAATAATTTACAAAGGGGCGCAGTTTGTATACGTGCCCTCGGCGCCGTTTTACGTAGCTACGTCCCTGCTATCGACTGTAAGTTGCAGATGGGTCTCGTTAAACAGGAGTATCTACTAGTCTACAAGTACCTGGTAGGCGCTGATGAGGTCAAGTTTCCCGTGGCCCTGCTCAAACATGTTGGCGCCGGGCAAGCGTCGCGCCGTGATGCAGAGCGCCTGTTTAACGGCCGCAGGCGTCAAGTTTTGCCGGGGGACGCCGCTCGCCAAAAGCGCTATAGCACCCGCCACCACTGGGGACGCTACCGAAGTACCTGACCAAGATTACACCTTGAATTTCATCATCATCATCATCATCCCAGCCTATATACGTCTCGCTATAGGGCGCAGGCGTCTTAGAATGAGAGGACTTGGGCCGTAGTTACCACGCGGGCCCACTGCGAATTGGGAACTTCATACACACCATTGAATTTCTTCGCAGGTAAGGTATGTGAAGGTTTTCTCACGATACTTGCCTTCTTCGGCCGAAACCGAAAGCAATATTAAATCGGGATCGATATAAATAAATAAATAATAATAAATAAATATAAATAAATATCAGGGGACAATTCACACCAATTAGCCATGCTAACTTTTTAAATATGTATTGAAATCTCAAAACCATTTCGAGAAACAAGCTTTCGGTACAGTTTCTGTATATCAGATTT
Source organism: Archips crataeganus (assembly GCA_947859365.1). Classification (NCBI taxonomy): domain Eukaryota; kingdom Metazoa; phylum Arthropoda; class Insecta; order Lepidoptera; family Tortricidae; genus Archips; species Archips crataeganus. The sequence continues at coordinate 15,938,206 of OX402045.1, read as the reverse complement.
TAAAAAAAGTCTTACATTATTAAGATATTCGTTGAAATGCTTTGACCTTCAAATGCCCTTTCTGTGAGTCATCAAACGAATAATGGATAATGATTCTTTTGCCTTATTTAAAAAAAAATCGACTGACGTCTGTCTAGTCTATATCAATGTCTATATCAAACATAAACTCAAACTTGACATTGACGTGTCGTTTCGTTTTGTAGTTTGTTTGTTTATTTGTTATTTAAGCACAAAGAGTAAAACCATATACCTAATAAGGTTTAAGCAGCATTTTATTATAAAAGGACGGCTAATAACGAAAAAGCCGATTCTCGCAATTTGCCACAAGTGGACAATGTCATGATACTGGAGTTCATGACGAATTCTAGCAACCACAACATCGCTGAAATAAGAGGAGCTACTCAACGGTCAAGACTTTATTGTTAAACCATTGTGTACAAGTAATGTGTTTGTTTTAAATAGGCACATACATTTAAATGATCTTCACAACAAAACTGCAAATAGTTCTTGAAGTATTTTTGCTTCACTTCTCGACACCATTCCTCTCGCCGTCGTTCTGGGATTGGTACGAATAACAAATCCGGGTTATCCCTGCTGTTATTCGAACATATAAAGGGGCGAAACACTCGTAGCCTTCCATTTCAAACAAGTTCAGTTAGTGATTTCAAATTATTTTGAGGTTAGCCGTCGGCGGTGACGTTAACACCTTGATGTTGACTTTACCATAGACTTTACTGTATTTTTTTTGTGCAGGCAAAGACTACATTATCCATTATGCGTTTGATGACGTCACGTCAGCAATATATTAATATTTTTTTTAATGTAGATAGGATTCATTAAAAACAAAAATACCGAAATTAGTTTCTTAAAATAGTCTATATTTATCAAATAAATTATAAAAACCATACAACAAAAATATGAAGCATGGCCAATTGACCTAGTCCCAAAGTAAGCTAACAAAGCTTGTGTTATGGGTACTAAGCAACGGATAAACATACTTATATAGATAAATACATACTTAAATACATATTAAACACCCAAGACCCGAGAACAAACATTCGTATTTTTCATACAAATATCTGCCCCGACACGGGAATCGAACCCGGGACCTCAAGCTTCGTAGTCAGGTTCTCTAACCACTAGGCCATCTGGTCTGGTCTGGTCGTTAGTGTTATATTGTTTAAACTTGCGTTAGTTTTATAGCATTTTTAAATACGTGCCTGTGTTAATAAAAGCGCTCATTCTTTGAATTGATAGCTCGGTAACTCTGAATAAGTGAGCATTTATTCTATTTAATGTGGAATAACAACAAAGCACCGAAAGCACCAAAGCAAACGAACCCGTCTTGGTTTCGGTAGATTTTCTGCCGAAACCGAGACTGCAACCGAAAGTTCGGTCGGATACTACCAAAGACAAAACTGATTTACAACTAGTTTCAATTTAACCCTTTTCCAGGCCCCGTCTATTTAGAGTACCTAAATAGGTACGCTACAGCAAAATTAATCACTGTGTGTTATATTGTTTACCTATGCAGGATTAATTTAAAAGTGAATCTGACTTCAAACAAATTCAATTAATTTTCTACCATATTGTAAAGGGAGTAAGGTCAAATCTTTGTGTAGATTTATGTGGTCGCTATATGCACTATGCCTGGAAAAGGGTTAAAATATGAGTGAGTATAGGTACCACTAACCGCTAAGCGAGCGACAACCACCAGTCACGCTCGAACCACGCACTCCACTCCCGTAAGTAACGATGTCAGGCTTCATGCGACCGTAACCCTGAAAGATAGTCAATCAATTACATCCCAAAGCTGGCTACGGCTATGACGCGTAATAAACAAAAGCTTGCGATTAGGTATATATATGTTGTAATACCGAATAAGTAGTGCTTATGGGTCATACACAGCGTAAGATCCATATCACTTTGGCTATTTGCGAAGGTATTAGATGCGGAGCGTGTACGGTTCAACACCGCACAGTCGTTTCTAGCTTAACGAGCGTCCTACTTTTAATATGCATGGTAGCGCCGACCACAGCAATATTTACCTAAAACTACAATATAATTTAATCTCAACGTGTACTCTGCGACTCACTCTCATTCTTAATCTCTTAAACTAACTTTAAACATGAAACTACCGTGAGACTCACTTATAGTGAAAATAAACGGATCACTCACGTCTTAAACTAACAATATTAATGTTGCCTTTAAGACTAACAACTCTTTGTACTCTAGGCTATGTAACCACAAAGAACAGGTAGATAAGGGAACTAGATCGGGGGTATACAAGCTTACTTGTAATGACTGCAATGGGATATACGTAGGACAGACAGGCCGAAGTTTTAATACTAGATTTAAAGAGCATGTTTCGGCATATAGGAATGAGCATCCAGATAGATCGAATTTTGCAAAACATTTGTTGGAATCAAATCATTCATTGTTAGATTCAGATTCTTATGAAGTGTTACATTATTGCGGCAAGGGGTTGCGTCTGGATGCTCTGGAATGCATGGAAATAATTAGGTACAACACTATGTGGTCTATTATTAATGAACAGGTAAATTTAGTATCTTCTCCTTTACTGCGGCTTGGGTCGAATTTGAACAGTTAGTATTAATTAAATATGCCTTATAAATAAATAAACAAAAAATTCAAGGTAGTTTTATAATATGTCAATAAAAGTTAATTTTTGTGGGGTAGTTTGAGAATAAGAAAAATGAAGTGGGTACTTGAGAAGTTACAGTGACAAGTTAAAACATTTGTTTTGGTTTGTTAGTTTAACATTTGGTAGCATAGCATACGGTTGTGGTAACTCTGAAGATGAGCTCTGGTTGAGTTCGAAACGCGTCAGTGTAGCTTGGTGGTGGTGATGGTTGGGTTTATGTGATTTGTGTGTGTTCGTACAGTGTGGAGGTGGAGGAACTGCATGAACGCACATTTCTTGCATAAACGTAACTATTGTAAGGTCGCGGGTGAGCAAAGTAATTGTTTTAGTTTCTTAAACTAACGTCAAAAATGCATGGTCTCGATATACTAGTTTGTTACTTTAACTTATACATACTTACCAACAAATTATTAGAAGAGTCATAACTCTCTCTTAGTTATTAATTATCTGTTAGTTATTAATTACCAGACATAGGAATCCGCGGGGCAAATTTTGTTGACAAGTAGGGACTTCCTATACCGACAAATTAAATTATCGGTGCTCGTTCTATATACTAGTGATCGCCCCCAACATTGTGTGTTTTTTGTTCTATAGTTCAACATAGCATATTTTAAATAGTCGCTAGGTTATATAAAGGTAGGGCGTAATACCTATTGCACTACAAAATAGTATTGCACTAACAAAACTGTGGACCTTTTATGATGTCTGAATATAATAATAATAATTATTATTATTATAACTTTAACTATCTACTACAACTACAACCTTAACAAAGAGCCCTACTACTACTAGTTTGTTCACCGCGGAGGCGCAACGGATTCGCCGTGGACGAACAACGTATTTAGACATAAGTATTTAACCCTTGATAGGTACAGGCGATTTAGAGACCACATGCATTGACTTGGAAATTCAACCTTATTGTTTTAGTAATGAGTTACAATATCCATTGTAGTTATTGAAAATACTATTAGCTTTAAAAATATTTTTTGTCAGGTATGTATTCGATAGCTGCTTTTGATTCTGTGGTATGCTCCAATTAATGGGGTCTTATTAAGGGTTAATACGTTTCGCGATCGCGGTTATACCGTTGTGCCTCCGCGGTGGACACGCCGCGCGTTCGCTCCGCTTCTAATACTTTCGCAAATCGCCAGTGTGATAATGATAATGTTCTAAGTAACAAAAGTTGTCTCTCATGTGGACATACAATTTCCGACTCCGAGTCAGCAAACTTATAATTTATTTAAACGGGCCGAAAGTTGGCCAGGCGTCCCACACGCCGATGTAGACTTGACTAACAAATATTAACCATAACTTTTGCCATGTCCAAAGGAGAGACGCGAACAAAAATGTGTATGCCCCTAATTGCGTGGCATGTAACTCATTCGCTTCGCTGCCTCGCAAAGGCAACTCGCACATTCCTTCGGCTTACATGGGGCAGTTCCCAAGTGGTCATTCCCCGCGAGGAGAACTTGGCGATGCGATCGTCGAAGCCGATGCCGCCGACTCCTATCACATCCATCTGGTCCGCGGGGTTATTGAGGGTCCCGTACAGAGGCCCATCGTTGCCAATCGCCGACACCATTATCACCTGTAAAATTAGTACATGACAAGTAAAAAACCAGGAGACTTATTGTGTAACGGGCGTGTCGTCCAATTGCATTCACCATCTCTAGTTTTGTACAGCATTTTAAAGCATATTTTCAACTATAAATATTTGGTGACACTATACACCGTGAAATTTTAGTGGTTGTTTTCCCGAAACGAGGTGATTTAGTTTCGATTGTACAATCGATTTATAATTACTATTTTGACTAGAGTCAAAAATCCAATTGTGAAAAACGAAAGTCGAAAATGACCGCAAACCAATAGTAACGCTTCGTTGGTACAAGTAGCGTACGATCGTACGATAGGTTAGGTACCAACGAAGCGTTACTATTGGTTTGCGGTCATTAACGACTTTCGTTTTTCACAACTGGATTTTTGACTCTAGTCAAAATAGTAATTATAAATCGATTGTACAATCGATACTAAATCACCTCGTTTCGGGAAAACAACCACTAAAATTTCACGGTGTATTTAGTTAGCTACTGACCTTATTAGCGCTAAGTTCCCAAACTTTGTCCACAAAGGGATGGTCCATGAAATCCGGTCCCCCGATGCTCAAGTTCAACACGTCGATTTTGCGCATGATCGCATAGTTGAACGCGTCCAGAAACCATGACGTGTATGATACCTGGATAATAATGAAAACGAATATTAAGAAATAAGGTAGGTACGTGAAAACACCTAGCCAAACTCAAGACATAATGCAGACTATGCTATCGAACCATTTGGTTCCCAACCCAATGTAGAACATTCTCATGGCAAGTTTCATAATGAATTCCCTTGTCCTTGTCCTTGTGGCTTTTTCTGACTTTTGGATGACTTTTTCTGTGAAAAGGTTCCTCAGTATGTCACGATTCAGTTGATTCGATAGTACATGAGTGTGTAATGCATAATGATCTGAAGTAATAAAAAGATTTTTAGTAACTATAAAGCCGAGTTTAGACCTGTAAGAAAAATCGTGCAAATTGCATTACGTTGCGCGGCCGTAAAGCTAACGAGTTTGCAGTGGTCAATCGAGCGCCGCAACGTAATGCAACTTGCACGACTTTTCTTGCTGGTCTAAACTCGGCTTTATAGTTAAGATAAGGTATAAAATTATCATAACAGGATAACATTAAATGTATGAAAAAAACATAAAGATCACTGGACGTAATTCGAGGTTGCATAATAAAATGAATAGATGTTATTAAGCCACCGTGGCATAATTATATTCAAACCCACAAGCCCATAAAATTATATTTAATCCTACTACAAACAGCCTACAACAGACGAATTTCCAGAAGAAGCTGCGGAGCTCCTATTGCACCTAACTAAGAAACAGGATAGCTTAGTGGCCTAGTGGTTAGAGAACCTGACTATGAATGGTCCCGGGTTCGATTCCCGTGTCGGGCAAATATTTGTATGAAAAATACGAATGTTTGTTCTCGGGTCTTGGGTGTTTAATATGTATCTATCTATATAAGTATGTTTATCCGTTGTCTAGTACCCATAACACAAGCTTGCCTAGCTTACTTTGGGACTAGGTCAATTGGTGTGAATTGTCCCGTGACATTTATTTATTTATTTTATTTATTTATAGCCTACCTGATTATCAGTGAACACCCTGAATATGTGGAGGTCAGCGTCAGGCGCAAAGCCGAGGCAATCGGCGCGGGAGGCAATGACGCCAGCCACGAAGGTGCCGTGACCTAGTGCATCGTCCAACGAGTTCTCGCCCGTCCAGTCCGTGCGCTCGCGCACGCGCCCAAAGTGAGGGTGGTGTCGCGCCAGGCCCGTGTCGAACACTGCCACTTTTATGCCCTCCCCTGCGTGTAACATTAACGTTAGTATGTACAAGTTAAGTATGAAGTATCTTTTTCTATTTATTTTTTATTTTTTCAACTTCATTTTTTTAGTAGCGCCATCTCTTGGTCCAGGTGAGCGGGTAGCTCCGAAGGAGTGTTGAAGTCTCTCGGTAGAGGGCATAACATAGATGCGCGCTTTATCACTGCCTAATGTGATTATAACAGACTGAAGTGTATGATGTATGGGAAAAATTCGTCGCTAACTTTTAGACCAGTGGTGGTGTAGGGGTAAGCACGCAGCACGGAACGCTGAGGACCTGGGTTCGATTCCCAGCATTGGTCTTTTTTCTGGGGATTTTTCTGTGCATCTATATTTCAGTTTGTATTTAGTTTGAAATATATTAACGTTAGTATCTGCCATGTTCAAAGCCCAGTTTAGACCTGAGACCGTATTATTTAACCATATCTTTCAGTCACCATCTTATACCGTATGACAGAAAGAGATGGTGAAAGCGATGGCAAGCGCCCGCGCGTTTGACAATACGACCTCTGTAAGAAAAAATAATGCGAATTGCATTACATTGCGCTACTTTGTCCACTTCAAACTCGTTCGCTTTACCACCTCGCAATGTAAAACAAGTAGCTAGATGTTTCCTTGCAGGTCTAATGGCTTGTCGAAAATGCTGAGATGAGATACATTTTTAAGTAGACTTTACTATTTTTTAGCTACCTATATAACTATCAGCTATCAATGCTCGAATAAAGTTTAATAAAAGAAAGCATACCCGTGACACCAAGAGACCAAAGTAAATCAGCTTTCAATACGGATGTTATTTGGCGTGGCACCGTTCTCAGAAGCTTACGAGATGTATAACCACTCTGAAAATATTCCAATGTCAATGTGAGTGTAAATAAATAGAATAGTGAGGCCTCATAACTCATAAATTAAGCTCAGCAGGGCACATTAGCATTGATATTTTTGATTGTTAAGCGGCATACCTCCCGTGGTTGTCGCAAGGAGCGCAGGGCCCGAGCGCGGTGACTGCGCCAGCCCGCGTAGAGGCATCCGGCTGGCCCACAGTCGTCCTGAAATCGTCCGCTCTTACAGTTACCGTAAGATACTAAGCTAATCCTGGCATATACCATATTTTTAATCTTTATTTCTGCTTCATCCAAGTGACTAACAATATGGGTTTGCCACACCTATTTTTTCAACATTTACATCGGAAACTATATTTTGCATAGTTAACAAATTAGCAAAATGAAAATAAAAATGTAGATATATGTACACATTCAACAAACATTTGTTTTCCAAAGTAAGAAATAATGCCCAGAGAAAAAAGCATGCTCTAATATAAACAGATAGGTAAGAAATCATGTGTTTGAATCTCCTTCTAGTATAAAGTATAAATAGCATTAACTGATAATATGAGATAACACAAATCACATACTTCTTCATGTACATGTGAAATATTGTTTAAATCTTATGAAAGGAAAGAATATGAGCTGGTTTTAATCTGTGCCTTTCGAGATATTACATTAAATATGCAAATTCAATTTGCATCAAACCAGGCAATAAATCAATTTACTCAGTCAAAAAGTCATAAAATTCATAAGTTCATAACAAAAATGTTTATCATAATGCACACATTATCTTGTCTTAAAAATAGATAAAGCCACTTTATTTTCCATTAAAATCAGAATTCAATTTATGGAGTATCAGTTTCACACGTTTTTGTGAATTTCAATTTTTAACTGACTTCAAAAAAAGGAGGAGGTTATATGTTTGACTGTATGTATCTTTTTTTATGTACTTATGTTCATCAATATCTCCGCCAATTGTGGACCGATTTTCAAAATTATTTTTTTGTTTGAAAGAGTATACTATTCCTGAGGTGGTCCCATTGGCACCAACTCAAGATCTGATCATGGGATCCTAGAGAAATTGAGGACAACCTTCAAATTTTATAGGCAAACCTATGGTGATTTTACATTTATTTATTTTATTTTACATTTTGCATTCAGAAAGTATCATTTGGTACACTAGACCTGATGAAGAAGACCGCTCATGGCCAACGGAACTACTGAATGGGTCAAATCCTGCAAGTTAAATTTGACCCACTCCCCAGTTTCCAATTTAGCTGAAATTTTGCATGCATGTGTGTATTGGATGTCAATGCAAACATGGAGCTGATCTGATGATGGAGCTAGAAGGTGGCCATAGAAACTCTGTAATAAAACAATACAACGCATTGAGTTTGGGCTTGTTTGATTTGTCTTGACAAGTATGTTGATCCTAGATGGTAACTAGGGTCTGAAGATGGAGTTGGAGTGTGACCATAAGAACTCCGTAATAAAACAACATAACCCCATTAAGTTTGGGCTTGTTTGATCCGTCTTGATTTCATATTAGTTTTGATAAAACTATATAGAACAACTGTCAGTTACATTCCTAGTCTCATCCTGGTATAATTAATACACACCTCCCGCACATATTTGATAGTCCTCTGAACCTGCCTCTGTGCTGTGACGCGTCGCACAGCAGGGTGGTCTCGTAATGCATCAAGAGCTTGTCTACCGCCCTCCTCCAGCAATATGACATCAAAATCACTTGGGTATTCTTTTGCTGGGTTGTTTCTTGGCACAATGGTCCAATTATGTACCTGTAAAATTACATTTAGATCAGTGTCTACTTCACAAGCCAAGTATAGTTTACCAAGCATGTGCTTTACCAATGTTTTAGACAGTTTCAGCATAAGGAATAAAAATAAGGCTAATTGTCATATCCATCCATTCTAATGTTATAAACGGAAGTGTTTTTCTGTTAGTAATCTCTTCAAGCTTACCCTTTTGTATGCCGAAAGTTAAAAAAAAAAAGTTGTGCATTCTAGCCTCAACAGTTTCATATAAATCCAATGATACAGATTTAAAAAAAAAATACAAAAAGAAAGCCTTAAATTGGGTATGGATCCGGTATAAGGCATCCGAAGGGTTAAACCGCTGAACCAATTTAGACAAAATTTAGTATAATAGAGATAATGTATAAAGTCCCCAGAGAGGACGTAGTATAGTTTCATCCTGGAAAACGCACAGTTCCCTCAGGATAGCGATAAACCAATTCTTGGCAGCTGGAGTTGTGGGCCATTGCCAGTAATCTATAATGTTTGAAGTTGCCCAACCAACACTAAACCTTAGGGTAGTAATTTCTTTGTCAACTATACATGGGGGTGCCATTTTGAATTATTGTCCATTATTCATTACGATTTTGTTTACACTATGTATAAAAATATACATGTTTAAAGTTAATGTCTCTATTTATGAGTGTAGTTCAAAAAAAATATTTGAAACACTTGCAGGCAATTAACCATAAAATTGTATGGGTAACAAACAACACCTGTGCCATGCCTTTTTTTATTACATATAAGGGGGTCCCCCCTTTGCTATATTATGACTTGGCATTTAAACATATTTAATGTTTATGCCAATTAGGTCAGCTCACTCATGCCCTGTTTATGTTTACAATGTACTTCACAATTACAATTTTAAGCACTAAGAACTGCTTACCCCCGCATTTTTTAATGCTGCTGTTACGTAGTTTTCCCGGGTAGCTCTTGGAAAATAGCCTTTAAACGTAATAATGTGTTCACTGCCGACGACGCCTGTAGTGTACTCGTAGTCAACACGAGAAGAACTCGTTGCGTTGCATGATGTATCTATATCAGTTCCTTCTTCGCCGGTGCAAAAAGATGAAAGTGCAAAACCCAGAAACATGCAAACATTTAATTTAAATCCCCCCATACTATGAATATTTTTTACAAGTGGTTACATATTGTGAGAAAAATTATCATGTCTTTAAGAATGCTCGCCTTTACTGAAGTGGTTGTACGATAAGACCAACTTACACTCGTGTAATCAAATGCATTTGAGGATTTACAATAAAATTACAAACACTGAAGACACAAGCACTATCTGCAATTGCTATTATAGTGTCAGTGTCATGTCGCAAGCCAGCCAGCCCAGCAAGCTTTCATTCAAGATTTTTTTACTCTCAAGTGTCAAGTGTCAACTAAATAATTATGACATTGACAATGACATAAGAAAGGCATAGTTTCGTTTTAGTCTATCCAGGGGGGGCACACTTACATATATCACACTTTTCATGCGACTACAGCGATCTCTGGTTGTTTGTTAAAGAACTAAATTAGCGGCCATCTTGGTTGACTTGTCAAACTTGTCAGTTGTCATTCATCGGCCATGGCCATGGCGTACCAAATTGTACGGTCAAGGACTTTAATTGATAGGCCACTTGCCAATGTTCGTATTTTAGCCGTATAGTGCAAATCGGGTTTAGCCGCTTATACTTCGTATATGCTGATTTGAATTAGACGGCTAAAATACGAATAGTGGCAATTAGCCTATCAATTAAAATTACGCGTAATTATAGCTGTACATCACTACCAACATATACATATAGATAGGTATACATCTATAGATACGTCACATTAGTTCTTCACCAGGGCGTAGGGCAGCAGCACCTTCCATACATGCAAATTTGACCATAGAGTTGCCACTCTTGTTCATATAATATTACAATACTCTTTGAGTCTATCACAGAAATTGTCGTATTTTTCTGTTTCATTGTATAATCTCTATTATTTTTTTATAAATTGTTTATTTCACATTTTCACTGAAAATAATCTCGTTTTAAATTTATTACGGAATTTACTGTCGTTACAAAAATTTTAATGAAGTATATTTTGCTGTTAGAATAAATTAATTTTAGGGTCATAAATTATCTAAGATTTTAGGATTGATTGTTTAGCATGCTATGCAATGCTATGCATTCTGGTTTTAACCTCCTATTTACTACGTCAATATTATCTAGAAATGTCAGTTAAAATTCAAGTTTAATATTCAGCATTTTAATACGATGTGCTTATTTTTATACGAATATTAATATTTTCTTAATGTATTTTTATAATTTATAATATAATTGTTATTAAAAAGGAAACTATTGATTAAATAAATGGCGTACAATACAGGAGACAGATTTCTCCGAGATCCAAAAAATTATAGGTTTTATGATCCTGGAGCTTACCAGTATGAGGATGGCCATAAAATAATACCATCCAAAGTTCCATTTCTTTCAAGTACACCGCGAAACACGCAGAGTAATAAACCAATATGGACCCATTCTCTTTATAACAGCGAAGTTCCTCGGAAAATACCAAATATTACTTCAATGATGTCCAAAATCCCACGATTTCCTTACGAGGCTTTTAGTGAAGAAGACCTAGAAGCAATCCTTTGTAAATGTGGAATTCAACCACCATGTGAATGTCCAGTAGAACAAAAGGATCAGGAGGAGCCGGAAATTATTTGCCAGGGTCGAGTACCTAAACATATTTTTATTGGCCAACCACCTGGTTCGAAAAAGTTTGAAAAGGTAAAAGAAGATGAAATATCTCCTCCATTTTACGATGCTAGAGTTAATGAGTCAACAGCTTTCTATCAAGGATGTAAATGGAGCAAGTGGTCAGGTAATAGGAACGTGAAATCTTTGGATAAAATGCCTGGCCCTGCAGACTACACATTAGAAAGACAACCAACTGATATTGACTTATGCGCTGAAAAAGTACGGGCTTACAAACGTAAAACTTCCAAACAATACAGATTTATTGAAATGGTACAACGCAGGAATATCTTAGATGGCGCACCCAGCCCAGCGACGTATAGTCCAATGTTACCAAAAGGCACAGATTTGCAACACCTTGGCCCGAAAGCCGACAGGTTTCCGATATCACTATATGACATAAGTCCGGGTCCAGCAGATCATTGGTTGAAAAGAGATTTTGATTTATCCGATCCACCTGAAAAACCAAGTCGTGCTACATTACCAGAACAGGCTTGTTTTGGTGTAAAAACTCAAAGATTTAAACCTCGCAAGGAAGAAGGTGCAAGTCCAGCCAGTTATAACTCGAACTACAAACCATGTCAATTTGTGACGTGTCCAAAAACACCTTTTGGGTCAGCAACAGCTAGATTCAAATCAAATCCAATAGAAGAAAGCGATGAAGAGGAAAATGTTGATGAATCTTCGAAAGGGGAGTCGGGTAACCAAGAACCATGCGAATCTCCTACGTGGCAATTTAGATCAAAAACCATACGTATGAAATTAGAAAAAAGACCAAGCAAGTCCCGCTCCACAGTCATTTGCACACCTAAGTCCAAGATAACAAGGTCATGGCAACTGCAATATATTGCGCCATTTCTATCCTCTGAAGGTAGATTTCAACCATGGTATAATTATTTACCAGTTTTTGGTAAACATGTTACACCAGGACCTTGCTATTATAATTTAGAAAAGCCAAAATGTGTCCCAGCTGTAAATCGTGGTCCACTTTGTAGATCACCACGCTTCCCTTCACCTTTGTTTCAATCTCCAGCTCCTAATGAATATACAGTAGGGGGAGGCGTTGAAAAAATTTTAAACACTCATAATCAAAAGTTAAGAAACAATATAGAAAATCAAATTTCATTTAACTGGAAACCCCCCGTTGAACCAAGAAAACTAACAATAGAGCAAAAAGAAATTATCCTACTTAATAAATGTATTGCACTATGTGAACCAGCACCAGAGGAAAATGAATCAACGCCTGTTCAACCGCAAGATGACGACATTGACAAGGATCCGTCGAAAAAAAAAGAACAGAAACTATTACGTTACTTTTTATATACACATCAAATACCAGCATGTTTGTAAATATAAGAAATCACTGCTCGAATTTTTATTTATTTCGAAATGTTTTTTCGGGGGCTTTTTTCATTCCCATGGCCATTACAGGAGAACGCTCGCTACATGCTGTTTTTGGCCTTTTAGTTTTGTATGAACACTTGAACGAGAATAACGCCGGAATTCTCTGCGCCGGATTAATCAATTAACTAGAACGTACAAACTGGTACAAATCTAACTTCTGTGTTAAAAAATACAGCTCAAAATATGTCAAAAATTGGTCAAAAACTCTAATGTGGTGAAAATTTTTATAAACGTTTGTATGAGATCACCTTGCTAAAAAATATAAAACTCTCAACTCTCTTTTATTTATTATTATTATTTGCTCTTTTATTTACTCGTAATACTAATTATTATTTACTCTGATTCACGTCCACAGCGATTTTGATTTAAAAGTCCCGCGCAAATCTTTAGTATTGCAAATTGTTCCCTAACGCGCTCGTCCTAAAATACTATACTTATCGGTAACGTTTGGGTACTTTGGGTTTGTTAGTGATGATAGCAACTTTCCGAACGCAATCCTCTCTAATGTCAATGTCATGTCATGCTCATGCTCGACCTCGACCGACTAGACACAAATTTTCATAATTATTTCATATTGTTACTTAGATTTTACTCATTTCATTTTAGTACCTACCTACCGCACGCAAAAGCTACTGAAAAACTGCTACATTAGAACTGATAATCTTCTATTGATGGAGCTATCTCTTAGAAAAATAATTCAATTGTTTTAGTGGTTTTTAAATTATAAATAACATTTTTTAATTCATATTTTAATTTTGCCGGTTACTTAGGTCAAATAATATACTTTTTGCTTCTTAATCGCCAATCATTTCAAGTTCTTGATTGTGTTTTAATTTATATTAAACCGACGGCAGCAGAATAATATTCACGTAATTGAGGTACGGTCAAATCAAGATCGATAGGTTAGGAATGAAATCATACTGATATCAAATATCAGTGTTTAATATACAAGTGATTATAAATTATAAGCATCAAACTGTTTTTTTTTTAGATATTGTATAAGCTGTAATAATGTCAAGACTCGGCGCTTTGCATTTAACTAAACCTACTGGTCCCAAACACACTGCAACTGTGATATTCTTCCACGGATCTGGTAAGTCTAATGTTTTGTTTTGATTACATAATGTTAAGTAATAATAAAAGTTTATTTCATAAAGTACAACAGGATTTAAAGAATACGGGTAACAATATGGTAGGAAACAACAACAGAATACAAACAAAAATATATCTATCTGTTTGCAGATGAAACCTTTGTTGTACTTAATCACACAACAGTAAACCATCTAACTCCTAAGCTAAGTAAAAACTTGTATTAAATATAGGAGTTAGTATGCATCCATGTACACAAGGCATCACAAAAACATATCAAGTTCAAGTTTAACCTTTTGTATGAGGAAAGCAAGTAAAATCCTGCATCATAGACTTGATCCAAATGATACCAATATCATTGATAATGATAACAATAAAAATAGAAAATGATAGACTTTTACATGGATCTATGTGTAAGCATACAAAAGGTTAATTCAGGTGCTTCTTTCAATACCTGCTTGACAGAGAGGAAACACTATCCAATTTTAAATTTATTGAGTAACATTTGTCATCTAATTTACATTTAGGTTTTTTTTTAATCTATATTACAATCATCACAATTAATTAAGTACACATTAATTAATTCAGGCTTCTGGGCGTTACTAAAAAATAAGCACTTGGTACTCCTCAAACTGACTCAATTTGAATGATTGTCAATTCAAAATTAACTATGCCTTTTTTTACACTAAGTATTTTTAAAATATTATTTATTAAATAAAACTTGACAAAACAAAATTATTTAACATTTCCAGGTGATAGTGGCGGAAATATGAAAGAATGGGTGCAAATAATGTCCAAGAACTTTGTCTTTCCTCATATCAAAGTCATGTTCCCTACGGCTCCTCTGCAACCTTACTCTCCTAATGGCGGAGGTATGAGCAATGTTTGGTTTGATCGTGCCGGTATATCACCCGAAGTTCCTGAAAAAATTGACTCGCTGTCGGAAATTGAAGTAGAAGTGAAGAATCTTATCCAAAATGAGAAAAAACTTGGAATACCAAGTAATAGAATAGTTATTGGTAAGTTAGATATATTGTTTCCACAGTTTCCCTAAAGCAAATATTAGGTTACATAGACTGGCATATGCACAAAATACTAAAACTAAATAGCATTTATATCCCTTTTGATAACTGAGTTAGCTAGGAAGAAAAATGTCTTAGTCGTAGAAAACCAAGTAAAATAACTATATATCCTGTTTGAATATGATTACCAAGTTAGCTAGAAAGAATTATTTTTCGTAGTATAATACCAGTTATCATACTTGTTTATCTATGAGGAACAAGGGCTAATATACTTGGTCAAGCTAAATAAAAATGTTTATAAAGTTAGTATAATAATTTATATGCCAACAATAGTTCCTCAAAAGATGGTTTAAAAAAAGTTGAAATTACTTTTGTTACTGCCTTTAACCCTTTAACGGGCAAGACTGAATAAAATCTTCAATGCAAGCCTCATCGCCAATCTTTACTCCTAAAAATTGTAAAAGAAGAAAATGCAGAAAGATGATGTTACAGGGAGCCCTTTTTGAAATTGTTGCCCTATAAAGGGTTAAAGCTAAATTATGTTATTTTATAACATTGGCTGTACTGTACTCAATTTATCTCTCATAAAACAATTTTTCAGGTGGGTTCTCAATGGGCGGTGCCTTATCATTGCATGCAGCCTATAGATGGGACAGAACTGTTGCTGGAGTCTTTGTGATTAGCTCTTTCCTCAATATCGAATCTGCTGTCTACCGAGACTTGAAGGCTAATCCCAGTGCTGAATGTAAGTGTTTATGATTAATTTATCTCTTTATAATAATAAACAAAGAAAGTTTAGATATTTCCCTATCCCATGGGAATTTCGAAAAATCCGTCCTTAGTGCACCTCAATAATACTCAAGGTACATGTATGCCAAATTTCAAGTCTCTAGCCCCAGTGGTTTAGTCTGTGCGTTGTCTGTCAGTCAGTCAGTCAGTCACGGTACTGTTTTATAGGTATAGATATTTGGCATTTTTCCCTATATTACTTAATATCAAGAGAAACTTCACTTTGTATCATTTTATTTCAATGGTAAACAATATTTAGTTTACAAAGTGAAACTTTAAAGTACAAGTTTGCTTAATACAATGTATGGTCAAATGCAAAAATATGTATTGATTTAATCCTCTCATAATTATGTACCAATACCTTAATTCAATGCTGTAAGAGCTATGGGACATATTTATGAGCAAGTTGTATGCACCCATATTTTTACACTTGTCTGTACATAGTAGTATCAAAAAAAAGGAAAATGAAAATATTGCAGTTCCACCTCTACTTCAATGCCATGGAGACAGTGATGACTTAGTGTACATGCAATGGGGTGAAGCAACATTCAAGGAATTAAGAGCTCTCGGAGTCCAAGGCCAGTTCCACATTCTTCAGCGATTGGGTCATCAGATCAATAAACGAGGAATGAACTTGGTGAAGGACTTCATTGATAAACTTTTGCCTGATGTTTGAGGTTATATTCTATGATTGGACTTTAGTTAAAATATTACTAGTTAAAATTCTTACTGCTATATATATTGTTGGGATATTATTTGTTTTTACCATTTTGTAGTTTATCTAAGCTATAACAAGAACAGTAATATTTTTTTTTGTACAAGTCATATTCAAACTTAACCTCCAGAGGCTCTCAAAAATATTGTTTTAATGAACTTTAAACTTTATATCACTTATGAGTAAGTTCGATGTCACATTAGAATTAGCCATTAGTCCTTTATATAAGACTTACTTCTAATGTGATATCAAACTCACTCAAAAGTAACAAAGTTTAAAGTTCATTGAAACAAAATTTTCCTGGGCCTCAGGAGGTTAAACCAGTTGCAGATTGAATACACATAAAAGTTTCATAAACGATAAGTGTTCCCTGTGCCTAATATTCTCATTATGGGTACTTATGTCTAATTGGTATTTACATGGTTTTTATGAGTAAATAGTAATCATTAGCCATCAGTTGACCCACTTACTCATTTTATGTTCTGTCTTGTATAAAAACATTGGCCTTTTTTTCATGTTAGCTGTGTAATTGTAAAAAGTTACACAGGATGGCTCTTTTTGTTGCTTATTATGTATATTGTTACTTTAGAGTCAAAGTCATATTCAAGAGCCAGTTGTTGGGGAATCCTGACTACTTACTAGGTTGTTTCTGTATAATTCGGATTCCTCGTTAGCAAGATAAGAACAATCAGAAATGAAGTATACATATTTCTAAGCCTAAGTGAATCTCTGGGACGGCGGTATGCCCGATATTTATCGACCGTACCTTCCTTTAGAATACATGTTTCCGGTGCCTAGTTATTTGCCATGATAACTAAATCTGCATTTGCACTCACAAAACTTTAGGTCTCCCCAAAGGGCTACAGTTATTGTTATTATTATTTTATTTATATCGTGGAAAACTATAAACTGGTCTATTATTTAAAAAGATACAACAAAACGTGGAAATCTTTCCCTCGCACCGATTTCGTAAGGATAAAAGGTGAATATTGATGGTTCTAAGTTGTGCACCAAAACCTACTTCTGCTACCTAAAACTAACAACTTAATAAAATAAATCATAACTTCATGTGAATCAAAAAATAGGTTGTAAAGGATTACAACTATACATTTTGACTATGTTTATTTAAAGTTTCGTTTAAAAATTCTACTATTATGGCAATAATTATTTAGAATTTCATTAAGTGTTAAATTATTATAGGACAATGATAACAAACTATACAGGGTAATTTTTTAATAAGTGCACAAATTTTAATATGTGATACAGTGTTAAAATAACAAATTTCAGTATTTTTCTTTATAATTTTTATCACTTATTTTTTTATTTTTCATAGTAACTCGACCAATTTATTGGATGAATTACTATGAACAACCCAAATTTCAAAATGTAAAAAAAAATCTTGAACAGATAATCGTGATCTATTAACAATACTGAATCACGTATCAAAATTTGTGCATTAATTAAAAAATTACCCTTTAGAATAGAATATGTATTGATAGACTTATTAGTTATTATTATTGAATAAATGTTGGTTATAAATAAACTTGTTTTATTTTAACCAGATACTAAAGACCAGTCACATGCCTGAAAAATTGCGGTGCTTTATCGATCACTTGGGTAAAACCCAGGATTATACATAGATGCCCCACTTTTTGAAAAAGCTTCCTGTTTTCGAAACTATTTGTTTGATGTGAATAAGCACATGAATAAGGGTTTTATATTAATTCAAAGAAGAATACAAGCTCTATGAAATAAAGGTCAGTTAAAGAAGTAAAATGCATTGTACTGACCTAGACCATTGTTTTTAATAGCCTAATGAGTAACGACTAATGGATGTCCCACTGCTGGGCAAAGCAAAGGCATCCTCTTTTTCTTTCCACCCGTCTCTGTCCCTCGCACAATCCCGTCAAAACGGTCCAAGACATCCGCCATATCCGTTTTTGTCTGCCCCTGCTCTGGTGCCCGTCGCCTGGCACCCAATCGGTGACGATTTTTGCATTCGGCAGACATGTCCCGCCCAGTCCCATTTGAGTTTAGCGGTCACCTAGCGCAATTAACCGTGATAAATGACGCGCTTTATAATATCTAACTTCCCATTAAAATCACTCGCATAATGTTATAGGTCACATGGGCGCGAAAAATTGAGGCGAATATCCTTTTTGATTGGAACAAAAACGATTTTATTTGTAAATTTAACTAAATAAACAAGACGAGAATACAAAAGACGTAGCATGTTAATTCTAATTCTTAAGCTTGTTCTTTAGGTACCTATTACACAAAAACTACACAAATCTTCATTCAAAGCTTCATTTCTGATAAGTTCTTTGCATGGATGGACCAATCCAGGGTCGTGCAAATTTTTTATAACTACAGGTATTTGAACGATCTCCATGTATTATTCCTCATTTGATAATTGAGCATGGCCATTTACGCTTAGGTGTACGTCACTCATGCGAGTCTTTACATTTAAACGTCAGTCGATAATAATAAAGTTCCATGGAGTGAGCTGAGGGAGTGAGATACTTGAGAGTTGAGATAGTGATTTCCACAGAGTACCTACCGGTGTTCTCGTGATTTCGTTTGAGCTATTAAAAACTGAGTTTGGAAAATGGGCCCAAAGAAAGGCAAGGATTTAACATTGGATGAAAATTATTGGCGAATATGCATCGAGGACGCTTCGCTAAATGATGAAACGTGTTCCGTTAAGGTTATAATCATGGAACCCGCTGGTAGTGATCAAGATCGTATGTACTTGAACAAATTCGAAGTATTTGCTGCTGAAGAAAAGAGATTTGTCATAAAAAATATTTGCAAAACTGAGACTATATTTATGGTTAATCAACTAGGCGGTGAAAAAAAAGTAAAAGATGATAATCTCCGTGTATTTGAAGAAGGTCAAGTATATTTAAAAGACAAGAAAGATATCCCGCCAGATATACTGGCGTTAATAATTAAGCACCTCATTTTGAAAATGAAAGATGAATACCTATTCATACAACGCCAAAGACTAGAAGTGCGTGAGGGAATGCGCCAAGAGTCTTCTACCATGATTGCCAGACCTGAAGTTAGGGGTACAGTAAACGTTAAACCCCCCGAACCGCCAGAACCCCCACCAGAACAACCGAAACCAAAGGGAAAGAAGGGCGAACCAGAAGTTGTAAGTCCAGGGCCTGAACCAGATGAAGGCAAAAAGTATAACACATTATTGAGGGTGAGAGGAGAGGAGTGGAGAGACAAAGTTTATGTTGATGACTTCCCTATAGATGGACCAAACCTTTATGTTGCAGTTACAGGATTCGTCGAGCCCTTGCTAGCAGGGTGTCTCGTGAAAATTGGGGTTCCTTTGAAAGCTGTGGTTCAAATTAGAATAGACCCTACCTCAATAAAGATACCGTCGACGTTATTACGATCTACGAAAAGGGGACAAAGTCAGACTGACATTTTAACTGAAAAATCACTGAGATTCTGGGAGGATTTACAGCAACTACGTATAAACAAAGATTCTGCAAATGAATTTAAAGATACAGCATTTGTGGTTTTTTCGCCACCTTACGGGGATTCTGATAGTTTATCTGGAGATCCCGATAGAATATATGATGAATTATGTTTTCTCATGTACGATATACAAGACTTGACTCGGCAACATGCTCATTATCTAGAAAACTTGGACATTATCAAAATTCCAGAAGAAAATGAAGATGAGCGGTACATAAAGTACTATCATCAACAAATCTGTGATTTGCCTCTCGAGTGTGTTACTACGTATTCAGTTTTAGATAGTATTCTTCAAACTGTCTGTAAAAGTCAAGAAATAAGAGATCAAAGCAGTGGGACATCTCTTTCAACTTTTACTTTTAATCGACCTGCCCCTGGTGAAGAAGACAAAGTTAAGAAAGCTGAAACTCTTGTAAACGACGTATTTAATGTACTTTGCTTAACAGATTCGAATAAAAAATCTTATCGCCTTACTTATGGAGAAGAATATGAAAGTCACAAGGATCCAATTGTCATTAATCATGGAGACGCTGCAAAATGCCAGACATTTCACTTGGGTAATATAAATATGGATAATATTGTGTTTTCAATGTTATTAGGCTTACCTGTCAATCAATTATGGCTAAGTCAGGACCGCCCAGAAGGTGAACTGGAAGCAAAAGTAAATTTTCATGTGAATATACTTTTATCCTGTTTCGACAGACCTGATGTAGAGACGGCTGAACTGAATAGGCTTCTGCATATTCTTGCATGTAGAAAATTGTTCAACAATAGGAGCTCGCTTAAAAAACATCACTTACCTTCTACAACAATATCGGAATTCAAAAAAGTTTATTTAAAACGTAGCGTTCTGGCCGAACCTATGCCTAAAGGCCCAACCTTAGTTGTCTCGAGCAGTACAACATCACCTTCATTCCCATCGATGACCAAGAGTGAGAATATCTCGGAAGTTATGGAGTCAAGTGACGAGGATGCGGATGTTCGACGAATAAGATTTCTGTTTGACTGTCCCGACATAAGTGAACTAGTTTCTGCTGCTGAAATAGTCAACGGTGAACCAATACTGAATACAATTGATGATTTTGATTACTTTGAAGACTTTACAGGAACACGTGCGTTTCAAGTTTTACGCGAAGCATTTAATAAATTTAATTGCGTTGATTATAAATATTGTGAAGTAACTGATTGCTTTATATTAATGTTTTTTAATAGTCATGACAAAGATGGTTTAGCTCGTGAAGAATGGCGAAGTCATTTGGCGACGCCACTTTGTTTACAAGACTTTTTTGATTTTGTTTTGGAGGAATGTTATGAGTGGATCAAAAATGAAGAAAAAAATTACGATGACGCTCTAGCTGTTAATTCCCTTACGCAATCTAAAGAAGCGGTTAATCCAAATGCCTCAAAGTCATGCGTAGAAAATCAAGAAGTGGATATGGAACTTTTGATGGAAGGTTCTCTGAAATTCCAAGAAATTGTTCAATTGGAAGAACCTGATGAACTAGAGCCAGATGATGCTCCCATGTCATCAAAAAAAACTGGATCTCCACTTTCGACGGACAGGGACTCTAGTAAAAAAACTAAATCAACTACAGCTGCTAAAAGAACGTCGTTGCTAGCTCCAGTAAGTAACTCAGATAACTCTATTCTTATACCAAGTAAACCGTTTCAAGGTTATGACTTGGGGGACAGAAGAGTTGAAGTGTTCGGAAAAGATGGTGTTTTTTATTCTAACGACGGAACACGCGTTTCCAGTATGTATACTTTATTAATACCTACTAATTTAGAATATGTTGTACTGAACGTAGTACCGGGTAATGGTACTAACGAATTCTGGGTACATAGAGCTTTAGGAGAATTTGTGACACCTGAGGTATTAGATACATGCGAATCTTTTAGGATAACAAGCAAAGATCAGGTGATGATAAACATAAAGAAACAAAAATACGAAGTACCTATTCCGATTGCAACGACTTCAATGACTGATAATCCAAAGATGAGGGAGAGTGTATTAAAAGACTCTTCTGACAATTTAAATGAAACTTCTCATGTATTTGAAATAAGAACGTATCATTCTCTTTATGTTACCTGGCCTAATGGACTAATCACTGAATCCGTACATGAAGAGAATTCTTCAGTTCTGTCTCATATTAAACAATACTACGTTGAACCAGTGAGCCACCTGGATGAAGAAATGCGATGTATCAGTTTAAACGGAGAGGTAATTATTTTTAAAGATTCGGGTGACATTGAAGTTTTGCGACCTAATGGTTCTGTTATAAAAATTACTAAATATAGCAAGAGAGTTGTTGCACACCCCGATACATCAGAAGACCATCACAGCGATGCAAGTTCAGATAAAAATAAGAAGGCCAAAGACAAAGGTAAAGATAAACCTGCAGACAAGGAGAAGGACAAAGGCAAAGACAAACCTAGCAAACTATCTTCTAAATCATCAAAAAATCCCATTTGTGATGATGAAACATTGCCGCCAAACAAAGGCCCTGAATATGAACTATTTATTGAAGAATTTGAGATTATCGAAACAAGTGGACTCCGACAAAAGTGGATAAATGACTGCTCCTTCGATATAGAAAAATTACTTATAAGAACTGCTACGGACTATTGTTTAGGTGAGGTATTTTCTCGGCGAATGGATGGAACACATATCTTGTTGAACAAAAACGGTGTTCAAATAGTTACTTTTCCTAACCGCACAAGGATTATCACAAAATTTACGGTCGATGATGAAGAAATATACCCAGAATGGACAGAAGAAGAAATTGAACACTTCGACTTGTTTAGTACTAATATTGATGTAAATGAAATCGATACAGAAACATTGAAATCTAAAGCTTCACAGTCACAAAAGAGCTACACAGGAACTACATACAGTGCTACTAGCCGAAGAAGCTCTGGATCTAAAAAACTTGAAGAGGAGGAATTTAAGAACCATATCCGTAATGATGGATACATTTCAATTCAGATTACCTTCATCATTGAACATGCAAATTTTGCTTCCATCAGTATCAATAAAGCGGAGGAAAAGATTATTGTAGACTCACCTAATAATACGAGCGTAATATTGGACAAAAACAACCACTACGAAATGAGTCTGGACGCGGTAACGGTTGCAAAGTTCGAAGGTGAGAATTTATTCATAGACTATGAAGCCTGTCCCGAATGCCGGTCTAGCACGACATGCAAAATTAAAATTTGTCATGATGAAATGTGTTCCGTAACTAAACTGCAACGACATTGGTTAAGACTTAAAGATTCATTTTGCAAAACTATCGTAGTGAACGAAGACGGCTGTATAAATTTAATGGACGATTCTGCAGATTTTTGCAATGAAAATGTTGTGCAAAGTGAAGATGTGCAGCAATCCGCTACGCGTGGTGACGCTTCAGACCGCGTTTGTGAAGATCGAGCACCCGATGGAAAATCAGAAAGCTCTTATGTATCGCATGGAAAATGTAGGGAAATGTATCAGGCGAAGACTATGCGGTTTTTTGTCCTTAGACGGTAAGATATTTTCAATCTGATCTACTTTACATCTTGTGTTGCAGTAAACGTTACTGTCGCGAGCATTGATTTCTTTTTTTACAGCGAGTTGACGTGTTCCGAGCTGGTACACCGCGCGCTCCTGGACCAATACAAGAAGGCGTGCCGCTGGCAGCCTTGGTGCTCCATCAACGAACACGACACATTCGGAGACCATCGCAGCCTAGTCTCCTTGTTGACACCTGTGCATCTGACTGAAACTGAGGTTTGCTATAATATAGGCAGGCTCAATAATCTGACAATAGCCATGAAAGGGATTTTAATCTGGTTTAAAGTTTGGTATTGGTTAGCTTTTAGTCGGGTTATCTTCCTCAAGTTCAGGACCTTTTAATAACTCTTTTTAGCACCCGTCACAAAAAAAGGGGTGCCATAAGTTTGACCGCTGTGTGTGCGGGTGTCTCTTTGTGTGTGTGTGTGTGTGTGTGTGTGTGTGTGTGTGTGTGTGTGTTTGTGTGTGTGTGTGTATGTGTCGGCTGAACCGATTTGAATACGGTTTTTTTTTATTTGAAATCTTGGCGATGGTTCTTAGACATTTTTTGTCAAAATTAGTTCACCCGTTTCAAAGCTATAACCTGTTTTTTTTTAATTTAAACTTAATAATCGGATTGCATAATTAGTTTAATATAATAGTAATTCACGACAGTTAAAATAAAAATAAATAAAATAAATATTAGGGGACAATCTTACACAAATCGACCTAGTCCCAAACTAAGCAAAGCTTGTACTATGGGTACTAGACGACGATAAACATACTTATATAGATAAATAAATACTTAAATACATAGAAAACATCCATAACTCAGGAACAAATATTCATGCTCATCACACAAATAAATGCCCTTACCGGGATTCGAACCCAGGACCTCTTGCTTCGTAGGCAGGGTCACTACCAACTAGGCTAAGGCGGTCGTTAATTGATAATAAATGGTAACATAAATTGAACTGATATACCTATACTTAATTCATCATTAAGATATACCTTACATTACTACATATAAGTACATAATATATCGTCAGTTGTAGGATCAATTAATGTAACCGCCATTGATTTCATTGACGGTAACATTAATTGATCCTACAAATGACGATATTATGATACCTATATTGACATTCTATGATATCCCTAGTAGGGTGTCATGTACCTACCTACTATCTTGATAACAAATAAACGGGCGACCTTGTCACTGCTAAGCGATCTCTAAATGACTTGAAAATCGTCCACTTAATTCGACGTAGGTAAACCTACCATACTCACTCTTCTTGTTAGTACCTAATAGACTGTACAAGTAACACTGGAGAAACGACATTCGGTTATAAGATGCGAGACATAGATAATGCCTATACGTCCCGAAATACCGGTCCCGAGAAAGTAGAATTCTAGTTTCGTGTATTTAAAAATATGAAAGTTTTGACCGTTAATTATGTTTTAGAAATGGCTAATGGAATCTAAAATGGCTAACAAGCCTGCGCACTTAACATACAAGGACCTAAAGAAGGATACTGGAAAAGGATTTTATCACTGGATGCGGCCGTACCAGAGGTTTGAGCCGCGACCTATGAAGCCAGCCAACGTGCTTCCCCCGAGACTGCCCAGAGCCTTCATATTGAGGTATGTAGTATTAACTACAATTGAATCTAGATGATGACAAACTGGTTTTAAAAACCTACTACACTTGCTCTATCGGCTAACGTGCTTACGCCTTACCCGTCAGCAGCCCAAATATGCGTTGTCTAGTCAAATTATATATGTAACAAAAAGATAGATACCTATATGAGCGAAAGACGTTAAGCCTTTGCATTGCCGGGTGTAAGCTATAGGGATGTATTTTCCTCATAACAGTTTATATTCAACTCATAAATTCATTTGGGTTGCTTTTTATGACACCATTGCAATTATGGACAAGGCAAACATCAAACAACCGCTGAAATTACTTTAACCGAACTCATCTAACTTTAAAAAAACCGGCCAAGAGCGTGTCGGACACGCCCAAGATAGGGTTCCGTAGCAGATACGAAAAAATCTTTGCATACTAGAAATATTTTTTTACAAAAACTTAAAAACTGCTCAACTGATTAAGTTGAAAATAATTTTCCTAGAAAGTTTTTACTAAGTTTAACTTACGTGATTTTTTTCATATTTTTTAGACGTGCGGTTCAAAAGTTAGAGGGGGGGACACAATTATTTTTAACTTTCGGAATGAATATCCCCGAAAATATTCACTTTATCATAAAATGGTTTTAGAAAACTCCTATTTATTTTCAAATACCTATCCAATGATACCCCACACTATAGGGTTAGTCGAGAAAAAAAAATCACCCCCACTTTACGTCTATGGGAGGTACCATAAAAAAATTTTTTTTAGTTTTTTTTTTAATCACTTTGTTGGCGTGACTGATATATATATTCATGCCAAATTACAGCTTTCTAGTACTAACAGTCTCTGAGCTTAGCCGCGGACGGACAGACAGACAGACAGACGGACAGACATGGCGAAACTACAAGGGTTCCTAGTTGACTACGGAACCCTAATGATAGGTTTAATGCAAGCTCTTTTACTGGCTGCTCTTTTTGTTGATGGTGCTTGTTTTGCCCTCTGACCACGTGGTCCTACTGCCTTTGTCCTAGTCCTAACCTATCGTACGATCGTACGCTACTTGTACCAACTAAGCGTTACTATTGGTTTGCGGTCATTTTCGACTTTCGTTTTTCACAATTGGATTTTTGACTCTAGTCAAAATAGTAATAATAAATCGATTGCACAATCGATACTAAATCACCTTGTTTCGGGAAAACAACCACTAAAATTTCACGGTGTATACCTATCATAAAAACCTACCCAGAAAAATATGCAGTCTATTTTTATTTTTGTTATTATTTCCCATTTATTTTATCAGGTAAATTAATATTCAAGTATAACGACGAAACCCTTACGCGGTGTTAGGCAGATTCGGGATAAGGCGGAAACCAGATCAAAACACAGCCAAGAGCATGTCAGACCATGTTCAGAATAGACAGAATATGGGTACAGTATAGCTTTTAATCGTTTATGACTCCAGAACCCATTTTACGTACATTGCCTGGACCTTTAAACCGTCGAGAAGATTAATACCAAACATGCCAGTATCGCCAATGTCTTAATATTATTTCCTAAGAAGGTTACCTAATACGCAGTCTGCAAGTCGCGTTACTCGTGTCTTAAAAGCTGGTCCAATTAGTATTCTTAGTAGGACCATGAGGTCTAAGAAAACGACAGTTTCTGTAGTCCGATTAGTTAATCGAACCAACAAGAAATCAAAAGTTCACGTGGTCCGATTGGTGGAATCACGTGGTCTAAGAAATTTATAGATTCAATAGTTCGATAATCGAACCAACAGAAAAAAAGTCCATGTGGTCCGATCGGTATAGGACAAAGGCAGTTGGATCACGTGGCCGGAGGGTTCTTTCGTCATCTTATCTCATATATAGTAGCTAAAGTCGTACCTACAAATCGGATAGTGAACTACATTTATCTCCAAATAGCTCAACGAACACAGCGACGGGATGCAATATACGAGTAGCTAGGTACCTTGTGAAATATTTATAGATTGATATTTTTAAAATACTATTTCTTATGAACTCTCTGAACGTCTTTCGAGTTGTTTCAACAACATTATTGCCTGCGTATCCCAGTATTTTGAATTTTTCTTATTATACTATACTTAGCTAGAACCCTGCGAATTGAATGTGTTGCCTTGCGTGATCTTGTCACAGTTGTTGATTTACCACTAGGCTCCTACTAAAATTAATATTTAAAAAACAAGAGATATCTACGAATACGCACTCAGTCTCTAATACATTGTATCTTCTGATTTTGTCTTATTGAGAAATATATAAGGGGTTACAATTAAGGCAGAGCAACTCTATTATTTAAAAAAAACGCATATATTGAAGTGGTCACCCACATGGTCGCGATTACCACACCAAACGGTCGTAATCAGAAATATCAATTAAATATTTCATTAGTGATTAATGTGATTATTCTCCATACAAAAATGTAAGATTTAGACAAGTGGGTACATGTATAGGTATAAGCGCGAACTTGAAGAACAGGGTAGGATAAAGGTAGCTCTAAACAGAGGCCATATTGTCTGACGAACTCTAAATCACAATCACATTCACCATTTTTTGCTGTCAAATGATATAGGAACAGGGTAAATAGATAATAATATGGTGATTGATTACTGTTTAAGATCGCGAGCGCTCGCACATTAAAAAATACAGACATGATGCGATTGTAATTCCGAGTGTGTTAGATGGTGAAGATTCCATTCGCCTATACTTACGTCGTTAATCCTTAAATAAATTGGCAGAACTTTAGAAAAGCAGTGGAAGGAAGAAGAAAGGAACCAGCTAAAGGGTGCCAGAGAGCTGCTGAATGCCATACTCCGGTACCGTCGAGTCATGGAGTCGGACAGCGAGACTCTCTTGCACGTGCCCATTGTAGACCTACGCCCGGAGGACGAGCGCCGCATTGACGACATCGTGCAAGCGCTCGCGCACAGGTTAGTGTACATATACTTAGTATAAAGTTTAGACTTGCAAGAAAACTTCAATCAATCTCGTTCGCTTTTTTTTTATATAAGAGGGAGCAAACGAGCAGATAGTCGAGCACGAGTCGCCCATGGACATCCGCATCACGAGGGGGATCACAGGTGCGTTGCCGACCCTTTTAGGAATTGGAAGGCTCGTTTTTTAAAGATCCCTATTGCCTTATTGCCTCGCAATGTATTGCAACTTGCAGGTCTAAACTCTGCTTTAGACCTAAGTAGGTCTAGGTCGTAAATATATGTGTACAAAACGTACACGTGCGAATATCTGGATTTGTTATAATGAAACATGATATCTAAAATATACGAAACCAAGGTATCTTTATGTCACTAACAATAAGGTCAGTGTACTCTACATACATGTATATTTGACTCGGTGGCTGTAGAGACCTATCGATATTTATGACCTCGACCCGACAGTATAGTCAGCAGCAGTACCAAAACATAATGTCTTGACTGACATTGTCATTCAGATTAACAATAAATTGACGTTGTGATAATAGATCTGACAATTATATTGATATATTGTCAAATGTATTATATTCACTAATCACAATAATATATCTACTTTTACTATAGTTACAAAGATAGTTTATAAACTAAACACAAAATCATTAAATATTCATGCATTACGGTGGCAAATTTTGTAAAACTTATTTTATTTAGGTACCACATCGTCCTTGATGACATCCAAGATCCCTGTTGACGTTATTTTTACGTCATCCACACCAAAAGTTAGAGCCCTGAAACTTATATAACTCGGAATTACTTAGTTAACTCGAGTCCACGCAACACTAATAGCTAGCCCCAGGTTATAATTCGACTAGACTTTTTCACAAATTCAATAGGATGATAAAAAAATTAAAATTTAGTAAAGTGTATGCAAAACTGTTTAATGTTGTTCTGGGTACGATCCCATTTCAGTACGCATAGGTTTTATTTAAACTAAAATCACGACCACAGTCCATTTGATACCTGGTTTACACTCGCGTACGAGTGGCGAGACGAACTGCGGGACGAGCCACGAGACGAGAGTGTGAACAGGCGCGCCTCGAGCCTCGTCTCGTGATTTGCCTTGATTTTGAGGCTCGCGTCCGGAGCGAGACGACGAGGCGAGGCGCGAGGCGAGGTGACGAGGCGAGAGTGTAAATCAGGTATCAGAGTGTTTGATCACTTGCGTATTCGGCCGTCTACAACGGAAGCAATAACTATGTTGATAGCTATTGCTAGTAAGTGCTGATAAAATGTCGTCCCAGATTATCAGTGCTTCCGGTAGCAACTAAATACAAGTTTCGTTAGCTGCCCATATGGTTTTCATCAAAAGTTTTAAGCGTTCTGTTTTGTCAATAACATGCGGAGCGTTATGAACGTTTAATCCAGTAAATAAAAGTTATTGGAGACTCTATTAGGGTCAACGTCATAAATAAGTGATCACTTTTGTACCTTGTCACTTTAACGTCATGTTTGAAAAGTCATACGAAATTATGTAACGACTGAAACCGACAAGGTACCTACAAAAGTGATCACTTAGGTATTTATGATATTGACTGTACCAACATGATGTATAGTCGACCAAGAAATTCCTTTACCACCCTAAGGTTCAATATCAGTTGTATGGCTTAAGACATCAAAGGCTATATACACTTACAAGTCAATGTGACAATCAGCCTTATTGTTTTTATTCTGATGTAGGAACTGTCATTAAAAATGGTAAAGCACTTACTTGGTCGACTATACCTACTGATGGGCAATGGCGCTCTAGTCACAGTCGCTTTTAGTTCTGTAGATGGATTCGATTGGAATACTCAAGTGACCGTTCATTGTGAACATTCTTTATCTATATCTGTACTAATCTATACTAATATTATAAAGAGGAAAGATTTGATTGTTTGTTTGTTTGCATTGAATAGGCTCCGAAACTACTGGACCGATTTAAAAAATTCTTCTGCTGTTTAAAAGCTACATTATCACTGAGTGACATAGGCTACTTTTTACCACGGAAAAATATCTTTTCCTACGGGATAACTAATTTATCGCGGGCGAAGCTGCGGACGGAAGGCTAGTATTATATACATATATAAGAACCTATATCCAACAGTAATTATTTTCAGAAGCCGTGGTGGGCAAGTGGTTTGACCTATTTTCCTCTCAGGGTCGTGGGTTCGAATCCAGGCTCGCACCTCCGAGTTTTTCAGAATTTATGTCATCATCATCATCATCAATTTACCATGAGCCTTACTGTGAAGGAAAACATCGTGAGGAAACCTGCACACATCTGAGAAGAAATTCAGTGGTGTGCGTGAAGTTCCCAATCCGCACTGGGCCCACAGGGAAACTAAGGCCCAACCCCTCTTATTCTAAGAGGAGGCCTGCGGCCTGCAATGGGACGTATACATATAGGCTGGGATGATGTAAGTGCAATTCTTTCAATAAGCATTAGTGGCGGTGCTGTATTAACTCGATTGCCACTGGATTGCCCAGATTTTTTACGTGAAGTCAGTGATGACAAGTGTATGCTAATGCTAATGTTTGTATATACAAAGGGTGAAGCCACACGAATGTAAATTTTTTGAGTTATTTGTGGCGTATTTTCGGTCGCGTAATTTCTGCTGTATTCGGTTATATACAAAGGTCCAGTTTGTGCCACACGACGACGCAAACGAGTTTTACACCAATAGGACTTTCGTACCTACTTACCAACCAAACCACGTGACTCGCCACTCGAAAAAAATTACGTTCGTTTGGCTTCACCCTAACTGCGAGGTGTTGCATTCAAAGACATACCTAATACACGCTTCTCTAGCTCACTGGGTTGCCTAGGGAAAACGTTCACCCCGTGCTACTGATGGGCACTGAATATTTTTTATTTTTTTATGTTAGAGAGGCCAGACCAACGAACTAGTGGGTCACCTGATTTGAAATGAACACCACTGTCCATAGACACTCGCAGCGCCTTACGCGATACCAGAGCGTTGTCGGCCCTGGAAAAAAATATAATCATTCCACTCGTGTTTGATGTCAGTTGTACCTATATCGCATGGCTCCATTCCTTAGGATATACGAAGACCTAAAGAGTCGTCTATCCGAGGACGTGCAGAGTCGCGCCAAACCTGATGTCACGACACGCCCGCCGCCCTCCGAGGAACTGTCCGTCGAAGGAGAACTTGAAGAAGGTACATCAGCGGCTTGGTCAATTGTCATACCTAGATTGATAGATTCCTGTCTTTCCCGTTTTGCTAGCATGGGTGTATAAGTAACCCCTATATAAATCCATTCCAATTATAGACCGACTTTGAAGAACGAAACGACAGGTTTACAAACATACATGGGTACCTACATCAAGATAGACTATACCTACTGGTAAATCTTCGCCTGACGCAGATGTGCCGAGATGAGATTCCCGAGCCAATCTACGCGTCGCTGTAACTATACAGCACATTTATTTTATTCCTTGACCATACGCGTACAAGTTGCCGCTATTAAGTCGATTTCATGCAACTCTTATATTCCATCACAAATTTACTTTCGCGCGTGACGTCACAGTAAGTACGGAAAATACGGTTACTGGTTCGATGTCGGTAGCCAAGCTACGCTACGGGCACTCTGATGGTCCAAATTTTCGCATGGTGATTTACACCTAAATGAAATGTTTAAACTTTTATAATATAACTAAGAGTATCTCTACGAGCTAAAGGAATGCCGTGTGATAAGATATCATTAACCCATTACCTCTGCTACGAGCTAAAATTAACTAATACGCTAGTGATATTCTCAAGAGATATAGATTCATCAGAATTGCGCCTTTTTAATTCATCTCTCATCTCTTTAAAACAGACTTCGTAGATGATTTGAAGCTATTAGAAGAGGAGCGCGAGAGCTTGACTCGGGAGGCTGAGATTGCCGAAGAGATGAGCCCCAACCTGCGACGGTACTGGCGACGTCGCGCTGAGGAGCTCAAGGAGGAATATTTCTACTTGTAAGCCACACATAATTTTAATCGCACTATCAGCCTTGTTATTTTTATTCTGAAGAAACTGTCAATGAAAATGATAAAGCATTTACTTGGTCCACGATACCTAAAATCGGGGATATTTTTCGTAATGGTACAGGTACCTCCTTCGCGAGGGCAGCGTGCCGCCTTATTTCCGCAACGTGCTAGGCGGTGCTATTTGGTGGGAGATGAACAACACCGCCGGAGAAGCGGTCACCACTGCGGAACGACGCAAGATGAAATGCGTTTGCGGCGAATCGCAGGCGCCTGAAGACGATATTCTTCCTTACATGTGAGGATACGTTCTTCAGTGTACCTTGGGACTACGTCTGAAAGGTCTGTTTGTTTATTATCATGTTCTAGTTCGCTGTAATCTTAGAATGCGGGCGCCATTGGCACTAGGTATCTGACACTTTACTTCATTGCCTTCAACCGCCACTAAAATGTCGTCTCGTATTTAGCACCTACGCACTTTCAGGGACTAAATATAAAATATTAAATACATATTTTCCTTGTTTTACTAGCTGTAACTATTCAGTGTGGTGGATGACTCAAATGTCGACGTGATAAGCGCACGTGGCTGTTATGGTATGCCAGTTAATTACTTGAATTAATAAATGTGAAATAATGTCATTTTTACCTGCTAACTAGATAGGTAGTTACTACGTTACTACCTGTCTACTTACCTACGTTATTTTAACAATTTTTATTATATTTTTAAATCCTTGATAAGGATGATTTGTTTTATTATTACAATAAATAGTATGAATAATAAGTGTGCTTTAAATTTCACTACATATTAATTTTGTAATAGGCATTCAATAAGTTGAATATTTCAGGAGTATTTTATACCAGTTGTAGAGTTCGGCTAAAGGATGTCATAAAGAAATCTCTTGGGAGATCTTTCTTTCCTTTTTTGTATAAAACCCATTAATGTAGGAAGAATATTTACTTGCTAATGTACAAAGAACAGAGGATTACCTACATTACCCGGTTTTGTGCGAAGAATATTTTTTCCTTGCAGGTACACTGCTGGTAATGTAACTCGGTAATGTACGAGTAACAAAAGGTATTTCTTTGTACTAAAAGTGATAAAATACCTACCAACGTAGTATTGTTGATCGAAGCTACCAACCAAAAACCGGCCAAGAGCGTGTCGGACACGCCCAAGATAGGGTTCCGTAGCAGGTACGAAAAAATCTTTGCATACTTTATTAATGTGGTTGTTTTGGTGCCAATGAACGTCATCGGTACAGCGCCATCTATCGGCGAATTGGGTAACTAAGAACTAGTATGTATGTTGATTGTTTTTCAGATGTAATATATTTTTTATTTGAAAGAAGATACTGTTAGCGTGATCTTATAGGTATTTAAAGAAAAAAAGTGCTTGCAATGGCGGTTAAATTTAGTTTAGAAATATTTTTTTACATAAACTTAAAAACTGCTCAACTGATTAAGTTGAAAATAATTTTCCTGGAAAGTTTGTATTAAGTTTAACTTACGTGATTTTTTCATATTTTTTAGACGTGCGGTTCAAAAGTTAGAGGGGGGGGATACATTATTTTGAACTTTCGGAGTGAATATCTCCTAAAATATTCACCTTATCAAAAAATGGTCTTAGCAAACCCCTATTTATTTTCAAATACCTATCCAATGATACCCCACACTATACGGTTACTCGAGGGAAAAAAAATCACCCCCACTTTACGTGTACCCTAAAAAAAAGTTTTTAGTTTTTTTTATGTAATCACTTTGGCGGCGTGACTGATAATATGTATATTCATGCCAAATTACAGCTTTCTAGTACGAACAGTCTCTGAGCTTAGCCGCGGACAGACAAACAGACAGACAGACGGACAGGCAGGGCATCCGGGGCCACTGCCCCGGGGCCTCCACAATAGAGGGCCCCCACAATAAAGACATCGAAAAATTGTTTAATGAAATCCCGACTGAAAAAAATGGTCATTTTATTTGGAAAATAATTTGTGGCTAAGGGGCCTCCATACCTACCTCTAAATCCGGCCCTGAACGAGGTCTTCCTTCATTGTGAAGGAATAAGTGCGAAAAAATAACCGCAATAGTCCCTTCGAAGGAACAGCCAAAAGAAACAATCGCGTATAATCCCAAAGTTTCACGTTTATAATATTACGAGTACCTAGTGGGATGGATTTTGCGAACGACTGCAAATTTGCCAGTAAGCAGTAGCGGTAGAGTTGTGTGGCTTAGACGTATCGGGTTCAGTACGCTTAGTATAAGTTTTACTTCACCAAAATACTTCTCGATCGCGTTTACGTAAAAATTTCAATTGACTAAGTAAAGTTTTTTGAAGAGGTGCTAATTATATTTTTTTACGACAGTCGGCGTTCTGGAGATCGAGAAACTGCCGCTGTTTTATTTTTATCTCCTATTGTTTACTGGAAATATTTTTTTGAGTGTTTGAGATGACATTTGTGAGATTTTATGGTTGACAAGCCGTTCGTGCTCAGAACTTAGTAGAAACAGAAAAAAAACCGAAGTGAACTGTCACTGCTGTCAATGTCAAATCGTTTGCGTTTCGTTTGCTTTGCGTTTTGGTGTGCTCAGTGTGATTTTTTGACTATTTTTATCGACCTCCGCATAAAATCCGGACTTTCAATTTTACCGCATTTTTCCACGAGCTATGCACAATAATTGGATCACGATTAAATACTTTCGAACACTATTTTGGAACTGCTTCTTGGACAACGCAAAGCAAACGAAACGCAAATGGTTAGATTTCATTTGACATTGACAGAGGCGACAGTTGAATTCGTTTTTTTTTCTATTTCTTCTTAGTACTGAGCACGAACCGCTTGTCAGCCATAAAATCTCACAAATGTCATCTAAAACACTTAAAAAAATATTTCCAATAAATAAAAGAAGATAAAAATAAAACAGCTGCAGTTTCTTGGTGTTGAAGTCGACCACTGTCGAAAAAATATATAAATAGCATCTCTTTAAAAAACTTTACTTAGCCAATTCTATGGAAACATGGACGCGCGCGCGCGGAGACGCTGTCCATGTTTCCCTAGTAATTGATTTTTTTACGTAAACGCGATCGAGAAGTATTGCAATGAAGGAAAACTTATACTAAGTATACAGTACGCTTAGTATAAGTTTTACTTCACCAAAATACTTCTCGATCGCGTTAACGTAAAAAAATCAATTACTAGGGAAACATGGACCGCGGTTCCGCGGCCGTGCGTCCATGTTTCCATAGAATTGAAATTTTTACGTTTACGCGATCGAGAAGTATTTTGGTGAAGTAAAACTTATACTAAGCATACTGGCGTACGATTACGTATAGGTGACCGGTAGCTGACGCTCGACACTCGGTTTACGTGTTGCGCCGCCATGGGAACTAAACGTGTTATTTGATACTGTTTGAGACGCTTACTTGGTACTGTTGCAGTTAAACTTCCATGGTTACATAAGGTACCTTTTGTTTCTATGTATAGCCGACCATATAATTCCTTTACCTACCAACCTAAGGTTCAATGTCAGTTTTACCTACGGCTTAAAACATCAAAGGCTTTTTTATTTATTTATTTTATTTACAAGTCAATATGATCAACCGTACTGTTTTTCGTTTAGGTTCACTTCGTCCACATTCTCATTTCGTTTTCATTCCTACTTCATCCACAATCCCACTTCGTCAACATTCCCATTTCGCCCTTTTCCCACTTCGTCCACATTCCCACTTAGGCCGGCTTGCGCGGACCTGGGTTAGATACTCAACTCCGAGTTAACTGCAAACCCAGGGTTAACAAGTGTCAAAACGTATAGAACTGTCAGTCTTAACCCAGGGTTACCGGTTTAATTTTTTAACCCTGAACTGTGCAAGTGGCCCTTAGTCAACGTTCCCATTTCGTCCATATTCCCATTTCGTCCACAATCCCACTTCGTCAACATTCCTAGCGGATTTTAATGCGGTTTTCGCTATCACTTAGCTTAATCCTCGGGGTAGATTTTATTTTGTGATTTAGGCAAGTATTCATGTTAAGAAAAATAATTGCTAAGCATGGTGCGGGTGCGGGTCAATACTATTCAGATACACTACCAATTTCATTACTATTTTGTTACGAAATGAGAGTGTGGACGAAATGGGAATATGGACAAAATGGGAATGTTGACGAAGTAGGAATGTGAACGAAATGGGATTGCTGACGAGTTAGGAAGTTGACGAAATGGGAAAGTGGACGAAGTGGACCTAAACGCTGTTTTTCTTCTGATGTAGCATATTATGTCATGTCATAAATAACTATATATTAAAACTTGAAAAAAAACCCCAACGCGATTAGTTTGAAAATAAAGTACTTAAATGCCCATTATTCGTCTAAGATTCCTTCCGCAGCTAAGAAAAGAGCTGATAACTTTGGAACGGCTAAACCAATTTTGATAAAACGTATCTAAGAACTATCGCCAAGAACCCCGCTTTCAAAAACCGCATCGAAATTCCAAATCGGTCCACCCGGTTAAGAGCTATGATGCCACAGACAGACACAGACACACACAAGTAGGGTGAAGCCAGACGAGCGTAATTTTGTGAGTCGTGAGCGGCAGAATTTCGGTTGCGCCATACATTGTGTCACGTGAGTGTCACGTGAGTGTCACGTGATGACCTGCATATTGTATGGCGCGACCGAAATTCTGCCGCTCACGACTCACAAAATTGGGGATGTCTATTTTTTTGCAATGTATAGTAAATCGAAAACCATTTCGAGATAAATGCTTTTTAACTCGTTTTCTATAGTTATTTAATTTTAATATTATGTAATGAATTTATTATATAACAAATAAGCAATGACCTTCATTTGACATTGGTGTAAATTGCGTGACCGGTTCAAATCGTACTTTATTCTGTGTGGTTAGAATTCTTCAAAATTTACGCGTGGATTATACTACGGAGTTTGATTTGGACCCGCTGTCTGACATCTAGCACTGACAGTGCCAGTAAAGTGACACAGTGTGTATTGTACCACTACGCAAAAAATAATTAAAGGGGTTGTCTTATCGTACGCATTTAGATAGATTTAGAAATTTGGCATTGTGGGAGCCCTCAATTATAATCTGACGTCATCAACTAAAATAGTTTCAATAGTTAATTTTGAAAAAAGTAGAGAACTAAATGACAAAATATTGAAATTAGTTTCGTATAATTGACTTTTCTATACAAAAAAAATATAAAAACCACCGGTAATTATTTTTAGATATTCCCAATTACGCTCGAGTGCTCGTCTGGCTTCACCCGTAGGGGTCAAACTTATAACAGTGCGTCTTTTTGTGTCGGGGGATAAAATGGTAAAGCACATACTTGGTCGACTTTACCCTAGTATCTACTAGGTTCTGTTTGCATTTCAGTATAAAACCCAGTTTAGAAAAAAACGATGCATGTTGCATGCATTGCAGCGCTCGATTCACCACTTCAAACTCGTACAATTTGAGGCCGCGCAATGTAAAGCAACTTGCACGAGTTTTCTTGCAAATCTAAACTGGGCTTCATCGAATCTGTGTTATCTGAACTAATAAAACACACATCTAGTTATTGTTGACAGATGCTAATCTTAAAGTAGCAGCAGAATGTGCTATTTACCACCAATTAACATATTTTTATTGAACTGTCAATAGGTACCTGCGCGATTCCCGCGTCATTTGTTAGCCAACTCGAATAAGTACTTATACAATTCAAAGTTAATTACTTAATTTAAATTTAATCTAGTTTTCCGCGTTAAAGTTACCTAAATGTTATTGCTAGCTGTATTTTGGAATTATTGGTTAAGTTAGAATTCGTCTATCGCTATCCCGAACTACTTACTTATAAGTACAATTTTCCGGGATAAAAGTATTCTATATGTATGTTAATCCAGGTTATAAACTATATGTGTACCTCGTTAGAATCTGTTAACCCGATTTAACGTGAAAGAGTATAATTTAAATGTAAGATCTGTCCATTTTTTCCCCTATGACTTGAGAAAAGGAAAGCGATAAGTAGTTTTAACTGACGGATACCTTTATCAGGCGATTGAAAAATTGGCTCTAAGTGTTAAAAAACTTTGGATGCGAGACCCTACCTAGATGGAATATCTTGTTATTTCTTTTACATACCTACTATGTACAATATAAAATTGATGAGTTTGTTTAGCTACAAAACGGCATACCTAACATAACTTTCTGTGGATGCAGTGAGCTGAAATTAAATGCCTGGTTATGAGGTTATGAAGTAGGTAATGTGTTCTGTTTCATGACCTGAGATAAAATTAGGTAACTAATACTTACCGACAGCTATTTCATTTTTTGTATCTATGTTCTAGACCCGAAAAGTAGGACCGCCATACCGAGCGAGGTTTCGTCAGTAGGACGGCTTCGGGAGCATCCCCTATTGGGCCTATGCTATTGGTGCCTGTAAGCGAGCGGTGTGGCCTTTCTCGCCAATTTGGTGCTGAAACGAATGGCGGGACGCAGAAGGTTGACGTAGGCGATTTTGTGAGTAGTTTTCCCCACCGCTTTTTCCGGCGCGACACCGTCACGTCAGCAGCCAGTGGCGAGGTGGCGCGACGAGCGATGCCATTGGTCCGCAGTGCGACCAATGTCGGCGGCGCGCGAGCGTGTGCCCTAAGCACGAAAGGGACCGAGCCTTACCGCCGAGCCGAGCGAGCGCGAGCGGACAGTCCGTCCGGGCCCTTGCGTAGGACCGCGTGTTCACGCGATTTGCATGCACTACCATCTGTTTGTCAACAAAACTTTTTAATGGTGCATGTGCAATCCACAAGGATAATAAGGACGTGTCACGTAATCTTTGAGTTTTCACGTGAGTAGTGGCTAAAATTAATTTCTGTTATCACGGCCCGCTAATAGATGGCGCTAAGTGTTCCGTTGAATAACCCAGACCGTGTCATTGAACCGGACCGAGGTGTTGTTATGCCGTTGTTGTGCACTTTTATCAGAGTGCGTTTGTTTTTGTTCGCTTTACTAAAACTTGTTATGGTTGTGAGGGAGGGGTCTATTGGACAAATTGAGTTTGGCGTTGGCAAAATTACGATAAACCGTAAACCTCTAGGTATATGTACATTACTAGGCCTTGAGAACAGTCTTTATCTCCTAGTTGACTTGTTTACGTGTTTTAAATAAAATTAAGCGATATTATGTAGATGTGAAACTATTTTTATTGCATTAAATGCATTTAAGTACCACTAAAAAATAAAGTAGTCAAGAGTACCCATTCTAATATGAGTCTAACTTGATTCTTGTTAGTTGCACTAGCTGGCGAACTGCTAAGTTGACATAATCAAATAAGTATTCTGACACTGTCTCGTAACAAGGGGTTTCAAATAGTTTCAATGTACCTGCTAAGTACAGTAGGTACCTTTTACCTATTCAAAGTAGGTACAATCAAGTGCAAATATTTTGAGGGATCTCAAATATAAAAAAATATCAAGTACATTTTTTGTATAATCTTCTAATCCTCTTTAGGGGCACGCATAGATGTCTAGTTATAGACGAATCAAGGAACAAATCATCATAAAATCTATATGTAACTATTAGCTGACCCCGTAAACGTTGTTTTGCCAAATATCATCTAGGGGTATAAAAAATAGCCTACGACCTATTCTCAGACCTACCAAATATACAGACAAAAAAGTTTCATAAAAATCGGTCAAGCCGTCTCGGAGGAGTTCGATATATGAATATGAATCCGTCCGACCGATTTCGGTCACGGCGACCGCTTCGACTCCTATTCATTACGGCGCTGATGCGCCCTAAGATGGCTTACGTAGTATTTTTATATATTAGATTAGAAGATTTCGTGCGAAGTTAAATACCTAATAATATAATAATCGTAAATTATTTAGT
Source organism: Archips crataeganus (assembly GCA_947859365.1). Classification (NCBI taxonomy): domain Eukaryota; kingdom Metazoa; phylum Arthropoda; class Insecta; order Lepidoptera; family Tortricidae; genus Archips; species Archips crataeganus. Next base: position 15,898,214 of record OX402045.1, on the reverse strand, counting down.
AAGTATATATATGTGCCGTATAAAAATTTAACTACAATTTTGTACCTACTTATATCTCATTCATATTAGAGCTTCGGGTAGATAAAGTAACCTAATTGGGAATGTCTAAAAAAATACCAATGGTTTTTATATATTTTCAAACTCCGTAGGTAGTTTAATCCACGCGTAAATTATGAATAATTGGCTAAGTAAAGTTTTTTGAAGAGATGCTAATTATTTTTTTTTCGACAGTCGGCGTTCTGGAGATCGAGAAACTGCAGCTGTTTTATTTTTATCTCCTATTGTTTACTGGAAATATTTTTTTGAGTGTTTGAGATGACATTTGTGAGATTTTATGGTTGACAAGCCGTTCGTGCTCAGAACTTAGTAGAAACAGAAAAAAAACCGAAGTGAACTGTCACTGCTGTCATTGTCAAATCGTTTGCGTTTCGTTTGCTTTGCGTTTTGGTGTGCTCAGTGTGATTTTTGACTATTTTTATCGACCTCCGCATAAAATCCGGACTTTCAATTTTACCGCATTTTTCCACGACCTATGCACAATAATTGGATCACGATTGAATACTTTCGATCACTATTTTGGAACTGCTTCTTGGACAACGCAAAGCAAACGAAGCGCAAACGGTTAGACTTCATTTGACATTGACAGAAGCGACAGTTGAATTCGTTTTTTTTTTCTATTTCTTCTTAGTACTGAGCACGAACCGCTTGTCAGCCATAAAATCTCACAAATGTCATCTCGAACACTTAAAAAAATATTTCCAATAAATAAAAGGAGATAAAAATAAAACAGCTGCAGTTTCTTGGTGTTGTAGACGACCACTGTCGAAAAAATATATAATTAGCATCTCTTCAAAAAACTTTACTTAGCCAATTCTATTCCACACCGATTAAAGTACAACTCGGACCATTAAAGACATTTACTTCCATGTCAAAATAATGAAGGTCATTGCTTATTTGATATGTAATAAATGCATTACATTATATTAAAATTAAATAACTACAGAAAACGATTTAAAAAGCATTTATCTCGAAATGGTTTTCGATTTACTATTACAATTATTATTACAAAAAAATAGACATCCCCATGGTCGTCTTTGAGTCTTTTTCAAAAATAAGTTTTTGTTAAAAATTTCCTTGTCAATGTAAGCTTTTTCGCTGACTACTACTTTTTGTTGACTGTACTCGCATTATCATCCAACTTACTACTACTACTACTACTACTACTTACTACTACTTAATAAGTATACCAAATTTCAAGTAAATCCGACCACTGGAAAGTCAAATTCAACTTCCAAGATTTGACCCGTACATAGATACATACATTGCGAGATAATAAAAATCTTTTCAAATTGTACCTACACAAAAGGGGCTCTAGTGAAAAAGGGGTTAATTCTGCAGAAGTTGAACAGTTGATTTCGACTACACACAAAATAGAAAATAGCTTTTTAATTTCTGCAGACTTAACCCTTTTTTCATTTTTCACTAAAGCCCCAGGTCATTTAATTTAAACAAAACTTAATTGATTCCTTTGTGTAACGAAAGTTACCCATATAGTTTGTATGACTAGTTAGTTATAGTATAGTATAAATCTTCCCAGGTGAATTTTTCGCTTCGGGCCATTACATTAAATTTAAAAACCTTAATACTATGACGATACCGTTTGTTTTGAAAGACAAGGTCTCGAAGCGAAAAATTCACCTCGGAAGATTTATACTTTAGCTGTTAGTTAAGCAGGCACAGGTAGCACGACTATGCTCAGAGCCGCGGCAGTATAGAGGCGGATGGTGTATATCTACTTAGCACTAATAATGCGGTGCGACTCGGACTTGTGCACCGAGGGTTCTGTACGGTCAAAAAGCAAAAACTTATATGGCTAATTAAATACCTAGTACACCACAAAATTTAAAAATCAAACTTCCTGTTTATATTCATGAAGTACTGCCGCTGACAGACAAAATTACACAGTTTAAAATTTTCTTCTAAGACCGATTCACGCTTGACCGCTTTTTATTATTTGTTGATATGCATTAAATTTATTTAAGTTTTAGGTTTCTGAGTTTGACCCCTTTTTAGGGTTCCGTAGTCAACTAGGAACCCTTATAGTTTCGCCATGTCGGTCCGTCTGTCTGTCTGTCTGTCTGTCTGTCCGCGGCTAATCTCATAGACTGTTAGTACTAGAAAGCTGTAATTTGGCATTAATATGTATACCAGTCACGCCGACAAAGTGATTAAATAAAAAAAACTAAAAAAAATTTTTTTAGGGTAGGTAGACGTAAAGTGGGGGTGATTTTTTTTTCTCGACTATCCCTATATAGTGTGGGGTATCATTGGATAGGTATTTGAAAATAAATAAGGGTTTGCTAAAACCATTTTTTGATAAAGTGAATATTTTCGGAGATATTCACTCCGAAAGTTCAAAATAATGTGTCCCCCCCCCCCCTCTAACTTTTGAACAGCAAGTCTACAAAATGTGAAAAAAATCACGTAAGTTAAACTTAATAACAACTTTCTAGGAAAATTATTTTCAACTTAATCAGTTGAGCAGTTATTAAGTTTTTGTAAAAAAATATTTCTAAACTAAGATTGTAATTTAACCGCCATTGCAAGCATTTGTTTTTTCTTTAAGTACCTATTAGATCACGCTAACAGTATCTTCTTTCAAATAAAAAAAATAAAGTTGAAATCGGTTCATAAAATAAAGAATTACAACTGAAAAACCATCAACATAACATACTACTTCTAGTAAGACTGCACAGATTAGATTAGTTACCCAATTCGCCGATAGATGGCTCTGTACCGCCGACGTTGAAATTCTGTGCGTGGTGGGAGTTGGGACCAAAACAACCACATTAATAAAGTATGCAAAGATTTTTTCGTACCTGCTACCGAACCCTATCTTGGGCGTGTCCGACACGCTCTTGGCCGGTTTTATTGTTATTATTATTTGCTGATGTATCCTGTACGGAACCCTAAAAATAAATAAAATTTTACGTACGAAATTGATGCCATGGGTAAGCATTTTACCTCAAAAATTGGACTTAGTACTTATTTGAAGAGTCTATAGTATGACTATCTTTTGTCTGCGTCTTCGTCTGCCCCAGAAATAAAATTTGTAGCGAACTCTTGCCTTGCGTCAAAATTACGGAAGTTCCGTACGTATACTTTCTACTCTCCTTTTGACCCCCATACTCGGCGAATTTCCAAACTAAAGTCCAAATGTCTCATATAAACAAAACCTCTATGTGAGATATCAGCTTTCTACGGCTTGATACGGCTACGGTTTGGCGTTGATGAGTCAGTCAGTCACTATTTTACTTTTTATACGTAACTACATATACTTGATATTATTTAAGTTTTTAGTCAACTCACTGCGATTGCATTCTTTACATAATAGTTTATTGGGAACGCTGACGCCGTTTATTGCGTCGTATCGTACGCACTTTTTGAAGTGGTGTCGAGATTTTCAAAGAGCTTTACTTTTACTGCAAGGCGTAAAGCTATTGTTAAATATTCTTAACACGTTTAAATCGGATTGATGTTGCATTGTTCGGTATCGTACCTACCAAACTAAATAAAGCAATGATCGTACACAAACACACACATACCTATACACACACTCACCTACTTTTTTTGTGGAAGTAATCAACAACTTTGACGATTCGATAAATGACAAAATTAGGGCGTATAAAATAAGACAATAATAATGGCACATTTATTTTGTGACAGTAAGTGTAAGTACTATTTCGTGCGAAATTGTGTAGCTTAGCTATATCGTGTATTGCTACCTCAAAGATTGCTACAAATCTACCGCTCGCATTAAAATCTTGACTATTTAGTAGTGAAAATTAATTACGGTGATAATTTTCATCCAATCCTCTCTCACTTTAATTTATTGAATCAGGCGTTACTTTGCGGAGGTCCATATTAATGAACTAAAACAATTACTTTGCTCACCCGCGACCTTACAATAGTTACGTTTATGCAAGAAATGTGTGTTCATGCAGTTCCTCCACCTCCACACTGTACGAACACACACAAATCACATAAACCCAACCATCACCACCACCAAGCTACACTGACGCGTTTCGAACTCAACCAGAGCTCGTCTTCAGAGTTACCACAACCGTATGCTATGCTACCAAATGTTAAACTAACAAACCAAAACAAATGTTTTAACTTGTCACTGTAACTCCTCAAGTACCCACTTTATTTTTGTTATTCTCAAACTACCCCACAAAAATTTACTTTTATTGACATATTATAAAACAACCTTGAATTTTTGTTTATTTATTTATAAGGCATATTTTATCAACCGACGAAAACAAAAGGTTCTCAATTCGACGTGTATATTTGTTTTTTTTTTTTTTTTATGTATGATCACGCATAACTTTTTACAGAGTAGTCCGATTTTGATGATTCTTTTTTTATTGGAAAGCGTATACCCCGAGGGTGGTCCCATTGAAATTTGGAAACAATATTCCTACCCTAAGGGTAGAAAAACAGGGGATGATTGATTGTTCAGTTACTGATTGTACTATATGACCACGCATAACTTATTACAGAGTAGTCGGATTTTGATGATTCTTTTTTTATTGGAAAGCGTATACCCCAAGGGTGGTCCCATTTAAATTCGGAAATAATATTCCTACCCTAAGGGTAGGAAAACAGGGGATGATTGACTGACTTTTTACAGAGTAGTCTGATTTTCATAATTCTTTTTTATTGGATAGATAGGGTATACCTTGAAGTTGGTATTATAAATTTGGAAAAAAAATTACCCCAAGGTTGGAAAAAAAGTATAAAATAAAAACTTTTTAACAAAAAATTAAACCGCCGAAAAAACTGAAAATCAAAAAATAATACCTTTTTTGTTTGACCTTAATCTAGGTACCAGTTTGAAGTCGGTGCCTCAGCACGAGCCAGGAAGAGTGATAGAAGCCAATCAGGTAGACGATTATAGGTCCAATCCTCCTGGCTAAGTGCTGAGGCACCGACTTCAAACTGGTACCTACCTAGATTAAGGTCAAACAAAAAAGGTATTATTTTAAGGGTTCCGTAGTCAACTAGGAACCCTTATAGTTTCGCCATGTCTGTCCGTCTGTCTGTCTGTCTGTCTGTATGTCCGCGGCTAAGCTCAGAGACTGTTAGTACTAGAAAGCTGTAATTTGGCATCAATATATATATCAGTCACGCCGACAAAGTGATTGAATAAAAAAAAGTAAAAAAAAATTTTTTAGGGTACCTCCCATAGACGTAAAGTGGGGGTGATTTTTTTTTCTCGGCTAACCCTATAGTGTGGGGTATCGTTGGATAGGTCTTTCAAAATCATTGTGGGGTTGCTAACATGATTTTTCTATTCAGTGATCTGTTTGCGAAATATTCAACTTTAAAGTGAAAATTTTCATTAAAATCGGCCGTCCCCCCCCCTCTAAAATCTTAACTGTTGGGTGGAAAAATTTTAAAAAATTCAGAAGGGTAGTAAATATATCAAATTTACTAGGAAAATTATAGCGGCTAAGATTGCTTGGAAATTATTTGTAATTTAAGAGTAAATAGTAGCCTAAGGTATAAAACATACCTAAACTTGGATGATTCCGTACACATGCGAAATCCTTAGAAAAATATTACTTGATTTTTTCGTAATGGCTACGGAACCCTACCTTGGGCGTGTCCGACACGCTCTTGGCCGGTTTTTTGATTTTCAGTTTTTTCGGCGGTTTAATTTTTTGTTAAAAAGTTTTTTTAATACTTACTGTTCAAATTAGACCCAAGCCGCAGTAAAGGAGAAGATACTAAATTTACCTGTTCATTATTAATAGACCCCGTAGTGTTATACCTAATTATTTCCATGCATTCCAGAGCATCCAGACGCAACCCCTTGCCGCAATAATGTAACACTTCATAAGAATCTGAATCTCACAATGAATGATTTGATTTCATCAAATGTTTTGCAAAATTCGAACTATCTGGATGCTCATTCCTATATGCCGAAACATGCTCTTTAAATCTAGTATTAAAACTTCGGCCTGTCTGTCCTACGTATATCCCATTGCAGTCATTACAAGTAAGCTTGTATACCCCCGATCTAGTTCCCTTATCTACCTGTTCTTTGTGGTTACATAGCCTAGAGTACAAAGAGTTGTTAGTCTTAAAGGCAACATTAATATTGTTTGATTTTAATATATGTATATATATTTATGGCATTTATAGAATCGGGCAATGTTTTACATTTTGACGTATCGACAGGGTGTCCCAAAAACTCAACGATAACTTGGTACTGGACGAGAGGTCAAGTTATAGGTACCAGTTCTGGAAAAAATAAGAATCAAATCCATGTCACTTAGTTTCGTCGGTATCCTATTATCTCGCTTCATTCGTTTTTCGTTTAATTCTTATTTCGTCTCATTCTGTATTCGTCACTTCGTCTTGTTCGTTATCCGTCATTATCTTATTTGGTCAAATTCTGTAACTTGTCTCTCTATTAAAAATTCTTATATTCTTTTTTCGTCACGGACTTCCTTGGACTCATTCGTCGTACTTCCCTTTCGTTTTTTGTATCATTTACTTAAGAACATTTATTTACCAGCACCGAACGTATCGAAATAATTTTGGCGAATAAGTAAATGAGACAAAAAACGAAAGGGAAGAACGACGAATGAATCCAAGGAAGACCGTGACGAAAAACAAATAAGACGTATTAAGACAAGTTACAGAATTTGACCAAAAAAGATAGTGACGGATAGTGAACAAGACGAAGACGAATACAGAATGAGACGAAATAAGAATTAAACGAAAAACGAATGAGGCGAGATAATAGGATACCGTTTCCTTGTGTCGCTTAACTAAGTGACATGGATTTTTTTAGAACACTGATATAGGTAGGTAACGTAATGAGGACTCCATGGAACGGCTTGTGGTGCAGGCTTGGTGCAGGGGAAAGTCGAGGGCAAAAGATCTCGCGGGCGCTCCCCAACACGGTGGACAGACCTCATCAAAACTGTGACGCACTCTAACATAAACGATTGCTCCCACTCTGCCAGACATCGGGCTACTTGGCGACGCGTCGCGAGAGCATCGGTGGCGCAGGAGTCGATCGACCGAAGCATGACCACGACCACTCTGTCAAGAGTGCACGCCTAAGAAGAAGAAGAATAGATAGGTAGCCTCTGGCCCGGTACTAGGTTATCGACTTATCGTTGAGTTTTGGGACATCCTGTGAATTCCTGTGTATGCATAAAGATTAACTATCTATTTAATTCCTAGTATTTTCTCTTATTGATACGAGAAACAAATATAGTGCATTTCTGTTTTATAGTTTAGGCGCAGTTCAGGCAGCTTAAGTATTTTGCATTATTTAACTAAAATTTATTAAAGCGACTCTATCTATTGGGCAAATTTATTTAATATTTATTACACATGATCAAAATACCACAGGAAACGACAACATTAACAACACACATCCCGAATGCGCGCATAAACGAATCTTGCGTACCAGTTAGTCAAGGAGAGATGTCCCTTTGCTGGCGTGGGATAGGTAAGGTAGATGCTGCTTGGAACACTATGCGGCGGAATAAAATCGGTTGATTACGTTCGGAATCGCAAGGGAATCGTCCATAATTTCGAAAAGGTAAACTAAACACGTTATTGGAGTGACAAGATAAAACTTAATTTTGTCCAATCATATTCCAATTAGATTAGTCAGAAAGGTAAGAGATAGAAGATATATTATATTACCTGCAAAATTGTTCAGTGCGTATCTTGAAATGCGAGAATTCCATTTGAGATTTTGTGGTGTTTTGTTTTGCATGATGTGTCGTTTGTTATAGTGCGCGTCACCTCGTTTAGGTTTAAGCTTAAACATATAATCAGTCACTATCTGTGAGATCCTGTAATTGGCTCTGTGTTACTATTGATATTACCTATATTATGTTATAAGCTGTTGGTTCTCCTTGAATAAATAAATAATTAAATAAATAAATATCTGAACTCGCTCTTCCAGGATTTAGAATACGCTCGTGCTCAAATGTTTGTGAGCACCTAGACCGCCATGATGTTAATTAATCGTTTTCAAAAATTTTACACAATTAAGGGATTTAATTAAAACAAACTTAATTGATTCCTTTGTGTAACGAAAGTTACCCATATAGTTTGTACGACTTAACTTTTGGAACACAAAGAACGCGATTGTGATTTTGGTTTAATTAAGCCATTAATTATATTTTTTTAAATGGCCCTTAAAGCGGCTGTACCTATGGGTATACAAATGAATTTAATATCAGGATATGATCAAAGTGCCATAGGAAATAAGAAACAACATTGTTATGCATACATTACGAATGCGCGCATAATACGTATCTTACCTACTAGTTAGTCGAGGAGAGATGTCCCTTTTGTGGCGTCTGATAGCTGATAGGTAGATGCTGCTTGGAAGTTCGAACACTATGCGACGGAATGAAATCTGTTGATTACGTTCGGAATCGCAAGGGAATCGACCATAATTTTGAAACGGTAAACTAAACATGTGATTGGAGTGACAGGTTAAAATTTTATTTGGTTCCAACATATTCCAATTAGAATAATCAGAAGGGTAAACATCGAAGATATCTGAACTTGCACTACATGATTTACAATGGTCGTGTCCAAATGTTTATGAACACCTAGACAGCCCTGATGAATATGAGCCGTTTTCAAAAAATACCTATGCACAATTATGGGATATACTAGGGGCGTTCAATAAAAAGTGAGAATGAGTATGTTATAAACAACTTTTACTAAATGTCATTTTATTTTTCGACATAGTCACCTTTTAGCATAATACACTTAGTATATCTTTTTTCTAAACTTAAAATTCCATTTTTAAAAAAGGTCTCATCTTGAGTACTTAAAAAATCTTGTACTGCAGCGACTACCGCGTCGTCGTCTTCAAATTTCTGGCCTCTCAGGTATTGCTTCAATCTCGGAAATAGGTAGAAATCACTGGGAGCGAGATCTGGTGAATACGGAGGATGCTTAAGGATATCGAACCCAGCATCACGAATTGCAGCCATTGCAACGGCGGACTTGTGTGCCGGGGCATTGTCCTGGTGGAACAGCACAACTTTCGAGAGTTTACCTCGCCGTTTTTCGCGGATCTCATTGCGCAATGTTGCTATTTGTTTGGCGTATAATGTGCACGTAATAGTGGCTCCATGCTCGAGATACTTAATCATTAATACCCCTTTACCATCCCAAAAAACAGAGCCCATGACCTTACCGACAGATGGCCTCACCTTGAATTTCTTCGGAGTTGGAGATGATGGCCTTTTCCATGTCATAGACTGCAGTTTCGTTTCAGGGTCGTAATGATGGAGGTATGTTTCGTCCATTGTTATAAATCGCGCCAAAAAAAGTTCCCGGTCTTGCTGCATCAGGTTCAAAGCTTCTTGACAAATCTCTAGTCTAGTTTGTTTTTGCGTGTCAGTAAGCATTCTTGGTACCCAACGCGCAGATACCTTTTTCATACCCAAGCGTTCATGTAAAATATTATGCACGCTCCCCGTTGATATCTTTACATTTTCAGCAATAAAACGAACCGTGACACGACGATCCGCCAAAACTGAGTTTTCAACTTTTTTCACAATTTCTTCAGTTACTGCTGTAGTAGGGCGTCCGGAGCGGGGGTCGTCCATTGTCGATGTTCTTCCACGTCTAAATTCGGCGCACCAACGTGCAACTGTCGAATACGGGGGAACATTAGACCCTAAAGTGTCCCGCAAATCCAAATTGACTTGGTCCGTAGAAAAAATTTTCAAACACAAGTATTTGATAACGGCGCGCAGTTCAATTTTCTCCATTTTCGCTAAAGTACTCAATAGCAATGCAAAGAAATTACCGTATATTTTTTTAAACAAAAGACAGTTAGTTTTTTTTTTCATAGCAATCAGCTAGATAGATTAGCTTTACCGGCCAGTATTTAATTTCGTAATATTAAAAGAGTTTGCATCTCATTCTCACTTTATATTGAACGCCCCTCGTACTAAATTAAAACAAAACTTAATTGATTATTTTTTGTAACGGAAGTTACACAAAATACCTATATAGTTTGTATGACTAACTTTCGTAACACAGAGAACGCGATCGTGATTTCATTTTATTTTCATTAAGCCCTTAATTGTGTACCTATATATAGGTACACTTTTTTATGATTTCGGTTGGTTACGTTCTGAATCGTAAGGGAATCATGCATAATATAGAAAAGGTAAACTAAACATGTTATTGAAGTGAGAGGATAAAACTTAATTTGTTTCCAACCATATTTCTTCCAATTAGATTAGTCAGAAGGGTAAGGATAGAAGATATCTGAACTTGCACTTACATGATTTACCATACAATACGATCGTGTTCAAAAGATTATGAGCGCCTAGACCGTCCTAATGTTTAAGAGTCTTTTTCAAAAATTGTACACAATTAAGGGATTTAATTAAAACAAACTTAATTAATTCCTTTGTGTCACGAAAATTACCTATACGGTTTGTATGACTAACTTTCTTTACACAAAAGACACGATCGTGATTTCGTTTTCATCAAACCCTTATTATGTACAATTTTTTTTAAATGACTCTTATGATGGCGGGTGTACCTACCTAACTAAGCCAATGAAGAACGAAAAAAAAACTGCTCTTTCTTTTGTTTGCTTTCCACTGATGTCATTTATTGGCCAATTCAATCGACTATTTAGTATATAGTTTTAAAGCGACTAAAGCTCTAATTTTGCAGTTAATTGAGGACTAGGTATCCTGATTTTCAAGGCTAAAATAAAGAGTTTTTTTTACTACATCGAGTCTCGTCTGGAATTATTATTTTATGGCGTTAAATGACACCCTATTACCTATGCCTCCTGTTCGCGTCCACCGTCCAATTTGCATCCAAACGATGGATCACTTAATACTAACAAAATAACCGTACCAACGTACTTACAAAGTTAAAGCCATTTCTAGAAATGCCTGGGTGTATGACAGCTACAAATAAATTGTAGCTATTGTTTATACAAAAGCTCCGTGTGTGCTACTCTTATTTTGTAGAAAATAAACTGGTAAGTATGACATGGCAAACAAAAGTGTGTCCAAGTGCAAAAAGTTAGAAAAATCACGTTTCGCGGTTAGTTTTGAATTGGTTTATCTATATCACGAGAGACTCATTAATCAGAATACGATAAAATAAGATCAGTAAAAGTTTTTTTTACTAAATTTAACATTATTTATACATATAATAATGGTCAGTTGGTGGCTGGTGCACACTTTATCATTATCATTATCAGGCAGGATTATACATAGAAGAAGATACAATAATATGTCAAAAATAAGTGGACGAAAACTGTTTCTGTAGAAGAAACCATCAGAATAGATTGCGTCTTTATTTTAATCACAATAAATTAACATCTTACATATTTGCAAATGAAGATATCCAGTTAAAAAATATGAATTGTGGGATATTATTTGTCAAAAGATAATTTGAGATGGCGAACTTAAGAATCGATTCAAAGATAATCACCCAGATCAAAAGTGATTGATAATTATTCCGAAGAATAGTTTGTTTACTTTAAAAATCTGCAACTATTAAATAAAGAATTTTAACGCAACGGTACATAGTTATGTATGATACTATCTCCCTTACCTATTTAACTTTTTTTTTAATTTGGGCGACAGGCGCAATCTGAATTTTATGGACGCGAAATGGGTAAATCGTCGATTTTAGCTATTTTGTCATTTTATTTTTATCTATATAAATAAAAATTAATTACCTACCGAAATGCATAAACTTCCGATCGACTGCACCAAATTGGATAATTCTTTTTTTGTTGCGTTTGTTATTGTCAGGAGAAGGTTCTTATGAAAGAAATTTCAAAAAAAAATACAACGGGGGCGAAGGTGCGGGCATCAGCTAGTAATTTATACCTAAATATATGTTGTTTTCTCCGACATCGTGCAGTTAATTAAAGAAGACTATTATAAGGAATAGGTGACATAACATTAGTTTTTGGCCAAGTGGACGCGAACACGCTTAACCGACCTTATATAATTATAACCTTTTGGTAGCCGTGATTATCAAAACTTGTGTACCTACAGAGTATATAGGTATTTTCTGTTGACAAAGAATTATGAAAGACAAGGAAATAAAGCCTGATAAGGGTAACAAAAGTAAAAAAAAACATAAATCACTGATTTCCATTTCGAATGAGAATAATATAGTCATTGCACCTGCGTAAGTTTTTTTCCCGGTTACCAAGCGTAATAATAACATTTAAGTAGTTTTACAGTTCTGATAGTTATGTGGAACCCTCAATACGCGAATCCGACTTGCACTTGACTTGACCGGATTTTTTCCTAATGTCCAAAACGGAATTCGAACTTTTATCTTTGCTGTCTGTAGCGTTGCTCAACCCGAAGATAATGTCAGGTTTATTCAAGCTAGCTACAACCAAAAATACGCCCGCCTGTGTATCAATAGAATGCATTTTGCCAAAACAAGCAGTTGTGACGCCCTGCGACGTTGCCACGCTGGGCCTCCCCTCGAAGTCGACCTAGCAACGTTGCCAAGTCGTAGAACAAATTTTGTGGCCAGCTAGATTTGGGATTTCTCGACGAACCGTCTCCTTTTCGTTTATACCTGCCCTTGCCCTGCCTATTGTTAGAGCGAAGACATTTTTTGTGCGCGTTCCCTTGGCTGTGTTAAAGAAATAACAGTACTTACCCCTGATAATTACCTGACTTCCATGTTTATGCCTTACTGTGCAAGTGCTTTAAATTGCATTAGAGTTTAAAAGTTGTCGGTGGAAAAATAAGGGTTAAGTAGGTATAAAGCTATTGGACAGACGCGTATGTTTACTGTAGGTATCTACTAAAATTGTCCCATAGGATGATTCCTCGCTTTATAGAGATTCATTCCAATCATGAGATTTTTAATATACTTAGAACTAACTTTTTCTCGTAACTTCGTCTGCGCCTGTAGGAACTTTACACTTTGCTGGGGTACCTACCTAACACATAAACATAACCTACATATGTTACTCCCTGATAATATGGTTTTCACCTCAGCACCTCAAACAGGCAGGTTTTGCTATTAAAAACAGTCAGCAACATCAGATTTTGCTCACTGCGTGAGACAAACTAACTTTTTTTTTTTAAATGTCGATTACTGTGATGATGGGATATTCTCACTGAATTCGAAAGATTTGAACGTCAGTTTGATCTGTCACTTTCATTTCGATACGAAAAGAACGAGGGATAAGATGAAATCGATTCTAAGTTCGATTTTCAAATTCTTTACCTAGTAGGCCTAAATAAAACCGGCCAAATGCGACTCGGACTCGCGCACGAAGTGTTCCGTACAATTATCTATAAAAATCACGTTTGTTGTATGGGAGTAATATTTAAGTTTTTTTATTTTTGTGTTTATAACCCTCTGCAACTGAGGTGACTTTTTTAGAAAGATTCGACTGATGTGGAGTCTGTCAGACGTCGTTATTGAAAATTCATAAAAAAATAAACATTTCGAAATTAGTAATTATTATTATCTTAAACGATTATTTCATTCGTAATTGCTTAAAATGAATTATAAATTTGGTTTTGAATAAAATAAATAAGTTGTTACAATTATCCTTAATGAGATCACAATTTCAGACATTTTGTACTTAGGTTTACTTTAAAATAAAATAAAAAAATAAAAAATCAACAACTCAGTAAACTAAAGAATATATCTTCTTTTGAATATTATTCGTACTTGTTAAAAAAAAAACTACAAAATCTAAAGGTACAATAAGGTACAATTCAGTCTTAAAGTTGGCACTTATTTTAGAGGTTTATTTCATTTATATGGGCCGAACATTGAAGACAAATTGATTTGTTGCAAGCACAGCAGGCGAATCTTGTCTTCCTCTTGGTGCATGTTTGGTGTCAAGATGGACCTGGTGCAGGTTGAGGTGGAGGCATGTCGTCAGTCATCGTCGGCAAGACAGGGAGACAGGGTCTCCAATTGGGGTTGTCTATTTTTTTGTAATTTATAGTAAATCGGAAACAATTTCGAGATAAATGCTTTCTAAATTGTTTTAATTTTTTAAATAATGTAGTTAAGGCATTTATTACATATCACAATGAAATATATGTCGTGAAATATTAGTTGTATGTACTTTAATCTGTGTAGAATAAAATTATTTAGAGTGCAAGCCGCTTCCAACCGCAATTATTGGTTATCATTGAGATTGAGGCCTATGTCTAGCAGTGAGCATCCTAGGGCTGAAATAATGATGATGATGGTGAATTTAATTTAATTTTAAAGTGAAGTAAATTGAAAATATTAAAATTAGTTTAATAAAGTTGACTTTTCTATACAAAAATTGGTATTTTTTAGAGAATCCCAATTGAGTCGTACACATCGCTAAATTCTTTCTTCGTTTAATTCTTCCAGCTATTCCCTGATTTGTTGATCACTGGCAATCACCAGAAACCTGCTGTGATTCCTTTTTGTTGGTCTGGGCACCGGGGGGCCCCATTTGGCTATCTAAAATATAATTTATTTATGTGGTTAGGTCTCTGAGACACTATAGAAGCATTAATATTTAACTGAGGCGACGTCTGACAGACACTATGAACATGTAGATAATATTTATGAGGTGAGGTCTGTCAGACCCAGGACTTGTTACTGTGCTGACGTCTGTGGGACTACAGTAGCTCGTATCTCCAAACGTGTGCACCGCGTCGCCACTCGAGCGTCACTGGCCGACGCCCAGGGGGGGCACACTTACATATATCACACTTTTCATGCGACTACAGCGATCTCTGGTTGTTTGGTAAAGAACTAAATTAGCGGCCATCTTGGTTGACTTGTCAAACTTGTCAGTTGTCATTCATCGGCCATGGCCATGGCGTACCAAATTGTACGGTCAAGGACTTTGATTGATAGGCCACTTGCCAATGTTCGTATTTTAGCCGTATAGTGCAAATCGGGTTTAGCCGCTTATACTTCGTATATGCTGATTTGAATTAGATGGCTAAAATACGAATAGTGGCAATTAGCCTATCAATTAAAATTACGCGTAATTATAGCTGTACATCACTACCAACATATACATATAGATAGGTATACATCTATAGATACGTCACATTAGTTCTTCACCAGGGCGTAGGGTAGCAGCACCTTCCATACATGCATATTTGACCATAGAGTTGCCACTCTTGTTCATATAATATTACAATACTCTTTGCCGACGCCGCAAGTCATTCAAGGAAGGTACTGAGCGAGACAGAGCTATACTAGGGGCGTTCAATAAAAAGTGAGAATGAGTATGTTATAAACAACTTTTACTAAAT
Organism: Archips crataeganus; assembly: GCA_947859365.1. Classification (NCBI taxonomy): domain Eukaryota; kingdom Metazoa; phylum Arthropoda; class Insecta; order Lepidoptera; family Tortricidae; genus Archips; species Archips crataeganus. Next base: position 15,882,870 of record OX402045.1, on the reverse strand, counting down.
GTAATTTTATTTAGCCACATAGTCACCTTTTAGCAAAATACACTTAGTATATCTTTTTACTAAACTTAAAATTCCATTTTTAAAAAAGGTCTCATCTTGAGTACTTAAAAATCTTGTACTGCAGCGACTACCGCGTCGTCGTCTTCAAATTTCTGGCCTCTCAGGTATTGCTTCAATCTCGGAAATAGGTAGAAATCACTGGGAGCGAGATCTGGTGAATACGGACGATGCTTAAGGATATCGAGCCCAGCATCACGAATTGCAGCCATTGCAACGGCGGACTTGTGTGCCGGGACATTGTCCTGGTGGAACAGCACAACTTTCGAGAGTTTACCTCGCCGTTTTTCGCGGATCTCATTGCGCAATGTTGCTATTTGTTTGGCGTATAATGTGCCCGTAATAGTGGCTCCATGCTCGAGATACTCAATCATTAATACCCCTTTACCATCCCAAAAAACAGAGCCCATGACCTTACCGGCAAATGGGCTCACCTTGAATTTCTTCGGAGTTGGAGATGATGGCCTTTTCCATGTCATAGACTGCAGTTTCGTTTCAGGGTCGTAACGATGGAGCCATGTTTCGTCCATTGTTATAAATCGCGCCAAAAAAAGTTCCCGGTCTTGCTGCATCAGGTTCAAAGCTTCTTGACAAATCTCTAGTCTAGTTTGTTTTTGCGTGTCAGTAAGCATCCTTGGTACCCAACGCGCAGATACCTTTTTCATACCCAAGCGTTCATGTAAAATATTATGCACGCTCCCCGTTGAAATCTTTACATTTTCAGCAATAAAACGAACCGTGACACGACGATCCGCCAAAACTGAGTTTTCGACTTTTTTCACAATTTCTTCAGTTACTGCTGTAGTAGGGCGTCCGGAGCGGGGGTCGTCCATTGTCGATGTTCTTCCACGTCTAAATTCGGCGCACCAACGTGCGACTGTCGAATACGGAAGAGCATTAGACCCTAAAGTGTCCCGCAAATCCAAATTGACTTGGTCCGTAGAAAAATTTTTCAAACACAAGTATTTGATAACGGCGTGCAGTTCAATTTTCTCAATTTTCGCTAACGTACTCAATAGCATTGCAAAGAAATTACCGTATATTTTTTTAAACAAAAGACAGTTAGTTTTTTTTTTTCATAGCAATCACCTAGATAGATTAGCTTTACCGGCCAGTATTTAATTTCGTAATATTAAAATAGGTTGCATCTCATTCTCACTTTATATTGAACGCCCCTCGTATAAAGCCATACGACAAAATGACAACATGAAGTTTTTTCTCGGTGTATGATAGACCCCACATCAGTCGCAGAGGGTTAAATATGTTTCTGTAAATATGTATATTTTGTGTAAATAAATATAGATAATATGATACGAGTGAGTCCAGTGACGACGAAGACAACTATTGAACACCAGACGAATTAAGGCAGAACTTAATACAAAATGCACGGTTAAGTTTCTTGCCTGAAAAGTCTCGCGAAACATATTTAAAAGCTTATAATATTTTTAAGCAATGGAGACTAAGGGCACAAAATATAAAAGTACAGAAGTCAATCAAGTGTATGTACTTCACTTTTCATACCTACGCTCGGCGGTCGCTCTAGGGATGTCAATTATGGCATATGCACATAAAACTTATCGTGATAGTGGCACTCGTATCTAGTTGTTTGATTTATTGGTGATATTCAAACGGGAAGAATGGTAATATAAAATAATAATAATAATTAAAATACCTACCTACAAAATTTAGCGTTTGTCAATTTTCACTATCGAAAATCCCTAATAACTTCTAAACGGATTATCCTAGTTACACAATTTCCATTGTCCTATCGGTTTTAGACCTAAACCTATCTAATGATACTAAAAACAACACAATATCTATACAAACAAAAAAACTTGTTTTCAACTTACGTAATTATTAGTGGCGTGAATTTACCTTACAAAAATGTAGTTAGGTACTTACTTCGTTTATACTGATTCAAAATAGGAAACGATTATTACTTTGGGAGTCGGGGCGAGGTGCTTACCTATCTACCTAACTATTCTATGTAACGTTAAAATGAACCATCGAAACACAAGCAGATACCTACTAAACTTACCTCTCTGAAACCACTGGTAGCTTAAAAAACGACCATTCACCGTTTAGGTTTGAATTTAAACAACCGTCCACTGAACAGTTATAACCTTTTTTTTGTTGCTCCATTATTGCACTCGAAAAATTCCACAGACGCGCGACACAAAATAAATAGGTACGCGCGACCATAGCGCGCGCCTCGAAAAATTCCAAAGACGCGCGACTGCAGCGCGCGCCTCACGCGGATGGCAATCGCGCTCGGACTGATTCGATCTGTTCTGAGATATCGTGTCTGTGAACAGTGTCAATGTGTGCGTTGCTCGAGCGCACTTTGTATGTAGATTTACTTCTGTACCTATTTGTTCTGTGCTAAGGGCCGCACTTGCACAGTCCAAAGTTAAAAAATTAAATTGTTAACCCTGGGTTAAGAATGACATTTCCATACATTTTGACACTTCTTAACCCTGGGTTAGCAGTTAATTCAGGGTTAAGTAGCTAACCCAGATCCGCGCAAGCCCACCTAAGGGTGCAAACACATTTCGGAGACTGTATTGTTATCTACAAAAACATAAAAAATACCAAGTCCGCACCGCAGTTCTTCCACTACAAAAAGTTGCGAGATGTAACGTAAAACCAAGTCAGTTATTTTAATTAGTGTCTATGGAAGCACCTATTCAACAACTTTGTTATAAAGTTATAAATTGTTATTTAATCAATCAGTTACCTATCAACATTTATAGTGACCGTATCAATTAGACTTCTTTATTTCTACAATAACTTAATGACTTGGCAATTGCATTGCACCATGATTATAAAAAGAATAATTTATTTTAATTAGGTAGTAGAATTATGTTGCATAGCTTAGTGATGAACTTGTAGTACTACGAGTAGGTAGGTACACAATGTAGAGTTTGAAACGCCTTAGTATATTGAGTGGTGTTTGTGATAGTTCAGTTTAAGTCTGACATATCATCGGACATAGTGAAAATCTGCTTAAGAATACTCGAATGTAGATTATCTTTTTGTGGTCTTAGGTCGTGTATAACAACAACATAATATCATATAAGTACATTTAAATAGGTACATATCAAAATATCACAGACTTCGCAGACTTCCTCTATTTATAAGAGCGTCTGGACAAACATTATAAATTCTAAAAGACCTACCTACAAATTATTCATTTTAGTGTAAGAGATAAAACAGCTCTCATGTACAGTCAAGGGCAAAAATATGTATACACTTTAGTACCTTGTCACTTTAACCACTGTGACAGTTCAAATATGACGAAAATAGACAAGGTACTAAAGTGCATACATATCTTTGCCCTTGACTGTATATTAATCTTAAACTGCGACATACCTAATTTCGTTAATTTATGAACAAAAGTACGTACAGGAAAAGAATCGAATACGTCAAAACCCTACCCTGGCAATGCAACATACAACGACCTACTAAAATAATCATTTTAGATATGATATCAAACTGTTGGAACATTCGTTACGTCAGTTACGTCGAAAACCGAAACTTCCGCAAGCAATGAAAACAAACGGGCAAGTTGCACCGTTCCGCGAAACTTTCAAAGTCGTCTGATAACCTCGGTCAATGTCCTCATATACTGGTATAGCTATATAACACAATATGCTCTGTGGAGTGGAGGAGAGAGCTATAGCGGCCCGGGTCGGGGTGTTGAGGGAGACTGCCACCCTCGATCGATCCGGTGGCCCTCCGATGTGGCTCCACCGGTTGCTTAGAAATACGTAGATACGCGCATTTGGGCACTGATACGAAGCACATTAATAGCTTCTTGGTGCCCTATCTTCATAGTGTCTAAACAGAAATACGTAGATACGCGCATTTGGGCACTGATACGAAGCACATTAATAGCTTCTTGGTGCCCTATCTTCATAGTGTCTAAACAGAAATACGTAGATACGCGCATTTGGGCACTGATACGAAGCACATTAATAGCTTCTTGGTGCCCTATCTTCATAGTGTCTAAACAGAAATACGTAGATACGCGCATTTGGGCACTGATACGAAGCACATTAATAGCTTCTTGGTGCCCTATCTTCATAGTGTCTAAACAGAAAACAGATAGACCTTATGGTGGGCATAAGATACTTTTTTGAAAGTGCATAATTTCCAGGACATGCAATACAGAAAAAGTTGCAGGTGATGGGTTACAAAGTTACAAACGAAGCGAATGCAGAGATTTTAACTGGCTCTATTTATACATCTAAAATACCTAGGTACTAGTTTTTGAGAAAAAATACCCTTTCTATTAGGTACGCACTGTATCTTTACTTACTTCCAATGGTATTTTATAATCAAAACTAGCTTTTGCCCGCCACTTCGTACGCGAAGACAACGTTAGTTGTTAGGATGAAATTTGACACACAGGTTCTTATGGAAAAAAAACTCATAATTTACACTGTGTTTCTGATTGACATTGGCTATTTTTATCTCGAGAAAGTGTAAAGTTCCCGCGGGATAGAAATAACTGTTTTGACCTACTTTGAAAATCAGAAACTGTAGCTTTTTATTAGCTAAATAATTTTAAAAATCAGCCTTCAAGCTCAATTCACTTATTTCTATCCCGTGGGATTTTTGCATTTTCCCGGCGAAAAAGTAGTCTATGTCAGTCAGTGATAATTTAGCTTTAGCTTATAGCTTTTCCCGGATAAAAAGTAACCTATGTCAATCAAGGATAGTGTAGCTTTCTAATGGTGAAATAGTTTTTTAAATCGGTTCAATAGTTTCAGAGCTTCCGCTACAAACAAAGAAAGTTTAGATATATCCCTATCCCGTGGGAATTTCGAAAAATACTTCCTTAGTGCACCTCTACAATATTCAAGGTACATGTATGTCAAATTTCAAGTCTCTAGCACCAGCCGTTTAGGCTGTGCGTTGTCTGTCAGTCAGTCACCAATCAGTCAGTCAGCCAGTCACGGTACGGTTTTTTATGTATAGATAAATCCAATTTATGTTTTTTAAGCTTAGTAATTTTTTCGTACTGAAATACATACCTACTCGTAATTTCATTTATCTGCACGCTCTACTATTGTCAATGTAATTAATTTCATATATTAATTCAAAAACGACATAGGTACGTATGTGGTCAATGCTAAATTAATTGCGGTTTGATAATAATTCCTACCTAGCTCTTATTTTATGTACCTAGGCATTTAAAATGTTTTTTACTTTTGTACTTTTATCTGTTTTTTACATGGTAACGAACAATTAAATCTATACATATAAAATGCTTTGTCCTGACTAACTGACTGACGGATCAACGCACAGCCTAAACCGCTGATCGTAGAGACCTGAAACTTGGAGGTTGTGTTCTTTGTATGACGTAGGCATCCGATAAGCAAGGATTTTTCGTAGCTCTACTCCTAAGGGGGTAAAAAAGGGGAGCAAAATTTGTATGGGACAACGTGATTCCTAGGTCCAATTTACTTAAAATTTTACATAAACATTCTTTAACAGAATTTATGGAAGACGTGTTTCGTATTTTATTGAAATTCATCCCTTGACTGGGTTAAAAAGGAGTAGAAAGTTATTTTGGGGGTGATTTGCTTCGAAGTTGATATCAATACTCCTTAGTGCTTTTATTTAAATTACATTTTATTTTGACACAATGTAAACGAAATGAAACTTCAAATTTTGCAAACCATTTGTCTACGTTTGTCAACCACTTCCTGATCTGATCTCTGATAATAACTAATTATATATGTAGGTATAAGTATTTGAATTTCACCAAGCTTTTGCTTTTACAAGCGCAGCGTGGGACGTCCACCAACGAGATGGACGGACGTTTTGGTGAAGGCCGCAGGTTCAGGGTGGATGCAAGTCGCTTCCAACCGCTTTTAATCATCGCCGTTCGTGATTGCACATTGACGCAGGCTAGTCATGGGATCCAAGCCCGTCAAACGGTCAGCTATTGTTTTAGGGACACTTAGCGTTTGCAGCGTGAACCTATTCACACCACAGCTAAAATTTAGTTAAACAAATTCTAAATAATAATATCAATAATAAATTTGTATAAAATTTAATCTAGTTAATTCTCAACAATAAATATACATAGGTACTTACGTTTACAAGTAAATTTTAAATTTGGTAGTTTATGCATTCGACTAAATAACGACTAACGATTTAGGTATACAATATTGTCATTTTTGAAGATTTATTACGTCTCAAAAATAGCTTAGTCTAAACTCTAAAATTAACATTAGCTCCAAACTGTTCTTAAAACTACCATACGCATTAACTCCGAACTGTTCAACTACCATTTTGTGACACTCGGCCCACCTAGACCGTAAGCAATAGAGAGGTCCAGTTTCTTTAAAAATGTAGTCCAACTCAATAACCCGAGGTCTTTTTTTCATTTTTTCGATAACGCATTTCGTTTCCGAAAGAAAGACGATTTAGTGAGAAAACACCCTCAAAAATGCGACATTTTTCGAAATTTTTGCTGTTTTCAAAAAAAGCTTTCGACTTTTTCAATTTTTTTTCAAAAACTTTTAGCTCTCCCCGAGAGGCATCTTTTGAGACCTCAATCATTCACGTAGCGCTAAAACTCACGACACTAGGGCGATGTCGCACTCTGAGTGAAATTGGAGGCTAGGCCATAATAGAAGCGATCGATGATGGATGATTCAATGTTAAAACTATTTCAAGGATTTCCCGAATTGCCCACGGGATAAGGAATAAAGTAAAGAGAATGCAAAGAGGCTGAGCGCTACGCTCTCTCCGTGCTCTAAGTATCTCAAAAACAATTGAGCGTGTAAACAAAATTAATAGATGATTTCAAGTTCTGAAATTGTGTGATTGCCATAAAACCATCTAGCATCAAAGTACTCGTCAAGACGAATCAAAGGAGCCCAAACTCGATGCGGTCGTATCGTTTTATTACAGAGTTTCTATGGCGACCTTCCAGCTCCATCATCAGATCAGCGCTATGTCATAATAATATTGCATTGTTATTCAATTTACACAAGCGTGCAAAATTTCAACTCAATCAGAAACCGGGAAGTGAGTGGGTCAAATTCAACTTGCAAGATTTGATCCGTTGAGGAGTTTCGTTGGCCATCTGTGATCTTCTTCATCAGATCCAGTTTACCAGATGACATTTTCTGAATGAAAATGCTTGACTTGATGCCAAAAATGCTAAAATCGTCATAGGTGTGCCTTTAAATTTGAAGGTTTCTGTCGATTTCCCCAGGATTCCAACATCAGATCTTGACTTGGTGCCAATGGGACCACCTCAGAGTATACTCTTTCAAACAAAAAAAGAATTTTGAAAATCGCTCCACAATTGGCGGAGATATCGATGAGCATAGAAGAACTATAAATTAAAAATTTTAAAAACCCCCAACGCAATTATGTCACTCGTATGTTAGAACATTAAGTCAATGCCCGTTATGCGTCTAAGATCCCTTCCGCAGCTAACAAAAGAGCTGATAACTTTGAAACGGCTGAACCGATTTTGATGAAACATATCTAAGAACCATCGCCAAGAAACCTGCTTTCTATTAAAAAAACCGCATCCAAAGCGGTGCACCCGTTTAAGAGCTATGATGCCACAGACAGATAGACAGACACACACACATAGCGGTCAAACTTATAACACCCCTCTTTTTGTGTCGGGGGTTAAAAAAAAAGATACATATAGTCGAACATAGAACCTCCTCCTTTTTTGAAGTCGGTTAAAATTAATAATAACCATTTCAATTTAGACTACACCTGATTTATGGAAGGTCTAAATTAAAATGATGTATTTCTGAATTGATGTGCATTTTAATCTAGAAGTGCGAAATAACATGTAAATAAGTAAAATGTCCGTATAGACAGATTAACGTACCAAATTAGAAAAACCGGCCAAGAGCGTGTCGGACACGCCTAGGATAGGGTTCCGCAGCCGTTACGAAAAAATCCTTGCATATCTTATTAATTTTACTATTGTTAATTATACTGTCCGTATTTAACAAGTAATATTTTATAGCTCAGGCTGCTATTTACTTTTAATGTACTAATAATTCTCAACCAAACTTAGCCGTTAAAGTTTTCCTTGTTAATATGACATACATATTATTTCCTCACATTTTGACTTTTACAAATTTTTATATCAGCAGTTATATCAGCAGTCAGTGTAGCTTGGTGGTGGTGATGGTTGGGTTTATGTGATTTGTGTGTGTTCGTACAGTGTGGAGGTGGAGGAACTGCATGAACGCACATTTCTTGCATAAACGTAACTATTGTAAGGTCGCGGGTGAGCAAAGTAATTGTTTTAGTTCGTTCAGCAGTTATGCTTTTAGAAGGGAGGGGGGACGCTCGATTTTAAACAAAAAATATACTTTAAAGTTAAATATCTATCTCGCAAACAAATCAATTACTTACTTTGAAAAATCGTCTAAAAAACCCCGTAATGATAAAAAAGACCTATCCAACGATACCCAACACTATAAGATTAGACGAGAAAAAAAGCGTGTAAAAAGCACCCCACTTTACATCTATGGGAGGTACCTTAAATACCTAGGTACCCTAAAAAAAAATAACGGGTTTACACTAGTTTACGTGACCGTACTCGCTAGCGACGGCGTAAATTATTTGTATGGAGAATTGTACAGCGCCTCTAGCGGTCACTTACGGAAGCGGTCACTTACGGAAGTACGATTCTCCATAAAAATCATTTACGCCGTCGCTAGCGAGTACGGTCACTGTAAACTAGTGTAAACTCATGGTAGTGGTACAGGAGTGCCGGCAGAAGTGAAAACTTGAACATTAACGTTGTGCCGTCTTACGAACCCAAACAAAAACGGAAAATTACTCCAGTTCCATAATCAATTCTGTGCACATTAACAACATGCAAGAGGATCCCCAAAGACTGATTTATTTGGGCATTTTCAGAAAAAAGTGTACCTTGTACTTTTTTTTTAAAACCTAACAAATTTTGGGTTATATCTACTCAGACTCACAAGCACTATCGATTTAAGCAATAAAAAAAGTGTCCCTCTCTTAATTGTCAGTTTTGTGACGCAGTTAACCATACATGTTGTATGGACCGTCACAAAACTGACTAATAAATTTTGTATGGAAAAATTAAGGATAATTAAGGCAAACGGTACATTTTTTCTGAAAACCCCCATTTACCTATACCTTCACTGATCTTCACAGATCCGACGGTAACAATATGCAACTGTAAAGTAAACAACGGTCCCATATTCCTGTATCATTTATTAACCTATTTTCAAAACTGAACGCACACCAAAGTGAATTTGCCTGTCTGTTAGCAAACACTACTTATTCTTTGACAAAAACAGCTGTGCTCCTAAAGTTCATTGGCCGATGGGTGCTGGGTCACACTCACACCTCCCCACACCCACGCGTGCGTAAACGAGACAGACAAACACAGTAGGGCTAATAAAACCGAATACACCGACCAAGTGCGAGTCGGACTTGCACGAAGGGGTCCATATTACCACGGTCCAGTAATTAAGACTGAACGGACGAAACATTTGGAAGTCGACTTAAGAAACTGCTTATGGATAAATCATTGTCTACATAGGTACTCGGTAAAAGAGTAGGTATATTAATATTATTATTATTTAAACTTGACATCTGAATGTATTTTTGTTTCTTTTTACCTTCTGCTTCTATGACATACACACATTATATGAGTTTTTTTATTTGACATTTTTATTAAGTATTCCTACATTTTGTAGATTTTATTTTTTGACATTTTCACATCATGTGAATGAATGTTTTGACTGACTACTTTTACTTTTATTATACTTTTAACAAAAATACATTTTCAAATTGCCTAACATTTGACGATTTTTTGATTCAAGAGATCGTAACATATTTGATGTGAATTTCTGCACAATACCTAAGTACCTGTTTCTGAAAGAATAGTTCTGGCAAACATACAGACGCTGATTTTGAGATACGGAACCCTAAAAAACGATCTTCCTTTGCTAAGAAACCACCCATGAAATGGCTGTCAACAAGTTGTCTATTATTAAACTCTATGTTAGAGCCGAAGAAAGATGAATCTACTAACAATGTGAAACCTTCTCCAAACAAGTCATAATGAATGTCATAACATAAGTACCTACCATACCATTATGGTCCGCCAATGAAGTCATCATAATAGCTAATTTGCTCAGTGTGCGATAATTATCGTGTTAGATCTAGATTCGTTCTATTGCAGGACCGCGTTGGCTATGGATTTATAAGCGATCAATAGTCGGCGAAAAATTGGTGGTGGCCTAGTGTTTTGACCTTTTGCCTCTCAAGCAGAGGTCCGTGGGTTCGAATCTGGCCTCGCACCTCTGAGCTTTTCGGAATTTATGTGCGAAAATAATATTTGATATTTACCGTGAGCTTTACGATGAAAGAATAGGTACATCGTGAAGATAAAACCTGTACACACCTGAAAAGAAATTCATTGGTGTGGGGAAGTTCTCAATCGGCACAGGGCCCGCGTATGAACTACGGCCCAAGCCCTCTCATTGTGTAGGAGGCCTGTGCCCTGCAGCACATGAATAAATACGGAGCAGAATAAAAGCTACCGAACAGAGCTCGAAATTCTTACCTATTATCATAGGGTTGTCGCTCGGTAAAAAGAAAAAATTAAAAATCAAAATATTTTGTTCAAATAAGTACTTAAGTATCTAATATCTGTATATCTACAAACACTACAACAGGTAGGCATCTTTAAAAACAACCGAACACCCGAACTATGTAGCTAAACGCTAAACGGTCGCGTCGTCGCTGGCGGCACACCTGAACTTTGTCTACTCACTGAGCTAGTTCAAACCGGTTTGTCTCCGAGCGGGCGCCCGGCGCCGGTGCACGTCCTCCCCGTCCTGTCTGTGACAGGTCACACACACATATGTTGTGCGTGTAGTAGTGTAATGCGTGCGCGACGTTGTTTGAACTTTTTCTTCTGTTCCGTATTTATTCATGTGCCTGCAGTGGGACCTATATAGGCTGGGATGATGATGATGATGATGAATCGTCGACGGCTATGTAACACAGCTCGCATGATATTTCTTACTTCGTGTAAATAAAACTTAAGTAAGTAAAGTCTGACTAAGTGTTAGTCCACTGAGAAACGCGATTCAGTTTCGTGTTTCGTTGCTTCTGCGTACAGGAACAATGCAGACGTTCTTATGCCGTCATATGCAACCTTATACGAGACTCTATTGCCCGTAACTGTCTCCGCTCCGTCCCGCGGAAACTGCCAGGACTAAACCCGAATCTAATGTAAGATTCATTAAGTGAAAGAATTTTTAGATTTCTATTTCTATCGCTACCGTAAATTAATTAGGCACAGACATGGACAAAGGTATGAATTGGTTTTTGGATCTTACTTAACACGTTGCTGACCACCATACTTCACCAAAAATGTGTTACTCCCACCCACGCCCCATACAAATTTTGTGATCCCACCGGTAATGCTTAGAGCATCGCCCTATTACTCTGAGGTGCTAGCAAGTATTTGCTAGATAGCGTAAAATTCGAATTAGTTTATGTTACCCTTCTGTTACCTATTACTTATTATATTAACTATAGAGTATCCTCTACAAAATAGCATTCACAGTTAGAGTCTGGTCCCTCAATTTCATCCTCAAAACAATGCTTTACCCTGAAAAATGAGCTTTTGATTCTACCGGTGATGCTTATGGCAGCCAACGTGTTAATTGCAATAAAATAAAAAAATCTATTTAATTCACGTATAAAAATCTGTCTGTGAGTGAATGTACGCATACTCGTAAACAAACAAACGAAAGCGATAAATGTATAATAGTAATGTAGTGCTATGGATGATGGATGCATAAAAAGTCAGTGCCACTAGCGACACCCTTTAGCTCGGTTGAAATATCATTTCACATCTGTTTGTAGTAGTATTGACACAGTGTACTTAGTAGATGGCGCTAATTCTTCACTTTGTAGTTAAGTAAGTTTGTCAGAGGTGGCGCTTTTATCAAGTGAGCGATTCTATTGCCCACACTATGCTCCTGCCAGAATGTGTATGTGTATGTGTTCAATGCGCAACACAATGCTCTCTCGTGAACCCTTATTATCTAAGCGTGAACCTTTTTCCTGTCTCTCTTGCTCATTGCTCTTGCTGGTCATGACGAGACTGAGGACGAGACAGAGAGAGAGAGAGCACTGGGCTGGGCAGGACGAGAGTAAAGGCCACAACAAACCGGGAGCGCGGGGCGCCGACGGAGAGTGCCCAGCGCGGTCAATAACTCTGAATCAAATACGGTGTGCCGCGCTGCCGATGTGTGTCATCGTATATTTGATTCAGTGTTATAGAGCGCGCTGGCTGTTATTATTTATTCTTATGGCGCTGGGCACGCTCCGTTAGCGCCCCGCGCTTCCGGTTTGTTATAGCCTTAACGTAGACACACACACACACACTATAGTAGGGGCCATAATTCGAGAGACAACTTTGACAATTCATTTTACTCAAATGTTGCCACAGACAGGGTAGTGCTGTTCGTGTCGATAATAAAAAAAACATTACTGCTTACATTACCCGTCTTATATCAAATCATATAGTCCAGTCGACCCTGATTATCGATATCGGCCACATCACTATTTAATTTCGTCTAACCCTGAGGCGTTACTACGAAATTCGAAAATCGAAGTTCGTATCGTATTATCCCTCTCACTCTCGTGTCAAATGATATTAGCGTGAGCGGGACGGCACGAAACGAAGTTCGAATTATGCACTTCGTGGTAGGGCCTCTGGGTAACCCTTTAATTGTCAAGCTTGTCTCGCGAATAGGGATGTTGACACCACCAATCAACTGACGTACTTTTTATGAGCTGTCAAAACACAATTCTCCCATAGAGTTTGAATGGCAATAGCAACTTATGACGTCACTTGTTCGCATACTCAATCACCTAACTATTTATTTGTTTTAAAGCAATAAAAAATCTGATTTCGCCGTTAATCGAAAATTAATCTAGTTTTCGGGGCTAAAATAAAGCGTTTTTTTACTGGAGTCGTGTCTTCGAATTATTTTTTAATGGCGTCAACATCCCTATTATGGCCCCGACTATACGTTTTTGCCTTGTTTTTGCCTCATTCCTTCACATTTCCCAACTTGCTATATCCCTTATCGACTGTGCCGCAGGCATAGACAAGAAAAGACGTCATCAAGCGACGCACGGTAGTGCGTAGCGACAAGATAAAAAAAAACAATAGCAGATCGAATTATCTCTTTTTCAATAATAAAACCAAAAAACAGGATAATCAATGATTTTAAGAAAACAACCTATTAATTTATTTATGAACCTTCGACATTCCTTCCAGTGGCATTAACATTTTTTTGGAAGTTAGTTCAAACGCTATCAGAGGGTGAAACCATATAATAAAGGAATTACAAAATTGGATATAGTATAAATCTTTCCAGTAACACTACCATGAGTTTACAGTGACGGTACTGGATAGCGACTGCGTAAGTGATTTGTATGGAGTCTCCATACAAATCATTTACGCAGTCGCTATCGAGTACGGTCATTGTAAACTCATGGTAGTGGTACAGGTGAATTTTTCGCTTCGAGCCCTTATCTTTCAAAACAAACGGTATCGTCATAGTATTAAGGTTCAAATTTAATGTAATGGCTCGAAACGAAAAATTCACCTGGGAAGATTTTATACTATAAAAGAGACAATCTACGTATCTTAAACTAAAAAAAAGAAAACAGTTTGTCAAGCGAGTCGTGTCCGCAAGGCGGCATTTTCAAAAATCTTTTTTAAATCAACACTAATAGGCTAACAGCACTTTGAAAACTATGATTTATACTTGTATTTATGAAGCTGCCTTGTTAACTTCTTACTTCTACATAAATTCGAGTAGATAGGTATAATATTATATCAATCATAGTTTTCAGTATTATTATTATTAGTGTTGAAATATAAAAGATTTTTGAATATGCCGCCTTTTTTTTTCAAGTCAATAAGCACACGCGCACACACCCACTGTCAAATGCTGCTGCTGTTTCGGGCCATGAGTGGTTAACTGGTTATCGAAATCCCGTCCGCCATCTTTAAACTATCCGAACTATCAATCCGGCCTTTCACACTATCCCACTGATATCAGTGACGGTGACGGACGCACTTTGTGATTGCTTGCTCAGTGGACGGACGCTAAGGCGGCCCCTAAACGATCAATTATATTGCACAATATTGCGAATTGTGCAATATTATTGACCATTTAGGGTTAATATTGAAGATTGCGCAATGATTGACCGAAACTTTGAGCGAGTTTAATTTTTATTGCGCCATATTTTTCCATTGGATCGTGTAGGGTCAGTATTGTGCAATATTTTAGTATCCGACTGAACACGAAAACATTGTGCAGTTCGTATTATTGAGCAATATAATTGCTCGTTTGGATTCAGAGCGCCTTTCAATCTTATTGTAAAATAAAAAGTATTGTACAATGTTATTGTAGGTCTAGGGGCCGCCTAACACAATATCCAATATCTAATATATACAAAAATCTCGTGTCACGGTGTTTGTTACCGAACTCCTCCGAAACGGCTTGACCGATTTTTATGAAACTTTTTTCTCTACATTCGGTAGGTCTGAGAATAGGTCGTAGGCTATAATTTATAATGGCAAAACATCGTTTGCCGGGTCAGCTCTTCTAATATATAAAAATCTCGTGTCACGGTGTTTGTTACCGAACTCCACCGAAACAGCTTGGCCGATTTTTATGAAACTTTTTTCTCTACACGCGGTAGGTCTGAGAATAGGTCTTAGGCTATTTTTTATCCCCCCCCCCCCCCATTATTCGCGGACGGGGTCGCGGGCAACAGCTAGTAATATTATAACAATATCGGATCGGATAATCTAAAGTTACATAATTAAAATGAAAATGTATTAAAATATTTGTGAGGTGTCTGAACGCTTTTAATAGTACATTACCTACTGCAGAGACCAGTAAGTAAGCCATCCTGGACGAGTAGAAGTTTGATATGATACGAGGCCAGGATGGCAATTACTGGGCGAAGCTTTTATAATGCTTTTCTCAAAAATGAAACAAGTTGATAAAAATAAAATAAAAGTACATGAAAAAATAAAGAAAATCTACCACCCGCCATTTTAGCTACTTTACTCGCTAACCTATGTCTGTAGTCTATGGTATGATTGTTTTTTTAAAGGTACCGGGCGGCGATGTTTAGATATGACAACTTTAAATTACAAACATTATAATTTTAATAAGAATTTTCTTAATTTTGAAACATTTGAAACACAAAATTTGTAATTACAAGACAAATTTGTGAAAAATGTTCCAGTTATTTAATCAGTGAACTATCACATTTTGCATACATCCTCTTGTGTGAACTTTTTTAATAGTTTAAGTTTTTCACAGTAAGCAAGCAAACTGTCAACTCCAATCCCTTTCTAATCGCGGGCGAATAGTACTTACTTCCTGGACAGTTCGAGATTACTTGTCTTTCTGGACACTAGCTAGTCTCCAGGACGCGTTACTTTCTACGACGTTTTTGATGACTAATGGCAACATTTCATACGAAGTATTTTTGAGAAAAGCTTAATTAAAGCAGGGGTTCCGAGTTATTTTAATACCGTGATTCCTGTTACAGGTTGTAATTTTTTTGCGACGTCCTTTTAATGACATGTGTGGCTCTAAATACGCATCCCGTGACCTGGGGCTAAATTCAGGAACGGCCAACACGGTTTGTGAGCGGTAATTCGATCCTTTGCGAGAGGATAGCTTTTAGGGATGAACTGCTATTTAGAAACGCCAAAAATCACTGGTTTGCGAGAGGTTTGGGCTGAGCTTAGGATGAGTCTAATTTTTCTAGATCTAATTTATCTCGCAAACCAGTGATTTTTGACGTTCCTGAATAGCAGTTCATCCTTATCCTCTCGCAAACGATAGAAATACCGCTCGCAAACCGTGTTGGGCCTTTCCTGAATTTAGCCCCTGCGCGTAGCGTCTCGTGGCGCTCCTAGGATAACGTCGCGACGCCCCGGGGCGTCCACGGCACACAATTTGGGAACCCCTGGGTTAAGGGTTAAAGCTCCGAACGCACAGACAGCGGAGGCGTGGCGGCGCGGTGTCGGTGATGGTTGTAATAATCTAACTTGTATGAACGAGATCGCGGTACCGTCCCGCACAACCGTTCATACAAATTGGAATATTACAACCGTCTCCGCCACCGCACCGCCACGCCTCCGCTGTCTGTGCGTTTGGAGCTTAAAGGCTTCTAAACTTTTTTTATTTCGATTGGATGATGACGATATTGCGGTTTGATACTTAAGTAAGCTAATTCATGTTGGTATTTTAATAAAATATTAGACAGTTTAGCACATGGACATTTTTTTAACCCCTCGTATGCGGGAAGGGACAAAAACGTGCATCTAGTCTAGTCTCAACTGTTTCTTAAAACCAATTTTATAGACAGGTACAAATAAAAATGGGAAAAAAAATGTGTAGGTATATAGAGGTTAAGTGTTATGTTTATGATTGCCCTAACATAATAAAGTTCTTAATCAATGTTAGGGCTAAGGTCTATAATTAATGATATTATGATATCTAATATATAAAAATGTCGTGTCACGGTGTTTGTTATCGAACTCCTCCGAGACGGCTTGACCGATTTTTATGAAACTTTTTTCTCTGTATTTAGTAGGTCTGAGAATAGGTCGTAGGCTATTTTTTATACCTACCCCTATTCTAAGCGGACGGAGTCGTAGGCAACAGCTAGTATTCGTATATTATACTTAGGTACATACTTATAATTCTTTATTTTAAATAGATAAATAATCTGAAATCTACAGATAACAAGAGAAACAGATGAGAGAGAGATGACTTGTTCCTTAAAGGGATCTTTAAGGGGAATTGTCTTAGCTAACAATTTTACCATAATTATTTATCAACCGCAAGTCTTAGCCAACGTAGATAAGTATACCTACGTATACCTGTATGACCGTGGCGCTACACTGCGTTCTTCATGTTCGTACTAGCTATTCTATAATTGCATCTCCTTCGCTCTCGAGGAAAGTAATATTGTGCATCACTTTCATTTAAGGGTGGGAGTTTAATCCATGGGGAGCTTGAATCAGACGCAGGGTAAAAGACCTCAACAATGGATTGTTCATGGCTATGGCTGATTAAAAAAAAGCTCCAAGGGATATTAGGGTAGCCAGCCATACCATATAACCCTTCGATCAACAATACAACTAGATATCGGGTCAGCGCACAAAATACGGCCCGGAAAATAAGAGCTCACTTCCAAAGTGAGCTCTTCTCTTATTTGGTTTTAGTTCGGTCCAAGCACAGCCAACATTAACACGTCTCGCGATGCCGCAGTGTGCGTTTAAAACTTGTAAAAAAAATGCCCGAAAAAGTCATTTATCCGCTGGAGTGTCTTAGTTTCGTAAGTAAATGTAAAATAAGTTTATTTCAAGCTTTAAACTAGCAAATAATAAGCAAATTACCGATTTTAACCACGACTTGTGCGCGCGTATTGGCCAGGTTGGCCAAACATTCTTAAATGTTTGGCCAACCTGGCCAATTCGCGCTAAAACATCGTAAAACAGAACAGTAGATGCATGGAGTAGATTTGAAACTTTTCCTACTCCTGTACTATTATCTGTTTTTTACATGGTCGCGAACAAATAAGAACATAGATAATATGACTTCAGAAAGTCTATACTTTCTCTATTCCCCATAACATCACTTGTGTCGTAATGTCGTTATTACGATACACCTAGCTGCCACAGATTATTAAGTGTAGGGTACACTCAACATTAAAGCCCAGCTTAGACCTGCTGAGTTGAGTCAAGTCGATTCGAGTCGGTTCGATTCGGTTCGAATCGGTTTGAGTCGATTAAAGTCGGTTCGAGTCGATTCAAGTCGGTTCGAATCGGTTTGAGTCGGTTCAAGTCGGTTAGAGTCGGTTCGAGTCGGTTCGAATCGATTCGAGTCGATTAAAGTCGGTTCGAGTCGGTTCGAATCGGTTCGAGTCGATTCGAGTCGATTAAAGTCGGTTCGAATCGGTCCGAGTCGGTTCGAGTCGGTTCGAATCGATTCGAGTCGGATCGAGTCGATTCGAGTCGATTAAAGTCGGATCGAGTTGATTCGAGTCGGTTCGAGTCGGTTCGAGTCGGTTTGAATCGGTTCAAGTCAGTTCGAATCGACCCACTCACCCCTCTTTTTGCGTTGGGGGTTAAAAATTGCCGCTATTTGTACATAACAAACCTTTTATATGTAATCATTATATAGGTAAAGAACATAAAAAGTGATACCGAGTCATATTTGTATTTGTTTCAATAAGATGCAAAACGTTCTGGCCGGCACCGTCATTACTTACACACGTGAAAAGAAACTAGCATATACATTTTTTACGGATTTAAATTTTCTGTACGACTCTTACAACATTATTTAATTAAATAAATATATCACACAAAAAACATCACGCCAGTAAAATAACAAGTGTAACGCGCGAAACCCATCGATCGCCGTGTTAACGGTACCCTGTTGCTCGCAATGTTTGCCGCCATACTACACGGTCACCTGGCAACGCTCGGTCGCCTAGCAACCGTGCCGCCATTATGGTTTTCATCGCCTGCGCCACTCACGGCGCATGCGCGCGACGCCGCGCCTGGACCGCCACACCGGCCGCGCATTCATTCAATTCGGGATCGATCTGCCGATTCTGCCGTCAAGATCAACTTAGCCGCGCACGCTGTCCGCGCCGCACCCCGCGCACTCTCGCTTGTTTGTTTATCTATGTTTTCGTATTGTTCTTTATGATAATGCATCATATGTTTAGTCCTTTAATAAACTATATACCTACAAAGTACTACTATCATTGACTATCCGCATTATACAAGAAAGTACTAATAAAAAACATAGATACCCAAAAACACTAATCTTACCAAGCAAGTGAATTTCTACACAGGTACCTATTTTAAAATAATTTTATTACTGTCGTGAGCGACTCCATAGCTCCCGAAGTTAAAATCAGAGTGGAAAAAGTAGACAGGAAACGAAAGAATGTAACTCGCAATGTAGTCAAGCTGAAAAACACTTTATCTGTAGTGCGATAAGGTTGACTTCATAGTAACTGTTATTTGACCTATGATTTTTCATTTCTAAGTGGCAGGTGTTATTTATTGCTTCGCTAGCTGTTTCTGGCGAATAATCGTAAGTGGAAGGTATAATTGCGACTTTAATGTATGGTGCTATGGTCGTAAATGGGTTGATCTTAAAACTGTTTTGAATTTGTTGTCTCTTTTTAGCAGAAAACATAAATCGCTCTATAGCTACACATTCAAACGACACATTTTGGCTTGGATTTTGTACCTGTCCCGAAATCTAGTTGTATTGTTGATCGAAGATATAACCACACACTTTTCGACTGAAGAGATCTAAGTACACCCTAGGTCAGTAATTTATTAAATCAACAATATACTTACTCTCTGTAGTTCTTTCTATAATTACCTAGGTACGCGACTATTTACAATCGAATATATGTATGTATAAAAAAAACCACCACATACATATTTTTTTGCAGTAGGTAGGTAAGTATTTAACTTTCTTTAATCGTATAATTATACGGGAAAAAAATACCTACTGTTTATAACTAGTGACCATTAAAGAAGGAAAGTTTTGAAAAAATATTACTCATATCGTGCTTATACCTACTTTTATTAAAAGTTCTAACTTTATGGCTTCCTTATTATTATGGTCGCTACGCCTGTGTCGTGTCCCTACCGTACTAGGTAGGTAGTTGTATAGTGTGAAAGAGATAGTGCCCACCATCGCCTAATATATCTTGTTTCTCGTCGTTTTCGATCTTATTTGGCCTTGAGGTAGTCAGGATTTGTCTTTGTCTCGATGTAAGGTAACATACCAATGCTCGACATCTCAACGCCCAGATGATACCCATTTGTCACCTGTCTTACTATGACATAAGATTGAAGGTGCCATGTATTGGGTCAGCGTCGAGCACCGGGACGTTTAATTACATACCATACTACGATAAAAAGTAAACGCCGCAAAATAATTTAATTACTTAATTAGTCTCTAAATCATCACACTAGCAACGAGGCTATTGCCGTTGTATAGTTTTGATTTGATAGACTAAAACATGACAAAAGTACGTGATGTTTTTTTTATGGCTTTTGTTTGTATTGTAAAAGGACTGTTTTACAACATCGAAACTAAATTGAAAGTCCACAGCAGACAGAAGGAAGGAACGGTTCCATGGCGGGTGGAGTATAGTGATAAAGAGCTACTATTTTAGTTTCTCCGTCTCTTTTTGGCAGCCACGTTGGAAAGGGATAGAAATAGTAGCAATAATAATCGCACGAACTCTAATTTCGTCCCTCGCGCCCTTTCGTGCCGATCTGAGTAACCGGTTTTGTTTGTGGAACGGTCGTAAAATGAACCGACCAATCGGCGAGCTGGCTTTGCAGCAGGCGTTCTATTGGCAACGGGTGAGCGGTGCCGCTTGAAGCGGAGATGCGGGGTGGAGCGGGGAAGAGCGGAGGCACACCGGTACCGCGAGCGCGCGCAGTTGTGTTTCGCCACTCGAAAAGAAGGTTATTGTTGCAATGAGACGGGCACCGGACTATCGATAAAGTGTGTTTGTATGTCGTTTTCGTCGATAATAAGTGTTGTGTTTACTTTCACCCGTGCGAATGTCTCAATCCTTACCTTTTTGTTTGTTTTTTCTTTTAATCATTGCCGCATGGGACGGCGCTTACGTTTCAGTTAACCCTTTATTTTGAAACGATGGAACGTTGTTCTTATGGTTTTTACACCAAAAGGTATTTTATGTTATTTTTTATTTTATGATTGCGGATTGGTGTGGGTGCGTCGCGTGTGGTACTATTTGTCATCCACACAGGTGGATCACGAATAGTAATAACAACATTGGCAAACTAAGTGTGACTGGACTGACATTATGAGTGAAGGAGAAAGGACGAAACCGTCTTTAAATCCTGTTTAGTTTGACGTTTGACATGTTTCCATATCCGTTTGTTCACCTTAAGCAAGTTATAATATAAGGGTGCAGTGGTGGTATTTCAAAGGGGACTTAGTCGGTATTATTATTGCAACGCTTCGGGGAAAAGCTGACAAAGTGAGGCCCTCGCCTCGATGGTGGCAGCGAGGGGAGGGAGACGCCGTCTGTCTGCACACATGCAGAACCGGTTCGCGCTCCGACTCCCCTTGTGCTGATGCTCTCTTTCTGGCACCAGTTTAGTCCCTAGAAAGCCTTCTCGCTTGCACGTTTTCATTTGTTTTTTGCTTCCCCTTGTGAAATAATGTTAGATGGGTCGCTCCTTCCTTTCTTTATTATTATTATATTTATGTCTATCCCCCTAACAAATACAGCTACCTAACTAATAACGACCGGTTACTTTTAACTAATAACTGCAAAGGTGAGGAAATGGGAGCAGCATGTCTTAATTGTAACCTAGCTAATATAAGTTTTTTGGGTATTTTGTGAAAATTTGATAATAAATAGTTCAAAGACCTAACCGCATGTTTATTTACATTTAATGTACTGATGAGATATTCATTCATGTTATTATTTATGAGTCTTCTGGACCTCGAATGGGAGGAGGGGCTTTATACCTATTCATCATATAAAAACACATTCAATCTAATTGTAAGTGTACTGGTTTAGATCAAGAAAGGCTGATTGCAGAAAGATTAATTTCTTTGTTAGAATATTAACAATTTCATTAGTGTGTAAAACAAAACCTTGGTCAGTAGTTATCTCAAATCAAAAACTTTAAGATTATGTTAACCTATTATTTTGTTAGGCATCAATTACGTAGCCCGTGAAAACCTGGCTAGACGACTTAGCAAGCAAATTTATACCTGCCTTGAGCTATTTCTAATCTTCAAGGATCCTTGCCTACAAACAGAATTTTACAGTTGCAACACCTTATTTGAATGAAACAGAGGATAATTCCCTAGTTCCCTACTGTTGTTTATTTTTTTACAATTTCACAATATCTAAATTACCGAGTACTTACCCTCGACCACAGGACACGCAGGAAGCCGTTCTCGGCCTCGCTCACATGCATGCCGTTTCACACACCTCTGCACACCCCTAACTTTATCTTCTATGTGATTGATTACATAAATAAATTACCATGCGGCCATGTTGCCTGGTACTGGACAAGTGGGGTTTGGCGTAGGTACAGCTCGAGTATAAAGAACATAGGCGCTGTGCCCTATTTTCTTCACTATCAAGTATTTGACGTAAACAACGTAAAAAAGTACCTATGGATAAAACAGGTATAGGTAAGGTGTCGCCTCGGCCTTTGTATTAGAATATGAGTAGGTGCCCAACTTCAATCAATTTAAATTACACATTATTTTCCAGGTAGGTAATTACACATTATACACCGTGAAATTTTAGTGGTTGTTTTCCCGAAACGAGGTGATTTAGTTTCGATTGTACAATCGATTTATAATTACTATTTTGACTAGAGTCAAAAATCCAATTGTGAAAAACGGAAGTCGAAAATGACCGCAAACAAACCAATAGTAACGCTTCGTTGGTACAAGTAGCGTACGATCGTACGATATGTTAGGTACCAAGGAAGCGTTACTATTGGTTTGCGGTCATTTGCGACTTTCGTTTTTCACAATTGGATTTTTTGACTCTAGTCAAAATAGTAATTATAAATCGATTGTACAATCGATACTAAATCACCTCGTTTCGGGAAAACAACCACTAAAATTTCACGGTGTATTAAATGTAATGCAGATATAATATGCCGAATAATTTTGTTGTAGTGTGTATTAGGTAATTAAATGAATCAGTCTATGAAAGACCAGACCCCCTTTTAACAACTCCCTGCAGCCCCTGCAGGTACTTTAATCTGGATTGTTATCTAAGAGATTGACATGAGCCTTATCACTTAGGCATAGACTTTATTATCCGTTATCTCCGGCGAAGAATACATTTCTTACTTGTTACATTTTAGCGTTAGAATAGATTTGTATTTGATTATAAGCACTACTGGAAGTTATCCTTACAAGAGATCTCACCGTTCTCTCATCTTAAAGTTTAACAGGTAGCCAGCCCCTAATAATAACGTTACGTAACGGCAATAGTCAGGTGTGTTGCAAATGCGAATTAGCAAAGATATATAATTCTGTTACAGGCTAAGGTCTAGCATTCTCCATTTACTGAAATCAGTAAAGTACCTAACCTACCTACACCAAATATGAAAAATGAAATATGTGCTATTAGCGATGAGATAAACTAGGTTTTAGTTATTAATGGACCCTAGGCAAGTTATTTTACTTGAAATCTACCTTTCATAAAAGCAAAGTAGGCATGCCTACTAGGTACAAAAGTGAGGGAGAAATTGTCAGCAACACTTTTTTCTCTCTTCCCCTACCCTGCACAATTTTATCTGAAACTCGGAAAAATATTGGCATTGGTATTCATTGGATTCAGCAACATGTTATTACAAAAGGCCGCATGCTGAGCTGAGATCCAGCGAGTTTCCTACTGAACGAGTTCTTTGTATGGCGAAAGCGTAGCTCATCAATAGATTATGCTCAGATCCGAGAAATCAACGGCAGTTTGATTATATTTTTATGCTTAGTACGAAACTAACAAATTAGATGTTTTTTCACCGTAGATAGACAACGTACATAAATCGAAAGTATACTTACTGATGGATGAGCAAATATAATACGTAACTTTCGAGACAACAAAGTGATCCGTTATTTTTGCGCGTCAGTGTATATCTAAAATCAAGAATGAAATTACCTACACACACACATATATATTACCCAATTACTGAATCATTCAAAGCAGCAAGGGACCCCCAAAATACATTAGTACCTAGGCACTTGTAAGTAGTTATTTTATTTTAGTTAGCTAGTTTTTATTAAAGTTTGCGTAAGCTTAGTCAATCCGGTATAATTTTTGTTCTTATTCGAGCTTTATTTAGTTGCGTCAACATTAGTTTAAAAACTCGGTAGAACACTTCCGTGCACAGAAACCAGTAATTAAACCATGAAAAAATCTAGTTTGTTTGGAGTTGGAGGCTTTACCCTAAAAATCATCTTTCCTCTGATGTTTAATTTCATTATTTTTCCTGCCCCTGTGTCCTATGATAATGATTTAAAGTGTACCTTTTTTTGCCCCATATTATTACAATTAGGCACTATAAATTTTCCCGCTTACGAAAACCTATTAAAAACTCAAGGAATTAGTAGGTAGGTTTTGCTGTCTGGAACTTTTTTTTCTCGCATGGTTTTACAACAGTGTTAAATTAGGTCAGTTATCATAAAATAATCGAAAATACCTATGAGTTTGTATGACACAGCTAATAACCCTTCGTATGACTTGACAAATAGTGCCAGAATCACTATGAATCAAATGAAATGGGTGATTTAATAAATCAAAATTCAATAAAATTTTGCTCATGTGATTTTGGCATTGATCAGTGCCCCCCCGGTACAAAACGGTGCTAAGTCATATGAGGGGTTAAAGCTAAACCGTAAATTGACGAGATTTCATTTTTTTGACACCTGAAAATTACTATAGGAACCGAAAGAGTTTTGCCTCCTAAAAAAAAAATATTTATTATAATTTATTTCTCCATATTTAAAAAAATATAAGAAATTAAAAATATATATCTGAATGTACCAATACTACCACAGACAGAATAGATATTTTCCTTTGCCTTTTTCTCCAGAAAAAGGAGCTGTAATAATTTTAAATTTCATTGTTTCATAGCAATTTCAACGTCAGATTTACGTCATCACTTTTTTTAATAGACACTAGACAAAAGTAATGGATCTATTGTGTGGTAGTTTTGGGAGTTATGCCCTTTTAGAATAAGCACATCTTAAAAAATTGTAATAAATTAATTAATAATCCCAGTGAAAATTTAAAACGATTAGCGTCTTTCTCTTTCCAAGCAGAATACAGAGAACGAATAAAATTATAGTCTTAGAAATATGAAATCTTGTCAAATGCTGCTTAAGATTTAGTATACAATATTTTGCTCAACCAATCAATTATTTCGCAGCTCTGCCCATGCTCTACCTAACCAACATGTCGCTATCACGTTGTTATATTAAGGAGATAAAAAAAAAGTTCTGCCAAATAACTTTCGTGCATGTTTCCTTACAAACATTTTAATCTCCTTTTTTTTCTCCATGGTGGAGTAGTAGAACAAGCATTCAATGTGTGATCGATGGAATGGAATGGCATTGTTGTACACTTAGATAATTTAAGTTGTACACCACGTCATAAAAACTGAAGTAGTTAGTCTATGGCCTTAGCCTGCCCGAAAGAGAATAGGTACTAATTAAAAAAATAGAGATTGACAATGACAGCTGTCTAATTCATACCAGTTATGACAGATGTCATTTTGACATTTGATTGATATCTTCTATTGGAATTAGTACACTAGCCAGCTATATTTTATTTACTTTAACTCGAAACATTTATATCCAATTTCGTAAATTTATCTGTTTATCCTGTTGTAGTATAATAATGTGGTTTGATGTGTATAAACATACCAGTGCCAAGTAATGAACATGAGGTTTTTATATCTATCCATTTTTTTAATTTGTCGCACTTTACTATTTTTAAGTCTTGATGGTCACGTTGCCACTTTCACCGAATATTATGATTTTAAATTTTTCTTTCGTTTTTATCCAAAAATGACGAATTAATTGGTATTAGTAAATATCGTTATGTAAAATGTCTGTTTAATATAAAATCTTGAAGTACCTACCTAATACTAGTTCAGTCACTGTTAAATTCTATAGTTACTGACTCAGGTTTTCTAAACGGCTTTATAGATATATTGGTGGGCCTAACTAACCCAGCAAGGATGTTTTAATATTGGATATATTTATATGTTGCTATAGTTCGTCAGGAAGGGGCTTAAGAATTGCAAAACAATTGGGAATTATCATAAACACCTAACAATCTGGTAATTTGGAGCCAATGGTTCAGCTTATTTCTTTCTAAGGACATTAAAAGTTACTCAAAAGCATTTCAATCACCTTAACAATTTTTTTCAGATCTGAGATACTAGACAACATTCAAAAGAAGAAAGATCAGGATAAAGAGCAAGTTCCAGGGCCTGGTTTCCAGGCTCCAAAGGGCGAAAAGCCTGTAGTAGGTCCGGAAGCTCAGAATGCGAGCCCATCAGTGACACAGCAACAGCATGCGCCGGCGCAGCTACTCCCGCCCCCGCCCCCGCCCCCGCCCGCGCACGCCCCGCACCAGCTACAGCCCAAAGACGACAAAGACAAGACAATAAAAGTAGCTAACTCCACCACCATCACTCTCATTGAGAACGGGACACTAAACGGTGACAAAGACAAAGACGCCAACTACCCCAAGAATTACTTCACATTAGAGCCTAAGAATGACAAAAAAGATGACCTCAAAAACAGTATTACGATAACTAGGACTGTCCCAAAACAGTCCCCTGGGCAAGACAAGTCTAAGGGACCACAGAAGCCACCAAAAAGACCGCTCCAGTGTTTAGAGACCCTTGCAGAAAAGGCAGGCATCACCTTTGAAGATAAATACGAGGCGGCTAACACTTTATTGGCACTTGATAAGCAGAATAGTAGTTTTCGGAGGCCCCAAGATTTGAAACAACCTAAATCTGAGCCCGATAACCTTAATCAGACAGAAGAGTATCGATACAGAAATCAAAAAGAAGAGGATGATAAATTACAGGTAAGTAGCCAGTTCATCTACCTTATCAATGCAACTCGGTGAATTAACTTTTTCTTGGCACCCATTGCTATGGTTACACAAATTTTGTCTCTTGGACAACCTAAGCATTTTTCTATGAAACAGTATGAAGATGTCACTTCGACAACTACAGACTGACAGTGAGTAAACCTTAGATTATTTTATACTTAGATTATTATTTATAAATAATCTAAGGAGTAAACACAAAAAAGTTGATTCACCCAACTACTTAGTTGAAAATAAAAATAATAGGATATTCTTACTCAATATAATAAAAGACAATAGGTTTTTTAATTTAAAAGGTAACAAATATTTATCAATTCTAAGAGGGCTGTTATACCTACACAAAGTTTTTTAATATTTCCATTTATTTTGACATGTTTTGGTACACTCAATAAATTGATAAAGAAGGTTTTCATCTTTCTTGTATGTCATACGTAAATAAGAAAGAACTAATGTTTAGTGTAAAACAACCTTAAAAGTTAGATGAAAGTCAGTAATAAGTATGATAATTGTTTGAAGTTCTGACTATCTATGACATTAGTCCAAACAGAAACGTCATACCCTAGTAAAGTTACTTTCGAGAGGGGCAAAAGAGTTTCCGCATATGCTTACAAATGCCAATTGTACCTACTAATACATTTTTCGATCACATCACAATGCACATTAATCAATTAATTAGCAAACACTGACAGCTATGAACACACAAACAACTATTTACTACTTTTCACAGACTAATACTCTGCCCTTTATTGGCTTCTCCATTTGGTTTACTGGTGTATGAGTAAAGACGAGACATTAACTGAAATATAAATAAAAATACATACTCATTTTTTTGACAAGAAGTCAACAGAATTCAAAAAGCCAATATCTGGTCATAAATATGAAAACTGCATTACACTATAGTCCATTCGCGTTAAGAAAACAGTGACTCATTGTTGTCACTCGGTTTAGCCACGCCCCTTGACCAATTCGAGAATAGTAATTTAGAAAGCCGTGTTCACATCCAGTTGAAGTTAGCCCTTTTGACAGTACAGACGTGTTTTTTGTTAATTTAAAAAATGAAAACTTCACCTATTCGTAAAAATAAAAGTGAATCAATAATTCAAAGCAGAGAACGACAAGTGATTTATAATGTTTCTAAATATTTTAAACAATATTGTGATTCTGACGGTTCAATTTCTATTCTGATTAAATTTTAAAATAATTACTTAACAGTATCAGTATCATTAATTAAATAGTATGTTAATATTTGAAAACTACTTCATGAAAAGTTTGCTTTAACTTTAATAGTTAAATAATAATCAGTAATCAATTTACTGTGAAGAATTTTTGCTCCATTATGAATACGTCTTTACTTTGCAGTTGCACCGATGAGTCACTATTTTCTTAACGCAAATGGACTATAGTTTACCAACCATTACTGATCAAATGCAACTGTTGATTATCTTTAGGATACTACTGTTTTAGATAGGTACTTGTTAATAAATAAATAAATAAATAATTATCATGGGACAATTCACACCAATTGACCTAGTCCCAAAGTAAGCTTGGCAAAGCTTGTGTTATGGGTACTAGTCAATGGATAAACATACTTATATTGTAGATAGATACATACTTAAATACATATTAAACACCCAAGACCCGAGAACAAACATTTGTATTTTTTATACAAATATCTGCTCCAACACGGGAATCAAACCCGGGACCTCAAGCTTCATAGTTAGGTTCCCTAACCACAAGGCCATCTGGTCGTCTAAATTAACTTGGTGTTACTCAAAACACTTTAATTGAAGTTAATAGAACTTAAAAAAACATAATTGGTATTTCTCACAGATCCAACAACAAATAATTCAACAGCAGCAACAGCAACAACAACAACAGCAGCAGCAGCAGCAGCAACAACAGCAACAACAATTGCAGCATTTACAACAGCAGCAGCTGCAGCAACAGTTACAACAGCAACAACAACAGTTACAACAGTTACAGCAGCAAGCACTGCAGAGACAGCACCAGGCTATACAGCAGCATATTAAAAATCAACAGGACCAACAGGAGCTGGTAAGTTAATTCAACTGTAGCCTCTTAGCTGTTCTGTATTTTTAGGCTGTAATTGTGACAAACTTAGGATTAACATAATATTGTTTCCTTTAGCATTAGTTCTTTCTTTCTTATTGGCTGTATTTGCATTGTCCTCCAACTTTTATTATGTACCAAATTTTAAATCAATCCGACCACTGGAAGTGGACTAGTTTGCAAGATATGAAGCAGACAAACAATAAGAACTGAAATTTAATGAAAGCTTGTAATGTAATTAATAATAATAAAAAAGCGAAATTAGCTAAGGGGAAAGTAATATTAATTAATTACAGTATTGTTTGACTTAAACGGTTACTTGGTACTTGTTTACACGTCACAACTAAAAAAAGAGGATATTCCAGCCACCATCATATTTATATGCAATATGCATACAATTTAAGATTATAACTAAGTAGGTATCTCTAACATAACTAAAAACGCATGTAGTTGCAGAAGCAGTTTCAACACCAGCAACAACAACAACAGCAGCAGCAGCAGCAGCAGCAACAACAACAACAACAACAACAACAACACCAGCAGCAACAACAACATCAACAACAACAGCAGCAACAACAACAACAGCAGCAACAACAACAACAACAACCACAACAACAGCAGCAACAACAACAAAAGCCTGAGATACAGCAAGTTGCACAACAGCAAGATTTGCAACAGCAGAAATTTTTGCAGGTTTGTTAAGATGTCAAATGAAATAAGCAGTGAAGTCTCTTTACTGAGCGGCTCGTCTGGCAGCCCGTCCTCTTTCTAGTAAGCTGTAAAAGTTATCAGAAGCTAAGAGCAAATAGTTCGTTCGCTTATAAATATAGCTTACAAAATGAATTGAATTTCAGGTTTTTTCTGATTGCACAATCTTGATGCTAATATAGCATAGTTTTCTCACTGTATTAAAGCCATGTAACTATCGAATCAACTGAGTTATAACCCACTGTGGAACCTTCTCACAGAAAAAGTCATAGTGACATCACATTGGTTGACAAGGTAATTCATTATGAAACTTTACTGTGAGAATATTCTGCGTTAGGTTATGAAATGGTTCAAATAGTAAAGCCAGCTACAGAGAAAAGGTACAGTCAAAAGCAAAAATATCTATACAACTCTATGTCATTACTCATTAACATAGTGTTGATGTTTACATATTTAACGCGGTGACTTTATGCTTTCGACTACACTTGGGGGGTACCAACCCCCCTGAAACTGCGGTAACTACACCAGGGGTGCTTTTCCTCTGCAGCCAGGGGCGGACCGTAAGTTTGTGAGGCCCTGGGCTAATACTACTTGGGGGACCTATTTGATTAATCAAATAATTGCGATTATGTCAAATACTGTCTCAGATATTAGACTAGGTCTCCGAAGGGGGTTAGGTTAGCCCAACAAGCCCTAATGTAAATCCGCTCCAGTCTGCAGCTGACCATACATTATACAATAATACTTTCTAGGTGGTTAACAACCAGCCCGTGCATACTCAGCAATTCAACGTCCCCGGTATTGGGGAGATCAACCTCAGTTTCCTGGCATCACCACAGAGCAACGTCAACTTGCTCTTTGACAAGAACCAGAAGGCCGGCATGAGCAGCGAGATAAAACAACAACAAGTATGTATCACACAAACAATCAAAAATCCTTTCATCCACTCAAAGGTTGACTGGTAGAGATTCCTTAAAGAGATATGTTCGCCTTTGTACATGCATTTCAACGGTTGTCAACAATGTTTTTCTTTTTTTTTTCCTTATTTTGTACAATAAAGAGTTTACATACATACATACATACAATCAGACTAACGGGGCATAACTGCCAGTCACAATTTGACATTAGTAATGTTACATTACTATTGTAACGTGTCGATGAATTTGTATTGGGGTAGTCGCTTAGAGACCAAAATCGTCAGGTACCAAACACTTGCGTAGCCTTGTGTACGGAGGGCCTATGAAGTAGCCTAAAGATAAAAAAAAACCGGTTAAGTGCAAGTAGGACTTTTACACGAAGGGTCCCGTACCTCCGTACAATGTTTTAAAAACAGTTCAGAAAAGAATCGCCGAAATATAAGCACTGAAATCGCAAACTTAGGTAGGTTATCGAAAAACATCCAAACAGCATAGGGTCGCTGGCGCGTCTGCGCGGCCATGGCTATGGCTTTAGTCGTTGCCTAGCAACTGTCAGCTGTCGCCTAACAACCAGCGCCGCTGTTAAAAACGCTGTAAAAGGCACGTTTCTTGTATGACGACCCCCTTTGATTTTTAACTTTATTTTATTTTTAATATTTTTTGGTAGAGCGCCCACTGTAATACATAATCGGTGAAAATTTCAAGTGTCTAACATTTACCGTTCAAGAGATGGAATTCTGTGACAGACGGACGGACCGACATACAGACAGCGGAGCCTCAGTAATAGGGTCCCGTTGACACCCTTTGGGTACGGAAACCTAATTGGCCACAATATACTTAATTGTCGCAATATTTTATTGTAGCAGTTGGTGGATGGTCAATCGCAAGTTGTGCAGCAGCAAATGAGTATGGCACAGCACGAGCAGACGCAACAGCATCACCAGACCGTTACCGTTGTCTCCTCCATGCCCAGTTCCATGGCGGCCCATCAGGTAATGGCTTTCCCTATTGTCCATTCAGGAGCTTAGGGCGCAAGCCACACAGAAGAGACGTGGGACAGGGGCGCGACGCAGGCGGCGTCTCCGCCCCGTCCCTTCTGTCTGCTTTGGATCGCGACGCCTATACATTTAGTATGAAAACTGATTCAAGGAGCGCCACGACTGCGTTGCGCCCCCGTCCCACGTCTCTTCTGTGAGGCTTGAGCCTAGGATATTACAGTCAAGGTCATAAATATTTGTACATTTCCAAGGCGTCAAAAATACCTATACGGAGTTACGAAAATAGCTTCAGTATCTTTACGATACCATAATATTAACCCAGTAGGTATTGATTTGGGTCCCACTGAAAAACAGCGTTGTGGCTTGCCAAATAAGGGCCCAATTTATACTATTCGATATTTTATATTTGTATATTTCCCGTCAAATGTATTTTTTTTTCTGTGTTTGTATCTAATATGTGTAAATTAAAATCTCTGTCTCTCTCTCTCATTTGGGATAGACAGTTCAAGTATTATACAAGCTAAATTTTAATAATTTTTGACCTACCCTTGTCAGCAAGAATAAGCAAAACGAAACGCTAGCCCTCCTACCCTAGTGTACTTACGTAAGCAATGCCATGATATTTAAAAAATATTTCAAAGTTTTTAAAGAGTAAATCATGAATTTGAAACACAAGTGTAAATAAGGGTGACTTAGTTAGTTTCAACCGCTATCAATCCTTTTATTTTAGGATTAGAAAGAAGGATCTTCACGTGTCTTTCTATTGATAAACACTTCAAGACACAGCAAATACCTATGTAATAATTGGCAAAGACATAGTCATTTACATTATTTTGGTTTCTTAAGTAGTAGTAGTTACTATTTTTTAAAAGCGTTTTTCAATAAAAAGACTCTTCAAGATTTTTTACCCTTTTTTTAATGCTAAAATAAACGAAGTATAGATTAAGACTTTATGAATTGGAAAGCAGATTGTTTTTTAATTATTACGTTAACGGGTACTGTTGCTAGGCCATGATCTGTTTCACACAAAAATCAATGAATATGAATTTAGGTACTGACCGAGGTTGTGACGCCCGTGGAATCACTCATAATTAGATGAATCATACTCAAAAATCAAGAAATATCCATCAAGAGTTCAGAGTAGGAAGTGAATATGCTGGCGGAATCTCCAAGATTAAGCTACCGCCTTAAAGTGCTTATGAGATGCATACTTAACGTTCCCTTAACGAGTTCGATACATGCTGTACGAGTCATATTTAAGCATAAGATTTCTTAATCAGTATGTACTGTATAAAAAGGCCGTAGTAGCCCTGTGGTTTCCCCTATGGTCTCTCAACCATAGGGTCGTGGGCTCAAATCCTAGCTCGCACCTCTGAGGTTTTCGGAACTTACGTGCGAAATTGATTACGTTTGAAATCTATCATGAACTTCACGATGAAAGAACACATCGTGAGGAAACTTGTATACACCTACAAAGAAACTCAATGGTGTGTGTGAAGTTCCCAATCCGCAGTGGGCCCGCGTGGGAACCACAGCCCAAGCCCTCTCTATCATAGACGCCTGCAGTCGACGTGTATAGACCGAGATGATATATTGTATGCGGAATGTCGGTTTTAGGTGCAACAGCAGCAGTCAGCGGGCGGCATGCAGCAGCAAGCAGGCGCGGGCATCTCCACGATGCCTCCGTTGCAGACCTTACCGCCCAATACACAGCATCCTCAGCAAATCAGGTGCACCTTTATTCTACTTTCATCTTCGATCATATAACACGTATACTCTGTCTATTTAACAGAGTTAGTACTAGAAAACAGAGAATGCACGTAATTGGTCAGCGATAAGGACGATGCACCGGCACAAGATAGGTTTACATGCCTGTCAAAATTTTTGTCAACATCTGTCTCGTACGGTGCGGACGCTTTCAAGTGCTTATCTTTGGTTACTAATTTTTGTTAAAATAGGCAATTACAATGCAAATACTAAATCTATAAGTAGAACTTATCTAATTCGGTCAAAGGTTTACGTCAATAAGTTTGAAGCTTCCGGTTCCCTGTCTCGTTTAGCTTTTGTTACTTGAGAAAATTCAATGTCAGATGGTACGAGAGACAGATGAAAAAATTCCAACAAACGACATCTAAGCCCAGCCTGCCATCGACGTGCGATTGTTGACGCCCACTGACAGTTTTTGTCCCTTTCATTTGCATACAAAAGTACAACAGAGAGAACGCTTTGCTAACTCTGTTAAATAGACAGGGTATAGATGCAAGGTCCTGTACAAAATAAAAACTCAAAAATCGTTTGAGTGATATAGTAAATGTAGTATATTTTAATATATATCTTGCTTAGTAGAACATAACGTCGTAAATCATCTGTGTGAGATTCAGTTTTGTTACCTATTTTGCCAAAAATGGAATGACAACGCTTGACTAGGGTGTTGAGAAATAAAACAAAGTATCTAAAATAAAGTGTGCTGTCAAATGAACCTTAAAGGTAAGGCCGTAATGGCCGGGCGGTTTGTGGGTCCAAAAACTATGGAACTATGGTCCTTGTAGACTCATTACGGTGTTATTGCAGTGCGGAATGGGGCCACAGTAGAGTGCAGGTCATCCAACAGCCGCTCCAGAACAGCACATATCTGCAGCAGTTGTACAATGCGCAGGGCCCGCTACTCATGCCCGGGAATATAGCGCTGCATCCCGGGATCAACTCGCAGCAAATACAGGTGATATGCGTCTGAGTGCACGTTGGGTAAACTGGTCATTTTGGTAACAATGTCTAAATATACAATGGTTCAAAATGTCTCCCCATCGAAATGTACAACGGCCAATTAGTATGCAAATGTCAACATGTTATAATGAACAAAAGAAACAAATTACATGTCACAAAAACCTAAGAGCCCTAATTGTATGATAGAGACAACGAACAGAAGATAAATGGTCAAGATTCTAAAAACCCATTGAGGGTTCGAAAATCCCTTTGTTAAATTATACAAAAGTTAAAAAGTGTATTAATGTCAATGAGCACATCCAATCGAATCTAATTTTGTATATTTTGGCCCCAGAGTATCCTGTCCTGACATCTAGACCATAGTGAATGCTGCCATGGAAACATTTTGACTGAAATAACTTATTCTGCACCTAAAATATTCAGACAAAATTACCTGGTAGCACAAACGTTTTGTACTTATTGACAATGTTACATCTCAACATTTTATGCATTTTGGCATTGGTACCAATATGACTCTTTTACCGCACGTTGAGGGATTTTATTGGGTTTATTTTGAAGCCTATAGTGCCTATAGTCAACGGCCGCTAAGAAGTAAGTGTCTGAATAATTGACAATGTGACCCATAGGAAATAATGCTATACTTACTGTTCTGTCGCACGCAACAAGTATTACCTCGTGTGTTCATAAGTTTTGAGACGAAATAAAAGTTACATAAAAAATTCAAAAATTAAGTTATATTTATAAAATTTTCGGCTAATGATAAGTTGACACTAACCAACAATTACATGCAATTTCTACTCGAAATGTCCGCCTCGATTTTTTATACAAGCTCTTAGACGTTCGGGCCAGTCTTCAATCGCAGCACGAATCTTCTCCAGTGGGATTTGCTTCGCTTCTCTGATAAGGGCCCGCTTTAGAGAATCCAAGTTTGGATGGGACTTTTGGCAGGCCCTGAGTTCCAATTCAGTCCACAAAGAGTAGTCCAGTGGGTTGAGATCAGGACTGGAGGGTGGCCATTCTTCCACCGCGATGAAGTCTGGCAAATTTTCTCTTAACCAAGCCTGAGTCGTTTTAGCCTTGTGGGCCGGTGCTGAGTCTTGCTGGAAAATCCATTCTTTGCCATGAAATAAAGTATTAGACAGGGGTTTCACCACAGTCTCTAAAATGTCACTTTGATAGTTTTTTGCTTTCACCTTCACGCCTTGTTGGCAAAAATGGAGTGGAGTGACACCTTCGTAAGAAACCCCCCACCATACCATCACACTCGCCGGATGATGGGTACGCCAGACATTTCGTGCTGAAGCTGGAACATCTTTGCTGCTTTTGGCATAAACTTTATTGTTTTGTCGGTGGAACTTTTCTTCGACCGTGAAAATTTTTTCATCGGTGAAGAGTATCTTTTTTGCATCGTGTCTCTTAAGCAGCACTGGACAACGTTCGCGTCGTAATTTACGGAGGCGATCATTTAGGAAGTGAACTTTTCTACGACTGTAAGCCTTCACCTTGAGATCGTATTTCAATATTCTGTTTACTGAAATACGCGAAATGTTAGTCTGCAGAGCGAGTTTCTTCTGAGTGCGACACGGATTTCGACGAAGACGCTCTCTAATTTTTTTGATATTCGCAGTCGTTCTTACAGACCTCGGGCGGCCACTCCTTTGGCGATCTTTCAGAGAATTAGTCTCCTTGTAACGTTTTATGGTGTAATACACAAAGTTGCGGCTTATCCCAAAACATTTTATGTCACGGAAAATCTCCATTGGTTTTTTTCCAGCCATATGAAGCGAAATAACAGTCGCACGTAATTCTTTTGTTCCCTCCATCACGAAAAAAATAGTTGAAATGAATTTTAAAATGCACAAATAGAACACGAACATTCCAAATTCAAAATTAGAAAAATAAATAAAACAGCTGCCAGTATTATTTTGTTTTATTTTTAATCTCGAAGTTTGTCTCAAAACTTATGAACACACGAGGTATTATTTATTTATTTATTTATTAATCAATATAAAATTACAGCATTACAGTATAATACCAATGCGCTGTAAAATTCAAAAATACACATATATAGATAAAAACACAAGAAACTATTAGGAATTTTTTAAATATATGGATCTATAAGTATGTATTTTTGTATGGTTGACATTGTCAATATTCAGAAACTTTATAGTTGTGCAATGTTGATTTACTTCATAGCAGCCGTTGACTGTAAGAAATAAAATAATTTAAGCATTATATTATAAAAAGTTAATAAAAATAGTAAATTTGACTGTAGTAACCGGCGTTGGGATTTACTTTGACTAGTCTATAATGAATGCATCAGTTATTTCATTATACTTACTTTAATATTATGAACTCAGCAGGGGTCTGACGATATTTCTGACGGGTATGAAAATACAGATGACTAATGTTGTTTTTAAAACATTATTAAATAACTTACTGCGATCAATTCATGCGTAGAGGAATTTACAGAGATAATTTCTTTTGGCCTTTAATGGCAGAAATTACTGCATAAGTAATGCTACACGGAAATAAATTTAGTTTTCAAATTCAAAGAATTTTTCGAAAAGAATTATGATAACAATATAATGCTTTAGTAATTCGTAGGACTATAGTGACGAATGAATGCTACTGTTAGTGGAAATTAAGCGGTTACAGTAGCGTTTTTAAACTGTATTATAGGTCATAGCTGCCGGCAAGCCGTTCCAAGGAAACCAACTCGCGCCCCATATGCTGACTACGCAGGGCAAACAGGTTCTTCAGGGTCAAACTGGTTGGTACCAATACTTTCGCCCTCTTCTACATTTTAACATTCTATTCGTTATAATAAAATACTTCGTTTCAATAGTAATGAACTTTAGCTAAAACTTGATGTGAACAATATCGCGATGTGTTGTGGCTTCTTTAGGCAACAAAGTACATGAAAAAGAGCACAGCATTAATTGAGCGTTAATAAAGTAAAATAGCGTGCAATTATTATTTCTACACCATTCATCGTATATATTTCAAGTCACAACCCACTGTCTCGTATGATTGAACGCTAGTGTCAAACCCTTGATAATTATTTCGCCTGGTGAAGAGGGGTAAGTCGTACGACGCAGGTATAGCGGTTGCTCAATTCAGTCATTCACGGACATTTGTAATGCCATTTTGGACTGGCAGTATAGATGAACACAGCTAGATAGTCGCTTATCAAATGAACAGGTAGTAAGAGTACACTGCTAGCCCACAGTTGACAACACAGTGCTATTCTGATATCCAGCTTAATATCGGTCGTAGTGCATCACCCCTTCCGCTCTAGAAGCCCTTCTTAGAAGCAGAATCATATACCTATCATAGAATGTAGCTATTACGTATTAAAATGATTCAATTTTGGTTTCCCTCTCTAATGTGAATCTGAACTTCCACACTATTTAGTTTTACAGTAAATTTTGCAGGTCTCACTACATATCAGGAACAAGGTTTATAAAATTTTCAAATTGGATTATTATTTGTTTTCCGGTCTCGTGATTGATGGACTGTGTATGTGTCTTGATTTGACGAGAGAATATAATTTTGTTTAATTATTTGGTAATGGTAAAAAATTATAATAATTGGCGTTTAAGATTCTTTCTTTACGTTACAAGCTTTTGTTGGAATACGTCATTGATTTGTTAGAATAATTGTAGGTTCTAGTTCGAGCGTCCGCTTCATAGATGTTTTTTTTTTCTATTCCAGTCGAATCTATTACTTTATTATTTAGCTTAATGTAAGTTTTAGCGCGCCACGCATTTATAGATGATGTCACTTTTTTCGAAATAATTGATCTTTATTTTAATTATTATAGTAGTAGTTCTTTACAGTCAACTGTATCAATAATATTGTGATTTTTTGTAAATTTTTGGCTCTATGAAGACACTTGCTTGGATTTGCAGCACCTTAATTACATAATAATAATAATTATACAAGCTTTTCATCAAAGAATAGGCATGTAAATAAATGATATTAAAACCCACTTATGTAAATATTGTAATAAAATCTGTTTTATTTTCCAAATTTACAAAAAGATTCGTTACAAAATGGTCATCGTTGATGAACGGTTGATCTTGCAAAATACACTATATGTATAGTCGATCAAGTAAGTGCTTTGCCATTGTTTATTACGATTCCTACATCAAAACAGAAACAGATTGTCACATTGACTTGTAAGTGAAAATAGCCTTTGATTTTTTACGCCATACAAATGACATCGAATCTTATAACTCCTCTACACGATGGGCCATTATATGGACGGTGCGATGGCCCGGCGATGGCTGCGACGCATCTACACGATGGCGACGTTCTTTTGTTTATTTTGATGTACGGCCAAATACCGACACCGACTCCATCCCAGATCATCGCGCGCGCCATAAGCCATACGACACCACTACGCCCTCCACACGCTGGCCCATCATAGTGGACCATCGTGTAGTGCCAGCATTAGGACGGTAAAGGAATTTCTTGGTCAACTATACTAACTTTTTAGTTGACATCATTTGGTCGTTTGACTTTTATCTTCCGCTCTGCCTTGCGATTCTCATACAGTCTTGTTAACTCACGTTTGGTATACGGCAGCTCCGTTCCCCGGCTACACGACCATTCCGACCATCCCGACCACCCAGAACCAGACGTTCGTGTTCAGTCCGCTGGGCGTGATCAATTCGCAGCCGAACCTGCTGCCAGCGCACTCCCAAGCCTCCGTCTCGGGCATCGGACAACAGCAGAAGAATAATGACATGCACAAGGTAAGATTTTTTACATAAAACTGACCCGTGATCGACCTCAATCTTAGCTGATGAAAAGTGTTCTGTCTGCTTCAGTAACAGTTTATTCACTCTAGCCTTGAAAACCCTTAGGTTGTATTTATCTGGAATATAGATGACGAGAGTGACTTCCATTCGTTAGCAGTTTGTGTTAGGAAAGATGAATCAAACTGCTTCGTTCGGGCCAATGGAATACTAATCACCAGTATGAACGAAGAAGCTCCCCCGTCTTCTCCGTCTCGGGTTAAATTCTTATCACGTCCTTTTATTTTCTTTCTTATTTCGATTTTGGGTCGAAGTTTATTTGGCTTAATCAGCCATTTTCGCATGTTGCCATACGGTAAGTACGGCTCGGTGCGCCTCGAACTAAATCCGATGGTAACATGCCATCTATGGGAGTGTTTAATGTCAAAAATTTGTATATTTCTCGTTTTATTTATAACAAGTTATAGGTGAAAAACTTAAGAAGATGACCTGTTGTATGTAGTAGTAACGTGTCCGTATAAACAAATTGGCGTACCAAATTAGAAAAATGACTTAAGCTCCATATCAATTTTGTGCACTATTACATACAACAGGTCATCTTCTTAAGTTTTTCACCTATATTGATGTCATGTTATTGATTGGGTAACGTACTTTCGATATCAGTTTAAAGTTCTCTGATATCTGTTATATTTACGGAATAATCGCCTGACTACACTAAAGCTTCTAACGCACAGACAGCGGAAGCGGGTTGTAATATTTGTATGAACGAGTTCGCGGTACGGTATCGCACAACCGTTGATACAATTAAGAATATTACAACCGTCACCGGCACCGCACCGCCACGCCTCCTCTGTCTGTGCGTTTGGAGCTTTAACGATCAAGAGCCCGTTCAGAGCCCGTTCACACGGAGACATCCTATTCTTTGTCGGAACTATATTTAGCAGGATCCGTTTTAGTGGAAACAATAATTCAATGCACGCGTTCACACCATACGGTTGCTGCATCCGGTAATAAAACTGATCCTGGAAAATGTGTCGTCCAATTTTGCGACTACAAATCGGTCCGGTCGTTCGAAAAAATGCCGGATCCGGTATAGTGGCAATAGTATTTCAATACTTGCATTCACACGAGCTCGGATCAAGAATCCTGCAAAATCCCAGATCCGGCTTATAAAACCGGGCGGGCATGTGAATAACTATCCGGTTTAGCAGGAGCTGACAGTTAGTAGATCCGACAAAAGTTGATGCCGTTTGAACGGGCTCTAAACCCTGTATAGGCCTCAATGTGTGACGCAGTTAGTACTCGTGGGCGCAGGTGATGGGCGGTGGCAAGGTGGCGGGCGGCAAGGGCGCGGCGGTGCCGGTGCAGGCGCAGTGCGTGCAGGTCTCGCAGCCCGTGCTCGGCGCGCAGCAACAGGCCGCGCAAATCATCAGCCCGCTGCAGGTTGGTAACCACTGCCCTAGCCTCGACTGATGCTAGGTTTACACGGAGCTTAGTAGCTAATCCTACTAATATTATAAACGTGAAAGTTTGTAAGTATGGATGGATGTTTGTTACTCTTTCACGCTAAAACGGTTTGACGGATTCTGATGAAATTTGGCACACAGATAGTTTATTATCCGGATTAAAATATAGGATACTCTTTATCCTGGAAAATGGCATAGTTCCCGCGGGATAGCGATAAACGAATTCTTCGCAGACGGAGTCGCGGGCAGCAGCTCGTAAATAAATAAATATCGTGGGACAATTCACACCAATTGACCTAGTCCCAAAGTAAGCTAGGCAAGCTTGTGTTATAGGTACCAGGCAACGGATAAACATTCGTATTTTTCATACAAATATCTGCCCCGACACGGGAATCGAACCCGGGATCTCAAGCTTCATAGTCAGGTTCTCTAACCACTAGGCCATCTGATCGTCTAAGCTAATGCTTAGTACTTGTCAATTACACTTGTCAGATGCGTGTATTGTATAATACTAAGCACTCGTACAATATGTTTACACACTTCTGACAAGTGTAAGTGACAAGTACTAAGCATTAGCTACTAAGCTCCGTGTGAACCTAGCATAATACAGACGCGGGCTAAGTCGCATCAGCGAGGCCCCTTTTCATTCGTTCCCAAGATCCCAGTGGCGGTCATCAGCAGCCCAGCTCTTGTCGGTGGAGTAATCGCCACCCTGTTCGGCTATCTGCCAACGTTTTCAGCTCCTGATACGACATAACATTCAAAGTCAAAATTCTTTATTTAATTTAGGCATCAATTGATGCTCCTATGAACGTCAAAGAATCTACCACTGGTTCGGAAAAACCACGATGAGAAGAATCCGGCAAGAAACTCAACAAGGTATATTTTTCAAACATATCTACATTGTTATTAAATTACATACATACACAGTAGATACGGTATTTGAGACTAGGGATCGCCAATGCGGATCGGATTTTTTTCCAAACATCCCTAACATTGACTTAACACTAACTTTTTCTTTGACTTGATCTAGTGTCCGTCTCGGTCTTCCCCTGCCCCGTCTACCTTATATTCGCCCTTTCAATATAGTTTTTATGTAACTGTCATGTTCATGTCATGTCGTATCAGATGCCCAAGCATATTCCCTCTCCTATTCTCAATCGTTTTCAGCAGCAGCCTTTCCTCCTCTACCAAATCCAAAACCTCTTTCTTCGTTCATACTTCTTTCAGTTCTGTGGCGGCGCAGAACCTACACATAAATTTTCTTGTATGACGACTCTCTTTAATTTTTAACTTTTATTTTATTTTTAGTATTTCTTGTTATAGCGGATAAAAACTATCCTATGTTATTCCTAAGGTCTCAAACTATCTCTATACCAAATTTCATGTAAGTAAATCCGTTCTGCCGTTATTGCGCGATTGAGTAACAAACATCCAAATATCCAAATTCCTCACACACTTTCACACTTATAATATTATATTAGTAGGATAAAGATTTCAAGAGTACTATTACTGTTCAAGAGATAAAGCCCTGTGACACACGTACGGACAGACAGCAGAGTCTCAGTAATAAGTTTCCGTTGGCATCCTTTGGGTATAGAACCCTTTTAAATA
This sequence comes from Archips crataeganus, assembly GCA_947859365.1. Taxonomy (NCBI): domain Eukaryota; kingdom Metazoa; phylum Arthropoda; class Insecta; order Lepidoptera; family Tortricidae; genus Archips; species Archips crataeganus. Next base: position 15,840,757 of record OX402045.1, on the reverse strand, counting down.
TAGAATTGACGAGATTTAATTTTTTTGACACCTGAAAATTACTACAGGAATCGAAAGAGTTTTGCCTCCTGAACACGGAAAAATATTTATTATAATTTATTTCTCCATATTTAAAAAAATACAAGAAATTAAAAAAATATATCTGAATTTACCAATACTACTACAGAATAGATATGTTTCCTTTGTCTTTTTCACGAGAAAAAAGAACTTTTTTTTAATAGAGACTAGACAAAAGTAATGGATCTGTGTGGTAGTTTTGGAGTTACGCCATTTTAGAATAAGTAAATCTTGAAAAAAATGTAATAAATTAATTAATAATCCTAGTGAAAATTTAAAACTATCAGCGTCTTTCTCTTTCCAAACAGAATACAGAGAACGAATTAAATTATAGTCTTAGAAGTATGAAATGTTGTCATTTAAAAGTAAACATAGATAATAAACATAGAAGAGGAGGCTTTGTCTCAACCGGTCCCCAACAGTGAGTGTTAATTCGATTTGTAGCATTCGAACATGGCGGATGTAGACAGTATCTAATTTTAGTATTTCTGTTTCTTTGGCTAGTTGAAGTATAATTTTGATAGTGTTTTATGCGGTGATTAACTTTAATTAACAGTGATCACAAAATTCTATATTGCTCTCGTGTCTGACATTTTTTAATGCGCAAGTTGTTTCCACGTGGTTTCTGGAATTTTACTATCAAGTTGCAGAAACTACAATCACCGTACAACGTCGCTCCCAAAGAGAGCTTACTTTGAAACTGGCGAAATAGGGATGTTGACACCATTAAAAAATAATTTGAAGACACGACTCCAGTAAAAAAACTATTTATTTCAGCCCTGAAAGTCAGATTAATTTTCGATTAAATGCAAAATTAGTTTTTTTGTTGCTTTAAAACAAATAAATAGTTAGATGATTGAGCATTGCGAACAATGACGTCATATGTCGCTATTGTCATTCAAACTCTATGGGAGATTGTGTTTTGACAGCTCATAAAAAGAACGTCAGTTGATTGGTGGTGGCAACATCCCCATTGTCCTTAAATAGGACAGAAGCCATATTTTAAATAAATTTAAATAACAGTGAGTGTTATGTTTAGACGGGCGGTCAGACGATGCAGTTCGCGCCGTGGCAGATCTCCGGCGCCCTGCCGCAGGTGTGGGCGGGCGGGCTGCAGCCGGGCGGGCTGCTCGCCTCCAACCCGATCTTCCTGCGGGGGCAGCCCGACGCCGCGCCCTCCATGTTCATACAGCACTCGCCGCAGAACACCGTGCAGCACAGTCAGTATACATACACCAACGGGTATCTGTTCGCTCACGACGGCCCTTCATTGTAAACCAGCTTTACGGTGCCTTTTAAGAGCGTTTATACCTGCTGAGCTGGCAACGTTGCATTTTTGTTAGTTTTTCTCGATTATTCCATAAAAATTGAATGAAAATTAAAAATGTGGTCAATAAGAATTGTTCTAATATGTAAGTTAATGTGTCTACTGCAATAATTATTCGTGATAGACCTTTTATTTTCTTCAAAAACCGTTAGGTAATAATTTGTTCGTATTTAAAGAAAATAAAAGTCTATCGCGAATAATTATTGCAGTACATTAACTTATATATTAGAACAATTCTTACTGACCACATTTTTAATTTTCATTCAATTTTTGTGGAATAATCGAGAAAAACTAACAAAAATGCAACGTTGCCAGCTCAGCAGGTATAGAAGCTCTTAAGAGATGTGCTATGCTACAGTACCCGGCCATGAAGATTGCACACGGTCTATGAAAAAAGACTCGGCAAATGTCGGACATTTGCGGTCTATGTGTTTGTGTGTGTGTGTGTGTGTAACACACAAAAAAACAAAAAACACATCGGTCTTTGGAAAAGGACTGCAAATGTCCGACATTTGCCGAGTCTTTTTTCAAAGACCGTGTGCAATCTTTATGGCCGGGAACTCTGTATGTTGCTATTAGCATTTATTTGATGGGGCTTTCGGTTATATAACTTATATATTAGAGGTCCTGTACCTCTACCATATAACTAGAAACGGTATCTTCTACCATTTCTTAAAAAAATGTGACCACATAAATGAGGCGGTTGAAACGCTCGAATAAATGCCCGGATGCGTTTGATATCCACCAATAATATTGGTTGGTCAACATAGCATAGCGCTAGTGGAAACTGGTTCAACTATGCTATGTTTATTTGGAAAAATGCGTGCTGTGGATACGGGCTACTGTCGATACAACGCATAGCTCGCAGCGCATATTGCCCGCATAGCGCATCTTTTTTTTTATTGTGAGAGGGAGGAAAACATCAATATATCTTCAGTTTCGTAGCGAATCTGTCGCACCATCGCAGCATAGCTACATAGCACATGTCTTGTGGAGAGGCACCCTTAATCGGTATCTTGAAACGTGACGAGGCGCCTTCGTGAGCGAACAGATATATAGATTATTTATTATTATTTAGCTGGTGCAATCGCCCTTTTTTTGAATCACACGAGTGGAGCCGTCCTTGAGCTAACAACTTAAAATTGAAGATTCCCGCTATTGTATTTCAAATATTTTTATATTATATGAGCGTTCTGCGAGTAACTTTTGACTAGCGAAAAACCCGACGGTGTAAATAAGTTATGACGATTTTTAACTCACCGTCACATCACTCCTTTTTTCTTTCTGCTATTGTGCCATACGAATCGTGCATCCCACTTTAGACTCTTAACAAAACCACAACTCGATGCTATTTGGTGTTTACCGGCTGAAAATTAATTCAAGCTTTCTTAGCTTAATAAATTCACTAAGCCATCACCCAATTGGTCACCGTATGTATGCATGTTTATAAGTAAGTATGTATGTATGTTACACCGCTAGCGTCCCTACTACTGATTTTTTTTTAAGAAACTTTGCTGGTAATTTGCTGTGCAACTATGTAATATTACAGTTTTGAGCTAAGCTTTGAAGCTGCGAACGTTAATAAAAACATGCAGAGCGAATATTATCCTAATAATACTATTAAAAAAATTAAATCTGTTAATTTGTATTGTTTTTACTTACTAATCTACTCCTAAGTTATGTCCCGATAACCCCCGCTAATTCTGATAATCTGATAGTTCAGTGCAATCTGTACGGCTATAAATTATCTATTCATGAACATGTTTACATCTTCCAGTTCTATAAGCACTCTAATAATCGAGGTCGCAAGTGACAAGAGGTCAATTAGCCTGGTCTTAATAATAAAAAGTATTCAAATACCATACCGCTTCATCTTTTGATATATAAAAATGAATGTTTGTCTGTACGTCCTTTATAGAATCGTAAACTATGCATTTGATCATGTGATGATCTTTAGCAAAGTTGTTGCGCATGAGCCAAAGAAGGTTTCTGAGTTGGTACGACCAATTTTCGACAGATGGCGCCACACAACGGGGGTGAAGCCGCGGGCATCAGCTAGTTATTTATATTTAGTATATAAGCATTTTGAAATTAGAACATCAATATTGGACACGTCGTATTACGTTTCACGTGTAATTGAATCCTTCTAAAGGCATTTCGATGTCTAGCAAATTGGATTTAGGGCCTTTCTGCTTCCAGCACTGCCAATCAAATGCCCAAACTATTATTCTTAGTTGCGATGCGAAGCGAATTTAATTTTACTACCAACCGACTATATTATAAAATGCTGCCAGCTCACCCGCAGTAGAAACAGTTCAGAGTACGGTCAGCTGCAGAGAAAAGGTACCCCCCGCTGTGGTTACGCTGTTATGGAGGGGTACCTTTGCTCTACAACGGACTGTACAATGATGGTTTACTGCGATACGGTTGTGCTGCATGGTGAACTTTCGGTGGTAACTGCTACAGCTTTTCCATCAGTACTGGTGACTTTTTAATTTGATAATACTTGTATACCTTGACATTGCACTGGGTCAGACGCCATTAGTTTCCTAGCTTGTGTGGAATCAATTCAATTACAACAGTCTAGTGAGAACAGAACGCATGTTGCCGAACGCGCTGACGCTTGCTATCGCTTTCACTATGTCTTTCTGTTAAACAGCATAAGATAGTGTCAGAAAGAGTTGGTGAATGCTATAACATGCGCCCGCGCGTTAGACAAAATGGCCTCTGGCCTTGCTGTAACGTGAAATTAGTTTTCAGTTGTTCCAAACATTGCACCAAATTCGTTTGTATGATATTTTTGTACGTTTCCGTCAGCAGCTCGATACTGACAAAGTGTTGTCTTCCAGATGCTTCGGTGGCATGCGCGAGCTCGACCCCAGCGAAGCCCCGCGCCTCGACGGAGGGCATGGCCAAGGCGCCGCGGCCGCTGTCTACCATCATGCCGTCCGCCGGCATCCGGCCCGCCGCTTCTGTCTCCACGCAGACCAGCGCCAACCAGGCTCAGAACCAGGTCACTACAATAATACTTACGTCGGTGATAGTGCAATACCGCGTAACTAGCTTTCTCCATTAGGTCTATTTTGTCTTATTCTCACTGTTATTTAATTTCAAGTCTTATGGAAAAAGCATATTACGCGGTATTGCACGATCACCGACGTTATACAATCAGTCTGAATGTACACTTTGAGACAGGTAAACGCGCGCGATAGGAGACCGCGACATGCGACGCATGCACATTGTAATTGTATGCAGTTCTTAAAGGCGAGTTACAGACACAAACTACCACGACAGGCAATCACAGTAGCATGCACACAACCGCTTCCGAACCGATGGTGTCACGTATCTCACGATATGGTCAAAAATAAACTGATAAAAAACAAATGCGTGCAAAAACATCGTTCTTGACAATCGGATATAATTGAAGGTTTTGAGATTATAAAATAAAAATAAAAATAAATATCATGGGACAATTAGCCATGCTAACTTTTTAAATATGTATTGAAATCTCAAAACCATTTCGAGAAACAAGCTTTTGGTACAGTTTCTGTATATCAGATTTTAAAAAAAGTCTTACATTATTAAGATATTCGTTGAAATGTTTTGACCTTCAAATGCCCTTTCTGTGAGTCATCAAACGAATAATGGATAATGATTCTTTTGCCTTATTTAAAAAAAAATCGACTGACGTCTGTCTAGTCTATATCAAACATAAACTCAAACTTGACATTGACGTGTCGTTTCGTTTTGTAGTTTGTTTGTTTATTTGTTATTTAAGCACAAAGAGTAAAACCATATACCTAATAAGGTTTAAGCAGCATTTTATTATAAAAGGACGGCTAATAACGAAAAAGCCGATTCTCGCAATTTGCCACAAGTGGACAATGTCATGATACTGGAGTTCATGACGAATTCTAGCAACCACAACATCGCTGAAATAAGAGGAGCTACTCAACGGTCAAGACTTTATTGTTAAACCATTGTGTACAAGTAATGTGTTTGTTTTAAATAGGCACATACATTTAAATGATCTTCACAACAAAACTGCAAATAGTTCTTGAAGTATTTTTGCTTCACTTCTCGACACCATTCCTCTCGCCGTCGTTCTGGGATTGGTACGAATAACAAATCCGGGTTATCCCTGCTGTTATTCGAACATAAAGGGGCGAAACACTCGTAGCCTTCCATTTCAAACAAGTTCAGTTAGTGATTTCAAATTTTTTTGAGGTTAACCGTCGGCGGTGACGTTAACACCTTGATGTTGACTTTACCATAGACTTTACTGTATTTTTTTTGTGCAGGCAAAGACTACATTATCCATTATGCGTTTGATGACGTCACGTCAGCAATATATTAATATTTTTTTTTAATGTAGATAGGATTCATTAAAAACAAAAATACCGAAATTAGTTTCTTAAAATAGTCTATATTTATCAAATAAATTATAAAAACCATACAACAAAAATATGAAGCATGGCCAATTGACCCAGTCCCAAAGTAAGCTAAGCAAAGCTTGTGTTATGGGTACTAAGCAACGGATAAACATACTTACATAGATATATACATACTTAAATACATGTTAAACACCCAAGACCCGAGAAGAAATATTCGTATTTTTCATACAAATATTTGCCCCGACACGGGAATCGAACCCGGGACCTCAAGCTTCGTAGTCAGGTTCTCTAACCACTAGGCCATCTGGTCGTCTAAAATGGTGGATTTAAAGTTGTTTTGTCAAGAAAGCTATTGCTGTCGATGACGGGACACTTGCTCTTATTGAGTGATATCAAAAATTCGTTGTTTTTTCCAAAATAATTATCGTAAAATTACTATACCGTAATCCATACTGATATTATAAACGCGAAACTGTGTCTGTCTATCTGTTACCTCTTGACGCCTAAACCGCTGAACGGATTTAGATGAAATTTGGCTTGGGGACAGTTTAACTTCTATCGCTGAAAATTGAATAGTTCCCGCTGGTTGGCGATAAAAAATTCTTAGCAGACTGACAGCCAGTACAGGTCGATTAACAAGAGCTGTGAATGGATTGAACGAAATTAAAGTCATTTTTAAACTTTTATAGGAAAATGACTCGTGCATGTAATTTTCATAATTGTGTGAAGTGTATTCAAATAGTTAACACATAGATAGTTTCATTCGCTCATTCGATCCATCCGTGCCAGCTCTTGCGAATCTACCAGTACATAATATAATTTATCTACTCTCATATCGTAAAATTCGAATTATAAAATTCAAAAAGAGTTTATATTGACATACTTTTTAAACACAATACCGAAATATTAAAAAAAAATCATATTATAACACTTTTCTTCTAACGAAATAATGTTATAATACAATTTTTTTTACCATTACGATACAGGGCAAATCCAAATAGTTTATATCACCAAGTTTTGATTCCAATTTTCACTTGTCTGTGGCAGCGCCCGCTTTAGCGCATGCGCGCACATGCGCGGTGATGTACTGGGTTTTAGCGCCATTCCATTCATACGTGTCGTTTTGTTGTACGAATTTTCGTGGGAAAATTTAGTTCTTGCTTAAAAATATCTGATATCAGTGAATGCGAAGAAAATTTGACTCCGCCCGATATTTTAGATGCGGCGTAGGAAATTACTCATAATTTATTACTAGCAAAATTCAGAAAATTATACGATAAATGCTATCAAGATTTTATGGCATGAAAAGTGCAAAAAGGCTACTTCGTTTTTGGAAAAATGTGTGAGAGAAGATAAAATATTGTATGCAACTGTACGTAATTTGGCCTTAAAACACTCATGTGACCCTTTATGAAACTCGGCTACGCCTCGTTTCATGAAACCACATTCGTGTTTTAAGGACCCCTATTACGATACAGTTGCATAAATAGCTATTATGTTATTTTTCAGGCGAAGCACCGAGGCAAGCCCGGTGTGCGGTCCCCGGCGCCGGCCGCCAAGCAGGATGCCGCCAATCAGACCAACAAGTTGCAACACCAGATGCAACAGCCCAAGCAACAGTGAGTGCGCACAACACAGCACTTAGCAAATGGCACCGAGCCACCCCGTACAACGACCGCGGGAGCGGGCCAAATGCCCTCAAAAATCATTCCAGCCCGCGTCGTTTAATTAATAAAAAGCTCTTTTTTTGTGAGAAAATTGACCGGAGAAAGTCTAGACTAAAGAAGTTGCTTCTGCGGTCCCTGACCCCGCATAGCTGTAGTTTGCGCAGTCTTATGCAGCCAATAGCGATTGATTTATAAAATGAGGGTTTTCTGACAAATGACGTTATTATCGTGAGGTCTGTTTGACCTTGTAACGTTTGTTGTTGTTGGCTCATTTAGTTAGAAACTAATTCCGATAGTGACACAAATCTCGAAAGTTGTCAAACGGTACTCACGATACTAGCGCCAACCGGCCTGTCACTGAAACCCTCATTGAAGTGGATGACGCAAATACGGGGTGAAATTTATGAAAGTTAAGCTTGTCAATTATTGAATACAATCTCAGTTGAAAACATCTACATTATTATGTCGGCCGTCCGTATTTTAATTACTCAGAGTCGCAAAATTTGTCATTTTAGCTTCTATTAAACGTAGCCGCCTAGAAGCAATGTGAGACTGACGGGTTTGTGCATACTGTTGGCAAAAACAATCAAATTTAAGACGATTTTATGGCAGGCTAAATAGGCGACTATTCTCATGAAGATTTTACGAAATTGTAACTATATTTGAGTCATTGACCTCAAAAATGTAACGGAGAAAGAGGCGCCATCATTTAATTTCTACTGTTTTATGTCGTTCAAAAACGTGTTTGTTTATTAATTGATATAATTACATCGTTTATGCCTATCTCTGGCAGTATCCGGCTAATGATAGGTGATATTGTTACGCTGGCATTACACACACACCGCTGTTCGAGTTATATTTCGCGATTGCGATGATCAAATAAAAAGTCATAAAAGATATAATTAACACACACTCGCAGAATTTCATTGTTTCTGAATTTATAATTTTCTCAAGTTTTATGTTTTCATGTTAAATATCATTTTCGGTACAGGGTGCTGCTTATGAACTCAAGTGGTCAGATGACGCAGATATCGAGTGTGCAAGACAAACAACCTCTCACTAAAAGTATACAGCAGCAGGCTATCTTACAACAGCAAGCACTACAGGTAAATGCTCATACATTTAAGAAGTTGTGTGAAAAATCAACCTATCAGGATTATAATTGTTTTAAAGCCGAACAAGAAAGTGCTTTACCATTATTGTGACAGTTTCAACATCAGAATAAAAACGATTAGGCTTATTGTCAATCTGTCTTGTAAGTGAAAATAGCCTTTGATATTTGAAACCGTTCAACTGACATTAAAACTTAGGTGGTAAAGGAATCTCTTGGTCGACCATACATTTACAGCTATGGAGTGTTCTTTTGCTACCACGTCACGTTTTGTAACGTTTGATCTATTTTGTTTTAGCAGCAACAACAACAACAGCAGCAGCAGCAACAACAGCAGCAACAACAACAACAACAATTGCTGCATCAGCAACAAACACAGCAGATGGTGCAACACTACCAGCAGCAAGGTATATTGTTTTCTTTATTCCTATTTATTTTTTAACCCTTAAGTTTAAACGCAGCTGCATTTCCTATCAATTTGACAGATGTACAATAATTTTCATAAACTTTGGACTTTGTGGTGACACTTGCACTATACGAGTAAAGCATTATGTACATAGATAATTTCCCTTTTAGGTAATCTCACATTTTGTGCATGGAATTAACACTTTGAACATTTTAAGTCTATTATTATACCTCGTGTGTTCATAAGTTTTGAGACGAAATAAAAGTTACATAAAAAATTCAAAAATTAAGTTATATTTATAAAATTTTCGGCTAATGATAAGTTGACACTAACCAACAATTACATGCAATTTCTACTCGAAATGTCCGCCTCGATTTTTTATACAAGCTCTTAGACGTTCGGGCCAGTCTTCAATCGCAGCACGAATCTTCTCCAGTGGGATTTGCTTCGCTTCTCTGATAAGGGCCCGCTTTAGAGAATCCAAGTTTGGATGGGACTTTTGGCAGGCCCTGAGTTCCAATTCAGTCCACAAAGAGTAGTCCAGTGGGTTGAGATCAGGACTGGAGGGTGGCCATTCTTCCACCGCGATGAAGTCTGGCAAATTTTCTCTTAACCAAGCCTGAGTCGTTTTAGCCTTGTGGGCCGGTGCTGAGTCTTGCTGGAAAATCCATTCTTTGCCATGAAATAAAGTATTAGACAGGGGTTTCACCACAGTCTCTAAAATGTCACTTTGATAGTTTTTTGCTTTCACCTTCACGCCTTGTTGGCAAAAATGGAGTGGAGTGACACCTTCGTAAGAAACCCCCCACCATACCATCACACTCGCCGGATGATGGGTACGCCAGACATTTCGTGCTGAAGCTGGAACATCTTTGCTGCTTTTGGCATAAACTTTATTGTTTTGTCGGTGGAACTTTTCTTCGACCGTGAAAATTTTTTCATCGGTGAAGAGTATCTTTTTTGCATCGTGTCTCTTAAGCAGCACTGGACAACGTTCGCGTCGTAATTTACGGAGGCGATCATTTAGGAAGTGAACTTTTCTACGACTGTAAGCCTTCACCTTGAGATCGTATTTCAATATTCTGTTTACTGAAATACGCGAAATGTTAGTCTGCAGAGCGAGTTTCTTCTGAGTGCGACACGGATTTCGACGAAGACGCTCTCTAATTTTTTTGATATTCGCAGTCGTTCTTACAGACCTCGGGCGGCCACTCCTTTGGCGATCTTTCAGAGAATTAGTCTCCTTGTAACGTTTTATGGTGTAATACACAAAGTTGCGGCTTATCCCAAAACATTTTATGTCACGGAAAATCTCCATTGGTTTTTTTCCAGCCATATGAAGCGAAATAACAGTCGCACGTAATTCTTTTGTTCCCTCCATCACGAAAAAAATAGTTGAAATGAATTTTAAAATGCACAAATAGAACACGAACATTCCAAATTCAAAATTAGAAAAATAAATAAAACAGCTGCCAGTATTATTTTGTTTTATTTTTAATCTCGAAGTTTGTCTCAAAACTTATGAACACACGAGGTAACATTCACTGTTCGTCGGTTCAAGCAAGTTTTGCCCGAAAATTTATAATATGCGAACGTAAGATTCTGAAGTAACTGAGACGAGATTAAAACAAATGACATTTGTTTGCGCGTGTGCATTCAAAATAAGCTTTATTCCTTTCGTTTACTCGTGTCACTACGGCGAAGAGCTGCACGGTGCGGTAGCGGCATTTAGGCATCTTCAAAGGACTCATAGGCGGCCGCGCGCGACCGGTGCGTGCCACTAGTAGAGCGAGTGTGAACTCGCCAACAACACAATTTAAACCTTATGTTCACACAGAAAGAGTTGGAAATATTTTTAAGTGCATCATTAATAGTTTAAATTTGACATTCTAACACTTAGATATTATTAGATTTTTAAATGTGTCACGAAACTTTGGAGCCCTACCACCCCTTGTCACACAATGTCGCATTTCGTCGCTCTCCCCCCGCACCCCCTTAACGTTTTAACGTGTGACGTACTTAATGGATGGTCTCTTAGAGGCTCATTGTGCGTGAAAGAGAGATGATCTTGGCTATTTATCTCGCCCGAACATACCCCTGTACTAACTTAGCTCTTGTATCGCCAACCTATCATAGTAATATATTCAAAGCCTTGGGTGATATTGGTACGCGAAGGGCCATCCACTACACCTATGGTGATCTGATGGTGCATTATCATGCAGGAATGACGCTGGGTATGCAGCAGGCGTCGCTGCCGGTCGGCTCAGTGGCTCAGACGCTGCCCATGGCCGGGATACCCCAGACCATATCCATGGTTCAGCAGATACATCCGGTAAGATAACATTCTCTTGTGATTCCTATTACGATTTTCTTTTTATTCTTTGAGGTCCATAATCACCAGGGTTCAGAGTTTTCATAGCACGGGGTTAAATGAGTGGATATGAGCAAGGATTCTTCTCTACAGGGTTTTTCCGAACCGGTGGTAGATTTCTAGGAATTTCATGGTGCTTGTTATAGCCTAAATTGTATAAATAAATAAATAAAAATAAATAAATATCACGGGACAATTCACACCAGTTGACCTAGTCCCAAAGTAAGCTAAGCATAGCTTGTGTTATGGGTACAAGGCAACGGATAAACATACTTATATAGATAGATACATACTTAATATTAAACACCCAAGACCCGAGAACAAACATTCGTATTATTCATACAAATATCTGCCCCGACGCGGGAATCGAACCCGGGACCTCAAGCTTCGTAGTCAGGTTCTCTACCTACTAGGCCATCTGGTTGTCAAAAAATATATTTAGACTTTGGCTTTGACTTTGAATGTGAATATGTGGCAGGGCGTGCAGTTGAGTGGCATGGCGCAGGCGGGGGCACTAGTGGCGCCGCTGGGAGCCACGGCGCAGACACAAGTTCAAACGCTGCAACAGCCACAGGTGTGTCTATATTCCTTGACTAAAATCGATGTCAGATGAGCATTTTTTTCCGTAACCTTTTTGTTTTCCTTTTTGTACAATAAAGAGTATAAACAAACAAACAATTTGTATCGAGAAAATGTGTTATGTATATTAGAATATTGTAGAAATTGTGTTGATTTTGGAACGCAAGAGGACTTATGATATGTGTGTAGATAAACTTTTTTATTTATTTAACGCTGACCATTGAATGAACTATATCTCACCTGATTGTATGTGCAGATGAGGCCGTATTTGTTTGGTCCGCGTCTAAGATTTTAGGAATTATTTGGAATGTTACATCTTATCAGTTAGTGGTCGGTTCAACGTGCAAGCGCAATCGTACAGTTAAAACAGATCGAACTGATGTACTTGTGCTAGCGTTTTAGCTGCATGTCTTTGCTTGTTGTCTTTAACCAGGTGAATATTTGACCGTGTGGTAAAATATTCACCTGGTTAAAGTATACTATATTTGATCTATTGTTTTGCATAAACAAATGTGTAACATTATAATTAATCCAAAAACGGTATTTATTTACGATACTTTGTTAACAATAACAAAGAAAAATAAAATCACGTAAAACGAATCGAAAAGTGGCGCCAAACCATTTGACAGATTAACTTTTTTTTTAATGGCGATGTACAAGTTCAGGTAGAACTAACGATTGTGCCACTGAAAAAAGTCTGTAATTAAAAAAATATTACGAAATTTTGGATTTATTTTTACATACTAAAAGCGGACCTATATTTTTTTATTCAAATCTTGATATTTAAATTCTCGTTTGTAATTTTAGCATCACTTCTTTCTTTAAAAAAATAAAAAATACTTTGATTTATTTTTCTGAAACCGGCTGAAGGGCTCTCCAACCATGGCCACAAAAAAATAAAGTAACTAATTAAAAAGTTATGTGACGGTTAAAAATTCTAAATGCCACCTGATCTGATGTTCAAATTAAGAAATAGTTTGTCTGTCACTTAGCGCTAATCAAGACTGGTGAAACAGAAATTTTGATTCCATCTGACAAATAAGGTTATGATTAAGCTAATCCGAACTTTAAAAAAAGAACTTAGTGTTCCAAAGTTATGATATTCGGAGAAAATAGAGTTGAACATCACAGTCAGGTGAGAGACTAGACCCTTTTGTTTGTCGTGTGTTTTATTTACTTTCATTCCTGTTGTAATTCACTAAAAAATAACGATACTGAGCTGAAGATGTACTTGTGTTTCAACAAAATTATATTGATTGCAGACACTCGTCGGAAGCGGTCTAGTTCAAACCTCAGTGGGTATGGCAGTTCAACAGCAGTCCACTCTGAACCACTCCACAGCCATGCAAACGGTAACTTACTTTGTTAACAATTTAAAAAACATTACTCTATCTCAGCATTCTTAGCTGTAGGAAAATAACTTAAGAATTTTTATTTCCTTTAACTTAACATTTATAATCAAGAATTAAATATTAATCTTGCAGGGTGAACTAATGTAAAAGGTTCTTAATTTAATTATGACGTCGATATTTAACTTTTTGTAAGTCAAGAGGAACTTTTTACAATGATTTATTTATTAAAAAGAAGAAAAAAACGATTCTCGTAGTTTCTACCGATGTACTTAGCCAAAGAAAATACCGTATATGCTAGTGCAATATGGAGCGTCAATCTGTTTGTACGGATCTGCTACTACATGCAAGAATCTATTAAACACGGTCAAATATTCACCTGGTTAAAGACAACAAGTAAAGACATGCAGCTAAAACGCTAGCACAAGTACATCAGTTCGATCTGTTTTAACTGTACGATTGCGCTTGCACGTTGAACCGACCACTAACTGATAAGATGTAACATTCCAAATAATTCCTAAAATCTTAGACGCGGACCAAACAAATTGTGTTGGTTCTGTTTTGATTACAGCTACTTGTCTTTGCCTTGATGTCTTTGTAGTGTTTTTAGACTACCGTAACATTCCGCATTCCTCCGTAACATTTGATAGGAATGTGACTTAAACAAAAGATTGGGTCAACATCAAACAGCGCCCCAAGGCTGCCTTGCAAAATATTGCCGCACTTTACATAATTACTTTTGATACTTAATTTTATTTGAATAATATTTGGTAATATCTTTGGAAAGTAAAAAGTGGCATAAGAAACAGACAAATCTTGATGACTGAAAAAATAAGTTGATATCATTCCGCTGCAACTCTTGGGTTACCAGGTGCTAAGTTTGCGGCATACGGAGACTCCGCATCGTTACTATAACACCTTATTTACTTTCCAAACAAATGAGTGCAATTGGTAAAAAATACAGGGTGTTTGGTAGCTACGTGCAAAGCTTTAAGGGGGTGATAGCTGAGGTATTTTTGAACATTTTTAGCCATATATGTCATAGCCGAAATTTGATATTTTTTTAAAATTGAAGACTTAGAAATTTTAGGAAAATACCCAGTTTTTGATAGTCACGAGTCAATATTGCCCCAATGAGCGTTAATTTGGAAACCAAATCTTTTATTTCGGATAGTTTAATGTGTATTGGACCAATTGAAACAATTTTTAAGTGTCTTTCTTGCCACAAAAACAAAATGAAGGCATTCGAAATTACTAAAAATGTCTTAGGTTGGAACGGAGTCATTTTTCTGTGCCATAAAAAAAAAAATAAAAAAAAATCCTTGAAATGTTCAAACATTTTTTAAAACATGCCTGTTTATTGTTCTTTCTTTTAAGGTATCACTCATTGACATTGCTTGCTAAATCTGTGATAAAAAGTAAAAACTAAACTAAAACTTGAAATTTTACTAATAAAAAACCTCATTTTTCTGTGCCATGTTTAAAATTTCCAAATTAACGCTCATTGGGCCAATATTGACTCGTGACTATCAAATTCTGGGTATTTTCCAAAAATTTCTAAGTCTTCAATTTTAAAAAAGAGACCAATTTCGGCTAAGACATATATGGCTAAAAATGTTCAAAAATACCTCGGCTATCACACCCTTAAAGCTTTGCACGTAGCTACCAAACACCCTGTATATCAAAATACTTATCATCGAAAACTTGCGACAAGATCTTGATGGGCAACCCTGCGGCATAGTAACAATTTTTTGAACACATTTTTAATTAAATAACAGATAGATGTAGAATTTTACGGTGGGATTTTATTTTAGTATTGTAATGCGCGTCGCCTCGATGGTGCGCGATCGCAGGGGGGGGGGGCGCTAGTAAAAACTAATTTTAGAAAGAAAGAAAGAAAATACATTTATTTACAACATCACAAGACACAATATTTTACAAAACAGAAAGGCAATACTAAAGCTAAAGATAGAATGTGTCATTGCAGTTGCAAATCGGACATTGGCTCAGCATAATGCTGAGGCGTTTAAAGCACCCCAGCGCTGATTTTCAGCCAGTACCGTTGGTGACACCCGGATCGCTGTTTAGATAGATAAATAAATAAATAAATTTTGATTTTAACAACACCCAAAAGAATGGAATCTTTAGCAAAGTCAAAAATAGGCTCAACCTAAATTGCCTGGCATAGATTATTTTAGCAGATTCAGTTGTTTCTATGATTATCGTCATTTATCTTATCACTTTGGGGATATTTTTTTAATATTTACTTTTGCTTAACTTACCATGAAGAGTTTATGACATAGAAAAAAGAGTTGGATGCGGATGCCGCAGGACCGGTCTGTTTGGTGAACCTTGGGGGAGGCCTATGTTCAGCAGTTATCGTCTTTTGGCTGAAATGATTTACTTTTTACTTTCATAGGATTGTACTTCAACAATATATTTTTTTTTCGAATAGCTAGAGTCATACCGTGATTTTCATTTCCGTATGGACTGTTGAAAAATGTAAACCCTTTTCTGCTACAGGGGTATTTTTTTAATAGACGTGCGATTTCCTGCCGTTTACCCAGTTGAAATATGCCTATTTAACCAATGCTTGTGGGCAGAGTCGGATCAATAATGTTGGGGCCCCAGGCAATCCAATCTATGAGGGCCCCCTTTAGGCCCTAGGCAGTTGTCAACTCTGCATAATGGTTAATCCGGCCCTGCTTGTTGGAAAGGGATGTTTTATGCCCGCGACAAGCGTCAGCGTGCCCCGGGTAGTAAGGTCCACGCCTTATACTACAAAATTCGATTTTCAAACTGCATATCGTGGCGTTCAGTTCACGCTAATAGTATTAAACAGAAGAGTGAAAGGGACGGCATGATACGAACTTCGAATTTCGTAGTAGCCTGGTCTGAGGTCTGAGTGTGGTCACAGCCGGGGCTCGCGCTCGAGGGCGCGCTGCTGTCCACTTCGCTGCTGCAAGTCGCGCCGGCGCTCATGCACGAGGTACCCTCGCCACGCACACCCATCCGCTCGGAACAACCTTCACGCATCACTAAATATTGCCACTTCGATATACAGGGTGGAATTTTGTAATGCCACCTCCAGGGAAAGTACTCTGAACACTGAAAATAGGAAAACTTACTCAATGAAAATATTCCTTTATTTGAAAAAAAAAAAAGAAAACTGCATTAATTACTAACTTATTAACGCTAGTTTTTTGAGATAAACCCTCCTTAATCCGTACTTGGAATAAAGTCATTTCAGTTATTTCAACTATGAACGGCAAAACTGGCATATGTGCTCGTTCATTTACCAATAATAATGAGTTTTTTAAATTATGTTATGAAAGCGTGAAAGTTGGTTTGAGTAGGAAATTGATTTGTCGACCTCGTTTGTCTCTCATTCAATGCATTCTTCGTTATTTGTTTTGTGATCTCGTCTTTGGTTCGTCGGTTATTTTTGTTGAGCAGCGTCTCGTCTTTGTTGTGAGAATGGATGAATAAAAATCAAATTTATTTATTATTTTATTAATATATGTTTGATATTGTTATTTTTATATCAAACATAAAAGTATCATTGCTGGTTACCGACTTTCATTTCTTTGGTTTTTTGCTTTTTCTTTTTAATCGTTTATAGGCAGTGCTATGTTTTTCGTATTTCCTTTAAAGGATGGAGCTGTCACGTGTTATGTTTCATCATAATCATCGCCTACCTAAATCATAACATAATTCATAATAGTGATATTATTGTGGTAGTATATCATTCAAATACATTCGTGTTTGTTGGTTGCCCATTACGAGTAGTTAAGTTGTTTGCATGATTCGACGTACACTTATATTAGTAGCTTTACTAGAATGTCACTTTTTTAACATCTCTTTTTTGTATAAAGTACACATTTATTTTATGTACTATATAAATTCCAAGCATGTTTTAAGTTGGATTGGTTTATGAAAATATGTAACATTAAAATCTTAATTAATTTATCGATATTAAGTATGTGATCAATTTTATGCATAGCTACTTATAAGGTTTGGTATTCGTATTAGGTATCAAGAATCATGTTTTTGTTAACGTTACACATACACTGCGGAAATTGAGTATATACCAAAGTTCGATTGTACTAAAGAAAGAGCATTTAGGCAGAATAATAAGTAATAAGCTGCCTGTTCTGAGTTTCAAGTACACGGATATAATAGGTACTGTCATTGTCAACCTGCGTTGTTCTAAAAAAGAGACGGGTAGTCGTAGAATGGTGTGTTCCCAGCCTACAGTATGTATGGCAATATTTGCACATTTGATATTTATCACTAAATATTCATACTTGACTTTGTGACTGTCATAACTTGTTTCTTATAGAAATATAATCTAGCTGAATTACGTTTTGTCTGCTTTTGTCAAGGCGAAAATGACAGATAAAGGCATTATTTTGAACTAAAAAGAACTTTGTAAGCATTTATTAGTAAGTGTGTTTTCCGCCGTGCGGTCAATGGGCTGCCATTCCATACTTGATACGCACTATTATTATGTACGGCAATGTATACAACAGAAAAGTGGTACCGGTAAAACTGCGCTCGCCGTGTTTAAGCACAACAGTAGAACTAAGCACACCTGCCTAAGGGGTACGTATCAAAATATATAAAGTTTAAAAGTCATAATGGACGAAATACATAATGGTCATTTGATATAAACCAATTTTCTTGGAAATTCTTAACTCTAGAGCATTTTCATAAAATAAACCTAACCTAACCTAAACCGATCTGTAGATTACACGATTAAAAAAGTTCGTTTAATCAATAGTTTCATGGAAAATTTTAGTATGTATTATGACCATTATGTACCTCGTGTGTTCATAAGTTTTGAGACGAAATAAAAGTTACATAAAAAATTCAAAAATTAAGTTATATTTATAAAATTTTCGGCTAATGATAAGTTGACACTAACCAACAATTACATGCAATTTCTACTCGAAATGTCCGCCTCGATTTTTTATACAAGCTCTTAGACGTTCGGGCCAGTCTTCAATCGCAGCACGAATCTTCTCCAGTGGGATTTGCTTCGCTTCTCTGATAAGGGCCCGCTTTAGAGAATCCAAGTTTGGATGGGACTTTTGGCAGGCCCTGAGTTCCAATTCAGTCCACAAAGAGTAGTCCAGTGGGTTGAGATCAGGACTGGAGGGTGGCCATTCTTCCACCGCGATGAAGTCTGGCAAATTTTCTCTTAACCAAGCCTGAGTCGTTTTAGCCTTGTGGGCCGGTGCTGAGTCTTGCTGGAAAATCCATTCTTTGCCATGAAATAAAGTATTAGACAGGGGTTTCACCACAGTCTCTAAAATGTCACTTTGATAGTTTTTTGCTTTCACCTTCACGCCTTGTTGGCAAAAATGGAGTGGAGTGACACCTTCGTAAGAAACCCCCCACCATACCATCACACTCGCCGGATGATGGGTACGCCAGACATTTCGTGCTGAAGCTGGAACATCTTTGCTGCTTTTGGCATAAACTTTATTGTTTTGTCGGTGGAACTTTTCTTCGACCGTGAAAATTTTTTCATCGGTGAAGAGTATCTTTTTTGCATCGTGTCTCTTAAGCAGCACTGGACAACGTTCGCGTCGTAATTTACGGAGGCGATCATTTAGGAAGTGAACTTTTCTACGACTGTAAGCCTTCACCTTGAGATCGTATTTCAATATTCTGTTTACTGAAATACGCGAAATGTTAGTCTGCAGAGCGAGTTTCTTCTGAGTGCGACACGGATTTCGACGAAGACGCTCTCTAATTTTTTTGATATTCGCAGTCGTTCTTACAGACCTCGGGCGGCCACTCCTTTGGCGATCTTTCAGAGAATTAGTCTCCTTGTAACGTTTTATGGTGTAATACACAAAGTTGCGGCTTATCCCAAAACATTTTATGTCACGGAAAATCTCCATTGGTTTTTTTCCAGCCATATGAAGCGAAATAACAGTCGCACGTAATTCTTTTGTTCCCTCCATCACGAAAAAAATAGTTGAAATGAATTTTAAAATGCACAAATAGAACACGAACATTCCAAATTCAAAATTAGAAAAATAAATAAAACAGCTGCCAGTATTATTTTGTTTTATTTTTAATCTCGAAGTTTGTCTCAAAACTTATGAACACACGAGGTATTTCGTCCATTATTCGTTTTAAACTTTATATATTTTGGTACGTTCCCCTGCCTAAGGGAGGCGTAGTTTTACCTGGCCTCACTTTGCCGTTCGCAGAACTTTGCCATCACTTTTCCTTTCATCTGGGGTACTGCGTAAACTTAGGTAATAGTCAATATCTGTTCCTCATCGGTACTTGCTGCCGTGGCTCCGTAGGAAACTAGGTATTAGTTGTATTTTGGTGAGTTAGACTAGACCAGAATTTTAATCTAAACTTCTAGAAGAAAATCACTTTAATTTTTGACAAACATTGCAAACCCTGCCCTTTTGTCCTCCCCTGCTTTCACCTTTTAAAGTGTCGAGGAGAAAAAGGAGAAAAATGGAGGAAAGGTTGGCAACCGACATTTTTTGATTCAGCAGGATCGAATTAATAATCAAAGTCATAATGTAATAATGTTTACCATAATAATTATTTGCCATAATGAACATTTGCCATGACTTTTTTCTCTGAATCTATAATTTGTTTTGGATTGTCATAAAATAAACTTAACTTAACCTATAGAGTTCTACGGGATGACTATTTCAAAAATCCCGAAAAATTTACGGTTTCAGAGAAAAAAAGAGTTGGTATGGCAAATGGTCATAATGGCAAACATTTCACTATGTTATGAATGACTTACAATGTTATGGGTCGCGAATGGGACCGTTTGTCAAAAAATAATTGTGATTAGTTTCTCGACTCTTAGGTACATATATATATATTGAAAGTCATAACGGCGGTGATGTTTGCCATAATGATCATTTGCCAAAACTGTTTTTTCTCTGAATCTATTGTTCTGGATTGTTATGAAATACACTTAACCTAACCTATAGAGTTCTACAGGACAACCACATCAAATCCTGAAAATACTAAGTTTTCATAGAAAAAAAATAGTTATGACTTACAATGTTATGGATCGCGAATGGGACCCAAGAAAACACCGCTTGTCAAAAAGTAATATTATTAACTTGTAGAGTCATAACGGAAGATTTTGTGCAAGTTTGTTGTTTGGTCTAAACGTTTGTTCTGTGCGTAGTGGTATTATCAAACCGCTTTAGAAAGAGATTGAGCTCATATGTTATATTTGAAGTAATGCATATGACATTGTCAGTGGTAGAGTGTGCACATAAATGAAATTGTTATTTTAGTACATTGCAGATAATTTCTCGGCACCGACCGTTTAATAATTTACCACGGTTCATGTTTTATACATACGTATTTTTTAACAGCTACGGCAATTTGATAACGCGAAAATGATGTGAATTAATGACAGATTTGTCAGATATGATATTAATATTTTTTATAAAACAAATGACAACATTTACCGTGAATAGAGTCCAAATATGCAAAGGATACTCTGTAAATCTATTAATTCTGTTATCAACAAACAGTGTCTGCACTTATGAAGATATCACAGATTATTGACTTATGATTATATTTAATCATTCATAAGTACTGTTGTGCTAACGGTAGTCTCGAATCCCTTTCTAAACGCGGTTTGATAATATATGATGTATCGTGGCGCAGGTTTCGGGCAGCAGCCTGGGCTCGCCGCAGCTGTCGCTGGGCGGGGCGCTGCTGGGCGCGGGCGCGCCGCCCGCCGCGCTCGTCGCGCACGTCAAGAGCGAGGACGACAAGCCGGCGCCCGCGCCGCTGCCCGCGCTCCAGGTATACAACTACTGTTACTTGCAACGGATTATTCGCGGTAGTTCCTTTAGCTGTTATTGTGTTTTTTAGGGTTTCGAACCTCGAAAGGAAAAAGCGGAACCCTTACAGGATCACTTTGTTGTCCGTCTGTCAAGACCCTTTTTCTCAGGAACGCGTGGAGCTATCAAGCTGAAATTTATATCAAATACTCAGGTCTACTGTCCCTTGGAGCTGTGAAAAAATCAAACTTCTAAGCCAACTCAATCAAAAGATACAGCCATTTATGCCGCAAATTTTCGACACTCGCAAGGGAATCAAAACCTACAAGGTACTTCCCGTGAACTCAGAATCTTGAAATTTGGTACGAAGCAAAGGTCTTATAGCACAGATAAAGGAAACATTGCGAAAAGCATTTTTTTTGTCTGTCTGTTTATATCAGTAACAATCTATAATGATCCCACACTGCGCACATTTTGCTTAGGAGCAGGGGTCTGTTAAGACTGGATGTTCATAGATACATGTAAATTTGTACGGAACCCTCGGTGCGCGAGTCCAACTCGCACTTGGCAGGTGTCGTTTACTATAACAATACAAATCGATTTTAGAAACTACACACTCGGTCACAACACTTGCTTTTTAAAAAGAAAAGACATAATAGGTAACTGTTTACGTGATAAATTATTATCGGAAAATATTCAATAACTATGATTGAAATAAATGTAACATAAGTTATGTTTAAGAAAAGCGAGATATTGTTTTTTATGTTACAAAATAGGCGCATAGAGACGTGGAGTTGCGGAAAATAGCCCGTTACTACCTATCTACCTACCTATTGTTTTTAGAACTTGACAAGCCCTAATATTATTATGGGGAGGAATGTTGACGTCATTAAAAAATAATTCGAAGACACGACTCCAGTAAAAAACGGTTTATTAATCCTGAAAACCAGATCAAATTTCGACTAACTGCAAAATTAGATTTTTTGTTGCTTTAAAACAAATAAATAGTTACTTGATTGAGTTGGCGAACAAGTGACGTCATAAGTTGATATTGCCATTCAAACTCTATGGGAGAATCGTGTTTTGACAGCTCATAAAAAGTACATCAGCTGATTGGTGGTGTTAACATACCTATTGCAATGGATCGCGATATATGGGCGTTGTGATGTGTCAAATGTTGGAAGTTAGATCTCACAGACCATAGTACAGTAAAATTACATAAAGTTTACTACCACTGACAGATGGTTTGCCTTCATTTCATATTCAACTTTAACGACCTATAAATAAAGCCAATTTTAGATTACTGTTACCCACGTTTGCAGATTATGTAATAGCTACTTTATTTGTATGGTGTTAAAGTTGGAAATGAAATGAAGGCAAGCAATCTGTCAGTGGTAAACTAAAAGTAAACGTATTGTAACGGGGTTTGATAATGAAGTATTGGTATGGCAGGCGCCGGTGCAGCAGATAGCGCCGCAGCCGCCGGGCGCGGAGCCGGCGCCGGCGCCCGAGCCGCCCGCGCCGCCCGCGCCGCCGCCCGCCGCCCCAGCTGGTCAGTCGCCAATATGACAACCTAATTCATTAATATCATAAATACTTCGAACATATCATACCTAGATGTAAGCTTCTATACAAAATCAAACTCAAAAATCGTCTCCGTCCCGCCAATACTGACTTATGACAACACTGACAGATTAAGGGGCTGTTTCACCACGATGAATTTGGATCTCTGGAATACAAATCGGGTGCTGTTTTGTTGTTGCACGAATTAATGTAAAATACCGAAATTTCAACCGATAACTCTAGCTAGAGGAATGACATTTTGCACGGTTGTTTGCAAAGTAAACGAAGACCACGACGTACTTTTTGGGAATTTCCGTGTATGTAATTTAGTAAATTCGTAATTTAAATTTAATTACCAGACCTAATGGTTCACACGAGCAAATGAGAAAGTCTGTGAGGATATTTGGATGTTTGAAACTTGATGAACAGATGGACAAAGATCTCGGTTGAGAATACTTAATATCCCGGTGATGAGTTCCCATGGGATAACAAGAATACAGGGGGCTGTCCGAGCAAACGTACTTTATAAACGTTTCCGTAACCTTTTTTTAGACTAAACTCTAAGATTGTATTTTTTTTTGTGAAAGTATTTCTAACGCGAGCGAAGCCGCGGGTTAAAGCTAGTAGTTTATAAAGGTTTAAAATGTCAGCGTATTTTAACATCGTGTTCTTGGTTCAGTAGTATCAGCGTCACCTAGTGAAGTGAAGGCAAGTCCGACGAAGCCCGAGGCGGAGGCGACGCCGCCTGCGATGCCCGCGCCCGCTCCCGCGCCCGCGCCCGCGCCCGCTCCCGCGCCCGCGCCCGCTCCCGCGCCCTCGCCCGCGACGCCCACACCCACATCCGCTGCCGGGACGCACACCTCGCCTGTCGCGCCTCAGGTAACACCTGGAAAAATATAAAAATGTTTGACATTATTATTTGACATTTTGACAGATGTGATCGTCTATGGTTAACTTTGTTTTTAATTGACGTTCGATATTAAAAAATACATTTCTCTTAAGTTGGCAGTAAAATAATATCTCGGAAAGTTATATTTTTAATAAAAACCGCATGAATTTAGTTGCTTGTTTTAAGCCGGGTTAACACCTGCAAAAAAAACGCGCCAGTGTAGTGCAACTTGTACGGTTTTCTTTGCAGGTCTAATTGAGTGTAATCTACATTTAATAACCTGTGGCAGCTAGGCGTATCGTTATAACGACATTACGACACAAGCGCAGTCATGGGGAATAGAGTATGGACTTTTCTGGAACCATATTATCTATGTTCTTATTTAATTGTTCGTGACCATGTAAAAAACAGATAAAAGTACAGAAGTAGAATATTTTTTTTATTTCGGTATTACCGAATGAAATGACATCGTAGCTTTCACTGTCGTAGGTGGTGACGAGTGCGGCGTCAGCGGCGCCGGCGCCGGCGGCCGCGGCGAGCGGCGCGCTCTTCAAGCCCTCGTCGAGTGCGCCCCGGCACATCAGCCAACAAGCGGCACACGGTAACAATACTCACTTACACTCTGATCTCTTTCATAAACAGGTTTCACATGGAGAGCCTTTGCCTGCAGGCTTGAGCTGAAGGTCAAATTTAACTGGCCAAATTCTGCTGGCTAATTCCAGCTGGTCAAATTCAACCGGCGAAATGCTACCGGCCAAGGTAGCCGGCTAATCTCAACCGGCCAAATCTTCCGTGATGAAATCTCGAAATGATGGTGCGGCTGAAGGCGGCCTTCTATCAAATTGAATATCATTCGATGGCCGACGGCCTGTT
This sequence comes from Archips crataeganus, assembly GCA_947859365.1. Classification (NCBI taxonomy): domain Eukaryota; kingdom Metazoa; phylum Arthropoda; class Insecta; order Lepidoptera; family Tortricidae; genus Archips; species Archips crataeganus. Next base: position 15,816,375 of record OX402045.1, on the reverse strand, counting down.
GAAACCGTGACCGGATTTGGCTTTCCGTCCAGTCTTTCGTGTTTAACCTTTTGAACGCCAGCGTTGTCTCTAGATGACATTACGGTTATACACAAATTAACCTACCCGCATCCGCATAAGAATTCATCCTTCGGAACTAGTGGCCATATTTTCTAACGCAGGGTTGTCTACAGTGGAAACAAATACATATAAAAATAATACATAATAATAATAAATCGCGCGACGCCTCTGTCTTTCTATTACTTTGTCGTACTTAAATATATAGCAATGGAACGGCATTGATACGCGCATAAGACAAGAGGCCTACAGCTTTTGCATTGACTAATAATGATTTATATATTTTACAGACAAGGGATTACCTAAGGCGATGGTGAAACCCAACATTTTAACGCACGTGATCGAAGGCTACGTGATACAGGAGGCGGGCGAGCCGTTCGCTGTGAGTGTCGCGCTGAACTGTAACCTGTATTATACTATATTAGTTAGGGCACAGTTAATATTTAGAGCTGTGATAGAATAACGTTTTTCACCCGAAGGTCAACCGGCCGTTGAGGGAGTGGGCCGATAAAGAAGACAAGGAGAATAAGCTGCCGGCCAGCGACGAACCCCCACGTGAGTCTAATTGCTGATAAATTCTGACCACGCCCTTAGCCTTTGCATTAAGAGTTTTTTTTTTATTATATTTCCACAATATGTAATATTCTAAAACAAATAATGTATTTTTTATTACTTTTTAATTGACTTGCTAAATTTGTAATAAATAAAAAGCTATGCGTTTTAAATCTTGCTAATTCAATTTCAACCATTTCCTATTGGTCAGTCTGACTTGCAATTTGATATGAATATATAGAGTTAATGATATTGCCCATACACACAGTCCACAAAAAGAATCAACCAAAAAGCGTGTATTAAAAATGTCATTTTACTACATAAACTTATTTGATAATACTTCTAGATCGGTGGGGCCTGGTTAAGAATCTAACATTTGTTATTATTGTAAGCATGTCTTGCTGCGTTATTTGATTAATTGGCTAGTTTATTTTTATGTTTTGTTTCAATTTTATTTATCAGGCAAGCAGATCATCCGACTGCTGCCTGACCAGGAAAATTATACGGTAGTCCTCGCGGGACTGAAACGTTAGTAGCGAAATAATTAGCCGGAAAAGCTTTCATCTCGCCGCATCTGATTGCTTCTCAACTAATTATCATAAAATCATTTTTCGTTACTGGCTTATGGCTATAGGTAATAAAAAACACATAACATTTTGAGGGTGGCTAGGTTACTCCCCGTAACTTAAACAAACAAGCATGTTTAAGATTGCCTTCTTCCATTCAGTGAGTTAATACTAGTTAAAGACTTGGATTTATTGAGAAACAACAGTTTCAGAGACAAAATCTATCTACAGGTTTGAGGTTAGTTTATCGAAATGTTTCGCTGCTCTCCACTCGAGGCGATGTAATGGGCATGCCGTTATACGTCGTACACTTCAGGGCAACACTTAATGGGACCTCACTAATCCAACCTCCACTTGCAGCGGGGAGTGAGCGAAACAGACCTTTTGACTCAAACTTTTGAATTCTATGTTTCGGTTTTTCAGTTTTTTGAATTGGAATTAAGGTAAACAATCTTGACATGTCTATTGAAAAAACGCTTTGTATAAACAAATCACTGGTAAAGTTAAACCAAAAATATATGACTATTGTCAAGAGGGCGCTATTGTTCTTATTTATATGGCAATAGTTCCGTACAGTCGGAACGATTCGAATTGGTCACTCGTTTTGACTTACTTTCATTCGCCGTAGTCAAAATCAGAATCCAAATATTCGGTGTCCATAGGGCAATTGCAATTGCTAATTAGCTTCAAATTCAGATGCAGAAAGTGACTTATTGGAATCACTTTCAGAGTCAGACGTGTCACTGGTGTCAGAGCCAACTTCAATCACGAACTTGTCCACGTGGATATCAATTATATGATTTGATTTCCTATAGTAGTTTTCTATTTTGATTACATGGTCGCAACAGCTCTTCCAAGTATTACCTACCAGTTATTCCGTGAAAATATAAACCGTTACTTCCAACATAATGTGTGTGTGTGTGTATTCGTAATTCGCGTAATCGATGACTCCGATATACCTAGAAAGTTTAATAATAACTATAATTACTGCTTATTTTTTACTACGGGTCAAAACCAGAACCGATTTATACCAGACTACAATGACATCTTGACTTGTCTACAACATTTACCTGTTATAGCTTGTCTAATTGAAAATGACGCGCCCCACCACCGCATTTACGCAAAGGATTTGAAACTCAATTTAAGGTACAATAGAGAAATAATTCTCTTGGCAGATGTGCGTGAATGCGGTGGTTGGGCGCGCGTCATTTTAAATTAGACAAGCTCCAGCTCTGATGTTATTTTGGAAAGGTTTTGTAGTGAAATAGTTTCATTTCCCAAGTGTTTTTTTCCAGTTGTTTATTATAAACATTATTTAAAATGATCCGTTGTTGTCTACGAATCATTTTGGGCATTTTTTGTTATTGTTCAAAGAAACCGCCACAGTGACAGTGACAATCACTAAAATTATTGCCAGTGTAAGAAATTAGTTCCAATGAAATTCCGCAACATGGCGAATAGTCATATATTTCTGGTCAGACTTTACATATGAAAAACAATATGAATGACTATATCAATATCGTAATTTAAGTGTTATTTGCCGTTACTCATACACGTCAAAATTTTTTACTCATTTCATACGCTAAAAGACCTGTATCTAAGTGTTTGAAAATTTCCAAGGTGTTCAGAAATAATGTATCTTAAACATTGTTTCTCATTAAATCTATGACTTAACGCATTCACTCCCGGGAACGCAGAAAGCGTTTTCGGGACTTTCGCCTAGCGTCGCTGTCATAGTCTGGCAGTCATTTGAACGCACGAACGGCACCTGATGAAGTCTCGATTCTGAGAGCCGGCAGCGAATGCGTCAATACTTTATGCCGTTTTGTCGTACAGTAGCCATCATTAACATCGGAGCAGTCAAGGCGGTCAAAATATCTGAACACGCACGTACGCGACACTATCGGTCGTGTTGAGATGTTTTTGACCACCTTGAATGCTTCTGTTTATGTTGGCGACGGTATTGCATGAAAATGTGTGTGTGCAGGGAAGAAGCAGATGTTGGAAGGCGGTGGCAGTTTGCCGCGGATCAGCTCGAGTAACGAGGGCGAGGCGGGGGCGGGGGCGGGGGGCGCGGTGAAGGCCGAGCCGGCGGGGGACGCGCTCGCCGCCGCCGCGCCGGCTAACGTACCCAACGCCAACAAATGGACGGTGAGGGCTCTCTATGACCAAAAAGGGATCACAGCACCAATCAGTTTAATTCAATTTTTTTAAAGTATAGCTTAAAGGTATCTTCCCACTACATCGTATCATACCATAACTGTAATAGGAGCGTGTCGGCCAAAAAAATATTCTTTGTATTGAAATACATGAGACTATGCCGACTAGAACGTTCCGTCAGCGACCAACATCGTCGTGTCGCACGTATCGTGTTGCTTGTCGTGTCTGATACGTTCATAGCACGGTCATGGTATGATACGGTCTAATGGGTAGAGACCTTTATCGTTACTATTTTTTTGCCAGCTCTATCGACTACCATGTATACTCTGTCCATGATATAATCATTATAGTACTATTATTATTGTAGTAATGTTTTCTTGACAATGAATTTGAATTTTGTATTTGTTTGGTTATTTTTACTTGACGGCTAATGTGTTTGATTGTTCAGGTGGCGGAAGTGTGCGAGTTCATCCGCAGCATCCCGGGCTGCGCGGGCTACGCGGACGAGTTCCTGATGCAGGAGGTGGACGGCGAGGCGCTGCTGCTCATCCGGCCGGAGCACCTCGTGATGGCGCTCTCCATGAAGCTGGGCCCCGCGCTCAAGATCGTGGCCTGCATAGACGCGCTGCGGCCCGACAACGAACAGCCGCCGCACGAAAACGACTGAGGTATGTCAACACGGCTATAATACTAGGGGCATTCAATAAAAAGTGAGAATGAGTATGTTATAAACAACTTTTACTAAATGTCTTTTTATTTTTCGACATAGTCACCTTTTAGCATAATACACTTAGTATATCTTTTTTCTAAACTAAAAATTCCATTTTTAAAAAAGGTATCATCTTGAGTACTTAAAAAATCTTGTACTGCAGCGACTACCGCGTCGTCGTCTTCAAATTTCTGGCCTCTCAGGTATTGTTTCAATCTCGGAAATAGGTAGAAATCACTGGGAGCGAGATCTGGTGAATACGGAGGATGCTTAAGGATATCGAACCCAGCATCACGAATTGCAGCCATTGCAACGGCGGACTTGTGTGCCGGGGCATTGTCCTGGTGGAACAGCACAACTTTCGAGAGTTTACCTCGCCGTTTTTCGCGGATCTCATTGCGCAATGTTGCTATTTGTTTGGCGTATAAAGTGCCCGTAATAGTGGCTCCATGCTCGAGATACTCAATCATTAATACCCCTTTACCATCCCAAAAAACAGAGCCCATGACCTTACCGGCAGATGGGCTCACCTTGAATTTCTTCGGAGTTGGAGATGATGGCCTTTTCCATGTCATAGACTGCAGTTTCGTTTCAGGGTCATAATGATGGAGCCATGTTTCGTCCATTGTTATAAATCGCGCCAAAAAAAGTTCCCGGTCTTGCTGCATCAGGTTCAAAGCTTCTTGACAAATCTCTAGTCTAGTTTGTTTTTGCGTGTCAGTAAGCATTCTTGGTACCCAACGCGCAGATACCTTTTTCATACCCAAGCGTTCATGTAAAATATTATGCACGCTCCCCGTTGAAATCTTTATATTTTCAGCAATAAAACGAACCGTGACACGACGATCCGCCAAAACTGAGTTTTCGACTTTTTTCACAATTTCTTCAGTTACTGCTGTAGTAGGGCGTCCGGAGCGGGGGTCGTCCATTGTCGATGTTCTTCCACGTCTAAATTCGGCGCACCAACGTGCAACTGTCGAATACGGAGGAGCATTAGACCCTAAAGTGTCCCGCAAATCCAAATTGACTTGGTCCGTTAGAAAAAATTTTCAAATACAAGTATTTGATAACGGCGTGCAGTTCAATTTTCTCCATTTTCGCTAACGTACTCAATAGCATTGCAAAGAAATTACCGTATATTTTTTAAACAAAAGACAGTTAGTTTTTTTTTTCATAGCAATCAGCTAGATAGATTAGCTTTACCGGCCAGTATTTAATTTCGTAATATTAAAAGAGTTTGCATCTCATTCTCACTTTATATTGAACGCCCCTCGTACTTATCCATAACGCTAACGCCACTGACGGTCCGGTCCGTACATTCGAACTTCGGCGGCGGTTAGAGCTTACCGGTGGATTTAAAATCTAAGTGCGGCAGTCGGCGTATCAACCGATGAATTCAAATTCAATCACCTGATCGAACGCACCTTGTACTGTTTTACTCGTACTTGTCTATGCTTACTACAATCTAACTATCTATCTATCTATATAAATAACAATGAATCACAGAAATGTTTGTACGCGCATAACTTCCGATCGACAGCACCAAATTGGATAATTCTTTTTTTGTTGCATTTGTTATTGTCAGGAGAAGGTTCATAAGAAAGAAATTTTTAAAAAAATACAACGGGGGCGAAGCCGAGGGCATCAGCTAGTTTTCAATAAAGAAGAACCGCTCAATAGATTCGTTTGTTTGTTACTTTGGCAACTTATAAATAAAATTTAAAAAGTATTATGTAAGCAATACATAATAATGTTCATTTGATATAATCCAATTTTCGGTGAAACTATTAATAGACTAACTTTTATGATCGTCTGCGAAGAATTCCTTTATCGCTGTCCTGCGGGAACTATGTAATGTTTCAAGATAAAAAATATTCTATATGTTAATCCCGATTATAAATCTGTGTGCCAAATTTCATCATAATCCATGCATCCATCCATACAAACTTTCGCATTTCTTTTAGTAAAAAGAATTCTATAAAGTTTGCATATTGCAAATAACCATTATGTATTTTGTTCATTATTCTTTTAAAACTTAATGTAATTTGATACGTACCCGGTTACTGTATTATGTTATGTTATATAATGACCAAGTCTAAGTTTGTAGATTTTTTTAGTACTTGAACAGTTAGCTAGATGTATTGTTAATGGATGCTGACATCAATGCCTGAACATAAAGGCCCATTTAGATTATACAACTTTCTTGCACATTCCATACAGTAAAATTGAGGCAATAAAACATTGCTCAGTCTAAACCTTAGAAACCTTAGGTTTAGACTGAGCAATGTTTTATTGCCTCAATTTTATTGTATGGAATGTGCAAGAAAATTTTATAATCTAATTGGGCCTTTAAACTCGCTTGAAACTATTGCTTCCAAAAGAATTAATGAGTATGCGGACTAGTTTTCCATTCCATTTACCATTATGAAATATCTTTTATTGACATCGAATGAAATATTTTTTTGTTCCAGAAATGCTTTAAGGTGCAACCAGGGTGAGCAACAATACAGTATAGTGTAATAGTTAAAAAAGTGTTCATACTTACAATGCCCTATTTATCGAACTGTAAAATATCGTGTACATACATTTTTGTTTCAAATTGTTTTAAGGCCACTGGTATTATTCACTATCGTTCATTGCATTCTATTTTATTATATGAAAATCTATTATTAGGGTGAAAATTATGAAGTTATCTTTTGAATCTATATTTAAAAAAAAACTAATTTTAATTTAATTTTTAAGATCGTTAACGTATTGTGTATGTATATTTTTATGTATGGATTAACAGCCCAGTAATACTGAATCTGGTCTGGTTCGTTCTTTTCGTGAGCTATTCTTAGCGTGTTGCGTGTTGGATGCGTTGTGCCAACGTGTACGATGCGACGGTGCACCCTAGGACGAAATGTCGAAAGTTCCGCCTATTTAGAATTAAGCAACTTATGTACGTAATAACGCACTTGTCTCTCTTATTCAGTTTCCTGAGTACGAAAATGCGCCATTGATGTGCCAAGCTGGTATTACCAAAGAACGCTGTTCGTGTTTGAGTAGATGCGAATAAAAAAAAAGACATTTCTGTCTCACTCTATTTTGATCACTACAAGCCTTAAGCCAATCGATCGACTACAACACGACTATCCTATTTCTAACCGATCTACGGAAATGTCTTTTTTTGGGCACCGTATTGAAGCTAACCTTTATTGGCGCATTTTCTTTACTCAGTGATTGAAATTATTTCTTTTTTTGCTTATTTATAAGTTAATTTCAATACGGATATCAATATTAATATTGTTATGTCAACGGCCATTTTCTCATACCAGTGTCGCTCGCTCGATCACACCTCTTGACGCGTAAGACTAGGTGACGTTTTTTCCCAGTTTTACGCTCTAAGAAAAAAAATTATCCAATAGATACAGTGAAAATAAACAAAAACAACGCCAACGTCTGTGAATAATTTTAATCAGTCTTTTTAATGTAGGTAGTATCGAACCAAGTAAATCGTGACTTGCAGTGGGACTTTTTCACAGAAAATGTCATAGTGACACCGCATTCCCTCACATCGTAATGGCACTTACCGTAAAATCGTCAGGAATTGTATGGTTCGATATGTTCATTAATCAAACTGCCTTGAAGATCTTATTTTGAAATAACTATCCCCGCACTGATATGTGTAAATCGTCCTTACGTACTTAAGTTTTTTGCATTTTCGATGCATCCGTTGTAAATATTATTGAATTATTATGATTTGTGAGTCATGTGCTAATCGATTATAAATATATTTTAAACGACTCTCAATTTTAAAATATTTCTTGATGGTTTACTTTTAATGTACAGTTAAGTGCAAAAATATACAGGGTAATTTTTTAATCAGTGCACAAATTTTGATACGTGATTCAGTATCGTTAATAGATCACGATTATCTGTTCAAGATTTTTTTTTACATTTTGAAATTTGGTTTGTTCATAGTAATTCATCCAATAAATTGGTTGAGTACTATGAAAAATAAAAAAAAAAAAAGTGTAAAATAGGTATAGGTATTATAACGCAAAATATTGAAATACTGAAATTTGTATCACATATTAAATTTGTGCACTTATTAAAAAACTACCCTGTATGTATATAGGTTAACAAGGTGTCAAAAATATCTATACAGCTCTATGCCACTACCATAAGGTTGATGTTACATATTTTGACGCTATGACTGTATTCATATTTATGCTTTCGACTGTACGGGCGGCTTCGAGCCGTAGAATGCAGTTTTTACCAGTGGTTTCTAAGTCCATTTAACTCTGAGCACATTTTGCGCTTATTATTTTGATTAAATGTAATTATTTTCATTCGTTAAGGTTAAACGTAGGTAGATTTAAGCATTTTTATTGCAAGTGCATTAGATATTTTTAAAATAGGAGGTTGTGTATAAAATTGATATACGTCATCTTATTAACGCTATTCGGAATTAACATCATACTCATGAATCGACTTATTTATAATGGTGCTATTAAATTTGCAGTTGTATGGGAAAATATGAATGTGAGTGATGAAATGTGAGTCCCGGAGCCCGTATGCAATACTGTTCAATAAATACGACCTATTAAATTATGGTCCGCTTGAGTCATTCATTCCTGTTGCCCAGTATTGTCTAGCCAGATAACAAACACGTATTAGAAGTCATGAGTTAGATATCTCATTACAATTCTGGGCAATCAACTTACGTTGAAAATAATGTGTGACTAACTATTAACTTTTATGCCAATTCAACAGTAATACTGACTATAGTGCTATACATAGTACTATTACGAATGTACATAAAGTGGTTGATGTAATAAATGAATGCCAAAAAAATAGGTCACCTGTAAGAGTCAGTCCAAAATAAGGGATTATTAAAACAACCTGGTAATTGATTGTTTCGTGTTAATGTTTGTCTGTTATTGTGATCGGAAATATAAAGATTTCAATGGGGATTGTTGTGTTAACGTAACATTTTCGCGACCAATGGTACCCTTGGAGATAGTTTTAGTGACAAGTAAGAAGATGTAAAAACGTTTTTCAATTCCCGGCATAGAGCGCACGCGCCTGACCTCCGCATGCGCTCTGGCATTTTTTTAAAACTTGTAATGTCAATTTGTTTATAAAAATTGTTACTACAGATTGAGCACTGCCACGAGATCAAAACTATTGTTTTACACGGTCGCGTCTGCAGATCCTCGCCGGGGTATTTTAAACCGGCGAGGCATTTTTTTAGTGTCATTGATAATCATCTAAGGCCGTGACTGCGTAATTGTGTACCTATGATATAAAAAGTCCTTTAAACATTGCTCAAAATGTTACTGAAGCCAACCTGTTCGCGACGAAATTAGAAAAAATAAATCAAATGAGACTGAAAAAAATCTTTAATTTAATTTATCACAGTTCCTCTCTGTGCGCTCGCAGTGGGGCAAGAGACTTGTTTGTCTTCACCGAAGTCGGGTTAAAGAGTTAAAACGCTCGTCTCTTGATTTCGTAATTTTATTAGGTTTCATAAAAAAGGAGATTCTTCAATTCTTTTATTACCTATTTGATGATTTAGGTAATTCATCAATGCCCACTCTTATCCTATCGTGTATCGTTTATTGGCATTTGTTTTATAACGTAACAGTATGAAGAAGTTGGAATTTCTAAGTACATCGAGGACAAAGACGTTTAGGTTCATTTCGTCCACATTCCCACTTCGTCCACATTCCCATTTCATCCACATTCCCATTTCGTCCACATTCCCACTTAGTCAGCTATCACTTAGTTTAATTCTCACGGAAGATTTTATTTTGTGATTTAGGTATTTAAGTTAAGAAAAATATTTGCTAAGCACGATGCGGTTCAATACTCTTCAGATACACTATCAATTTCGTTACTATTTTGTTATGAAGTGGGAATGTGGACGAAATGGGAATGTGGACGAAATGGGAATGTTGACGAAGTGGGAATGTTGACGAAGTGGGAATGTGGACGAATTAGGAATTGATTGTGGACGAAATGGGATTGCTGACGAAGTGGGAATATGGACGAAATGAACCTAAACGGACAAAGAATCTGTTATATTTATTATTACAGATCATGATGCAAAGGTTGTGGTTTACGTATCGTTGACCTCGAGTGCTCCGTTTCTTAGGGGGTTTTACTGCGTTCTAATGCAGAATTACACGAATAAAAACAAGCAGTAAAATTTATTATTTTTAATAGGTACGTAACTAATTAAAGTACTTAAATAAAATAAAAAATATCGCACAGAATAATTATATGATTAAATAGAATTCAAGTTCACAGCTGTAGACTGACATTTATATACAAGAGACACGGTTCCGGTCATTCAAACGCCCGTAAGTGTAAGGTACTGAGAAAAAAATGATACCTATAAAGAAACGTGCCGGGACACTGTTTCGTCGCTTATTGAGAGCAGTAGCTGCGACACACGACACAAAACCACAAACCAACCATTGGTTGACTTACGACAACGACCAACGAGCGGAGGGGACTTTTCACACGTTCACAGTCCCAGTCCCAGTCGGGCTCCAACAGTACTTACATAGCTAATGTACAATCACGTGTAAAACTACGTATTACACCAAGAAGGTTCCACAAATATTTAGTCTAAGAGCCCGTTTCCACTATGTCATGTGTCGTTCCGTTTTTTAATCGGGCGTTCCAGTCACGATTCGTGTCCGACAAGTGTGAACAGCTTCATATAAAATGTTCTGCCACTGAAACGCCCGATTAAAAAACGGAACGACACACGACATAGTGGGAACGAGCTTTTACACGTTTCTGTGCACTACATATTTGTAAAACGTTATTGTTGTTTTGTTTATATACTTATTATGAAATGTAATTTATTTTTTTCTGGACTAAATTTAGTTTTATTCGGTGTAATAAACAATTAATTATTCCTATTGTTTCAGTAGTACTGTTAATGCAACATTACCTTATAATACAAAATCTTTAAAAAAAAACTGTCATCTAGAAAAAAAATATAAGTATTCGAATAGTTTCGTAAAAACATTTGATGGCATGTTGCCACTCTCTCAAGTCAAACTCTACACAATGAAGTCCACGTGGGTCATAAAATTATCACGTAAATTCTGAAGAACATTCCGAACCAAATTGTATAAGTGCATTAAAAAGATTTCCGTAACATCGAAATTTAGATAGGGTTCTTAGAATCAATGTCTATGGTATTTTTTTAATTCTATATATACTATACCTACATCTGTCAGGGCTGAGATTAGATAAGCTTATTCGTAGGTAGCGGGTAGGTAGGTACAGTGGAAGCACGCTAAGATTTCACGTCTTGGATAAATGAATACAGATGATATGCTACACTATACTTGACAGAAATCGTAGGATGTCATCCAGCTCTGTTATCCATTACGCGCCAACTGAGCGTGGTCGTACTTTTGTACATGTCTGCCTTTCTATTCTTATTTCGTCTACTAGTAACTTCAATTATAAGATGCTGCCAAATTAGTTACGAAGAATTTTAGTTATTATCAAAAGTGTGAACCTTTTTTTGTGTTTAAAAGATATTAATATTTCTACTGTCTGGAGAAACATATAAATTTAGACATTAATTTTAAACAAACATTTATCTACAGGTAAGTAACTGCAACAATTAAAAAGAGTAACGGACTTTGTAGTTAGGTAAGTACCTATACTAAATTCCCGGATGTACTTAGTTGTGTTTATTAACTTTTGAAATTAATTATGTATGCATTTGAAAAGAATCATTATAAAATTCAGGAATTATATCGCTCTAAAATTATCCGCACCTGATTTGGTAACATGACATATGCATGAATCTAGTGTAAAGAAATATGCATTGTAATTTCAGGATGAAGTCCTCTGGAAACAGTTGACAAAATACTTAACCCAACCCCGTAGCTAGCTGCGCCAGAACTTACATACGTATGTATTAGTTAGGAACAAAAACCATAAAAGTATGTATCAAAAACTCTTATTAAAAAATAGCAGCAAATCTACCTTCATGGACCAGCACTGTTAGGCTGGAACTCTCATTTAGCAAAGATCTTTCATAAACAAAATAACTGTCTTAGAAATGGCGCACCGTTTTTTGTGCGGTCGGTACCTGATCTACCAAAGCTCTTTCAGTCTATTCTATTTCTGCACTTGTTGATATATTAAATGTTTATTATACCTTACCTTACCTTAGTTAAACTTTATTCGTCATTTTAAATCAGAATTTTGAAATAATTTTGAGAAAGGTTCTGTTTTTCTAATAATTTTTGTTGTGCAAAAAAAACGGGTGAACGTCCAAGACAAGCTAACGTGCAAAGGCCGGGAAGGTCCCAAGGAGGCTACAGGCTACTAGGCGTAGTTGGCGAAGAAGGCCTCAGCTGCCGGCGGCTCGTTGTAGCGGTACGTGTCTGGCCTCACCTTGGCCAGCGGCGAACTCCCAGGTCGCGAAGGTTTCACTTGTTTCTCAAGCCCCCTTAACTCCGTAATATCCAAAGGTTTCTGTAAAAATGACATGTAGATATCATCTATTTAACCTGGCACGTAGACATTTAATGCGATAGCATCGAAGCTAAGCATGTCCTGTAGCTTAAATTGCGTGGCAAATTATGTAGGATTCTTACGTCGCAGGTACTATACCTAAATTATTACATTACCCCGGTTTGGTCGCCGAAGTCGATGGGTCTGCTGGCCGGTAGCGGCCGGATCATCATCTTGGTTTTAGTCAGAGGGAAATTTGGTCCTTTGAAGGATATCCAGTAGATCGTCTGACCGCGATGTTCATCAGCAGTTAATGAATATATGCCATTCAGATTACTGTAACATGTAAGTCACTGGTTAAACCCTGATACATGCTACTTCAATTTGAAATCCACCAAGTTCGTTGCAGCGCTTACCTTTTGTCGCATTCCTTGTACCACCACGCGCCGCCGTGCTCGACTGCACAAGAACCATCCTTCCAATCATCGTTGTCTACATCGTTGCTGGAGAACTTTTGACCGGCGTGGTACGACAAGGAATCACCTGCGTTTAACCGTAATACTTATTAGTTAGAAACTATTCAGGCGTTGTATTATTAGGTTTGCTTTTTAAAGGGTAGGTACTCACCAGCGCTTCCGTAAAACGTCCCGAGCGTGCTTATCCTATAGCCTTCGTACTCGGGTCCGATCGTGAACACAGAATAGGCGGCATATGCTTCATGGCCATGCTGCGTCTCAAGCTCTATCCTCATCTCATACAGCTTCTGATTGGTCAGGTAGTGCAGCTTTTCCAGTCCGAGCCAAAACTCACCGGCGAGGTTACCAAATCCGTGCTTGTAGTCGGACCAACCCTTAAAGAAGTCCTGAGATCCGTCGAAACGGTTTTGGAATACCTAAAAATACAAATACCTTCAAAAAGTCACGTAGGTACTAAGGACCTTAAACAAACCAATGGATATGTAGGTAGTTGATGCGCATAAGTGGGAGCAGTAATGACTTTCTTTCAAAAGTTTTTACACTAGTTTAGACTTACTGTCCATCCGCCGCCGGCGGTCGTGAGGTCACAGAGCACGTAGAAGGGCTCCATGTCGTCGGGCTTGATCTTGTAGATACCGGAGACGTTGAAGCCCTGCATCTGTATCTCATGGCAGTCCGTGGGGTAGCGCTCCGACCGGTCCACGCGGTTGGTCCTGCCCGCGACACTGTTATTTTAAATATTATGTTTTAGACGACTAGATGGCCTAGTGGTTAGAGAACCTGACTACGAAGCTTGAGGTCCCGGGTTCGATTCTCGTGTCGGGGCAGATATTTGTATGAAAAATACGAATATTTGCTCTCGGGTCTTGGGTGTTTAATATGTATTTAAGTATGTAACTATCTATATACCTAAGTATGTTTATCCATTGCTTAGTACCCATAACACAAGCTTTGCTTAGCTTACTTTGGGACTGGGTCAATTGGTGTGAATTGTCTCGTGATATTTATTTATATTCATTTATTTATATTTTATTTATGTGTTTAATTGGATAAGCAAACGACTTGGATCAATAACTTTAAACCGTTTAGACACGAGAGATCCGTTTCCTAAAACATCCGTTGGGTTAAAATCATATCTTTCGGCTTTCCTAATAAGAGCCCGTTGTTTGATCAATAGTTAAACAAACTAATAGTTAAAATATATGGCAAACATAACAACAGTTAACGCATTTCAAAGGAAATTTGACTATTAGTTTGTTTAACTATTGATCAAACAACGGGCCGTAAGACACCCATTTACCAAAACATCGATTTTCTATTATATAAATTTCCCAAAACGTCAATTTAGTTAAATATCCTTTTTCCGGAACTGTCATTTCCCAAAACACCCGTTTGCCCGTTACCATCTAAAATAAACTTCCCGAAACGCCCATTTTATATCAATAACAATAATTAATATTCATATTAGGAAACGGATCTTCCAGGAATTGGTAATTACTGGAAACGTGTCTACTAGAATTTGAATGCTATGGGAAACGTATCTTCTCTGATTTGGATATCTCACTTCGATCAACAGTTGTATTGTTGATCGAAGATATCTCAGGAAACGGGTCTTCTATCATTTGAATATTATAGAAAATGGATCTTTTAGGATTTTGATGTTTTAAGAAACGGATCTCTCGTGCCTAAACGCTTATAACTCCTTGCCGAGTCCGGAAGTCGTCCAAATCCCGAAAGTTAAAATGTCGATTTTTTTTCTATCAAATAACTATAAATTAAAAATTAAAAAAAACCCCAACTCAATTAAGTCTAAGATCCCTTCCGCAGCATGCAAAAGAGCTGATAACTTTGAAACGGCTGGACTAATTGTGATCAAACATCCAAGAACCATCGCCAAGAAACCGGCTTTCAAATAAAAAAAGCCGCATCCAAATCGGTTCGCCTGTTTAAGAGATATAATGCCACAGACAGACACACACACATAGCGGTCAAACTTATAACACCCCTCTTTTTGTGTCAGGGGTCAAAAATACCTCTCATCGTAATGAAAGTTGAAGCTACGGAAAATATCTAAGTAAATAACGGTAGTTTTTGAGAAAATCAGAAGACATCTTACACATATTTATAGCTAGTAGGTATGATACTTGCTTGCAGTCACATTTCTTCGGTTTCTGCTCCTGCAAGGTGCGTCTAAACTCAGCGATGAGGCTCAGTGCTTCCATTGAATTTGGAGCTCCTTCCGTCCTGCAATCAAAACCGCTTTTCTTAAGCAGAAGTTGCAGGAAGGCGTCATGATCATCGTCGTTCTTAGTATCTAAATACTTCATGAGGCGCACTAATTCAGCGATCGTCGAAATATCGACTAGTGCTAGACAAGGGTCGCATAGACCTACTTTTGGCTTAGTAAGACATGTAATTTTTAACGATTATGGAGGTGGAGGAAACTCTAACGGAAAGAGTAGGTAAGTATTACTTTCAACATTCATACAGAACGAGCGTAATAAATAAATAATATAACTCAAATGTTAAAATAATACCTACTTAATATGACTATAAACGTTAAATGGTCCCAAAAACAAAGTTTCATGAATGTGAAGATCTAGAACAATCTTAAGCTGCGTACGGACTGCGCGCACTCGGGTAGGTACGCGTACCCGGGCTTGCGTGTCCTGGAACGCCATGTCCGTACGCCATGTATGCGTACAGTGTACACGTACACGTACATGTACACTGTACGCGTACATGGCGTACGGACATGGCGTTCCAGGACACGCAAGCCCGGGTACGTGTACCCGAATGCGCGCAGTCCGTACGCAGCTTTATACTTTCTTATAAATGGCATTTGTTTTGTTATACTTATGGTAGCTACTTAATGGGACAATGAAACGTGGGAATCATTACTCGTATGTAACACGAGTCCGTGTGTAAAACTTTACAATGTCTCTATTAGTTAAACAAACTCCATAGTCCATGGACCAGCCAAGTGCCAACGTATTGTTATATTGGTATAATTTGAAATTTGATAGATGTAAAAATCAATTTCATCTCGACAGCATTTATCAGATTATATTACAATTTTTTAAATTAAAGAAAGTACCTAAGTCGAATAATTGTCGACATTTACTTACTTAAGTAGTATATTTTTAAAATTCAGAAGTATAAACCTAAGTATATTATGTAGTGTAAAAGAAATTTACTGACTCTTTATTATTATACCTGTACTAGCTGTTGCCCGCAACACCGTCTGCAAATAATTCATTTGTCGCCATCCCGCGGGAACTATGCAATTTTCCGGGATAAAAACTATCCTATGTCCTTTTCTAAGTCTCAACCTATCTTCATTCCAAATTTCATGCAAATCAGTTCAGCGGTTTATGCGTGCAGAGGTAACAGACAGACACACACTTTCGCATTTATTATAATAGTATGGATAAGTATTTTCTCTTTGACCGTATCTTACGACATAGGGTAAACGAAAAAGACGACTTACTTTGCATTTGTGCGTGAGTGCTGACGGTTCTTGACCTCGTTGATGGTGGTGACAATTGTCTCGACTCCCGACAGGACGCTCTTGATGTTGCCTTCCAGGAACGTGAGCCGCGCTTCCAAAGCCGCGTCCAGGTGCGGCTCCCGGCCGTCCACTGTAATCAATATTATAGTAACCGATCCAAACTTGTCTCTAAGAATACCTGTCCCCGCAGACAAGATGCCTAAGTCTTTTGATTTGTAAAAGAAAACTAGCGTGAAACTCAGTTGGTAGGTATTTGCTAAATGAGTAGTAATAATATATTCGGGGCAAGACATTGTCGCCTCTGGACAGGCAGAAGTGGGAGACCGAGTAAGACAGGTAGCTAACCAGGTTCGGCGGCTAAGCCCGCGCGCGACACTTTCTCCACCACGGACTTCACGCCCGTTAACTCGGCCTTCATACTGTCCAACACCGATTCCAACTTGTCCGCAGCACCCTGACTGCGAACAGTTTTCATTATTTCTGTCAAATACTTCAAGATGCTGTTCGTCTTTTCATGAACCTCTATATCCAATCGATTAAGTCTGAAGTCGATGCTGTCCACTTTCTTCAAATACTTTTCACTGGACGTGATGCTCTCCATCAGCTTGTCTATGACGGCCTCGTTGTCGGAGCCTACTGACTGCACGACCCTGGTCACGTTCTCCCGTTTCCTGGTGGCCAGCATGGCGTCGTTCAGTTCCGCCTCATATTCCTTCTTCCAAAGTGCTTTGTCCTGGTAATCGTTTTTCCGCCTTGTTTTCTTTTCTTTGGCTGCTGAGCTACTCGCTATTGCCATGATCGCGTAAGCTATCTGGAATAACCGGAGATATCCAACCATTTCGAGATGTGAACCCGAGGTGCGATCGAAGAAGACTGACTCTATTCCATGCGCTCAGTTTACAAACACCGGAGCGACGCAATAAAAACATTGGATGCGGAATGTTTCACCGTGAAACTGTAATTCAATGATTCTCACCGATTTTTTTCTCGTCTCGCGGTGGTATTCGATACATAAGACAAAACAAAAATAAAAAATGCTGCCAGCTTTGGTAAATTATAACTTATCAAAGGCTGCCAGTAACGTTTACCCGTGACTTGTAACTTGCATAGTTACTACGTACAGTCAAGTGTAAAAATATGGGTGCACACAACTTGCTCATAAATATGTCCATAGCTCTTATGTCGTCGAATTAAGGTATAGGTATGTAATGATGGGAGGATTAAATCGATACTTATTTTTGCACTTGACCGTACCTACTACTATTTTCTTGTTTCTCTTGTTAACTGTTAATTTAATGTTTTTGTGTACAATAAAGAGTTTTTCTCAAACATGCTATGAAATATTGACGTTATGTTCCTTATAATACGCCACGAAGTGTCACGTTGAAGGTGCGGGCTAGACGAGAGGTCAATAATGGAATTTCATACAACATTGCTGGCCTTGGCCAGCAAAGTGATCGTCTATTGTTTCATACTATGACGTTTATAGGTCTATGGCATCATAGCATTTAGCCATTAAAAAAAAACTATAAGCAATATTTTGCGTTTTGGTTCATTAAGACATTCTGCCACTACGTTTATTTAAGGTAAGGTAAGATGATGATGATGTTGGTGATGATGATGGTGATGTTGATGGTGTCGATGATAGCGGAGATGATGATGGTGATGGTGGTGATGATGGTGATGATGGGTGATGATGGTGATGATGATGGTGATAACGAGATGATGATGATGGTGATGATGAGATGATGATGATGATGGTGATGATGGGTGATGATGATGATGATGATGATGATGATGGTGATGATGAGATGATGGTGATGATGGGTGATGGTGATGATGATGATGATGGTGATGATGATGGTGATGATGATGATGGTGATGATGATGGTGATGATAAGATGATGATGGTGGTGATGATAAGATGATGATGGTGGTGATGGTGATGGTGATGATGATGGTGATGATAAGATGATGATGGTGGTGATGGTGATGATGATGGTGACGACGACGACGACGATGACGATGATGATGATGATGATGATGCATGTTTGAGAAAAACTCTATACAAGCCTTGGCCACGAACAGGGATTGCCGGCCTCGTATCTCTAGATGGCCTCGTTAACACTCGGCCATCTATAACTTCTCGGCCGGCAATCCCCTATTTCGCGGCCGCTGCAGTAATGTACTATTTCACACCACCTGCTCGACAATGCCTCATTATATATCATGCAAACCTTACTCAAAGTAAATCATTATAGCCCTTGCCTTTTGCCGGGGTGTAATGTTGTACTGAATTTCATTATAACCAGGCAGTAATGTGATTCTCACTTCTCTTAGTTCTTATTGATATGCATTTAAAGTCTAATTTCGTCAAAATCGCGTGGCGCGCGGCTGCTGCAGCTGCTGGTGGCCGACGGCGAGGAGGTGGACGGCGGCGCGCGCCGCGCCTCATTTATTTGAAAATAGAACTTATTCGAAAATCGAGCTGGCCACAAACAAAAGCCGCGAGTATTTCAATACGCTGCAATTTTAAGTATCAAAACTGCAAAAGAAGATAAAACATTAGGAAAATATCGAGTGACGAAAGTGATTTGACTCCTGATTCCATTAAATTAGACGCCTTAGGACCACTTGCACAGTTCAGGGTAAAAAAATTAAATCGGTAACCCTGGGTTAAGAATGACAGTTCCATACATTTTGACACTTGTTAACCCTGGGTTAGCAGTTAACTCGCTCGGAGTTAAGTAGCTAACCCAGGTCTGCGCAAGCCGGCTTTAGAAATTGTTAATAATGTACTCCCAGAGAAGTCGAAGGAAAAATACTTAAAAGCTTACAAAGATTTCGACAAATGGAAAACTGCGAAAGGCGCAAAGTCAGTGTCAGAATCAGTGCTTCTGGGTCTATTTCGAGTATTTTTCTAGTAGCCTTGGTTTTTATTGTCTCGCAAAAGGTGAGAAAAGTAGAGTATACTCCTCGGGGATAAAACTGATTTTGCCTTGGGCGCGCTTAAATCCTTCACTGCTCTCAGGACTCCATCTTAATTCCCTCGCTTCGCTCGGGAATCAACTAAAAAACCCCCTCGCTACGCTCGGGAGTTAAATCTGGAGTCCCTCGATACGCTCAGGATTCAATATCGCGCCCGTGACATAATAATGCCGTGCTTTATCCCCTTGGTGTACAATCTACTATTATATACATAAATACATACTTACATTTTACTTCCTTCTAGTCTGAGATCTCTCGTTCCGTGGTGGCTAGCGGTTTGATCTATGGCCTCTCAAGCAGAGGATCGTGGGTTCAAATCCCGGCTCGCAACTCAGTTTTTCAGAATTTATGTGCGAAATTACATTTGAAATTTGAAGCTCATGGTAATATGCTTTACAGTGAAGGAGAAGATCGTGAGGAATCCTGCATACACTTGCGACTAAACTCAATGGTGTGTGTGAAGTTCCCAATCCGCACTGGGCTCGCGTGGGAACTATGGCCCAAGCCCTCACATTCTGAGAAGGAGGCCTGTGCCATGCAGTGGGACATATACAGGGTATTTGGCAGTCCGAGATCTGCCTGCTACGTATGTTAAACTCTAAAGTTTAATTTTTGGACGCAATTGTTGAAAGAGAAAAAGTGCCAGTCAAAATACAGCATCAAGCTTTGCTTGCATGGCTAGCACAAATGACAATCCGCGGCTCACTTAGTTGCCTAATGTAATGTATCTGTTTGTAACTCACACGACAGGAGTGATTTTCGTACTTAATTTTTAGTAAATTGCACAATTCTATGTCAAAAAGATGTGCGTACATAAGTATACTTATGTAAGTATACAAACTCACTATTTTAGTACGAAAAATACTTGCAAACTCAGATAATTTTGGTTGCAAAAGACCACAGCCCTAAGTACCATATTTTAATTTCAACATATCCTCTATGCGTTTCGATCTTAATAGACAAGCAGACGTACAGGGAAGCGATCACAGAAGGGTTTATTTTTTCTTTTTAGGTAGGTACAGAACCCTAAAAACACGTACCGCAGGTGAATCTAGACTTTAATTTAATACGTAGCTAAAGAAATTATTAATCCAATTAAAACATTGTTTGTGGATCCATATTTACATTATACATTTCCTTAAAAATAGATAAGATGAGGTACAAAATCATGCGTCAGGTCTCTACCTATTTTTGCGAAATATTATCCAACTAGGTAGAAGAGGGGGTTGCGTTTAGTATTAAGTGGTGTGGTAGTTATGTAGGTAGTTGGAAAGGGATTATTTTATTTAAATATGTATAGTTGGGATAGATTAAACATCTGAATTCGTTCTTTGTGGTAAGGCTCGTTAGGTTTAGAGGGATCTGAAATTATATAGAACTGAGGTTTTTGAATCGTCAATTGTCAATTAAATACATATCACTGTTTTACCACGCTCTGTAAAGTTCTTGTTATCTTGTGTGAAAGATATCTATGATTACAAACTTGTAAAAACAGAGTCGTCTCTGTTTATAGAAAGACGTCTTTGTATAAACATCCCCCCTCCCCGCTCTCTTACCCCTGTAATGTGAAATGAGTAGGGTGAGTGGGGGTAAGATGAAAATCAGTGTAAGATGAAAAACCACTCGTAGCACCCGGTACTAAGAGTAGTTTTTCATCTTACACTGCCTTTCATCTTATTTTCATCTTACCCCCACTCACCCTATCCACATGTCTAAGACGTGATGAGTTTTTTGCCGGATTCTCCCTAACAGGGTTTTTCCGAACCGGTGGTATATCCTTCGACCTTCATAAGTGCTTGTTATAGCATAAATTGAATAAATTTGTTTTGATTTTGACTTTGACTTTAAATAATTTTACCAGGGGAAAATTAGGCTTACATGCCAAGCTAATTTTTATTGAAGCACATGTCCGATCCGCAGTTGACCATAGGGCTGGTTCTAACCTCGGTCAACGCTTTGGGGTTGCCTTACAACAAGGAAACGCAGCCGATATTATGCGCACCCTGCCTTATAGCCGTGATCTGGATGATATTTGTAAGTAAGTTTAAGAATAAGTTTTTTTCTCTTTTCTTTTTAAATAAATATTTTGCATAGCACAGTTATACTGAAGTAAGTATTATTCTTTTTTTCTATCCAGCAAACATGACGTGCTTTAAGGGCAGGTTTTATATTCGCGATAAATACTACCTACTTAGTCTCTGTTAGGGGCCCAGCGCCACTTGGCGCAGACCTAAAAATCCATAATTATTATCTTTATCCCTGGAAAGTATATAAACTTGTCGTCCATGGCGTCCACTCCACGGTCCTTACGGTCTGACTGCCTATGCAATTATACAGTAAAAATAACGATTAAAAGTCGCAAGTTACGTGGAAAAAAGTCAACGATGAAAAGGATGATTTTACGTCTGATAGGATCTTGCTCTTCATCCCTCGAGAAAGAACCCCGGGTCCGAAACCTATTACTAAATGAGTTTGACCAGCTCCCCCATGGCAATGAGGTGCGGGTTCGAGGGAACACTAGTGAAAACAATGATATTTACAAACACACTAAATGTTATTGTTTGTCGGCACTAAGAATGTGCGACATTATTTGTTTGATAATATATTTAAGATGCATCTACCCAAGTAAAACACACTATAATTCGAAATCGGAATGTAGATTTTAACTTATATTACTTAGTATAGGTACTTTAAATATTTCTAGAAGCATACGGTGACGATAAAAAAAAAGTTAAAAAAGGTGCGTGTGAGCATGTGTGTACGTTATTTCACTTCTTGTTTTAATCCGCGCAGAGTTGTATGTACTTGGCAAGTGAGTTATAGTATAGTAATTTATGATTAAGTAATTTTGTTACAATTATTCGTTTTTATGATCTACAAATTATCCATTTACGCATGTAGTTTATGTAGTTTATCGCTTATATTTATAAGTGTACATTTTATCTATCTGTGTGGCGTTCCGGGTATTACCGACGGTACTGGCTGAAAATCAGCGCTGGGGTGTTATAAACGCCTCAGCATTATGCTGAGCCAGTGTCTAATTTGCAACCGCAATAACACACTCTATTTTTAGCCTTTGTATTGTCCTTTTTGTAAAAATATTTATGTGTCTTGTGTTGTAGTAAATAAATGTATTTTCTTTCTTTCTTCTTTCTTTGTAACGGATTCGGAAACTGTTCAGATTTTAGTAGAAAAATTGATTAGGTGCTACTTAGTGCGATTGGAATTTCGGCAGCCTATACTTAATGAGGGTCAGTTGCCCATGCTTGCAAGCACAGTTACAAACACCAACATTTAAGTATATACATATGTATAGTAAAATAAGGTGTATGATCCGGAATATATCAGCAGATGATTGGGTCACTTTGATTGAACATCTTTCGTGGGACATCAACGTTTTTCTTAGTAATTTTTGATTCAAAATGTCTCAGTACAGCTTGAACATGGATCAATGTACGGAAACAATAATCAATCGCATCTAAAAGCTTGAAAACATTTACAGGATGTTCAGTCGAACTAAACCAAATACTTACGTGCTGAAATATACTCAGCAGCAAATCTAATCGCCCTCCTTCCTTAGAAACGTCATGTATGAAAGTGGGCGGTTAGATTTGCCGCTGAGTATATTTTAAAGCAACTTGTACCTACACAGATATCGTAAATTCGATTAGATGTCTACAATATTAGTTGCCTTGGCACCCAAGATAAATATCCTATCCAGAAATGTAGTCGCGAGTAATTTTATTTCAAATATTTTATTTATATTTTATTGTCCAGGTTCCGTTTGTTTCTCAGGAAATATAAAAACAAAACAAATGCTAATTGAGATTAGCAATTGTTTCTTATTATAATAGGGTTTGTTTCACGTGTAAGCACATTCAACAGGAAAGCATAGAATTGCTACCATAATTAAGATGTTCATCGGAATATGTAATGCTGACGCTACCAGCCGGGTCATAGAACTATGTAGATACTAGCTTTATCCCTCGGCTTTGCCTCGGTGGAAGAATAAAATCCTGCCAAATGCGTGTCGGGCCACGCGCAGCGCAGGGTTCCGTAAATATGTGGATTTTTTTTTAAATGACTATTACTCGTTAACTTGTAATACTAAGATGTAATACTTTTCCTTTTAAACCCGTTATACGTACTATCATTCAAATTGTTTTCAGATTTTTCGAGCAAATAAAATGCACTTGGGAGCTTAATATTTTGCAATCGGATTCCTGAATCGAGAAATGGTTCTACGTATAGTAAATCTAATATTTTAAGAGACCTGTCCAACGTAGCCCCTACCCTAACTATGAATTTAGACAAAAAAATCATCCTGACTTCACGTTACGTGTGGGAGATGAACCAGATTTTTTTTAATTTTGTTTTACTGCTTAGTCCGCGTGGTAAATAATGTGAAATAATTATTAGTAAAGATAGGTACCTAATTAACAGTGATCGTAGAATGTGAGCAAAATTTATTGAAGTACTAGGGTTGTCACTAATACATAGGAATGTGTTCATTTATCATTATAGTATTAAACTAGCGACCCGCCCCGGCTTCGCACGGGTGCAACTATATTATGCACTAGCTTTTGCCCGCGACTCCGTCCGCGTGGAATTAGTAATTTGGGCAGCTTATTTTTTATCCAATGTGCTTTTTCATCAATTATGGCTCTCCTTAGATCCTTCCGGAAGAAGTGAAACTTCATAATAAACCAACCCGCTCCCAATCCGACCCCAAACAGCCCCCAACCCGCCCCAACCCGCTCCCAACCCGCCCCCAACCCGCCCTCAACTCGCTCTCACCCCGCCTCCAACCCGCCCCCAACCCACTCCCAACCCGCCCCCAACCCGCCCCCAACTCGCTCTTAACCCGCCCCCAACCCGCTCCTAAACCGCCACCAACTCACTCCCAACCCGCCCCATCCCGCTCCCAACCCGCTCCCAACCCGCTCCCAACTCGCTCCCCCACCCGCTCCCAACCCGCCCCCAACCCGCTCTCAAACCGCCCCCAACCCGCTCCCAACTCGCCCCCCACCCGCTCCCAACCCGCCCTATCTAACTGGGCTATCTGACACTGAAAGAATTTTTCAAATCGTATCAGTAGTTCCCGAGATATACCTATAAGTTTCACTTCAAAAACCCCCAATTTGGAAACATTCTTCCGCTCCGCTCCGCTCCTATTGGTGTTAGCGTGATGATATATAGCCTATAGCCTTCCTCGATAAATGGGCTATCTAACACTGAAAGAATTTTTCAAATCGGAGCAGTAGTTCCTGAGATTGCGCGTTCATAATAACAACTCTTATAAAAACAGTTCGATAAATTCTTAAAATAAACGTATCTTTCTTATTTGTGAACCGATTCAAATGAAACAAACACTAAATGTTAATCCAAGAAAATACCAACATATCAGTGAAAACCGCATCCTTCTAGGTTAAGCCGTTTCTGAGATTAGCGCGCACAAACGCACAGACAAACAGACAAACAGACAATAATTCTAAAAATCATTGTTTTGGGTTCTATTGCGCTAATAAATAGCCCTAGTGTCAGTTTTTCTCAAATATCTTCAATGTACAGACACCGACTTGTTACAGATTTATTATATGTATAGATTGCCCTTATCAGCGTCCATAGTTTATCTATGATGTTAAACTAAAACTTATTGGAATTGATAAATATATTGTCTATAACCTATGTAGCCAGGATTAATTATGTCCTGACTTATTGACAACAAATACGCAATGCAACATAACAGTCAACCAAATAGGCAAAGTCGCAAATCCGAAACTGCTGCTCATAAAAGGACTCTATTATTTCATGCATTTGGCACCCATTCATTTTTTTAATTCTTTTGTTTATCAGGATCGACGGTTTTTTCGATCTCATTATTTTATCCGGTTTTACAATCAATTATGTTCTTTTTTAGGAAATTGCTTCGCCGTCGAACTTGCGAAAATTTTGGAGTTTTTTGGTTAAAAAATTAAATTATAATAAATAAATATACCTACAGTCTGTCCAGGCAATAACATAAACTGAGTTTCGGATTCTGTTCAATTATATTTATTTGTATTATTTTAGTTCATCAATTTAGAACCATCGCCAACCCTAACTGGTTGTCATACGTCATTTCAATGGATTTTGCTCGCATTTTACAATCCCTGCTAATTACAATATCAGAGGTTATTCTTAATAATTATACCTACTAGTTTTGTGGAACTTTGCAGTCACTTGTTACTTTTTCAAATACATATGTATGTACAGTCAACTGCAAAAATAAGTATCTATTCGATCCACTCAAAAATATGTTACTACGGCCTTATTGCGTCGGAATAGGAGTCTGTGGTACTTATTTTTGAAACTTTGAATAAGTTCACATTTTTACACTTGACTGTACCTAACATGCATTTTGCGTGACTGGTTCAACTGCAGTACCACTTCCTTGTTTAGAGCAGCGGCCTCCAAGGTCAAAATCGCCATGATGTTGTCCAACCTCCGATAGCAGAGGAATGGGAAGAAGAAGAAGAAGTACCTAACATAACTGTGTTAAACATTGGTTTCCTGAAAACTAATGATGTAGGTATTTACCATCAGTTGGATAGGCTCTACCTAACCATTAATGATTGATTAACTAGCTTTTGTTCGCGTCTTCGTTCGCGGAGAATTGAAATGTGACGTAAACTTTCTTCATCTAAGTACAATCTTATTGAATAAAGAAAAAATCTTAAAATCCATCGTCATCAATGGCATCATCATCGATATCAGCTAGTTTTGTACACTAGGACAAACAGTGCTAATTTGTATGTGCAGTTCGTGGTAATTAGTACGAGTGTGAACTAAGGTATGGAATATAAATCCCGTTTTTTCTTTATCCCTTGGGAATTTCCTAAAATCCTGAAATAGTTTTTTGCTGTTTTGTACATTTATACCGAATTTGAAGAGTCTAGTAATTATAGTTACGGATATAGGGTCCTATTGAATTTAATATATAAGTCGCGTTTTTTTTCCTTTTCCAGTGGAATTTTCCGGAATCCCTTAAATTAATTTTTGACTGTTATAATGACCTGCTTGTGTCTCAAATTTGAAGTCTCTAATAATTACAGTTACGGAGATAGGGTCACTTTTAAGCAAACATATAAATAGATACCATTTATTCCCTATCCCGTGGGAATTTCGAAAAATCCCTTTTAGCGGATGCCTAAGTCATAATAACTATCCGTGCGCCAAATTTCAGCATAATCCGTTCAGTGGTTTGAGCTGTGCGTTGATAGATCAGTCAGTGTCTTTTATGTATACCTACCTAGGTACAGAAGAAGAAGAAGATTGTAACTGTTTCTGGTTCTATGGTAGGTAAATTTATTTTTTGGCCTTGTACAGGTACCCAACAGGTTTTAGTACCCAAGGTTTTTGAATGAAAAATACACGTTCTTTACCTTTTATTTGGTTCTGACCAGAGGTGTGGACTTATAAATTTTTTACGACTTTAGGAGTTCGACACGACCCTTTCCTGAGGAAATAGCTACAGACGTAACCAACCAGTTAGACGGACAACGAAGCAATCCTATACTTAAGTGTTCTATTTCTTCTTTTTCTGTTAAAGAACCCCACAATATAGTATATTTTTGTTTCAGTTGTTTGGCACCTACCAGAAGAGTTCAAGTTTAACTTTGTGCAGTCACTCATCTTACCACATTAAGTAATGTGTGGATTAAGTAATCCTATACTTAAACGTAAATCTTTTTTCGTAATATTGGCCGAGATTAAAATGGCTAGGTGCGTAAATTTGGCTCTAACTTCGTAACTAAGAATGGTAGATACTCGTATTTTATCCCTTTGGCAATTATCATTTTGTCGGGTTTCTGGAAATGTTCATTTCAGTTCGCTAACTAGATGCTCGAAAAGCTATGTTGAAATTCCCAGGTAGATTATTAATGCCTACGCCAACTAAGAGTTACCAATCATTTTTAGTTACGTTTTAAGTCACTCTTAACCAAAATATAGGCTATGTGTAGTGAACCTATTAATTTACTGCTCACCTCTCATCTTAGGTGTTGTATCCAACTTCTCCGCCACCATTTTCTTTATCAAACTTGTATCGGCTCTGACCATTTTAAGAGTATCTTCCAGTTCGGAGGAGGGTAGCGTCTTGACATGCCGCAGTATCTCTGATAAATATTTTATGATACCGTTGGTTCGCTCGTGAAAACTCTCGTCCAGATGATTCAGCTTCTTGTCAACGGTTTCTATCGTGTGCAAGTATCTTTCGCTTGACATGAGTGTCTCCACAAATTTCTCTACAACCACTTCTCCCTTCGAGGGTCGCTTCGTCGGGACCGGAACTGGAGGACTTGAATTCTGATTCGTTCTCTGCTTTACTTTTTGATTTTTTCCTAAGAACATCATGTCAGTTGCATCTTCATCAGAAGTTTCTTCACTAGACTTGTTACTTGCTTTTTTCGCGATGCAAATGGTTGAAATAGAGAAGATCAAAATTACTCTTATAAGCAACATGTTGGGGTAGCTGCGACTGTCAGGACCGTCAGATTTGCAATGGGCTAATAAGCTACATTCACCCAAAGGCAACTTATTTTAAAAACATTGTAGGACTACGGTACCATTGTTAAAGCTGGTGACAATGGAGACATGCAACCTTGTTGAAAATGTCTCCGTTTATTTAAAACATACTGTGTAGACATCGGAATTACTTTCTATAATGTTTAGTACAGTTTTTCTCACGCCGAGTCGGACATTTGTATCGCAGAGGTGTCTGCAATCCGCTTTACGTATCACGCATTTTTTTTCTTACGTCATACCTAGATAACAGTTCTATGTATACACCTTAACCCTGGATTAGCAGTTTACTCCGACTCATACATCCAACTCTGGGCCACCCTAGTCCATCTTAGTACAAATACAGGTAGTTAGGCAGGTGGTAGGTAGTAGGTTAGTATTGTTACTAACCTGATATGAACTACATGTTTCAAATAAATGAATAAATAAATAAATAAATAAATATGACTTTCGGAGTTCGTAGAATTAAATAATACGACAATATCACTGCTTCGAAAGGATAACGTGCTTTGCCAGCTAAACCTACTTAATAAGTAGAACTCATTTCAAGTTGTATCTTTATTAATTTAGGTTATAGGTATACTTGAAATTTTATAAGCTGGGGGTTTAGGACTGCAGAAGCAGAACTCATCTGGTAAAGATAAAATTGTTCTCGTTTGTTCTATTATGGATGGACGCACTACAACGCCGACGATCCACCTGAGTACCGCTTACAATGACGAAAGGCCTTTCTTAATGAGTTAAGCTTTTGCAATTTCAACCTTGTAACTTAGAGAAGACGGTAGCTATTTGATTCCATTTTTGTACTTATTCTGATTTGTTATTAGCGGTAGGCTTCAACAAACGAGAACAATGTTATCTTTACCAGATGAGTTCTGCAGTCCTAAACCCCCAGCTTATAAAATTTTAACTAAAACAACCACTTATGAATGTTAAAAATCTACCTTACCTTACCTTACCTTACCACTTATGAATGTTAAGAATCTTTTTACAAGCAATTCTAAACACATCATCATACATCTAAAGTATTTAGTAGATAGTCAGTAGCAAACATTGCGATACAAAACGTCCACAAATTTCTTTTGACAGCTTCATATTACGATCGCGTTACGTCATTCAAACTGAAGGGAGGCAAGTGACATATAAGCCAAGTTGGCTTATATTTTTCGGGACGTTTTCATGCCGCCGAAGCTCTATCTAGTGTATAAATAATCTAAGCTCTAGGTATACTGATCAGTACACGTCACAATTCAAGAATGGCGCGACTTCGCAGAAGAGGCAAATTGGATCTCGATTTATCTTGGTCATCTTATGTGATTTTTAAATGAGTATTATACCAAATAGAAGCCTAGCAGTTCTAATTTGTGGTAAAGTTTTTATTTTTGCTAAGTAGGATTTATCTGATTTATTATGTCAACTTTCCGAATTTGCACCCACTAGAGATAGGTTAAATTATTACTTGAGTAAAGAAGAGAAAGGAGTACTATTTTTCAATTTTATGTACGAATCTATGTTGGTTAGTTTATTTCTTTAGCACACCCTTGCACTTAAAATAATTTTTGATAATTGTTTTATTTGTCCAAAAAAGATAAATAAACAATTAAGTATATTTCTAAAGTTTATGCCCAATGTTCTTAATAAATGACAATATAATGATAGGTGACTATGGCAATTCTGCCTAATGTTCTTAAAAAATAACAAAAGATATTGAATCCAAAACAGCTCATTCTATCATATACATAGTACACAGTCCTTAATCCTAAAAAATAATATTTAAAAAATCCTACTTGCCTTTATTTCAACAAAAAATGTCTTGGGCAGAACCTACTAAAATAAAAGTGTGCTTCATTAAGAACACTGGGCAGAATCCGTAACTCCTTTAAATGGCTTGGGCAGGACGAGGTTATAGGTATACCTAAAGGAAAAAAATGTAATAGGCTCAAATTACCGTATCTTTGGATTGCGTTGACTTAGAAGCTCGATTTTTTCACAGTTTTATGGAACCGTGGACATAATTTTTTCATGTTAATTTCAATTTTATACCGTTACGCGTTCCTGGAAAAAAGGTTTTTGATAACAAAGTGATCTTATAAGGGTTCCGTTCTTCCTTTACAGGTCGAGAACTCTAAATATATATGAGTCTCTGAGGTAAGGCTGATAGAGAGACGCGATAAGGCGAAACTAAATGGGTTTCGCTTTTGCCAATTCAACTACGGAACCCTAAAAATGATTGAAAATTACAAAAATCTTAAGAAATAACAACATTGGACAATGATAGCCAGTGAAATTGTTGCTAATCGAATCCTGATGATATTTGAAACGCAATAAGTAGTGGTACCTAATAAGCGTACAAGCTATGAAATATAGATAAATAAGGGCCACTTGCACAGTTCAGGGTTAAAAAATTAAATCGGTAACCCTGTGCTAAGAATGACAGTTCCATACATTTTGACACTTGTTCACCCTGGGTTAGCAGTTAACTCGGAGTTAAGTAGCTTTTATTATGGTGAGCAAAATGTGCCTCATGCATTCGTCTCTATTCGGGGAAACAGAGGGTATGTAGGGATCTCCCACAAGTGGCTACCCACCAAAAAACACACGGATTCCCTCGTTAATACGGTTAACCACCAGGGTTAATAGGGGGGAACCGTAACGGTCGTGCAGCCCAAACGATCAATGAGGCATAAAGACCGCCCGGGCACATGTGGAGATTGCTGACCCCCTCCCCCCCAGTCGAATATTAGCCAACGGTTAACTAATTCCTCCCGAGGAATTAATTACCCGTTGATGCCCAGGGTGCACCGTCCCCGGCGTTACCCTTCCCTACCCCACCCCATGAGGCCTACGCCTCGGATAGAAGGGAGTGACGCCCGAGCACTCGAGGAGGTATCCGACACCGCACAGGTCCGCGGAAGCCGGCCTAAGTAATTAATAAATTTTAGATTTAGTTTAGCTGTGAAAATAAATAGATATAAGAACATGACTTAATCACAAAACAATTGTAACGGGGGATGCATTTAGCTTGTATTAGCAGTGTATTTTTTCTGCCACTTTTCATAAGTAGAGTTAAACTTTATATTTGATGCGTGTGCGCACATATATTTAAACATTTTTCATGCAACGTGGCCATACCTATATATCATATTAATCAGTAGGTAGAAGTAGAGGGAACGTAGCTAAACGTTGCCACTCTGGGCGCCTTTGGGGCTAAAATACATTTTTCTCATGGGCGATAAACAAAACGTAAACAAAAATATAGGTGACCTAACTAGCCTTTCGTCCGCAGCTTCGCTCGCGATAAAATTAATTTTCCCGTAGGAAAAGGTATTTTCCCGCGGTAAAAAGTAGCCTATGTCACTCTGTGGTAAAGTAGCTTTCTAACGGCAAAAGAATTTTTGAAATTGGTCCGGTAGTTTCGGAGCCTATTCAATGTAAACAAACAAACATACAAACAAACAATCAAATCTTTCCTCTTTATAGATAACTACCAACCAAGTTGTTACGACATTTCGAATGATTGCTGTAGTAAGATAGGTAATTTGGTGCAAAGGTAACTCGTTATCATTAATGTAATCGTGATTGTGTTTGGCTTACTTAATGGTACCGTGTTTCATGATTTACCTTCCTACAGATATGTATTGTACCTAGTCAGGAATCAGACATCATTAAGAACTTATTGTCCCAATGCAGCACTGCACGGGAACCATACTCACAGAAGTCCCTTTATTTCTTATCTAGCATCTACTCGTAAGTAGGTATAGTAGGTACTTATAGATAGGTAACAGTTAGATATAGTTACATTAGCGATAAAAGAGTCATAGGGATAGGGTTGCTGACTCGGAGTCACTAAATTGTACGTCCACAGGAGAGACAGGTTCTTTTATGTTTTGCTGGGTATGACCCAAAACCAATCTAGGCCACAATGTAACCCCGTGCATTGCATGCTTATTGTAGGAAGTTGGCACTCTGGGATGGTGAAAAGGATTAAAGGTTCCAGAATCAAAATCTATACTAATAAATGTAGCCTTTGCTTTGTCCGACTGTTTTATTTTTACTTACTCTTTGTCGGTCCCTTACTAAATGCTCCTTTCATCCACTCAAAGGTTGACTAGTAGAGATCCCTAAAAGGGATAAGTTCGCCTTTGTACATGCATTTCAACGGTTGTCAATAATGTTTTTCTTTTTTTTTTCTTATTTTTGTACAATAAAGAGTTTACATACATACATACATAAATGCGAAAATGTGTCTTTCTCTCTGTCTGTTGCTTCTTCACGCTTACCTACACCGCTAAACCGATTTAGATGAAATTTGGTATACTTATGGTTTGAGTCTCGGGACTCTCGGGAAAGGACATTATGATTGTTTTTATCTCAGAAATCATCTGTTCATGGGGTTAAAAGGAGGTGGAAGTTTGTATGGCAAATAATTGACCGCTGTAATGATTTTGTTGAAATTTTGTAGGTACCAATGGAGACAGTTTGAGTTGTCGGGAAGGATATACGCACTCCTAAATCAAAAGAGAATCAACTCAAAATAATGTACCTACCATTTCAGACGCTCTTTATCTAGGTGTGCGAATCCTAACTAATAATATAACAAATGCGAATCAAATCAAATCAAATCAAATCGGGGGTTTTTGAAGTAAAACTTCTATATAGGCACGCTTGACTTGGGAGTACCGTGGCGAAAGATAACGCGGGGGGGGGGGGGTGCGTGCGGGGGCGGGTAATTTTTTTATATCGAGGAACTAAGGAGAGCCACAAATTACTAATTCCACGCGGACGGCGACGCGGGCAAAAGATGGTGTAGAATAATTTATGTCCCCGAAGTTTTTGATAAAAAATAAAGTACCTACCCAAATTACTAATTCCATTCCAAGAGGACGAAGTCGCGGGCAAAAGCTAGTATAGATATACAATATACCTATGTATAATGGTGGGTCTGGGCGCGCGCACAATGCTATATCGCTGCATTCACTGCAATGCAACAACGAAAGCAAGATTTTGTCTCACTCTTACGCATAATACTTAAGTATGTAGGGAACCAATATCGCGCTTGTGACTTGCAGCGATTATTACATGTGGATATGAATACGGCCCTGGGGGTTACTACGAAATTCGAAGTTCGAAGTTCGGATCGTGCGGTCCCTCTCACTCTCGTAATAAATACCATTAGCGTGAGCGGAACGGCATGAAACGAAGTTCGAATTTCGCGCTTCGTAGTATAGGGCCTGGATATGAGAGTAAAGGTCGGTTACCCCGCCTGCGCTCGCGCAGTTATCGGCTGCTATCGTGTTTGCTATGCTCTACCAAAAACTTTAGTTTAGTACACATTTATCTCTTAGTAGGCGAGGACCTTATCGTGAAGCAATGCTAAAGGTGATTTGATTACTTAATAATACTTTATTTTGATGGTGTCGTGCGTAACTTGTTATTTTCATGGTATTGTAGGCACATAATCTTATCTTTTAAGATTTACAAATAATGTTTACGTCGCACCTACTGAAATGGAAACAGTTTACTCGAATGTCTGTCGGTATAAACTGTAATCTAACCTAAAAATTTTTGTCATTATGTTCATTTGTAGGTGTGTAATGTACCTTATATCAGTATACTTCTTTTCATAAACGTAAATGAAGTATGTTTACAGCAGGTTGTAGATATGGAGCTAGAATTTAAAATAAGATAAGACTGGCACTTTTTCGATTAAAAGGTTTTTTGTCGATTGGCAAGAAGCGGGTCATGGTTTTTCCATATCTTTTTTGCCATCATCACAAACATTATGAGCAAATCGCACACGTTTGTGAAGAAATTTTATGATGCGTGTGAAATTCAATTGTCATATTTATTCAAGTGTTCCATCGACTTGTTTAAGTATTATTTAATGTTAAAGTAACCTTACCTTACCTTAACTTAGTATAGTTAGTTAGCTCAGTTCTCCAGGACACAGCCCTTGAGGTCCTTGAGTCCCTGAGTGAGGAGGCCGCAGAAATGTACGTCTATACTAATTATAACATTTTTATACAGACGGTACGATATTCCCACGGGATTGGGATATACGCATGTGGCAGATTGGACACTTTGGCAAGGTGGCTGAAATGATGAAGAGGAAAAGTGGTTTAAAGCGGACGTTCTGAGACAGTGGATATTCTGGGACAGTGGACATTCTGACATAATGGTCTAAATATTTGTCACAGTGGTCTATTTGCCACGGTGGACGTTTTGATACAGTGGACACTGTGAAACCAAAGGCCGCGTGGAAACTACTGCCCAAGCCCTCTTAATCTGATAGGCCTGTGTCCTGCAGCGGGATGTTTATAGACTGGGATGATGATGTCGATGTTGATGATATTGCAGGGTCTAGTTGGGTTGGTGACGGGAGGCGCCTCCGGGCTTGGCCTGGCCACTGCGGAGCAGTTGCTAAAGCAAGGCGGACGCGTGGTCCTCTGTGACTTGCCATCCAGCACCGGCGCAGAAGTCGCCAAGAAGCTCGGGGAAAACGCTGCCTTCGTGCCAGTAGACGTACGTACACTTAATAGTTTTTAATGAGTAATAGTTAATACATTAGGCCCGCTGCACGCTGTATGGTCGACCAGTGCTTTACCATTTTTAATGAGAGTTGCTATATCAGAATAAAAACAATAAGGCTGATTGTCACATTGAGTCGTAAGTGAAACTAGGCTTTGGTGATGTAAGCCTTACAACCGCCATTGCTAAAGGAATTTCTTGATCGACTATACCAATGGGACGGGATGGAAATGGTGCTCACTCTTACGTATAATTTTATTGTGTCCTTTAGTTGAGCCAACGTTAGTCATACCTACAGCGGTCATGAGACTTAATGGCGAGGTCTACACAAAATTTACATCTATTTGCCATTTTTTCGTTCTACCGCCTTTACCGGTGATCATGATGCATGCAACTGCGTCGAAAGATCAGGAGCTCATCAAAGGTACGTAATCACGCACGGGCTACATCCCTAAGCATATAAGCCTAATATTACAGTCAGCAGCAGAAGTGGATGAGCAGTTGTGGTGTTCAAAATGATCTACACACCACCTTAATAACTTGGCAGTAGAGCGTGTGTAGATCATTGTGACCACGTAACCGTTCGTCCACTTTTGCTGCTACTTTTCTTGTACGTACATTTTTATAGCATTGGGATTGATTCTTTATCCTAGGTCATAAATAGTTTTTGAACCAAGGGGTTGAGGTGGTAATTTTACCTCCAAATGGATAAATTAACTTTCTTGAAGGGCAATGAGCTAGTTGCATCAGACATGGTGGGTAAAAACGAAACGAGGGAGTCACGCTGTATTTATTGAAAGGAGAAGGTAACATACTTACTATGTTATGCAGTTGTCACTGGTGATGGTGACAGTCAGTAAAGGTTAGGATTTATACTAGTAAGGTTTAGGTACTTACTTAACTAAATGTAAACAAACCGAAATAAGGTATTTTATAGGTCAGCCTCTGATAACTAGTTAACGGCTTAATCAAAACAAAAATCACGATCGCTATTTTTGTGTAACGAAAGTTAGCATAATATTTTAGTCAACTTTTAAAAATTTGAATATATAGGTACCTATGTAACTATATATTTTTAATGTATAATAATATTCCCATCTATTAAGGCAGTGATTTGTACTCTGGAACAAAAATTAAAACCTATAAACATGCACAAACCAATTTAAAAACTACGTGACCCAACCTTCCCATGATGAAAGACCTAAAAAGCCTGGAACCCGAAACCTATGTAGGTATGTACTTATAGGTATTGATGATTATTATTGCGACGCGTGAAAGTCAATTACAAATACATATTGCATCCGGCTGGTTAACCCGACGCCATAACTGTTGGTTGTTGTTGACAGCTAAAGTTTGTTTACGTTTAGTTAAGTACCTAAACCTTTCTAGTATAGCGTCCTCGGACTACATTTTTTTATGGTGCGGTAAATGTGCCTTATGCATTCGTCTCTATTCGGGGAAACAGGGTATGTGGGGCTCTCCCACAAGGGGCATACCCACTAAAAACCGCACGGATCCCTTCGTTGCCACCTACTAGAGACACCGCGACGCCCACAAGCCGCCCCGGGACGGGGCTCCTCTGTTCGATACCGTGCAGTAGACAATGTTTCCCGACTACGGGCAGTGGCTACTTCGGTAACCGGGAAACAACCATTGTTTTACATAGGCTGCAGTAAAGACTGGTTGCTATATTTGGGTGTATTTTCAGAGCGACTTTTTTGGACGTCCCAAGTCAATTAAAAAAAAACCACTCAAAATATTAAAACCACACAATTTTATATACATTGTACACAACATAATACAATGAGTTTTAACATTACAAACATTGTTGACTTCAATTAAGACTGCATAAAAAATATCCAAATCTTAGAAACACTAACTGCAGTAAGTCTGTGAGGCCTGTCCCACACGCGGTTTTGTTGAATCAATTGAGCATAACTTTGTGCCTATATCAAAATGAAGCTAATTACATAACGCATTCGATTATAACTTTTGTATGTTAAATACAATTTTATTTAAAAATAGGTTGGCCATAATGTGTTTGTCCCACCTCTAGCTACCAATATTACCTTGCGCAAATACCTGCTAATATCTCATCGGTGAAGGATCATATCGCCATGTTCACATTTTTGTGGAAGAGTACGTTAGTTGTGCTCCGGCTGTCACGCGGAGTGGACGTCCTACTACTGAGTTTTGTGTGCCTACCAAGGCGAGTCTTTCGCGCGATGTATTTTGGTTCGCTTAAAAGTAAATTCCGTAGATTCCTGTTGTACGATATATAATGGTTTTAATTAAATAGTTAATTTTTTATTTACTAGTTGACTTAGTCCTTATTTCACAGTAAAGAGCTTATATTAATCATGTATATAGTTTAGCAGTAATCGCAAAAATACCTAATTGTCGTAATCCTCCGTGGCGTAATTTCGATGGCATTTTTGTCCATCGAAATTACAGATATGGCAGCGAAATTACACAACATGACTTATCTCGCAAAACACACGAGTACACCTCGACGTTTCGACCACATTACAGTGGCCGTGGTCACGAGTAGACCTCTAGTCTGTATTTACGTGACTACGGCCACTGTAATGTAGTCGAAACGTCGAGGTAAATATTATTCATATGTTTTGCGTGATACACGCCCACACACTCACACACATACACACACATATGCACTCACGCACACACACACACCTACACACAAACGCACACACACACGCGCACGCACACATGTACACACACAATCAGTTTAATGACCATAATATTTTTAATAATTTATTGAATCAGGCGTTACTTTGCGGAGGTCCATATCAATGAACTAAAACAATTACTTTGCTCACCCGCGACCTAATGATAGTTACGTTTATGCAAGAAATGTGTGTTCATGCAGATCCTCCACCTCCACACTGTAGGAACACACACAAATCACACAAACCCAACCGTCACCACCACCACCAAAATACACTGACGCGTTTCGAACTCAACCAGAGCTCATCTTCAGAGTTGGTACCACAACCGTAACGCTATGATACCAAATATTAAAACTTTACTTTACTTTAACTTTAACTTTAGTTTTAACATTTGGTAGTAAACAGCTGGAAAATGAAACATTTGCCAAATTAATCATTTGGGAAAAACATAGTTGCGAAACGGCAGTACCCGGTTACATTAATAATAAGTTTGTAACCATGTTGATTGTAATATTTTATATTAATAATGACACATTCGAAATTATATAATATTTCTCACGTATTGTTTCTAAGAAAAACTTAAATAAATAGCTTTCCACTTTAATTTAATGTTTTATTAATCAAACTATACACGAATATGTACACGTACATAAATTTAATTATAGTTACATACATAAATCATAGTAATGGTTTATAATTTTGTACTTATTTCCTATGTAATTAATAAAGACGTAATATCGCTGTCACTATAGTAATTTCGATGGTGCTTTTTTTTTCAATGTCGAATAACTACTAAATTATTGACTTTAAATTGGGGCCTTTTATAGCATTGAAATCCTAATCCGAAGGAGTATCTCAACGAGTGAAAAGTAAAAAACAAATTTTGCCCACGGAAATTACGTAAAAAAATTATTTCAAAAATCCACCCATTTGTGCATTCGAGCATGACCAGATCCACTTGGCACTGTGGGCCTGTCTAAGTATTGTGCTATCGGCAGTGACGACACAGTATCTTCTGGGTACTTCCAGGTAACATCGGAAGGCGACGTGAAGGCCGCGCTGCAGAGTACGCGCGACCGCTTCGGCCGCCTCGACGTCGCTGTCAACTGCGCCGGCGTCGCGACCGCACAGCGCATTTACAACTTCAAGAAAGAACAGCCATTCGACCTTAAACAATTTCAGAGGACCATTGAGGTATTAGTTTATTAAGTAAGACCTAAGTTCACCAAAAATTAAAACGGCGACTAAGCGTTAAATATGTACCTAGTTGTCAACTATTATTGTTAACGAAAAGTCAAAATTAACCACTCTTAATTTTAGGTTAAATCGGTGCTAAGATTAGGGTTAACTAACCTGCCATTTACCTAACAAGAAGTGTAACTTACCTAGATAGGAGCATATCTGTTTGATGCTTAAGATTCTTAATGTTTTTGCTTTTGTTTCATTTTAGAAGCTAAACCAGGGTTATTTAAAAAAATGCGTTTTTTACTGTCTCAGGTGAATTTAATTGGCACGTTTAATGTGATCCGGCTCGCCGCGGGAATGATCGGCAAGAACGCGGCGGACGCGGATGGGCAGCGCGGAGTCATCATCAACACCGCCAGCGTAGCTGCCTTCGACGGGCAGGTCGGTTCGAGTAGCACCACCAAACCATATATGTCGAACAATGCCTAGGGGATCAATTTTTCAAACATCATCCGTGAAAATATGGAAAATGGTTCAAAATTGTGCTGAAATGAAATATGAGTAGATAGTAATTGTCCCCCCCCCCCCTAATAGTAGAAAATAATAGTAGATTGTTCAACAAGGGAGGAAAATAGCCAATATCACACGAGGTTACTTGGCACCCGAGCACAGCGAGGGTGCCAATATTCTGAGGGTGATATTGGTATTTTTCCCGAGTTAAACACTCTGCTTTTCATTTCGACTACAAGGAAAGAAAGAAAATATAAGTATAAATAAATAAAAATGTCTAAACTGGTCAATATGATCGTTGTGAAATATTTCAATGGAGTTTATTCTTAAGGAATAATTAATTTAACAAAATTTAGAATGTTCAATATAATAATAAATAATTAATGAAACCAGTAGATAAAGTAGGTATTTTAGTAAATTTATTTATAAAATATGTAAGTAACCAATTTGAACCAAGGAGTTAAGCTGTATATAGATAGGCTGTGTGGACAATAACATTGTCATTTACCGTGTTTTTTTCTTAACATTTTCTAACTTTTCTGGTTTAAGTCACTAAATAAGAAATTAATAATGTAATTTAATAATATTTCACTGGCATTATAAAATTTGTAATATGACTAATTAAGAAAAAAAAACTCAATACTTAATTATTCCATGCCGTAATGCTTGGCTGAATGCGTATGTGTTCCATTGACAGCCAATGCCTTTATTTTTTTTAATTCATTTCTACCCTTGGGAACAAAATAATACATATCCTCCCGTATGTCAGATATGATTTGCCTCACTTTCCGAGTATGAGAGATGAAAAAGTTCTTTTATTCTTGTAAACTAGTGGCAAATTAAATGTGTAGCTGTAGTTTTATAAAAGAGCCGTGGTGGCCACGACCCTCTGCTTGAGAGGCGATAGATCAAAACCTAGCGCCTCTCAAGCAGAGGGTCGTGGGTTCAAATCCCGGCTC
The DNA here is from genome assembly GCA_947859365.1 of Archips crataeganus. NCBI lineage: Eukaryota > Metazoa > Arthropoda > Insecta > Lepidoptera > Tortricidae > Archips > Archips crataeganus. Next base: position 15,776,441 of record OX402045.1, on the reverse strand, counting down.
GCACCTCTGAGTTTTTAGGAATTTATGTGCCAAATCAGTGAAGGAAAACATAGTGAGGAAACATGCATACACCTGCGAAGAAATTCAATGGTGTGTGTGAAGTTCCCAACCCGGATTGGGCCCGAGTGGGAACTACGGCCTAACCCTTCTTAGTCTGAGAGGAGGCCTGTGCCCTGCATTGGGACGTATATAGGCTGGGATGATGATTATGATGTAGTTTTGTAGCAATACACAGATATTTACCACTTTCGAATGGTATTTTTGTGTCTGTGTCTAATACCTGTGTATGTTGGGCTAAGTCAGCCCACATAAGAGACGCGGTTATAATTTACCTACGTTATAGCGAGCACCATAATATATATTTCCGTCTCACTTTAACATAATTAATTCAGAATACCTACTCGTAATAGCCTCCTTCAAATTGGCCGCCGTTATGGTTTTGTTCAACAGAACGTCGATCAGCTAAAAATTATGCATGGGTGGCCTTTTTAGGGTTCTGTGCGCCCAAAGGGTGCCAATGGAACCCTATTACTGAGACTCCGCTGGCTGTCTGTCCGTCCGTCAGTCACAGGGCTCTAGCTCTTGTACCGTTATAGCTAGACACTTGAAATTTTCACCGATTATTACCGATTATTGTGGCCCCTATAATAATTTAATTCTAATTTTTTCAGCGGTTGACTGTTACTAAATAGACGACAGCCGGCTGTTGCTTACATTTCGGCGATTTTTTACTGAACTGTTTTTAAAACATTGTACGGTTGTACAGAACCCTTCACGTAGGTACAAATCCCACTCGCACTAAACCGGTTTTTTTTATTTGTTCCGTTATTACATTTTTCTTCAGTATGTATTTATGCTAAAGCATCCTCAAGAGTACCTACTCCTCCGCGCTGTAAAAAAGCTTACATCATGTTATTATTTTAATAAATTAATTATTAAAGTGTCGATTTGTCGTATTTCAGATCGGGCAGGCGGCATACTCAGCATCTAAGGCAGGAGTCGTGGGCATGACGCTGCCCATCGCCAGAGATCTGGCCAAGCAAGGAATACGGGTCGTCACCATTGCTCCAGGTATCTTCATTCAAGTATCTAGAATTATATATTAACTTAAAGCCTGACCAGAAATATATCAGCATTGTCAAGAGGGCGCTACTATTTTCATTTGTGTAAACATTTTAGTATAGTCTGAACAATGTGGATTGGCAACTCGTTATTTTGACTTAGGTACCTACTTTTATTCACCGTAATCCAAATCAGAATCCAAATTCGGTGTTCATAGGGCAAGTGGCTTCAAATTGAGACCCAGAAATTAGTTCCAATTAAATCCGCAACATGGCGCATGGTCTCATATATTACTGGTCAGGCTTTATATTAACTAATCGAGTGCATTAAGGCCGGCGCAGACCAGAAGCGTGAGCGTGTCACGGTCTCGTCACGCACTCGCACCAGTTGTAATAAATGGAAATGTAAGAAAGATGACGCACTAGATCCGTGCATATGGTGTGCCATCTTTCTTACAGTTTCATTGAGTACAACAGCTGCGTGACACGCACACGCATCTGGTCTGCGACGGCCTTAATGCACTCGATCAATCGTTGACAATGAAAATAAAGCAAATTTCATACGAAGTATGAAAGTCCAATAAAACTTTTATTTATTTTAATTTGGGGCATTCAAAACGAGAATAACTTCTTTTTAGATTAATCCCACGTATGCGGGAACTGAAAAAAATCGTGCTTTTTAGTCTCAACTGTTTCATGTACTTAAATCCAATTGTACAGATTAAAATAAAAATACAAAAATAATGCCATAAATTTGGCACGGATCCGTGTCTTAAGCATACGCGGGGGCTTAGTTACCTAAGACACCAGATTTAAGTAAATAAGTAACTCGGAATTAACTGCTAACCCAGGGTTAAGTAGCCTCAAATTGCATGGAACTGTTAACGAAATCGCGTGTGCCTAATATACCACATTCCCGTTGCACCACATTACAAAATCGAAGATTAAGTACTCAAGGAAGTGATTTTTTTAGTGGACATTTAGTAAGTATAATGGGAATGTAATTAACAAGTAATTTGGTATTTTAAAAAATGTGGTATAGGCACGAGGGAACGAAATTGACGTACCTACTTACATATTAACTATGCTCAGTTGGATTTATTTATAACTAGCTTTTGCCCGCGACTCCGTCCGCGTGGAATTAGTGATTTGGGCAGCTTATTTTTTTTATCCAATTTTCTTTTTCATCAATTATGGCTCTCCTTAGTTCCTCGATATAAAAAAATTACCCTCCCGCAACCCCCTCCCAATCCCCCCCCCCCCCCCCCCGCACACCCGCGTTCACATTCACCACCGTACTCCCAAGTCAAGCGTGCCTATAGAAGTTTTACTTCAAAAACCCCCGATTTTGAAACATTCTTCCGCTCGGCTCCGCTTCTATTGGTGTTATATAGGCCCTGCCACGCCTGTGTGCATGTCCAACTTAAGATGATGAATTTACTATATTGTTGTCAGCTCATTTTATGTTGGATTTTTTTTCTATGTACATACTATTCATGTTCGATAAATTCTTAAAATAGACGTATCTTTCTTATTTGTGAACCGATTCAAATGAAACAAACACTAAATGTTAATCCAAGAAAATACCAACATATCAGTGAAAACCGCATCCTTCTAGGTTAAGCCGTTTCTGAGATTAGCGCGCACAAACGCACAGACAAACAGACAATAATTCTAAAAATCATTGTTTTGGGTTCTATTGCGCTAATAAATAGCGGAGTGACAGTTTTTTCTCAAATATCTTCAATGTACAGACACAGACTTCTTACAGATTTATTATATGTATAGATAGATCAGGCTCTCATTGTCATGCCTTTTCCTATCGTTTCTTTTCTATTCCGTGGATAATAAGGTGGTTTAAATGATGTACATATGTCGTTTTAAATTGTAGAGGTTTAAAGCGGTGACGTTGACAGGGTTATTCAGGACGCCAATGATGGCGAGCCTGCCGGAGCCAGCGGTGAAGCAGCTCGAGGCGTCGGTCCCGTTCCCCCCGCGCCTCGGCCGTCCCTCCGAGTTCGCGCTGCTCGTCGAAGCCATCATCCGCAACCCTATGCTCAACGGAGAGACGATACGCCTCGACGGATCCATCAGGATGCAACCCTAACTTCTTCGTCACAGGCAAATACTGCAGCTACGAGGCAAATGTGTAGTTACCTGTACGCTTAGTATAAGTTTTACTTCACCAAAATACTTCTCGATCACGTTTACGTAAAAAAATCAATTACTAGGGAAACATGGACAGCGTCTCCGCGGCCGCGCGTCCATGTTTCCATAGAATTGAAATTTTTACGTAAACGCGATCGAGAAGTATTTTGGTGAAGTAAAACTTATACTAAGCGTACTGTATGATTTCGGTCGTGGTAACTCACTTATTTGGAGACTGACCTGACAGTGTACGGTTAAGATTTTGCCATGACTTCTAATTAAGTTGTTACCATTTCAATTTCAATAATTGCACGATGTAAAATATGTAAATAAACATTGTTGAGCAGTATTGCTAATATTTATTACTTTTAGCGATTGCCTGCGAATTCTTTTATCCCGTTTCCTATTTAGTCAAAAATATTATTGTTTTCATGCGCAATATGAAAGTATTATTCCATCAGTTCGTTCCTGAGAAAAAGGGTCTTGACAGGCAGACAGACGACAGACAACAAAGTAATCCTGGGTTATTTTTAGGGTTCCGTACCTCAAAAGGAAAAAACGATCACTTTGTTGTCCGTCCGTCCGTCTGTCAAGACCCTTTTTTCAGGAACGCGTGGAGGTATCAAGCTGAAATTTATATGAAATACTCAGGTCTACTGTCCCTTGGAGCTGTGAAAAAATCAAACTTCTAAGCCAACGCAATCAAAAGATACAGCCGTTTATGCCGCAAATTTCCGCATATTTTCGAACTCGCAAGGGAATCAAAACCTTAAACCTTCCCGTGAACTCGGAATCTTGAAATTTGGTATGATGCAAGGTCTTATAGCACAGATAAAGGAAAAATAGCAAAAAGCATAATTTTTTTGTCTTTCTGTCTATATCAGTAACCAATCTACAATGATCCCACAAAATTGCTTAGGAGCAGGGGTCTGCTAACATTGTATGTTCATCATTACATATAAATTTGGACGGAACCCTCGGTGCGCGTGTCCAGCTCGCACTTGGCCGGTTTTTTTCTTTTCAGGTATGAACAGTATACTTATACTTAATCTCGTAAAGCCCATCTCAAATTTTAACTACAAGCCTTAGTTATATTGTCATAAGCAATTGTAAACGGGAAGAGTTTTTGGTCCCTAGCTGGATAAGTCAATAAAAGCGAATGGGGTGGTGTATTAAAAATTAGAAGGCAACGGTTTTAAACGAAAATATCATTTATTTCTACAATAACGGGCAGCGGCGCGAGCGCGGCTCCCGCCGCCGCGCGTGCGTCTCACAATGTTTCTCGATCACCAGGAAAATAAATACACTGACGATGACGATGTTCATGCGGCATCCACATCGCCATGCATGTATCTATGTCGCCGTCTAAAAGTAGATCGTGTTTACAGTTATAAACTTAGATATTTCTAAACAAAATTTACAATTAAATTAGATTTAAAGAATTAGTGACAACATTAACTATTTATTTACTTTAAAATGGTATAAAAGACGTAGGTAATGTGAGGTAATGACACAGTGTAGCGTGGCTTTAGTACTGTACACCGGCATCTTCACTCTAACTGAACTTGATGTCACTAATACTTTATGTTTTAAAATAAGTTGAATCTATACATTGTTTTGTTAGCCTGCAAGACTAATGTTAAGCACGCGGTAGTCTTGCTAACATAGCCGGGCTGGACAACAGTTGGCAGATGTAAAGCGCCTACGAGAGTATAATTTTACTATCGACAATTCAACGTCTATCAGCGCGTTAGACATTACGGCAAGCTTGTAACAAAAATTCTATAATTCGTAATAAAAACAACGTTATAAGTTGCATTTGTTTTCCTTTATTACACTAAAACAATATTTGTTATAAGCGCGCCTTGAAGTCATGTTTTTTAGATACTTACATAGCGGCAAAAATTGCATTTTTCCAGATTAATTAAAATTATTTCTACATACAGATTAGCGGATAGTGATGTATATGTTATGTGATGCTTCGTTTTGCATTGTAGGTAAGATACCTTGTCAAATACAACGGTACAATGAATGTGTTCAGTTAGAATGTAAACGGCCTTACAACAAAGCCTTCATGGCGTAACATAGGGTGTACTTAAGTATTACAAATATGATACCGAGCCGCAGACGGGCCGCGGCGGATGCGAGGGATGCGTTCCCCGCCCTTCACAACAAATAACACATAAATAGCCGTATACCCTATCGTATCAGATAGAAGATTTTAATTTAATAACAGCAAATGCGAATTGCATTGGTATTCGTCAGCCCCATTTATCAGAATCAACTATAACCTTGTAGATCGAATGAAACTGTTTACTTTGACCTAACTATATTTACAAGATTAATGAAATAGAAGTAACACGGCTCGCCAAATAAAGTTAGGTGCAACAGAAATAAACGCTTAGGTACATAAGACTTACGAGCTAATATGAACCCTCGTGGCCCCAAGCATGTTGATTCGCTCAAATTCACGACTTCACAAAAACTTAACCGAGAGAATACTATACACAGTTTAAAGTTAAACAACACATCGACTGAGATTAAATCTAACTTATCGTTAATGAACAACAAAGTGGTTAACTTACAAATCGTATCGCCTCTTTTAGCGTTACCATTAGCGTTATTTTGGAATGTGTGCGACGCGTACGCGTATAGGTGATTTATTCAATTCAGTCGGTCTTTTGTTGTGGTGCTAGAATTCGATTAGACACTGACACCTGAAACCAATACATCACACAGGTCCCGTGCATTGTTACGCCGTGACCACTACTTTTTTGCGAGCGACTGGATTGAGTAACCGAGTAACCCCCGCCCCTCGGACGCCGCCGCCGCCGCCGCCGCCCGCCCGAGGTGGCCGAGCGAATCTGAGCGAAGGAACAGTGCCCGCGCGCCCCGCCGCGTCGGGATCTCGGACGCGCACAGCCCAAACCGTCACTTATACATTAATTGAACTCAAAATGTACAGTTATATGTAACACACATTGTGTATATTTTAAAATACTTAATATTTTAATTCATAAATATAGATATCCTTACATTGACATTAAAATACAATTTTAATTAATCTATATGTTACAACCTAACATTAAAAGTAAATAGTAGGTGTTTATGTGTATATTAACTCTTACCCAATATTTAATGATTTTGATAATAAAAATAAGCTGATGACAGAAAACAATAATAATAGCGATTAAACTGACTAACCGAAGCTAAACTTCATTTATGAACACTGGCACCTTATTGTTGAACCGTTTATTGTCTACATTAGCTGTTGCATCGAGAGAAACTGAAGTATTGTACTTGAAAAGGAAGGGAGGCGAGGCTCTCCCGGCCGGCTGTTGCGAACCCTGTACGATTACTTAACTAATGGCACACCACTCTGTAACCTTGCACTTTGGACCTTTACAGAAACTATGTACTACGTTATCTTGTATCTCACGACGACGCGCATTTTTCTAGCTTCGTCGATAACTTATTATGAGCTTAGACACACGTACCTACTTGTGCAATTAAAACTATTCATACGATTTCAGTTTTACTATGTAACATTTAAGTTTTTAAGTTTATAGTACATGTAAAATCCGATATTATTGTTTTATATAACATGTAGATACATAATCAAAGCAATGCATCACTCGTGTGAAGAGTGAGTAACAAGGATGGGAGGATTAGTAGATCGTGTCTTCATGTCTCATAATCATAACAGACCGACTTCTATCTGATCTTTGCCTTCGCCAAATCAAACCTATTTATTATGTAGGTATTCTCGTGAGTTTTTTAATCAATCAGGGATATTTAACATTAAAAGGAATGGACACGAGCACTGTTCCGCGAACTGCTAGTAATGCTAGTAATAGGACTGGCCAATGATTGTTCAATAGGTGTGTTGAACTTACATTTTAACGAAATTTTAACAACGAATTAACTAAGTTACTGATGTCAAGTTACAAGGCAATAAGACCTTGTTGCGCTGGTTATTTTCGTTAATTTTACTGAAAAATATGCTAAGCTGAATTACGTGAAATTATTGTTCGTTAAGATGGCCTCTTATCAGTATATCATCCCCTACGTACAGTTTTACTGCTGACATTTCTTACGGACGTGTGAGTCTCAAATCGCAGTGCATTTTAAATTTAACGGCAGTCATTATTTGACGAGGCAACAATGCTCGATTCCTTATATATGTTTAAGTGTACGAACAAAAAAATCATGCAAAATATTAATACTGTCATAATTATTATAAAATTATAGTACACACAATCACGTATAAATACTGTATAAAATGGTAACACGTTTGGTAAAATGAATTACACATAACTAATAAAAGGAATCAAAAATTGTGGCACAAAAAATGGGAATCGGAATAAGTAATCGCAATATTGAATGTGATGCACGAGCCAGCCAGCCAGCGCTGTCCCCCGCGTGACAACCAAGAGCCACACAGCCTATATACTATGCCATACCATCACAGATCAGTTTTGCCCTTGTTAAAGCGCGTCTACGATGTGGAGCTGCAAATCACTTTTTTCACTACCGACACAACAAGCATCTTTCAAACATAAGATATAAGCTAGTTATAGAAAACGTTAATAATTGAAAAAAAAAACTGGCTAATAAGAGAACTGGGATGAAACTATAAGTAATAATAAGATAACACTAAACTGAGAAGCAGCAGACTAATTCACACGCAGTATATATTTTTGGATTCCTTTTAATAGTCTAGACTGCGGGAGTGGCGGTTAAAGGAATATGACAATGTTATATAAAAAAAACGATAAAGCCATTTTATCCGCACTGTTTAGCTAAAGCGGTTGCTTGTTTTTGATATTAAATTTCTACAACAACATTAGAAGGAACTTCTTTTTTTTAATTTAAAGCAGGTACTACCCTTCGTACTGTCAGTTCAACTGTTACTCTAATATTTAAAACAATTGGTGGTAACTGTTCTGTTTCATAGAAAAGTCGCTAACTAATGGTATCTATGCAGTGTCTAAGACTCAAATTAGTTAAAAAAAATCATTTTAGTGGAGTACCGCACTCTTAACTCTAGTCCTAAACGTCCAGCTATTTTAAACGGATTCAAAAGGAACTCTATGTCATATTAAACTGCTTGCTTATAAATACGTTTGTTCACTTCTTTAACAGTGCAGTTTTGAGGCATCAAGATTGCAAGTATTACTTAAACCGCAGTTAAGATCCACAGCTACATACTTTAGCATAGCTTTCTGGTGTCCGATAATCGCACCCTTCCACTAAGTAGGCTGCCTTCAAATAATCACAAAAGCCTTTTGTCGACTCTGCCTAGGCCTGTTTCGCAATCTGTGACTGTTTCACACGGCAATTTGTCAAAGCCTAACTTTAATTATCCTCTATTCTAGCTGTGCAAATTTTTATTGTTCAGTGAATTATACAGTACTCTGTAATTTTGTGGCAAACTTAGGACCCGTGATTTTCAGACAGGAAGCATCATGAGGGAATACAAACGGATGCGTAGAATTGTTTTTCTTAAATTGCATGAGCAAAACTAATACGTCAATAGCATCGTTTGCTGAAATTGAATAGCTGATCTAGATGACACTAGATGAACCTACTCATACCTCCATTACCTTAAGTTGGTCATTATAGCATTATGCATCCAGCAGACCTGCTCATCGGGCCCCGGCAGCGCAACATTGCAGCACCGCGATATGATCAACACTAAACTTTCTGCTACTCTTTTCCATAAATTGATAAATAAGATCATTTTATTCAAGCTAGTTTTACTAGTCAGAGATCTGCAACCGAATTTTATTACTCTCATTAGATATTGTTGCTTACATGCTCTTGGTAGCAACGATAAAATTAAATTAAATTGCAGGTTCAGATTCAGAAAACAGTTCCTTTTAATCCTTTTAGGACAACTGGTTAAATCCTCATTTAGACGCTATCACTACTCAAATAAATCTCTAAAACATGTCATGTCAATAAATTTAGCGTTCACTGGACGGTATTAAAGATTTAAAACACGGTGCTATATTTTATACAAGAGCCGCAAAGTAAAAAAAAATAATAATGAAAATAACATCACCCAACATTTTAAATTCTACAATCGTTGATGCGGCCTACCTTCGCACTTGGTGCAGTGACACTATGATATATGTATTTAATTAATAATATTAACATTTACTTACAATTTACCGTCAATCACATTTTCGATTAATTAAATCATCCGAACTAGGTACACGATATAAAAATGAAATTCCACCACAGAATGCGCCCCGCGCGGGGCCGCGCTGCCCTAACTATGTTACACAACTAAAAGATCCCAAAAGAACGTGCAGCGCGGGCACCCTATACATATAATACACAGTGATAACAATATTTATAATATTATAACCATTTTCACTTACAGCTTGATCATTTAATTTCAATACGTACACTACTATAATGTTAGAAAAATACGAAATAATGTACTTTTATTTTAACATATTTTATATGTTATTAAAGAACAATATTTTTTATAAAAATACATAATTTTCCTTGGCCAACGGCCAGTAGACGCTAGTACCCATATTATCTTTTAAAAATCTATGATTTTTAAGGCTTCTTGCAAGTAGGTACGTAGAGGGTTAATTTACATAATTTATAATAGTATAAGTAGGTATATTAATCAGTAATCACTGTAAATGTTAGTTTTTAACAAAGATTATTATTTGTACTGGTATGGCCGATAAACATAATTTGATTTTCTAATACAACATAGATAAACATCTCAAGATTAATGTTAGTTTTGAACATGAATTTAATTCCGCACATTTGGTCTTATAATTATAATAGAAATTCATTCTTCACATGCCAACTTTAATAAAATCTAAAATAGTCAATGTGTAGAAGCAGCCATCAGACCGCGAGTCGCGTCGCGTCGCGCGGGCACCACGCGCCTGCCGCGCAGGCGCAGGCTGTACAACGATTACCGCGGAACACTCATTACTAAATTCTTAAGTGCCTCAACATTTCCAAATAAAAAGAAGTTAAATGGTGTATTTACAACATGCCTAAGAAAGCCAATTAAAAGGCGAGCATCACTTGCAATAGCGCGCGACGAACGCGAACCTAATATTACACATAATTACCATAATAAAACTAACAATAATTATACATATTTCTCAACTAACATTAAAACGGTTTTTCATCAAATTTCTTCGTTTATAATCACAGACGCTTTCCTAAAATATGTATGTAATATTTCTCTGCACTAAGCAACAAAATGGAAAGAACTACTAGTAAAAAAATGTTTCTACAAAAACAAAATACATATATTCGGCGAATGTCTTGAAGCCAAGCCAACGAACGCAAAACAAGAATTTTCATTCAAAAGCTTATCTAAATTGTCTTCTTATTCTGACACCAGTTTTCTCATGGCCTGTTTTACAAAGTAGTTATCATATTGAATAGTTGTTAAATATTACGAAAATTAAGATCAGCGTTTGAATAAAGTAAGTAGAATTACTGTTGTTCGTGTACAGTTGTTAAATAATTCCATAACTTGATGAAAAAGATAATTTAAATTAGGCCGGCACATTGTTATCATTAGGTATAACACCTAACATTTATCGAACACGTATAGCAAACAATTTGGAAACCACATCAAGTCACGTCAGGCTTGGCTCGAGAACTCGCGTTTTTACAATATGATCGAGCATACATTTTTCTGATTATTCGTTTTACTCTCGTTTGAATGAACACGATATAATGTTAAATAAATATTTCTGCAAGTATGTTTAGGTAGATAAATATTTGTTTTATGTATTCGGACTAGGCACGCGCTGCACCGCCCGGCCGGCGCTCGGCGCAATAACTTATTTAATCACACACCAAGTTACAAACTAAAGCTAATTTAATAAGTAAAGTTTGTTGAATAACGTTATGTCTGATGTGGTGTCGGGTGCGCTTGGCGCGTCTTCGGTCATAACTTTACCCTTCACTGGGACTTCAAGATCTGGAAACAGAAATCGCCAAAATGTGTTTCTTCATCGTACTAAGAATATTTTTTTATTAAAATCGAATGTCAGCAATAATCACTATTAGTACGTATATACAGGCTAAAAGATAATATAAATAAGCTTGAAAATTATTTTATGCATGAAACGGAAAACTAATTACAAATTGTGTTTGTGAGAGGTGCAAACTAGGAAAGGCACTGGATTTTGGAATTTTCATGATGGTGTTCCTAATATACTAGTCAATATGTATGAATATAAGATTATATAGATGCTATAAGAATTACATCACATGATTGCTTTCAAAAAGATAGAAGTGCAAATTGCTATTGATAACAAATACCCTGACCTCCTACTTTATTTAAATTCAGATGTAAGCACTATCTGATGTTGTCATAGATTTCTGGTGCTGGAGACTTGAAATTTGGTAGATATATTACTTAAAAGGATCATAGAGGTGCACCAAGAAAGGATTTTTTTGGATATTCCCATGGAACAAGGAACTAGCCTGTTAATTATTCTACCAGGTGTGCGAAGCCGAGGGATAAAAGTACTCAAGTCTATAATCGAAATGTAATTGTATATATGTATGTCCAGTATGAATTTTCAACGGCGTCTTTGATATTCTTATATTTCATGTACTTAGGCGAATTTTTAGAAAAATAAATGATTTTTTTTATCATCTTTTAGAAACGTTTGGGTCACAGGGAGTTAACATTCCAGTTCTGCCAGACTACCGCCGAATCGTTTTGTTTAAATTGAAACTGTATTTAATTACGCTTATTGTATTAACTACTTTTTATTCATTCATATACAATTTGCATTTTTGTCGCAGTGAAAAACGTTTGCCAGCTGTGAATATTGTAATTACGCCATTGCAATTAATATAAGTTACTATCTTTTGCCCGCGGTTTCGCACGTGTAAACCATTAGATCCGGCAGTTTAATTGAAATCTCGGGATTTTACTAAAATCTTTTACGAAAGTCTTCGTTTACAGCCGTGAAATAAATCATGTTTCCACACTCAGCAATATCGAGACAAAGAGTAGCCTTCCATCTACATTCCAAATTACAACCAAATCCGTCCAGCCGTTTTAGCGTATGAGAGTAACAACCACCGCCACACATACAAACTTTCCCATTTATAATATTAGTAGGAAAATCCGTGCCTCACATTCCAAGCAAGATGATACTGTCAAGACTTGAGGGGATTCGGCGTGCGTCTAGGCCGAACTTACTGTACCAAAAGGCCTATCGCGACTACAAGATTTTATAAATTATCGTTCAACGTAACACACGAGAAAGACATTAATTAATCACAAGCGAGATTAATTTCAATGACATCGAGAATTGAACCCCTAAACCAGTACAAAGTGACGTGTCAGTCAAGGAAACTGTGTACCAGGGTGGAACCTTTTCACAATCAATTTCACGATGATTTTTTTGGCACATCTAAGTCAACATGACATTTGCAATGAAAAGGGTTCACCCTGGTACGTGATTTAGTTTTTTCGACTGTACATCAACTAAAGAGAGAAGGGTTTACTTTCGCAGTCTAATAAAATGCCAAATTTTACCAACACGTTTCGTTTTAATTTTAATGTAACTTCTTATTGAAAAACTTCCCATTGGTTACTCACAGCGTTTGGGTTATAATAAAATACGTGGTATTCACACCCCTAAACTTTCCCAGCAGATATACAATCTCCCATCACCATAATATTAAGCAAGTAAAAGCCAATTGTTTAATTTTTACGCAATTAATTATCAAATTGAAAATAAATACTTGATCTAAAACGTGAATCGGATCGCGGTTTGTGTTAGAACTACACTGTGAGTGCTGTAGACTAAACAAACTAAGGCTATGAACAAGGAAATTAAAGAAGCCCGCACAGAATGTATGCAAAAAAAAGGTCGACAATTTTTTTTTGTTGTTATTGATTCCATAGAAAATCTATTAAAATTTAACATGAGAATTGTTTTTTTTTGTCTATAGAATGTGTTTCTATTTAATAATTTCACAAGATTTAATAAAACATAATAAAAATTGGGTAAATTTGATAAATTTATGAATACCTGCAAAGATACACAGTTTTAGTTTACTTAATTGTATTAACAGAAGAATTAAAACGAATAAGAAAAAAATTCAAGCATCATTTCGAATTAAATATTATACACATATAACTATAACTGTGATATCGATTTAGTAACATATTTCCTAGTGTTGATCTTCAGTATGTATTTCAATTATATGTGACATTTATTCATTATTTTTTTAATATTGAACAAACAAGTAATTAGACACAAATACTAAGCAATTTTTAAATTTTGTTTCTTTGACGAAATTGATTACTTTGTTGCATAACCTTTATTTTTACTGGTTTTTACCTTAAAATACTAATTTGAGATTTTATTGCTCTTCGAGTACCTATTTGTACGTGTGCACGTAACATGTAATTGGTATACATGAGCCAATTTTTTCTATTTCATAATCGATTGCAGGCAAATTGATAAAATTTAAATTAGAGTCAAAAATTACAAAAAAAAGAATTCTTTTCTTTTTAATTTCAAGTTTTATCCAAAAATATTGCCACCCTAGGCATGGGTATTTTAAGAAGTTAGTTCAGGAATAGGAACTTTAGAAAATAAATTCCTTATTCAGACCTAGATAAGTCCTTGTAGGGTGACTATGTAGTTAGTTTATATTATTTATTGACTATTTGTTATTTATTATGTATAATTCTGAATTAAGTAATTACTACAACGCAAGCACGTACCTACACTTTCATTTTATCTGGCAATACGGTCATTTTGCAGGGTAAAAAATGTAAAGAGAGTAGGGTACCTTAATTGTTATAGTATGAATTTTCTGCTTCTTAAGAAACCATTATTTTAATTGAATAGCAAGTAGAAGTGCATTTCTTATAAACCACCGACTTCATCTGCGATTAAAACCGACCAATTGTAAAAAAAACATACCTTCTGTATTTAATGATGATATCAATCGACAGTGTAACTGATACGATTATTTATTTTCTAGTCATATAGTAGGTCATATCAAATAAAAAAAGAAAGTAAGAAATACTTATTTGAAGTCGCGTTTATATTTTACTCGCATTATTTATTATTTTAACTCTTAATTAATGATTAAATTAAAGTCTATACTTCCAGGAAAATTTCGTATAATCCTTGTGCTTTCCCATCGTGTCGCAATATTGGTTCCCATTTATCAAAACGCGAAGCAGTATTTGTATAATGTATAAATTCACCGACCTTTTTTCCTTATATGCCGTGCGGGGTCGTTAACGAACGATTTACAATGTTTTCATCATTAAAATTTTATTCGTGAAAGCAGTGTACGGAAAATTTGATACCAAACACCCGTAGGTAAGTTGTTTATGAACGTGCAAATATCTTGTGCGAGGGTGGTAACAACGTAAGATGCTTACTCTAGATGGGCGAATGCGGCTCAATCGTGTCGCTTGGCAGGAAACCGCACCTGACACAGAGCAACAGATCACTATTAAGGAGGCCATATCATACCGATATCTTAATGGACATGTAATGGGTAAAATTACTTCGTGCCAATAATGTTATTCCCTGCCAAGTTGCTTCAGCTTTTAAGTAATTCCATCCGGCAAGCTAAATTTTAGTTCAATTAGGTAAGTATTGAACCAACAGTTACATGGTTTATAAAATGATTATTGTGCAGTTTAAATTATTGAGGCCGTACGTACCCGCGTGATTGTATTAATTGGTCAGAGATGTTGTTTATTATTTTGTTTTGAAATTATACTTTTTTTTATTTATTTTCAGTATTTTTTTATTAACTGTAACAGACTTGACTTTCAAAGCATAATAAAACGTTTACGAAGAAAACGACAATCGAAAGGACGTTGCCACTCCTTACATTGAAATTGGAGCAAATGGTGCCCAGAATGAATGAACACGTATCAATTATGATCCCTTAGATTGTAAGTAGTCTGTCAGAAGTTTTGAAAAAATATTATTTATACTGCAAAATAATTAAATAAAAAAAATAAACTAACGGCTTGTTTTTATAATGAAGGACGGCGAGTTAATATAAATAATGAATTCCATAATCAATACGCTGATTTACTTACTTATTACAGGGCTCGAACTTTTAGTCCTGATGACGTTGAACCGCACAAATTGATTTCAAATTCTTTTCGTAAACAATTACCGCTTATCAACCTCTTTTATTAAATGATTTAATTAAAGGTATTAAATATGGCCATTTGAAATGAGCAGTAACATTATGTCTTAACTGACATTGTCATTCAAATTAAAAATAAAATGACGTCGTGATAATAGATTTGACAATATACTGTTATTGCCAAACGCCAAACGTATTTTATTTTCACAATATCTACTTTTATTATATGTAGTTACAAAGAAAATGTATAAACTAAACTAACTTATTAAATAGTCGTGCATTACGGAAGCAAATTTTGTATAACTAATTTTATTTTGGTACCACATCATCCTGTGTAAAAAATTACGTCTTTGTTACGTCATCCGCACCTAAAGTTCGAGCCCTGCTTACTTATGTACAATCAACCAATTTGATTCCTAGGCCACTATAGAACCTTGTCGCATGAACTACTAGATAATTACAACGTCAGTGCGGGTCAAAGGATTATCAACTTTCCGATCACAACATGCATGCAATAAACGTAAAGAGTTTACAAACGTTTTCTCTCCATGACATGAGAAGAAAACGTTCTGAAGACGGACAGTGACAATAAAATTGAAGTTGTTAATACACAAGCAAACTCCTTTCCTATTCATTATCGTTGACACATGTTGACAAAAATCGAAATGTCATCATGACATACATCACGCTATTATAACTGTCGTAGAAGATAAACAACATAGCATTAAGGGAAATAATAATAATAAACAACATAGATTCATTATGACATGGTTCTAATAGTGGCCTGGGAATCAAATTGGTTGACTACATTTTTTCTCTAACGTTAGTAAAAGAAAGTTTATCGTCGCCATTGTCACAGATGATAATAATTTTTTTCATCACACTTGCTCGTCACGTCAATGGTGTTATTCCATACCTGTATACTAAATGACAACGGCCTAAATTGTTCTTAAGGGAGTTATGGATTTACGTACAGTTTTGCCTCCCAAGGGAGTTCTAACTTTAGTTTTAAAATTTGCAAACAAGTTAGTAGGTATGTAATTTCAGACTAAAGGAGGTTTCAATTCAGCCAACGTTTTATTTATATCTTTAATACTTAGCTAAAACTAAAACCCAATTCTACAACACAAAACTTATCTACGCTTCATGAAACTTCGTTATTTTTATATTTTAAATTTAATAGTTTTGCAATAATTTTAGTATGTATTTTTTTAACACGTTGGCAGAATCTGGCCATATGACAACTCGAATTGTAAACTAAACACAGTTTACATTATTTATGGTAGATGACTTGAAGAAAGTGACATTCTGTATTGGCGGGTAGCCATTATATTATTCAATTTAAGTGATTAGAGACAAAATAATTTTATGTTAGGTTTTTTTCCTCGCAATGTGATGAAAATCATTGTGTGTATCACGGACAGTAAGGGGATTACAAACTTGAATCATAAAAATACTCTCGTTACTAATCCCCTACTTATGGCCCATGACGCGCAATGAACTATTAATTTATCTACGCCGTCTCAAAATTCAAATTTCAAATTAACTTGGAATATTTCAGTAGATGGTTGGATTAAGTTGACTGAAGAACTCCGTTAACATTTTTATATCGCGATTTGATTCATGATGAAGTCAAACCCTTTGATGCTGTACACTTTGAACGAAGATCAAAGTATGGCACCATTAGCAAAATATAATTTAAAAAAAATAACTGAAAAACATTTAACGACCGCTTTAGCCTAGTTGGTAGTGACCCTGCCTACGAAGCAAGAGGTCCTGGGTTCGAATCCCGGTAAGGGCATTTATTTGTGTGATGAGCACGAATATTTGTTCCTGAGTTATGGATGTTTTCTATGTATTTAAGTATTTATTTATCTATATATGTATGTTTATCGTCGTCTAGTACCCATAGTACAAGCTTTGTTTAGTTTGGGACTAGGTCGATTTGTGTAAGATTGTCCCCTAATATTTATTTATTTGTTTACAGGGACGTTCAGTCCAATTAACTATCTACTGAAATATTCCGGATTAATTTCAAGACAGTATATGTATATTTCCGACTGTAAATAATCGAGAAAGATTACCTAATGCAAGTAAATATCAAACGACTTTATAAAGAAGAAGAAACCTGATGAAAATACTAGCAAGTCTGGCCAGCATTTTGTCCAGATCCTGTCAATGTGTTCCAGGGCAGCGCATACTAACTATCACCTACTTAACTCCCTGTAATTTATTCATCATATTAAGATTACTTTTGTTTTTGTCTCTGAAACAAACGGATTTTTCTCGAAGGCTTTTTTACGTAATAAATAATATAGGTCAATGGAAATTGAAGTATTTTTTAAAACCTATTTGGTCGTATGATGTATGCACGAACATCTATCCGGTCTGAGAAGAAATAAATGGGAAACTTTTATAATTTCTATTGTTATAAAATTAGAGTGCATAGAATACTTAGCTGGAAACATTACTTAATATAAAAAATAGTAACATATCATTGCATAGATAGGTATTAAGTACTTTTTTCGGATCTCGCATATTATTTGGCCCCTCGAGTTCGGATATTGAAATTAACCGAAAACATAATATAATTAACAATAAGAATCAAGTCATTTACGAATAAACAAAAATATTATATATCTATTTCTTGTAAACAAATTAATCGTACACCTTAAAATAGCACTTAGTAGGTAACTATGTTTATTTATTTTTTTATTATATGTAGTAAGCAGGAGGTACTGCCGTAAATATAACTAATTATACGATGTTTATAATGGACCACAAGTAATGGTCCACAACCAAAACAATGATTTAAAATAAAAATGTATAAATTATTTGGTTAAAAAAGTTGCAACATCAAATTGCTGTAGAAACAATGAATGTCTTAAAGAATTCAAAAAAATAAAGAACAAAGTTAACATGAGATCGTTAATACATTACATGACTATATGAGGTACAATGTTGGACAGATTTTGTGATTATATTAAGATCAACTTAAAAGCATGTTTACAACCACATGCAGGTCGCAACCCCGGATTGTGAAATTACGGTTAAGATTAAGAGAATGATAGTGAAGTGAGGCTTTATCTTTTTATAATATTAAAATGGTTGAGCTCTGATTCAAGGTCTGGCTAGACCTCCTTTGCATTTATCAGATAGGGAATACTGAAAATAATGAATATCACGTTGTTTAAATATTTTATCCTCGGTTACGAAAACGATTAAGAATGATAAGTAATTTAAGTTAATAACATTTTTTTTATTCTAGGAGTCTTAATCTGCCCAACTTTGTGATAGCGTGACGGGCTTTTTTGTTTATAACCCTTGGTTGACAAATATCGTTTCTAAAAGCAGTGCAACATGGTGGTGCAATGATGCTGGCAACTGTTGAGGGACTTGTGGTGAGTAGATAGATATGTATATATATATATTAAATTTATGTATGTATACATATATATAATTACGATAATTTCATATGATACAGGGTAACGTACAATCGGTCTAGGGTCGACGTGTGCTCGGCACTCCGGTTAACCATTTCGCCTCCGTTCGGCCTAGAACGAGACATAATATGTATTTCTCATGTTTTGTTTAGGTATATTTTAAAACATCATACTTGGAAGTTGCATTTATAACGGGCTATAATGTAGAGATAGAGGGTTGGGGTGGGTGTGGAGAGTGTTCGGTAGAGGAGGCAAGTGTGTGAGGGGATGTTGAGGTCGTACTTACTTGCGCTTGGCGTGTAGCATTTCCATGAGCAGCGTCTGCGTAGGCGCCTGCCCCGCACAGTGCCGCTGGTAGAGATGCTCCTCGCCTCGCGACGCCAGCGCATGAATCTCTGGCACTACCATCACCAGCTTGCCAAATTTATCCTGGAACCATTTAAGTACAGGTTATATCAAACAGCATTAATATTCATCCAAATTCTTGTGCTGCTTAATTGGTTCTCAATATTAAATAGGTAATAAAATAACCGAGGACCCACCTGTATTGTCGGATAGCACGTGAGGGTGTAATCTAAGAGTGCAGCCTGCACTGTCTGGTAACCGTCACGAACGCATTTCGCGCTTGAGATGCCCCTCACCTCTGAAAATTCAGGAAAATCTTCAAGACAGACTAATGAACACCGTGGATATTAAAATTATGGAAAACTATTTTAAATAATAAAATTAAGAAAAACAAAACTCATTCGCCTGATAGCTTGAAAAAACAAATAATTTGGGAAGGAAAAATCAGTCAGAAACAGTACTGACCTGGGTTGAGCAGAAGTAAGAATTTAACACAGATGTAGTCGGGAACATCAAACTTGAGCTCCGCTAGTTTGTTTTGTAGGTCATTAAAATGATCGGCCAGGGACGGCACTCCTAGCAGGCCAAGGCAGAGGAGATCGAACTTCTGTCCGTTGTGGAGGGTGGTCTCGTCAGGCAGGCCGTTGTGCATCCTCTGATGCAGGTGATCCAACACCAGCATGTCCGACCATGAGTGTTGCAGCAACTTCATCTGGTCGTCAACCTGAAACAAGTGACAGCCGCGTTGCTATACGTGCATTGCATTCAACATTGCAACGTATGAGAAGGGAAAAGACGCTTTGCCGTCATTTGCAATTGAAGAAGTAAAGAAGCAGTTTATTTTATTCAAAGCTAAGTCATTATACGCATGCCACTTTAAAGTTTTAAATGTAAAGGAAACTGCCTCGTTGCTTCATTTACTACATCGTTTTAAAATTTAATGACAAATTGTCAACATAAATGAACGGCAAATAATAGGGTATAGGAGGCGGTACATCTGTGGTAGTTGAGGTTCTTGCGATGCTTCTAACCAATCGAATGTTCAGTCGACTTCGCGTAATAAATGAATAATGTAACCCGAAGTACTAGTACTTCACCCGACAAGTCGCGACCGCCGTGCCACACAGCGTTCCGTGACCCACATTTTATTGAATTGCATTAGAAAACACAAGGCGGCGCGCGAGCGCGTTAAATTTGCTGTTTACGAAATGTTACAACTGAATTTTAGAGCTCGTAGCTTTTGCCACATCGGTATCTTGCTCAACGCGATGAATTGAGATCGGTCCGTCGAAATCAGAATAGGTATTCTATCTTTCGACACTATTATCGTTACATGTAAAATATTTTTATTCCTAGGCGATATTTTCTGGGTAAAATATTTATCGTTACAATGTATGATTTACAGCTGCCTGTTTAGATTTTTATAAGTCATGTTATCCTAAATTTGAACGTTTCGTAACTGGATGGGCTTTTTACAAGAAGTTTGAACAATTGATTATTAGTTTGATGTAAAGGATAAAATGTGCGCGATCTTCCCTCCGAGCGGCCATCTTGACTGAATTGTGCTCGGCAGCGCGAAGTAGGTCAAAGTCGGTTGCCGCGTGCCCCACTACGTGACAAAACTCAGACATCGAAAGTAGCTACTTCTTCGGTAGAAAGCACTTAAGTTTTTTTCTCATTGCTTTTTTTGGTCCATGTTTTTAAAAGTCAGATGAGAAAACCAAGAAACGCCTCTTAACTCGAGGTGAACTTAGCAAAGCTTAATCTTAATAGTCGTAGTACATAATACATAAAGCGTACACTGTTGCAGTTTCAGAGAATGAAAATGATGATTCAAAAACGGAAACTTGAAAAGTACAATTCCGCAAACGAGACTTTCACCAGACCACCAGATAAAGGAAGACAAATAATACATTTTGAATTTTGATTTTTTTCTTAGAAGGTTGCGAGTAGAAACCACCGAAGGTAAATGAGTGCTGCATTTTAAAAATAATAAATTAAGTGATTAGCTGTCATAAATCAACCAGAAAAACCAAACAGTTGATAAAACAAAAGTACAAACATGTGTAATATCTTGAAGTTAGATAATGTCATTAAAAAGTAGGCCGAATGGCCAGACTACGGCACAAGTAGCGCCAGTCAAACTAAATGTCGAATGTGACGGTACAAAGTTATGTAGAGCGTTAAATTTAAGCAACTGCCATTCCGGCTTCATCGAAATGTCGTCACTCAAATTTTGTAATCCTGCAACACAGTGGGTAGCAAAACAAAATACCTAACCTACACACAGAATATATATAAGTTTCAAGATTTGGAATTTATGTTGAGCTTTTTTTCAGGAACAATTTTATTGTGAATATGAGAAAACAATTAATGTGTCAGAGTGAAAAATTGGTGTAGGACCGTTGCTTATTTAAAAAGCGCGAGTGAAAAGAACCAACACAGTTGCCAAAGATTGAAATGAGCAAAGAATGAGATAAATGACACAACTATAGAGCAACGTAAACTATTTTTGATTTTATTAAACGTAATCCGGACAGATTCCAGCAGAAGACGAAACTACAAGCAAATTTTGAAAATCTAATGTAGTCATGGCTCAAAAACCGTCAGATCATGCCAATTTGCCAAGTTGTGATGTTAGTCCCTTTGTCATAATGGCGCATAACTGCTTGTAGCAAACACTAGGATTGACTGCGACATCCACTATAATCAATACTTTATAATACTGGCTCGCCTTTGCTCCATTTATCGTTAATATACGCCGACCCAGATATTTTCAAGACAAATTGAAATACACCCGCGCTATCGACAAAAAAACTGCTTAGTCAGAATACCAAAACAAATACAACAGAATTTAAATTTCGAATCGACGTATGTGATGTATGCTTTAATAATAAAAACAACGTCATCGACCGACCGCTCAAGCGGCTCAAGTTCATCGTGCTGTTATGCGACCGACTAATCGTTCGTAAGTTACGGTAACATTACGTAAGAGAAAGCGAAGAAAGGCCGCGCAACTCGTTGCGTTCCGTTACCGGTGTGGTTACGCGCCGGCCTGCGCGCGGTAAAAAGTGCTTTCTCGAGGCAACTCGGCCACGGGCACTGTGTCAAGTGCGCCGATGAAAGTGCAGCGTTGCCACCTCGCACGCCGCGCCGTTACATCACACCCGTCTGGAGGGAAGGAGCCCAGGTCGTCAGCATCATTGGACAGTATCAACAGTCAACACCCTACCCGCTGTTTGTGCATGCCTGTTATATGCTTTCAAAAAGTTCAGAATTTCTTCTTTACGTTCCTACACAACACGCGCATTATGATCAACCCAATGGTGCTTTTAGGAAATTTAATGGAGTGTGTGACTGCAAAGAAATTAAAAATGTAGCAAGATATCGCCATTAATATTAATTAAAATGTGGAGCACCATTTTAACATAATCTTGCTAAATAATAAAATGGCGCTACTAGCCAAAGATATGATGTGATGATTCGCGAATATGAGAAAGATGTCTTTTTCCGAAAGAAAATAAGATACAGAGAAATACATTTTCCGGATTTACAGTATAAGTAAGGATGTACATGTATTCGATGTTGTCCTAATTCCGAGAACGGGTCGTAAACAAGCCGCTTCTTTAAGCTGAAACAAAAATCGCTATTTGTAAAATGGACGCCATCTGCAGGAGAGAGACAAAGCTAGACCGCGGAGCGGCAACGCCGCACGCCCACGTGACCGGCTGCGGTTCTTGCGTAAGCGTACGACGACCACGGTGCGGTGCTCGTCGATGAATCCGCTGATGTTCCCGCTCCTGGCGATTGACACTTACTGATTGATCAGTGGATTGTCTCGACGCATTAATAACTAATTATAGGATCGTCATTTTGCAAAGTAACTATTTGATTATTTGTTTACCGTATTTATGTCGACTAGGAAGCTATTGGCCTAAATAAATTGGCATGTGACGTAGAATATCGCATTTCGTATAATTTAGCTTAGAAAATTGGTAGTAAGACCAATTGTAAAGATAAATAGGTACTATATTTCATGAAGTTGAGGGACCGCCGTTGGTTTACGTAATGATGGATGGGCACAGAGCGGTATATATTCATCAGGTACGGATGCGTTAAACTGAGCCGCGACGACACTGGCGGCACGCTTGTCATGGGATCTTGACCTAGTTGGGAGTAGCGCGGCGCGGGCGGCGCGGTGGATCGATCGCGAGCGGCTCCTCGGCGCTCGCTGTGTCACATGAACCTCAACTCACATAACTCTTATGTTGCGTACTGGACGGTCCGCACGCACAAAACTATTGCTGGAATGAATCGTTCGCATAGCGTCACTGGAGAAAATAATATACATAGTGGAAAATTCGCAGTGCAGCGCAATGCGACACTTTCGCAAGCAATATTGGTGTACACCGGGGAGCGGAACAGGGATTCGGGAAGGATATTGATACTTATCTGAAATTCACCTTTAAATACTTAAAGAACACGGTGTTTCGCGCCCAATCCACTTGAGAGAACAAGTTTTGGTCCAGCACTTTACACATTAACTCGAAGAGATCAACTTCGCACTGGTTATAAGTTTGGCTCTGCAAGAGTCCGAATAGCGAGTTCTGCCACTCGCGATCATCGATTGTCTGAACGAATTCTCGTATCATGGGCGAAACTCGAAGAGTTTCGGTGCTAGTTGGCTCGGCGGTGCTGGATGGCGTGGCAGCGTTCGTGGCAGGAGCGTCGAAGGCGAAAGCGTCGGGCGACGCCGAGTGAGGCGAGTGCGCTTCCCACTTGTCGTGCGCGGGTGGCGGCGGCGGCTGCGGCGGCTGCTGTTGCGTCGCGAGCAGCACGGGTCCCGGCGACGACTCCGGAGATGACGTCAGAGACGACACCTGGGGTATTTGTATTTCCTGCTTGACGGGTACCGACGCGTATGGGGACCCGAAGCCGAGGACGAGGCTGCCGTCTCCGAGAGACCCTCGCAGTGTTTGCACCGCTATTTGTCGCTGCCGCATCATTTGAAGCTTGCGCGCCCGATCTCTTTTGTACATAGGGCCGAATTTGTTACGCCCTCCCCGCATGCGATCCGCTCGTACGGCTGGAACAAACAAGAACATTATAGACCACAGTCTCAAAAGCAAAAGTCGGTATTACCAAATATTTAACTAGTAACATATGCTCTAAATACTGTTTTTCATCTGTGAAAGATATCTACGGTAGATATTTAAGTAAGTTGTAAGGGGTTCATAAATACAATAGCTGACTTTTGAAAAAGAATTCTAGAAAAAAAAGAAGACACTGCAAAAAAAAACATTTATTATTTATGGAACTCCAGGATTTAGTGGGCCATAGGTACAATACAAAGTAGAGGCGATTTCTTTGACACTGGAAAACTGCAATACAACACATACGTAGTTTACACCACCAATTAACTGGCTTCCTTCTTGTGAGTTGTGAAAACGCGATTCCCCACAGATTCTCTATGGCAAAAGCAAGCTGAGGTCCCACCTATTTGGCAACTCAAATAATTTAATATTTGCATATTTCAAAACAAATAAAAGATCCATTTTGCAGTTTGCAACGAAAAAATTACATACAAGGTACGCGCGAAAAACATGACCCTTTCCTTGCAGTCGGGTAATAAATAATAATATCGTCAGGGCAAAAAAGTATTTAAGAGTTGTCTAATGGAATTATTAATTAGTGATACCAACTGCCCAATCCAACAACATATAGCTGGAACTTCGATTCGAACAGTGTTACCACATCATTCAACAGCCAACTGGACTCATTTTTATCTGACTCACTAAAGCTGTTTAAGCGGCACATTTAAGGTATGTTATTTATGTTCTCGGCATGATCGGCCTATATACCATTCACATTATGCCACGAAACTTAGTTTTAGAACCGCTTTAGCCTAGTTGGTAGTGACCTTGCCTACGAAGCAAGAGGTCCTGGGTTCGAATCCCGGTAAGGGCATTTATTTGTGTGATGAGCACGAATATTTGTTCCTGAGTTCTGGATGTTTTCTATGTATTTAAGTATTTATTTATCTATATAAGTATGTTTATCGTCGTCTAGTACCCATAGTACAAGCTTTGCTTAGTTTGGGACTAGGTCGATTTGTGTAAGATTGTCCCCTAATATTTATTTATTTATTTATTTAGAACTAATATGTAGACTAATATTTAATTTGATCCTCCGTTCATGCAGATCTAGTGAGCCCCACAGCACAACTGCCATACGTCATACGTCACTATAATTTTTAGCTATAATGTATCCTTAACTCGTTGGATTTCAACTTAAAAAAAAATCGTAGTTTTAAGTGTGAAAGTAAAATGAAATTATTTAGACATCCTCTGCATAAATATTGTTTTATATATACAAACTCCTTCATAGAAAATATTGTGTTAAGGTTGCTGGATTCGTCCGAGTTGTTTTATCAAGTCTTCGAAGGATTTTAGCACAAACCAGTGCACATTACAATAAGCACCAAGAAAAGTTAGTAGTCAGAAACTAGAGGGTCAAGACTAATTTGCAAGGAACTATTTAGAAATAATAAAAACGCGATTCAGTAATCGGTGTACTAAAAATTCAAAATGTTAACTGGTTGGCAAATAAATAGCAGCTTCAGCTGGAGCGGAAGGGGGTTTTCAGTGAGTCGCCGGCTCGCCCAACCCACGAGTTAAAAATAACAACCAGTTTATATTGTAGTCAACGCGCTTCTGTGCGAAAAGGACAGTGTAATATGGTCTTGCGGAATATTGGAGCAGGACAGTGGCCGTAACGGATTTAAGCATTGCAGAGTGCAGTTTCGTATTGCAGACTGAATTGTACTTCGAAAAGGGTTTTAGCATGAAGTAAGTTTAAAGAAAATTCCTAATTAAATAACAGACACATTTATATCGAATCGTATGGGGTCTTATTTTATCTAAATACAAACACTTTCCAAATTGATAATAGGCACTTATCGAGCAAAGAGCGTAAATGTACATCCAGGATTTGTCTCCAGTTGTATAAATTTATTGTTCCGGTGTAACACATATAAAAGGAATTGCGACGGATGAACATGATATTTTGACTCCTACAATATTTGACACTAACAGCTACTTTGAAAAATCTCCTTTTAATATTCTCCTTAAGGGGGTTGGATGCCATAAAGTAGAGTTTATGTATATTAAATTGGATTAATCAACAGATTTGGGAGAGATTAATTATTTTCGGTTTAGTAGGTTAAAACTGTGAGATTTTGGGTAGGTATCTAACTCAGCAATTGATCAGTAAACTAAAGAGTACTCATATAATTTTAATAAAAGAAATGCAAAAGAATGTAAATCACAAAAAGGTAAAAACAAGAATAGGTCTTTTAAGGGTGCAATGCAAAAAATCTAATTGGAATCGCAAAGAACCGGTTCAGTGGTTAAATCATATACATATGTGAGAACCTGCCCTTAAACACAAATATCGAAAACGGTTAGTACTTTTGTATACATCAAGCTGTACTGGTATCCATGTCATGTAACGATGAAAATGTTTTTACAAGGTTCTAATAAGGTCAAATCTTACAAGTTAAATTTCACCCACTTCCCGTGGTCAGATGGATTTAATTTGTGGTATACAATCGTTGTTTTGATGACAACGTGTACGTTAAGTTGCTACGTAAGGTGCGCGCGTTTGGCAGCAGCCGCCGTGGCGTCTGCTCCAGGAGTAAGAGCTACACGGATTAACCTGAAACATGTCGAACACTCGTTCATAGACGTGAGTTATGCGTGTTTTTTTCATTATGAGTTAGTCTCACGGTAGTTCAAAGTAAGTAATTATGCATGTATACCTACTTATTCTGTTTTTGCTGTTTTTTTCTACGACCACATATTAAACTTATATTTTTGATGTGTTCTCATGAAGGTGATTGTAATATCTAGATATGAGAATAAATGTCTTTTAACCCTCAGTCGCAGTCGCAGTCGGGTAAAAAAGAACAATAAGCATAACACTTGCATGCATATGCAAAAATTTATTACATTATTATTATTATAGTATACAGAATAAATATCATTGCGTCCCACTGCTGGGCAAAGGCCTTCTCTCAGAACGAGCTTAGGTTCTAGTTCACACCCCATTGACTTGCTTCGTATATGTGGAGGTTTTCTCATTATATAATTTTTATACTTAATTCAGGTGCCCGGGCTCGGGCCCATGACCATCTACCTATCGAGGCCATAGGTCAAACCAATAGGATCTTCTTTTAGGCTTTTTTTAGGGTTCCGTTGCCAAAATGGCAAAAGTCAAAGTCAAAATAGCTTCATTCAATTTAGGCTCTAACCAACTCTACCACTAGTTCGGAAAAACCTCTGATGAGAAGAATCCGGCAAAATTGCCTATAATTTCGTCCAGTCCGTCTGCCGGCATGTCACAGGTAATAATAATAATAATAGAGGCGTAGGGATGTGACAACCCCATAGCCCGCTGGTGTTGCCGTGTCACCAGTGCAGTCAGTCATCGCAGGGCGGCTTGTGGCGAGCTCCAGGTACACATACATACACTCACACACACCTACACACCCACCCCGCCTTTAATTTGCCTTTGTTGGCCGCCTAGAGTGGAACGCAACAACTAAATTTTCGTAAGTGGCGAGTTGGCATTTTGAAGTTTAAAGTCCAGGAACACATCTGCATCCTTAGCCGTTCACACTAATATTGCCGCCTCATTGCCCCGAGCGGGCAATAGTTTGAGGGGCCCATTTAGTGAACGGCGAGTTACCGCCTACCAAAAGTTCAGTTTATGAGATATTTAAATGGTAGGTGTCCGTTATCTCACTCCATAGTCCGGTAATCCCATCCACAACATCCCAACCCCGTAGCCAATTCCATGTCGCTTCCTGCCTGGCAATAGTTTGGCAACTGTGGAAGACTGTCCGCTAGCATATCCATATCCTCATGGTGTACTGTACCTATTACAGGATAGACCTCCATAGTCGCGCCCATTTCATTTATACAATATGGTACCAAAGGCCTCTTCATGTTGGCTTCGGCCCCATGAATGCCTTGCAAATGACGGGTCCCAATGGGCCCGTGATGGGAAATCCGTACCAACAATAATTATAATCCTGCTGGCCGATTTCGACGATGGATGGCGACTGCTTCATTTCTGCTCGTGCGCCCTCACGTGGTTAGCGTAGCAAACTTTCCTCAAGAAAGTACGTGCACACAGCGGGCACGTTAGGACACCGTTCTCAAACTTATAGAAAATTACTAGCGATGGTCAGGTCTTAACTCATCTCATCACGTTTGGTGTCGAGCTCAAATCAACGCTGAGTTTCAAATTTATCGATTCCACGTATTGTCTCACAAGAGACCTTCAGTCACCACGACGAGTCGCAAGTTTCTCCCTAAGAGATGGCTCTACGTCACATTTTTCATGTGGCGTTTCAGCACATCTTTGTACCTAACGGGTCCTATCCTGTCACAGGTATTTTATTCAGAAACTATAAGAATCATTACTGAATGAAAATTTTAAGGTGGGTGAGTTGCAGTCAGCTACAAATGAAAATTGTTGGGAGGCACTCCATACAAGCAACCCCGAGCAATAAATACTTTTCATGAACATTGGTAGCAGGATACACTTGGATGGAGGCAACGAAGGACCAATCATTGTGAACTCTTCGGGGGAGGACTTTGTTCAGCAGTAGACGTCTTTTGGCTAATATGATAATGAACATTGGTCTGAACAACGCATATCTTGTAGTTTTGGAGATCTCGCCAAAAAAAACTGTCCATCTTTCACAAAAGGATGTTACCGCTACGAGTATTTTTAGCAATACTCGACAGGTTTTTAATAATATTATTTGTATTGTGCGTCCATCCTTCACACACCCAATCACCTATCTACACTGGCAATCCTCGGGTATTCTTGTTGCAGGTAATATTACCACCAGGATTATTCCGGGTTTTCCCAATTCTGCATGCTAATTTCCATCATGTTCAACAGTAGTTCAGTATTGCCGGAGACACTTCGTAATGTTTAGTTGGTTTATATGACATTTTAATTAACTTTGTTTTGTAGATAATGTATTCGTAGTTAATGTTTAATGTTTTTAATTTAAATATTACGTATAATAACGTAGGTTGAAAAGACATCATTTGCTGTCCGTATTTACATATGAAATTATCTTTTGTAATAGAAATTGAAATGTATTTTCAGTGCATCTAAAGTAACACTCTAATGAGTACGCGATAGCAGCCGATAATACTGTAAACGAGGTCAGCTCTGTTTATTAAACGAATAAACTAGATCAAGGTCAAGGTCATTTTTACAAATCAAAAACCGCGTCTCAGTGACAAGCAACGACGTGCAGAAATAGACACGTACGTAAGAGTTCACCTCGCATTCTGACGCTATTTGTGGCTGTGGCCCACTTCTCCCAGATGGGTCAAGGTCGACCTTGACAGCGAGGTTACAGAACATCGTCATATCCATCTCCTGTTGATCAGTCCAAACAATCGTATTCGGAACTATTTTAATAGTTATAGACAGCTCCAGAGTAACCCCAAGCCAGTCAACAGAACACGTATGTACCTACGCAGGACTTTCATCGGAATATCATATCAGACAGCGAATAACACGCCGATAATGATAATTAAATAAAAAACATTTAGTACCGTAAGTTTGCACCGAAAGGACGGGAAGAGGTGGGGATCACTCCTTATACCGACGAGCCGGTGAAACTTGGTCAAGGCTGGTAGCGCCCCCCGCTGCCTTGCCCCCTCGACCCGAGTGCTGGCGGAGGCGCCCGAGCGCGTCCGACAGCCGTCCGCCCGCACGCACTCGATCGTGCGCTCAGATAACGGCAGCCGGATCGTTACACAACCAAGATAAATCATCACCCGCGATGATCTACCAAACTGTGTCAAGATCTCAATGCTTTTCTATACATAGTATTCAGAGTACGAGGAGAGACCGACTACTCTCTGATAAGATATTCATGTCATACACGTAAACACATTTCAGAAACGCTTAGTACTATAATAAATAAGGTTTCAGTGCTTGGCGTGAGTTAGCTGCCAAGCACGTTTTACAAGCGTCTAGCTACTAGTGGTGTAATGCTCAACTAGATTTTACGCATTGGAACCGGTTTTCGCGCCACTTTTGTGTTCTGACGCGTCCGCACCAAAATCTATCCAAGATGGCGGCTCTCGTGCAGCCATCGTAATAATGACAGGACAGGTAATGCCTAAAAAATAGAAAGGACCGGCGGTGTGCGAGGCCGCTCTGTCGAAACACTCGATTCAGGTCAAGGCAGCGCGCCGAAATAGTCGACTGACGCGCATTTTTTTGTGATTTAACATCTGTCGTCTTGGCTAAGGACCAGTCTGTCGGGCACGGGCACCACAAGTACCACAACTAAAATAATTGTTTAATTATTTTTCAGTTAAGAATATTAATTAGGGTTTGGAAGAATCGTCAGATAACATCTAAAAAATTTGTTGTTTATATTGGTCATATAATTGTGTTGGAAGATAGGTACCTCATGCCTGTTCGGCTGTTGCAGTAAGAAGCGAATTTCATCACATTAATGTGGTACATTAAGAGTAAAGTTCAGTTTAACCCAACATTAAGTTACGTAAAGTAGCGTGCATTCTATGTGCAGCCATCCATGTAACAACAACAATTATTCGTCGCTCGTGGTTTGACGAGCTGGCCACAGCTATGGCAATTGTTATTGGTAGCATAGAAGAAGAAACATAAAATAAATCAAGGCAACTAATGGTGTTGGTAAAGTGGATTACGAAAAAAATCTGAATAAATTTTTACTAATTTAAGTCCCGATTCCGATTAGGTACATTAATTTTCTAAACTTTAGCAATCCTGTAGGGTTCTATAGTCAACACGACAAGGGACCCCAATAGTTTGGCCATGTCCGTCCATATCCGTCCATTATATGCTTTCAGTTTGCCTGTCCGTAACTTAGCTCCGAGACTTATTGGCTGTGTATCTTGATTGAAAACAATTATCAGGGTACCTCCCCTTATATGACACAAAGTGAAAAAAGTTATTTTTTTTCTTGTCTATTATTACCATGGTGTGTACGTTTTTGTTAGTCTAACAGCTATAAGGTTGTTTTGGATGAGTGGAAATATTTACGCATGTAGTATAACTATTCAACGAACTTAAAAGGGAAATTGTCACAACTAATTAGGCTTACAAAAAAAGCTGGCGCAGCGGCTGAAGCGGTCGAGAGCAGGAAAGTATTAAAATACCAGAATCTCAGTTAAGCTTAAAATTTCGTTGCTGTCGGTTTTGAGACCCTGGGTCCTGGGGTCCTGGCGCACACAACTTGATTAAAGAAGCGCAAAAGCGTCTGGTCAACACTACTGCAAACCAAAGGGCTGGCAACTATCTCTCTCAACGAATCGCCGTCGCCATTCAACGAGGGAATGCTGCCAGCCTTTCGGGCACGATGCCACGGGGGCCTTTTATAGACTTAATCTACTAGAGCTTTTAAGTTAGATATTTAGTTTATAGAAGTTAGTACTGATTTTTGTATTTCGGTAATCTTGATTGGGTGTGTTTACAGTACCAAATAACGAGTTATAGTCGACAAGCTTTTAAATTGTGACTAGATACGAAACTTACACTGCGTGCTAGATTTTTTTATCACTAAAGAGATGCATTTTTGAATGCATTTGTGATCATGGAATGTAAATTTCGGAAATGACGCTACGTTACAGGCCAGGCCACGATTACGGGCGCGGCCGATACGCTCTCCACGCAGTTGTTACTTGACAGATGACAGCACAACACACGCAATAAACAGAGAAAACGCTCGCCATGCCACCGGTCGCGCTTAGTCGTAGCCGGCCCGTAACGTATAATTACTATCAAGTAATAAGTTTTTGTCCAAATTTTCATTTTTAATACATCCTTAATGTTAGCAGTATTTGATTATTGCATCGGGGCTGTATCCATGCATCAAATTACAATTCAAACGGACTATTTGAAAGTGGTGAAAAATCGAATTGCAAGATTGTTTTTCAGATAAAAATGAAGCTAATATCAGGACAGGGTGTTAGCTAAAAAGCAAAGTAGTGCTCTTCAAATTCCATTGATAGGGATGGGCTCATATTCAAGATACAGTTTCTCGTTATAAAGTTCTCGGCCGGCGGTGATGAATGGATGAATCAAGTCAGCCAGGGATCCAAAAAAACGTTTTAGGTTGAGATTGTTATTTTATAGTAATAGAGACTAATAAGACAAAAAAAAACTTATGCAAAGTATAAAATGAGGACAAATTATTTCACCTAAATGGAACGACGAAATTCAGTTATACTTTTAATAGTTATGTGGAAGCAACAAGAATCCAGGGACTGAAAGTACGTATTTGTTTCAAAAGTATTTTTCGAGTTCTACGAATTATACCATGTTACCACAAACCTGTCGATCGTCTGATCTGATCGTTAAAAATCTGTTCAACACATGCCAATTCAAATAAACTGTCATTATAAGCACGTCTAAGACGTGTTTACGTTTTTTGTGGTAAAACTAGGCTGTACAAATTTAACAACATCAACATTTGCATGCTACCTAAATCCAAATCTAGATAAATCGGGAAATGCATGATAAAGACCAAAATCGTGCTTTCTGATAAGAAAACATGAGAATCACGATTTATTCAAGACTTGACCCATATTCCAATATCACTAGGGTAGAATTCCTACGCCGACACCCCAATTCCATTCAAAGTAACATGAATTGTTAGGGTCTTTTTCGCACGAGTTGTCAATTGGCTCTTACCCAGCGAAACAGAAAATTATTTTTTTCCTTGTGATGGTTTTACTCGTTCTCAACTCATTTTTGAGGTGATTACGTAAGTGGACAGTAGGATTTCGACAAGCACCATAGTAAATTCGGCACGCTAACCCGTGGATGTGTGTAAATGTGATACGTGTGCAGGTCACATTTGGGTAGTCCATTGCGACAGGCCGACCGAGATGTCTTGTGAAACAAGCGCTTGCGCAGCAGCGCACCCCACCGTACGGCGGCGGCTGATTGTGTCGAAACACACGATACATTCGCCGCTGAGCGCCCGATTCACAACCCCGCCCGACTTACTCTGTACTTCTTTTCAAACCGTCGTTCAGGTCTTGCCTATCTGTATCCTTACTCATTGTCTTCCAGGGTCTTGTAACCTTGCTAAAATCATTATCCAAGAGGTTAAATATCTCTTCGTATGATTTAGGTTACAAACACTCGTGTAATCCCCCGCTATCCCTCTAATGCTACCGTTCCGCATCCAGGTAGTTTCGTCGTTCCAGCTCGGGTGTGACTATGCTGACTAAATATTTGCAATATTCAGTAGACAGGCAATGCGTTCGGGCGGGCCAGTGGTTCAGCGCTGGCATTGCACAAGCCCGCTGCAGGTCGGGCAGGCGGTGCGAGGCTCTCGCAACCGCCGCTATTCGGGTCACCCAACGATTTGTGTGAATTGTGTCATCTGATACATGCTTGCGTTAAACGACGTTTGCGTTTTACTTGGACAAATTGGACTGAAAACGCTAATGTGGTGTACAAAGCTAAATTTAAGAGGGAAAGTGAGAAAAAATATGTTCATCACTAGTTATCAGTTCAGTTCACATTCTTATTTTAAACAAGCGATGATAGGAAGATATACATATCAGAATAACCTATTCAGCTTTATAAGTTTTAAAGTCATAAATATTGCAATGGTCTATTTGTATTGTTCGTACCTAAAACATCTTTTGAGTTTGAAATACATATAAGGTTAGGCGTAATTGCTGGGATTCTTAAGTATATGTTGCAAACATCGCAACTCATGAGCACAGCATCTGGCGAAACGCGGAATGGCGAGTAGGTTACGCACACAGTAGCGAAATCGGTGTGCGTATATGCACGCACAAGTGGGCAGCGCGCGCGCCGCATCGCGGCCCCGCTCGCATGTAGGTCAGGGCGCTCTGCGACCGCGCGCGTTTTAAATTTAGAACGATTCGCGCTTCAAGCCCCGCCCCGCAAGATCATTTCAATTATAAATTTAATGCACTTACTAATTTAAAATATTGCTTCCATGATATTGGTTTATTGTATCTAATCCCTGAACAAGAATAACCTTGAGGCTAAGTATTTACGATTAGCATTTGTACCCTGGTTTTAAGTTGTTTACCCCAGTTAAGTAGGCTAAGGATATTTCGGTAGACAAGAAAGGAATAAAACTGAGTAGAAAAAAACAACTAGTCCTAACAATAACACGAAGGAATACATTTCTGCCTGCTGCTCATCAAAATGCGAGTGCAAGTTAGGTAGTACTTATTTTTTCAATTTGATTCTAAAAGTCGGTAAGTTTCGGTTGCCAATTTGTCTTGGCCACAACTTCTTGGCAACCAGTTACCAATGCACCTGAGGTCTGTATTGTGCAACCAGACAGAAATGTAGTCCTTTGTCGTTTTATTGCCTTACTATTAAATATCTAAAATATTGATATTTAGTTATTTTCATTTCAATGTAATACATAACAAAGTAGTAGCCAGCCCTAGATTAATAAAATTGACCGCGCGCTTGGAGTCTATTTAATGAGTTCTATTATTATATCTATTAACATTTACACCATTTCGGTGTCAAGCGAAGAAAATGAAGCGAAAAGTAAACTTTATAACCACCGATTTGAATTCATTCTTAAATCGTTTCAATTGAGCGCCAATGTTACCTGCTTATTTTAACTAGCTATTTGGAATTTAATTAAATAGCTACAGACCACATAGACTTGAAAATTAGGTAACGAGTAGGTACCTATATAACGCAGAAAGCGGCTATTAGCTATTAGATATTCGGTTTGTCTCCTTTTAATGAACAAGCGTCTAAGTAAGAGCCACTGTTGGATTTATTCAATATCACCTCTATCAGCCTTATGAACGTCCCACGAGTAGAATGAATTACAATACTGAATAATAATATATTTTAAGGTGTAAGGTTCATTTCATTATCTTCGAGCTGTTTTGTCATTTTTCATTGCGAACCAATATCAGAGACTAGGAATATACTATTTATATTTTATGTCGCTCTTGCAGCAGATCCGGGTACTTGCTTAACAAATATGTGTATTAGGGAAGAATATAGACAAAAATCAAATTAAAATATCTTATTAACGTAACGACCGAAGAATTAGAGTTCTTTTGTCGTCCAAGTTTGATTTGATGAGGATCACTACAAATATTTTTCAGAATAAGTATTTCGGTAGCAATCCATTTATGAATGGATACTTCCATACTCCATACTTTGCTAATATCCATACATTCATACTAATCTTATTTAAATTCGAAAGCGCGTGTCTGTCTGTTACCTCTTCACGCTTAAACCGCTGAACCGATTGAGATAAAATTTGGTATGGAGATAGTCTGAAACCCTGGGAATATAGAATGGTTTTTATTTCGGAAAATTGCAGTTTCCGCGGGATAGTGATAAACGAAATGTCTGCAGACGGAGCCGCGGGCAAAAGCTAGTGTACTATAAACTAGTCTGGATGTTGGTCTGTTACCTCTTCATGCTTAAACCACTGAACCGATTTAGATGAAATTTGTAGAGATAGGAGTCCCTGAAACGGACATAGGATAGTTTTTATCCTGGAAAATTGTAGTTCCCCCGGGATGAAAAACGAATGGAGTTGCGGGCAACAGCTAGACAGATAGCCATATTAAAACTACCGATTAGATAATTGAATGAATCCTTTTTGATGTAGGTACGGCAAAACATGTTGCAGATAATAAACAGCATCGATTTAATTTCATTAAACTAAGTAGGTAAGTGATGAATGATATATGAAGAAGTTAATTTACCTTCAGTTCAGAACCACGATTCTAACCCGGAATATTACTTTTTGCTATCAAAATGGTGTTTATTATACGAGCAATATTTGTGAGTAGCTTTATAGGTACCTAAATATAAAATACTACGTATGTTTTGAGATCTCAAAAACGGCTCTAACTATTTCGATGTGGCTGAGTTTCTTACCCTTGCAAGAACGCGGTTTCAGGATTTGCTAAATTGTAAATACTTAGTGTTTATTGCTGAAATATTTGTTATTAGATATTGTTCCCTGAATTAAGAATCACGTGTCTGATCTGAATTGCAGATGCATTTGCTTTTAGGGTCACACGTACACTTACACTACACAGCGTAAGAAACATAAAATTGGCGAGTTTTATGTAAATGGGCCGAAAGTTGACCAGGCGTCCCACACGCCGATGTGGACTTGACCTAGACCCTTAACTTTTGCCATGTGCACAGGAGAGACGGGAACAAATAAATGTGTATTGCCCTTTAGGGAAAAAATTAATGACATTGTAAAATTTTACGTTAAGATCGCCTTAATCACTTGAAGGAAAGATATCGATTTGACTTTACTTCCGCTAATTGATCTATATTCTAGAAAAGTCAGGTAGAATATCGGGTTTCTGGTAAATATAAGAGCACAGTTAGGTTCTTTATTGTAATTTATCAACAATTTTGTATACTAACAACCTACTTCAATTTTTTTTAAGTCTAAATCCGTGCTAAAGCTTTACCTAAAGTTTGAAAAAAAAAACCTGTAACAGATTTTCCTGAACACGACCAATAGAGTGTACAAAAGTTAGCACCTACCAAGTTAAATAGTGAATTTGTTCTTGCGTTATTTTGCTCTATGCTCATTAAATACCCAGTAGGTATAAATTTCAAATGTGCATTTAAAAATTCAATACCTAGGTACATAGTTATCATTGAAGATACTGCGCTAGGTCGACTATTTACAGCACAGTTTTGCTCTACTTCCTATTGAATTTAGCGCCAGGATAACCAGTTCTGTTGTGATGTAAATGACTAGTTGAGCGTAAATGGGTGAAGGTCGTGTAGAGTGCTGATGTTTTGATCTGATTACATAGATAAAGATCCACATGCGCATCTTTTGGTTTACTAGTTTGGCATGTGGGTACAACGTTGATTCGTCGTACAGTCAAGGGCATAAATATATGTACGTACGTTACCAAGGCGTCAAAAATATCTAAAGATAATGTATAGATACAGCTTTATAGGAAACATAAGGTTTGTGTTTGCATATTTTTGACGCGATGGCCGTATAGATATTTATGCCTTCGACTGTACCTATAGTACCTATGTTGAATATCTTTTATTAACTACGCTGACACGCTATAGGTCTGTCGCTGCCGGTTCTGACGTCATCTAGTAATTCAGCGTTTTTCGCTTGAACTGCAGGGGTTTATTATTTTCAGTGCAATGCTGTCATTAACTAATCAAATGGTATATAGTATCCTAAAACCTAAGTGATCTAGTAAGCTAGAGCTAGGAAAGGATTATAAATGAGAAAAAGGAAACTCACCTTCAAGCTTCATGCCGACATCCAGACACTTCTGAAAGCGGCAGAAAGGGCAGCGTTTTCTTTGCGTCTTGTCTATGTGACAGGCACGTTCAGCAACGCACGTATACACTTTCTTGTTTTGAACGGTCCGCTTGAAAAATCCCTTGCAGGACTCGCATGTGAGCAGCCCGTAATGGTAGCCGCTAACTTTGTCCCCGCATACGGGGCACAGTTCTTCAATGACATCCTTTGTGTCGGTCTGGTCACACACAGCGCCAGTCGCCGGCAAGTATGCGCCAGCCTCACCACCGGCGCCTGTGGGAAACAGATACGATGGATCCAGATTGGCGTAGCCGAAAGACTGCTGTTCGGGTCCGCACTGGTACGCTGCGCCCTGCGGTACATACTGTTGGGAAGCTCCAGAGGGCCCACCACCCGACCCCGATCCTTCGGGCCCTGGGCTCAAATCGAATGGGGACATGTTGAGGGACATGAGGCCTGTCTGCTGGTCCATCGTCATGCTCGGCCGCACGTGGCGGCTGCTTATACAAATCCTAGGTCGGCGTTCAACCGCAACGTTTACACAGTCACCGAGTTCACTAGCGGTCTAGCCGCAACACTATCTGCCGTTTGCGGGCTGCACCTGTTCAAGCACTATAGTAAGAGGCACGTTAATCCAGCACATGTTGTCCTACACGAATATTGTTTGAATGTTACTGGCGCTGGACGCCGGTATGCGCGATAACTATTGGTACAACTTTGACAGCGCGCGTTCAGTTACGATCGCCTAGTGGCAGTAAAGTCGACGGCACGCGTGCCACTACGAGGACGTCCCGCGATCGACTGGCGGCCGGCGACAACGACGCGCGTGCCGGCGCCTCCCGCATGCGCGCCCCGCCGCTACCCGCGAGCCCCCGCCCGCTCGCACAATGGAAAACGATTAGGAGCCCATGTAATAAGTGAAAGTGAGTCGGTGACCCACTTTCCCGCGATCCAGGTCTATGTTAGTGCGCGTTCGCGCGGTTGCGCCACCGAGCGGGCGGAGGGGGGCCGCGGGGGGCGGCCCACTGACCCAGTTGCGCGCGGTGCCGCAGCAGGGCAGGGTTGCTGCGAGCGGCAAGCTTGTTTAAGTTCGCATCGTAATCGCTCGCTCGCATGCAGCACTTGAACATAGCGGCGCCGACGCATCCGTCTTTAAATTCCACGTCCATAAACCACCTCGACGGTGGAAAGGTAAAATCGCTAAAACACCATTATAATATCATTATTATGGTAGCGTTTTTACCTTAGTGATAAGATTTAAAATCGCTAAAGCTCCCATATATGATATATAAGTATGACTAGAGTATGATTTTACCTTTCCACCGTCGACCTATTTTTGCTGTATTTGTTTTATAAAATATTTAGTTTTGGTCTAGTCGGACAGATAGTAAGTAAATTTAATTTAAATTACATCGACATATAAAAAAGTTCTTTTGTTTGAAAGAAATGTGCCTTTCTTTTTGAACTTGTAAAAAGACCTTTCCGGACAAGACGCTTTGAAATTAGGAAAGAAATAAAATATGTACCATGAAGTATTCAAAACAAAACAAATCAAGTATAGATCTGCCAGGTAGCCCAAGTCTCTCCAGACAAAGAAAGCGACTCATTCCTGTTTATACTACAAGGTTTGACGAAATAAGTGTAACTTAGCTTTCAACAACACAACTACTGTTAGGAATGGACTACAGCAAAAAAGTAGAGCACGTGGAGATATTCCAAAAATGTAATCTAATCTAGCGTTCAATTTGAACTATCAATTTGGCAACGACCATCAATGAGAGCGTGTAAATGTGAATATGTACTTCCCCACTAATGACCGTTAATTTTTTTAAAGAAATAAATTAATCTAATCAAAGATCTTGACCTGGTTCAGACCAGAATGCAGTCAACAGGTCATGATCGAGTGAAGTGACAGCCTTGCAGCCACTAAATTTAAGCATACGAACGTATGTGCACGATGTCTAAACAACGTCAATAGACGTTATAAAATGAGACTTAAAATAAAAACCATTTGCGATCAAAATATCCTTCCAATACGTCAGAGTTACAGCAGCGCACAGCGAGGAAGAAATCAGTATGAGTAGTTGTGACTCAATGGGTTTCGATTTCATAATCAAGACTTGCATATCCAATGAAAAAGCGACAGTAAAAGCAGCGAACGACATGCACAAAGTATGTCATTTTCGCTATCACCCAGACGCCGCGGCCTCCGTTGAAAGTAAGAGTATACAGAGTCGCACGCGCAGCTTTCTTCGCTTGCACAGATCCGACGTCACACTTTCGCCACGCCCGACGGTGACGCGCGTTGATGTAATGCATCGTAATAGAATAGTAGGGTAATAGGTCTAGCCACTCATGCGCATAGATAACATTTAGTGACGAAGAAATTGCATATTATTTTAATTAAAAGCTTATTTATTAAATATTATGAACTTCACTTCGCGTAGGTACATGTACTTAGTTGTTTGTCAGCTTCATATCTTTGTAAATTAATTTTGACCCAGTTTCAGTTCATTTGAGAATTTGAGACATGCTACAGGTCCGGAGACTATGCCATAATAAACACCATCAGCAAAACATATTGCATAATACTTAACATAATTTACAATTTTGATTTTGTTTTTCTTATTATTTCTTTCATGAATGCGCTTTCGCCATTTTAAATTGAATGTAAAAGTATAATAAATAAAAGAAACACTGAAACAAAATCAAGATAAACTGAGTAGGTTAGGTATGTAATTAGAAGTTGACCGAAAGATGACGTCAGCTATACAGCGATGACGGTTCGCAGCGCAAAAGCCGTGCCGTACCGTTGTAGCTTTTCGGCTTATGCAGAGGCAATGTAATTTTAGTTGGCTAAATAAAAGACAGATTCGATAAAAACACCAGTAAATAATTATGAAGATAAGTGAATTTCGGTTAATAGCCTAAAAGCTTGCCTATCCAGTCCGAACGGAAGTAAAAAGTGTAGTTTAGATCTTTCAGAATTAATTGAACAAAAATTACAATCGGTACGAAAACTTGAAAACTCCCTATTTTTCTCGGAGTAGGTTGATAGTTCATAGACCGGGGGATGGTAACACAAAATACAAGGTCATTTGTACCAGTATGGCGGTTCTTCAGGGGTCTAATTACGTAATGACAAAAAGGAAAATAATGGTCACAGCGCTGGTACCGGCGGCCCAATCGCGTGGGCGTTAATCGAACGTGTCGGATAAATAACGAAAATCGAACGATTTGTTCCACAAAAATTCTTGTATTTTCCGATAGTCGATAAAAAAACAGAAGGCGGTAGCGTAATGCCATACTTCTCCGGTGTGGCTTACAGCCCGCCATACCGACGCGAACACGTTAATTTAAAAACAACAATTGAACCATTTGTACCAAGCTAATTTTTGCACAGCTAATAATCGTCGAGTAGCCATTCACGAAAATCACCATCATCACTTCCATATGGGCGCCATACCGCCCCGCCGCAAAGGAGTAATTTTTATTTTTTTTACAAAACGATTTGTACCATTATTGCATTTGGATTTTTGGAAAGTACTTGATAAAATGTGACCGTTATTATATTTGCCATACTTCTAGTAAGGGGAAAAGGTGCTGCCATACTTGAAAAACTTATTTATTCGACGAGTTTTAAAAATAAGACTGTAAAATACGTGTAATAGTGTGGAACCTAAAGGCCTCTACAATTCGAGAAATCTTTCGAGCGGTGGTAGCCGTACAATATTATACAACATAATATCGGGTATAAGACAAGATTGCCGCCACCTAGATGTTTGAAATTTTGTATTTATATTTTTCAAACCTCAATCTTACAGGAAACATTAGTGCCATACCTACTGGTACAAATCGTTTGAATTACGAATAAAACTTAAAATTTTGAAAAAATATTGTACACATTCGCCACCTCCCACAGGTATGGCAAATATAATAACGGTCACATTTTATCAAGTACTTTCCAAAAATCCAAATGCAATACTGGTTGGTACAAATCGTTTTGCAAAAAAAATTAAAATTACTCCTTTGCGGCGGTATGGCACCCATTTGGAACCGTCAGAAAAGTATGGCATGGTGATTTTCGTGAATGGCTACTCGACGATTATTAAGCTGGACACTTTTTGAAATTGTCGCCTAAATCTAATAATGCGGCAAATGTTCGCTATAACTTTTTTTTTGGTCAACTAGGTATTACTGTATTAACCTGCAAAGCCTACCTATAGAATAGATATGATAGTTTTCTTTTTAATTTTGTTATAGTTATAACAACAGCCATGTTTTGAAAGACCTATTTTTTAACTCTACTCTAACCTGTCATATTTTGAAAGACCTATTTAACTCTACTCTACATCATGGGGTAGAGGAGATTTTTACTTACTTTTTTTTATTATTACTTTTGTAAGTCATATAAAATTGATGGGGAGGCACAACAAAAATATGAATCTAGACACGCGGCAGCGTGTCAAGCCGAGTTCAAGCAAAAGGAACTGGCGAAACAGGCGCCGTGTTTAACCCTGGATACACAGGAGGTATATCCTACGTGTGACTGGCGTGAGCTATGATTCTAAGTAGTTTTAATTTGATGTTATGTTCTCTACGATTAGTCAAACTTAAATTATTTAAGGTACATGCAAGATAAAAAAAAAATTTAGTAATATTTTTAGGAAGCATGCTGATTTTTAATTTCTTGAGACGCGGATAGGTACAAAATGATAGGTTTAAGATATTTGAGTCAAGCTATAAAATTTCGACGAAGATTTATGATAACTTCTACGTTATATATCGCCACATTTAATTTTAT
Organism: Archips crataeganus; assembly: GCA_947859365.1. NCBI lineage: Eukaryota > Metazoa > Arthropoda > Insecta > Lepidoptera > Tortricidae > Archips > Archips crataeganus. Next base: position 15,734,096 of record OX402045.1, on the reverse strand, counting down.
AATCGGCCAGGAACAAGAAATAACTGCTCATACATTACTGTACAACAAGAATACGAATATCGAGAGAACGGAGCCGGATTCAACTTGGTTCGTTTGGCTATGCGTCATTCATAGTCATACGTATCTTAAACTTAAAGTAGACTAATGTAAAAATCTTTATTGCTGAAAATAGGTGGAAATAAAGGTGTGAATACCTACTTGGGAAATTCCATATATCCCTAGAAAAATATTACTTGTTTAATACGGATAGTACATATATTAATAGTAAAATTATGAGAAAATAGAATAGTAACAATCATAAACGAAGTTGACGTTCAAATAACAACACATTGGAGTGTGCGGCGCTTGGTGAAGGCGATGACGCAATATAAGTATGTATGCAATATATAGTAAGAAAAATACTATTTCAGACAAAAAAAAAACAAATAGGACCACACAGTTGTCCAAGATATCGGTGAACACACAAAAACAAATATCGATGAAAATAGACTGCGCTCTATTTTTTAAGTAATAAAATAATTAAGAAGGCCTATGTTTTAATGTTTATTTTTTATGAGCTATATTTACATGTCGATCAGAGGGCTCAATAATTACATTGTTTATATAAGTATATGCCATTTGTTTTGAGACATTGTACCAGTAAGCAATGGCAGACCACAGCCACCTTAACAGAAAAAGTAGAGCAGCAGCACACCGAACACCGCTTAGGAAAGGAGAGGGTGAGTTCTGAGATTTCGAGTCAAGTGCATTGGGTTAGTGGGTCAGCGGGACCCCCTCGTGACCTACATAAATATGTATATGACGCGTCCAACAGCTGTAATCGTAATTTTTGGGTACCATAAATATGCGTAAACAGATTATAACAATCATTAATAAAACAAATGCATATTTAATATTTAGGATTATTTCTAATACTATATTCTTTTCACTGTAGCATGGTGCGGGTGACACTTGACACACCGTTTCGTTACACTTAGAAAAAATTGCTGCGGTGTTTATACATGGCGAACTATATAAATTCCAGTCCAAATATGTCTGGTGTAAAACATCTAAAATTTTAAAAACTATCATACAAGAAATAAAATTAACTAAATTAATTTTTATTGTCAATGTAAAAATTAAAATACGATTAGGTTAAGAAACGCAATGTGCGTGTAATGAGTCATTTAATGATGGGACACAATCTACCACGAGTTTGTCGATACTTATTAATTTGCAATGTAAATAAGTAAATAACGATGTGCTTTGAAAAAATGTATTCCATGCCGTGGTAACAGATTGGTATGTCCGACAAATACTTAAGTTTATGAGATACACTTATCCACGTGATAAAATGCTTCTATATTATTATTATTATTCGTTATTTAACGACTTATTTTATTCAATAAGGTTCTATCAATACGGTTAGGGGTCAGTATAAACATACGAGGGGCGTTCAATATAAAGTGAGAATGAGATGCAAACTCTTTTAATATTACGAAATTAAATACAGGCCGGTAAAGCTAATCTATCTAGCTGATTGCTATGAAAAAAAAACTAACTGTCTTTTGTTAAAAAAAATATACGGTAATTTCTTTGCAATGCTATTGAGTACGTTAGCGAAAATGGAGAAAATTGAACTGCACGCCGTTATCAAATACTTGTATTTGAAAAAATTTTCTACGGACCAAGTCAATTTGGATTTGCGGGACACTTTAGGGTCTAATGCTTCTCCGTATTCGACAGTCGCACGTTTGTGCGCCGAATTTAGACGTGGAAGAACATCGACAATGGACGACCCCCCCTCCGGACGCCCTACTACAGCAGTAACTGAAGAAATTGTGAAAAAAGTCGAAAACTCAGTTTTGGCGGATCGTCGTGTCACAGTTCGTTTTATTGCTGAAAATGTAAAGATTTCAACGGGGAGCGTGCATAATATTTTACGTGAACGCTTGGGTATGAAAAAGGTATCTGCGCGTTGGGTACCAAGAATGCTTACTGACACGCAAAAACAAACTAGACTAGAGATTTGTCAAGAAGCTTTGAACCTGATGCAGCAAGACCGGGAACTTTTTTTGGCGCGATTTATAACAATGGACGAAACATGGCTCCATCATTACGACCCTGAAACGAAACTGCAGTCTATGACATGGAAAAGGCCATCATCTCCAACTCCGAAGAAATTCAAGGTGAGCCCATCTGCCGGTAAGGTCATGGGCTCTGTTTTTTGGGATGGTAAAGGGGTATTAATGATTGAGTATCTCGAGCATGGAGCCACTATAACGGGCACTTTATACGCCAAACAAATAGCAACATTGCGCAATGAGATCCGCGAAAAACGGCGAGGTAAACTCTCGAAAGTTGTGCTGTTCCACCAGGACAATGCCCCGGCACACAAGTCCGCCGTTGCAATGGCTGCAATTCGTGATGCTGGGTTCGATATCCTTAAGCATCCTCCGTATTCACCAGATCTCGCTCCCAGTGATTTCTACCTATTTCCGAGATTGAAACAATACCTGAGAGGCCAGAAATTTGAAGACGACGACGCGGTAGTCGCTGCAGTACAAGATTTTTTAAGTACTCAAGATGAGACCTTTTTTAAAAATGGAATTTTAAGTTTAGAAAAAAGATATACTAAGTGTATTATGCTAAAAGGTGACTATGTCGAAAAATAAAATGACATTTAGTAAAAGTTGTTTATAACATACTCATTCTCACTTTTTATTGAACGCCCCTAGTAAATTGTATAAACCCTTAATTAAACTGGCTCTAAATTCCAAAAACTCCTACAATATGTGTATCAAAATTTATAATAAGTTACCTGACGATTATAAAGAATGCAATTTAAATTTATTTAAGAGAAAGACTAAAAAATGGCTTAATGAGAAATGTTTTTATTCTGTTAATGTTTTTTTTAATTGATATACTTTTGCCTATTATTAATTATGAAATTTTATTGTGTCATTTAATTTAATTTCATTAACAATTGTAATTTAACTTTTTTTTTATTCTTGATTATAGTATGTAAGCAAAAAGTGTGAACGCCTGAAAAGGTAAGAGTTTAGTGAGATTTATGATAAGAGTGCATTATTGATCACCTATGTTACTGTACCTAAATTCTTCACAATAAATTGATTATTATTGATTATTATTATTAAAATAAAAGATACAAGTAGGTCATTATCATCAAAACCTACCTAAAAATTTGTATGGCCCCTTGATTTAACTATTTTATTTTTGCATTATAACAGAACTCCGGTACTTAGTTTACTTTATGTGATTTCATGAAATAATCGTAAATTTATATTATTAATTACACATAGTTGAAGTTATAAATTTATAGTTTTATCGATTCGAGTTTTAAAAGCTTTCACTTCTCTAGTTTGTGGTTTTGACACCTGCCACCCGCACCATGCTACAGTGAAAAGACTATATTTCATGCGTACATAAGTAGTTTAAATGTGTATAATAAATAAAAATTGGAACAAAATTTACAACATCACGAATGTAAGTGACGAATTCAATGAAAGTGTCGAATTCTTCAAATCATAATTAAAAACAATTAAGACACTTATATTTTATATAAAGAAAGAATGACCTTAATAAACATTCACACAAATATAGAATAACTAGGGTGCCCTAATTTAGCCCCGTATGACCCAATTGAAGGGCCGAGCTTGACCTACATGGAAAGTGCCTACGTTGTTAAAGCCTTCACACTACGAGTACAGATTGACAAGCAAAAATAAAGGTTTTATGATTTTTCCGTCGATCCGTGTAAACATTATTTTAATGGCTCTTCCCCTTCCAAAAAAAGTAAAGTAAATGAAATGAATTGGTTTCGCTGGAACATACACAGGTTATACATGTTATTTGGAAGTCTTATTCTATGTACAATAATAATAACTAATATCAATTCGTATAATTTATCAAAATATTCTTTCAGACTGTAAAATGGTCGTACAAGTAAAAAAGATTTTAATTTCTTGGAAAATTCGTATACAATAATTAATTACATTTCATTATGTCTTCATTCAAATAATTATAGATTTTTTTCCATTAAATTCAATACTCCTTTTAAATTGCACATAGTTTTTAGAATTAGGTAGTTTGATATCAAAGTTACATTCCAGTTTACGTGGCCTATTATTATTACTCTTACGTACGAATCTAAACTTATCTTTGTAAATAAAATGCATACGAGATATATATAACAGGGCTATCACTGTTAGTATCCCATGTTTTACAAAGAGAGAACGTTAAAAATATTTTTATTATATGATGTAACTAAAAATTTACGGTTTTCGCAATTTTTCCTTTATCTGTGCTATGAGACGTTGCTTCGTACCAAATTTCAAGATTCTGAGTTCACGGGAAGTACCCTGTAGGTTTTGATTCCCTTGCGAGTTTCGAAAATTTGCGGAAATAGCGGCATAAACGGCTGTATCTTTTGGTTGCGTTGGCTTAGAAGTTTGATTTTTTCACAGCTCCAAGGGACAGTAGACCTGAGTATTTGATATAAATTTCAGCTTGATACCTCCACGCGTTCCTGAGAAAAAGGGTCTTGATAGACGGACAAAAGGGTCTTGACAGACGAACAACAACATGATCCTATTCCTAAGGGTTCAGTTTTTTCCTTTTGAGGTACGGAACCCTAAAAATGATCAGGATTCTTTCTCTTTTAGAATTATATACATAGTAGTTTACAATAAATACCGTAAAAAAACTATCAATTTAAGTTTGCGTTTATTAATGCGTTCGTTTGTTTAAGCCCTTTTTTTTTGTTCAAATTCATGATATTTAATTAACTATTATAGCTTTAAGAAAAAATCCAAGTTATTTGCGAATAAAATTTTATAGCTTCATCTTTAATGAATGAGGTACCTCCCCTCCGTTTCGATATTGGTAGAAAACTAGACTTTTATGGCAAAACAATTGTTCAGCAAGACATTGCAGCTAAGTAAGTACTTTTTAACTTCCATCGCTAGATTAAAAGTTTCTCACAAAGTGGACTAAAATTACTGCTACGGTAACAATGGACAGCGCAGACAGTGCAGTTGTAATGTAAATTGTACGAAACTGACGAGGGCAATGTATGAGGTTACCGTCAACTACGCAGATTCACATAGTTACGATAATTATGCCGTTGGGGCATAAGTAGCTCCCAGCATTACGATTCCTCGTTATGGCTTTCTGCAAAAATCGATTTAATCGCTCCGTAATCAGAATTATTACACAGCAAATAATGTATTTACTTACGGTTTAAACAAACGTTTATAAAAATTCATGCGCTTAATTTGGTAACAGCTCTATCTTTATTTTAGTAGCCGTGGCACACTGGTTTTATTATTTATCTTTATCCTATTTCCACCATCAGTAAAGACGAAATAGTGCCGAGGCAAGGGTAACATTCGAATTATTTACATTCAAGAGTTGATTTTCTGGCAGACTAATTGTCAAATTGCTGACTGAATTGTTGTAAGAATTATAATTACGTACAAAATTCTAACTAACTAACTACGATGGACAGATAAACCTAGAAGAAAATAATGTAACAAGTAAATTTGAAAATTAGTGATATTATCTATATATATTTAAAAGGCAAAGATGATTGAGTGATTAATTAATGCAAAACAATAAATCATTAAATAAAAAATAAAAACAAATAATCAAAAATATAACAATGTCAAAAAAAACTAAAACTAAGTACTACCAACCCGCGCCATACCCGGCTGAAAAGTGTCCATAATACCGGCAGCATTTCCCCGCTGTATGGTCAGCGCAAAAACCACCATTAAAACTTTGAATACAGTAATAAGATATTTATTAAATCAATACACGGCTGAATAATAAATAAGTCTCCCGCTAGGTAATTCTGTTTTTATTAGTATGGTTTGATTCTTTTTTTTTTGCGTTGCGTTTCGTACACGACCGCGCCGTGGGGACGGCGCGGAAGTTATGTGGGACTCTCTTCCTCCGCAACCCTCTTCCCTAGTGGGAGGAGGGGGGGAAGCTCCCGCCGAACCCACGAGTCGGGGAGCCATTCTACGGAAATGCTTCACGAACTCCAACTTGCCGTCGAGGGTAAGGCCTAGATACTTTATGTGGACCGTCACCTCGACGATCTCCCCGCTAACGCAAAGGGCGGCTCCGCGCGGCAGCCTCCACCTAGGCCCTCTGAAGCAGAGGGCCTCCATTTTAGGGAGACACCCTGAGACCCAGCGCTTCTATGCGCTGGATCACCAGGGTGGCACGCACCTCCGCCCTAATCGTATGGTTTGATTCCTAGCACAAGGAGCACTAAGCTTCTACCCCTTAGGTTGGCAACGTACCTGCAAGTTCCGCAACCCCTCTGATGTCCATTGGCAGCGATGATATGTTAGCATCTAGTGATCCAGCTGCTTGATTTGATCGATGTCGATATGTCACGTCCACGATGTCGTTTTTCGCGCCGATTCGAAACGTCCTATTCTCACCCCACGTGCTATTGGTGTACTTCACATTTAGTGATGGTGCCATTGTATGGTACACCTGACGATTTGACACACGAAAAACACCAGATAATCTTACTAATATTATAAATACGAAAGTTTGAGAGTGTATGCAATTTTGTTACTTTTTGTCGGAAACTACGGAAAGAATTTAGATTAACTTTGACATAAGTACGTATATTCAACCAATTTGATTCCTAGGCCACTATAGAACCTTATCGCATAACTACTAAATAATTACGTCAGTGCGGGTCAAAGGAGTAAGTATCAACTTTCCGATCACAACTCACTCACTGTGATTCCGATCACTGTCGTTGAAGATAAACAAATTGATTAACTATGACATGGTTCTATAGTTGCCTAGGAATCAAATTGGTTGACTGTACACATAGTTTATCCTGTGTTAACGCCAGGGTTACTATATAACCCAGAAAATAGCGTAGTTGCAACGGTATAGCGATAAACAGATTCTACGAGGGGCGTTCAATATAAAGTGAGAATGAGATGCAAACTATTTTAATATTACGAAATTAAATACTGGCCGGTAAAGCTAATCTATCTAGCTGATTGCTATTAAAAAAAAAAAACTAACTGTCTTTTGTTTAAAAAAATATACGGTAATTTCTTTGCAATTCTATTGAGTACGTTAGCGAAAATGGAGAAAATTGAACTGCGCGCCGTTATCAAATACTTGTGTTTCAAAAATGTTTCTATGGACCAAGTCAATTTGGATTTGCGGGACACTTTAGGGTCTAATGCTCCTCCGTATTCGACAGTCGCACGTTGGTGCGCCGAATTTAGACATGGAAAAACATCGACAATGGACGACCCCCGCTCCGGACGCCCTACTACAGCAGTAACTGAAGAAATTGTGAAAAAAGTCGAAAAGTCAGTTTTGGCGGATCGTCGTGTCACGGTTCGTTTTATTGCTGAAAATGTAAAGATTTCAACGGGGAGCGTGCATAATATTTTACATGAACGCTTGGGTATGAAAAAGGTATCTGCGCGTTGGGTACCAAGAATGCTTACTGACACGCAAAAACAAACTAGACTAGAGATTTGTCAAGAAGCTTTGAACCTGATGCAGCAAGACCGGGAACTTTTTTTGGCGCGATTTATAACAATGGACGAAACATGGCTCCATCATTACGACCCTGAAACGAAACTGCAGTCTATGACATGGAAAAGGCCATCATCTCCAACTCCGAAGAAATTCAAGGTGAGCCCATCTGCCGGTAAGGTCATGGGCTCTGTTTTTTGGGATGGTAAAGGGGTATTAATGATTGAGTATCTCGAGCATGGAGCCACTATTACGGGTACATTATAGGCCAAACAAATAGCAACATTGGGCAATGAGATCCGCGAAAAACGGCGAGGTAAACTCTCGAAAGTTGTGCTGTTCCACCAGGACAATGCCCCGGCACACAAGTCCGCCGTTGGTATGGCTGCAGCTGGGTTCGATATCCTTAAGCATCCTCCGTATTCACCAGAACTCGCTCCCAGTGATTTCTACCTATTTCCGAGATTGAAACAATACCTGAGAGGCCAGAAATTTGAAGACGACGACGCGGTAGTCGCTGCAGTACAAGATTTTTTAAGTACTCAAGATGAGACCTTTTTTAAAAATGGAATTTTATGTTTAGAAAAAAGATATACTAAGTGTATTATGCTAAAAGGTGACTATGTCGAAAAATAAAATGACATTTAGTAAAAGTTGTTTATAACATACTCATTCTCACTTTTTATTGAACGCCCCTAGTATGTAGACGGAGTCGTGATCAACAACTAGTGTTACATAAATTCATAATAATGTCGCACCTTGCATGACTTCTGTGTTGGAGACCCAATTCAAAACCAGGTCATTTTAACAATGATTCAATAAATATTTATAGTATAATAATGTGCGGACTTCGTCTCTTAAATAAAAAGAATTCTTTCTTGTTTTACTAAAATTAAAACTGGGGGAGTACAATGTTCTAAACTTCACAGTTACTGTTGTGCAACTTATACACTTTTACGAACATTTTATTCTACATAAAATGAATACAGTATTTGTTAATGTAAAAAATACATGAATAGTACCTACATTACTACAGAGGCCGGGAATTAAGGGGTTGCCGACCGAATACTTAGTTATAGTTATGAGGCTGGCAACTTCATTCCCGCCGAGGGGTTCCCTATCGTTAGCCCGAATTTCATATGCACTGATTTCATATGCCCGAATTTAATATGCCATAATTTTATATTCCATAATGAATACAAAATAAAAATTGTACCGACTACAAAACACCATGAAACTAACTTTCTACTCTGTTTGAAGGCGGTGCCTCAGCACGAGCCAGCAAGGAACATAACACAATGTTTCATTGCAGGTTTGAGTTGAGAAAATAATCATTGTTTGATTGGATTTGTTAGTCATTCTCATTATCATTAGGAAAGGGCAGATTGGGATAACTGCCTTATTCAGATTAAAGCAAACAAAATATTTAAGGCCATAAAAAATCAGTCTCCACAAACAGAGGGCAACGTCATAAATAGAGTGGAATAAACAAATGTCACAGGGTAACCATCATTGAAACTAAGATTTTGTTAAAAATGTAATTTTCGATGCAAGCTTTTTCGCTGACTGTAGTTTTTGTTGACTGTATTTGCATTGTCATCCAACCTACATAAGTATACCAAATTTCAAGTAAATCTGAACATTGGAAGTGGGTCAAACTCAACTTCCAGGATTTGCCCCGTACATTGCAAGTTAATAAAAAGCTTTTATTTTATAGCGAATACTAATACTGCATTAAATGGTTAACCCATCCAATAAGCAAAAAAATCATGCTAATAAGTACATATCTTATGTATGATACTAATGGGTGATTGAGAAATTTATTTTACCCTAGGTTTTTGTTAAAGTTTGCTTGTGCGTTGGTTGTTTTCTGTTGTCATCGCGCGCGCTCGTCTGATTTATAATTTACTAGCGACCCGCCCCGGCTTCGCACGGGTGCAATGCCGATACTAAATATACTACAGAATGTCTTTATTACAACGTTCACATTTTTCATCAGGGTTCCGCACCTCGAAAGGAAAAAGCGGAACCCTTATAGGATCACTTTGTTGTCCGTCCGTCCGTCCGTCCGTCTTTCAAGAACCTTTTTCTCAGGAACGCGTGGAGGTATCAAGCTGAAATTTATATAAAATACTCAGGTCTACTGTCCCTTGGAGCTGTGAAAAAATCAAACTTCTAAGCCAACGCAATCAAAAGATACAGCCATTTTATGCCGCAAATTTTCGACACTCGCAAGGGAATCAAAACCTACAGGATACTTCCCGTGAACTCAGAATCTTGAAATTTGGCACGAAGCAAGGTCTTATAGCACACATAAACAAAAAAATTGCGAAAAGCATATTTTTTTTGTCTGTCTGTCTATATATCAGTAACCAATCTACAATGATCCCACACTGCGCACATTTTGCTTAGGAGCAGGGGTCTGCTAAGACTGGATGTCATAGATACATATAAATTTGTACGTAACCCTCGGTGCGCGAGTCCGACTCGCACTTGGCCAATATAGTAATATTATGCATGTATTATACATATAAACCTTCCTCTTGAATCACTCTATCTATTAAAAAAAAACCGCATCATAATCCGTTGCGTAGTTTTAAAGATCTAAGCATACATAGGGACACACAGACAGCGGGAAGCGACTTTGTTTTATACTATGTATGTAGTGATAAGTGATAGATGGTGATATAGGTAGATAGGCGGGGATTTCAAAAATGAAAATTTGGTCTGGTTTGGGGTACTCGGCGAGATGATTCTTTGTTATTTGGTACTTTTAGGGTTCCGTAAAAAAAAAAAAATATGATGTACATTACCATATAAACTTCCACCGAAAATTGGTTTGAAAGAGATCTAGTTTGTTTGTCTGTCTATATCAGTAACCAATCTACAATGATCCCACACACTGCGTACATTCTGCTTAGGAGCAGGGGTCTGCTAAGACTGGATGTTATAGATACATATAAATTTGTACGGAACCCCTCGGTGCGCGAGTCCGACTCGCACTTGGCCGGTTTTTTATTTACGTGGACCCAAATGCATTACATTTGAAGAGAAAAATATTTAGCTACTACCATAATAATTTTAGACTTTTTGGTATCCAGTAATTGTTTGTACCATTATAATGTAAATATTGGTTATCTTTTTGTTAAAAGTGTACACAGACCGACGTATTGCTAACGGTTAATGGTGGTTTTTCTACAGATGAAGTTTAGCTTCTCGTGAATTCAAACAATTTATAAATAGCATTTAATCCTACAATCTATTTTTACTATCTTGCCAGTACATAACTAAGAGTTTCTGTAAACACATTATTCTAGATTCTACGCACATTGCTTCTCAACAATTTATTCCATCTAAAACACTTTGCTTAGTCTTGAGTGTCCGGTGGTTTATTGGCTAAGCAGAAAGTGAGACAATGGCACACTTGGAACTTTGCCGGGGATTAGCTTATACAACAAACCAACTTTTTATACATATAATGATAAATATCAGGCTCTAGCTAGACTGTTTAAATCATTGTAGGAGAATAAATTCATACTAGTTCTTACTCGCGGCTTTGCTTGCGTTAACCATTAGATCTGGCATTTGAATCGATGATTCGGGTTTTCACTGTGGTCCTCATTAACGTTGTATAAAAAATATCCGTGCCAAATTTTTTTTCTCTAAACCTAGTAGACTTTGGATTTTTATCCCGATTCCTTTAAAATATCGCGATAAAAAGTAAGCTACGAGTGCATAACGGAAGACCAGCGTCAGCTGCACGGCCGACATCATGCTGAGTTGGGACTATTTCGTGACAGTATAATGTTGTATCTGTTACCGCTTTTCTCGAATGTCACGAATAAATATTTTTCTTTCATTCATAAATATATGTGGTATTTTCGAGATCCACCTAAACTACATTATGTATGTACCACAAATTTCATCAAAATCCATCAAGCCGATTCAGCGTGAAAGAGTAACCAAACACACACGCACGCACACACACCAACTTTTGCATTTATAATATCTATTAGTAGGATGAGTACAGAATGTTTTTTCCATCAACGATGTCTACGAGTATATACATACAATAAAACTGTATGTGCTAAATTCAGGAACGGCCCAACACGGTTTTCGAGCGGTAATTCAATCGTTTGCGAGAGGATAGGAATGGGCTGAGCTTGGGTGAGCCTTATTTTCCTGTTAATTCGCTTTATAAATAAATCGAACCGTCCGCGAAGAATAGGGATATAAAAAATAGCCTACGACCTATTCTCAGATCTACCGAATATAGAGAAAAAAGTTTCATGAGAATTGGTCAAGCCGTTTCGGAGGAGTTCGATAACAAACACCGTGAAACGAGATTTTTATATATTTGACAATTAATACCCGCTACTATTTTTAATGAAATAAACACTTGTTAATAAAATAAACTTTTTCACTCTAAATAATCTTTAACGGCTCGCAACTCTTATTTGCGGGCTTTTACACAGGCAGACTTAGTTAGTTGTGTAAGAAAAAAATAGCTTTAATCTAATATATTAATTATTATTAATATATTAATAATATATAATTGACCGATTTTTATGAAATTTTTTTCTGTACACTCGGTAGGTCTGAGAATAGGTCGTAGGCTATTTTTTATATACCTACCCTACCCCTATTCTTCACGGACGGAGTCGCGGGCAACAGATAAAAAAAATATTTACGTCATGAACGTAAAGATGTAACAAAATGTGACCTGCTTACCCCTGGCTGCGGAGAGGTTGCAGCCAGTTGCGCAATGGCGCTATGACTTTTTAAGTTCTTTACGTATATATCCATGAAGTAATGTGTAGTTTTTTTAATAACTAATTAATAAAATTTTCCTCTAAAAGAGAATTGGTACAAATTTAATTAAAAATAGTAGCGGACACATTTTAATAGTCAGACTAGCCGAAACATATTGCACCTTTTATAATCTATACATATAAAATCCTTTGTCCTGACTGACGGATCAACGCACAGCCTAAACCGCTGATCGTAGAGACCTGAAACTAGGAGGGTGTGTTCTTTGTATGACGTAGGCATCCGATAAGAAAGGATTTTTCGTAGTTCTACTCCTAAGGGGGTAAAAAAGGGGGGCAAATTTTGTATGAGACAACGTGATTCCTTGGTCCAATCTACTTCAAATTTTGCATAAACATTCTTTAACAGAATTGATGGAAGACGTGTTTCGTATTTTATTGAAATTCATCCCTTGACGGGGTTAAAAAGGAGTAGAAAGTTATTTTGGGGGTGATTTGCTTCGAATATGATATCAATACTCCTTAGTGCTTTTGATTTATATTACTTTTTATTTTGACACAATGTAAACGAAACGAAACTTCAAATTTTGCAAACCATTTGTCTACGTTTGTCAACCACTTCCTGATCTGATCTCTGATAATAAAGGGGGTGATCCATTTGCTGACTTAAAAACCGTCGGATTTGCTCGGTGGCTCGCTGTTATATACTTGAAGCTTTTGCTTTTACAAGCGCAGCGTGGGACGTCCACCAACGAGATGGACGGACGTTTTGGTGAAGGACGCAGGTTCAGGGTGGATGCAAGTCGCTTCCAACCGTAATGATTGGGCGTCAATGAGGGAGGCCTATGTCCAGCAGTGGACGTCCTACGGCTGAAATGATGATGATGATGATGAAGCTTTTATGTGAGTTCAACCTTTTTCGAATAAAATCGAATTGAGTATTCAAACATCATTGTTGAACTCGCATAAACGCTTGGTGCAATGCAAATACATATAAAATGCTTTGTCCTGAAGTCCTAAATGACTGACTGGCGGATTAACGCACAGCCTAAACCGCTGTATGTAGAGACCTGAAACTAGGAGGATGTGTCCTTTGTATGACGTAGGCATCCGCTAAGAAAGAATTTTCCGGAATTCCCACGGGATAAGGAATACACGGGATGTATATATTTCATCAATCGAGAGTGACCCTATCCCCATAACGAAGATTACTAAACTGTTCCAATTGGGCATGCAAGTAGACTATTAGAACAGGTGTAAAGCTAATTTCAATAATTTTGAAAATATCCACGGGATAAGGATAAATCAGGATTTATATACTCAAATCAACTGGATCCTATCTCCGTAACTACAATTAAGTACTAAACTTTTCAAATTCAGTATAAACGTAAATGGTCATACATAACAGCAAAAAACTTATTGCAGGATTTTTGGAAATTCCTGTGGGATAGATAATCTCTGAAACTTCCGAGCCGATTTAAAAAAAAATCTTTTACCAGTAAAAAGTTACACTATCCTTTATTGACATCGGCTACTTTTTTCCGGAAAAATGCAAAATTCCCAAGGGATAGAAATAAAAATTCAACTTCGGAGCTCATTTTAAAACGTCTTTCACCAATAGAAAAGATACACTGTCCTTGATTAACATAAGATGCTATTTTCCGGATAAATGCAAAATTCCCGCGGTATAGAAAATAGTAAATTTAAATTCGGGGCTGAGTTTAAAAAAAATGACCAATAGAAAGCTACACTATCCTTTGTTGGTATAGGCTAGGCTACCTACTATTTATTCGGTAAAATGCCAAATTCCCGTGGGATAGAAAGAAGTGAACATCACTTGAGGGCTGATTTGAAAATTTCTTTCACCAATAGGAAGTCAACACCAACCATTATTTACATAGACTACTTTTCTCCGTGAAAAAGCAAAATTCACACGGGAAAAAAATAAGTCAATTCAACTACGGGGCTGATTTTAAAACTTCTTTTACCTGTAGAAAGCTACACCTTTAAGGACATAGACTACTTTTTCTCGGGGAAAATGCAAAATTCCCGCGGGATAAATATAAGCGAAAATTTGCATAGAATAAGGACAAATTTGTTAAAATTCCCACGGGATAGTGAATAAACGGGATTTATAATATTCACTAACTGATACTGATGATGATGAAATTATAATAATAATGGATGTTGTCGTTGCCGGTTTTTTGTTTTATACAATGCAAGAGATGAAGAAGCTTTACCACAAATTGGAATTCTACGCGGACGAAGTCGCGGGCAAAAGCTAGTCTATACTATAATCTATCTATCTTCTATACTATAATAAAACAGTAAAAGTAGAGCTCTGTCTGTCTGTATGTAATCGCTAATCTCCGAAACTTCTGAACGGATTTTCTTGCGGTTTTTGCATATAGATGAAGCTTAAATTGGAGCAACAAATAGGCTTTGTTTCATTAAAATTGGGTCACAATGAATAAAGTTATCGTCGTTAATCTATACTGTTCGGGCATTGTAATCTTTTAATATGAGGATAAGTCACAATAATACGGTCGGTTGGCGGCAAAAGAGCTTTTCACCTCAGCACCTCAAACAGGCAGGTTTTGCTACTAAAAAACAGTGAGCAAAATCCGATTTTGCTCACTGCGTGAGACAAAGTAGCTTTTTAATTATTTTTTTTAAAAGTCAAAGACAATGGTGGGTCTGCTTACTGAATTCGAAAGATTTGAACTTCAGTTTGATCTGTCACTTTCATTTCGATACGAAAAGAGCGAGAGATAAGATCAAATCGATTCGAATTTCGATTTCAAATTCTATCCTAGTCGACCTAAAAATAAACGAACGATTGAACGTTCGGATACTCATAATAAGTTCTTAACCTTAAAATTGTAATTCGTCTGATAAGGTTTTAAATTAAATTATTGTAGGTACTTTTTTAATAATTGGATTATATTTTTATATAATCAAATTAATAGTAAAAATGTTGTTGAAAACAAAGTTTAAACATGTATCTATATAATTATTAATAATTTTAACAATCTTGAACATCGTGGTAAATACAGCGGATGCAGCATCGGAACGCAGCGGGTGTAGTATCGGACGCATCTTTAAAAAAATAGCGGGATTCAAATTTTAATTCTTTTCTTCTGTTTCTCTAGCTACAGAGTTCGATATCTATGAGTTTGGTACACGATCAGAGGCAATTTGGAAATTATTAGAATAGTAATAAGTACTCATTTAATACATTTTTGAATATGATATGAGTGAATTGAGTGAGTCCAGTGACGAAGTCAACAATTGAACACCAGACGAATTAATGGAATGAATTGAGACGAATTAATACATAATGCAGAGTAAGTTTCTTACTTGAAAAGTCTCGCGAAAAATATTTAAAAGCTTATGATATTTTTAAACAATGCAAACACTTTTTCGGTGACTGCACCTATTGTTATATATATAATATGAAGTATTTACTCAATGTTGAAAACCACAACAAAGACAAAAAGACGACGTTCATATACCTTTAATAATTTATTATGTTCTCGCTGCTGAGGTGAAAAGTTGTATGTGTCACACGAGACCAAAGTTTTTTTGCATCTCGTGTATTTGAATCACTCGCGCACTCAGGATTCTAACTTAGAATCACTCGCTAAACGCTCGTGATTCAATTATAGAATCCTTCGCTAACTCGTGATTCAAAATCAGCACTCGCAGTAAAAAACAACTTTGCTCTCTTGTTGCACAAATAACTATTGACAGTTCGAGGTAAACGAACACATGTGTTTTGGTGTGTACTGTTCTTTTAACCAAAGTACTGGTTTTTTGGTGATATTATTTCGGTCATCGGGATACTACATTTGAAAATTATTGTCTGTGTGACATTGTGGACTCTGTGTAAATATAACAGCAGCGACTGAGAGCAGACCAACCGTGGCTTTCGTTATATTGAGAGAGTACAATGCCTAAGGCCCTGGGGCTATCCTAATAGAAACCTAGGACCAGTGATCTCCAGCTATCGAAGGGTTCTTTACACGAATATATACCTACTTATAAAACAGTACCGTGACTAACTGACTGGCAGACAACGCACAGCCTTAACAACTGGTGCTACAGACTTGACATTACTAAATAAATCATTTTCCG
Organism: Archips crataeganus; assembly: GCA_947859365.1. Taxonomy (NCBI): domain Eukaryota; kingdom Metazoa; phylum Arthropoda; class Insecta; order Lepidoptera; family Tortricidae; genus Archips; species Archips crataeganus. Next base: position 15,717,660 of record OX402045.1, on the reverse strand, counting down.
AAATTCCCGTAAGATAGGAAAATATAGTCTAAACTTTGTTGTTTTTTTTTGTCCGTGGGGTAGTAAATAAATTAATTCAACTTCGAGCTTGATTTTAAAAATTCTTTCACTAATTAAGTACTACATTACCTAATGCTCCACATACCTAACATGTTTTGTACTAATATAGTAAGACATAAAATTTACGAGTCATACAAAACCATAATTATAAATGCTATACTAAAGCAGGCATCGGCAAACCGCAGTTTGCGTGGGGTATGTAAAAGATTTAGATTTTTATGCCAAAATGTTGAAGAAACTGGCCAAGTGCGAGTCGGACTGGCGCACGAAGGGATCCGTACCATTATCTATAGAAACGGCAAAAAAACATGTTTTTGTATGGGATCACCCTTAAGTAATTGTTTTGTTTTAATTTAATAATTTATTTTTAAAGTGAATGTGTATAACTAAATATTCTGTGAATAAGTATTACAAGCGTCTACCTGTTGCCGCTATCAATATCGAGCAACAAAAAAAAGATAGATTTGTTGAAATTTCCACAGGTAGGGAATTTAAACGGGATTTATTATATTCACTAAATAATACCAATGATGATGAGACGATGGATTTTTGGATGTTGCCGTTGCCGGATTTTTGTTTGATTCAATGAAAGAAATGAAGAAGCTTTACTGCACGGACGAAGTCGCGGGCACCAGCTAGTTGTTTATAAAATTTTAATTTTCATTTCATTAAGTACTGGATGAACGATGTAATCTTGTAGCCGTATCTTAAACTATCTGTGCGTTTGTGTGCGCTAATCTCAGAAACGCCTTTAACCTACATTGGGAGTTAAACGTCGGAATGGGAGATAAAAAGCTGGAATTTTTCGTATAAACCTCTAAGTCTAGATCCTGGGCTAAAACTGGAAAAGGCGCGTTTTCCCAGAGATAAAATCCGATTGTTCGACCCCAAAACCCCCCCAAATAACAAGTTATGTCGAAATCGTTAAAGCAGTTTAAATACTTTTGCACAAGGTAATTTATTGAATCAGGCGTTAATTTGCGGAGGTCCATATCAATGAACGGATACTTTTCTCACCCTGCGACCTTATGATAGCTACGTTTATGCAAGAAATGTGTGTTCATGCAGTTTCCTCCACCGCCACACTAACTGACGCGTTTCGAACTCAAATAGAACTCATCATCAGAACAACACAACCGTTTAAGATGTTAGACTAGACTGATAAACCATAACAAATGTTTTAATTTGTTACTAACTCCCCAAGTAGGTACCCACTTTATTTTTCACAAACAAACTACCCATAAAGTTTAAGTTTGTTAATTTTGGAAAGGAAGAAAGAAAGGAAGTAACGTTGCGTTTTATAACCGGCTAAGATAAATGTAAAGCCACGCGGGCGAAGTCGCGGGCACAGGTAGTCGAACCAAAAATTAATATCCTTATTTACCCAGTGCAAGAAATATCGTGCGAGTTGCCTTACATTGCCATAGTCCATAAGCAAATAGATCCATTACCCCGCGACCCTGCAATGTAATGCAACTCTCTAGGATGTTTCCCGAACCTTCCAAGTAAAAAAAACGCTTTAAAGCGACATGGGACGTCGATCAAAATTTTTCAAGATTAATCTGTTCGTTGTGACAGCAACCTTTAGCCTTTTATTAAAGTGGCTATGCGTGTTTTAAACATTGTTTTTGATTATTAAGTAATCAATAAAAAAACAGTTAACAAATAATTAATAACGAGTCCATAAAATACACATTATATGAATTTAGTTCATTAATATGGACCTCCGCAAAGTAACGCCTGATTCAATAAATTACATTATATGAATTATAACACAGAAATTACAACGAAAAGAACCCAATGACATTTAACAGATTTCTATTATGTTAAAGGGGATATTGATTTAAACATGCGTTCCAGATCCAGGTCCAATTTAAATTTTAAAACCCCGTATAAGTTGACGTGAAACTGTCCAGAAAACGTTTGTGTTTGTTCGCAATCTGAATTTGAAATTAAGTTTGAGCAAGAGCATAGTGTTTTCACCGTTGAAATAGGTCACAGTTGCGTCGCTGCGTTTCGCAATGCGATGTTTTTATGTTTTCGTGTCCACATGGACACCTGGAAAATGCCAGCAATGCAAGTGCTCACTAATCTACAATCAGATGTTTAAATATACTTCTGATTCTGACTGTATTTTTTTAAAATCAACTACCCTGTTTTGTTTTCTTACAATGAATACAAGTATTTAAAGTTTATTGTGTTTGAATTTTGAATAGATTGTACATCAAGAGCATCAAATGAGCCATTGTACTCGAGACGTTTATATAGCCACCCGAGTTGGTACGGCGAGGGTGTATAGAGGTATATACACGCCGAGGGGAAAATGGGTTTAATGCTCGAGTTTAACACTGCTTTTCACTTCGATTGCAAGGAAACAGCAGCATTGGAAATAAATGTTAATTTACGAGCCTTTGTTTTTCATGCATTGCAATTTTTATAACAATGTACTACATTAGCTTAGTTTCATTAATTTCGTAAAATAAAATACCGGTTATAAAAAAAAAGAAACTTATATACTTACTATAAATTTCTATTGTTCGTGGCTGTTGACGCCTGATTGCCTTGGTCTTAGCAAAGATTTTACTTTATGCACCTGCTAAAGCATAAAAGCAATTGTATGCAGCTCACATCCAGGTCCAGCTAAATACGAACTTGAGAAGTGAAAAATAGTAGACTGTTCAACAAGGGAGGATAATAACCTATATCACACGAGATTTCTTGGCACCCGAGCACAGCGATGTTGCCTATTATATTTCGAGGGTGATATTGGTGTTTTTCCCAAGTTAAAAACTCTGCTTTTCATTTCGATTGCAAAGAAAGTAAGAAAATATAAGTATAAATAAATAAAAATGTCTAAACTGGTCAATATGATCGTTGTAAAATATTTCAATAGAGTTTATTGTAAAGCAATAATTAATTTAACAAAATTTAAAATGATCAATAAAATAATCACTGAAAACAGTACATAAATTAGATATTTTAGTTTGAGTAAATTTATTTGTAAAATAGTAAGTAACCAAATTGAACCAAGGAGTTAACTTGTATAGAGATAGGGTGTGTGGACATAAACCATTGGTTTACCGTGTTTTTTTCTTAAGATTCTTTTAACTTTTCTGGTTTACTAAGTCACTAAATAAGAAAGTAATGAAAATTAATAATTTAATTGAATAGTATTTCACTGGCATTATAAAATCTATATCTATATCTATACATATAATAAATCTGTAACAAGTCGGTGTCTGTACATTGAACTATTTATTAGCACAATAGAACCCAAAACAATGATTTTTAGAATTATTGTCTGTTTGTCTGTGCGTTTGTGCGCGCTAATCTCAGAAACGGCTTAACCTAGAAGGATGCGGTTTTCACTGATATGTTGGTATTTTCTTGGATTAACATTTAGTGTTTGTTTCATTTGAATCGGTTCACAAATAAGAAAGATACGTCTATTTTAAGAATTTATCGAACAGGTTTTTTTGTTTGAACGCGCTAATCTCAGGAACTACTGCTCCGATTTGAAAAATTCTTTCAGTGTTAGCACATATAGCTATAGGCTATATATCATCACGCTAACACCAATAGGAGCGCAGCGGAGCGGAAGAATGTTTCAAAATCGGGGGTTTTTGAAAGTAAAACTTCTATAGGCACGCTTGACTTGGGAGTACGGTGCACGGTGTTGAATGTGAACGCGGGTGTGCGGGGGGGTAAGGGGGCGGGTAATTTTTTTATATCAAGGAACTAAGGAGAGCCCAAAGCTGCCCAAATTACTAATTCCACGCGGACGGAGTCGCGGGCAAAAGCTAGTTTGTAATATAACTTATTAAGAAAAAAAAAACTCAATATGTACTTAATTATACCATGTATATGCCGTAATGCTTGGCTAAATGCGTATGTGTTCCATTGGCAGCCAATGCCTTTGTTTTTACACGCTTTATATTAGCTTCACCTGTATGTTTGTATGTATGTTTGTATGTTTGTATGTTTGTTTGTAACCGACTCCTTAGGGCGCGATTTTGACCCACTTCCCGGTTTCCGATTGAGCTGAAATTTTGCACATATGTGTAGATTGGATGACAATGCAATATTATTGTAACATGGAGCTAATCTGATGATGGAGCTGGATGGTGGCCATAGGAACTATGTAATAAAACAACACAACCCCATCGAGTTTGGGCTCGTTTGATTCGTCTTGACGAGCACTTTGATCCCATATGGTAACCAGGGTCTGATGATGGAGCTGGAAGATGGCCAAAGGCACTCCACAATAAAACGACACAACCCCATCGAGTTTGGGCTCGTTTGATTCGTCTTGACGAGCACTTTGATCCCATATGGTAACCAGGGTCTGATGATGGAGCTGGAAGATGGCCAAAGGCACTCCACAATAAAACGAAACAACCCCATCGAGTTTGGGCTCGTTTCATTCGTTTTGACGAGTACTTTGGTCCTAGATGGTAACAAGGGTCTGATGATGGAGCTGGAAGGGGGGTAGGTGGCGGGGTGGGGGGAATGGGGTATGGGTTAAGGGGGTCGGGGGTTTAGAGGGTTGGGGGTTAGGGTGTGGCGGTTGGGGTTAGGGGATAGGGGGGGGGTTTACGGGAAATAGGGTGGGGGTGTTGGGGGGTTCGGGGGTAAGTGATTTTGGGGGGTTGTGGGAAATGGGGAAGGGGTAAGAGGCCTAGATGGTAACAAGGGTTTGATGATAGAACTGGAAGGGGGGGCGGTAGGTGGCGGGGTGGGGTGTGGGAGGGGTTGGGAGGAAGGGGAGGGGGGGTTCCGGGGGTTTGGTGTTATGGGGGTTGGTTTTTTTTTTTTTTATGATATAGGGGGCAAACGAGCAGACGGATCGCCTGATGGTAAACGATTACCGTCGCCCATGGACACCTGCGACACCAGAAGAGTCACAAGTGCGTTGCCGGCCTTTTAGGTAGGAGTACGCTCTTTTTTTGAAAGCTTGAAGGTCATATCGGTTTAGGTGGTTCGGGGGTTTGTAAAATGAGGAGGGGGTAAGGGGGGTTTAGGAGATTGGGGGTAAGGGTGTGGGGTTTGGGGGGGTTTGGGGATGTTGGGGGGTTGGGTTTAGGGGGTTTGGGGGTTGTAGGTGAGGGGGGTAAAGTTAGAAAGAAAAAAAATGCAACTAAAAAATAGAAAATAAATAATAGTTTAAAAAAACTAAAAAACACGCTTTATAAAATAAAAAATAAATTTTAATAAATTTCAATTCACTATTCTTATAGTGCAGTAAAAAATCTTAATAAGCAATTATTATATTGTTATATCCAGATCAAAATTTGTAAGCAATTCTAAATATTGATAAAATAAATAATAATAGTTTAAAATATTTTATTGTAAAAAAAGCGTGGGGTGCTTTTTAAGATGTTATCAAAATGATAATCCTTGACAATTGACACCATGCTCCCCACGCTTTTTTTACAATAAAATATTTTAAACTATTATTATTTATTTTATCAATATTTAGAATTGCTTACAAATTTTGATCTGGATATAACAATATAATAATTGCTTATTAAGATTTTTTACTGCACTATAAGAATAGTGATATGAAATTTATTAAAATTTATTTTTTATTTTTTAAAGCGTGTTTTTTAGTTTTTTTAAACTATTTTTGTTTGTATGTTTGTATGTTTGTAACCGACTCATTAGGGCGCGATTTTGACCCACTTCCCGGTTTCCGATTGAGCTGAAATTTTGCACATATGTGTAAATTGGATGGCAATGCAATATTATTGTAACATGGAGCTGATCTGATGATGGAGCTGGATGGTGGCCATAGGAACTATGTAATAAAACAACACAATCCCGTCGAGTTTGGGCTCGTTTGATTCGTCTTGACGAGCACTTTGATCCCAGATGGTAACCAGGGTCTGATGATGGAGCTGGAAGATGGCCAAAGGCACTCCACAATAAAACGACACAACCCCATCGAGTTTGGGCTCGTTTCATTCGTCTTGACGACCACTTTGATCCCATATGTTAACCAGGGTCTGATGATGGAGCTGGAAGATGGCCAAAGGCACTCCACAATAAAACGACACAACCCCATCGAGTTTGGGCTCGTTTGATTCGTCTTGACGAGTACTTTGGTCCTAGATGGTAACAAGGGTCTGATGATGGAGCTGGAAGGGGGGTAGGTGGCAGGGTGGGGGGGAATGGGGTATGGGGTAAGGGGGTCGGTGGTTTAGAGGGTTGGGTTTACGGGAAATAGGGTGGGGGTGTTGGGGGGTTCGGGGGTAAGTGATTTTGGGGGGTTGTGGGAAATGGGGAGGAGGTAAGAAGCCTAGATGGTAACAAGGGTTTGTTGATGGAGCTGGAAGGGGGGGGTGGGGTAGGTGGCGGGGTAAGGGTGTGGGAGGGAATGGGGGGGCGTTTGGGGGGTTGGGGGTCCGGTGTTAGGGGGGTTGGGTTTAGGTGGTTGGGGATTTGTAAAATGAGGAGGGGGGTAAGGGTGTGGGGGTTGGGGTTTGGGAGGGGTTTGGGGAAATGGGGTGGGGGATGCTGGGGGTTGGGGGGTTGTAGGTGAGGGGGGTAAAGTTAGAAAGAAAGAGGTTTACGTTTAGTAGTGTAGAGCAGTGCGCGCGCACCAAAGACCAAGTATAAGATGGACTGATTCTATTTAAAACGAGCAAAAAACCGTTTTATCTCTTTTTAGCACATGGAAACTCTCACTGTGAAAAAAAAGCAACTAAAAAATAGAAAATAAATAATAGTTAAAAAAAAACTAAAAAACACGCTTTAAATTTTAAATTTTAATATATTTCAATTCACTATTCTTATAGAGCAGTAAAAAATCTTAATAAGCAATTATTAATATTTTATTGTAAAAAAGCGTGGGATGCTTTTTAAGATGTTATCAAAATGATAATCCTTGACAATTGACACCATTTTTTTACAGTAAAATACTTTAAACTATTATTATTTATTTTATTTATATTTAGAATTGTTTACAAATTTTGATCTGGATATAACAATATAATAATTGCTTATTAAGATTTTTTACTGCACTATAAGAATAGTGAATTGAAATTTATTATAATTTATTTTTTATTTTTTAAAGCTTGTTTTTTAGTTTTTTTTAAACTATTACTTATTTAAAGCGCAACACACACAGACCCGCTCCGCACCCGCCGTCTGTGTGATGTCGTCCATACACCGCCATGTATTTTACAATGCATATGCTCGGAAAGTGCCTCTTGACGCGTGTCAACATATCTATAGAAAGATAGTCATCCCAGCACACTTTCGCAAGTGTGAAAAAAAATTGTATGGATTTTACTTTCCACACGCGTGCGGAACAGTAACTTTTTAAATTGCCAATTCTCAAAAAGTTGTGTCCAAACTAGTGTTTAAAAAATAAGACTAGAGAGTTGTGTCTTCATAACTCAGCTTTGCACAAATAAGAAAATGTTTGATGCAACCAAATTAAAATTTACTGATAAAATAATAAAACAGATTGATTTAATATTAAAACACACAAATTTTAATTTCGTCAAAAGTTTTGAAATAAAAAATTTAGTACTAAAATAATTCCTTGAGTCCATTTCGGACCGTACGTCATCTGCGCTTTCAGTGCGCGCACATGGCGTAACACGAACCAATCATGTTAACCCGTTCGCGCCTGTCAACCAATGAGCTTTCAGTGTGCGCGCATGGCGTAACACGAACCAATCACGGTTACCCGTTCGCGCCTGTCAACCAATGAGTTTTCAGTGCGCGCGCATGGCGTAACACGAACCAATCATGGTTCGTTCCGTTCGCGCCTGCCATGAAAACCCGCCACAGTAATGTTCATGAATTCAGTCTGGAGAGTTAATTTAAGTTTAGTAAATTAAAATGGAGAGTTCAAGTGATGAATTTACATAGGTAGGACTTAACGCCGCCTGACGTCCTAGACCAAGCACAAAATTAAATGTGATAGCCACCTGCTGACTAAACCGATGCTGAAATATGTAAACATCTACGAGACTTTCCTTCAATGAAAGGTAAATAAGAACGCAACATCTTTTTCCGAAAATATTTATGAGCGCGCGCAGACAGAGAGCGGTCTGGAGTTCCGAGTTCAGAGTTCTGCGTTCTTTCGAATGTACTGAGTCTCTTACGATAACGCACACAGCAGGCGACTGGAACTCTCGAGCGATGAAAACACAGAACTCTGAACGCGGAACTCGGTACTCCAGACCGCTCTGTCTGCGCGCGCTCTTAGCCCCAATTTTTTCCTCGCTTAATGCATTGTAAAATGTTGTATGATATACGTGTCGAAAGTAGGAAATTCCCAACTCATGTCGGCTAAACCAAACTCGCTTCGCTCGTTTGTTTAGATCTCCGCCATTCGTTGGGATTAGCCTACTTTCCGCACTCGTATCACAAATAACTATTACACCCGCCGCGGGCCCGCCGCAGGCCCGACCCGCTCCGCGCCTGCTCTCTGTGTGTGTTGCGCTTAAATTCATTTCTAACCTTGGGAAGAAAGTATAGTTTTGCTCCTGTATGTCGCATATGATTTGCCACACTTTCCGAGTATGAGAGATGAAATAAGTATTTGAATTTTGTTTTAAAGCACAGCTTAGGCTCCAAGACAAGAAAAAAAAAGCATTAAACGACGTTAAGTGTATAAAGGGTTCATGGAAAATTTAATTTTCATTACACTTGCTCGTCAATTGTGTTATTCCATGCCTGTATACTAAAGGACAATGACCTAAATTGTTCTTACGGGCGGGAGTTATAGATTTACGTATAGTTTTCCTCCCTAGGGAGTTATAACTTTAGTTTTAAAATTTGTGAACAAGTTAGTAGGTATGTCTTTTCCGTTTCACACTAAGGAGGTTTCAAGTCAGCCAACGTTTTATTTACATCTTTAAAACTTAGCTATAATCCAATTTTACAACACAAAACTTATCTACGCTTCATGAAACTTCGTTATTTTTATATTTAAAATTTCTATCAAATTGTTTTGCCATAATTTAAGTAAGTATTTTGTTAACATGTTGGCAGAATCTGGCCGTATGACCACTAGAATTCTAAACTAAACACAGTTCTTAGCATTATCTATGGTAGATGACTCGAGAAAAGCGACAATCTGTATTGACGGGTCACATTATTTTATTCAATTTAAGTATTTAGAAACAAAATAATTTTATTTTTGCATTTTTTTCCTCGCAATGTGATGAAATTAATTGTGTGTATCATGCACGGTCAGTAAGGCGATTATTAAAAATATCTTACGGCCCTTAATGCACAATGAACTATTGATCTTCCGAGGATTTCATAAACCAAAGTAAAGTTAATGGTGTAATTTTAGTTCAGAGAAACATTACTTATGATTCAAAGTTGAATTATCAATAAAAGATAAGCATATTTAATAGTTTCATTCATATATTATTAATATTTATTTTGCCTTCTTAAAATAATGAGATCTAGCAAATTAGTCTCAATATAAAAGTGAAGTTGGCCTCGCTACACAAAGTTTTTCTTTAAATATAATTTTATTTAAAAAGATATGTCCACACCTACTTAACGTGTTTCTAGTAGAGCAGGTTACATTTTCTTCTTTTTACCCGACAGCGAAGAAGGAAGGGTTATTTACAAGACGATTGCTGCTGAAGTTCTTTCCAGATAAACTTGAATATAATTATAATGATTAGGTATGTAGGTTTATGGGGGTTTTTCTCATTTATCACGAAACCCTAGAAAGACGCAACAAAGTAAGAGAGGCGCCTGCACACAATTGCAAACTCTCGCGAATTAGCATGAATCCATCAGATGCGACAGTATAACTTTGCACAACATTAAGCGTATTTAGGCGATGACCCACTTTTTTATCAAAGCTTGTGTTGATACGAGGCGCAGGCGCACGCGGCACACAATCACAGAGCGACGTATGTACGAGAATAGCACACCTGTGTAATCAATCACATACAAGATAAACGCTTCAAATAAACATATGTATACAATTGTGGTTACAAATTATACTTATCAATAAATGATAACAATTATTGGTAGATGTTTACTATTTTACTAGCCGCTTGCAACGAAACACCCCATTGATCATGGTTTTACAAACAACACCTCTCAATAATCTATTAATCCTTATAAAACAGTACCGTGACTGACTGACTGATCGACAGACAGACAAGACAACGCACAGCGTAAACTACTGTTGCAAGAATCTTGAAATTTGACATACATGTACCTAATTTTTTTTTTTTTTTTTTAGCTAAGTAGAGTATCGTTTACCACGAGATAGGAAATATCTAAACTTTGTTTGTTTGTAGGAGAATCTCCAAAACTATTGAGCAGATTTTAAAAATTCTTTCACCAATAGAAAGCTACACTATCCCTGATTGGCATAGGCTTCTTTTCTCCGGGAAAATGGAAAATTCCTACGGGATAGAAATAAGTATCAACTTTTGGGCTGATTTTAAAAATTATTTCACCAATTGAAAGCTACGTTATCCCTGACTGACATAAGCTACTCTTTCTCCGGGAAAATGCGTAATTCCCACGGGATAAAAATAAAAAAATAAAGTGAATTGAACTTCGGGCTGATTTTAAAAAATCTTTTACTAATACAAAGCTACAGACAGTGTCCCTGATTGACACTTTAAAATTTTTCAAAACAGGACGAAACAGTTATTTCTATCCCGAGGGAACTTTACACTTTCGCGGATAAAAATAGCATATATCAATTAAAATATTAAATAACCACTGTCAGTCAATAACTGAAGCTTTTCTATTAGTGAAAGTTTGTTTTAAAATCGAATGAGTTATTTATATCCTGCTTGAACTTTCAGTGTAACTTTCTATCTATGTATATATTTTGGCGAAAATTCCAAAACCACAGCGAACGGTGTCGATGACCTAGAATAAAAATCAGAAGCGGAACTTAAGCAGTTTTTGTTTAATTCGCACTAATTTGTTGTCTGGAAGAGATCGCTTTTGAGCGATAAGATCGCCTATTGTCTGCCTTAATTTTTAATGTTATTATTTTTTTCTGTACTGTTTTGGTGATCAATAAATATTGTTTGTATTATATTGTAATATTATGAAGGTTCAGATACATTAACGACAGCATGGAACAGCATAATTATGTAGTCTAGCTTCGTAATATAATATGTATGCAAGCCATCCGCTCGCCACAACACGGGCATAAAACAACACATATTTTTAGGTAGACAATAAATGATACAATTATTCATGTTTATTTCATATTTAGGGTAAATTGCATCCACAGCGTGCAGACTGCATATGGCACCCTATTGCCATAGCGTAATAATTTATTAGTTTTATAATGTCTCGGTGTTATCTGCTCGGCAAAATTTCAAGAAAGCTCGAACAGACTGGGACCTGAGAATTAGAACAAGTTGTGCCCTGTCCAGAAGGCCGCGTATTGAGGAATCACTAGTTGTTATGGCCATGCTATGACTAAATCTCCATTTCTTGTCTGTTCCGTTTGTCCGACTGATACAGAGCTGCATCTTTTGAACAAGTCAGAAGTATAATTTTCACAATTTAGTGCTCGTCACACTTCATGTTGTCAGCTGAGCATCCGTTAGCATCGTAAGAAACGTTTTCGTTCGTCTTTTACTGTCCAAAATGTTTTAATAAAGTGTGAATTGCCAATATTGTCTACATAACGGTAAAATCAAGCTCTTTACGATTTAAATTTATGGTTTTTTGCAATTACAGGTTGAACGGTACATATTGAAATGGGTGACCCAAGTGTAGTGAAATATTCTAGAACTGAGCGTGTTAATTATTGAATAGGTACGCAAATAGCGCGCTTCAGTGAAAAATATTTATATATACCTACTTTCGGCCGCCAGCGTATGAATTACCCAGAATAGCACAATTCACCACGTTATTTAAATCAATAAAACATAATTGCTGCGTGGCAGACTGACTTTCGGTAAGAAACCGACAAGTAAGTACCCTAGAACTAGTAGCTATAGTAGGCACTAACTTTGCTTATAGGTTGTGACTAGGTCAATTGGTTTCAATCGTCCTATGAATTATTTTATTTACATTGAAAAAAAAAAGAAAACAGAACTGATAACGAAACTGGGTATGGGAAAAGAGTTCGGCTCCTTATCATCCCGTGATGTGAGCTTCGCCATAAATACAGCAACCCGAGCTTTGTCATAAACAATGAAATTTATTAATGTGTTCTCGGGGCGGTTATTTTAAAAGTTATGTAGTGAAAAGTCATTTCAATTCGATAATTTTTTTGTTGGGGTAGGTACAGGTACAATTATTAAAAGTGTATTTTAATACAAAAAAACTATAGGGTAGTAGGTACTTCACGTTGACATAGAATTATGAAATTTGCCAATAGTAAAGCCTCATAGCAACAACAGAGGAAAAAGAATCGAATAACATTGATCCCAATAAAAAACGTTGTTTTCCATAAAAATACAAGGTACTCTCTTAAATTTTTGTTTCTTTTTAGATTAAAACCGCCTCAAACTAGATTTTTTTTCAGGCATCTCATACTTGCGCTTGACCACGATCACACCTAATAAGATATTATCTTATTAAACTTAAATTAAAATAAGGAATTACTTTAGTTACAAAGTAGCGTAAGCGGTAAGAATAGGCCGCGCATATGTATTTCGCTTCTGAGGTTCTTATAAACTAAACTATTCACCCATTTTAGCCAAGATATACCTAGCTGCATTTAGAATACGATTAAAACAAGGATGCTAAAGTGAATACCTACGAAAGAACTTAAATAATAGAATGCTAAAAGAATCTAAAACTCTCTTTAACCTCCTGAGGTCCGATGTCCAATTATTAGGACTTATTCTAATGTGACATTGAACTCAACTCATTAGTGAAAAAGTTTAAATTTCATCGAACAAAATTTGACGTGGGCGGCAGGAGGCTAGATGCCTATTGTGTTGCATAAATATTTACTCAAAACGTGTTACTTTTAGTTAAAAAATACGGATTACTCACGTCTTCTAACGAATTCAACCCGATATGTTCGGGCTAATCCGTAAGCCCTTCTTCTCGGAGCAACACGTCACGGCGACTGCCAAACATCGGCGGCAGACGAGAGTAATCCGTATTCTTTCTCTATCAGTCTCACGGTAGTTTCATGTTTAACGTGTTACTTTGTGAGGAATTCAGGATTTCGCATACGAATAGTGACAAACGAAACTCTATCACTGTCGCTACGCTGTAGCAGAGCAGTATCTCAAGAATTACGGTTCTTTATTATAGATAAACAGTAGAAATGTATACATTTCTATTGCCACTAAAATGACAAATAATAAAGATTAATTTTGTTTTCGTTGTATCTCTGTATCTTTTAAACATACAAACCTGAAATCTGAATGATAGATAATTTTAAATAATATAGATAAATATACTGCAAATCAACCGTAAAAAAAATTTGTTATTTTTCTGTCAGCTGCTGTACTTTAGGAACTTCATTTAGACAATTTGATTTATTGAGATTTTGTTCATCATCACTACTTTGAAAGAAGCTCGGGTCTCAAATCAATATGCAAACCAAATTAAACCTTGATGCATACTAAGTAAAGTTCACTTAATTATAAGATTATGTATTTTTCCCTTGAATGTACGTTTCTCTCGGTGCGCGAGTCTTGGCCGGTTTTTAAAGTAAAACTATGACAGTAGATATGCGTTGTTCGTTGAATACTATTATTTACAATCTACACCGGTGCACAGCTAAAAATTTAACAATATTTTGACGCCTTTATTCATTGCCTAACCGCAAAGACCTTGCTGCGTCGAGTTGGGCAACTCTACGCGCCGAGAACACCGAAAATGACAGGCGCTTGCTAAAGTTTTGGTTAGGTACCTACGTAGTGTATCCCTTACTTGATTCAAAACATGTATTATTGCATAAATGTTTTATCAAATAATGGCGATTTGATACCTATTATGATTGTAAAAATAGTCAAAGGTCAAGATAATGATAACTCTTGATGGTACTTTTACCAGGTTTTTAATAAAATAAACTAAATTAAATGAACATGTTACGTGATCCCAGTAATAGGTACCTAAAAATATGGGTGCATACTTGCTCATAAATGTCTCACAGCTCTTATGTCGTCGAATTAAGGTATGGTACATAATTATGAGAGTATTAAATCGATACATATTTTTGCACTTGAATGTATCATTAATTTACATCTGTTGTTAGCAACTTCGTCGGATCTGCGTCCCGCTGGACCATTGCCCGAATCCGGGATAAAAAGTAGTAATGATAATCAGTGAATAGCAGCTTTCTAGGTATCCAATCGTTTCATAAAAAAACCGGCCAAGTGCGAGTCGGACTCGCACACCGAGGGTTCCGTACAGATTTATATGTATCTATGAACATCCAGTCTTAGCAGACCCCTGCTCCTAAGCAAAATGTGCGCAGTGTAGGATCATTGTAGATTGGTTACTGATATAGACAGACAGACAAAAAAATTTATGCTTTTCGCAATTTTTCCCTTATCTGTGCTATTAGACCTTGCTTCGTACCAAATTTCAAGATTCTGAGTTCACGGGAAGTACCCTGTAGGTTTTGATTCTCTTGCGAGTGTCGACAATTAGCGAAAAATTTCCGGCATAAAAGGCTTTATCTTTTTATTGCGTTAAAAATTTATGCTTTTCGCAATTTTTCCTTTATCTGTGCTATAATACGTTGCTTCGTACCAAATTTCAAGATTCTGATTTCACGGGAAGTACCCTGTAGGTTTTGATTCCCTTGCGAGTTTCGAAAATTTGCGGAAATTTGCGGCTTATACGGTTGTATCTTTTGATTGTGTTGGCTTAGAGGTTTGATTTTTTTACAGCTCCAAGGGACAGTAGATCTGAGTATTTGATATAAATTTCAGCTTGATACCTCCACGCGTTCCTGAGATAAAGGGTCTTGACAGACGGACAACAAAGTGATCCTATAAGAGTTCCGTTTTTTCCTTTTGAGGTACGGAACCCTAAAAATGTTTAAATATATAAATGTATAAATGACAATTTAACATTCAATATTTTTTTAAAGTGTAACTTTTGATAAATGTATTTTTGTATAAATAATTAATTAATTAAGTATTTATAATATGAGCATTTTGAGGAGTGATAGGTTTGTGAAATGAATAGGTTGTGAATCTTTGTTCACAAAATGCCGTTCATGAAATGATGGTAAACCAGCTTTCTATTTGAGAAAAAATATTAGAATTGGTTCATGGGTTGCTTCCAAAGATAACGCACTACATACAAACAAAGTTACCTCTTTATTATTTATTGGTATAGGTATATAAGTATTTAGAATAGTATACTTTTAACTAATTAGTACACAGGAACCAAATTTTCTTACTTAGACAAAATGAAAGTTACAAGTATTTAATTCAGAATTGTGTACCTAATCAATATTAAAAAAAAAACATTATTAACTAACTTGTTGCCTAATCTAAGTATTTGAAAAGCTGTTATATGTTATATTGTTATACGAAATTTATCTAGGTTAATTTCAGGCATTTGTTAGAAAACAGATATTGCTACGATGAACCAGACTTATTGTCTAACGCTTCTGACACTTGCCTCCGCAATCACTATTTCTTTCTGTCAAACGGACGACCAGATGGCCTAGTGGCTAGAGAACCTGACTATGAAGCTTGAGGTCCCTGGTTCGATTCCCGTGTCGGGGCAGATATTTGTATGAAAAATACGAATGTTTGTTCTCGGGTCTTGGGTGTTTAATATGTACTTAAGTATGTATCTATCTATATAAGTATGTTTATCCGTTGCCTAGTACCCATAACACAAGCTTTCCTAGCTTTCTTTGGGACTGGGTCAATTGGTGTGAATTGTCCCGTGATATTAATTTATTTATTTATTTAAACGGTATAAAATGATGACAGAAAGAGATGGTGAAAGCGAAGGCAAGCGTAATAAACTTAATATGACAATAATTTTCGTTCATATTTAAATTGTAAATTAAAAATAAAGGACTATACAATTCATTTATTTTATAATTATATTATGTAACCTGTATTTAAATACAATACCAGTAGGGTTAATGCTGCAAATGCAAGGGCTGCATCACAGAGTATGGATTGGATAAAAGAGTCTTATTATTAGGAATTGTTATTTTTCGATTTGTACTGTTTAACTTTGTTGTGCTAATCACAACTTTATGTAAGTACCTATCGGTTATTTTATAAAATCGAAAATGTTTTTCGAGTGCGCCGAACGGGATTCGAACCAGCATCTCGTGGCTATGCGCGTCAAGTGCTTACTAACTGCATCACGTCGCCCCCGACCAATCGCCCTGAAATTTTTGATCACTTGCATACGCCGATTAATACTCGCACGTCGTACGTAGACTCGTGTGGTGCCATCTATCACAACACAACTCACAACTTCCACGTTCCAAAATTGCATAGGAAAGGTAAGAAATAACGTATCACTTATGTTTTTCTTTCTTCTTTTTATCAGCAGTACGCTGGCCAACGAAATCTAAGATTTTTTCGAAACAAAAAATCTGGTGCGCCGGCTTCGTTTGTTTAATCTTAAATTCGTTGAACAAAAGTACTGCTGATAAAAAAAAAATAAAAAAAAAATTAGGGGACAATCTAACACAAATCGACCTAGTCCCAAACTAAGCAAAGCTTGTACTATGGGTACTAGACGACGATAAACATACTTATATAGATAAATAAATACTTAAATACATAGAAAACATCCATAACTCAGGAACAAATATTCGTGCTCATCACACAAATAAATGCCCTTACCGGGATTCGAACCCAGGACCTCTTGCTTCGTGATAAAAACCAAATTAATACCGATTAAATTTTAGACATAATATTTGTGCTGGAATTGGCAGGGCTACATCACTTCACTTAGTATAGCTAGTGGATAGAGAAGTAATCGTAACTTTATGTTATATACAGGGTGACATCGGAGACGTGATCCAAAATTATATTTTCTGGATCCACTCATGATTACGATCAACTTTTATTATGGGAGTAATATCGAAATCGGTAGAAAAAAATTGAGCCTCCTATAGGTATTAAAAGCAATCAACTGGTTTCGCAATTTGTATGGAGACGTCGATTTTGTGTTTATGTTTTCGAAGTTAAAAGTTGATCGTAATCATGAGTGGATCCAGAAAATATAATTTTGGATCAGGTCTCCGATGTTACCCTGTTATATTATGACGTTATTAAATTTTATAAGGCACAACTAAATAAATTGAGAAGAACGAACGAATTATGTAAAAGGGCACATTTTCTGGTCGGTAACTGATTTCATTCTTGCTTTAAATGAGCTGATATTAGTACATGTAGAACTACGAGTAATTAAACAGTAAAATTAAAAAAAAATGATATAGTGTTGAATATATAAAATTTCCGCCCGACTTGGCTTCGTGTTTTGTGAATGTTTTTATGGAGATGAGAGATCATAAACATACAGTTAATAAAGAAAATGTAAAGAATATATAGTTTCAATGTGCGTGAGTAAGTATTGCGCATGAGTGTGAGCCACAGCGCACCGCGAGCCACCCCACTCTGCGCGCGCGCCACGCCGCATCACTCTGAGTATTTTGTAACACTGCTAAAATCGTGGTAACTAGGCCAAGGCTCCGTTTATTTACATATGTACGTGAGAAACAGCATTCCCACAACCTAAATATACGTAACTGCCACTTAATTTAATACTATATCCCGAGGTGGATACTTTATAATGAGAACGTAAGTAATTAAGACTATGCCAGTCTTTTGTCTTGTTCTTTTATACAAATGAGGTACGATGATAAAATTATTTGCTAATTGAAAAAAGGAAACAATTTGCCTGATCGTTAAAGGTAACTAAAATGTGTCTGGGGGATTATTCTACTGCATAGTTAAGTATACCACATGTATAGTATAATTCATTTGAAGAACCATATTTATCAAGCAGTGTATCAAATCAATCAATTTATCGACCTATGTAGATGGGCCTTTAGTTGGACGGGCTGGAATTGGAACGCAAGACATCAAATGATGATGATGATTTTACGGAATGGAATTTTTATTTACAACAATGTTCAGTGTTCTGTTATTATGGGCGTTATTTTCCCTTTTAGTAATCTTGAACACACTTGTGTTCCTAGTGATATATTTCTCATTTCATAACAGCATAAAGATTTACAATTCAGTACATTACATAACATGCGATTCACAACAATACACAACTGTAGAAGTCACAAAAACAGCTTTTATTTGACGCAGTATAAATCCGACAAAGGATTTCAAAAGTGGTATAAAATTAACATTTTTTCCGAGCTCGTACGCTATTTCAATTTTTCACGTCAAGCCAGCGGTGTCTCTCCGTGTAATACATTCATTAGTACGCAGTATTGCAACATAAGCCAGCCGCCTGTGTCGCGCGCGTCCCACTTTGTAAGAAAAATTGAATTTCAATTTCACCAAAGAGCTACAGTTGTATATAGGCTAACTTTAAATAGTAAGTATTTAGGTGATAATTCTGTATGAACGCCATTATACGTGGTACTTAGGCTGCGTTTCCACCAGAGATGTGCGAGGATGCGTTGCGAGGGATGTGTGTGTCATGGACCAATAGAAACACTTCATTCACTTAGGACCTTTTAAATGAAGTGTTTCTATTGGTTCATGACACACACATCCCTCGCAACGCATCCTCGCACATCTCTGGTGGAAACGCAGCCTAATTGTAAGCTTTAATATTAAAGATTTCAAGACTTTTACCATTACCCTTCATATTCAGATTTATTCTGGTTGCGTAGCGTTGTCGAGTCAAATGTTGCACAACTGACGTAACCTTCGAAATGGAAAAGAAACGCATGCACGACCCACGCTGTCCGCCATATTGGAAACGCGAGTCGGCGGCTTCGCACCTTTTTTGAGAAAAGGTGATTTGTTTCAATAAAAGCAGGCGGTTCCACAGGACTCAGTTAACTGAGGAAATATATGGCATAGGGATCGATATTTTCTGGACTTAATATTAATAAATGATTGTTACTCGATCATGCCATGCAATATCGTCTGAACCAATTTAGATGAAATTTGGTATCCTCTTTGAGTTGTTGATAGCCTACGATTTCGCCGCCCGCCTTGAGAACCGCCCGGTTCTTCCAACTAATCACCATTATACTTAGTACCAAAAATACACTTTGTGTAGGTGGGTGGTTTATCTAAAACCTCTCCACGTATCAACAGGAGGAGAGAGGTTAATAAGTTGCCATAACAACATCACGTGATTAATAGACGACCCCTTACCTAGTGAAAGAATTGTTAAAATAGGTTGAGTAGTTCTAGAGTTTACCCTATAGGTATACAGAGTGTCTCATTCATTAGTTGCAGGACAAACTTAAATGGGAGGCAGGGTAGGTTGGCAGATAATCGACAAAATTCCGTCTGCAAAGAATTCGTTTATCGCTATCCCGCGGGAACTACGCAATTTTCCGGGATAAAAACTATCCTATGTCCTTTTTTGGGACTCAAACTATCTCCATACTAAATTTCAACTAAATCGGTTTAGCGGTTTAAGCGTGAAGAAGTACTTAACAGACAGCACACTTTCGCATTTATAATATTAGTGTATGGATAAGTTAACCGAGTATTCCAGAAGAGACCTGACAGAAAATAAAATTGCAAATAAAATAAAATTTACTAGTGAGTATTAATTTATTGTTGGTACATTATACCGAAAGCATACCGACAGTAGAACTAGCGAGGACACCGAGGACACCGATACCGACAGTAGGCTGGTAGTGAGGAGATCTGTATGCTTAGTATAAGTTTTTACTTCACCAAATACTTCTCGATCGCGTTTGCGTAAAAATTTCAATTCTATGGAAACATGGAGCGCGCGCGCGGAGACGCTGTCCATGTTTCCCTAGTAATTGAATTTTTTACGTAAACGCGATCGAGAAGTATTTGGTGAAGTAAAACTTATACTAAGCATACTGGCCGACAAGTTAGTCGGTAACGTGTAAAATACCGCGTAACGATACCGCGCCGCCAAGTGAGGAAGGGGTTTTAAGTATGATTTTTTTACAAAAACTTATTAATTAGTTAGATGGTGTTGCCAATACCGGGAAATCGTTTCACTGAGTAAGGGAGAATAGGCCCGCCGCAATATTTTTTTGGATTTAACGCCGTTTTCCACGAGCTTCGGGAAATTTATAGTCAGGGTTAACTACTTGACAGACATCAACAGAAAATAAGTGAATGTTCAGTAGGAAAAGGTGTGTGAAATCTCCTCATCTCAGCAACGCGTAAGTGAATTAAGCTACTAAGCAGCGTTGCCTTGGTATTGCAATGTAAAAACGGATTTAGTTTCTCGTTCGGTGACTCAAGTCGTTCAGCGTATAGAACTATTCACTCTGCGGAATGCATCCGGTTAAATAAGAAGTTGATTGTTAACGACCGCTTTAGCCTAGTTGGTAGTGACCCTGCCTACGAAGCAAGAGGTCCTGGGTTCGAATCCCGGTAAGGGCATTTATTTGTGTGATGAGCACGAATATTTGTTCCTGAGTTATGGATGTTTTCTATGTATTTAAGTATTTATTTATCTGTATAAGTATGTTTATCGTCGTCTAGTACCTTAGTACAAGCTTTGCTTAGTTTGGGACTAGGTCGATTTGTGTAAGATTGTCCCCCAATATTTATTTATTTATTTATTTATTATTTGCAATATAGGATGTGCTCGGTAATTCTTTTAAATTTATGCTACTGAGATCAAAAATATTTCAACAGTTGTACCTAACTATGAATCCTAAACGTACTGTACAATTACGGACGAAACATAATTCGGATCGATGTAATTTTCTTAGAAGTTATAATTTGGATTAGCAAACGTGATTCTAAGAAAACTTTTGAATCAATATAAGCTCTAAATTAACTAAGTAATCGTTTTAGTTCAAAGTTATAACGAATCTGACCTGGTTTCGACTGAAAATAAGCCGCAGAAACAAGCGCTTTGGCTGTGTACTCGTACTAAAGATTGAAAAATAATGGGTCATGTCAGCGCAAAAGGCACGTCACGCCGTCTTATATCGACTACGCTACCTTCGTTTGACAACTGGTGTCTAACTTAGAGCTTGTACGACAAAACTTTAAGTTTTAAGTACGGTTGAGTTGTTTTGAAATGTACGAGACTGTCGGACTTTAATTAAATTGAAAGTTTAGAAAGAAGTGATCCTTTATTTATTGTAATTGTAATGTAAGGTAAAAGTACCAATGCTCGACACTTCAACGCCCAGTAAGTAAATGACACCCCATCTGTCACCTCTCATACTATGACATAAGGTTGAAGGTGCCATGTATTGGGTCAATGTTAAACACAGGGACGTTTACCTTCCCTACTTTATTTCTTATCGAGGTAGGCACCTATACACGCAAAAATTAAAGGACAAAGGGACAAAAATAAAGTTGTATTATAGAGACTGGGTTCCTCTTTTGGTTTTCATTTTAAAATTTAAGTTTTTATTACGCCTACTGCGTATTTAAGTAGGTATTTATCTACACAAAATGTAATTGACATTATAGATGAAACCCAGTGGTTTTTAGATATTTTATTTATGCAATTTTCAACCGATTCTCGTGAAACTTTATGAAAAGTTTTTTAAATAGTGGAGTCTTGAGAATTTTAATATACAGTTTGAAGCTGTGCAAAGACAGACTTGTAATATATAGTTCTAAAATAATTCGACTAACTATGTAATTATAATAAAAAAACTATTAACTTTTACTTGTGTCTGATAGGCACGCAATATCGCATTTTATGTTTATATCTAAAATTACGTAATGCTTTATGAGTATGCAGAGTGCAGTCACAAACCGAATGAGGTTAATTGTAAGAGCGCGACTAGACCACGATAATCTATTAAAAGCCCACCCTTCGGCCTGATCACAAATTATAAATTATAGAATAAAGTGAACTGCAGTATCTCGGGACCTTGGTGAGGGAGCAGCGGGAGGGTCGCCGGGGGGAGGGGGGCACGGTCGGTGATGACGCGCGTCCTACTGGCACACTGACACACTTACCCAGTGACAGTGGTACTGCTTTTGGTTCGACGAGGTCGCCACGGTACGTCCTACGTGTACGATATGTACTTACCTACGGGCGATAAGCTTTACCAAGACATTACTATAAATAGTGCAGTGTCAGGGAAAACCTTTTGCCATATTTTTTTTCTTTTTACATAATATATTACGTAAATCATTAGTCTTCGAAATAATTCTCACGTTCCCGTTGAATAAAAATTGTTAACTTGTGCAAAATACGAGGCCGCCGTTTGTGAATCCTAAACCCGAGATAATCAGAAATTCAACACCTATGGGAAATATTTGTAACTGTTGATTCAGTAGGTTGATACAAAGCTACTGCGAAATTCTTGGAAGTCTGGCATGCTTTTATGTCAAGGTTATTTCTAAAGGGAAAATCAACAATTGAAACAAGCAGAGGGACGTGGGTTCAAATCCCGGGTCGCACCTCGAGTTTTTCGGAATTTATGTGCGAAATTACATTTGTAATTTACCATGAGCTTTACGGTGAAGGAAAACATCGTGAGGAAACCTGCATACACCTGCGAAGAATTTCAATCGTGTGTGTGAAGTTCCCAATCCGCACTGGGCTCGCGTGGGAACTACGGCCCAAGCCCTCTCATTCTGAGAGGAGGCCTGTGCCCTGCAGTGGGACGTAAATAGGCTGAGATGATGATGAGATAATTAACTATGAATATTTATTTATCAATTCCAGATAGAAATAATAAAAAGTCACACAATTAATTGAACGAATTAAAAAAACTCATACTAATATTTAAAAACCGTCCAAACCAAATGCGTGTCGGGAACGCGTAATGTAGAATTCTATACTACTTAATTGTATGCGGCAAAACAAAAACCATTATTAAGTGTTGATAGACCATTACTCGTTAACCTACAATACAAGACCTACCAAGCTCTGATAGTTTTTATTTTTTTAAATTCGATATATGAAATGAGAGACCTTTGCCCAGCAGTGGGACACAAAAATAAGCGAACTAAAAAAAAATATGAATGTGCTACCTCATTATGATTTTTTGTCAGGTTTTCAAGTCAACGAATAGGCTAGTAGATAGGGGAATACACTTTTACAAAAATTAGCACTTTAAGTCTCAGCAGATTAAAAGGGCTATCCAACAATACCCCACACTTTGGGTTTAGATTAGAAAGAAATAGTACATTGTGCATCAAGGGCCGTAAGTAGGGGATTACTAATGAGAGTCTATTAGAAGCGCGACGCCGAAGGCGGAGGGCTTTACGACTCGACTCGAGTTTGTTATCCCCTTACCGCCCGTGATACACACAATGATTTTGATCACATTGCGAGGAAAAAAAATCCAATAATAAAATTATTTTATCTTCTTACACTTAAGTTGAATAAAATAATGGCTACCCTGACCAGATTGTCACTTTTTTCGAGTCATCTACCACAGATAATGTAAACTGTTTTTAGTTTAGAATTCGAATCCATACGGCCAGATTCTGCCAACTAACATGTTAAAAAAATACTTACTAAAATAATTGCAAAACTATTTGATATAAATTATAAATATAAAAATAACGAAGTTTCATGAAGCGTAGATAAGTTTTGTGTTGTAAAATTGAGTTATAACTAAGATTTAAAGATATAAATAAAACGTTGGCTGACTTGGAACCTCCTTAGTCTGAAATGACATACCGCACTTCGAGAACCGTCTGTCTTTCCATCCTCACCATCTTGATGATTGGCAGTTTAGTACCGTGCTTTTTAAGCGAAACTTCTTTCCTCGCACGACGAAGATCTGGAATCAGCTTACTGCGGCAACATTCCCGGAGCGTTACAACATAGGGATCTTTAAAAACGAGCCTACCAATTCCTAAAAGGGTCGGCAACGCACCTGTGATTTCCGTCGTGTTGCGGGTGTCCATAGGCGACGGTGATCGCTCTCCATCAGGTGACCCGTCTGCTCCTTTGCCCCCTCTTATATATATAAAAAAAACATACCTCTACCTACTAACTTGTTTGCAAATTTTAAAACTAAAGTTAGAACTCCCTTGAGAAGAAAAACTGTACATAAATCCATAACTCGCTTAAGAACAAATTAGGCCTTTGTCATTTAGTTATACAGGCATGGAATAACACCATTGACGAGCATGTGTGATGAAAAAGAACATATATATAGGAGGGCCTTCGACAGTCGGGTTACAACCGAATTGAGAACCTCCTCCTTAACCCCACCCAAAAACATTTTTCCACGTGATTATTTTATATAGGTAGGTACATATATCTAAATTCAAAATTACAGCTTTCTCGCACTAATATCTACGGTAAGCTGCGTATGGACAGACGGACAGACAGACAGATCGACGAACATGGCGAAACCGTAAGGATTCTATTTAGGATTTAGGAATCCTGAAAAAGATAAACACATAATTGCAAATGGAATCTAGTTAGTAATGTATCTGTAAGTAAATATGTTATTGATATTGATCGCATTAATAAAAGGCCCCTCACAATCTCGCTGTAATTTGCCATTCATTACCCGGACCTCCTCCTGGGAGAGGTCTGTAAACAAGCCATATTAGTGACCTACGCAATATCCCATGAGTAAATCCGCTTCCTTAATTGGCCATGAAAGGAAGATTGTAGCAATTTCTAAAGGTGGTTCAGAAATTGTAGCGATGACGTCAACCTGCATGGCATTTATCAATACCTACATACGTACTATTACTAATATTAAATAACGCGAAAGTTTGCATCGATGTATAGCTGTTGTTGCTCTTTCACGCTAAAACGGTTTGAGGGATTCTGATGATTTTTTTTCTCGGAAAGTTGCACATATACCGCGGGATAGGGATAAACGAATTCTTCACAGACCGAGCCGCGCGCAACAACTAGTATAGACATAAAAGTACAAGCCGATTAGCCGACTGAATGACTGACTAACATTGCGACGCTTATATCAAACTACTAATAAAATTCTCATCGTGCAAACGGGCATTAGGATGTTTTTTGAAAAATGAACCGCTAAATTCAAATTCAAATAATTTATTTTCAAGTAACAAGACTCATTGTATTAGTGGACAGACTTATTTCTAGTCTAAAGAGGTGAAATACCCGGATAGGATGAAATATGGAAAATCGAAACCGCTAAACTACAAACTTTAAGGACCATGCTTCAAAATGGCCCTAAAACCAACAAACATAAGAGTTGGGTCATTAAGTAGGTCTTAAAATCTACTTCATTTCTTTAACTCTCAGCCGTGTTGGTTTTGGGGCTAAGCTCCATACAAAGTAAAAAAAAAGTTGCCCATGATCCTTTAAAGTTTTAGCTAATTACCAAATCTTTCTGAAAATCAACCTTAACTAATGGGATGGCACAAAGAAAAAATCTAGCATAAAATAAGAGTGATTCATATTAATGTCAAATGGAGTTCAAATGGAAGATGCAAGGTTGTACGGTAGTTACTTTAAGAAGTCAGGAATAAAAAAAACTTTGGCATTTAGTTTAAGTCAGGGATGACTTGGACCGTTTTGACCCATTTTGGCGGGTTTTTGCGAAAGACAGAGACGGGTGGAAAGAAAAAGGGGAGGCCTTTACCCAACAGGGGGGCATCCATTAGGCTAATTAAAAAAAATAGTTTAAGAGCTACAAATAAATTATATTCAATATTAATAAAAAAACAAATACAATAAATAAAAAAGATATAAATCGCGCATGTTTAATTTAGTAATCGTTTTGGTTCGGACAATGTTAGTGAAAACTGGTCTGATTGACTAAGAAAAAACCGGCCAAGAGCGTGTCGGACACTCCCAGAAGCCGTTAGGGTTCCGCAGCCGTTACGACGTGTACTATCTGTCTGTATTCAACAAGTAATATTTTTCTAAGAATTTTGTACGGAACTTTCCAAGTCTCCCATGTTTTGTAGGTCACAGGCTGCTATTTATTCCTACTAATAATTATCAAGCCAAATTAACCGAAATAGTTTTCCTTGTTAATTTGATATATTTACTCTCAACATGAATTTTTACAAATTTTTCAAGTAAAGTTTAGATTTTAGAGGGGGCAACGCTCGATTTTTAGGGTTCCGTACCTCAAAAGAAAAAAACGGAATCCTTATAGGATCACTTTGTTGTCCGTCCGTCCGTCCGTCCGTCCGTCCGTCTGTCTGTCAAGACCCTTTTTCTCAGGAACGCGTGGAGGTATCTAGCTGAAATTTATATCAAATCTACTGTCCCTTGGAACTGTGAAAAAATCAAACTTCTAAGCCAACGCAATCAAAAGATACAGCCGTTTATGCTGCAAATTTGCGCAAATTTTCGAAACTCGCAAGGGAATCAAAACCTACAGGGTACTTCCCGTGAACTCAGAATCTTGAAATTTGGTACGAAGCAACGTATTATAGCACAGATAAAGGAAAAATTGCGAAAAGCATAAATTTTTTTGTCTGTCTGTCTATATCAGCAACCAATCTACAATGATCCCACACTGCGCACATTTTACTTAGGAGCGGGGGTCTGATAAGACTGGATGTTCATATATACATATAAATTTGTACCGACTCGCACTTGGCCGGTTTTTTATAACAAAAAATTGCACTTTATAGTTGAATATCTCGCAAATGAATCACTGTAATGAAAAATCGTCATCACAAAACGATAGGTACCCCACACATAAGTTTAGACGAGAAAAACAAATCACCCACACTTACGTCTATGGGAGATACGAGGGCAGGTCCAAAAGTTTCCGGCCTAACAAAGAAAAGAAGTACATATATTCACAAAACTTCTTTTATTTTTCGATATAGTCTCCCTCTATTTACATGCACTTTTCAGATTGAATTGAAATAGAGGAAGACTTTATCGAAAAATAAAAGAAGTTTTGTAAATATATATGTACTTACTTCTTTTCCTTGTTAGGCCGGAAACTTTTGGACCTGCCCTCGTATACTAAAAAAATGTTTTTCTGCATTTTATTTTATCAATTTGTCGGGATAATTGCTACATATCTTATCTCCTTGCAAAATTAAAGCTTAAGCTTACAGAACTAATAGTCTCTACGCTAAGCCCCGGACGAACGGACGGACAAACAGCAGGGTTGGAAAAAAATCATGATTTTTTTGAAAAAATCGTATAAATCGCGATTTATTGAAAAAATCGTAATAAAATCCGATTTTTTTGATTTTTTCAGTTGTCATAGTTTTAGCTCTGAGAAAAAGGGAATTCCCCGCGCGGTGTTTAGTAAACGGCGCGCGGGAAATTCCCCTAAAATATCTCATTCATCCAAACAAGCTTTCATTCGTTCAGTTCAGTTTAAGTTTTCTTTGAAATTTTACTTGTTATTGCTGTTGCGTGTATTAAACGACATAATACAATGATGTAATATAATGTTGATTATTAATAAAAAATGCCTCGCCAAAGAGATGCTATTTGGGAACATTTTACGGAAAAAAATTATGATGACAATTACATTGATTGATTTTTAACCAACATTTATGAAAATAAAGAGAATTGATTAAATCATTGATTTTTATTGCAAAAATCATTTGATTTAAATCGTGATTTAAATCATGATTTAAATCAAAATGATTTAATCATGCCAACCCTGACAAACAGACATGACGAAACTATAAGGGTTTCATTTTGCCATTTTGGCTCCGGAACCCTAAAAAGCAGTACCCTAAATTGACTTCAATTTATTATTTTAGTCTGTGGGTGTTAGAAAGGAGAACCACAGATTTTTTTTTACGCGAATTATTTCGCGAGCAATAGCTAATTTCTTGTAAAATGATTGGACTTAGAATGAATTGCGATAAATCCAGTCTAATGAGACTCGACTCTCGACTCCAGCGTGACAAGCAGGGCTCCGTTGATGTTTTCATAATTAACTTTAAACAATTAACTAAGTTTCACACTACAAGTAGGTACATAGACGCTTCTAGTCCTGTACGTAAAAACCGGCCAAGTGCGAGTCGAACTCGCGCACGAAGGGTTCCGTACCATTATCTATAAAAACGGCAAAAAAACACGTTTGTTGCATGGGAGACCCTTAAATATTTGTTTTATTTTCATTCAATTATTTATTTTTAAAAAAGAGGTACCAGAGCTTTATCCTTACTTATGGCAATGCTACGGTGCACCTTCAAAATTAGTTTTCGGCGACAAAATTATTTTTTCCAGCGTGGGTTGTCAGCAACAAGATCCGCTTGGGCCCACAATTTTTAGTTTAGCAATTCACCCCATCATATCCCATCTAAATTCTAAATTTAATCTTTGGTATCTAGACGACGGTTCTCTTGGTGGAAACGCATTAACCGTTTTTCAAGATCTACAGCATATCATCGAAAAATTTTCAGATATTGGCCTCACTTTAAACTTCACTAAATGCGAATTTTATCTGCCGAATCACCTTTCTTCTGATAAAAAAAATTAAATTTTGTCGAACTTTAACACGCTTCTGCCAAATATTTCCGTTCATTCAAATTCATCTCTCACACTTTTACCTGCCTGGCGGAGGCCGAGAAAGCTTGGTGTGACTCGTGCCCTGGTGTGGACACCCCCACCGTTAAAAAGATCCAGCGGGCCTGGGACACCCCTCGCCTTAACGCGACTCACGCTTCCCTTCTCGAAAACTGTCCGGACAATTCGGAACGCGCCCGCCTGTTAGCTGTTTCCACACCCGAGGCAGGCCATTGGCTGAACGCCTTGCCATCGAGGAATATTGGAACTATTCTGGACCCAAGTACTTTGCGGATAGCAATTTCCCTAAGACTTGGGGCCAGAATATGCATTCCTCACATCTGCGCTTGTGGCAAAAACGTGGATCAACTGGGACGACATGGGCTTTCATGTGTTAGGAGCGCCGGCCGTATGTACCGTCATGGCACCATAAATGACGTCGGTCGCTTGCCACCGCGTCAGTGCCTTCGGCTTTAGAGCCGGCTGGCATGGCAAGGGACGATGGCAAGCGTCCAGACGGGGTCACACTGGTGCCGTGGAAGCTCGGTAGGGCTCTGGTGTGGGACGCTACATGCGTTGATACTTTCGCTCTGTCCCACATCAAGGCAACTAGCTCACAAGCCGGCGCTGCGGCTGATCAGGCCCAACTCCTGCAGCGCCGCAAGTACTCATCTTTATTAAAAGCTTACGAGTTTGCAGCGCTTGCTGTTGAGACCTTAGGGCCTTGGTCAGCCGACATGAAGTCATTCATGAAGGCCCTTTCTTCCCGGTTGGTCGTCACCTCTGGGGACCCAAGAGCTGGCGCATATTTATCCCAGCGGATCGCACTTGCGGTCCAAAGGGGTAATTGGGGATGTCTATTTTTTTGCAATGTATAGAAAATCGAAAACCATTACGAGATAAATGCTCTTTAAATCGTTTTCTGTAGTTATTTAATTTTAATATTATGTAATGAATTTATTATATAACAAATAAGCAATGACCTTCATTTGACATTGGTGTAAATTGTGTGACCGGTTCAAGTCGTACTTTATTCTGTGTGGTTAGAATTCTTCACAATTTACGCGTGGATTATACTACGGAGTTTGATTTGGACCCGCTGCCTGACATCTAGCGCTTTGTCAGTGCCAGTAAAGTGACACAGTGTATAGTGTACCACTGCGCAAAAAATAATTAAAGGGGTTGCCCTATCGTACGCATTTAGATAGATTTAGAAATTTGGCTTTGTGGGAGCCCTCAATTATAATCTGACGTCATCAACTAAAATAGTTTCAATAATTAATTTTTGAAAAAAGTAGAGAACTAAATGACAAAATATTGAAATTAGTTTCTTATAATTGACTTTTCTATACAAAAAAAATATAAAAACCACTGGTAATTTTTTTTAGACATTCCCAATTCGGCCAGCATCATGGGAACCCTGCCACAGTCAGATCTTTTGGACGGGGTATTCTTTTTATAATTTTTATTTTTATAGTGGCATGTACATATTTAGTTAATTTTTCTTAGGTAAGTTATCTTTATTTTCTTTTTAACTGTTAATTTCATGTCTTTATGTTATTGTATCATGTCCCTTGATGGCTAGATTAAAATTTGCACTTGGTTTTTAAAGTAAATATATAACTAAATATTCTGTAATATTTCAAGCGTCTACCTGTTGCCGTTATCAATATCGAGCAAAAACGAGTAAAAAAATCACGTTTTTAGTATTTGTTTTAATAGCGGCGCAACCGAAATACATCATCTGTGAAAATTTCAACTGTCTAGCTATCATGGTTCGTGAGATGGCCTAGCCTGGTGACAGACGGATGGACAGCCAAGTTTTAGTAATAGGGTCCCGTTTTTACCCTTTGGGTATGGAACCCTAAAAACAAGATAGTCATTTCATTAAATTCTCTTTCTTTCTTTAAGAATTTCAAAAAGTCAATGCAGTACTAAGGTTGGGTTTGGATGTAATAAATAGTATACGGTAAATATTAATACGAGCGGAAAATCTATAAACATAATTAGCACATCAATCTAACAACAGGGTTTTATTTAGCTGTTGAGTGTCTATTTTTTTATTTAAAGACTTATTTACCAGGACGGTCGTTTGGCCAAGGTTTTCGTCGTACAATGGGTACAAAGCAAGGTTTGTTTGTTATCTCACTTTTCCATTGTAGGTAAAGCAAAATTTCCTTGCAGCGGTATGTACTTCTATTGCATTTTGTAATCTGTATCCAACAAGACTGTGTCAAGGTGAAATCTATGCCTCATTAAATAACCGTGAAACAAATAATTAAATAGACTATTGTTAAGACCGTAGAGTAGAAGTTAGTTTTACTTTATAAAAATGCGTTGTGATGATGATTTACTATTGAATAGAGTTACGTTTTTTTCTGATCTCAACTCGTTAAAGATACGTACTTATATTTTACCAGCTGTTGCCCGCAACTCCGTTTGCGAAGAATAGGTGTATGAAAAATGGTCTACGACCTATTCTCAGACCTACCGGAGATGGATAAAAAATTTCATAAAAATCGGTCAAGCCGTTTCGGACGAGTTCGGTAACAAACACCATGACACGAGATTTTTATATATTAGATTTTGTGCACGCATTCTATAATGAGAATAGTCGACTCGATTTATTTATTAAGTAGTATATATTAACATATTTAGTTAAGTATTTTGTTCAAAGTTTTTGTTTCAAAATTCTTGATTTTTTACTGTAGGTAGTTAGTTACATTATTCTGTGCGAATGCTTAGTAAGCAAATTTTTTATACTATTTTACTTCTATTTATGTACACCGAAAATATCATTTATGTATCGCACATTACATTACTCTACGGAAATTACGTAGGTAAACTGCATATTTGTAAAAAACTCTTACAAATCTTATTTTAGATAGAACGAAATCTTGACTAGTCTAAGCATGTTTTCTGTAAGTGTCAAACGGCTTTCTACATATTACAGTCCAGAACACCTAATAAGACAAGACGGGCGAGCTTCTGGAACGGACGGAACCTAAAAGTAAAGAGAAATTATAAACATGTATCCACTGTGAGCCTCACTCATAGTGAAAATATACGGATTACTCACGTCTTAAACGAATTTAACTGGACATGTTTCGGGCTAATCCGTTGCCCTTCTTCCCGGAGCCACACGTCACGGCGGCTGCCAAACGTGCACGTGCACTTAAACTCGTTTTAAGACATGAGTAATCCGTATATTTTCACTAGAAATTATATATATATGTATATGTGTGTGTATAACTAGATAAACGTCAAAATATTTGTGTCTCCAGAGATCAGTAAGTGTCTAACGTTGTTTTATTTAATTGACATGTATTTGCAAACGATTAAATTGAACGAGGAATACAGGTGACCAATTTTACGTACAATAACACACTTAACCTGTAATTGAAAATAAGAGTTTCGATCTCGAACTCTATGTGTATTTTATGTAAGTAACTACGTCTCAAGAGAACCATTACATCTAATTAAACCAATACAAAGTTAACAACTACACTCGAGAGGAATGAAAACAGGACAGATTGAAAATACTAAAGAACCGCATATAATATTATAAGTGTACTTGTACCTCTCTCTTATGCTAGCTACAGAATAGTGCATAGCTAGTAGATGTGACGCTGTACTGCGAGCATGTTCTAGAAGGTCATCAGAAATGGGCCAAGTTCGAACGAAACTGGGTCAGGGGGATTTAAACAACTGGGAGCTAAACGAAACGATTTCTGTATTGCTCTGGTTCCGATACCTATTACCACTAAACTTCGTACTTCAATTTAACTACACAATATAACTTGGCCAAGCCAGTACTAAAACTTTATACTTATCTATCAGTAATTTATTGAATCAGGCGTTACTTTGCGGAGGTCCATATTAATGAACTAAAACAATTACTTAGCTCACCCGCGACCTTACAATAGTTACGTTTATGCAAGAAATGTGCGTTCATGCAGTTCCTCCACCTCCACACTGTACGAACACACACAAATCACATAAACCCAACCATCACCACCACCAAGCTACACTGACGCGTTTCGAACTCAACCAGAGCTCATCTTCAGAGTTACCACAACCGTATGCTATGCTACCAAATGTTAAACTAACAAACCAAAACAAATGTTTTAACTTGTCACTGTAACTTCTCAAGTACCCACTTTATTTTTCTTATTCTCAAACTACCCCACAAAAATTAACTTTTATTGACATATTATAAAACTACCTTGAATTTTTTGTTTATTTATTTATAAGGCATATTTAATTAATACTAACTGTTCAAATTCGACCCAAGCCGCAGTAAAGGAGAAGATACTAAATTTACCTGTTCATTAATAATAGACCCCATAGTGTTGTACCTAATTATTTCCATGCATTCCAGAGCATCCAGACGCA
Organism: Archips crataeganus; assembly: GCA_947859365.1. Lineage (NCBI taxonomy): Eukaryota > Metazoa > Arthropoda > Insecta > Lepidoptera > Tortricidae > Archips > Archips crataeganus. Next base: position 15,684,720 of record OX402045.1, on the reverse strand, counting down.
ACCCCACCTCGCACCTCGCACCTGGCGATTTCTTGCATAAACGTAACTATTTTAAGGTCGCGGGTGAGCAAAGTAATTGTTTTAGTTCATTATCTATCAGTATATTGGACTCCAACAATAAAATAGTTATACCTATGTGTGATAGAGTTCGTTTTCAAGGTTTTAATTTTGCCCCTTTTCGTACTTTTGAGTGTTTAATGTGCTTTAGATCCTAGAAGTAAATTTTGACTCACTTTCATTAGTGGGATTGACTTTGTATGTATGCATTCATTTATATAGGTTCGAGACTACGCAACAACAAATGAGAGTCATTAAAAGAGAATCAAACAGACAATATATTACCTATATTACTTTATTATTGACCACATAATAAACAATTAAGCAAAATATAGCATGTGATAAAATTTACAAGGTAGGTAAGCAATTGGTGGTCTATTGGACATCATCGCGGCGCTATCGCCGTATAGCGAGTGACGGCTGGAACCCTTTACCTACTTTTCCATACAAAATTGATGATCTAGGCCAGCTTAGGTCAAGATCAGATTTGGAAATAGGTCAGTGTAATCGCATCTGGTCCGTGCCACCCCAGCGCTGGAGCGGGTGGGGCGGGGAGGATTCACTGCCACGTCCTTGTCCCAGCTACAGGTATCACCCATATTTAATGTCAAAGTTATCTATGAGTGTTGGAATACGGGAGGTCAGGATTGAAACATGTCAAGATTTTTGGGCGTTTCAGACGTTTAAATTTGATAACATAAGATCAACTTTATGACTGAAAAACTGGAACATTTTCTGCCATGAACTCATGATAATCAAGAGCAATCGTATATGCACGTTGCACTAAGACGAAGACTAAACAGCTTCAACGTTGCTTTCACTTGATACTAGTGAAATTCCAGTATTTTTTTATTGAAATTAAATCAATTAAGTACCTATGGCTCGAGACATTCAGTTCACTATGTGTTAACCCTTAATGAGGGCAACTGCATCGATTTCAGTTGCAGCGAAGGAAAACTACTTGGTCAATTATGCAATTGAAATTGATTATTGATTAGTGCACAGAACAGAAACCCGAGTTGAGTAGGTTAGGTACATCAGTCACCAGAATGTGTTTGTTTATTTAATAAATTAAATAAATAAATAAATAAATATCACGGGACAACACACCAATTGACCTAGTCCCAAAGTAAGCTAAGCATAGCTTGTGTTATGGGTACAAGGCAATGGATAAACATACTTATATAGATAGATACATACTTAAATACATATTAAACACACAAGACCCGAGAACAAATATTCGTATTATTCATACAAATATCTGCCCCGACGCGGGAATCGAACCCGGGACCTCAAGCTTCGTAGTCAGGTTCTCTACCTACTAGGCCATCTGGTCGTCAAAAATAATACCTACGTACCCGAATAATACCTACTCGAATTAAATTCAGCAATAATAAGTGTGATTCCGAGGTGCGTCGATAGTATATATCTTACATTCAAGCTGCCACTGTTGTTCGTTCATACAGATGTTGAAACAATTTAACTGATTTTATACCTCGCGTAGAATGGCCTCCGTGTTCATCAGATCTGAATAGGTTTGTTAGTTTTTCACGATATGTGACAATAAAAAGAGAGGTGGTGTAAAGAACGGTATTTATTAACGATAGAGGGCACTTTAAGTTTCCTTTTAAGTAAGGATGTAGATTATTTGGAATTTGCTTGTACTATACTCCATTTAATTTAGAATTATAAACCACAACAACATTATATTGCGGCTCGTGAACTGTAATCTCTTTACAATTTGTACTAGAGTAACAATTGACGACACGCAAATAAAGTGACATTAAAACAATTTTATTTTGCGGCTCCCACAATATTGTACTGTACTATTTGCTAGGTAAGAAATAGTTGACGAGCCGCAATATAATGATGTTGTGGTTTTCAATTCTAAATTAAATGAAGTAGTAGGATCATAAGGTACTAATTAATTTGCGACGTGAGCGTCGCTCCGCTGACAAATACAATTTTGACTGCCTAGATCAATTAACCAAAATCGTTCTTTCCTAGTAGCAAAATTTCTATATTCACATTTTTTCCCAAATGCTTTTTTTCTCACCAGGCATAGTTTTTTACTGAAGCTTATTGAAACAGTAGCGTTTTTTCCCAATTTGAATTGACACAGAAACAGTGTCGACGGAGCTCCGTTCACGCGCAGCTCCTTCTTCTGTGTGCTTTTGGCCCTTCGTTCGTTATTAAATTAACATAACCTAAACCAACCTATGATTCTGTGTCAATGATTGTGAAAATAAGCTTCAGTAAAAAAGCATAGTGAGAAAAAATGCGAATGGAAATTTTGCTACTAGGAAATAATGATTATGATGATGTACTGTTAGCGTGATCTGATAGGTACTTAAAGAAACAAAATGCTTGCAATGGCGGTTAAATTACAATCTTAGTTAAGAATTATTTTTTACAAAAACTTAAAAACTGCTCAACTGATTAAGTTGAAAATAATTTTCCTAGAAAGTTTTTATTAAGTTGAACTTACGTGTGTTTTTTCATATTTTTTAGACGTGCGGTTCAAAAGTTAGAGTGGGGACACATTATTTTGAATTTTCGGAGTGAATATCTCATAAAATATTCACTTTATCAAAAAATGGTTTTAGAAAACCCCTATTTATTTTCAAATACCTATCCAATGATACCCCACACTATAGGGTTAGTCGAGAAAAAAAATCACCCCCACTTTACGTCTATGGGGAGTACCCTAAAAAAAATTGTTTTAGTTTTTTTGATGTAATCACTTTGTCGGTGTGTCTGATATATATATTTATGCCAAATTACAGCTTTCTACTACTAACAGTCTCTGAACTTAGCCGCGAACAGACAGACAGGCAGACAGACAGACGGACAGACATGGCGAAACTATAAGGGTTCCTAGTTGACTACGGAACCCTAAAAAAAGGTGACTAAAGGAGTATGTATGTATGGGTCAAACAAATCATGGAAGTTGAATTTGGCCCACTTTTTTTACTTCGTTTTTTTAGCTTTAAATAGAAAGATAGTAGCGATCTTGGCGTGTATTTTTATTGAAATACACGTTTGAAAAATAAGTCACAGCTAATATGTAACAATTTGAAAAGAAATCTGGTAAGTAATTTACACTATATTGGTTTCATAAGTAATAGTTACTATTTATTTAAAAGCGTTTTTCAATAAAAAGACTCGTCAAGATTGTGTACCTTATTTCTAATGCTAAAAAAACCGGCCAAGTGCGAGTCGGACTCGCGCACCGAGGGTTCCGTACAAATTTATATGTATCTATGAACATCCAGTCTTAGCAGACCCCTACCCCTAAGCAAAATGTGCGCAGTGTGGGATTATTGTAGATTGGTTACTGATATAGACAGACAGACAAAAAATTTATGCTTTTCGCAATTTTTCCTTTATCTGTGCTATGAGACCTTGCTTCGTACCAAATTTTAAGATTCTGAGTTCACGGGAAGTACCCTGTAGGTTTTGATTCCCTTGCGAGTGTCGACAATTTGCGGAAATTTGCGGCATAAAAGGCTTTATCTTTTGATTGCGCATTTAAAATTTATGCTTTTCGCAATTTTTCCTTTATCTGTGCTATAATACGTTGCTTCGTACCAAATTTCAAGATTCTGAGTTCACGGGAAGTACCCTGTAGGTTTTGATTCCCTTGCGAGTTTCGAAAATTTGCGGAAATAGTAGCGGCATAAACGGCTGCATCTTTTGATTGCGTTGGCTTAGAAGTTTGATTTTATTCACAGCTCCAAGGGACCGTAGACCTGAGTATTTGATATAAATTCCAGCTTGATACCTCCACGCCTCCCTGAGAAAAAGGGTCTTGACAGACGGACGGACGGACGGACGGACGGACAACAAAGTGATCCTATAAGGGTTCCGCTTTTTCCTTTCGAGGTGCGGAACCCTAAAAAACGAAGTATAGTGGTCGGATTCACTTGAAATTTGTTTTTTTGTTGAAGTTGGATGGCAATGCAAGTACAGTCGAGTTCTCCAATATCTGTACAGCCAACCGTTCATAAATATCTATACATAGACCTTATTACCGTAACATAAGGTTCATGTTTATATATTTATGAACGGTTGGCTGTACAGATATTGGAGAACTCGACTGTACAGTCAGCAAAAAATATTGCATTAAAAATTAAATTTTCAACAGAAACTTATTTTTGAACTAGAACATTCGCTGAATTACTTACGATTCGAAAAGTGAGTTGCATCAACTTACTATATATGTGTAACTATAACCAATGACAGACCAGTCGTAAAATCTCTGGTTATTTTTTTTTATATCGTTATATTTAATAACTTGGCGCACCTCAAAATTAACCTACCCAACCCTATAAAAATAAAGTTTAGACAAAAATATATACTATTGTATATGATTAACTATATTATAATGGATTACAACACGTACTCTGTACTACCATAAAATATAACTAACAAGTGGGTCAAGTTTACAAACAACCAGGACAGAGAATAACAGATCTGCAGTTGTTGCTGTATGTGTGACACACTTAAATGTACTTACTCAGTAGTGGTTATTTATACAGTGCATAATAATAAAGTTATATTGTATGATAAATTATTTAGTTACATTTATACGACGTGGTGCGTGGTGCAACTTTAGATAATATAACAGGGAGGTTTCTTATAATTTGCTCATCGCATCACCGAGAGCAACAAATTATGAAGGTAGATTAAAATCGAATTCTTGTAGTTTTTTTTAATTTTCTCAATGTACGAAACTAAAGTTCCTGATTTTAATTTCCTAATTTTATACCTGCTCGTGAGTGTATTTTTTTTCTAGAGACAAAATAAACTTTAATTTCAATACTAGATGAAAAAAAAACCCTCCTGTATAATTCCCTATGTAAAATATATACCCTGTCACTCTCGGAACTGAGACGAATCTAATGACACCTCACACTTCAAAATCCATTGAGCCGTTCACGCTGCATGGCGTGTCAAAGAATGATACATACATACGCTCGAAAAATATAACCCTCCTTTGAAAGTCGGGTGATCAGTCACTATTAGGCATTCTTTAAATGTTCTCAAAGAAAACTATTTGTAGGGCTCCGTACTTAAAAGGAAAAAAAACTGGACCTTTAGTGGACCACTTTGTTGTCCGTCTGAAATGACCCTTTTATCAGGAATACGTGAAGGTATCAATCAAGCTGAAATTAATATCAAATACCTACTCAAGTATGACCATTAGACCCCAACACCTTAGGAAATTAGATTATTTACCTCATTATGTTGTGCCTAGGTGTACGAATATTTACGGAAAACGCACTTGCGAGTACATGTTACCTAAAATTCTTAATGAGCTACCAACCGACACTCGCACTCGTATTTGTCAGAGTACAAATCATTGTAAGCGAATTTTGAAAGCGGCTTTTACGTGTTAGTGTATAAATTTAGTAGAAGTACTTAGTAGAAAAATGATTGAGCTCAGCGGCAGTTAAATCTATTAAGATTTTGCTCGCTGTTATATTTGAAAATTGTATTTTTTTTATTGTTTAAATAAATTTTAAAAAAAAACATTTCCTTGAAGCTGTAAAAAAACTATGTTCTAAGTCAACGCATTGAAAAGATCAGTCGTTGAAAAAAGTATTTCCGTACAAATTGCTGTGGAATCAAAATCTCTAGGGTAATTGCAGCTGTCCTAGAAGCTTGAAATTAGGTAGCTCTTTTACATACCTTACCTTACCTTTTACTGATAAAAAGTCTGAAAAATGTAGAGTTTTTGTCTGTCTGTCTATGTCGGTAGGTAACCAATATAAAATGACCCTCCACTGCGTACGATTTGCTTAGGAGCAACGCTCCGTTAACGCTGGATTTTCATAGACATGTACGAGTACAAATTTAATAAATAAATTTGAACAGAACCTTCGGTGCGCCAGTCCGACTCGCGTTCGGCCATTTTTTATTCCTGCTGATACTGACTGTTGACTTCTTTTGCTGGTTAAACTCGGTTAAAGCATTTGTCACACTGGATGCGTTCTGCGGTCGCGGTCCAGGTCAAATTGAACACAGCCCGCATTATGTACGAACAACATTGTCGGTCTCTATATATTGCGCGTGCGTGCGATCTGACCGCGCGGACCGCACGGGGCGCACGGTCAGATCGCATATCTATACAAAATACATAGAGACCGAAAATGTTGTTCATGCATAATGCGGGCTGCGTTCAATTTGACCTGACCGCGACCGCAGAACGCATGCAGTGTGGCAAATCCTTTATGAGCATTAAACATTTTTTTTTACCCTAATTAATAATAAAAAAAAACCCTGGCGTTTAAGGTCTAGACTTGCGACGCGACGGTGTCAGTTGTACAATGAATGATCCTAGCAGTTAGAAATAGTTTTATGTTTACTAATATATATTTTTGTATTATGAAAAGATTCACTACGTAGGTAACTCGCTTCGAGTGAGCGAATAAGTGGGTGAAGGTCAAACGCCATTGTAGGCGGCGTGAATATACCTACCCACTGAGCAATACTGACTTGCCTACAAAATCAAGCTTTTTCATAGGTAGCTCTTGCGAAAGACTTTAGATTAGTTGCTTCGTTATTTTCAAATTATTAACAATGTAGCGGAACATTTCAACATGAAGCTCGTTAAAGTTAATAAAAAGTTAGCATTTTCAATTCTTATAAGTTGATTTGAAACTGAAACCGTACAAGCTGTAATCATAAACAAGTATTTATAATCTATATTCAAGTTATTCGAATTGAGGAACAAAAAGTTTATAGTGACGTCCAAAGCCTTTCAAATGATTGAATGGGTATTTCTTATTGTTAATAAAATATTACCCACAGCGAAATAATTTACGCTACCTACTGTGACGCAACGGAACTTAAATTTTTATTACTTTAATTGAAAGGACATTAGTAGTCGTCTCTTTAAACTTCGTCAATATCTAAATATTCCATTTTCTAAAGAAAAGCTAGTCTTAAGATGTCAACCCAAAAAGGGTTGATTTTTTTAAATATAATTTCTATTTTAAAAGACCTCAGATCGTGTGGACATTGCGAGGAATTAAAATTAAATTATTCCTCCTCTTTACGCCAAATATAAGATGTGAGTCGCAGTAGTCGCACTTACGTTACTGTTTGGTTCAATATGAATTAGAATATAGACCAGACCCAGCCATAAAACACGTCTAAATTGGCTTTGTCTTCTTTCTTAGATTACAAAACGCATTCAGCGATTGATAACCTGCAGGTAGAAAAAACCGGCCAAGTGCTGACCAGATTCGCGCACCGAAGGTTCCGTACAAGTTTTTAAGCAAGTATGTCAAAATATACGTCAACAATTGCGGCAACAGAAATACATCATGAAAATTTAAACTGTCTAGCTATCACGGTTCATGAGATACAGCCTGCTGACAGACAGACAGTGGAGTCTTAGTGGAGTTTTTACCCTTTGGGTACGGAACCCTAAAAAGTATCTGTGTTCTAATAATGAGTACTTTTAGTTTTGTTTTGTTAATATAAGTTTTTCGACTTGCTAGAGCAACACACACGATACTATGTAGAAATCTATATACATATATTAAACACATTTTTTTTTTTACCTGTGTTCGTTATAGACTTTGATACCATCCAACGGCCTCAAACCAGTTTTATTTGAAAGGCAATAATGCGAAGATGGTTTTAGACCACTAAAGCAATGAATTAGGCACATTCGGTCCATTCATGAGTCAATTGCGTAGACGAAGTCGCGGGGAAAACCTGGTATAAAAATAAAATCTAGTCAAGAATTTAAGAAGGTCCCCATGCAAGACAATTTTATTTTTTTCGGTTTTTGTTCGACATTACCGGTGACAATGAATTGATACCTCAATTTTTCACAGCGTGTTACATTACTCAATCCGCTATAGATAACAAAATAACAACAAATAATAAAAATAAAACTAAGTTACAACTTACAGGAAGTCCTGGCGCAAGAAATTCGTACTTGTTTAACCTTTCGTATGCGAGAAGTGAAAAAAATTGTGCATTCTAGTCTCAACTGTTTCATATAAATCCAATGATACAGATTAAAAAAAAATACAAAAAGATAGCCTTAAATCTGGTGCAGATCTGCTACTAAGCATACGAAAGGTTAAGTATACGTAATTAACCCTTAATCTGACATGGTTGAGTATTTCCAACTATCGATTTTTGTTACTATTCTAATTGACTGCCCTACATGCGCAGCTCATAGAAGGCTTGGATTTGGTGGACGTACTCTATTAGGTTCAAGGTAGCTAGGTATCTCCCATAAGTTAACCTGCCGTTATCATTCTATTATGGTCTCTATTTATTTAGAGTTCCAGATATTCTTAACGAAATAAATTCTAGCACGGCAAGAAAACTTGTGAAAGCAGCATGACATTGACGTCATCTGGTATTTTTACAGGCGGATGTGTGGCGATATTATACCTGACGGCTTATCCTTGACTGACTGACTATTACTTGCGCTGTGTAATAAACGGGCTCTATGAAGTTGCAAAGATACATCTCTAATATTTTAAGAAATACTAGACAGTTCCTATTTAAATTAAATATATATCCGACAGAATATTTCAGCAGGTAATTCTACAAATACAACGTATCATTTGTAATTATCCACATTCGGTGTAATAATGCAGTCGTAAATGTCACGTCTTGAAAAGTTTATGCCAGACGCATTCAAAAACACTCGTACATACATGACCTTAAATAATCGTTTAACTGCAAGCAAACAGTGCGGGTGACCACACAGCGTGGCTTCTACTACATAGGCGTTAACTTCATAACCAGCTGAGACGACTCTTTTAAATAGAGTTCCATTTCAGCTGTTACTCGGTTGATATAAACATACCCCACATAAAAGTGGCAATGTACATGAAACACAGAGTGCATTCGAGCCGTGGAGCTTGACGTTACGACTCTTATGACACTGACATCGTAGTGGTTCTCCTCGACCTAGTCTGCTGCTGAGCCATCTAAGGAGAGCTATCGAGAGCATGGCCATCGGGCTCTTAAGGCGCATTGTAGCCAGGTTATTTTTACCTTTTACCCCACTATAACCAAAATACATGTTACTTTTTGCGTAGGCACTAGGGTATGTTTTTAGATATGCACGCATTTATTAGCTAGGGGTAAGGTAGTTACAAGTAAAATCGATTTCGGTAAGATACGAACTAAGCTGAAACTATAATTTCATTTGCAAAAATAACATTTATTTATTTAGGTATTTTATTTATGTCTAGGTTAGCGTTTATTAACCTACAAACTTTTTTACAAGTTTTTATTTAAAGTCTCAGATGGAGATTTTGGACTGACACAAAATCAATGTATATAAACCACATAGGATATAAAAATTATAGGAGGACATAGACGATAATAACCAACATATTGAAACGCAGTCAAATACACCGTGAAATTTTATTGGTTGTTTTCCCGAAACGAGGTGATTTAGTATCGATTGTACAATCGATTTACAATTACTATTTTGACTAGAGTCAAAAATCCAATTGTGAAAAACGAAAGTAGAAAATGACCGCAAACAAATAGTAACGCTTCGCTGGTACCTAACCTATCGTACGATCGTACGCTACTTGTACCAACGAAGCGTTACTATTGGTTTGCGGTCATTTTCGACTTTCATTTTTCACAATTGGATTTTTGACTCTAGTCAAAATAGTAATTATAAATCGATTGTACAATCGAAACTAAATCACCTCGTTTCGGGAAAACAACCACTAAAATTTCACGGTGTATGTAGGTAGTTTATTGTTCAAATACTGGTGTAAGAAATAATTTTATCACATTATTGCCATTGCATGAGTAAAAAAACCGCCTTAGGTAAACCCGTGAAAACAGTTTTATAATTTTATATTTAAATATAAACAAAAATAGTATTTAAAATAAATGAAAACTACAACGAGTATCGTTTGTTACGACACTCCGAATCGAATTAATTACCTCGCAACCGGGCGGAGTATTAAAACCGTTTGCGCAAGAGTCGATCCGCACCTTGACACAGATAGAGCTGCTGTCGTTTTGAATACACAAAAACCGGACGCCATCTCGACTATTTAAAAAAGCTTAGCACACAGTAGTTTTATATATTAACAAAACTTATAATCAGGACCTTAAAACGGTATATAACACAGGTAGGTAACCAAGCAATGAGAAGTGAGAATCACATGAAAACTGGGGACAAACCCCAGTACGCTTTGATGTGAATGTTGGCCGAATAAGCGTTTCTTTTAGTAAAATTAATTCTAGACGTTTTACTAGAGACGCCAAACTTGTGAGGTTGAACTATTTATTACAAAATCATGCTTTTATTGTACCATCGTGTTTGTTGATAAAAAATACTATTTAAAAAATCAAGTTGAGGTGCATTCTGCGCATCTTTTTTTTAAGGTGCCACAACATCACATATTCTGTAATTCCTCATTTGGTAAAAATAAGAGTTTACACTCAATTGGTCACATTGTGGTTCTATGTTATTTTGGTTAAAAAGGTCATCCACTAGTGGTTTGTCGCTTTAGATAGTCTAAGTCAGACGTCAGTCAAGTCAACTTCGCGTTTAAAATTTTAGAAAACTAGGAGCAGATTTTAACATTCAAAAACGTATGAATTAAATAAATGAATGTCGAATTTAAAATAACAGTGGATTACGCCCTTATTCACCTTCTTATGTATTAGATAGAACGGTAATTTTGTTGCAATTTACACACAGACTTTTACCAATTTTGAATGATAGGGATCGACACAGGTGTGATGTGATTATAAAAATCAGCTTTTTTCCAAATGATATATGGTGGCGACCAAAAAATTGATTATTTGCGGTAGTTCCTTTGGCTGTTCCTTCGAAGGGACTATTGCTTTTTTCTTTACGCCTTTGTTGCTTTTGCTAGAACTGATGGTGCGACTGCGACAAGGAACAAAGGCGAAAAAATAAACGCAGTTCTTCCTTCACCTCTTGTGAAGGAACCAGTGAGAATAAAAACCGCAACAATTCCTCGAAGGAACAACCAAAGGAATACCGTGAATAATCACAAAAAAAATATATATTTTTCTGTGTTCATAGGTCATTTTTCTTATAACAATCACAATTTCCAGGCTACACCTATTAAAAATTTAAAGTCCCATTACTTTAAATGTAAATATTTGTACAAGCGTACAAAGTACCTACAATGGACTTGATCGTTTCAACCCTTATAAAAATTTAAGCAGAAACCTTTAAGCAGCATCAACTTTATTTGCAGAGGCAACAAATCTAACATCGGCATTCGGCAACGAATAGTCTTAAAGTGTTGAGTTAAATTATTTTGGCAGTGTTGAGATCTCGCAATCGTCGGATTCTAGTCGAACAAAGGGCGCTCGTACAAGTGAACGAACACACGTGTAGTGTACTGGCATTGCGTAAAACTACAAGAGGCGGGCTCTGGCAAGCCCGCATCGCTTTGTTTCAACTTTTAACGTTTATCTTTACGTGTTTAATGGCGGGGTGGTACTGGGAACGAGGACAACTTTACTTTAAAGGAGCTCATTAAATAAACCTCTCGATCATAATGATTCCGACACTTTTTCTTCATATTTTTCTTTAAGAAGACATGACAGTATGTAGATGCAAAACTCTAGTCAAGTATAACCTTAAATAAAACTGAGCATGAGCAACTGTTTTGAGCAGAACGCCAGCGGGCCGATTTTTCATTTTCAGTTTTGTAGCAACGACAGATTTAAATACCACCTTCGAATAGGTATTTTTAGGATCTGGGGTCCTGGTGAAAAAGGGGTTAATTCTTCAGAAGTTGAACAGCTTATTTTGACTTAACCCCCTTTACACATAAAATAGAAAATAGCTGTTTAATTTCTGCAGACTTAACCCCTTTTTCATTAGATCCCCAGGGCCTGTGATTTCAAAATCGCACAGACCCAACCTTGAGGCTAAGGCTATAATGATAAAACATAAATATACGTGTAACTAATGCCCTCGGTTTTTTTACGGAGAGGCATTGAAAATATGTATAAGAAACTCGGTGATACACAGACGGACAACAGAATAGTATGAAAGTTTGAAATCACACATACATATTATTATGTACAAACAAAATGTACACTTCATTTTTACCTGACTACGGCAAACCCAAAGGGACCCTTCCCTTCCCTTATGAATCTTATGAATGATTAATTACTTCTTCTAGTGGAGCAAGTTATTTACTTTATTATTCAAAAGTGAATGGTAAACTCAAAGTAACTTATTGCGGTTGGCCATGAAAAAAGAAAACAGGAACGAGTAACATGAGTTTGTGATTACGAAATATCAAGGACGTAGGCTCTCAATTACAGTGGGAAGCCCTTTAAGTCGCTACCGTCACATCTAGTTAGTACCGTTTCACATACATTTATATAATATAATAAAATATGTTTAAAAAATGAAGACATGTAGTAGAACATACGCGTGCAGAGTAATATCCTGAATTGACAACCTTTCATTTTTTTAACACTTGAAAATTACTGCAGGAATCGGAAGAGTTTCGCCTCCTGAACACGGAAAAATATTTATTATAATTTATTTATCCATATTTTAAAAAATACAACAAATTTAAAAACATATATGTACTTACAAATAGCGCCACAGAATAGATATGTTTCCTTTACCCTTTTCACTAGAAAAAAGAGCTGTCATAATTTTAAATTTGATAACAACCTTAACGTCAAATTTACGTCATCACTTTTTTTTAATAGAGACTTAGACAAAAGTAATGGATCTATTCTATCGTTACGCTCTTTTAGAATAAGCACATCTTTAAAAAATTGTAACAAATTAATTAATAATCCTAGTGAAAATTTAAAACTATCAGCGTATTTCTCTTTCCAAACAGAATACAGAGAACGAATCAAATAATAGTCTTAGAAATATGAAATGTTGTCAATTACAACACCGAACACACGATTTAAAAAAAACTCACTGACAAAGTTACAGTATCGTCGCTATCTGCCTTATATGCTATACCCATATTTTTATTTCTGCGCGATTGACGTCGCAACTAAAAATACCTATAGATAAATACAGGATGGCGCAAAAATTAAGGTTATCTTTGCACATGTACCTTAAAATTTGTGAACAGTGTTTCTTTGTTTATTTTTGTACAATAAGGCAGACTTGGACAGACCCGAGTTAAATATATATAACCCCGAGTTAAGTGCTAACCCAGGGTTATGTAGTATTAAAATGTATGGAACTGTGATCTCTAACCTAGATACATAGATACAACGCATTTTTCTTTCCGAAAAAAAAGTTAGCCAATTCACATTATAACATAACTTTTGCGCCACCGTCTGTCTACATATATCTCATCATCATCATCCCAGGCTATATAAGTCCCACTACACTACAGGGCACCTATATCTATATATGTATTTGTTAAACTTTTAACTTGAAAACTTTATATTGATTTGGCCTTCCACCGCAAATGTACATTTCTAGGAAGAAAACCAAGTGAAGTACTAAACTTTGGAATTATGAATGGATTATCGCTACTTACCTAATTCTTTATGGTGAATACACAGCGATCGCACTCAAATAATTAATTATTAAAAACCGGCCAAGTGCGAGTCGGACTCGCGTTCCAAGGGTTCCGTACCTTATCTATAAAAACGGCAAAAAAATCACGTTTTTTGCATGGGAGCCCCCCTTAAATATTTGTTTTATTTTAATTTAATTATTTATTTTTACCTAAAGGTCGCGGGTGAGCAAAGTAATTGTTTTAGTTCATTAATATGGACCTCCGCAAAGTAACGCCTGATTCAATAAATTATTTATTTTTATTGTAAATATAAATATTCTGTGAATATTTCAAGCGTCTACCTGTTGCCGTCATCAATATAGAGCAAAAACGAGCAAAAAAATCACGTTTGTTGTATGGGAGCCCCTTTAAATATTTATTTTATTCTGGTTTTTAGTATTTGTTGTTATAGCGGCAACCGAAATACATCATCTGTGAAAATTTCAACTGTCTAGCTATCACGGTTAAAAATATAAATCATGTCTGGCTGTGCTGTTCAGTATGCGTAACCTTTAAAATGTTTCTGCGATAGACATGTTGAGCCAATCATATCATTTGATAGCTCCTCAAAAATATCGGGTGTCAGACCTGACCTAAACAGGGAAAGGGAACTAGGCCTGATATAAGGTTCTTCCCGCCCTAGACTTAGCACCTGCTCTTCAGGTTATAGTAAATACCAGGGCCCAATTGCATAACAAATTACAAGCTAATATTATTAGCTATTTTGTATTGAAATTCATTAATACTATTTGCTTGTATGTTGTTATGCAATTGGGCCCAGGATCTGCCAACAAGTAGGTCACTGCAGTGTAAGGTCAGTTGACGTGCCCCCGCAGTCCTTGTGCCCCAGGCTTTGACCTAATTCGTTTGTGCAACAGGTCAGATCTTGTTAACCAGTTAGTTACATACACGCGAATAGGTCTTGCAGGTAACAAGTTAGACAACCACAACTAAGTTATACCGGGTGATGGAGTCACACATTTTATACACAAGTCCCGCAATTTGATTGGAAATGTACAGCAAATCTGTGCACTAATGTTGGCAACCCCAGGGAAGAGGGAATAGTTCAGTAACATGTTGATACCATGCTTTTATGATTTTATGTAGTATTTCGCGTGATAATCCAACGTATCTCTGCGGACATTCCATGCTCAGGGTAAATTAGGAAATTTTCAGCGTTCAAAGTATGCCGCAGTTGTTGACGCCAACCGATGTATGTCAGGTCACCGAGACTGGGCGTCATCTAAATTATTTTTATTGGACCATCAGAATGTAGCCCGCCTTAAAATAGGCTTTTTATTCGTTAATTTACCCTATTACATTGGATTTCATGTCAGCTTGGTTATCGAAAATTTCGCGAAACGTCCACACATTTTCTGGTGTTTTAATGATAGCGGCAGAATACTTGTAAGAAGAGTTCATTTAATTAGGTAATTTCTTTTATGCCACCTTCAAGTATATATGCTGACAGGTTTTTTTTTAATTTATAATGGCAAATAGCAACATCAAAAAGCGCAGCATAAAACATAATACAGAAAAAAATTTCGTGAAAAAAAACTTTTAACTACTCGCAAAGCTATACTATAAACAATAGTGCCTGATCGATGCAGAAAACGGTAGGTACGTAATGAATGTCGCACGATAGTTTTGTGGCCAAAACCGCCAACATCATAATACCATGAACATTCTTATTAATTGTATAATAACTAACTAAATAAGGCGCATGTGTCACCTGGCAATATACGAGTATGTAATGAAAACAGTGTCATCTCATAAGGTTTCATGACCTATTGATAGCGAAATAAATATGTGCCAGTATTGGAAGTAACTTTGCTGATTGCGTATATTTTATTTATACGACATTATGTGCGTGTACTAGCAAATGAGCTTGTCGACGATATAAGTCTGACGCGTATCTGGGTCAGTAGGTCACAGGCGAGGCCCGTTGATAGTACTGCCACTGTGTAGGTAGTTGTTCCCCTAACTACCTCCTAAATACCTATTTTTTCAGACAGGTAGCAGCGAATGATGCAATTGAGATATTTCTGCCAGTGCCACTATACAGGGTGTAATCGTTAACTGTAGTCAGGCGATTATTCCGTAAATATAACAGATATCAGAAAACTTTAAACTGATATCTAAAGCACGTTATCTAATGAGTAAAATGACAAATAACTTTTTTTAATTTAAACGATAAATATCCAAAATGTTTACATTAAACACTCCCATACATTTAGTTGGAGATTAGAAGAAAGGTTTTAGTTTATTTTAAAAGCTTATTTTATAAGAAGCTTACTGATATTTGAATAAACTGTTTTTAATCTGACTAAGTAATAAATAATACTATTTAAGTTAATGAAATCAATATTAATATTTATTAGTAAGTAAGGATAACAACGACGTCACTTCGATCGAACAACTGCATTGAATTCAAAATTTTGTAATGAATAATAAATAGTAATAAATACTTTTATTACTTTGTCAATATAACAGTTCCCTTAAATATCAATAAGCTTTATCCTTTAAACTAAATGTATAGGAGTGTTTAATGTCAAAAATTTGGATATTTCTCGTTTTATTTGATATAATTATACTCATTAGATAACTTACGTTCAATACAAGTTTAAAGTTTTCTTATATCTGTTATATTTACGGAATAATCCCCTGGCTACACTTAACGATTCACCCTGTATAGAACTCTTGCTCGGCTTTAATTCAAATGCATTATCATGTTTTCTCTTTTTCGTCATGTCATTTGATAGGAGTATGCACCCAATAAATCACTCACTCAATTGGTTTGCTTACTTTGTAGAAAAGAGATGAAATGAAAGCGAATTATATCTAAAATATTTTAATACAAAATAAATAAAAACGGGACCGCATAAGTTAATTATTACTACACTAAATTATATGGAATAAACTAAAAATGAAAAGCCTGAAAATTATAGATTATATACTGTAGATACTGTGAAAGTCGTATAGTGTTGTGTTAGTTGTTAGTAAAAGTATTAAAGGTGATTTTGAAACTGTAATAACAAATTACATAACTAATATGTGAGTTATGTTTATGAGAGTTAGAGAACTTTCGGTACAATTCGCAATATTTAATTGTCAACAATTCAACGTACTCTCTCATGAAACAAAAACCTCTCAACCCGGCTTTTATTTCTTCTATTCTTTAGATCAATTGCAATAGTTTTGGATATTTATGTACAAAATTCTGAACCTTAATTCGTTAGAAACAATGTCTATTTAGTTGATGATAAGGCGTCAGACACTAGTCGGTAAGGCAAGCAATACGAGCGCTCAGTAAACACTTAAGTGTGCGTGCCTCAAGTTATTTGTTCTATTTTAATGTTAGTCGAACGCACCAACCTTGCTCTACATTCAAGATTACAATTATAATAAAAAGTACACACGAAATGCAGCCTTCTTGCCCTCAATCGACTCACATTTTCACTTTACAAGGAAAAATACGTTACGGTTAACACACAGAAATAGTAGCTTAGTCGAATGCAACCAAAATTTAATGTTGAATAAATATGTGAATCCATTTTTTGTTTGTTATATATTTTGAGGGATGGTTGTACTTTTTACAAAAATTTGACGTCATATCGAGATACCTTTTGAGTAGAACGACATACTCCAGGCTGATGATAATGATAAAAGACTAATAAAAATGATTTATTTGATCATTATTTTCAATTCATATTACGTCCGTACCACCTATCTGTAACACTATCGTATAGATACAGTGAGCATAAAAAGTGGCTGGTTTGATATTTATAAAGAAATATAATAATCAAGAAATATCTTTTTAGGGTTCCGGAGCCAAAGTGGCAAAAACGGAACCCTTATAGTTTCGCCATGTCTGTCCGTGGCTTAGAAAGCTGTAATTTTGCTTGGACATGTGTAGCAAACCATTTTTTAGGGTACCTCCCATAGACGTAACGTAGGGGTGATTTTTTCTCGACTAACCTCATAGTGTTGGGTATCGTTGGTAATTTTTTTGTTAAAATCGAGCGTCCCCCCCCCCCTCTTCTAAAAGCTAAACTTTTTGTATAAAAAGTTTGAAAATAATCAGGATGGGAGCAAATATGGCAAATTAACAAGGAAAACCATAAGGTGGCAGGTATCAACACCAACTAGAGGAGTGAAAACTTTAAAACTCGAATCGATAAAACTATATATTTATAACTTCAACTATGTGTAATGAATAATATAAATTTACGATTATTTTATGAAATCACATAAAGTAAACTAAGTACCGGAGTTCTATTATAATAAAAAAAACAGTTAAGTCGAGGGTTCCGTACAAATTCTTATGTCATGTCAAAAATACACCGATAGATCGAATTCATTATGACCGGTAAGAGACGGATGTTCAATGATGTCTCTGAGACAGATAGGATTAAAACCGGCAATGATCACTTAATAGTCAGAGGCACTTGAAATGAGAACGTTAAACTGCTACGGTCCCGTCTGATGAAGTCCACGCTCCTGCCTACTCGCGCTAAGATCGAAAATCT
Organism: Archips crataeganus; assembly: GCA_947859365.1. Lineage (NCBI taxonomy): Eukaryota > Metazoa > Arthropoda > Insecta > Lepidoptera > Tortricidae > Archips > Archips crataeganus. The sequence continues at coordinate 15,666,584 of OX402045.1, read as the reverse complement.
CAAGAACTTTCAACTAGAGCTCTGAAATAGCTTTGATTACCTGGAAGATCACGCATAAGTGGACGAAATTAGCAACAGATTCGTAGAAACTGTCCATACGGTAGCGTCTCAGTTCTATAAGTCCCATCGTATCAGTAGAACTCCGAAGCTCTTCAGAGAGTGGTGTACTCAGGTACACCCTTGACCTTATGGATGGACGAAGCTTGCTAAGACTACAGTCTCCCGATGATGCTGAGTCACATAGACATCTTTATAAAAGAATTTGGAAATCCTTGCGACACGATATGCGTTATCTTTAATACTGCTTGTCTTGAGCGGAATAAGGACATCAAAGTGTTCGTAAAAAACGAGGTGGAAGGATGATTTGGTAAAGGCCACAGGTTCAAGGTGGATGCAAGTCCCTTCCAACCGTAATGATTGGGTATCAATGAGGGAGGCCTATATTCCGCAGTGGACGTCCTATGGCGGAAATGATGATGATAATGACCTACTTGTATCTTTTATAGTGAATAGCAGCCTGACCTATAGAATATTGCTTGTTTAATACGGAAAGTACAATTAATTAATTGTAAAATTAATAAGATATATGCAAGGATTTTTTGTAACAGCAGAACCCTAACCCTATCCTGGGCGTGTCCGACACGCTCTTGGCCGGTTTTTCAGGGTTCCGTACCCAAAGGGTAAAAACGGGTCCCAAATTATTGAGACTTCGCTGTCCGTCCGTCTATCCGTCTGTACGTCTGTCCGTCTGTCACCAGGCTGTATCTCATGAACCGTGATAGCTAGACAGTTTAAATTTTCACATATGATGTATTTCGGTTGCCGCTATAACAACAAATACTAAAAAACAGAATAAAATAAATATTTAAGGGAGCTCCCATACAACAAACGTGATTTTTTGCCGTTTTTGTAGATAATGGTACGGAACCCTTCGTGCGCGAGTCCGACTCGCACTTGGCCGGATTTTTTTACATTGCACATCCTCGGAAAGTGCGTTGTTCTGTGAATCAAAACATCTATACACGATGATTTTTAATCGGTGATGATCAGGAACCAATTTTTCTAGATTAGCATTCGGTGGTGATCACAGATCACGTTTAAGTCGCAGTTACATGAAACAAAACGTCTATTTTTTATAACGATTATTTAGAAAACCATTTTTTAATTAAAAACGTTGTCGCCCTACACATAATTTAGTCTATGAGCTTAAAACTTAAACTTAGTACCTAACTTAAACAAACAAACAAACAAACTTTGACGCGAGACCTGTCAAATTCCCCGCAAAAGCGATGACACTTGACGAAACTACTTAAACAAATGTAGGATGACCATGCATTCGGTGGATGGAGGAAGTTTGCAATAAAGTTTATTTTTAAATGAAACAGAGACTTCATTGCTTTTAGACCTCGTCTATTAAATTCCATTTTGGTTAGGGATCAGTGTTTTTCAACTCCTGATCACCGATTAAAAATCATCGGTAGAAAGTTCGTAATTTTCGCATGTGTCGCAGTTTAATCCAAAAATTGCCAATGATACTACAGAGGCGTCTTGGTAATTCAGTTTTGCAGAAATCGACTTCACTAAGTGATTTTTTAGTGATATATTATTGACTTGTATAAAACAGATTTTATTTAATTTAAACAAAATTGTAAAATAAATATTTGACTATGTATGCCTAACTAAGCTGTCTATTTTGGACAACCCAATAAACACGCCACCGATTATAATTGTATTTTTGTAAGTTCACATAAATTTGACATGTTACAACACCCATATAACGTACATTTGCATGATCCATTGAAACGAATAAAAAAAACAAGCAATGATATTACGGCTTTTCAAGTAAAAAAAGTCAGTCAAGTGTAAAGATATGGGTGCACACATCTTGCTCATAAATATGTCCCATAGCTCTTATGTCGTCAAATTAAGGTATAGGTATATAACGAAGGGAGGATTAAATTGATACTTATTTTTGCACTTGACCGTACCTACTTATAAAGTTTCTCTTGCTTTTTTTATACGATTAATCTTGTTTAATCTTTAGTCAGTCTTGGAGTTTTTTATGATGGCAAATCATCACTCAAACAGTTACGTACTAAGTCTTGTTTTTTAAAACCAGCCCTTAAAATCTTTCGTTTAGATTCAGGTGACATTTCTGTAAGTTGATAGAAATCGATAAGTTTAGAACCTAAAGAAAATACAATAAAATCAATTACTATTTTGATAAGAAAGCTAAAAACTATAAAACAAAGCACTATCTTAACCGTGCAGTGTGCAAATATGTATAATATTACTGATTTCTAAACGAAACAAATTCGACGTAAAAAAATCGTTGGTAAAGTGCGTAGTTTGTCAAAATTTCTCCGTCTCATTATCATCAATTCATTATATTATGTGACGTATAGTAGCTAGTAGACCTGCAGGCTCTCGGTAGTGCAATATAATATGTTCGTTTAATAAAATTGGCAATCAAATTGAATTCGATTAACCTTTCAGAGTTGACATCACTAAGTAGATTAGACAATATGCTAGCCTCATCACTACAAACAGAAGTGTCAAATATGAAAATGTGAACTTACAAAAACCCCTACATAACAACGACCGTAGCGTAGGTTCAATTAAAGTAAGGGACAAAATACGATTTTTCAGGAGAAGCCGAATAGTTTTTTTTTTTCGATTAAATCACTCATTACTTTTTTTGGCTCAGGCCTGAAATGTCCGATTTCCTAAAATGTATCTTTCCCAAAATGTCTGCTTTTCCATACCATAATATGTCACGTCTTACTATACAAAAGACGTGACGTATTATGGAAAAGCAGACATAAGATACATTTTAGGAAAACGGACATTTCAGGCCTGAGCCTTTTTTTTCTAATTACCTTTTCTTGGACTTTTTTGCTACTACGGATACTATACAAAGGTTTTAAAAATAAATTCGTTCTTCATAGTTTGCTCGAGTTCGATTTGGACCATGCGCGCGCACTCGAAGCTCATTGGTTGCCCCCATTTCTGTATAATCATGAAAACCCGCCATACTGTTTATTTACATTGATTTTGTGTGTTTGTTATGAGTTTTCTCTTTGTGAGGTTGTGGTTTTTTTTTCGCATCGTCATTTCAGCCGAAAGACGTCCACTGCTGAACATATGAACATTAAAAAAATGCTTTTTATGACATGTCAGAATATAATAATAATAATTATTATTATGCCTTGTATTGAATTAATTATTATTTTCTATTTAATGAAATGATGAATGTTATTATTATCATCAATTAATACAAATTGTAATTTTAGTGTAATTAATTGTAATTTTATGAATTTATATTTATAATAATTTGACATGTAAAATTTTTAATTTTATGAATAAATGAATATGAATATGCGTTATTAATGCTTGTACGTTATACGTGTGGAATTTTCAACTTGTTTCGGTTCCGAAAAACCAGCTTGGCTCGTTTTTTGACATCACCGAAACTCGTTGGAAATTGCGTACTTTTCGCACTTGTATCGTAAATAACTATCCCCTACCAGGGAGTAAAATAAAAGCTTCTCTAACTCTCTACACTTCAAAGATAAACTGGAAACTTGTATAAACCTTTACTTACTTAGGCAGTCTAAAAAGTATCTCAAAAGTCTTATACAATCTCGTATCCGCGTCTTATAATATCCTAAGTAAAGGTAAGAAAAACAGTTTATTTTTACAAGCTTTTATTTAGCTCACCCCGTTTGTTTTATATTTATTATTCATAGGTCAAATCTTAGAAGTCGAATTTGACCTACTTCCAGTGGTTGGATTCACCTGAAATTTGGTATACTTATGTAGGTTGGATGACAATGCAAGTACAGTCAACAAAAAGTACAGTCAGCTAAAAAGCATGCTTTAAAAATTAAATTTTTAACAAAACTTATTTGCTATTATCTCGTATCCTACGGTTTTGATGACATTTGCATCTACTACAAAACTATATACTTACCTAAATTTATAAATGTATGAATAAATTTTGTCGGAAATATTTTTTATATCTACGCTCAACCGTTTTTGAGGTAAATCACGTAGAACACGTAGCGCTCAGCCTTTTCGCATTCTCTGTTTTCCTTAACCTATCTACAGTAGAATCCGGTTATAACGACGTCCAAGGGACCGGTGATATTACGTCGTAATTAGCGGACGACGTATTAACCGAAACGACAATTTCAATTTAATTTTTTATGAAAATATATTTATATTTTATTTGATTTCGTCGTCATTAAATAAAATTATGCGCGTAAATTAGCCCAAACTTTGGTTAGCCACTCGGTCACATCATTCTTTTGAATGATTAATACTGAATGCCTTAATTCGTACCTAATCATTTACATTTGACTCGCCCGGTTGTAAATGTAGTACATACTACATTATTATAATACATTTTTCTTCAATGAAGAAAAATTTTCGCTTTTGAGAAGTAATTTTTGTACGCGTACACACTTTAAAAATCCTATATTCGCCAATTATTACAAAAAATTAAAAACTAAAGAAAAAGTCTCATTCCAATCAACTACGTACGAGCGAGGGGGTGCGCGGGGCGGAGATAGCATCTTACCTACGATTTTTTGTAAAAACGGCAACGTCCGACGTTGTACCCGGACACTTTTGTGTTAAATCCGTCGTTAAGTCCGTCGTTAAAAGCGGTCGGACGTTATAGGCGGAGTCGTAATAAACGGATGTACTTTCATAATGGCTTGTATGTATTGAAACCAAACATTATGCCTATATTTACGTCGCTAAAAACGGTCGGACGTTATATTATGCGAAGTCGTACTAAGCGGACTACACTTTTCGAAGCAGCATATAGAAGAGGATACCTAAACACGTTAGAGAACACACCGTAACTAAAAAAAAATCTTACAGAAAAAAGGAACTAAAAATATTTGACCGTGTCAGTTTCTTATTTCTTCTCCTTCTTTTTAGTTCTTTGTCTATAAAAATTTTAAAACACAAATAAAAATAGTAAAGATATAGAGCCGGAGAATGTGAATGGAGAAACATGCTAATTTTGTAAAAAAAATATCACAGCCCCACAAGAAAAACTACTTTGATTTCATAGAAATATTATGAGGTCCACTTGCCTTAAAATTTGCATAGAACCTTCAGTGCTTGAACTCGACTCGCACTTAGGCCCTTTTTCCACTATAATTAAGTCTCTATTATTACTACTAGATCTTAAAAATAAACCATAAAATGGTATATTATGTCACTTTTCGATATTCATGAGAGGTGAATTTTGAATCTACACGGCACTTTTATCAGATAGGCACGAGCAACTACCTATCCCATATTATTTCGAAGACTGGTCCGCTGTCTTTCCGTTCGTCACTCTACATTAAAAGTTTTGTTTGATAATAAAAATTGCCAATTAATTTGATATTTTATTTTCAAGGTAATTTTTGCTCTATCGTATAAATACGTACGTAATTATGGTACGGTTAAGTGCAAAAATAAGTATCGATTTAATCCTCCCATCGTTATATACCTATACCTTAATTCGACGACATAAGAGCTATGGGACATATTTATGAGCAAGTTGTGTGCACCCATATTTTTACACTTGACTTACTTACTGTAGAAAAATTACAATGGACCTAATTATTTAGTGTACATCAGTGTAATTTGTAGATCAATAAAAAACACCTACCTAGCATGAGTGTCGCAAAGCGTCAAGAAAATACCTATAAGAATTCCTTCTCCATTCATCTCACCTAAACACGCCACCCTGTTATCTTATCTCGGTGATTACCTACCAGAAAACGCGGTTATGGAGTCGTAATAGTGATTCAAGAAAACAACCCAATACTATAAATGTTAGGATCTAACCTTGATATTGTTATCGCAAAAACTTAGACTCCCATTGATCATGTGTTTAAACAGTCAGTTCATAGAGAACTGTCATTTTACACGTCTGTGATAAACGATCTTGAAATTTTTAAATGTGTGTCTATTTCCTTTTACCTAATCCTTGAGTCTAGGCAACGCCAGCATGAAGTACAAAAAGGTAAGAAACTCGACATAGAATACCTATTGTCTGAGGCAAGGTCTGAGGGGAAACTCTACCCCATCGAAGCAAGAATCAATGAAGACCCAAGTAATGGAACGAACGCTAAGCGAACAAAAGATATGTCAGTCTTATATCAAGTGCGACGTGGATGAGTAACTTTTGCAGAGAGAGCTTAGGTACAGATGTATGTGTAAACGCAAAAGATATTAATCTATTCTGAAATAGTAGATTGTTCAACAAGGGAGGGAAATATCCAATATCACACGAGGTTACTTGGCACCCGAGTACAGCGAGGGTGCCAATATTCCGAGGGTGATATTGGTGTTTTTCCCGAGTTAAACACTCTGCTTTTCATTTCGACTACAAGGAAAGTAAGAAAATATAAGTATAAATAAATAAAAATGTCTAAACTGGTCAATATGATTGTTGTAAAATATTTCAATGGAGTTTATTGTTAAGGAATAATTAATTTAGCAAAATTTAGAATGTTCAATATAATAATCAATGAAAACTGTAGATATTAGGTATTTTAGTAAATTTATTTATAAAATATGTAAATAACCAATTTGAATCAAGGAGTTTAGCTGTATAGAGATAGGCTGTGTGGACAATAACATTGAAGTTTACCGTGTTTTTTTCTTAACATTTTCTAACTTTTCTGGTTTAAGTTAATTAGATATATTAGTTTACTGGTTTAGTTTAATTAGATATATTACAAATTTTATAATGCCAGTGAAATATTATTAAATTAAAATATTAATTTACATTAGTTTCTTATTTAGTGACTTGAACCCGAAAAGTTAGAAAATGTTAAGAAAAAAACACGGTAAACGACAATGTATTGTCCACACAGCCTATCTTTATACAGCTTAACTCCTTGGTTCAAATTGGTTACTTAAATATCTATACATATAATAAATCTGTAACAAGTCGGTGTCTGTACATTGAAGATATTTGAGAAAAACTCTCACTAGGGCTATTTATTAGCGCAATAGAACCCAAAACAATGATTTTTACAATTATTGTCTGTGCGTTTGTGCGCGCTAATCTCAGAAACGGCTTAACCTAGAAAGATGCGGTGTTCACTGATATGTTGGTATTTTCTTGGATTAACATTTAGTGTTTGTTTCATTTGAATCGGTTCACAAATAAGAAAGATACGTCTATTTTAAGAATTTTTTTATATCGAGGAACTAAGGACAGCCATAATTGATGAAAAAGCAAATTGGATAAAAAAAATAAACTGCCCAAATTACTAATTCCATGCAGACGGAGTTGCGGGCAACAGCTAGTTGTATAAATAAATTTACTAAAATACCTACCTACTTTATCTACTGTTTTCATTGATTATATTGAACATTCTAAATTTTGTTAAATTAATTATTCCTTAACAATAAACTCCATTGAAATATTTTACAACGATCATATTGACCAGTTTAGACATTTTTATTTATTTATACTTATATTTTCTTACTTTCCTTGTAGTCGAAATGAAAAGCAGAGTGTCTAACTCGGGAAAAACACCAATATCACCCTCGGAATATTGGCACCCTCGCTGTGCTCGGGTGCCAAGTAACCTCGTGTAATATTGGTTATTTTCCTCTCTTGTTGAACAATCTACTATTGTGACGTGGATAAAAGTAATGGGCGTACGTTGTTGCTCAAGATCAAACTTTATCTGGATTCATTAACTTATTTATTTCAGGACTCGAACTTTTGGTGCGGATGACGTAAAAAAAATTACGTCATTTTGTACACAGGATGATGTGGTCCCTAAATAAAATAAAATAAGTTTTACAAAATTTGCTTCCGTATATTCTGTAATGCACGATTATTTAATAAACCAATGCTCGACACCTCAACGCCCAGTAGTAGATGACACCATCTGTCACCTCTCTTACTATGACATAAGATCGAAGGTGCCATGTATTGGGTCACTGTCGAGCACAGGGACGTTTACCTTATATTGACAAATCTATTATCACAACGGCAATTTATTGTTAATCTGAATGACAATGTCAGTCAAAACATTACGGTACTGCTCATTTCAAATAGCCATATCATTTAATAAAAGACGTTGATAAGTGGTGATTGTTTACGAACTATATTTGAAATCATTCTATGTGCGGTGCAACGTCATCGGCACTAAAAGTTCAAGCCCTGTTATTTAACATGGCTCAAGTTTGCTGCAGATTTGCGACATCGTGAAAGTGGTTCCGGAACAATGGTTGCTTTTACACCAGAGATGTGTTAAGTCGTTAAGGATTTGCATGTATCCAAGAATAACGTTAAATCAGTGTTAAGCTATCTATGAAAATAAACGATCCTAATCCTAAAGCCTGTAACTGGTCGTACAGGACTAGATTAGGGGGAGTAATGTAGCAATTACATTTGCCTCTACGACTACAAAGTTAATTGCAAACTTTAAACTTACGCCTACGTACCTACCTACCTACTCTGAAAAGAAAACGGGTTCTCCTTGGGTTCTCCAATCGATCAAAGCACGTTTTGTAAAAAGCAGGTAACGCGACACAAAGGAAGGACAAACTTTTCTCGACTGGTCTTCAGCGACGAGTGATGAAACAACGAAAGTATGTAAGTCCGAATGGAGTGTCGTAAAGACCTAGAGTTCGAAGAGTTCTTTTACTGTTTTTATTTTACGTGGTATTTAGTTACGTAAACGCTTCGACTGTACCTTCGGCACGATTGTACACCACCTTTTCAGAGTATCAACGTCATCTACGCTTTTTCCTGCGGCTTCGCTGGCGTAAACCATTAGGTCTGACAATCAAATTTAAATTCCGGTATTTCGAAAAAATTTCATCGTGCTCTTCATTAACGTTGCTTAAAAACGCCTTGTCTAGTTTCTTGTCTCTAAAGCTATCGGTTGAGATTTTGGGACTTTATCTTCTCGTGGGAATATCCGGATAAAATGAAGTGTTATTCCAATCGTCCAGCTATTAACGTACCAAATCTCATCCAAATCCATTCAGCCGTTTTAACATAAAATAGTAATGAAGTACATAGGTTATTTAGACATTGAAGGTTAGGAAAAATATAGTTTTAATTATATGTATTTGGCCACTTTAGATTGCTAGTTGATTGATGTCTATCTCTAGATATCTACGAGATAAAGTGAGAATGAGATGCAAACTCTTTTAATATTAAGAAATTAAATACTGGCCGGTAAAGCTAATCTATCTAGCTGATTGCTATGGAAAAACAAACTAACTGTCTTTTGTTTAAAAAAATATACGGTAATTTCTTTGCAATGCTATTGAGTACGTTAGCGAAAATGGAGAAAATTGAACTGCGCGCCGTTATCAAATACTTGTATTGAGCGTGCATAATATTTTACATGAACGCTTGGCTATGAAAAAGGTATCTGCGCGTTGGATACCAAGAATGCTTACTGACACGCAAAACAAACTAGACTAGAGATTTGTCAAGAAGCTTTGAACCTGATGCAGTAAGACCGGGAACTTTTTTTGGCGCGATTTATAACAATGGACGAAACATGGCTCCATCATTACGACCCTGAAACGAAACTGCAGTCTATGACATGGAAAAGGCCATCATCTCCAACTCCGAAGAAATTCAAGGTGAGCCCATCTGCCGGTAAGGTCATGGGCTCTGTTTTTTGGGATGGTAAAGGGGTATTAATGATTGAGTATCTCGAGCATGGAGCCACTATTACAGGCACATTATACGCCAAACAAATAGCAACATTGCGCAATGAGATCTGCGAAAAACGGCGAGGTAAACTCTCGAAAGTTGTGCTGTTCCACCAGGACAATGCCCCGGCACACAAGTCCGCCGTTGCAAGGGCTGCAATTCGTGATGCTGGGTTCGATATCCTTAAGCATCCTCCGTATTCACCAGATCTCGCTCCCAGTGATTTCTACCTATTTCCGAGATTGAAACAATACTTGAGAGGCCAGAAATTTGAAGACGACGACGCGGTAGTCGCTGCAGTACAAGATTTTTTAAGTACTCAAGATGAGACCTTTTTTAAAAATGGAATTTTAAGTTTAGAAAAAAGATATACTAAGGGGCTGTTTCACCACCCATTGATTAATTTTAACTGACGGATAAATATGATGCCGTCTCCGTCTATTCGAACAAAACAAACAGAGACGGCATCACATTTATCCGTCAAATAAATTTGACCAATGGACGGTGAAACAGAGGGTAAGTGTATTGTAGGCACGGCTCGATACCGCTAGCCAGTGGTAAAATGTTGTCCAACTGGCAGGTTAGTTTAATGTTATTATGTATAAAATTTGTAAATAATTCTAGAACTTGATTTTAAATAAATTAGAAGCGTCAGCGGTATGCGAGTCAGGGCAGATTGCTCCGGACAGCCCAAGGTGCTGGTCATAATACTGTAGTAGTTATACTGATTTCAAGGAATAAATCCACGTATAAAAATATCTATTATTATTACTTATGGAAGTTTAGCATCACGCGCGTATCCCTGTACCAGTTCTACCTAAACTCTAGCTCAGTCCCACAGTATTATGCTAAAAGGTGACTATGTCGAAAAATAAAATGACATTTAGTAAAAGTTGTTTATAACATACTCATTCTCACTTTTTATTGAACGCCCCTAGTATGTATCATTCTTTGGCACGCCCTGCAGCCTAAACGGCTCAATGGAGTTTGAAGTGTGAGGTATCATTAGATTAGTCTCAATTCCGCGAGTGACATAGGATATACACCGTGAAATTTTAGTGGTTGTTTTCCCGAAACGAGGTGATTTAGTATCGATTGTACAATCGATTTATAATTACTATTTTGACTAGAGTCAAAAATCCAATTGTGAAAAACGAAAGTCGAAAATGACCGCAAACCAATAATAACGCTTCGTTGGTACCTAGCCTATCGTACGATCGTACACTACTTGTACCAACGAAGCGTTACTATTGGTTTGCGGTCATTTTAGACTTTCGTTTTTCACAATTGGATTTTTGACTCTAGTCAAAATAGTAATTATAAATCGATTGTACAATCGATACTAAATCACCTCGTTTCGGGAAAACAACCACTAAAATTTCACGGTGTATATTATTATTTCCCATAATTCCCATGGGAACGGGTATTGAAATTAAAGTTATTAAATTAAAATGTTACGTTCTACTTTTTTTTGAATTAGGTAATTTTGGGGTTATCTTACTCAGAATCAAAAGCACTATTATTTAATTCTGATGATTTAAAAAAATACCCTAATTTTTCGTACATTTTTTGTGAGAAGCTATATAAACTGTATGAAAATAACTTTAATTTCAATACTAAATGAAAAAAAAAACCCGCCTGTAAAATTGTATAATTCCCGTTCCCATGGGAATTCCGGGAAAATATATATCCTATGTCACTTGCGGAACACAGACGAATCTAATAACACCTCACACTTCAAAATCCATTGAGCCGTTTAGGCTGCAGGGCGTGCCAAAGAATGATACATACATACATACGTACATTAAATACATACGCTCGAAAAACATAACCCTCCTTCGACAGTCGGGTGAAAAGTCAGATAACTGACTCAAAAACTAAGACTCTTTTTCTTTATGAATAGCACGAAGGGTTCCGTACAATCCTACTAATATTATAAACGCGAAAGTTTGTAAGTATGTATGTATGTATGGATGGATGGTTGTTACTCTTTCACGCTAAAACGGTTTGACGGATCCTGATGAAATTTGGCACACAGATAGTTAATAATCCGGATTAACACATAGGATACTTATTATCCCGGAAAATTGTATAGTTCCCGCGGGATAGCGATAAACGAATTCTTCGCAGACGGAGTCGCGGGCAGCAGCTCGTTATCTATAAAAATCACGTTTGTTGTATGGGAGCCCCCCTTAAATATTTTTTTTAATAATTTAATGATTTATTTTTAAAGTCAATATATAATTAAATATTCTGTGAATATTTCAAGCGTCTACCTGTTGGTTGCCGTTATCAATATCGAACAAAAACGAGCAAAAAAATCACGTTTGTTGTATGGGAGCCCCCTTAAATATTTACTTTATTCCATTTTTTAGTATTTTTTGTTATAGCGGCAACCGAAATACATCATCTGTGAAAATTTCAACTCTCTAGCTATCACGGTTCCCGAGATACAGCCTGGTGACAGACGGACAGACGGACGGACGGACGGACAGCGGAGCCTCAGTAATAGGGTCCCGTTTTTACCCTTTGGGTACGGAATCCTAAAAATAATCCCCACCACCCTATAATGGACCTACCAAATTACAATTTAAATTGAAAATACGCGTATATAAATTGTTGTAGTATTGTTGCCGTCATCATCATCCCCGCCTATATATATACGTCCCACTACAGGGCACAGGCCTCCTCTCACAATGAGTGTAGTGTTGCCGTCATAAATAGCTCAAATTTACGTGTGTTAAAAAAACGAAAAAAATATAAATTACTCAGATGATTACGAGTATAATACGGCTCTGCTGGTCCCTACATAGAGCGCTACGACAAACTACCCTGAAAAAAATATATCTAAACAAACAAAATAGGTACTACGCTATTTAGCTACTTCACTATTTATTTTATTTAGTTAAGTAAGTAAGACATCCAGAATGAGTAAGCAACCGTCAAAATACAAACGAAAGGAAACAAATTTATTAGAGATTAACCAATACAAATACAAAAGCCCACTTGTCGGAATCCAAACAGAATCAGCGTTCGCCCTACTTCCAAAAATACTTCTGATTACTCGCAACAACGCGTCATTGACAGAGGTAGTCTGCGCAATATCATTTAAAACGAATCTAAACGAGTTCTATCTCTAAGGCCCTGCTGAGGCGCTGGGACTGGGACTTCCATTTTAGTACTTCACGTGGTTTATCATTATCACGAACACCAGTCAAGCGCTATTTGTCTGCTGTAGCCTGTAGAGGTAGACAGTGTGCAACCCGTACCGCAGCCGAACAAACCTGCCCTACTGACACCGAATGAAATCAAAAACGATGACGGCAGCGGACTGCCGACCGACCACCATTGAATACAAACTACATCACACATGTATGACTCTTACAAAGGTCTGCCAGGTTTTTTTTTCTTGCTAAATGCTGGTTACGACTTATCTTACCGAAATGGTTTGTGTGCCTTCATCTAATCTACTATAATTTTGTTAAAATACTACCAGGCGGCCAATTCCATGGCAGGATAGCGCGAAAAAACAATACGCGGTGCGACGTTGCCACATCGTGCAGCCGAGCGTACGAGCAGGTAGCCTCCACATTGCACACAACATTATGTAGATGTATGTATTATTATACAACACTTGTCTCTTTTGAATAAAGACAGTCATATATAATTTTCTCCCAGGCCTCATGTACCCAAAACATGCGTCACGGATATTGAGTGGTGACTAAAATGTACTACGGATCATGATTAGATTCTTATTGTAAAAGTAATGAATAAACTGATGCATGCCATTGTAATTAATTAGGAAAAGTTTGTATTAATAGAAATAGCCAAAAACCCAACATCCGGTTCGAACGAATGCTGTTTTGAAATGAGTCTAGATCTAGAGCTAAAATGACTCTACTCTTTAGTATTTAAAAGCGTACTGAAATTCATGTACTTACCGGTGGAAGGATCTACGTACGCGACCTGAATGTCTATATCTAGATGTTCTGGCGGCTTGGCGTCTGTGGAGCTCATGATATCGTAGTCCACCGCTACTTCCGTCCCGAACTCGCTCTTCGGCTGGCTCGTGGAGGCCGCCAGACTCTGCGTAACACTCATTTTCGGAGCGTCTTCGTGCATCATACACGAATGACACAACGAGGCGGCGAAATTGTAACCAATTATTTAATATATTTCACCCACCACGAAAAAGAAAGTATTTTATCTCAAAAATCGCTTATAAACAAAATGTAGGTCTCTGGGCCACTTCACTTACACTTCGGTATTCCGACATAACTTGATAGGTAGGATTCAATTGAGCTACCGTACTCATGACTGACATTGAAATAAATCGGTAAAGGGCAGTAGGAAATTAACCTAATTCGAAATAAAAGTGTGTCACGACCTATAAATCAAAGATGAAGGCTTAGAAAAGGAAAAAATAAAGTAAGTTAGGTTTTCAAAACTGCAATGTAACCTGGTTGGCTTAAATCAATTAAAATAAAAAATACTTTGTAGAATTAACTTTTTATTAAAGTGACCCCTAAAATCTTAAAACAAACATATAATTCAGCAAAATGACTGGGTTTGCTCATGAATACGCTGCGTTGTGTAATAAATGACCGTTTCTATTGCACAATCCTTTCACAAGGGCTCTGGATGTAGGTCAATCTTTATGAGTTCGATTGCAAAGTAATGCCTTATGTGTTTATTTGTTTTTTAGTATAAACTATTTTTGGTAATCAATAAATTTAAAAACGTAATAATACAGTAGTTTGGTAATATTAAACACATTTAACGTAATAAAAGATTGATTTTGGTGTACTGCATCCGGTTTTACTAGTGCCATCTACAGCTTGTAGCGGTTTAAGCTTGGTTCGGCCACGCACAAAAACTTCGGATGTGTATCACAAGATGGCGTCTCGTGCCACTGTATTTTAAGTCACATTATTTTATGTACTCGCCATATTAGTACAGTTTTATTATGTAGACATGTGCAAACTTGTAGATATATTAAATAATTAGTGAACGGTGGCTGGCAATATCGGCATTGATATATATTAGAAACTACACAGATATTGCGAATGACATACTACTACCATCTAGTGGTCATGGACTACTAAGACTATTTCTGAACCAGAATATAGATGGCGTACATCAACAAGAAAGAAATGGTGCCGATCTGCACTATCTGACACAAATAAAACTCTATAAATAGAATTATTCTTATTTATTTCATTACATACTTGTAAAGGGATTTCTATTACGAGTTAATAGTTAATACATTGAGAAAAAAAAACGTTTCTTATAATATGACGATCCTTTATTTTTTATCAACTTAATTTTATTTTTAGTATTTGTAATATAATCGGCCACAACAATATAATTGTTCAAGAGATAGAGCCCTGTGACGGACGGACGAACGCACAGACAAACGGCATAACCGACTGCTCTGTAGTCTGTACCACCACTCAGACTTGACCGAATTTTCATTATTCGTTAATTGTTTTATGTGTTCGCTTTGCCTTAAAATACGAATTTCTATCTATCACACTTGCATGTTTTAACGATAAAGTAAAAACAAAAACGTTCATTACTTTAATTTTGTTAGGTACGCAATTTGTTAAGTACTTAGTTCATTCTGTGAAAATTGCAACTTGATATTTAATGACAGTATACATTTCTTAATCTGGCATTAAATTTTAGACAATATTAATTTAATCGTATTTCTTTCAAATATTGGTGCTCAGAGATCGAACATTTCAAAAGATAGGCATAGTAAAGTTTAATCTAATATATAAAAATCTCGTGTCACGGTGTTTGTTACCAAACTCCTCTGAAACGGCTTGGCCGATTTTTATGAAACTTTTTTCCCGTATTCGGTAGGTCTGAGAATAGGACGTAGGCTATTCTTAGGGTTCCGTACCCAAAGGGTAAAAAAGGGACCATATTACTGAGGCTCCGCTGTCCATCCGTCCGTCTGTCACCAGGCTGTATCTCATGAACCGTGATAGCTAGATAGTTGAAATTTTCACAGATGACTTTGGTTGCCGCAAATACTAAAAAATAGAATAAAATAAATATTTAAGGGGGCTCCGATACAATAAACGTGATTGTTTTGATCGTTTTTGCTTGTAGACGCGTGAAATATCCACAGAATATTTAGTTATACATATTCGCTTTAAAAATAAATAGTTAAATTAAAATAAAACAAATATTTAAGGGAGGCTCCCATACAACTAACTTGATTTTTTTGCCGTTTTTAGGGTGCCGTACCTCAAAAGGAAAAATTGGAACCCTTATTTATAGGATCACTTTGTTGGCCGTCTGTCTGTCTGTCAAGACCCTTTTTCTCAGGAACCCGTGAAGGAATCAAGCTGAAATTCATATCAAATACTCAGGTCTACTGTCCCTTGGAGCTGTGAAAAAATCAAACTTCTAAGCCAACGCAATCAAAAGATACAGCCGTTTATGCCGCAAATTTTCGACCCTCGCAAGGCAATCAAAACCTACAGGGTACTTCCCGTGAACTCAGAATCTTGAAATTTGGTACGAAGCAACGTTATATAGCACAAATAAAGGAAAAATTGCGAAAAGCATAAATTTTTAGTTACATCACATAATCCCGAATAACCAATCTAAAATGATCCCAAATTGCGTACATTTTACTTGGAAGCAGGTCTCTGCTAACACTGGATTGTTATAGTTACAGCTGTTTGCCTAAAAAATTTGTACGGATTCCCTCAGTGCGCGAGCCCGACTCGCACTTGGCCGGTTTTTTATACCTACCCCTATTCTTCGCGGACGGAGTCGCGGGCAACAGCTAGTAAAAAATATAAGTAAGTTTGAACTAGGTTTTGTTTAGAAAGAGGTAGAGAAACAAGCCAATAGTTGAATATTTTGTAGGTGTTGATTGGTACTGTCAAATAATGGTCTGCTTTTCAAGTCATACCCTTTGATGTCATACCCCTTTTAGATTCATATCATAAGAGACTCGTCTCGTCTAGTGCACAATGTAAAGTCGTCGTCTAAGACTAAGGCAATTAGGCGCAAACAGCCACAAAAGTAGATATTTATAAAATACAAGCTTCTTGTTTTTTTTTATACAACTGGTGTCTTATATTAAGTACTAAATTAATAAAACTAGGCAAATCTAGTACATTATTAGGTAAGTATAGAAATTTCAATGCATGAAAATAAAATTTTATTTCTAATGTTGGCTGTTTAATTTCCTTGCAATCGAAGTGAAAAGTAGAGTGTAAAACTCGAGTATTAAACCGTGATTAAACCCATTTTCTCCTCGACGTGGCTATATGAACGCCTCGGGTAAAATGGCTCATGTCTTGTTGTACAATCTACTATTGGAATAATTTAACATTAAAATATAATTACATTTAGTTTAGGCCCCATTCGTTCGAGAGCTTATAAACTTATAAAGTGTCGCGTTAAAACCGATGTTGACTGGCGCTATTTTCACTTCGACCGACCATGGCTTGATAGAGCTGCATGAAATTACGATAGCATAACATGAACACGAATCCTATAAACCTTTTCATATAGCTTGGGTACGGTGACATTTGGTTTTTTTCCATTCCACGCCTTGAATGTTTCAGGCCAATACTTTATAAAAAAATACTTGACTCCCGAAAGAATAAAAAATATATATATCTCCACAGCTTTAAATATTTCGTAATAATAAACACATAGGTGTTACTTCAAAAGGTCGCTTTACCGTGCAGCAGCAATTTATTATTAGATGCAACAAAGAGTATCAAAAGTAAAATAGTAATCTCAAAACACAGAATTTTAGAAATAAGAGTTTATTAAACAAATACATATTCAGCCGCCATTATATACACACCACTGATTTAACAACAATATTTTCTCTTATAAAACATTTTGTATCCTGCAATTTGGAAGTTTTTAATTCTGCTGCTTGGCGGCGGTAAGGATCTCCCTGGAGATGATCAATCGTTGGATTTGGGATGTACCCTCGTATATCTGGTAAATCTTAGCATCGCGCATGAGTTTCTCGACGGGGTATTCGGTGTTGAAGCCGTTACCGCCGAAGATCTGGACGGCATCAGAAGCGGCTTTGTTGGCGACTTCAGAAGCGTGGCATTTGGCGACCGAGGCGATAACGGTGTTTTTGAAACCTGGAAATAAGTCATCACATTATTAGACAACAACAAACAAGTGTTGTAAATCCATACTAATATTATAAATGTGTAAGTGTGTTTGTATGTTTGTCCTTCTTTCACGTCGAAACTGAACGACGAATTGCAGTGATTTTTTGAATGGACATAGTTGAAGGGCTGGAGAGTGACATTTTTGAAGTCAGTCAATAAGGATTGTTTCTTTATGTTTATGCTGTTTATGGTGCCTTCATAAAATTCAGCTAAAAAAATAGTACAAACTAAGGATATATTGAGTCCAGAAATCGATCTATGGTTGTAAATGTCTTCGAGATTTTTTTACGTAGAAAAGAATTTACGTCCACATTTTACTATTAAAAAAAATTTTACCGTGGTCAACGAGCCAAGCCGCCTTCTGCCAAGAGAGACGCGAAGTCTCCACGCCCATAGCTATGTCAGCGAGCATGAAAGCCACCGCCTGGTGGGAAGCGATGGGCACGCCGAAAGTCTTGCGTTCCAGAGAGTACTTTGTTGCTTCATACAGAGCGCGGTTGGCGAGCCCCGTGGCACCCGCTGCTACCTGTTGTACACATTCATTGGACAGTCAAATAATAGTACTGAATTGTTATCTATTTGTGCGTATGACTTACGGCTAACCCTTTTCCAGGCATTCTATGTCGACCACATAAATATATTCAAAGATTCTACCTTCCTACCTTTACAATATGTTTACAAAATCAATAGAATGTGTTAAAAATGTAATCCACTTTTAAATTAAAGCTATGATTGATTTTATAGTAGCGTGTTTAAATTGGCGGTGCCTGAAAAAGGGTTAATTAAAGTGAATTCAAACTTATTTGACCCCACAATCGATTTTAATCAAGGGTCGAAATTACAACTTCCTTATGATATAACTTAATGGGCCAATGGTATCCGTGGATACTCAAAAATAGGGCTTAAATTTTCAACGCTCAAAAGCAACAACGCTCAAAAGTAAAATGATGAGTGTTTTTTAACTTTTTTAAACTCAAAAATTTAATTGGCAGCACATATCATCATCTACTAAATGGGTGGATCAACTATTTCTTGTTGTTATTCTGTTCCGTCAGCGAGGGGACAAAAGTAGTACAGTTTGATTAGAAGAAATATTGTGTCACATTAACTAACATGCTTATTGCTCATTAGATGACCAATTGTAGTAGGGGTTTAAAACTGCCACAAAAATGCATGTTTGGCAAATTTTAATCAGATAAACTTACGGTTTAAAGATTTACTCAGGAGACCGCCACTATAGCAACGAGTGACAAAGAAAAGTTGATCGACCCAAATAATACATTAGAAACGCTACCAAGTGATTAGTAAAATATCTAAAATAACATTAACATTCTTACGTCCTTCCTAAATTTTGTCTCAGACCTAGGATAGTAAAATATTGTAATTGGTACTAATGATAAAATATACAGTTAGCCACTGAAACATATATCGCACTCCTAGATCAAGAGTCAACTAACTCAAAATAATCCACCATTTAATTTAGACCCTCCTGAAAGTAGATGAAGTCTAAATTAGAATGGGGATTATTTTAAGTTAGTCGACTTTGTGCCTAGGTGTCCGATATATGTTTCATTGCTGATAGTAACAGAGTAAAATACAACTACATATTTAAACTATGAATAATAGCTTCATTCCGATGCATATTATTATTTAAAAACTTTGATTATATTTCTCCTTAGCTTTTGCTCGCAACTTCTATCACGTGGTTAGTAAAATTAACGATTATAGTAAAGTAGTTGATACCATTAACCAATAATCCTCAGAGACAACTCTTCAAAAAAATAAAAGGTAAAGTGCGTGCCTCCAGCTCCAGTGGTTTAGGCTGTGCGTTGTCTGCCAATCAGTCATGTCATGTTCCGTTGCTCTTTTATACATAAACCAGGATGTAAATTAACTTTGAATAATTTAAAGCTATTTAATATTAAACTCTTTAACCGACCAAAAAAGCGGTAACTATTCTGCTGTCTGCTGCGTTAGGCCAGCTTGCGTGCACCAGGGTTAACTGCTAACCCAGGACTATGTAGTGTCAAAATGTATGGAACTGTCACCCCTAATCCAGGGTTCGATGATTTTTTAACGCTATACCGTGCAAGCGGCTCTTAGAGATAATGAACATAGGGTATTCAAACTTTATTTACCGGAGGCCTGGTTTTATCGAAGGCACCCATAGCGATTTTGAAGCCAGCCCCCTCGCCTATCAGCACGTTCTCTTTAGGAATACGGACGTCCTCAAATGTGATGCCGCGGGTGTCTGATGCGCGCTGGCCCATGTTTTGCTCCTGGATAAGAAAATAAAACAGTTACGTTAATTACGATTCTAAATAAAAACCTTGCAGAAAAAGTATGTGTACGTACAACTTTCAGTTCAGAACGGCTGCACCTATTTGTCTAATTATTTTTTGTTGTGTTAGTAGCAACAGAACTATTGAGAGAAGGTTTGTATGAAAGAAAATGTTGTTATTTTTAATTAGTAGCACACGCGTACTCGTGCGAAGCCGCGGCGAGCAGCTAGTAAAAGATAATTACAATAATCCAACTGCCGAACCGAACCTTTGATGAACCACGTTACCTACCTATATCTTTAGTTTATGTTTGTACTGAATATTTTCAATAATTGTTTAAGCCTTTATCGGAATCGGAATTGTTTCGTAACAATTTTTGCCTAAATTATTTAATTAATTAAAAGTTTTCATCCATATTGGTTTAGATAATATCTCCTTCCAACGCCATTGAGGTATGCAATTTTTAATGTTCAACAACGAAGAAAAGTGGTTTTCGCCAATTTAAACATTCTGCTTTTCATTTCAACTATAAGAAAAGCATAAACCTCCATTCAAGCCTTAGTCGAACTATTATACCTATAAGCATACAAATTAATTGGGAGCCGGGGTAAGTACGTGTTAAGGCGCGAGGAGAGAACTAGTAAAAAGTGGCTCAACTTGGACGCCAATAGTTGTAAGAGGCACTAAAAAAAGTAAAATCATTCGTTGGTTCGCACCTTGCGGCCAGGTGTGACTCCGGCCCAGTCCCGCTCGACGATGAAGCCTGTGAACGCTTTGCTGGCCGGGCACTTAGGGTCAGGGTTGGTGCGTGCCAGGACGAAATACCTAAAACACAATATAAAACAGGATGTCAAACACAAAATTCCACGAAACGTCCTTTTCCTCGCCATCCTGATATTCATAATGAACCTGATGACGTATTTTCTAACGCGCGGGCGCTTACCATCGCTTTCGTTATCTCTTTCTATCACCATCTTATACTGTTTGACAGAAAGAAATAGTGAATGCGATAGCAAGCGCCCGCGGGCTTCTGGATGATGTGAGAACGGACTGTAAAATTCTCAACGGATTGAGGAGAAATGACTGAGCATGTAAATTTTGCAAAAGTCATCACAAAATATATATCCTGTCGGCTGCTTGTGATTGAATTAGTCAAATTCGCACAATTCAAATGTAACAACAGCAACATACGAGACAAACTGGTAGGGTATATTAAATTTTCAGTCGTGTTAATGACATGGAAGATAGACTACAGGAGTTTCCTACTTAACACAGGTCCATGGTAGTCCGTAACACCTAACTAACCTAACCAGTGAGCCTTAACACACTGTAACAAGAAGCGTATTGATCGGTTAAGAAGTTTCGTAATTATTTGGTAAGTAATTCAATATAATAAGAGTCCAGCAAGATGAATACCAGGGTCGTATTGTCTAACGAACAAGCGCTAGCCTATCGCGTTCTCATCTATTTCTACTCTCACACTACCGTTTTCATAAAGTGATCAAAAAGTCGTTTACAGCGATTGAGATTCCGAGTTCGTTAGACATTACGCCTAATGGCTTCCGGTCCTGATTTGACTCTTTGGCATGCTTTTGGGATTTTTAACTCAGGGCACCAGGTGTATTATCCGATTTAGTGGTTTATGTTTAGAGATAGATGTCGTGGTACCAGTTGGCGACGCCTCCGTTGGTGATCCACATCTTCTGTCCGTTCAGGATCCACTCGTCGCCCTTCTTCTCGGCTCTAGTCTTGATGCCGGCCACATCGGAACCAGCGCCCGGCTCGGTCACACCATACGCCTAAAATATATGTAAAATACTATCAAAATGCACAAACTTAACAGTCACAGCAATGGAAAAAACAACTAGTATTATATGCATATTAGTCAAGGAGACGAGTCTAAATTTAGAAATTAAGTACACAAGGGTAAAAGACTAGTGACGTCACAACGATCTAGCAGCATAATTATCAGTGATCGGAGTTTTGGGAGCTAAACTTTAACAAAACTTGCCAAGCGGGCATGAAACAGAGCTGAAAATATTAATAAACTACTGAAAATCTGAGATTTCGATATAGAGTTAAATTTAACACTAATCTGCCAATAATATTCTTATTTTTCTTGTTTGTAAATTCTCCTTAATGTCAGCTTTACAAGTTTTGTTAAAGTTTAGCTCCCAAAATTCCGATCACTGATAATTATGTATTTATTTCATTTCAGTAAGCACATCATAAAATTACTGCTACAATTTCTTCACTTACTGCTACAAGCGGCTCATCAATCAATCTACCCAAATATTTCTTCTGTTGCTCCTTAGTTCCAGCGATAATTACTGGTGTTTGCTGAAATATCACAGAAGAACCGTTTAATTGCGTGCCAAAAATTTAAAATATATTGTATTCAATCACCAAAGCAAAGATTTTATTACACATAAAACAATCATGCCACAGAAGCTAAAGCGGTGCTACATAGAATGAGAAATGAACATGAAGGCATTTTTGTATGATGAGTCTTCATGGAGTGATCTATAGGTATCAGTTTTATGGTAGATTACACTACATCTATACTCTGAAGGCTGATTGATTATATTTAGTTACATAGAAACTGGTAATTTTCTAAATGAGCAATGATAAGTCTAGATTAACTACGACCGACCAACTACTCCTACAGTGCAACGCATCATTTCTCAATAGGGTGTCGCGATACGACCCATGTGGGACGTCACAAATAAGAGTCAAAACCGAATATTAAAAAAAAACCCTTGGCTAATTCGACGGGTGCAACGGAATGACTTGAGGCCGTATTGTCTAACACGTAGGCGCTGGCTACAGAATATGGCCTCTGGACGCGAAGGGTTGTCTGGTTGTGCTATTTAGGAAGTCTCGTGACCAAGTGTTGAGAAACGAAGTTGTATATATCTAAGCATACCTAAAGTAACTAACATGTGAACTATCGGTTAAATATAACACGTGCTTTCGTAATTAATCATCAAGCTTGTTTTTTTCTAGTCTCTTGAGATCTTCACACTTCCTTCAAAGAAAGAACATCATTTTGTTAATAACCACACAACTACCTATAAAACTTTTGATGCGGACAGCGAACAGGTTTAGACAAAAATGTTATTGACCAATTAAGAGTTACCTAGATTTTTCAGAAGGTACTGTTAGGCAATTTATGTACATGGATTTAAATTCTCACCGCGCTACCTCAAATTCGCCTGAACTAAAAATAAATTCTTGCACGCATGTGTCACTCTCGTCAAGTTCCAAACATTTTCATTTAGACCTTCATGCGCTGCTAGTTTATCTGAGTTAGTAACAAATTCAAGTCATTCCATCAAGATGTAAGAGGCACTCACGCCTAGACCGCTGGCTTCCATCGCTGTCATGATACCCGTGCAGCCATAGGCCAACTCCTCAGCGACAAGGCACCCTTCAAAAACCCCCATGTCCATACCACCTGACAATGAAATGGTAAAATGAGGATGTGTAATGTTATGTATAACAACAATTTTCGAATATTCATTTTTACATAATACGAATTGCATAATTTCGAAAATAATTATATAGGTCAGTGGCATAATAGACAAATAGTAATAGTCACTTTGTTTGTTAAAGTATATAATTTTCAACTTAACCTACATTATTTTATAAGTTATGAATTATGAACATGACGAATGTTATTATGATTATTAATTGTTAACCAACTTCAAAAAAAAAGAGTCTGTATGTTTTTTTTGTTGTTTAAATATTATGCTTGACAAAATAATAAATTTTGTTTTTATGCAATATGTTTTTATGAATTGCGGAATGAGTTAAATGTAATAATAAAATATGCCAAGTTTTGATGCTGATTGAACGGCACCTGATGAAATGATAAAGGTGTGAAACCAGAAACAAATAATGAAGTTGACACTTTTTTAGTTTAAGTGTTATTAAGCACGTCATAGAATCTTCGTGCAATGCCCCGCTTCGCAATATCCGGGCAGGACCACTAAGTTTTGCTGGGGTTGGGGTTGAATCGCTAGCTCCAGTAAGTTTGCAATTAGTAAACCCCTCTTCATATTATGTACGTAATTGCTGACTGGATTGACTGAAGTTCAAATAATTACGGGTACCGTGCGTTAACCATTTTCAATTAACTATTCTATAGCAACGTTATCAATGTTCATGATTTTACAATAATACTTTGTGGAAAAAACTAATTCTATAGAGTTGAAGTATATTTTTTAATATCAACATTACATTGAAGCATTTTTTCCATTACTTAATGAAAAACAATGAAGACGTTGATGAAGTCTACGTCTTCTTCTTAGCCAGACATAGAGGTGTTCGTTGCTTTGCCTAAAGAAAGCTCATCAGGGCTTTAGAAAGCCATGTGAACGAAGCTAAGTACGGAAAGGTTTGTGCACAGACTAGCTATATGTAAAACTCTATATGTAAAACATACATATAAAACTCACGCAATAAGCGTTTGTACGAGTAGACAACACTAATGGTATCAGACAGGAGCCTCGAGGTTTTCGAAGGTTTTTACTTCGGTTAAGACCACGCCCGCTGCGCTATAAGGAGTAAATCTATCCCATCATTACCAATAAATTGATACATATACATATACCAGACCCCAATACCACAAAAGTTACAATAATGCTAATTCGATTAAATTCTCACATATTACTATAAATATATAAATACCAATGGCTTTTGATGGACGATGATGATGAGACCAAGACGCACCTCTGGTAAAAAAAACCCTTTATTTTGGCACTGAAAACCACATTAATTTTCAATGAACTGCAAAATTAGATTTTAGTTGCTATAAAAGTAATAAATAGTTAGTCGATTGAGTGAATTGGAATTGAACCCAGAACCTCAAGAGCCTAGAGGATGGCTTTCAGGTCATAAAGAAATTGAACAGTTTTGTCGCATATTAGCATTCATATCTTTGTGGTACATAGGCCGTAGGTATTCCATAACAGTAGCAAATAAAGAGCAGGTGGTTAGCGCTGAACATTATTTTTATACATTACATTACATTGTACACCATTTTTGTATGTGCAATCGCAAAATTCAACTCACTCCTAGATTAGTGCCAAATACGGCCGTGCCAATACCAGAGCACCCAAATGAGAATTCTTCGCCGACCATGCATTCTTCGAATACTCCCAAATTGCCCATACCACCTGAAATGGCTTCTTAATCTTAGAAAAGTAGCTGTCTGATGCATTAGCATATAACTAATTATATATAATTTCTATAGCGATATTAACTTCGACCTAAATACTTAAAAAACCTTCTGCATTTTTAAACACATGGATAGTCGATCTCCGTGGTCTTAAAGAACATAGGTAAAACGAAAGTGATTTCCTGATGTCTATGTTATATTCGTATACCTACCTACCTAATTACTAACAGTTCAGTTCACGAATACTTGTACCTACCTATTACAAATACTCAGTCCGGTCCCTTCGGAACAAACATACAATACAATAACGACTTCATGGCTAATATGTGTATCAGTGGAAAGACAATTGCACTTAGATTTACTCTAAAAGTGGAAACATTGTGGTGACAAGTTGAGGACAAAACATTAAGAACAAGTGGAGATGAGTGGTGGTGGACCGTGGACCCCAATAGAATTGAATCATCGGTATCTGTAGAAAAAAATACCTAGAATACTTAACTCTAGACGACAACAGTGATATTCTATACCCGTCATACGCATATGGCCTGTAAGAGTAGAATAGGTATCGGCTCGCGTCGGGGCTTAAAAAGAGGCATAGCGACAAAGTTGCGATACACATGCTGTAAGTAATATGTCTGACTCACACCCAGGCCGGTTCCCCCGATTGCTGTAGTTATACCAGTGCAACCGAACGCAAACTCTTCAGCAACTAAACACTCTTCGAACACTCCCAAATTTCCCACACCGCCTGAAATACCTTTTTCATATTAAATGTTCTTACCTGCATATTAGTACATTTTTATTAAATTATATTTAATACAATCTACATTTTTAAACACCTAAAAGTGAAAAAAATAAAAATAAAAAAATAAAAAGTAAAAGTGAATTATTATTTACTTGTACAAAAAAATAGCCACTATGTTTTACAAGTTCTTTGTGTACGTGTGTAAATAACGCCCGATTTGATTTATTCATCCGCAAGTTAGTTTAGTATTCCGATGATACATTCAAGAAAACGTGCAACCCTCCGGGGTGTATTGGCCCAAGTGTCAATATGTCCAAATGTTAGAACGTCCGAATGTCAAAACGTACAAGGACACAATACCCAGTCGCCAAAATGTCTGTTGGTCAAAACGACCAAATGAAAAAACGCCTCATTACCGAAATATCTAACTGCCAAAAAGTCCAGTGTCAAAATTCCCAATTGCCGAATCGCCTCATTGTCATAATGTCTAGCGAATATCATGTCCAGTTGCCAAAACGTCCAATTGCCGAATCGTGGAAAGAAGTCTAATGGGCGGAACGTACGGTTACCAAACTGCCGAATGGCCGAAACCCCCAGTGGTCAAAATGTCCAAGTGTCAAAACGTCCAGTGCTCAAAACATTATTTGTTGAGCCACTATAGCAAGGTCATTGTGGTCTTCATGGCATCTGGACATTATGACGTCCCGGGCAATTTAACACTCGGGCCAAATTGACCAGTGATCTTTGTGGCATCTGGACATTATGACCTACCGGACAATTCAACACTCGGGCCAAATTGACCAGTGGTTGTTGTGGCGTCTGGATATTATGACGTCCTGGACAATTTAACACTAGGGCCAATATGACCTGTGGTGTTTATGGCATCTGGAAATCTAGACACTTGGACATTTTGACACTCGGGCCAAATTGACCTGTGGTGTTTATGGCGTCTGGACATCTAGACATCTTGGACATTTTGACATTTTGACACATGGGCCAATACACTTTTCCCTCATATGAATGAACGAGCTGGATTGGAGAAGAAATACACTCCTTCTTGTCCTCTTCTGTCATGCTTATCGATTTTTTCATAAACTGTTTAATTACTCGATTCTACAATTATTACAATTTAAGTAAATTGATTTTTATATGTACGATTTATTCAAATGCATTACTTTCAGTGAAACTACATTAAGGATTACTTAGTGCTGTAAGCCGCGATCGCGACCCTAATAGTAGTACAGTCAATATATCAGAATCTCATTATAGGTAATCTAATCACGGTGTACATCATGTAGAATATGTATCTACTCGTACCTAAGTCTAATGTTATTAAATTAACCATTATTATTTAAAACTGGAACAACATTATTGTCCATATAGTCACACAATTTCAGGATCACAAACAACAGGGACGTTTACACTTTTACACCCTACTGTAATAGTATGAATTGAAAAACAATGAATTTGTCTGTACCTACAAAAGATATTATTATAGATATTATTATTAAGATATTATTATTAGATTATTGTAAGAAATGTAGCGATTGCATAAATATTGAATACTGCAATCATTTGCTGACATGTTTCTTAGATCAAAATCAAAGATGAAAATGTTTTATCTAGCAGTGTGTGGTCGCAGGTTGAGTTTATTGTTTGAATGAGGATTCGGCAGCAACTTCAAGACGTACATATTATGTTACAAGCTTTCCTAGCTAAAGACATTAGATCAACTCACGCCTAGATTAGAGCTCGTGAACACTGTCGCTATACCCGTACAACCGAAAGCAAATTCTTCGCTCACGGTACACTCTTCGAACACACCCATACCTCCCACACCCCCTGAAACACCTTGCACACTGTGATTCGTGTTACAATTGCCAATACAACGTAAATGCGTAACGCATCAATAGAGACCTGACGTCTTAGTATCGTTACAACCCTGGTAGGCAAATTTGCGCTTTAAGCGAATTCATATATTGCTATTGGCACTATAACAAATATAGCGATGTCATATTCACTCACACCAAGGCCAGTCGAAGTAATCGCTGAATTAAGGGCCTACCGTGTTTTTGGCGCATTTATTGCATTCATTTAATCTCGTGCTGTATCATTACAAGTAAAGCTATAGTCTTGAAATTCACGTGTAAGATATTTGAGGATTCACTCTGATGTGTTTATCGAAACACGATTACTTATAGTTCGCTCGATAGAAAAAAAAGTCCAAAGTCGTCTCTAAAAAATAAAATAAATTCGTAATACGAAGCTAATACTGCACGGCAGGTCATGAATTTTTGAATGTTAATAAAACAAGATGTTTTCTAGGGCGTAGTGTGGCTGCATTTTTAAAATATGTATTTGTTTTAGTAATAAGATGAAAATACCCAAAAACACGCGTGGTCCAACCACTATCTTGAGCCATCGTGCCTCCCCCACGCCCGAAATCGCGCAACCAAAATCGATTAGCGCGAAAAGCTCGGTAGGCCCTCAATACCAGTGCAACCGAACGTTAACTCTTCCGCAATAATACAATCCTCAAACACTCCGATAGTTCCCACACAGCTTGCAATGTCTCACAAGACTCATTTTTTGACGGGAGTATAGAAAGTGCAGTTAGAAACAGTTAAGTATTTATGATTATGACAATAATATTAGTAGTCCCAATTGTGTTGTTTGATTATTTTTTATTATACCTATTATTAACTGGTCTATCTGGCCTTCCTGATGGTCAGTGTCATCTGTGCTGTCGCTTAATAATTAATATGTGCTGTCAAAATTAATACACTTTGACACTATCTTTTTTTATTTTTACAAGGACCTTTTACAATTACTGTGAAAATACATCATATGTGTATTACTTAAAATACATAATGAAGTATCATTAGACTCGGCTTGATTATAGGAATGACACAGGGTAAAATATATTTAGGTCTTTTTGCAGTCGGTGCTTTTGTTTCTTCTAATAATTGACAACATTTCATTTTTTTAACACCTCAAAATTACTACAGGAATCGAAAGAGTTTCGCCTCCTGAACACGGAAAAATATTTATTATAATCTATTTCTTCATATTTAAAAAATAGAACATATTTAAAAAACATATGTGTACTTACCTGTACCTCCACAGAATAGATATGTTTCCTAGAAAAAAGAGCTGTCATAATTTTCTTCTTCTTCTTCTTCCTTAATGGCGGCCAATAGGCTTGTGCCAATGTCAGTTAATTGCTCTCTTTGGAGCGACGTTGTACGGTGATTGTAGTTTTTGCAACTTGATAGTAAAATTCCAGAAACCACGTGGAGACAACTTGCGCATTAAAAAATGTCAGACACGAGAGCAATATAGAATTTTGAGATCACTGTAACAGTTAAGGTTAATCGCCGCATAAAACACTATCAAAATTATACCACAACTAGCCAAAGAAACAGAAATACCAAAATCAGATACTGTCTACATCCGCCATGTTCGAATGCCACAAATCGAATCCTGTCATAATTTTAAATTTGATAACAACCTTAATGTCAAATTTACGTCATCACTTTTTTTTAATAGAGACTAGACAAAAGTAATGGATCTATTCTATCGTTACGCTCTTTTAGAATAAGCACATCTTTAAAAAAAATTAATAAATTAATTAATAATCCTAGTGAAAATTTAAAACTATCAGCGTCTTTCTCTTTCCAAACAGTATACAGAGAACGTATCAAGAAATATGAAATGTTGTCAATTAATTACACTGTCATTTAATAAGTTCAAAAACACAATAAGGAATTCAGGACTAATAATGTTATTGTGAAGTGTGAAAATATAGCCACGCTTTCCATTGTAGAGGTACAAAGATACTGTCACCCGTCACCTATTAACATATCGACTGGGAGTGCTCACTCCAACTTCAGTGATGTAAATCGCCGCCATTATTCCCGAACAGCCAAAGGCTATCTCTTCAGCGACAAGGCAATTTTCAAATACACCCAGTCCTAGACCGCCTGTTGTTGAAAAGTCATAAACAGCCATATTACACACTACTACCACTACCACAGCCATATTACTAAAATTTACCTACATTTTGTTGTTATCAACAACTACTTTGTGGCATTATACTTATTACTAGCAGGACTGGAGTAGGTATTCTGAAATTGATGTTAAAAATAGCAAAATAGATTCACCGTCGTTGCATTAATTGACATACATTGATCCATTCACTCCATGAAGAC
Organism: Archips crataeganus; assembly: GCA_947859365.1. NCBI lineage: Eukaryota > Metazoa > Arthropoda > Insecta > Lepidoptera > Tortricidae > Archips > Archips crataeganus. The sequence goes on along the minus strand of OX402045.1, from coordinate 15,636,284 downwards.
AAGAACGTACCGTCGACTACAAAGAGATCGATATGGCCAAAGTTACAAAAAGAGAGAGCTTGTCAAATTTGAATTGAAGCGCCCTACCACCGCATTTACGCACAGGATTTTTCATGCGATTTGTCGATCATGAAGTAGGTATGCACACTGATCAGATTTAGTTCACGAAATAGTCGACAATCTCAAACAGATGAAGAGTCGTAATTAATATTTGCACGTACTCATCCAAATCAACTGATTATTCAGTAGAGGGGCGCGTCATTTTTAGCTTGGACAAGCTCTAGTCGACTGTATGAGCCAAAAGAAAATTTTCATTGGGAGTTAATATGACGTAAATCGATAGCCTTTCTTGTTTTTATTTGGAAAACTTTGTTCATTGTTACATTATTATTATTAAAGCGACCAAAGAAGGGAAGTTACAAGACCACTTACGCCTATATTAGACGTCAACAAAGCGGCTGTAATACCGGCGCAGCCGAATGCTATCTCTTCAGTCACTAGACAAGTATCAAAAACACCTAGCTCCATTCCTCCTGTAATATTAATTAATGTAATACCGTAGGCATTTTCTCTTACTCTACCGTGGAGGGCGAGCACCAGGGTTTTTGTAGCGAACGTAAAACAATTATTCCTGTTTAACCAATAGGCATGTGAGAAAGGAATTATTACTATATGTTAGCGATAATGCTAGCATACTAAGGTCTCTGTAGGTACTTTTGAGTTCTAACTTAAGGTGTTGTTTATGTTAAGTAGAGAATTATTATTTTACCGCAATGTTCTGGAATGTGGCCATTCATTAGGCCCACTTCCCACGCCTTCTTGACGATCGGCCACGGGTATTCTCCGGATTTATCGTATTGAGCGGCGACCGGGATGATCTCTTCCTTAGTGAATTTGCGGGCTAGTTCCTGCAAAGCTTTCTGCTCATCGTCGAGTTCTGAAAAACGCATATTTTATGATTAAAGTTTGTTTCTATTGTTACGTTCCCATGCAGAAAAAAACTGTGGCAGATATTTAGGTATACTACTCAAGACCCGGAATTGCTTTTTAATTTTATTTAAATATTATAATATGGGTTATCAAATAAGTATCTTATTGTTGATTGATAGTATGTTAAAATGTTATTGACAAAATAAGCAATACACTTTGCTTATAGAACACAGACACAAAATAATATGATATAAGGGTGGTATAAGTATATACTCAATTACAAGACTTTTAATAAAGGTTTCCTTGTTATTGTATTCAATAATAATGTACTGAACACATACGACGTTTTTCATCTGCGTATAACTACAGATTATAAACTTTATAGTACAAACTTTGAACTTTGAACGTATGTAGATAAGTTTACAAGTGATATGATATGATATGATATATCACTTCTATGATCATTTACTTACATACGAGTACAACACTTTTAATCAACGATTGCTTGTTATTTGTTGTACATATTTTATTTTATAGAAACAGCATGTTTTATTTATTTTCGTTATATTCGTATTTTGCTAAACAAGCTGCTAAATAATTAGTATGTAAACCCTTTAATGTACAAAAATAAAGAAAAACAAATGAAAAGCTTGAGATACATGTGAAAAGGCGAACTTAACCCATCAAGGGATCTCCATCAGACAGTTAAAGCCATTATCACACTGGTGATTTGCGAAAGTAAGGTATTAGAAGCGGAGCAAACGTGCGGCGTGTTCGCCGCGCAGGCGCAACGGATTCGCCGCGAACGCCCAACGTATTTAGACATAAGTATTTAATATGTTCGCAAATCGCCAATGTGATATGGCTAGTATAGTATAGTAGTGTTAGTATTTCGTTGCTATTGAAAAAAACTTGTATGTTTTGAGAGAAGTTTGTGAGCGTAGTTGTACCTATACCAAAGTTGGTGTCAGGTTGTAAAACAGAGTTAAATTTTTATCAGTGCAGTAGTATCAGTAGTAAAATCGCTTTCAATTGAAATTGCGAACAATGTAAATAAACCATTTAATGAAATATCCATATTCTAGCACTTGTTTACGTTTTAATGGTTCAGGATAGTGTTGTGGTAAGTATTGATTAAATAACACACGGATTTAGCAGTATTTGATGTGGGAAAATGGAAATTAAAGACATTTTAAATACAAGGTTTGTTTACATTGTTTCCAATTTCAATTGACTGACAGTTTATAGGTATAGTTAGGTATTCTTTATCTCTGTCATTGAATAAAACTAAAATCCGACAACAGCTACATCCAAACATTCATCATCATCAACATTCATCGACCTGTCAAACGCATTAAGGTTACATTAGTTAATTATATAATTATAATCGTTATTTTTTTATTTATATTTAATAACCTTCTACAAAGTATACAAAACCGAAAAAAAATCGTTAAAGTCGTTCTTAATTTTGATGGCGTGACCAAGAGAAATGTTTGTTTTATTTTAGATTTTTTGATAGGTCTCGAATTAAGACTCTGGAAGAAGTGGGTGCAATTAATAAAACTTTTAAGATCTAAAGACATACATACATACGAAAATCGCAAGTTAAAGAAAAAGCTAGTAGAAATAAGCTAAAACCAAACGAACTGCAGCCGTTAACCTTCTTATTGTGCATGCATAGCAATGAATAAAAGTAAAGACACAAATGAAGATCGTATTATACTAGACTTACGAGAATAACCTTCGACCAACCAAGTACAACTATTTAACTTTAAGACGCTCAGTGCCAGTGACACAATGTATGTGATCAAAAAATCTTACTCCTATTATTGCAGTGACACTCATTCGTCACTACGATCATTTCGGCAGACATAGCGTAAGGGCTTAGCGGAACGTTGCCGGAGACTAATGAAGTTTTTTTTTTTAAATTGGTGAGAGTTATGTATGCTATGAGTTTTGCGCAGGACAAGACTTCAAAAAGGGGTTTGTAAGGGTAGCCTCTTTTGCGGTCAACTAGTACAATGTCCTACTTCAAATGAGGCGAGGCGTACTGAAGCTCGGACTATACGTTTTAAGTTTCAAGTTAAAACTCCAAGAATGACATTTGAAACCGAGAGTGAGTAACGCGACTACCGCTGGGACATACAATTTAAAGTAAGTACATAGTACACTTTTAAGTTTTAGTTTAATACATAAATTACATAAATAAAATAAATACATAGCTTAACCTTAAACACAAAATATAAACATGATTAACATGAATATATTTACAATACAAGTTTCCACTATGAGCGTACGTTCAGAGCGAAGCCGCATCTAGTCGACGTAACTCAGTGATCTTGCTAACTAGTTATAATTTACTATTTCAACCGTTTACCGCATAGATTGTTTCTACTCACTTTATTTAAATGTACTTTGTAAATGCATGTTGTGAGTGTTGTAAAACTACCCGAATTATTTATTTATTCTTGCGCTAATTAGATTAATATGTTTACTTTAAATTTATGTTCTCATGCAAGTGAATTGTAAATTCTTAATGAGAATAAATGATCTTTAAACCTAAAATGTTGAGCCCCTTTTACATTTTGACGTCATATACAGAACGAGTGTAGCGTCTCTTGTATGTCCTACTCAACACTATGTTATTAATGTTATTATATTAGTGTTATAGAGATAAATTTATTTGTCATGAACAATTTAACCTTAAAAAAAACGTAAATAAAAAAAAACATCATACATGTGCCATGAAATGCAAATTGCTAATCAGGTCTTATTTCTGGCTCTACTATCAGATAAAGCGTTTATTATCGTTGTCAAAAGACCGACCGCTAATCCTAAGCTTTGTAATATTTCATATGTAACGATAACAATATCATTACATAAAAAACTTAATAACCTTTGAACGTTAACTGCCTACTCACCAGTGCCTCGGGGGGGGGGGGGGGGGGGGGCTATCGCATCGTCGCGACGTCAGACCAAATAAGACCAAGTGAGGAAGGTAAAACTACTTCTTCCCTTGTGCATATGTATAATTGATGTACGCACACAAATGCAACGAATCTTCTCCAACCGAACTAAATAGTTGAGCTACGCACACGCGCACGAGACGAGGCGTAGTTTTGTAGAATTTTGTCTTTACTTTTTATTTGGCCTGAAGTCACGGCAAACTGCAATTTCGTCAGTGTCGATTAGGTAATAATGGAACATCAGTGAGCTGAGTAAGCTACGAGGGAGCGAGATTCCCACGTAGCTTTGGGCATTTACTTGAGCGTTTCAATCGACGTATTTACCTATCTGGTCACATTTTTTAAGAAATGGCCGTAAGTAGATTTTAATGGGGCTTTCTGTTATATATTAGAGGTCCTGTACGTCGACCATATAACTGGAAACTGTATCAGAAGCTTCTGCCATTTCTTAAAGAATGTGACCAGATAAATGAGGCGGTTGAAAATAAATGCCCCTTTGTACAATTTGTACCGCTTAGTATCGACGAGTATTCATGAACGTCGGTTTAAAGATATGCCGTGTCTGATTTAAGCTTCCAATCATGGTTACACGTGGTAAATACGCCATGAAGATAGGATAAATTGATACAGGTGTGAACAAAGTTCTTAAGCGGGCGTAAAGGTACAGTCGAGAACATAAATATCAATACGCCCATCGACCTTATTGTTGCTGTCGCAAAGATGTATTTATTTGTGTGCTGTTATTGCCCCTTGGGTAACGTTTATAATTATATTTATGACCTTTACTGAACGTACCTACCTAGGTACTAAATAAACGATCAAGACTCGAATAAATAAGTAATATTTGAAATATCAGTTCAGATAATGAATAAAGAATTTGCAGTTCCTCAATGCTGCCCTCGCTGATATGTGATATATTATTTGCAAGTATAGCTAAACCGTTTCAATGAGTCCTCGCCGTGTATAGCCAAGAGATGCGGCTTCGGATCTCGTCCGACATACCCAAAGAACTTGTTCGGGTTTAAAAATCTTAACTTTCGCTGAGCAAACCAAACTTAGGTACTGCAAATAAAAAACCGGCCAAGTGCGAGTCGGCCTCGCGCACGAAGGGTTCCGTACCATTATCTATAAAAAATTGCGGTTTACGATTTATGACGTATTAAAAAAAAATACTCACTAGATCTCGTTCAAACCAAATTTCGGTGGAAGTTTACATGATAATGTACATCATATATTTTTTTTTTAGTTTTATCATTCTCTTATTTTAGAAGTTACAGGGGGGACACACATTTTACCACTTTGGAAGTGTCTCTCACGCAAACTATTCAATTTAGAAAAAAAAATATATTAGAAACCTCAATATCATTTTTGAAGACCTATCCATAGATACCCCAAACCCACACGTATGGGTTTGATGAAAAAAAAAAAGAGTTTCAGTTCTAAGTATGGGGAACCCCCAAAATTTATTGTTTTTTTTTTCTATTCTTGTGTGAAAATCTTAATGCGGTTCACAGAATACAACTACTTACCAAGTTTCAACAGCATAGTTCTTATAGTTTCGGAAAAAGTGGCTGTGACATACGGACGAACAGACAGACAAACAGACAGACAGACATGACGAATCCATAAGGGTTCCGTTTTTTGCCATTTGGCTACGGAACCATAACAACCAACAAACCACCAGATTGATTTTTTGAAATTTCTGGGCTGTACTTTTAACTTAAATAATTCCCCAATTAATTTAGAAAACTGAACATTTTCGTTGTTTTCGTCATGTACAGGCAACAGCAGAAGTGGATGAGCGCTTGTGATGCTAAAACGATCTACACAACCTTTCATAGCCTTGGAAATAGAGTCGTGTATGCAGTGGCGGAGCGTCAAAAATTTTTCAAGTAAAGCCGGAGCAAAAAAAACCTAAAAACATTGAAAAGCAGTTCAGTAATGGAAGAGAAGCCTTTGGTTACTTCGAAAGTTTCGTCAACCCGGGGGGAATCGGGTTGTTAGCCTTCGCCACTGGTGTGTAGATACTAGAACCGCTCAACCACTTCTGCTGTTAAGAGGGTATGATGCGCACTATTTCTCCATACAAACGTAATCCCCTGTTTCCTCCCTGGATAATGGCTTTAAGAGCCAATTTTTTTTTACTGTGTAATCTGTATCTACCACAGCTATGCCCCTATGTTTCGTTTTTTTTCCATATTTCAATTAACATAAGAAATATGAGCTTTCAAAAACTGAAAAAATTGCCCAATTTCAACGTCATTTTCAGACACTCATCAGAAAAGAATCCCTGCTATAAACAAAAAACATTTATTGGTCCAGGTTTCGAGAAGAAAACAGGGGATTACGAAATGCTCAATCAATGCTGCTGTTTTGATCAATTTTACGCGCCTATTAACGGTCTGAGGTGCAGTTGTCCCGCTCTCGCTGTACTGACATGGGGGGGTTCGGGCGAGACAGCAACATTTCATTAAAATACCTATTTCTCAAAATTCTCTCAGCCATCGTACCCTCTTAATGGTTTTGATGTGTACTATTCACAAGAATTCATTTATCGATATCACGCGGGAACTATGCATCATGCAGGAACAATATGCTGCATATGCATGCGGGTCTCAAACTATATCCATACCAAATTTCATCTAACTAAATCGATTCAGCAGTTTAAGTTTGCAGAGGTAATAGACAGACAGTTACGTTCGCGTTAATAATATCAGTAAGGACTGTTGTTGTATAGCAGTTGGTTTCTTATCTCATGTTTTATTAATGTTTTTCATCCATACAATAATCCATGGAACAAAGATAATTATAAATTTATGACACACCTGTTACTATAGGTAACGCCACCAGAGTTGAGGTCACGCACACAACAATACGTCATGTAATGACAGCGGGATTTTGACATTTATTTGTACTGATAGCAAGTTCAACAGACTCAACATAGAATTACAAGATTGACTAAAAGTGTGTTCAACCTATTTCGTTAAAAATAATTCAGGAAAATACATCTAGTTGAAACAAAACGGATAATAAAATATATTGATATATTTTATTTAAATCAGATAAGTATATTTTTCGCTATTTATAAAATACCGATTTTTTTGTTGCCAATATGTCTTGTCAGTTTCAAATTGTTTTATTTCAAAAATAGGTTATATGAAAAAATAAAAATTATAATATGCATAGTATTGTATAAGTGTTTCATCATAAGATCATATACGAGGGGCGTTCAATATAAAGTGAGAATGAGATGCAAACTCTTTTAATATTACGAAATTAAATACTGGCCGGTAAAGCTAATCTATCTAGCTGATTGCTATGAAAAAAAAAACTAACTGTCTTTTGTTTAAAAAAATATACGGTAATTTCTTTGCAATGCTATTGAGTACGTTAGCGAAAATGGAGAAAATTGAACTGCGCGCCGTTATCAAATACTTGTTTGAAAAATTTTTGTTACGGACCAAGTCAATTTTGATTTGCGGGACACTTTAGGGTCTAATGCTCCTCCGTATTCGACAGTCGCACGTTGGTGCGCCGAATTTAGACGTGGAAGAACATCGACAATGGACGACCCCCGCTCCGGACGCCCTACTACAGCAGTAACTGAAGAAATTGTGAAAAAAGTCGAAAACTCAGTTTTGGCGGATCGTCGTGTCACGGTTCGTTTTATTGCTGAAAATGTAAAGATTTCAACGGGGAGCGTGCATAATATTTTACATGAACGCTTGGGTATGAAAAAGGTATCTGCGCGTTGGGTACCAAAAATGCTTACTGACACGCAAAAACAAACTAGACTAGAGATTTGTCAAGAAGCTTTGAACCTGTTGCAGCATGACCGAGAACTTTTTTTGGCGCGATATATAACAATGGACGAAACATGGCTCCATCATTACGACCCAGAAACGAAACTGCAGTCTATGACATGGAAAAGGCCATCATCTCCAACTCCGAAGAAATTCAAGGTGAGCCCATCTGCCGGTAAGGTCATGGGCTCATGGGCTCTGTTTTTTGGGATGGTAAAGGGGTATTAATGATTGAGTATCTCGAGCATGGAGCCACTATTACGGGCACTTTATACGCCAAACAAATAGCAACATTGCGCAATGAGATCCGCGAAAAACGGCGAGGTAAACTGTCGAAAGTTGTGCTGTTCCACCAGGACAATGCCCCGGCACACAAGTCCGCCGTTGCAATGGCTGCAATTCGTGATGCTGGGTTCGATATCCTTAAGCATCCTCCGTATTCACCAGATCTCGCTCCCAGTGATTTCTACCTATTTCCGAGATTGAAACAATACCTGCGAGGCCAGAAATTTGAAGACGACGACGCGGTAGTCGCTGCAGTACAAGATTTTTTAATTACTCAACATTAGACCTTTTTTAAAAATGGAATTTTAAGTTTAGAAAAAAGATATACAAAGTGTATTATGCTAAAAGGTGACTATGTCGAAAAATAAAATGACATTTAGTAAAAGTTGTTTATAACATACTCATTCTCACTTTTTATTGAACGCCCCTAGTAACTCACATTTTCATTCACTCACTCATTTCATTCATTCACTACCTTTTTTGCAATCAGTACTTTATGTAGCTGTGTGTGTAATCATTCGCCTCAACTCTCGTGGCGTTACGTATACCTAACTTAGCTATCTTAACTAGTCAATCTCGTAAAAATATGTGTAGGTGCTCTTTTTGATTTTATTACTAGGCAGTCTTGCGGCAAATTGACCCCCTATAAATCTAAGTCCAGCAGTATCAAAATGCATGATTAAGGGGGTGTTTCACCACCTTACTGTCAAACTGCTGGTTACGTAACCAATGAATAAACTAAGTACTGGACAAATCTGTCAGCTAGTGTTTTTTCAGTTTCACCACTCCGGTCCTGTGCAAACTAAGTACCACTTAACTAATCGTGGGTTTAACAAAAAGTCGGAATGGCAACGTCGCATTTCACGACCACGCGTTCCTGTTCGCACACTTTCGTTCAAAGAGTCACTCATTATTAAAGAAAAAGAAATGGTTAACTATATAATTTTTGAATACATCTATTTTTTTTGCATAAACAAATATGTAACATTATAATTGATCCAAAAACGGTATTTATTTACGATACTTTGTTAACAATAACAAAGAAAAATAAAATCACGTAAAACGAATCGAAAAGTGGCGCCAAACCATTTGACAGATAAACTTTTTTTTAATGGCGACATACAAGTTCAGGTAGAACAAACGAATGAGCCACTGAAAAAAAGTTTGTTATTAAAAAATATTACGAAATTTTGGATTTATTTTTACATAATAAAAGCGGACGTATATTTTTTTTATTCAAATCTTGATATTTAAATTCTCGTTTGTAATTTTAGCATGACTACTTTCTTTAAAAATATAAAAAATACTTTGATTTATTTTTCTGAAACCGGCTGAAGGGCTCTCCAACCATGGCCACAAAAAAATAAAGTAACTAATTAAAAAGTTATGTGACGGTTAAAAATTCTAAATGCCACCTGATCTGATGGTCAAATTAAGAAATAGTTTGTCTGTCACTTAGCGCTAATCAAGACTGGTGAAACAGAAAATTTTATTCCATCTGACAAATAAGGTTATGATTAAGCTAATCCGAACTTTAAGAAAAGTGGTGAAACAGCCCCTAAGTATTTTAAAATTAATATAAATATTTCTACAGGTGGTAGGGTTAGTTTGATTGAATATCATAGTAAAGATTTTCCATCAGAATCTTTGATTATTATCCCTCTGATGCGGCATTGAGCATAGAACAATATACAAAAACATTTTTAAAACCCTTATTTAAAAAATCTGAATAAGATTTAGAACTTGTTGATGATGACACAGTATATTTAATTTTGTTGACTATTCAGGGTGACCCGACTCAATGATGATCTAGTACAGGAAGAGAGCTCACATTAAACTAGTTCTGGGAAAAATAAGAAAAAATCTATGTCATGTAGTTAAGCAATAATAAAGTAACAATAAACAATTATCACTTAACCCTTAATAAGGTAGAGGCGATTTTGCGACCACATGTCACATGAATTGACTTGGAAATTCAACCTTATTGTTGTAGGTAGTAATAAGTTACAATATCCATTGTAATTATTGAAAATACTACTAGCTTTAAAAATATCCTTCATCAGGTATGTATTTGATAGCTGCTTTTGATTCTGTGGTAGTATGCCACAATAAATGGGGCCTTATTAAGGATTTACTAAGTGAGATAGTTAAGTGAGTGGCGCCGCGCAATGACTCGATCGGCGGCTCAAAGGCTAGATAAGATCTGGAAACACTGCCGAATAACTAAACGCACTAAAATACGCCTTATGAATAGCCTGGTTTTTCCGATCTCTCTTTATGGAGCCCAAACCAGGTCATTGAGGATGCAGGACCGAAAAAGAATCAATGCACTGCAGATGTGATGCTCGAGAATTGGAGATGCATCCATCCATCGCACTAACATGTCCATACCATACTTAACACTTTGATGGACAGTACTTTCAATTAAGAGTTGTTAAGCTATATTTGGACACCTATAGGTGTAGTGTCCTTCAAAGTGTTATGGAGCTAAACATTAAACAGACTATTGCCAATTATACAATTATGAATTCTAAGGTTCTTTGGACACATTAGCCACAAAATTAATGGTACAACTGGTGAATTAGGATGGGGTTTGAGGCAAGAGACCACATGATCAATCACCAACCTGATGGACAGATACCATAAAATCTGTAACTAAGTTCCTGTGGCAGAATGCGCTCACCAGGCAGCCAATAGACTGATGGAAAAGGATTGTGAAGGCAGTGACCCCCCAATGAGGAACAACCCCTCATGACCATGACCACTCTGTCAAGAGTGGAAAAGTAATAAAAAAGAAGTAACATAGTTATTATTGAAAAAAAAATGAAAAAATGATGTTGAAAAAAAAAAATACAATAAGATACTTCATACCTAACTTGTTATAGTTATTGTTCTTATTTTTTCTAGAATTGTTACAGCTGTCCTGTACCAGGATATCATTGAGTTTTGGGAGACACTGTACTTAAAACCTAATAAGGCCGCATTTATTGGAGCATACTACCACAGAATCAAAAGCAGCTGTCAAATACATACCTGACAAAGGATATTTTTAAAGCTATGTAGTAGTATTTTCAATAATTATGGATATTGTGACTTATCATTAAAACCAAAATGTTGAATTTCCAAGTCAATGCATGTGGTCGCTAATCCGCCTCTACCTTATAAAGGGTTAATATAAATGCTACTATAAATACCAAAAGAGAAGCCAGTAGTTGGGACGGGCTTGGGTGCAGAAGCTAAAGGCGTTGTTGTCGACAGCTGTCTGTACAGAGGCCGGGAGGCTCGAGCAAGCTAAAACAATAAAGACATGAAAATTACTTGCCACTAACTCATCATTCCTTTTATCTTTAGGTATCTTTGCTATTTTTAAGGATGGGGAACTACTTATTAATTACTAACTACATACCCATCCCTAAAATTTCCAAACATGTACCCAGATTACGCTAATTAACAAGTGTCACTGCTAACTTAAGAAGAATATTTTCGAAACAAGTCAAATTACTACGCTACGCTATTATTGCTATTATTTGTATTATTATTATTACTTTCACATGATTGACTTTTCTGTGATAACTACGACTTTCGTGTTTGAAAAACAGGTAAATAACTCCAAGAGCAAAGTCCACGTTTTCTAATCACCCACATTACCAATCCCATTGACTTTAATCAGACTGCTAAGTGAACTTTGAACGCAATGATTACGATGCTTGAAGGTTTGGAGTTAGCATTGACTTAATTAAACATTTCTATTTATTAGAATATATATGCAAACATCAGTCATTTTAAGACCTATACCTAGAAAAATTTACATATATGAAAGTAAAGTAAAGTAATGCCGTACTTAACTTAAGACAAACATACCTGAGTGAGGGGCTTCATTTTGCCTATTTAAATGAGAACTGTCTAGTCTTTAATTGATTTTATTTTCTCTGGACTTTGCACTTTGCTGCGAGTTCAACAACACTTTTGCAGCCAAAGCGACGTCCGTATAACGACACACACGTAGGACAGTACAGACAGTTGATAGGTGGGAGCAAAATAAATATATACGTATATTGTAATCGACCAGTGTTGCCAGCTCCTTTTTGAAAAAAAAGACAAAAGACATCAAAAAACGAGCTAAAAAAGAGCCATTTAAAAAAATAGCCTAGTTTGAAGCAGAATTTCATCGAAGTTTTAATCATCGCAGTCGGATTTTTCATTGTACTTCACTTGTGCTTGGTTTTGGGTGCATTTCGTGCATTAACCTTCGGGTTTTCATAACTTGCCATATAGTACCTACTTTTTTTAGAAATTAATTTTTAATTTCGTAATTATGTTATGGCAGCAATTTCCAAGCATCGTATCCTAGCAGTTTCAAGTCTAGTGAAATAATACGGATATCTCATGTCTCAAAATGAGTTTAACTGAACATGTTTCGGACTAATCCGTAGCCCTTCCTCAGCACAGCACACAGCAGCAGCAATGCACGTTTGGCAGCAGCCGCAGCGTGTTCCTCCGTGAGGAAGAGCTACAGAATAGCCCGAAAAAGTCGAGTTAAACTCGTTTTGAGACGCGAGTACCTAATCCGTATTATTTCACTATGAGTGAGTCGGACGATAGTTCCAAGTCTATTCCGTGTTTTGGTGTTTACAATATTCAGTTGACTAAATAAATAAATACCAAACCTACTCTTTCTACTTGACGGTTAGACTATGTTCAATGGGATATCTCAGTAAAAATAATATAACTCAGAATAAATGAACAAAAATGTTCGTTTAATGCTCAGTTTCAATCGGTATAAAAAGCTATTTCGTCTTATTTTTCCATGCGTAATTATTTTTTTAATGCCTAGAATAAAGCTAAAATCTCGTAAAAAGAAAGCTAGAGCTAAATACTTTATTTTAGAGCTGGAAAGCAGAAATAGCAAAAATTTAGCTCTAAAAGAACTGAGTTGGCAACACTGTAATCAACTTATCGTAAAGAGAAACCAGGCCATTAAAATCCAAAAAAAATCGTAAAGAGACAGGCCATAAAATCCAAAAAAAAGTGTGGTGGGAGGGAGGGGAGGCCCTTCTAAGCGCTAGCACGCACGGGTGATTTTTGTCAGAGTGACAAACGGTTTTGTCACTGAGTCCAAGGAAGGTTATGTATGGAGATATTGGAGATGCGCGCATGTTACGACGTGACTGTATCTATCTATCTCTATCTCTATTTCCATACATATTCTTGAACTCAGTGACAAAAACAAACGGTTATGGGTTATGCCACCCTGACAAAATACAACCGTGCGCGCCTAGCCTAACGGCCAGACAGTACAGTACATGCCAAAATTGCCAAAGAGCTATACACCATCTATACCATTATACACACACCAACTGTCAAAGCATGGTCAAAGCTAGTTTAGTGTTGCCACCTTGGTGACTTCACAAGATATAGCAACTTATAGGATTACGTTAGTGACTTTTTTCTGAGATACTTGTTTCTCGCATATTAGGACCTTTTTTGGTAGTTTTTCTTTCCATAGGTACAATCAGAAAATTGTATCCCAAACGCGTTTTAAATGGCCCTCAATCCTCTCCACACAGCGCCGAGGGGCATTTTAGAGGAGAAAAGAAAAATAAGAAGGCATTTTTGGTTGGTTTATCCCAATAACTGACACGTGAATTTCGCAATTTCGCATATAATGAGCTCTGGGAGGGATTAAAAGCAAAGCAAAGTAACTGCCATATTTTAGCTCCAACCAAACGTCAAAGTGTAAATAGAGCATTTTAGAGCAAGAGCTCGTGAACCCCAGACCTTCGTTATATTATAAAAGCCGAAAGTTTGTCAGCGCATGCCCCCACACTGGTAAGAACGATGGACCATTATGAAGTTTGGGTTGCAGTGGCTTACTTAGGCAGATAAACGGTACCAAAGGTGTGTAAAATACCGATCTACTTTCGTCAAATAATAAAGTGCGATTTTTTGGTATTACCTTCAAAATATTATTAAAAATCACGTTATTCATTGCCAGACACTTAACATCGTGGCAACCCCTTGCCAGACACCCTAGAGCCCGTGAACCCCAGACCTTCGTTATTTTATAAAAGCTGAAAGTTTGTCAGCGCATGCTCCCAACACTGGTAAGAACGATGGACCATTATGAAGTTTGGGTAACAGTGGCTTTGGCAGATAAATGGTACCAAAGGTGTGTAAAATACTACCGATCTACTTTCGTCAAATAATAAAGCGTGATTTTATGGTATTACCTTCAGAATATTATTAAAAGTCACGTTATTCATTGTCAGACACTTAACATCGTGGCAACCCCTTGCCAGACACCTTTAATGTTCATGAAATTATAATTCTACTTACGTTAAAGTATAAAAGCTGATTTTATATATTATAATACTTTGGTAATAAGTAGATGATGTTTCCTCATTAGCCAGACATTTTTGATTGTTCCAACCCCTTGCCAGACAAGCATTGTAAATGTTAAGAAAAGATTTAACAAATAAAGGGTGTCTGGCAAGGGGTTGCCACGATGTTAAGTGTCTGGCAATGAATAACATGATTTTTAATAATATTCTGAAGGTAATACCAAAAAATCGCACTTTATTATTTGACGAAAGTAGATCGGTATTTTACACACCTTTGGTACCTTTTATCTGCCAAAGCCACTGTAACCCAAACTTCATAATGGTCCATCGTTCTTACCAGTGTTGGTAGCATGCGCTGACAAACTTTCAGCTTTTATAAAATAACGAAGGTCTGGGGTTCACGGGCTCTTAGGCTATTTGATTGACGTTCGGAGATTTGGATCTCAATTTATTTGGCGTGGCCGACCGATACGATAATTCTAAAGTCTGTCATACATTGATTGAGCTATTTGTAAAATTGCCGCGTTAAAAATAAAAGCTGAAAAGCATAAATAAATATCACTAATTCCTTATTAATTCGAGAAAATAACAGACGTATCTATCACTGTTATGCGAAATAAGTACGTACATTGAATGGTCACACTAGAAGGCAATGGTGAAAAACGCCTTTAATTGCCAACCAACCAGCCCAATCACTTCTTCCAAACTGAAAAAAAGGGCGTCAAAGCGAACAAATTTTGTTCTTGATTGAGTAGTTTTGTTATAAGTGCCGTCGTGCCGCTTATATTTTATCGAACCTTAGACGCTGTCTCCTAAAGGAGATAAAGCTTTAGATGTTTTCTGAAAAATAAGTTAGTATGACACACGTCACTTAATGTAGTATCGTGTTGAAAAGGAAAAAGTTGCAGGTCGTGATGTTAGAGAGGCGGATTGGGTGATGGTTGATTTACATTCTGAGTTAAATGTGAATAGTTGTAGGTCAGATAGCAATATTGTGGGTAGAATAGGTGTTTCGGTATGTGGCACAGTCAGGCCGTGTTATGAATAAGGAATCTTTGTTGGCACGAGCTTCAGAGGAGCGGGAGCGTATCTTTCAACGGTATGAGAGGGGTCGGGACAATCTCGCCGGACAGATAGACCCCTGGGAGGATCCTGAATTTGAGGAATACCACAAAACTGATAGGTAAGCTTCGAATAACATGGTAGTGACAATTGTTTTGCAGTTTACAGTTCTCTAGCCACTTTGAGAAGAAATAGTCTCATACTGAGCAAAGCTCTGATAAACCAAGTACTGTACATTTGTAATGTTTAGCTTAACACCTTTAACAAGCTTTTAAAATTGTTCATGTCATTTCTGTACTAAAAAAACCCAGCCGTATGAATCATAAATAAATCATGCTTTTATTGAGACTTCTGTTTTACCTACTTTCATTCGTTTTGGTTGCCATGAATTATAATAATAAAACCAGTTTTTTTACTTGTGACTTGAATAATTTAACCTCTCTTATGTGTGAAGTGAAAAGAATTGTGCAGTATAGTCTCAACTGTTTCATATAAATAAATCCAATGATATAGATTTATAAAAGAATACCTTAAATTGGGCATGGATCCGTGTCTTAAGCATTTGAGGGATTAATATTGTGTTTATTCTTAAACTTTTAAGTTATGCTGTTCTCGCCTTGCTTAAGTAGTATTATTTATAACCATTTACTTTGTACATGCCTGGTTAGGTACTTGTGATTTTGTGCAGGTTGTTGTCCCCATCATTTAGTCTCTACCAATTACATTCTGCTCACCAACCTGTCTGATGGTCTAATTTTTTTAGCATAGTATTAGTTTGAGGCCAGGTATCATCGGCATAAACAAATAAGTTTTTAATGCTTTGCTGTACCATAAGAAATGGATCTTGCTGTTCTATGCACTGATTTGATCTATTGCATAGGAATGGTAGTGATTGCCTTTTTGCACTCAAATAGTTTTTGCTATAGTTTACTTTACTTATATATTTACATTTACAACACCATAGATTGATGTATCTGTCAACATAAATATTGTTAACTAGCTGCCCATCCTAGCTTTGTATGGGTGTGCTACTAATAAAAAAAAAATACATATCCTTCATCCTTCTATATAAACCTTCTTTCAACAGTTACTAATACAGCTAAAAAGAATTAGTCAAATAGGCACAGCCATTCTAAAGTTATATGTGTACAGTCGACTACAAAAAAATCGATACGGCCAAAGTTACAAAAATATGTATACACGACCTTAATGTTAAGTCAATAAAGGTGTGTATACATATCTTTGTAACTTTGGCGGTATCGATCTTTTTGTAGTCGACTGTACATACTTTATCTGGAATTGATTTTCATTTATTACTTGCTAATGCCCGCGGCTTCACCCCCGTTATATTTTTTCAAAAATTTCTTTCTTATAACCTTCTTCTGGCAATAACAAACACAACAAAAAAGGAATTATCCAATTTGGTGCAGTCAATCGGAAGTTATGCTCGTACAAACATTTAGGTGATTCATTTTTATTTATATAAATAAAAAAAAAAATAAGTAAATATTAGGGGACAATCTTACACAAATCGACCTAGTCCCAAACTAAGCAACGCTTGTACTAAGGTACTAGACGACGATAAACATACTTATATAGATAAATAAATACTTAAATACATAGAAAACATCCATAACTCAGGAACAAATATTCGTGCTCATCACACAAATAAATGTCCCTACCGGGATTCGAACCCAGGACCTCTTGCTTCGTAGGCAGGGTCACTACCAACTAGGCTAAAGCGGTCGTAAATATATAGATAGATATTGATGTAACCTAGATACATTGACTTAGTTAAGCTATGATTTCAAAGGTAATTATTCTGTTGTGGCTTTGAAACTGTTAAGAGTCTTATGTTGTTTGTCAACAATAGCTGAAGCTTGGTTAAATCACCTATGATTGCCATAGGCCATAGCTAACTGAAAGAAATTAACCTAAAAGAAAGTTAATTCTGAATTGGGATTATATTTCTGTAAAACAGACAAAATTAAAAAATGTAAAGACTGTAAGTTGGATTCCTTTTTGTCCAATTACCTGTGCCTTATACCTACTATAGTTAATTTTATTTTTTTATTTGCTAGCGGTTGCCTGCAACTTTGCACTTCCCTGGATAACTAATAGTCTATGTTAACCCTTTAACCACTTAGAATTTTTCATTGTGCATGCTCATGTTGCCACCAATTCAAAACTATAATAATAATCGTATATAAGTAAATCTCACTAAATCACGCTAGAGCAATGAATATTCTTTAAAAAACAAACCAAGACTTGGTCTTATTTATCTGATTGTGGCAAAATGAGCTTGAATCTTTGTGTCTTATATATGAGATCAGACGGCGGTTAAAAGGTTAACCAGGGATAGTGTAGCTTTCTATTAGTGAAATATTTTTTCAAATCAGTTCATCAGTTCTGGATGTGTTTAGTAGTATACAGACTTAGATTAAACTGAAATTACTGTGTATCCTATCCTCTAATTCTTTTTCTTTTATTTTTTTATTTATAATTCTTGTAATTATTTATTTGCTACGGAATATTTACAGGACTGAATAAATTGTAGTATCTGTTACCTGTATGCGTATTTTTAAATGTGCGCATGATCACAGTTACATTCAACATTTTCTTTCTATGAAACGGTTATGATGGGGTTTTTTTTTTTTTACTCTTTTTTTTGTTTCGAGGCTTAAGGGCACCTGAGTGACTATGCCAGCCTCATTATTAGAAAGAAATAGTGGATATGATTGCAAGCTTACATGCGCATTAGATAATAAGGTCTCTGGGCCCTTCAAGGTTTTAGAGTGTATTATGATGGCTATGAATATAGTTGTGACTGAAGTTCACTCATCTCATTAATATTACAAATAAAAACTACACAATTCTCAATTATCTGTAATAGATCCTAAATCATTAAAAAAAATCCATATTAGGCTACTTTCCTAACTAGTCAGTCTTTTAGATTATCAAATAATATTGGACACGTATTTTTTATTTTGTCAATTAAACAAAAAATTACGAAGATATGGCGCGTTGAAGTTTCGCGTGACGTCACTTGTTCCTACACTTTGTATGAGCGTTTTAGGAACAAGTGACGTCATGCCTCGTCACGCGGAACTTCAACGCGCTATATCTTCGTCATTTTTTGTTTAATTGTCAAAAGATAAATTATGTGTCTAATATTTTTTGATAATGTAAAATACGGACTAATAAGAATTATTATTTTTTTACCTAGGAAACATCCCTATTGTATATAATATAACTGTGTTTCTTATAGCAAATGAAAAAAAAAATTAAATCCTTTTTTAATAAAAATTGTGATGGGTTCAAAGAGCAAAGGTTTAATTTATAAAAAAGGTTTGCTATTTAAAAACTTTGATATTAATAGTTGGTTGGCTGGTGAATGATATTGAACAACTTAAACTACTGTACATCTAACTAAAGCCATAATTATTTTCTAATGTTTAATATGTTGGTAATCTTAATCATGTTCACCTTTTCTTACTTCCAAATGGTATAGGGTGAGGGAAAAGGACTGGTGAATATAATTGTGAGTAGATGTGAGTGCTCTCATGCAAGATAACATGCCCTCTAGTGTCTTAAATATATTACATGTATTTATAGCATGTATAGCATCTTTATAGCATGCATGTCAGTTTCTTAGTTGTCGCCCAGTGCGCTTTTTTCTGGCTTGTCTAGTATGAAAGGGATGCATTGAAAGAAAAGATAGAAAACGGCAGGTGTGCCCATTTCATGATTTGCCTGCAGTTGTTCATCTGTAAACTGGTTTGGGCCTGGTCACAGCAAAAATATTTTCCTGTGACAGTTACAAACTATACTTACTGTCTGTGAAATAAGATCTACATTTGCTTGCCTGCTTTACACATTTCATGTGATTAGCCTCCTACAACAGAGGAAGTTGATAGCTAACTGTGTAATCAGTTATTCTTTTTATAGCATTAGCGAATGTTTTACCTACTAGTATGGCTATTTATTTAAAAAAAATAGTTGTGAGCTATTTTTTTCGTTTAAAAGCAATGCGAAATAAACACATAATTCTATTTTTATAAACTTGCCTAATTTTATTGGAACCAATTGAGGTGCCACATGTGTATGTAGATAATAGTTTTTTTGTAACAAACAGTAATCATTTCTTGTTATTATTTCTAAGGAAATACATTTCCTCAATTTCATCGCACGTAAAATGAAATTAACACATTTTTGCAGATATGGGTTTATCCACGACGAGCGGTTGCCGCAAAAAACGGCGCCGCAAAAGATTAACATCGAAGTCGAAAGAGAGAAGAAATGGGTTAAAATGCTGGGTACTTGGGACTCGCCTGCTACCAAAGAAAAACTCCACCGGCGTATATACAAAGGCATTCCAAATTCACTACGAATTAAAATATGGTGCAAACTACTCGACGTCAATCGAATAAAATCTGAAAAGCTTGGTAAATACCAGGAGATGTTGAGGTTAGCCAAGCTATGGTCGACAGATGTGAGGCAAATAGACTCTGATGTGAACCGTCAATTTCGTGAACATCAGTTTTACAGAGAGAGGTATTCGGAGAAGCAATGTTCGTTGTTCAACGTGCTGTGCGCGTACAGTATGTACAACTCGGAGGTGGGGTACTGCCAGGGCATGTCGGGGCTGGCAGGCGTGCTGCTCATGTACATGGACGAAGAGGACGCCTTCTGGGCACTCGCTATCCTGCTGTCAGACATCAAGTACAACATGCACGGCCTATACATAGAGGGATTTCCAAAGCTAACACGTTTCTTAGGACATCATGACAAGATACTCACAAAGTTCATGCCCAAATTGAAACTGCATTTCGATAAGTATGGATTAGACGCGATACTGTATTCCCTCAAATGGTTCTTTGTGTGTTTTGTTGAGCGAGTGCCCTTTAGTTTGTGTTTGCGAGTGTGGGATATATATCTGCTCGATGGAGAGAGAGTGGTCACTGCCATGGCGTATACGATACTCAAGCTTCATAAAAAAGCTATAATGAAATTGAATGATATGGATCTTATTGTTAATTATATTCAGGTGTGTATTACGTACTTACCACTAAATACGATAAAGTTTGAACCATGTTCAAATTATTTTAATTGGTTAATGTTGGGATTTTAAGGTTAAACTACATAAAGACTTTGGTTACGAAGACGATATTGTGATATATCACTTGGAGCGTTCAATGGACGAACTGAAGCGCGCTAAACTCGACTACCCAGGGCCGCCGCCACCGAACGAGCTGCCCAAAAGGCCGCTTGGGATGTTCGTGGAGCCCGATGAGAAGTCCAAGATCGGCCAGCGAGCGGAGAACTTCTCAGAGACCGAGAAACAAGCCAGAGCTACTGTGATATTAAGGTATGACTAGATGGTGAGCTGGTATTATCAATTTCCCAAACCCAATTCACAGTCACAGCAACTATAATATCTAAAAGCTTCGAAACATAAATGTGGCGTTTTGTGTGCTCTGCCTACCCCCTTTGGGATACAGGCGTGATATGCGTGTGTATAATATAATATCCATCAAACATTAACTCTTCAATAGATTGACATACGATACGTCATCTAAAAATGACGCAAATGGAAATCATAAAACATTATAAGACTTGTCATTGCAATTTTTTTCCCTATCGATGACGGCAAATGCATATCGACGTGTTTTGTTTCAGTTTATTTAATTATTGGTTGCTGATTGAAGGAAACTGGTAGACGCATAGCCTTTCCTCATCGGCGTCGTCTGGGTATTGCGTGAACTTTGATGAAACAATTTTTTGTTAAGAATTTCATTTTTATAGCAACCGTTTTAGCGGACTGTACTTTTTGTTGACTGTACTTTCATGGTCATCCAACCTACATAATAGGTATACCAAATTTCAAGTGAATCCGACCACTGGAAGTGGGTCAAATTCGACTTGTAAGATTTGACCCGTAAATACATACAGGGTGTCCCAGAAACCGACGATAATCCGTTAAGGGATGATAGCCCTACTAATTAACTACCAGAATATCACATTTTAGGATTAGTAAAAATCTATTAGTTTTCGAGATATTGGCATTTTTTCAAAAATCTCGATTTTTCTCCCTCAGTTGAGTTTTTCGTCTGCCACAGCCTCAAATGACCGAATTTAGTAAATCTGATTACTGATAAATATTGCAGAAAAGATGGGATTTTAAACGTGATATTATTTTATTGTAATATTTAATCAAACTTGGATGAAAAACGACTTAAGAGACAGTTTTCAGATATTTTACTGTTTCATCCCGTAACTTTGGTCCTCCATGGTTTAAAAAAAAATAACTACGCTAAAGTGGCACTGGATATTAAAAATATGCCTAGCTAATGTAGTTTACAAAATGGTACAACACTTACTTATTTGTTAAATATTTTTAAATTTATTGCTATTTCACTACTGAAGAACAAGTACAAGCCTTTGTGTTTGGCTTGGCTTGCGTGAGCTTGAAAGAGCTTGTCGCCGATCCGGGCCAATGTCGGTTTCTGAAAACAGATCAAATGTTGCTATAACGGAACAATAACGCACTTTGCAAGCGTGTAAATGACGAGGAAAGCCTATGTCCAGCAGTGGACGTCCTACGGCTGAAATAATGATGATGATGATGAAGCGTGTAAATGGCATTCAAGCGTTTGTGTAGGTTTGGAGCTTGTAGACCTTTGCCAAGTCTCGGCAAATAAATGCGTATAAAAGCTGATCATGGGAATGTCTTGAAGAAAGGTCAGCTCAAGAGTATCTGCCCGAAACCGGCGAGCATTATATGAAATGACTAATGAAATGTATGAAAAGACATTTTTCTGGCACAAACGATGCAGCGCTGGTGACTTCCTTCTGATACTTAGTTTTTTATCGATATCTTATTGGTGGCATTATATCAATTTGACACGTTTGAAAATATATGAACAATAATACCAAACCGAATCGATGTTATTATTATGTCAAACACAAACCACACGTCGTTAGTGCCAGGAAAATCTCTAGGTATACTAATGAGTGTTGTGGAAGATGTATTTCAGGATCGTAGCAGGTGGAAACAGATAGTCTCTGCTCACCCCTGCGTGATTGTATTGACTGTTTAGATACATTTTCCAGAATCGTTATTTTCTAGTCCTAGTAGCAAAATTTCCATTCGCATTTTTTTCCAGATGATTTTTTCTTACTATGATTTTTACTGAAGCTTATTTTAATAGACACAGAAACATAGGTAGGATTAATCTGCGAAAATAAGCTTCAGTAAAAAACCATAGTGAGAAAAAATATCTGGGAAAAAATGCGAATGGAAATTTTGCTACTAGGAAATAAAGATTCTGTCAAATTGATCTAACCAGTCATTGTATGTATGTGTGTAAATAAATGAATGTTTGTTGCGTTGCAGGCGCGAGAAGGCGGCTCTGGAGCTGCAGGAACTGCGCGTGTCGCAGAGTGACACCGTGTCAGGTAATTTGGAGTGCACCCCGCCCTCCTCGCGTACCACCTCCGACGAGAGCCTCGGCTCGCACCACTTCACGCATCTATGACACTACCGTTGTGCATTTGTAATGACTCCCCGCTCTCGATGACATTGCTGCCTATCACCCTATCGGGAGGCCCAGCAGGCCGGGCCTTATCTCGGTGTTGACAACGAACAGTATCGAAACTACAAAAACAAAATTGTTAGATTCGACACTGTACGTTGCGCGGCATAGTATTGACATTTCAAAATTCAAATTTTGCAGATTCAATACTGTACGTTGCAGTAGTCGATCTATGAAATTCGATTTTCGAACTTCGTATCGTGCCGTTCCATTCACGCTAGTAGTATTAAACACGAGAGTGAAAGCGATGTCATGATACGAACTTTGAATTTCGTAGTAGCCCCCCAAGATTTAACGCTGATGTAAAGATATCCCTTTCTAACCAGAATGCGTGGTAGAAAGGGAATACTTTATATCCTCGATGAATGCTGGTGTGCTATGGATGCTGGCCGGATAGCCAGATTAAAAATTAACTCTGCTCTTAATGTCAAGCGTGGTTTTAGAGACGAGTTGAATGGTACAACTGGTTTGTTTATTTATTAATTTATTGAATTTGTAAAATTGACTTTTTTTACTAGCAACTTTGCCATCGAAAAATGGATTATTATATCTTGCCAGATAAAATCAGTACTAGTTACTTACAATTGCACAAAAATGTATTAAAAAAAGCTAGTAATCTGCATACTGACATTATCAACAACAACCGTTAGACAGTCTGATTTCAAAGTAAAAGAAATATTGCACACTGCATGCTTTGCCTATGAATATATTTCTATAGATTCGTTTGTTTCAGTCATAAGCTATGAACTCTGTTTCATTTTATTTGTGAACCTCTTCTAACAATAGTTATATCCGCCTAGTATTGGTTTAGAAAATACATGTATTATTCCACAAAAACACGACGTTTAAACTAGATTGCCGAGTGCAACAATCGTGGATTTAGATATTATATTCTAGTGATATTATTCAAATTATGTTATTTTGTTAAATATTGTCATTGCTGCAATTTGCAACTAAAGCAAGAATATTAAAGTAAGAGATGCAAAGGTCCTGGCTAAAAATACGGAGTTCTAATCTCAGACTGCACAAATACCCATGCATGCTCAGTTTTATTTATATTATTTTGTAGTTCATCCTCATCGATAGGATCTAGGGTTGCGGTGAATGGATTGTCACGCCCACGGTTTCGTGGCATATGCATTGACTGCGGGATTCTAAAATTACTGTCCTTTTTTTTCATATAAAAATGCAATACCATCAGGAAAATTTAGTATTGGCATATACGCCTAACAAGTTGTTTTGAAATATTTTTGTTCACTTTTCTTGTAACCCGATTTCTATTAGTACTTTGTTGTTTAAGAAGTTGTTCGTTGTAGGAACATTAAGAGGTTTTGTATTAGGTAGGTATTTAACTTTTACTTTCAAATGCATTCGTTATTTTTCTATCAATCATCTTAAAACAAAGATTGCTTCAAGTGACACTCCATTTGGCCGATGTGTTTTTGATATCTATAAACACTTATTTAGTGATTTTTCCTCTGTTTATGATACTGATATTTAACCCCTTAATAAGGCCCCAATTATTGCAGCATACTACGACAGAATCAAAAGCAGCTGTCAAATACATACCTGACAAAGGATATTTTTAAAGCTGGTAGTATTTTCAATAATTACAATGGATATTGTAACTTATTACTGAAACAATAAGGTTGAATTTCCAAGTCAATGCATTTGGTCGCTAAATCGCCTCTACCTTATTAAGATTTATAAATGTGTACGATACAATATGCGTATAGGTGTGGGCTGTATGAATAATAAAAAGTATACATACTTTTCTTTATTCATATGGCCCTGTGTGTGTAAACGTTCACCTCAACTCTAGTTCGACACCTATACCTGTGGTTGTATAGGTAAGCACATAATACATAAGATGCAAATTTATAATATGTCCCTGATATAAAGTTAGTAATTGATCACGCTTTAATTGAATTAAATTAATCTTATAATTTGCTGATAGTGATTTAAGAAGTCTGTTAGAAATACAGGGTTATTTGTAATTCACTGACATCCTCTTAACCCTGAATTCCTATCACTCAAACAAATGTTTTTTGTTTTACGACTTTTTAAAATGAAGCACTTTTTTTCCCATACAAATACACAGAGTATCGTAAAAATAAGAGGTAATCTCAAATTTTCAAAATGTTCTTACACCAAAAATATTAAGCTATGACAAAAGCCGTAAAACAAAAAATATTTGTTCAAGTGGTAGGAGTTTAGGGTTAAAAGGATGCTAGTGAATTGCAAATAAAATAACCCTGTATTGGCATTTAAGTTTTTAATGTTGATTTAAACCACTATTTAATAAATTTGCTATAAAGAGGCAGGAAATAATACTTAATAATTGTAACAATAATTAGTCCCCATGCAAATTGTCACAAGCTAGCTATATCACACTGGAGTTTGTATGTTTGTGTGTTGTTGTGGGCATGAGAATAGAATCGGATCGTAAGTTTGTAAATTCCAGTTGATAGTTAATGTAAAATGCATTAAGTAAGCTAATCTATTTTTATTTTGTATCATTAATATTATTACGCGGTGTCATCGATGTCACTCAACTCGACTAGTCGCTTGCTCTTTCCGCTAGTGTTCGTTGTAACACTAGGTTGGACCATGTGAAGCGAGATGTTGTGAGTCAAATTAACCAAGAGAATAGAAAATGAGGTGCCTCATATATCCAAGTATGAATAGTACGCTAATGTCAGGACAGCTGGAATAAAATGGCTTTTAAAATTGGATTTTCTAAATTATTTTGCGATAGCGAGTAACCTTTGCTAAAGTGGGCATCACAGCACAGCAGATTATCTCGATTCAATTCAATAGAGCAATGTCAAATAAGCTTTGTCGTTTGTAGGAGTTGCAGTTATTAGTTTGTATGATAAATTAAAGAAATGTTGGTTGAGTGCTTAATGTGCTACAACTATGCGGGGTCTACGGGCTCCGTGCTTTCAGTACAAGAACGTATGCTACAGTATATATTTGTTACATCCGATATAATTAGCCCGATTAAGTTTTGCAAATAATTAATTGTTTCCACAAAAATCGTGACAAGCTTTGATACAAAAATCTGTGCACAAACACCCCAACAAGATTAATTTTATAGTATGATGATGTACTTACTTTTCTGTAATAATATTTTATGATTTTACTAGGTATACATAAACTTTACGTTATAAACGCCATGTAGATATTTTCTAAAGTATAAATTTGGTTTAAGATTGCTAGTTTTGCTACAACCGCCTATACATAAATAAATAATTAAAAAATAGGGCATCAAAATATTCTATCCACTGTCCAAAGCGATGATTTAGATGCATCTAAAGTCGATTTATCTTTACTTTTTGTTTTACGTAAACACAATTCTAACCTAGAATTTCAATAACTCTTGTCAGAATCCTGACTTTGCTGAAATAAAACGATACAAAATAATAAATAAGAAACAAGTTGTTCCAACTGCATTTATTTAAACATTTATGTGAGGATAAATTGACTATTTTTCAGTTCTAACATCCTGTTCCGGTTACGTCAAATTTCAGTGTATTGTAAATGCTAACAATCTTGCTTTGCAATCAATGTTATTGGTTAAAATATAAATATTACTCGAAATGGGATCATCAGTGGTTCTTGAAATGCGTTAGGATGTGCACTAGCAAGGTTATTTCGGTGGTACGGCGGTGGGTTTATGTTGTGATTAACGCTTACAGATAGTGCATTTAACAAGCTGTTTTAAGATATGAGGAGAATTATGAAAGTTTCAGTGCATATAATAATGTGATTTTATTTAATAGTTTAATACGGCAGTGACTTTACTTTCCTTGCCAGTCTTGCCACTTGGACGCTCCTCACATCTTATTGGTTCCCGAGATTGTGCATTGTTCGTGCTACCTCATAACGCTAATTTCGCATAACTTCTCATCAATCTAGCCTTCTTGATTTAATTAAAGCTTTCAGTTTAATTAAACATTAATTTGCCGGGCTTTTCACACTTGTTTACCAAAACACACGCATTCTAAATAATCAGCTTTATCATAATGAAATAAATCTGTTATGAGAACGTTTGTGGTGTTGCTGTCAATGAATCTCTGCTCACTACTGGTTATCATTGTTGCTCATTGTTTGTTACATAAACCCACCCCTATCATCTTTTCTCAATATTTTACTGCGCATACAATCGTAGTAATTATATTATTTAATTTTAAGAATACAATAATTATTAAATCAATATCAATTCAAAACGGCGAAACGAATTAGTCATGAATAATAAATTAATTTTTAATTGATCAGATTTTTTTTATTGGTAACTACTCGTGTTGTGGCGCGGCGTAGAGCGCGTGGTGCTCGGTACACTATAAATCTGCACTTCAATAGTTCATGTGTTCGTTTTATTTTTAGTTTTGCCGCCCGTGGTGGTGTGAGGAAAACAAAAAATATAGATACGCAAAACACGTTACAATTACAATTATTTGAATGGTACGTGATATTATAATTCTTATTAGATATCAATATCACATTCAAATATGTAGCGAGCACACATTGATTTTGTTGCTTTTAGACGAAAGTGTTTACCGTTTATAACTAAAATGATGACATATTTGACACTACATGTCCTTTAATTAGCAATTAAGTTATAACTTCTGAAGTTCTCTCATTTCTTTGCAAAAGTTATTCAAGTAGGAACAGGTGAAATTTACCTTAGTCGTTGTAGTTTGGGTAATAATGAGATTGTGTTGCTTTTTCCCTCCAGACGAGCGACCCCGGTACGGCGTCCCCCTCCGCACCTCCCAGGCCTCCGTCGATATACATCTCGACCTCCCTGCCCCCGCCTCTCTCTCGCGCACCGCCAAAACCTCCCCAAAAACACCCAGCTATCTTACTCTCACAAGCAATAAGAGGGCAAGAAAACGCCTCAAATGATGTTATTATACTTAGTGTAAATAATGAAACAATAAATAAGTTTACCCCCGAAACGTGTCTATACTTAAAACGATTTACGTATGAGCAGAGATTTCATTTCACTTAGTTATGCATGTGCATCAGCACAGTTTGGTTCGCTTGAGAATGTGTGTGTTTGCAAAGGTAAGTCGTTGATAATGAAGTTTATTTGGCATGCGATTTTGTATATAGCATTACGTGTGGTGTCGTGTGGTGTATTGTGATGGGTGCGTGTTTCAGAGCACAGCGGAGTGGCGGGTGGTGCGCGCGACGACTCTGTGTCGGCGTTGGGGTCGCGCCGGTCGCTCGCCGACACGAGCGTCACGAGCACGGCGGACCTCAGCGTGTTCTCGAGCGGACGCTCGCACGCGCCCGACAACTCGCTTGACACGCACAGCATCAGCGACGACGGCACTGGGTCAGATGGGTGAGATGTCTTTGTAGATGGACCGAGAGCATTCATACAAAACGAAACTTACTTAACTACCCCCTGTTTCACTACACTCTCTCAATTACCTATTGTCTTTCTTTTGTGATGGATAGCTACGTTGCCGTCTTTGTTGGTCTTGTTCGAAACAGACAGCATCACATATATTCGTTTAATCGTGGATTAGAAAAAGGGTAAACTATCTTGAAGAGTCTTTTTATTAAAAACGATTTAAAATAAAATAGTAACTTTTACTTATGAAACCACAAGAATGTAAATGACCATAAAATATGTCCTTCCTAATTGGCTAAGTAAAGTTTTTTTAAGAGGTGCTAATTATATTTTTTTTCGACAGTCGGCGTTCTGAAGATCGAGAAACTGCAGCTGTTTTATTTTTATCTCCTATTGTTTACTGGAAATATTTTTTTAAGTGTTCGAGTTGACATTTGTGTGATTTAATGGCTGACAAGCGGTTCGTGCTCAGTACTTAGTAGAAACAGAAAAAAAACTAAGTCATCTGTCACTTTTGTCCATGTCAAACCGTTTGCGTTTCGTTTGCTTTGCGTTTTGGTGTGATTTTTGGACTATTTTTAACAACCTCCGCACAAAATCCGGATTTACAATTTTACCGCATTTCTCCACGACTTATGCACGATAATTGAATCACGATTGAATATTTTTGATCATTATTTTGGAACTGCTTTTTGGACAATGCAAAGTAAACGAAACGCAAACGGTTAGATTTCATTTGACATTGACAATTGACTTCGTTTTTTTTTTCTATTTCTGCTAAGTACTGAGCACGAACCGCTTGTCAGCCATTAAATCTCACAAATGTCATCTCGAACACTTAAAAAAATATTTCCAGTAAACAATAGGAGATAAAAATAAAACAGCTGCAGTTTCTCGGTCTAGAAGAAGACTACTGTCGAAAAAAAATATATTAGCACCTCTTCAAAAAACTTTACTTAGCCAATTGTTACATATTTGCTGGGACTTATTTTTCAAAAGTTATTTTGTATAAAAAGACTCTTCAAGATTGTTTATCCTTTTTATTATGCTTAAATAAACGAAACTAAGTATAGATAACAGGAAATTAACATAGAGGTGTTACAGGCCCTTAATCCAATCTTAATCTAAGTCATTACCAAATATAGGCGGTAACTGCTATCTATCTCTATATCAGTAAAACAGTATATGAGAAGCGTGATTCTCTGACAGGAAACGCGCAACCTATAACAGTGGAGGTAGAAACTTCAAGTGGGAGATATAGAGGTCGGAATAAGATCGGACTTTCTGAAAATTTCGGGGTGATAGGGAACTAGCCTATTATTTATTCTTCCGCGCGGGCGAAACCGCAAGTACCTATGAGTTATTATAACTAAACACTTGGTACTGTTATTACATGAATCGCCTGCGCAACTCGCAAGTGTGTGCTTGTATTTGTGACGCAGTGCGAACCCAACTAACTTCCCTCTAAATACACCATCCGCAGAAGCCGATGTCAGCGGGGAGTAGATAGTGGCCATTCTTGATGTACGCGGTGCAATATTATGTGTTTACTTTATAGTTACGGTGAGGCAAACTTACTAATATTGGTATGTAATCCCGAGTTGGCGAGTTTTGTATGAATCTGCTCAAGTTTGTCCATGTATATCGTCGCCTCATGGCGTGCTAGAGGCTAGGTTTGCCAAAGATTTGATGCTTGCATTGTAGTTAAAATTAGGTACAGCTAGCGAAAGTAACGCTATTATATTATGCTAGAGAAAGATACGGCTATGCTATGCGTTTTGCTCATTAATAAAAAACTAAACGAAGTTCGTTCAGTTTTCACACCATCTTCGATCTAAATACTGCTTTGCATCCGTTATCACCACCGTTTATGTAAGGTAAGAGAGTTTTCGGAATAAATCCAGGTTAAAGAAGTAATTAATGTTGAGGCTAAATTAATACTGACCGTTTCCATGTTTAATGGAAACATTGATAGTTTAATAATGCTGAACACTACTCAAAATGTCTGTAGGTACTCTTTTTTTTGGAAATACTTATATTATAGCATTGTATTTTGCACTGTTTACTGACCACTGGCCATGATGTAGCCGTACTTGAGCGGCTTTTATTTTTCTATCACTTTAACTAGTCACAGCCACGTCCTTTTCAGCGTATCAGGGCCAATTGTTATTCTGGCACTGTTAAGAATATCCTTGTGGTGGCAGCGGATATTAGATGGTATCGACGACAGTCGTTGAGCGCTTTGGTAAAGGACGCATTGGACGTAAAGGTTTATTTAAAGAAAGGCTACAAGACGTCTGTTTGGACAGGTCCGGCATTTGCGGCATGAGCATCCAGCGAGCGCCGTCGACGGCGCAGTCGACACCGCGCGCCACGCCACACCCCCCCTCAGCGTCGCCGCTCTCCGATGACGTCGTCCGTATTCACGTCACGTACAATCCCCTCGCCGCCAGCCCCTCGCGCCTCCACCCCGTTACCCCCTCCAAATACAAAGCCTACTCTGATGAACACCACAAACCCGTCTCGCTCCCCTTCTACACTAACAACGGAACCAACATGCCATCCGACAACAGAATCAGGATCCAAGTGCCGTCCGAGGAACTTCTGACACCAGTTGTCGACTCCGGAAGAATCATCACGCAACGCTATATAGATTCGCGTTCGGAATTGTTCGACCTAAAATAAGTCAACTGATAATATTATGTTGACCCATCTTGTCATGCCATTATACCCTGAGGATTGACTTCTACACATGTAATCTCAATCTTCAATAGCTCTTGATGTCTGATGTAATCAAAGATTAAACCAAATAATAATTAACAATGAATAATGCT
This sequence comes from Archips crataeganus, assembly GCA_947859365.1. Classification (NCBI taxonomy): domain Eukaryota; kingdom Metazoa; phylum Arthropoda; class Insecta; order Lepidoptera; family Tortricidae; genus Archips; species Archips crataeganus. The sequence goes on along the minus strand of OX402045.1, from coordinate 15,605,100 downwards.
CATTAGATTCGTTGTATTAAAACAATATCTGATTATTATCTGTCGATAGGTCTTTTGGGGAATCTCAGTCAATTTTAGCAATCTCGTGTTTATTAGTGTAAATTTTATGTATCTGTTCGTATTTTTAAGGCGTTGTCGTTTGAGTTGCACAGCGATGTAGAAAATATTATACACCAATTATTTAGATTGTTGTTGCTAAATTCCATTGCGAATTGCGAATGATATTATGTAAGACATTATTTCGGGCATTGGTTTCAGTCAGAAAAATGTGTGGACTACAGATTTATAAACTTATAATAGTGCCGTAATATTCATTTTTCAATATCCAGCGCCCTGATAATGTACATTTAAAGAATACTTAGTAATAAATAAAATGAGGCCTACTAGACGAGAGAAGCTGTGCTTTAAAAAAATTTCCTTTTGGTCGCGTGGGAAGTCCTTGCCGTACACGCCAGGCCAGGGCGTGTTTAACGCTAGACATATTTTCTACGGGACGGTCTACATCCCGTAGAAAATATGCCTTTGTAACTAACCGTGAATTATTTGAAACTGTTTGTTTAACTCTTCTCGTTGGCCATAAGTGACGTGTACATGGAAGTGATTTTTGGGTTGCGAAGTACTAGCTCCTAGTCCTGAAGACCTAGCTCTTTAGTTAACTACTAACTGTAGTACTCTTTTTTGACTGTATTTGCATTACATCATATCCACGTATACGAACCAAATTACAAGTCAATCTGATCATATTAGGCTTGTAAGATTTGAAGACAACTTACATAAGAATAAAACAAGTTCAATAAAAGCTTGTTATAAAAACTATGGATATTTTAGAACGATTGTATGTGTATGTTGCAGAACTGTAGCTATATATTGGACTTTGAAGGAATAAATTTTGCTTTGCGCAGTATAATTTTTTATCTCTGAGCAAAACTTTGAAACGGTGTATGAATGTAAAAATCACTTTCCCTGATATTGTGCTTTAATTATAAAAAAAATGTGACTCGACGTTGCCTTCAAAAGTGAGTAGATCTGATTCAGAGTAAAGTAGAGAAATATAAACCTTCCTAAATGCAATAATTAATAGATAGATAGGGTCTTGTGTCATTATTTTGTTTTTATAGCATGTTTACCGTATTTAATTTCTGTTAAGGTATGTGATAAGCAATAATAGTTATGGCTGTTTGGTGACTGGTTAGATTTTGGGCTGTCTGTTTGGGCGTCAATATGCACGTAATAAATAAGCGAACAACACAAAAACTGTCTGTTAAATCAATGAAAGTAAATACTCGTGGTTTAGATTGTCAAGCGTTCACTAAAGTAGATGTCTACCAAGATACAGTTTACCTACACTGTCAGCGGCAGCGTAGTTCTTATATACAGTCCTTATTGGATATTTAATTTGGTTTTAGATCTGTTTTCTCTTGAGTCGTGATGTCATGTCGAATCTCACTCAAAGACTCTTAAGCTAAGGTATCGCGAGACTATAATGAAAGAAAAACTATTTGTAGGTATCTGCAAAATAACATGGCAATTACTTTAGATACTATAATTTTTATTTTTCAGTATTGTATAATAAGACAGCTTCCTTGTCGATTTAGTAAACGGCTAGCTAACTATTGTTCGATGTTACTTTGAACTAATGCTTCTGGTAACGGTTTTAAATATTTTAAGTTATTATTGCATTAGCCAGCAAAGATTGCACTAGCGGTCGCTACTCCTTTTGTCGTTCAATGCGTGCCAAAAGTGACCTATTAGGCGAGAGCTAGCTAGAGCCGCATTGAGCGACCACCTAGATATAGATACTGATGGCACGCGTGTTGATCCTTCTGTTCTCAAAAAAAGGCAGTCACACGTTCTCTAAGCGCACGTTACTCAAAACAAACTGCACACAGCTAATGTCAAACATTATCTTTGAGATGTTTTATAATGCCGTCATTAACCTTTATGCATTCGCTAATTGTTGGCTTTAGTGATTGCAGTGTAAAGTTAGCTCACTACAGCCACCCGGCAACTGCCGGCGCATGCCTATAAAAATCCATATGAAGAATACTAACCGCTCAAGGCGAGGCGGTGCGGGTCGAGTGCCGGGTGGCTATAATGAGCTGTGACCTATATCGTGAAAGACGGGTATGTAATAAGAAAAACGCGAATATGTACACTAGAGTACTGCCATCTAAATAGATAGCCATTGTTACAAAGGAGGGTGGAAAAATTGGCCTATATGACCAATAAGGACAAGCGATATGTCACCGGATAGCTTATTCTAAGTTCTGAAACTTACTATGGCCGGTAATCTTTACGCGAAAAAAGTTATCGCTGCCATAAAAGTAGTTTAAGTTAAAACTATAATGTAGGTTTTTTCGATACTATGTTCCTGTATCGCTTTACATAATTAATTATGCACACAAAAAGTTGTAGAATATGAAAAAACCTTTGCAATGATATATGGCTTGTCGTTATTGGTCTCTAGGCCAGAGTCCATTGAAATCTGCCCATCCTTCTTTATGCTATAATGTTGTAACGTACAAGAATTATTTACTTTTGACTTTTAAGCGATAAAGCAATGTGACTTAAGTGAGTAACAAATGCAGTATGAAGAAAATGAGATACGTATGCGATTCCATTTCTACTTCTTGTCAGCCTATAGATGTAAATATTATTCCTGTCCTATAAACATTGCTCGTTTAATTATAGGTATAAACTAGATAGTATTTGACCGTCACAATTTTTGTCAAGAAATGCAATAGGTATGTGTATATCAATTAAAATGTACCTACTAAATAGGAATCAGATATTCCTTACATAAAACCCCGTTTAACTATGTAATTGTTGAATGTATGTACTGTAGAACACTAATTAGATAAAAAAACTTTGTCAAAAATAATCTACTTATAAATATGTAGAAATATGATAAAAACTTTGATATAGAAATTAACGAACAGTGAGAATTGCAATAATGTCAGTTAAACTGCCGTTCAAAAATATATTTCAAGGTCGGATTTGATGAAGCAACCACTAGGTAAGTAGAATATTAAGGATTGAGTAAAGCCATCCAGTTGCGTGTATGCAAAACTATGCGACACGTTAGATGGCGTTATAGACGCGGCGAGGCGTGCCATTTTATAAAGCACGCTTGCCTATAAAGGAAAGGCATAAGATTCTCTGATTACTAAAACACAAATTCAGTTAAGTAATTGTTAAAGCCTTCTGAAATTTAGTGTTCCACCAGTTGCTACATTAGTCCCGACACTTTTAATGTAGATTGAGATATTGGTTTGTTTGTATTTAGCTTTGTGAATGTTTGTAAATAAACAATAGGTACTATAAGATACGATCGGGTCTTTGTAATTTTTGAGCAGAGTTCGAACTGTTTTCTATCTATATTATTTATTGCACTTTTAGAGTATAAGGGGCCATTGTTAAGTCGCCATCAGATGATGATTGCCGTCAGAGTGCTCAGTGATGTATCGATACGCTCTAACGCCATTTATTTACTGCAGGGCTAACGTAACTTTTGAGTATCTTGTACGCTTCTTTGTATCTGATAGTGATTGTTACAAGGTTCATAGTGAGTACCGTAAACTGGGGTAACTTTAAACTGCGGGGCGACTTTAACAAGTAGTTTGCCGACCAACTCACGCATTTTTGTTAGTATTTGCTATGCCTTGTCGATGTCTTCATCGATCTTCTTTTTGTCTACATGTCAACCATTTACTACTATCAAATTATAGCGATTTTACAACTATCAAAGTTGCCCCAATTTGATCTAAGAAACCCCGGTTTATGGCAGTAATCTTAACACGCACTAGGGGCTTAAAAAGATGCATTCACCTGTTTCACCTATCAGGAATGAGAAATGGGTATTCTTACTATTAAATTCCCATTATGAATTATTTTACATAATAATACCATGACTGGACTAGAACACACGTAAAAGAATACGGAAAAAGAAGATTAAAGTCCATAGAGCATGTATCTACTGCTCAGCCGGGGCGAGAAAACAAAAGTAAGTCGCCATCATAAAAATCGGAGCATTCAAGGTCAAAAATGTCTGTACACGACCGTAGTGTCAATCGCGTACGTGCGAGTTAAGATATTTTTGACCACCTTGACTGGTCCGATGCTTATGATGGCGACTGTACCTACATGGCTAACGTGACCATACGTCCCGGTTTGGGCGGGACAGTCCCGGTTTCAGGCAGTCTGTCCCGGTGTCCCCAGCGAAGCCAACATAGTCCCGGTTTTGCAAGCACACCCAACGATAGTTTAAAATTTATTTATTATGAACAAAATATGGACCAGTGATAAAACACTCTTAAGTGTCGCAGTACTGAAAGCTATTCTGATTACGAAAATAAATATAAATAAATCATGTATTGAGTTACACACGTATCTAAAAACAAGACACGATATTTTAAAAAAAATTGTTCAGCCGACAAATACAAAAATACGACTTAGGAGTCACGCCACTACTGGGGGCTTAGTTAGTAAGTCATGCCAACTTAACTATTTTGTGTTTAAAATACTTGTAAAACACTAAAAACTTTTTTTATTATATATTTCCGCAGATGTGTCCCGGTCTGACAAAATAAATAAATGGTCGTTATACATGGCAAGAGAAACATTACGGATTGACGAAGAACCAGGTTCGATTCTTGACTTGAGCCTTTCTTATCTGGTTCTTTCCATGTGTTATAGTTACAGTATTACGAGTATTTAGTAAAAATAATGGGTTCATTTTTTAAGCACTTCGTGCTTGTAGATGCATCTGCTGCTCATTCTTCGATTGATACAGATTTGTCTTTATGTATAATATAATACAGTACATACATAGTATTACCTGAAAAAATAATATATTCATGCATGACACTGCGATTTGGATTATAGAATTTGACCCATTAATATTGTAATACGGCAGTTGTTGCATCTCACGACTGCGTTTCGTTCTTGATTCAGGTGAAGACGTGGGTTCTTGTGGGTGGTAAAGCTGAAAGCCTGAGAAAGATGCTGTGGAAAAAATGTAAGTTATTTTAAGACCATAGGTACACCGTGAAATTTTAGTGGTTGTTTTCCCGAAACGAGGTGATTTAGTATCGATTGTACAATCGATTTATAATTACTATTTTGACTAGAGTCAAAAATCCAGTTGTGAAAAACGAAAGTCGTTAATGACCGCAAACCAATAGTAACGCTTCGTTGGTACCTAACCTATCGTACGATCGTACGCTACTTGTACCAACGAAGCGTTACTATTGGTTTGCGGTCATTTTCGACTTTCGTTTTTCACAATTGGATTTTTGACTCTAGTCAAAATAGTAATTATAAATCGATTGTACAATCGAAACTAAATCACCTCGTTTCGGGAAAACCACCACTAAAATTTCACGGTGTATACTTCTCATAGGTCTTCCTGTAGGTAGGTATCCTATTATCTCGTCTCATTCGTTTTCGTTTTAATTCTTATTTCGTCTCATTCTGTACTCGTCTTTGTCTTGTTCGCTATCCTTCACTATCTTTTTTGGTCAAATTCTGCAACTTGTCTATCTCTTAATACGTCTTATTCGTTTTTCGTCACGGTCTTGCTTGGACTCATTCGTCGTTCTTCCCTTTGGTTTTTGTCTCATTTACTTATTCGCCAAAATTATTTCGATACCTACCTTCGGTGCTGGTAAATAAATTTTCGTAAGTAAATGAGACAAAAAACGAAAGGGAAGAACGACGAATGAGTCCAAGAAAGACCGTGAAGAAAAAACCGGCCAAGTGCGAGTTGGACTCACGCACGAAGGGTCACGTACATTTATCTATAAAAATCACGTTTGTTGTATGGGAGCCCTTAAATATTTTTTTTATTTTAATTTAATGTTTTATTTTTAAAGTCAATACATAATTAAATATTCTGTGAATATTTCAAGCTTCTACCTGTTGCCGTTATCAATATCGAGCAAAAACGAGCAAAAAAATCACGTTTGTTGTATGGGAGCCCCCTAAAATATTTATTTTATTCCATTTTTTAGTATTTGTTGTTATAGCGGCAACCGAAATACATCATCTGTGAAAATTTCAACTCTCTAGCTATCACGGTTCCCGAGATACAGCCTGGTGACAGACGGACAGACGGACGGACGGACGGACGGACAGCGGAGCCTCAGTAATAGTTTTTACCCTTTGAGCACGGAACCCTAAAAACGAATAAGACTTATTAAGAGCGAGACAAGTTACAGAATTTGACCAAATAAGAAAATGACGAATACAGAATGAGACGAAATAAGAATTAAACGAAAAACGAATGAGGCGTGATAATAGGATACCTTTCTGTAATCTATTAGTAAGACTATTTCCTGAATTTCTTTCGTAATGTCAGGCTCACTAGTTTCGTTTGAGTTACATTACTTCTGAGCTATTATAATCTTTGTAGTCAGAATCTGAGTGAGTTTTTGATTTTTTGTTGAACTTTTGTTATCTTTGTATCTGAGTAAATACAAACTGAAACATGGATGCACAGAAAAACCCAAAAAAAAGACCAGCGCTCGAATCGAACCCAGGTCCTCGGCGTTATATTTGTGTAAATGTGCGATGGGTGTTGAATGAATGGATTAGTTGATTGAACGGTCCACCGGCCGAGCGTCGACTAAGTAGTCGAATTTCACAATCATTCATATCTACTAGGAACGCGACATCGCGAGTCGGTTAATACAGTCCATTCATTCAACCAAACAAATTTGAACGTTCCATATGCCATAGAGTTCATATTTGAATAAGAGTTGTATTGTAGACTGTAGGTAGACCACTGCGACCATAGACTAGTGATTCGTAGAAATCCACGTGCCGTTAAGTCTGGCATCTACATAACGCAAACATCACGTCTAGCCGACGAACGTAAATTAACGGTCTAGTTGCATTAACGATAAAATCGTGGACGACCCATCGCTAGTGTAAATTATAGGCAGGCCTTGCTTACTACTCATGATGTGACCTACCCATAATCAGAGGTGACATGAGGTCGTGGTATGCAACTACAGCCATACTTACGAGAAAGTAAAATTTGTGGGGGAAAAAAAACAATTATAATTAAAAAACCAAGGAGCCATTTTTAAATGTCTTGATATTAATTTTGTTTATATTTTTTGCCTAATTTGATAAGGGTACTATTTATAAAAATGCTTGGTACAGTACATTCCCCATCAGAATTATTTAGGCGAGTGGCCAAGTTGTCCCGGGTCTAAAAATCTCAACGCAACCCCAATGATATTTAGAAACCACTTTGAGATTTCATATTTCATTAATACCATGCCCACTTCAATAGTATCTGTTGCTGATGAGGCCCCGTACTGGGCAACAATTCAAATGTTCGAGTTGTTGCTCCGGATAAGTTATTTGCGCTAGAAGATTTGTAACACATTGATTCTACATTGATCTATTGTAATACTTGGTTAAATTAAAAGAAATGAAGACTACCTACATCTAATTTTTGTTCAACAAAACCTGTGCCATTTCTAAATTAAGGTTGATTGGTAAGGCATTACGTTTTATGATATTGTTGTATTTTAATAATTTTGTATCATGCTTGGCATTTGAATAGGTTAAGCAAACACCTGACGAAATTGTATGTACCACTTTTGTTACGTATCTAACTGGATAGGTACGCTGTATTTTTATGGTACGAAAAATATATTTCAATTTTCATTTCCAATGATTTCAATTAAAAAAGCATCGGTTAGTTTCACCGTACTTGCTAGAGTACTAAAAAAAATAGAAAATTGATTGATTTTGTGTACCATATTTAATTTTTACCTATGTTTTTAAACAGGTATCAAGCAAAATTTTTTTTTAATTTATGTAAAAACCTTTTCTGTATTTAGTATTTCTTTAGAGTTGAGAGCTATAAAGCTGTTTTATGAATTAAATAATACTATTTAACTATTTTCATATGCTTTATTTTCTGTATCTGTTTATTATCTATCACCATCACGGTTACTTTAAAATTCTCATTACAAACATATCGTAATATACGTACCTACTCACCTACTAAGTAAATATTTTCATGGTAATGAAATATCTGGCAATACGACGTTCCAACAACACGCCATTTTCACTTTATTTCTAGTACTAGGTATCATCTAAAAATTTCTGAATAATATTTACGGTGTCAGCGGGGAACACTTGTTTGGGTATGGGCATTTCTATTTTTCGTTGTACCAAAAATTTAGAAATTTTTAACGGAGTTAAAATTAGTCCGTTTGGTTACGCACTTTTTCAAGCCTTTACAATAAAAAAAACGACAAATCGGACAAGTTTAACAATGTTTAACAAGAAGTGAAGAATTGTCCGATTTTTTACTTTTTTTTTATTGTAAAGACTTGAAAAGTAATTAACCAAACGGACAAATTTTAACTCCCTGTTAACGATTTCTTAATTTTGGGTACAACGAGAAATAGAAATGCCCGTATGCGCAGATGATGACTGCTGGCTGGGGCTAGTTGAACAATAAAACAAAACTGATGTTTTCTTGTACAATGCTCATGTAATTGAAAACATAACAATAACAAATTAATATTGGTAAAATAATACAATTAAATGGCCCCGGCTATGGTCATACAATAAATAAAATTTTATTTCTTTTAATACAAAATTCTTTTAATATGCAGGGCCAAATAGGAACTATTGCAATTATAAATGTTATATTTAGATAAAAACTCCATTAAAAAATATTAAAATAAGTTTTACGGGATCCGTACCATAACTAAATGTATGTCAGTCGGTCCGTCTGTCACAGCCGTGCTCCTCTAAAACTATAACACTGAAACACGAAACATTGCGTAAAAGGTAATTTTATCAACCAACATAATTTTCAAAATGTAAGTATTCTAAACGCAAGCAAAACCTTATATTTAGAGCGTAAAAGGCACTCATTCTCACTGGGGAAGGTTTTTAAAAATTCGAATCAAGGTCAAATAGGTAGGTACAGGGTACTACTTAACATTTTTCTTAGTTTCGTGTCTTGTTCCCGAAATTATATACATTCATTAATAAAATAGAGTTAAAAAACCCACACACGATCGTAATTTAAGTTCAGGAATAAAAAAGACAGTAATTTTGTGAAACATAAACTATTTATCGTTCGTTGTTTATATAGGTATCACCAAAAAGAGTAAACAAAGAAGTAAACTCAGTCAAGAAACAATTATTGAACGCCTTAATTACAACACAAATAAAAAACATGTACACAATTAAACAAATTAGGACAGGTCGAACTGAGAGCAAAACGTGTTGTGCTGCATTTAGAGGCATAATGTCCGTTTAATGAGAAGGACCGCAGGGAAGAAAGCCCAGGGAGCAAATCGTCCGCAATTAAAAATGCCCTTGAAGCAAATCGTCATCAACGAAAAATGACAAAAAAATAAAACGTCCCTAAAGCATAAATACTTACTATTTTATAAGAAAAAGAAGAAATAGTATATTTTATAGATTAGTTTGTAGTGTGGAGTACAATTTTAACTGCGGACGTTTTGCTCCCGTGGACATTTAAATTGCGGCCGTATGATCAATGTGACATTTTCATTTTAAACATGAAACTACCGTGAGACTCAATCATAGTGAAAATAAACGGATCACTCGCGTCTTAAAACGAGTTTAACTCGACACACTAAACAAAGACGTTTTAAGACTTAAGTGATCCGTTTATTTTCACTACATTTTCATTTGATGACACAGGGCATTTTAAATTGCGGACGTTTTGCTCCCATGACGTATTACGTTACGGACTTTTATTCAACGAGGACGTTTTGCTATGAGGACCTATCAATCCTAACCCGATTTCGTTACACAAAGGATGCGATCGTGATTTTGTTTTAATTAAGAGTAATATTATGAACAATTTTTTTGAAAACGACTCTTATACAGTTTGCCGCGGCATATAGAACTTAAATATGAAATTGTGAGTGGTCCATCTTTTCTTTTGGTGTACCTAAATAACTCGAGTCGTGTACGGGCGACGGTCCATCAGTTGTTAATATACTTAATTGCAAAGGAATCTACAAAAAGGCAAGTTATTCTTAATTGTAATTAGTGACCATGATTTTAAGATTGTTATAAATTCGATTTCTATGGAAAAAATGTAATTCCTACGTGAAATTATTCTGTAATAGCTATGTATGTGGAACTTGCTATGTATTTTGTATACCTAGCGTATGAGAAAGAATATTGAGAAGATGTGCTATTACTACACACAATAAGATTTCATGTAAAAGCACATACTGCCTCTTATTAACACCTAGTTCATGAGAATGTTATAGTGTTCATCTAGTTGGTACTGCCGTGAATATACGTAATTACAGCAATTCGTTTTTTTTCTCCACGCAGAAACAGTCAACATCAAGTTTATCTTATCGGAAAGATAACTCGAAAAACAAGTAATGCTTGCTCGCTCAATTGGATCACTCGGATTTAGTTCATCATAAAAAATAGAAATAAACAAACAGTCAAGGTCGCTAACATGTATATCTATACAAAATTTAACTAAATAGCCATGCACAGACATTATAATCAAAGAAAGTGATATAAATATTACATGGTTTGATATGTCGTAATTGAGCATCGTCGAAGGTAGGTAGGATACGTTTTAGCGCCCTTGACTGTACCTGAATAAATACTGGGTAGCCTCGCTCGGTTATATTAAAATTTAACGCTGATTCGACTGACTATATGATTGATGTTGGCACGTGAAACAAGCTTTGACCAAACAATTCTAGGCGTTTATAAACACTTTTTAAATGCAACATCAGCCTTAGGCGTCTTACACATCTGGCTAGGAGTCCAGCACAAAGTCTTTTCATGCAGCTATCTGTATTCTGTAGCATGGGTCTCCACTCACAGCGCCTGATTTACTTTATATTCTAACCAGTCTTGACTAAAGCACAAGGACTGAGGGAAGCTTTAACTCAGTTTGCAATCCCATGTTCTCGGATACTACTTAGGCCGAAGGCTGGGCTCAAAACTATTGTTCGTTAAGAAAAGTATTGTTGTCGACTATAATCCTCAAATAAAACAGGTATTGTATTGTATCAGGCCCTGTGATTGTAACTAAACGTGCCCGTGAATGCTCGGGAACAAATAACTAAGTCAACGTTATAAATAAGTGATCACTTTTGTACCTTGTCGCTTTCAGTCGTTACATAATTTCGTATGGCTTTTCAAACATGACATTAAAGTGACAAGGTACAAAAATGATCACTTAGTTATGACGTTGATAACACAAGTACCTATTTAAGACTTGGGCTCGTTCATTAGACAAGGTATTGCTACAAAATCCTTAAATAAAAAAAAAATGTTCGCTTAAGCGGTCCGATTGATGGGTTTTCGTTGCGTCCTACATTTGAGTAGGTATATGCCACGAGATTTGCAAGCCGCTTTTAAGAACAGCGTACTTAACTATTACATGGTGATGAGATGATAATTAAAGATTATTTGCGGTAGTTCCTTTGGCTGTTCATTCGAAGGAACTAGTGCGTTTTTTTCGCACCAGTTCCTACACAAGAGGTGAAGGAAGAACTGCGTTAATTTTTTCACCTTTTTTTCTTTTGCTAACACTGAAGATGCTACTGCGACAAGGAACAAAAGCGATAAATTAACGCAGTTCTAAAAACCGTAATAGTTCCTTCGAAGGAACAGCCAAAGGAATTAATGCGAATAATCCATAATTCATTCCTATTCTAACTTACACAACTCTCAAAAATATATTCGGAAAGTCCATACAAAAATCTTCACACAATATAAAGTCGTTGTATAAATTTAAGACTTTTCTTAGTACCTACCTTATCAAAATTATGATTCATTATATTCATATGTACCCAATGTGGATTAAAAACCTGTAATATTTGCATTATTTATAAGTACTAATTTAAATTTTATTAAATGGTGCCTAGATACATACACCTACCTACTTTGAGGGGCGCCTTGGGAACGAACTCAATGGCAGTTTTTTTATAATTATGTGGGTAGGTAGTGTAGCGTAAACAACTAAACGTATTTTTCTTTAAAAATCTTTTCTTGTTTATATACCTACGTATTTAAAAACCGAGTGTGCTAGACCACACGACTGAAGTAAAACTTCTTCAGCTCCATCTATATGATGTATATGTATATTATACATGTATATACATACAGGGTTATTTGTAATTCACTGACATCCTCTTAAGCAATACCTATCACTCAAACAAACGTTTTTTGTTTTACGACTTTTTTTTTAAATGAAGAACTTTTTTCCCATACAAATACACAGAGTATCGTAAAAATAAGAGGTAGTCTCAAATTTTCAAAACGGTATTACACCAAAAATATTAAGTTATGACAAAAGCCGTAAAAAAAAAACATTTGTTTAAGTGGCAGGAGTTTAGGGTTAAAAGGATGTTAGTGAATTACAAATAACCCTGTAAGTATATATGCCTCGGTATTGTGACAAGTGTAATTTTTCTTTTTAGAACTGCCTGTTTCTCTTGTCAAAATATCAGGATTGAAAATGCCATTCGTCCCCGGTTCTCAGTGTAGCCAGCTCTATCCTTTTGCCTACCTATAAATATAAAAATAAAATAAATATCACGGGACAATTCACACCAATTGACCAAGTCCCAAACTAAGCAAAGCTTGTACTATGGGTACTAGACAACGGATAAACATACTTATATAGATAAATATATACTTAAATACATATTAAACATCCAAGACTCGAGCACAAACATTCGTATTTTTCACACAAATATTTGCCCCGACCGGGAATCGAATCCGGGACCTCAAGCTTCGCAATCATGTTCCCTAATAACTAGGCTATCCGGCCGTCTAACCTATAGATTATTCTTTTATATTTAGAGCGTAATAAACACTTAAAATTTTAAAATGGGTTAGAACAATCTAGGCCGGGCAGATAGTTAAACATACGTAAGTACCTATACTTTATAAGAGACTAAATCGGAAAGGTACAGTCGAACCAACTGAACCGTGACCCACTGCGGAACCTTTTCACAGAAAACGTTACAGTGACATCGCTTGCTTGACAAGTAAAATCATTATGATTATGTTATGACGCTTACTGTGAATACGTTCTACGATGAAAATCAAAATTTATTTATTTAATTTATTTAGGGTCATGAAATTATTGATAACTTCTAAAATCAAATAAACCAAGTCTTTAAAGTAGCCTAAAGTGCAACTTTTAAAGTGTTTTACCTTTCCGATAAATAGTCACATATTTGGGTATTATAAGCCTTGATTTGCTTTTTAATCCTTAAATAAAAGGATTTGAAATCGTAATCAAAAGCTTATCTAATTCTATTCGACATTAGTTTTCCCTTATATGTTATCAATCACTATTTTAAAACACACGTACCTATCATATCAATTCTCCTCAAATCTGGGTTGGGAATGCAATAGAAATATCCGGTAAAGGTATTAATTGTTACGAAGTCCCCAGATTATTTTCAGACTTTTCACTACCTACCTTGAATATATTTAGTTGATACCTACTAAGATACAATACTAAGTACCAATCAATTAAACATTTAGCAAAATGGTGCTAGTATCTTTTTTGTTCGCCAGTGACAGTTGGAGTTTGCTTAGACATATTTGGTATTGATAATGAAATTAAGCAGAACTCGTATAAAAAATCTTGGTACGTTACTTTAAAAATAGCACCAGTATCTACTTTTATTTACTTGTCGTATACAGTAAGTAACTTACACCAATCCAAAAGTTGCACCATGATACTTTATACGTTTTTTAAAAGGTAGGGCTAAACCAAATCTTAGGTAACTAATTTACTAGGTAGATCTCTCAGCTAGAAGCTTTCGCAATAAGGATGACGCCGGCGTCGTCCCGGCATTAAAACTACCTAGGGAGTTAAGGTGCACTGTATACCGCTATTATACTTATGATTGCGTCCTTAGTACCGAAAATCAATGCGAAAAGTCCGAAAATGAGAACGAGAATGTTTTTCCAAATTAGGTAGTATCCTGGACCAAAGCCTATGTTCCAGTAAGTGATGACTTCTATGAAGGCAGGCGCTATGAGACCCAGGATGGAGAAGCAGAAGGCGCCGATAACTCCCATGAAGGGTCCTATGGTGGGTACGGCCACGGCCAGCAGCACGCAAGCTGTCACCATGATCGTGCGCATAACGTAGTCCGCTAGGTCCGGCCGCTTCGTGAATTTGTCCTTGATGCAATTCCACATTATCTCTACGCAGACGAAGAACTGTAGGCCGAAAGTGCAATAGACTGCAATAGCGATCGCAATCTTTACGATCTGAGCTGGGCTGTAACGGCAAAAAAGTTAATATTAATTTAATCGCCAATCACAGCTACTTTTCAGTTGAATAGTCCCCTAGTAGCCCAACTTACATTTCGGTTTTTTCCAGATTGAGTGTGATGGAGTCATCTACCAAGTCACCGTATCTCAGGTATCCGAGGAAGCCGAGTAAGATATAAATAATGGTTACTCCAGACATTCCCTTGTTGAGCACTCCGCAGAACCCGAGCAGAGAGCGTGGTGTCTTCATGGCATTCTCTAGAGGCATAACAACCCCTATAGCCTCCATGGCGAAGATGGTGAGTGAGAAGAATTCGGGCCACATTGCTGGTGGAGTCACCAATTTGACGTTATCGAAGCTGATGCCACCAGTGCCAACCAAATAGTAGAAGGTGATCCCGAGGCCAATGCCCATAAAAACATTGGCGATCATAGACACGGGTGCTAGATATTTCAGATTTCGGACCCAAGCCATGAATATAAGAGGCAACAATAAAGCAATAATGATCAGTCTTATGTCGACTTCTTGATCCTGGTGCATGTGATGAGCCAGCACCTGAAAGATAAAAATGACAATTAATTAGATACGAATCGTAGATAGTTTAAATGTCAATAGGTATTCGAAATCCGACGCTAAGGTCATAAGGTCACTATTTGTTATTTTTAATTTACCTAAGTTAATAATAAGTATTTCCATTAGTTACCTACACCTACTGTTCGGTTACTTGTACTTCACGATTGTTTTAGTAAAGCACTTACTTGTAAGATGTTTTTGGCTATTATAACCGTGTAGACGGAGCAAGTTCCGAAGTATGTCAGAAAAAGACTGACAAGGATAAAAATTCTGAAAAAATAATACATACTTAGTTAGCTAATTAGTTCCGAATAGTGGAAATAATTTTGAAATGGTTAATTAATTTATATGTTGCTGTGACTGCAGCCATGTTAGGCACTGGTCCCACCGCCGGCGAGTAAGCGTTGAGCTATCGGCGTTTTTCTCGCCCAAGAAACGTACAAAAGATAATCGCTCCCGTTTAAATAAAAGAGAGATATACAGGTATATATATTCACTAGTTGATCGCAGCGATAAAAGCTGTCAACGATAAAACTACACACTTCGCCCACTCGTTTCTAGTTCTACTCTTTTATCGCTCATCGCCGGCGCTGGGACCAGTGCCTTATGCTAAAGTTGTGGTAGGTCAATCTAATATTATACTACAGGGTGACACAAAAATGGTAATACAAAATTAGTGTTGCTTACTCAGTTAATGTTGGACAACATAATGCATTAAATAAATAAATATCACGAGACGATTCACACCAATTGACCTAGTCCCAAACTAAGTAAAGCTTGTACTATGGGTACTAGACAACGGATAAACATACTTATATAGATAAATACGTACTTACATACATATTAATTAAACATCCAAGACTCGAGCACAAACATTCGTACCTATTTTTCACACAAATATCTGCCCCAACCGGGAATAGAACCCGGGACCTCAACCTTCGTAGTCAGGTTCTCTAACAACTAGGCTACCCGGCCGTCAAACTTAACTCAACATGCATTAACTCAATTTTTAAAATTAGTCTTGATAAAATTTAGGATATTCGTACTTAGTTGAAATAAAATCACGAAATCAATGTATAATTAAAACAAATGAGTTAGAGCATTATATTGTCCAGCATTAACTTAGTAAGAAACACTAATTTTATATCACCTTTAAAAAAAATACATAAAGTTGAACATAGAACCTCCTCCTTTTTTTGAGGTGTTTTTCTTTTTTACTTATAGTAGATTTATACCCTGCATAATAATTTTTTAAGTACTTATTCTAAAAAGAAGAGTTTTTTTTAGCTTTTATAGTCTTCATTGCAATATTTACTTTTATGCGTTATGTTTATGTATAACAAATTAGCATGACAGAGGACACAAAAGACACCTCCGTCACACGTTTTTTGTATGCGACTATTATTGGTAAAAAAGAAGAATGATCCAAGACTATAATAGTGAATAATTGATTGATTATAATTAAATCTTTCTTCCTTCCTTTCCTTTTTCTTTTTCCTTGTCCCGTGATATTTATTATTATTTACTAGCTATTGCCCGCGACTCCGTCCGCGAAGAATGGGGGGGGGGGGGGGGATAAAAAATAGCCTACGACCAACCTACGACCTATTCTCAGACCTACCGAGTGTAGAGAAAAATGTTTCATAAAAATCGCCCAAGCCGTTTCGGAGGAGTTCGGTAACAAACACCGTGACATGAGATTTTTATATATTAGATTTATCTTCGCAAAAACAAGAGTAGTTAAGTTTATGTACCTAAAAGTGTTTGCCCATCCTCGTAAGGACTGTGGTCCGTTTTCCAGAGCGGCCTGTCCCACCTCGGGGAAGCTCATCGCGGTTCTTCTCGTTTTCTTATAAAGAACATGGGAACATTTGATCTGGAAATAAAATTACAGGAACTTAGGTAATAATATCAATCCCACCACGCCAAGCGTTGCAAACCAAGTACCTATTCTTTCTAGACTGCTTTGATGACGTAGCTATATTAGCAATAGCTAATCATCCACTATAGTAGTTAATATGAAGATAATAAGGCAATAAGAAAAAAATCCCATCTGTCTGGTACAGTCGGCCAAAAATATGGTCTACCCCCTTACGGTCGAAGTTCTTTTGCACGTCATGATACAACGAGGTTGATTTTCCCTTGCAATAACATGATGACAGTGACTTAGGGATATTTAGATGTCACAGAAACTTTTGTCAGAACTGGTAGACCACTTTCTTGTTCGACCTTACAAAAAGTGGTGATAATTTTATGTATGGGTGTATTTTAAAACGTCCTCAATACCTCTACCATGAGTTTACACTAGTTCACAGTGACCGTACTCGCTAGCGACGGCGTAAATGATTTGTATGGAGAATTGTACTTCCGTAAGTGACCGCTAGAGGCGCTGTACAATTCTCCATACAAATAATTTACGCCGTCGCTAGCGAGTACGGTCACGTAAACTAGTGTAAACTCATGGTAGAGGTACAAGTCTACATTAACCACTATCCGCTGCCCGTGACTTCGTCTGTTAAGCACTAAATAGTTTATTGCTATCCCGCGGGAACTATGCCAATTACCGGGATAAAAGGTACCCTAGGGTTATCCAGGTTATTTATAAATTATCTCTATGCCAATCCGTTGGGCCGTTTTTAACAGATTTACAAATATCCGAACAACCTAACATCACAACTTTCACGTTTTTAATATTAGTTAGGATTAATGTTAAAGTTAAACTTAATCGTAGTAAGTATATGATTTATAGGTAGGTAGCATAATGATAGTTATTATGAATTCGCTATTGACCAAAATACAATCGCATGGCGGCATTTTGACATAGGTAATCAATACACCGAGCTTTGCTGGCGTCTTTAATTTTTTTCTTTAGAATTAAGTACACAAGTTCTACCACAAGTTAAAAAATGCACTCAATTTGGTACTTAAAAATAAGGTTAACTTGAGAATTGGAGAGCAGTGTAAGTATAACATAAAAGAGTAGAAATAACTACATGTTGCGACAATTTTGTAGATATTAAAAGTTTTAAGTTCCTTTCCACATCCGTTTCCTACTGATTTGTGTCGTACCTACGTGTTCTAAAACATGAATCTTTAGATAATGTATTATTTCTCCAGCGTATATACGAGTACGAAGCTACAAAGTTAGAAATTATTTCTGTACAATTTCTAACCAAAATCCAACAAATTATATGGGGATCAGAGCAGCTGTGTCCTTAGCTATATTTTATGAACAATAGGTACATATCGAACACCATAACCGTGGTAAGAAAATACTGGTCATCAGTTGCGAAACTCACTAGTGTTTTGTCACTGATAGCCTAACTTGGTCCTTTCGCGATAGTTTTCCAAGCTTGTAGGTACTATGGGTACTAGACAACGGATAAACATACTTATATAGATAGATAAATACTTAAACATTTACATATTAAACATCCAAGACTCGAGTACACTACACACATTCGTATTTTTCACACAAATACCTAGGCTACCACGAAAGTTTTTAGCTGTATGAAAATTATAAATATTTTATTCTTAAATTGCATGATAAATTAAAGATAATTTATCTATTAACCTCTTTGTATAGTGACATTGCATACTGGCCAGTAACATTTTCTTTTTTTAATTTTTTTGTTGACAATGTCAGTCCAGTTTTGTTTTTTGCAATGGAGCTCTCGCGAGAAGCATTTCGTGCTATGATATTCTATGACTATAAAAGTAACTTAACATTCAAGGAATCTCACAAAAATTTAAACGTTGCATTTGTGACGTCCGTTCCATCGTTAGCCACAGTTTCGTATTGGTACCGCGAGTTTAAACGGGGTCGAGAGTGCAGCAAAGATGAGCCGAGACCAGGACGGCCGTCAAGTGCAGTAACGCCAGAAAACGTGATCAGAGCCGAGTGGTTGATTAAGGATCGAAGGAATATTACGCTTCGGGAAATCGAACATGAACTAGGCATTGGATCACCCGCAGTTTTAAGCATTTTACATGATCATCTTCGCGTCAGGAAGGTCGCGTCGCGTTGGATACCACATTTGCTGACCGAAGAGCAAAAAACCCAGCGTGTAGATTGGTGTCAGTTTATGCTCAGCAAATTTGACGGAGGCCATTCCCAGCAGGTTTCTAACATCCTTACTACTGATGAGTCTTGGATATACTGCTATGACCCCCTGACAAAGCAGCAATCTATGCAGTGGGTGTTTGAAGAAAACGGACCGCCTTTAAAAATTGCTCGAGGCCGAAGTGTCAACAAAAAAATGATCGCCGTTTTCTTTCGTCGAAGTGGACCAGTGGCTGTAATTCCACTTGAAGATCAAAGAACAGTTACTAGCCAGTGGTACACCGAAGTTTGTCTACCCCAAGCGTTCGAAAAACTGGGTGAGGAACGCCCAAAGAGCGGCATTCGGGGAATTTTTTTCCACCAAGATAATGCACCTGCACACATTGCAGCAAAAACAATGGACTTTTTGAACAGCACAGGTGTTCAGATGGTGTCGCATCCACCCTACAGCCCTGACCTGGCCCCGTGTGACTTTTTCTTATACCCCACTGTAAAGAAAATGATGCATGGCCGGACTTTCATGAATTCGGACGAGGCAGTACAAGAATTTGAGCGGCTTTTCTTCGACCTACCGCAGAACGCGTTTTTTAAGTGTTTTGAGGATTGGTTTTTTAGAATGAGGCGATGTGTAGACCTTGGAGGGGTATATTTTGAAAAATATTAAAGTAATTTACAAGAAAAAATGAATGGTTTTGATACAGCTAAAAACTTTCGTAGCAACCCTCGTACCTGCCCCGACCGGGAATCGATCCCGGGACCTCAAGCTTCGTAGTCAGGTTCTCTAACAACTAGGCTATCCGGTCGTCTAAATCCATCCATCCTACAAATTTATTTTTTTCGCGATAAACAAGGCAATAGGTAACATATGTAACAAGGGTTGACTAGACAAGACATGACTAAGTATCGATATCAACAATAATGATCTGTACGCTTAGTATAAGTTTTCCTTCACTTCAATACTTCTCGATCGCGTTTACGTAAAAATTTCAATTCTATGGAAACATGGACGCGCGGCCGCGGAGGCGCTGTCCATGTTTCCCTAGTAATTGATTTTTTTACGTAAACGCGATCGAGAAGTATTTCGTGAAGTAAAAACTTATACTAAGCGTACAGCTTGCTCAATTCTAGTGACATGCTCTTAACTAGGAAGTGACCGACCGTATTAGTGATCGATCGCCACATTAGTTAGTATTGGTTTTCATACAAATTAAACGGCATTTCCACTTTGTTGGCTACATGCTAGATGGATAGATAATATATTTTACAAAAATTGCTCGTTTGAGAGGTAATAAAGTTTTAGTAATCGATTTAAAACCATGCTGGATTACCGGAGCGGTAGTGGATTAATTGGCTTTGCAAATTAAATTGTTTTTATTGCAGATTATGTTTAGCTACTAGCTAGCTGTGTGGAAAAATAAATGTTGTAAACTCTCAGTTTATATACATATGTATAGTTAGTTCTTTAGGGACTTACAAGAACATAAGCGCAATGAGTGCAGACGACAGCGACGAGTATGGTGAAGAATATTCCTGAGATGAGACCGGCGCATTTGAACGCCTTAGGCATGGCGAGAATTCCCGTGCCGAGGGACGCCTTCAGCAAATGCGTCAGGGTATCCATGTTTCTGGAGAAAAACTTGCATTAAGCATCATCTACATGATGAGAGAAATTTTGTGTGAGTTGCAGTAGGTACATTGCCGTCTTTTATAAATTCATAGCTGCGTGACCCAGTGAAATACACGCGTTATTTTGTATCGTCTAAATGAAGCTTTAAAATTTTGTCGTCTGTACTGAGCGAGAAAAACAAAACATTCATTGATTAGGAGCTACGCTACGACCAAAGGTTGACTTACGATGTAGGGTTGGGAAGATTTCTTTCTGCAAATGGATCATAATCTCCTGCTGACTCAGCATCTTTGGTCATATTATATCTGGAAATTAATTAATAATTATGATTTAAAAGCTTGTACTACCTAAATAAAAATCTAAGCGATCGTTAAAACTATTGATATATGTATAGGTATGAATAAATGACATTCATTTCAATATAATTTGTTTTAGGAAACTACGTGTAGGTAGTTTTGATATGGACATCCGTGAAATCTTGACTGAAAAAAGAAATGCTTTAAAATAGATATATTTAAATACTCACTTGCTGACAATTTTCTCTTTGTTCTTTTCATCTTCTGGCATCAAATTCTCCAATTCATGTGGTGGAGGCATGCCACCATTAGCTTCTTGTTTCTAAAGAAAAAGTAAATGTTAAGTATTGATGAAACAGAAAATAAGTCATGAAAAAAATTAAAAGATGTAAAAAAGGTAAGTACTTACAGTGCCCATTGTGTTTATTTGTAAATCAATGTCAGGCGTAAGTTGTGGAAAACTGCAAAAGAGAAAAGAAACATTAGTTTAAGTACCACATTTTTCAAAATAGGTTAGCAGGTCGAGAAAAGGGTAATGAATGACTATGAACTTATTTTTTTAAAAGAAGCGAAATGATTATTTTACTATTTATTAAAAGATAAAAAGGAAAATATGAGCTTATTCTAGCTCTTAGCACACTCTGGTAGGGTATACCCAAAATTTCTTTATTCCAACATAAAAACGTAAACGTACCAATGCTCGACACCTCAACGCCCAGTAGTTGACAACCATCTGTCACCTCTCTTACTATGACATAAGATGGAAGGTGCCATGTATTGGGTCAGTGTCGAGCACAGGGACGTTTACCTTACTCTGTGTATATTAATAATATGAAAATAAAATTTAATAAGTAATGTGGGTAAATTTGTCGTCATTTCCTCAAATTTCAATACTTGTAACCTTGTAACAGATATACAACTAGCAGTAAAATTCGACATTAGACTTAGGTATGAACTTATCTGTATACTAAAATAACAGATAAGCTCTACTCGCACGGCTACCGCAATTTATTCGCAAACCAACTCTCGTGGTCGTGAGCACTCTGAGTGAGGTCAGTGAGGCAGATTGCACCGTGATAACTAAATATTCGCATGCTTAGTAATAAACGGGCTTAACTCAAAATCGTGAATTATGGTAAATTGAGTTTAAAGTTTAAACTTTAAAATCGATTTACCATAATTCACGATTTTAGAGTTGAGCCCGTTTATTACTAAGCATGCGAATATTCCTGATAATAATAAAAAAAACTCGACAATCATCCTGAGTGACGTGTGAAAAAATGACGACTCTAGGTACATTACAACAGAACTACTTAGCATGTGGTTTTTTTTGCGCAAATATTTAATCTTTATTCTATTATATTTATTTAACCTGAACTACAGATCTTCACAATAATTATATCTTCTTAGGTTCATCACGAATTTGAACATAATGTCTGTTAGTGATAGTTTAAATGATTTTCATTCTATTGTTACTCGGGAAAACACAGAAAAGTCGATAGATAAGTTGGCTAAAATATATCTCGTAGAGATCAATGCCACTTACATGTTTTTAAGAGCCAAGTGCGTGATGGATAACCGATTGTAATCAAGAAGTAAGACATTTGACGTATACTTATACAGGTATCTAAGTCTTTTTAAAATTTATCGCAGTTGCAGCGGTTTGGCATCGTCTTGACTCTAACCGTTTAGTATTTAAATTTAATTGGGTTGGGTTCGTAAGGACTAGATTACATAACGACTCTATAAGCAAAACGTCTTAGTTACATAAGGTCTTGGTAGCTAAATGTCTAATTGTACAAACGTCTTAATAGTAGAATGCCCGGGTTTAAGATTGGACTTAGTTCTATTACGTCTTGTTTGTATAACGCCCTAATATCAAAATGTTGTAATAGCAAAACGACTAGGTAGACATATCGTCAAACATTAATAACGTCTAAATGGCATAACGACTAGTTTCTGCCGGCGACTTCGTCCGAGACCTAGACAATAACTAGTCGTCCCTACAGAGCCTAGCCGGTATGCAATCATGACGTTTTGCTACCAAGACCATATGCTATCCAGACACTTTTCCTTATGCGTCGTTTTACAATCAAGACTTATTAATAACTTGGACGTAAACTCTATTAGTCATTTTGCAACTTCGGGCGTTATGCTATAGTTGTCGATCGAACAACTAAGACATTCTACTCACTAGGGCATTCTGCAAAAAAGACATTGTGCTTACCAAGACCTTATGCAACTAAGACGTTTTGCTTATAGAGTCGTTATGCAATCTAGTCCTTACGAACCCAACCCATTTAATTATTTAAATAAGAAACCACTGTAATCGGTATCGTATAAATAGATAAAGTCGCTGTCAAAAAAAAATGCGAACAATGTAAATAAACCATTTAATGAAATATCCATATTCTAGCACTTTGTTTATTGTTTTAATGGTTTAGGATAATGGTGTGGTAAGTATTGACACACGGATTTAGCAGTAATTGATGAGGGAAAATGGAAATTAAAGACATTTTAAATACAAGGTTTGTTTACATTGTTTGCAATTTCAATTGACAGTGATTTTATAAAATTTTTGAGCTTAAATTAAGTCGTTCCATTTTAGATTCTGATACTCAGTATAAGGGACTAATAGTACCTACAATCATACACACTGTAAGAAAAATAATTACTTAAGCTAATTCTACGTCTACTTCAAATCAGGTATAAGAGCAAAAACTATTTACTTAAAGCAAATATATTTATATGTATTTTCCTCGTATCAATTGCTGTGGTGGTAGATAGGCAATTAGGTAAATTTAATGCATGCGATAAGGTCACCCTTGCACTCCACACTATAATAGTGCCGTGCGCGTGGGCGCGTCAGACTTGACTGTTTTGATATTGGTATTATTGGATAATAATAAATTTGTATTAATTCCACAGCGAAGTGAATTAAGAAATTTAAGGTCCTCCATTTTAATTGTGTAAGGCGGGATAGCAAAATTTTTTGTATATCATACATATAAATAAATAAATAAAAAATAAAAAATAAATATTAGGGGACAATCTTACACAAATCGACCTAGTCCCAAACTAAGCAAAGCTTGTACTATGGGTACTAGACGACGATAAACATACTTATATAGATAAATAAATACTTAAATACATAGAAAACATCCATAACTCAGGAATAAATATTCGTGCTCATCACACAAATAAATGCCCTTACCGGGATTCGAACCCAGGACCTCTTGCTTCGTAGGCAGGGTCACTACCAACTAGGCTTAGGCGGTCGTTATATCGTCATACACAGCGTTAGAAACAAAAGTACATAAACTTAGCGACACAAAATTAGCGAGTCTGAGATTTATTTAAATGGGCCTAAAGTTGACCAGGCGTCTCACACCTCGATGTAGACATGACCAAAAAATATTGGTTATAGACCCCAACCTTTTACCACGCCCACAGGAGAGACGAAAAAAAAAAGTGCATGCCGTGTAGGTACTTAACAAATATTATATACTTATAACGCTACGCTACGCATAATTCACTGAAGAGATAATGAAACCTATGTATAAGTACTCCTAGACAGCAGAAAACAGTCAATAATCGCAAAAAGATGTTCACTCCAGCTTATTACGTAAATAAAGTACTTAAGTAAAAATAAACTTGTGTAGATTATTTTAAGCTCTACAACTGTTTATAAATTTTAGCTGCAAACAGTTCCAAAAACACATATAAGTAGTATAAAATATACTGGGTGCGTTAATTTTGAACGATACAACATTAGTGTTTCAAGCTTTGTTAATGCTCGATAACATAATGCATTTACTCAATTGTTGAAATTGGTCTGATAAAATACTAATTCTAACAACTGGGTAAATGCAGCATTAACTAAGCTAGAAACACTAATTTTGTATCACGTTCAAAATTGTACCCTGTATTTACGTTTAATGTCGAAGTGTGAGCGATTGTTGTCGTTAGGAACGGATTTTGTAAGTTCTTATAAGCATAATCGTCCTATGAATTAAAAGGGTACAACAAAAAACAGGCCGGAAATGGCTGTATATTTATTTATTTTAATCTAATAGCTGTTTTGGAAAAATCGGCTTTGCCGTGAAGATGAAAGTATTGAAGTATCTTTTTCTATTTATTTTTTTTATTTTCTTCAACTTCATTTTTTATTACTTTTACGGTCATCCCGTGAAACCATATATTTCAAACCAAATACAAACTGAAATATAGATGCACAGAAAAAACCCCAGAAAAAAGACCAATGTGGGAATCGAATCCCAGCATTGGTCTTTTTTCTGGGGTTTTTTCTGTGCATCTATATTTCAGTTTGTATTTAGTTTGAAATAAAGTAAAAATTACTAGGTGCATACAACAATCGATACACGATTATTAAGCCTTTTGTAATGCATAAATCAACATATCATCAATGTTTGAAAAGGCAAATAAATAAAGTTGGTAGGTACTCCACCAGCAAAATTACCGAATAATTTTTGAAGTAATGTTTACATTTCATTATTATAATATACCTGTATAAGTAAGTATAAGATAAGTTTATAGTAGTCATGTAAAGATTTAATCAGGTTGTTGTATATAAATAGTTTTCTTACCACGCTTATCGTTTATACCTTCACACAATCCAACTGAGCATCGGAGCTGTCTGATCGCGACTGATATTATTAAATCGAACAGCTGATAACCTAAGTATTGCGCTCGAATCGATGATACCGGTCACGCTTGCAGTGGCTCCCAAACTTTATTCGATCAAGGACCAGTATGATACTTTTGTTAAATATTCTCTAGGACCAAGAGGTTTAAGATAAAATTTCGGGATTCTAGGTTTTTTTAGAAGGGGGCAAACGAGTCCAATCAAATACCATTGTGAAAGTTTTTCGAGAGTTGATTAAAGTCCATACTAATAAGTATTATAAATGCGAAGTGTTTCTGTCTATCTGTTACCTCTTCAATCTTAATACGCTGGATCGCGGGCAACAGCTAGTTAGTTTATAAATTTGGCATAAAACAATTGTGGCCATATCCTTTCAGGGTGCATAATATGCTACGAACTAGTATAAGATCTTATTTTTTATGTTTTTGCCAAATACTTAAATGAATATAAATCGTACCTAACGTTTCAAAGAATGACGTTAATTAATAGTATTTTATGCAACGGTTGTATAAGTGAGGTCTTAAAAGGCGAGTGACGTGAGTTGCGATACGAGCGAAAGCGAGTATCGCAATGGAAGACGGCACGAGCCGTTAAGACCAAATTATACACCGTTGCATACAATATTTTTCCTACGACTCGACTCTACTGTATTGTACTGTACCATACTGTAGACACAGCTGGTAGCTGGTACAGTAGGGTACAGTCGGGTACAGTAGGGTAAAATGGGATACAGTCGGGAACAGTAGGGTAAAATAGGGTACAGTAGGGTACAGTCGGGTACAGTCGGGTACAGTAGGGTAAAATTGGGTACAGTCGGGTACAGTAGGGTACAGTCGGGTGAAATAGGGTACAGAAGGGTAAAATGGGGTACAGTTGGGTACAGTAGGGTACAGTCAGGTACAGTCGGGTACAGTAGGGTAAAATAGGGTACAGTAGAGTACAGTCGGGTACAGTAGGATACAGTACCTAGGGTAAAATAGGGTACAGTAGAGTACAGTCGGGTACAGAAGGGTGAAATAGGGTATTTTACTCTACTGTACCCGACTGTACCCGACTGTACCCTACTGAACCCTATTTTACCCTACTGTACCCGACTGTACCCTATTTTACCCTACTGTACCCGACTGTACCCAACTGTACCCTATTTTACCCTACTGTACCCGACTGTACCCTACTGTACCCGACTGTACCCTACTGTACCCTATTTTACCCTACTGTACCCGACTGTACCCTACTGTACCCGACTGTACTCTACTGTACCCTATTTTACCCTACTGTACCCGACTGTACTCTACTGTACCCTATTTTACCCTACTGTACCTGACTGTACCCTACTGTACCCTATTTTACCCTACTGTACCCTATTTTACCCTACTGTACCCTATTTTACCCTACTGTA
Organism: Archips crataeganus; assembly: GCA_947859365.1. NCBI lineage: Eukaryota > Metazoa > Arthropoda > Insecta > Lepidoptera > Tortricidae > Archips > Archips crataeganus. Next base: position 15,578,183 of record OX402045.1, on the reverse strand, counting down.
CCCTATTTTACCCTTCTGTACCCGACTGTACCCTATTTTACCCTACTGTACCCGACTGTACTCTACTGTACCCTATTTTACCCTACTGTACCCGACTGTACTCTACTGTACCCTATTTTACCCTACCGTACCCGACTGTACCCTACTGTACCCTATTTTACCCTACTGTACCCGACTGTACCCTACTCTACTCAACTCAGCAGGTCTAAACTGGACTTTAGTGTTGAGTGTACCCTACATTTAATATTATGTGGCAGCTAGATGTATCGTAATAACGACATTACGACACAAGTGCTGTTATGGCGAATAGATTAAGTATAGACTTTCTGAAGTCATATCATCTATGTTCTTATATATTTGTTTGCGACCATGTAAAAACCAGATAAAAGTACAGGAGTAGGAAAACACTTTTAGCGAACAATCTTTGCAGAGGTGTTTATTTGGACTAGCTCAACCACTATAACCCCTTTGTAACAGCCTTTGTACATGCATTTCAACGGTTGTCAATAATGTTTTTCTTTTTTCTTATTTTTGTACAATAAAGAGTTTACATACATAAATACATAACACAGGGAACACAGGAAAAACATTTGGAGGAAAAAGACAAATATAAAACATCAAATAGTATAAATTGGGTCCCACTCAGTATAATGTTGCAGCAAGCAAGCTACGCTGTTTTACGTAGGACCCATTTAAAAACTAATCTGAAGCTCTCACTGCAGGTGGTCTGCGGAACACCGGTTGGGATCCACTGTGGGTGATCAACATATACGAGTATTTATCGAATCCGTGTTGTAAAACGTGTCACTTGCGCCTGGTAGGGTTATGTTATTCAAATCGTTTGTTACGCTAAATGCAGTAATTATAATTTATGAATCAATTACGACATTACACCTGTAATTGTCTAGTTTGTCGCTGTTGCATTAGTTTTTGTTCTATGCTATTGAAAATAGCTTAAGCGACAATTGATTTTCATCGGTAAAATAAAAATAAAAAGCGAAATCTCGATGCCGCTACTTTATATGCTCCCGTGACGTTCACAATGGTAACGAGGGAATTCGTGTGGTTTTTAGTGGGCATGCCCCTAGTGGGAGAGCTTCCATATAGAGCTGGATGCATAAGGCGCATTTTCCGCAACAAACAAAAGAAAAGAAAAGGACGGACCTTGCATAAAGTCAAAACATACATTAGGGGCTGTTTCACCACTTTTCATAAAGTTCGGATTAGCTTAATCATAACCTTATTTGACAGATGGAATTAAAATTTCTGTTTCACCAGTCTCGATTAGCGCTAAGTGACGGACAAACTGTTTCTTAATTTGACCATCAGATCAGGAGGCATTTAGCATTTTTATCCGTCACATAAAGTTAGTTTATTTTTTTGTGGCCATGGTTGGAGAGCCCTTCAGCCGGTTTCAGAAAAATAAATCAAAGTATTTTTTATTTTTTAAACAAAGAGGTCATGCTAAATTGCATAAAATAATTTAAATATCAAGATTTGAATAAAAAAATTTAGGTACACTTTTAGTATGTAAAAATAAATCCAAAATTTCGTAATATTTTTTAATAACAAACTTTTTTTCAGTGGCTCAATCGTTTGTTCTACGTGAACTTGTATGTCGCCATTAAAAAAAAGTTTATCTGTCAAATGGTTTGGCGCCACTTTTCGATTCGTTTTACGTGATTTTATTTTTCTTTGTTATTGTTAACAAAGTATCGTAAATAAATACCGTTTTTGGATCAATTATAATGTTACATATTTGTTTATGCAAAAAAAATAGATGTATTCAAAAATTATATAGTTAACCATTTCTTTTGCTTTAATAATGAGTGACTCTTTGAACGAAAGTGTGCGAACAGGAACGCGTGGTCGTGAAATGCGACGTTGCCATTCCGACTTTTTGTTAAACCCACGATTAGTTAAGTGGTACTTAGTTTGCACAGGACCGGAGTGGTGAAACTGAAAAAACACTAGCTGACAGATTTGTCCAGTACTTAGTTTATTCATTGGTTACGTAACCAGCAGTTTGACAGTAAGGTGGTGAAACACCCCCTAAGTGTACTAGTATTTGACAGGCTAGTTAATGCCCAGTAGATTACACCCTGCTCTCACCTTTATTGCTTAGTAACAAGATGGCAACTACTGGGACACTGGCCATTACTCGTACCTTATATATTATTATGGGCGCAGATCTTTTTTTTTTAAAGATATAACGTGGATTATCAGTACATAAGTAATAGTTAACTATGTACAGGTATCATTTTAGATAAATGCTCATCTTTTATCACTTTGTTAACCTTGTTTGAACCGTAACGTTTTTGTTATTCGATCGTTAACATGATAGTAGCAGATACCCAAGTACAGCAGGCCATCCTATTGTCACATGTGCATAAAAAAGACACGTGCAGGTAGGTACGACCGGATTGAAAGTAAAATGTAGAATACATCACTTTTAAAGAACTTCAGAGCTACCTTAATTAGAGGTAAAAGACATGAAAGGACCGTTCACAATAAACATTATATACATATACATTTATTAATTAAATTCGACGTAGGTACAGTCGAGGGCATAAACATCTGGCATCATTAGGTAACATACATATATTTATGATCTTGGCTGTACGTTTGTATCTTTCAGACCATGGTATATTTATCTACCAATGCGTGTGTTAAATAAATATGGCAAGGCCAAGAGCGTATTTCTTTTACGAGGGGCGTTCAATATAAAGTGAGAATGAGATGCAAACTCTTTTAATATTACGAAATTAAATACTGGCCGGTAAAGCTAATCTATCTAGCTGATTGCTATGAAAAAAAAACTAACTGTCTTTTGTTTAAAAAAATATACGGTAATTTCTTTGCAATGCTATTGAGTACGTTAGCGAAAATGGAGAAAATTGAACTGCGCGCCGTTATCAAATACTTGTATTTGAAAATTTTTTCTACGGACCAAGTCAATTTGGGTTTGCGGGACACTTTAGGGTCTAATGCTCCTCCGTATTCGACAGTCGCACGTTGGTGCGCCGAATTTAGACGTGGAAGAACATCGACAATGGACGACCCCCGCTCCGGACGCCCTACTACAGCAGTAACCGAAGAAATTGTGAAAAAAGTCGAAAACTCAGTTTTGGCGGATCGTCGTGTCACAGTTCGTTTTATTGCTGAAAATGTAAAGATTTCAACGGGGAGCGTGCATAATATTTTACATGAACGCTTGGGTATGAAAAAGGTATCTGCGCGTTGGGTACCAAGAATGCTTACTGACACGCAAAAACAAACTAGAATCGAGATTTGTCAAGAAGCTTTGGACCAGATACAGCAAGAGCGGGAACTTTTTTTGGCGCGATTTATAACAATGGACGAAACATGGCTCCATCATTACGACCCTGAAACGAAACTGCAGTCTATGACATGGAAAAGGCCATCATCTCCAACTCCGAAGAAATTCAAGGTGAGCCCATCTGCCGGTAAGGTCATGGGCTCTGTTTTTTGGGATGGTAAAGGGGTATTAATGATTGAGTATCTCGAGCATGGAGCCACTATTACGGGCACTTTATACGCCAAACAAATAGCAACATTGCGCAATGAGATCCGCGAAAAACGGCGAGGTAAACTCTCGAAAGTTGTGCTGTTCCACCAGGACAATGCCCCGGCACACAAGTCCGCCGTTGCAATGGCTGCAATTCGTGATGCTGGGTTCGATATCCTTAAGCATCCTCCGTATTCACCAGATCTCGCTCCCAGTGATTTCTACCTATTTCCGAGATTGAAACAATACCTGAGAGGCCAGAAATTTGAAGACGACGACGCGGTAGTCGCTGCAGTACAAGATTTTTTAAGTACTCAAGATGAGACCTTTTTTAAAAATGGAATTTTAAGTTTAGAAAAAAGATATACTAAGTGTATTATGCTAAAAGGTGACTATGTCGAAAAATAAAATGACATTTAGTAAAAGTTGTTTATAACATACTCATTCTCACTTTTTATTGAACGCCCCTAGTATGGAGATACCTACGTAGCCTAGTCAATACAAACAAATAAAAACAAATCTTAAATCGTAAATTGGATCTTTAATTTCATCCAAGTAATCCTAAAACAATGTAATTTTTGCACGTTCCGTCGCTTTTAAATAGAGTCTCAAAGGACAAACAATTTATAATTTGGACTTTGAATGAATAGTCTATCAAAGCTCTCTTTCAATTTGACTTGTTACTTTCGATAAATTATGACTATTTTAATAATAAAAAAGATGTATTGTATATCTTTAACCAACACCCAGTAGCACGATTGGAAAGCTGTTTGAACGGTTCACTTAAAATATACTCTAACTGTAATACATTTTTTACCCCATTTCAGTGTAACGTTACACCCGTACAATGGGTTTAACGCTCCGGTGGTCAAATTCTGTAAGGCTTCACGACAAAATATACTTTCACTAACACTTCGTTTCAAAATTTTTACGAGGTGGACCCCTGGCTTGAACTGTCAATTAAGAAAAAGCGTTCTACTTTCGACACAATGTAGTGTCGTGGGCTCCAAAGTAACTTGGCACGTCTCATATAATTTTGGAGACACGCCACAGTAGGTAGATAGTAGATACAATACATCTTTGAACTTAAAAACATGTTTTTATAAATACAGGCAGATGGTAATACTAACCACAAAGAAGCGTAAAGACTTCAACGAAGGTAGGTATTATTATTTGATATTTACCACACCTATTAGCCTATTACAATACTTAGTTCAACGTGGTTCAATACACTTTTTTGACGTCACACATAATGAAATATCATAATCACCATTAACATACTAGGGGCGTTCAATAAAAAGTGAGAATGAGTATGTTATAAACAACTTTTACTAAATGTCATTTTATTTTTCGACATAGTCACCTTTTAGCATAATACACTTAGTATATCTTTTTTCTAAACTTAAAATTCCATTTTTAAAAAAGGTCTCATCTTGAGTACTTAAAAAATCTTGTATTGCAGCGCCTACCGCGTCGTCGTCTTCAAATTTCTGGCCTCTCAGGTATTGTTTCAATCTCGGAAATAGGTAGAAATCACTGGGAGCGAGATCTGGTGAATACGGAGGATGCTTAAGGATATCGAACCCAGCATCACGAATTGCAGCCATTGCAACGGCGGACTTGTGTGCCGGGGCATTGTCCTGGTGGAACAGCACAACTTTCGAGAGTTTACCTCGCCGTTTTTCGCGGATCTCATTGCGCAATGTTTCTATTTGTTTGGCGTATAATGTGCCCGTAATAGTGGCTCCATGCTCGAGATACTCAATCATTAATACCCCTTTACCATCTCAAAAAACAGAGCCCATGACCTTACCGGCAGATGGGCTCACCTTGAATTTCTTCGGAGTTGGAGATGATGGCCTTTTCCATGTCATAGACTGCAGTTTCGTTTCAGGGTCGTAATGATGGAGCCATGTTTCGTCCATTGTTATAAATCGCGCCAAAAAAAGTTCCCGGTCTTGCTGCATCAGGTTCAAAGCTTCTTGACAAATCTCTAGTCTAGTTTGTTTTTGCGTGTCAGTAAGCATTCTTGGTACCCAACGCGCAGATACCTTTTTCATACCCAAGCGTTCATGTAAAATATTATGCACGCTCCCCGTTGAAATCTTTACATTTTCAGCAATAAAACGAACCGTGACACGACGATCCGCCAAAACTGAGTTTTCAACTTTTTTCACAATTTCTTCAGTTATTGCAGTAGTAGGGCGTCCGGAGCGGGGGTCATCCATGGTCGATGTTCTTCCATGTCTAAATTCGGCGCACCAACGTGCGACTGTCGAATACGGAGGAGCATTAGACCCTAAAGTGTCCCGCAAATCTAAATTGACTTGGTCCGTAGAAAAATTTTTCAAACACAAGTATTTGATAACGGCGCGCAGTTAAATTTTCTCCATTTTCGCTAACGTACTCAATAGCATTGCAAAGAAATTACCGTATTTTTTTTTAAACAAAAGACAGTTAGTTTTTTTTTTCATAGCAATCAGCTAGATAGATTAGCTTTACCGGCCAGTATTTAATTTCCTAATATTGAAAGAGTTTGCATCTCATTCTCACTTTATATTGAACGCCCCTCGTAGGTACGTTGCTAGTGACGCGATAAAAAAATAATCAATGCCCTTGTTTCAAATAATTACATTAAGAGTAACAATAGAGACTATGCATAATACATACAGACGTTTCAATAATTTAACATGTGTTTAATATTTGTCGAACGTGACGGGTCCTTTGTATGTAATATTACCAAACACTACTCACCGGGTGTTATCGACATTGTCTTCATTATAAATAAAATGAAATTACATTAATTTCTTTCTTTTACTGGCTAAATCATAATCTAGTAGTACTTTTCAACATTAGTTGCTCAATAAGATAGTATATGTATAGGTAGAGTCGACGAGTATATTGCATTATTTAGTTACACACTTTTTTAAGTTAGTGTAACGAAATATTTTATTAGTTAGGCACTGTGAAAAATCTACAAAGACAATGGAAGATAAATTGGCCTCTGTTGTGGAAGAACTGGCTCAGGACGACTCCGTCCATAGTCCCATTTCGCCTCCTTCTTAAATCGACTTCATTTTCATATGGTCTACTGTTCTGATTCGCCTACATTCATATATCGTCCTTTTCCTATCTCGTTCGCATTCCTACGTGGACCACAGTCACAGAATATATAATAGTACTAACGTACAGAATGGCCACGCTCCGCCCCGCACCGATTCGAGTTACCCCACCCATCAAGCGCAGATTGCAGGAAAACCGCAGGAAACCAGTCGGGTGCGCAACGCGATGTATGTCGGTCGGCACTAAAGGCAGGTTTATACAGGGTCAGTGCACAAGTCAGTATCGGCGCCGATACTGGCGCCATCCATGACTTCATTTGTTTACACGGAGTCAGTAGTCGTGGTAGCTTAACACGGTGAGTACACGTTTGTGAAGTCAGTGAGGAATTATATAATATAATTATTTCGCAACGCTGTTGCACGCATTTCTCTGTTGCGATAATTGTGAGATTTGAGATCTCACAGGCACTCGTTTTCTCCATATAATTGCACCAATTTCAAGGTTTCGTCTTCGCTTAGTTTACGAGACATTTTTAGCGAGACGCGTTGTCAACCTACAACACAGCGACAGTGACTGACCCAGCGCTGACTTCTCCATTTACACGGGGTTTTTAGGGTTCCGTAGTCAACTAGGAGCCCTTATAGTTTCGCCATGTCTGTCCGTCTGTCTGTCTGTCTGTCTGTCTGTCCGCGGCTAAGCTCAGAGACTTAGTACTAGAAAGCTGTAATTTGGCATGAATATATATATCAGTCACGCCGACAAAGTGATTGAATAAAAAAAAGTAAAAAAAATTTTTTTAGGGTACCTCCCATAGACGTAAAGTGGGGTTGATTTTTTTTTCTTGTCTAACCCTATAGTGTGGGGTATCGTTGGATAGGTCTTCTAAAATCATTGCTCGGTTGCTAACATGATTTTTCTATTCAGTGTTCTGTTTGCGAAATATTCAACTTTAAAGTGAAAATTTTCATTAAAATCGGCCGTCCCCCCCCTCTAAAATCTAAACTGTTGGGTGGAAAAATTTGAAAAAATTCAGAAGGGTAGTAAATATATCAAATTTACTAGGAAAATTATAGCGGCTAAGATTGCTTGGAAATTATTTGTAGTTTAAGAGTAAATAGTAGCCTAAGGTATAAAACATAGCTAAACTTGGATGATTCCGTACACATACGAAATCCTTAGAAAAATATTACTTGATTTTTTCGTAATGGCTACGGAACCCTACCTTGGGCGTGTCCGACACGCTCTTGGCCGGTTTTTTTCCACTAGCGCGGGTAGGCGCAGGTGGCGGGGGGCGCCGACTGACCTCAAAATATTCGCGTGCGTATATTTAAGTCAGCGATGACTTCCCACCGCTGTACTGACTTCAAATCAATTTACATTGGGTATTTCTCGGGTCAGCGCTGACTTGTCTCGAATTCGAAGTCAGTTACTGACCCTGTATAATATACTGTGCATTGTATAAGTGTTTGTCAACAGCCAAAGATAAGGAAAGGAGTTTACCTACCCTACGCCCTACCTACTTCCTTTTATAAATAATGCTGATAATGCTTTCTGAAATTACGCGATTAATACATGAAATAGGTAATTTACCTACCGAATAATTCGTTTAAGTTTGTAGTTGTATATCTATTGTAATTGAAAATAATAATGCTTAAATACACAGACCGACACATTTTAAGTAGGTTTAAATAAATAGACAAGATTAACGATTACATTTATTTGCACGTATTTAAACCATAATGTATATTATAAGTACCTAAGTATATATGTCATTGGTAGTACTTATATGTAGTACTAGGTTTTTGCGATGGTCAGCCCTGTGTATCTTACGCACACATTGCCGCGTGTACAGACGTCGTCGTGCTTATGTAGATTCAAGAACGCGTATTTTGTACGTCGTGGCCGCCGTGTGCCACAGTACAGTACCAACCCGTCAACAGTCGTATTTCGACTACAGTGCCAACTCGTCAACATTCCTATTTATACCATGCAGCATTGTGGTCGATAAAGGAATGTGGACGAGTTGGCACTGGTGATCAAGTAGTACTGTGTTCGATATAAGAAAGTGGACGAGTTGGCACTGTGGTCGAAATAGGAATGTAGACAAAATGGGATATTGATGATATCAGAAAGTGGACGAATTAGAAAGGTGAAGATTTAGGAATTGTAGGCTGACGACATGGCACTGAGGACGATTTAAGAAGGTAACTAAATGGGACTGCGGACGAAGTCATTCTGACCCAAAGAACTTTGAACTGTCATTTAAATAAACCAAGATCAAGAAAAATGCAGGCTGAGAATATTAATATCAGTATCGATGAGGAATATAGTACGGCTGTCAATTTTCCGCTTGATAGTATTAGAATAATGGTTTGAGGGTGCGCGTCTTCAGGTATAAGAATTTTTAAATATATAATGTAGCCGTATGGATTCCAACGAACGGGTAAATCATTAGCGGTATTCAGGTCAGTAGTCGGCTCGGCTTAGGTACTAAATGTGAGCTCAATTGACAGATGAAATGCGCCACACAGCCATTGTAGACGAGTTATTCGAAACACAAAAGAAACTATTGGTATACACTGTAATGTAATTACTAACCAAATAAGAACCAAATGTTCAGTTATGTGAGCGTTTGTTCTTTATCTCTGGCCTAATGACCTAACGTTGATAAAACAATAGAAATATACACTTAAGTAGACACTTGACAGTGGTCGCCGGCTGGCGCTTTATGATAGCACATAATGGATCATTTTTGAATATTGAACGCAGTATTATAAATGCTTTCGTTGATGAATGTTATCAATTATCGTAATGACAAGAAGCTTTAAGACTATTTCGGTTGGCATTGTCTTTGAGAGATAATAACTACAGAATAATATAATGTACCTACATTATGTATTGAGTTAATGTTCTACCTACGCTGCCGCTGTATTATTTATGGATCTACAGGGTCTAAATAACCCCTAAAGCCTGAAACCCCATGAACAGTAAATAAAACTGTAATTTTTTCTGTTCTTTTTTTTGTAATTTATTTTTTATTTTTTATTTAGCCTGTTTTTGTGTCCTACTGCTGGGCAAAGGCCTCTCCTCTTGCTCCACTCCTGCCTATCAAAGGCGAGCTCCCACCATCCCAAAAAAAAATATACTAAATTAATTCGTTACTGGAGTACTTCCATACCCTTCAGTTATTATTACGGGTAATTTTGTAACACCCTGTATATCTGAACCCCTAACATTTTAACCTATTTTTGCATTCCCTAACGTTTTATGGCATAATGATCATTTGTCCTAACACTCATATGCCCTATCTTTAGTTTTCCTAACATCGTATGGATGATTTTTTCCCCATAATGTTTTATTTCCTAACGTCACTTGCCATATTGATTATTCATCCTAACGCCATAATAGTCATGTATCATAATTGTCAGTAAGCCTAATGATCGTTAATCCTAATGATTATTTTTCCTAACTTTGTATGGCCTATTGTAGTTTGTCCTATATTTGTACTACCTAACATTATTTGTCGTCATTATTATTTTCCCTAATATTATTAATGAAAAATATTATGAAAATATTGCACTACCCACATTTTGCCGTTCCGTACTTTTATTGATGTTATTAGAAGATTTTCCGGGTGGTCATAAAAAAAAAACGAACACCAAAGGAACCTAACCTCCTTTGAACCTAACCATACCGAGTCGCTTCCGCTCCGACAGGTCTTGCTCGCTCGCTCGCTGGCTTAACTTATTATTTTAGTGTAAATGACATGAGGTGAAACGTTATTAGGGATTTCGAGGAATATGTGAAATAATATTAGGGATATTAATAATTATGGTAAAAATGATTCGGGCAAATGAGTTTTAGGGCAACCATTACATTATGGAAAATGATTGTTATGGCAATTGATCGTTAGGGCTAATGTCCATTAGGACAAAACAGTTCGGGCAAGTGATTTTAGGACAAACAATGTTAGGGATCGCGAGGGAGACCCATTCTTTCTGTATACACCGAAATGTAGGTACATTTTATCAAAAAAACATAAGCTAGGATATCCGTGTCTGTTCTCACCATACACGCACGGATCTGTCCGCCAGGCGAGTCTGTTGGGCAGATCCGGCGGGCATATCCGTGCGTGTATACACCGTGAAATTTTAGTGGTTGTTTTCCCGAAACGAGGTGATTTAGTTTCGATTGTACAATCGATTTATAATTACTATTTTGACTAGAGTCAAAAATCCAATTGTGAAAAGCGAAAGTCGAAAATGACCGCAAACCAATAGTAACGCTTCGTTGGTACAAGTAGCGTACGATCGTACGATAGGTTAGGTATCAACGAAGCGTTACTATTGGTTTGCGGTAATTTTCAACTTTCGTCTTTTACAATTGGATTTTTGACTCTAGTCAAAATAGTAATTATAAATCGATTGTACAATCGATACTAAATCACCTCGTTTCGGGAAAACAACCACTAAAATTTCACGGTGTATAAATAAATTATAAATAAATATCACGGGACAATTCACACCAATTGACATGGTCCCAAAGTAAGCAATGCTTGTGTTATGGGCTCTAATTCAAACCAATTGACCTGGTCCCAAAGCAAGCAAAGCTTGTGTTATGGGCAATAGCCATAACACAAACTTTGGGACCAGGTCAATTGGTTGTGAGTTGTCCCGTGATATTTACTTATAATTGTTGCCTAGTGGCAACGGATAAACATACTTATATAGATAGACAAAAACATATTAAAAACATATTAAACACCCAAGACCCGAGAGCAAACATTCGTATTTTTCATACAAATATCTGCCCCAACACGGGAATCGAACCCGGGACCTCAAGCTTCATATAGTCAGGTTCTCTAACCACTAGGCCTTCTGGTCGCCTGAACTCGGTCGTATGGCTAGCTAATCACAATTACTTAATTACTACCTACCTAATTTGGTAAGTAGAAATAATTTGAACATATTTTGATTTGGTTGAAGGTCAAATTAGGCATTACTTTTATAAAAGACGTGGCCTAAATTTCACCTCAATGTTGAACTTATATAATCATTAAGAATAGTTATAATTGAATGTAAGTTATTCATTACCATAAAAAATGTTCTAGGTAAATACTTATTAAGTAGCAGGTTCCACTACTATATCGACTTGCAAAATAAGCGTCTCATGACAAGGAATGTGATGAGCCACATTTAAGGATTGGATCTTATGTAGCCAACGCTAACGTGAATAAGCCTGCTAAGTAATATGCCACGAGTTGTTTAAAAACATGCGCACGCGCGCAATCTGACAATTTCCATATCCTTATTTATTGTAATAGCACTTAACATGGCAACGTTATCATTCATTTATACTAATACTCGTACATATTCTAAAAATTGGTACAGGACAGTTTCCAAAAAAATGTTCACTAAAAGTAACGCTACCTGAAACAATATATTATTGTTATGTTATTTACATGTTTATTATTTCAATTAATTTATACTAAACCGTAAAATCATGGATTTTAGGTAAAAAAAATACACTAGTAGAACTCCAGATAAAAAATAAAATTTAATGCTGATCATCCCCTAGGGCTGCTCGAGGTAGATAATCGGTGTGCGAGAAAAAAACAGCCAACAAGAAAGCTGCGCTGAGCGAGGCTAGGCAAATTAAGTGATCCTATTCGTGGATTTTATGTCGTCTTCCGCGCTCGGTTCCGATGCTTGCGCAGCCAAATTGTACACACTACATATAAAATGACTCAGATTGCCGATATTTGATGTACGAGTAGAAAGCAAAGGTGATAAACATGCGAACTGATATAGGTTTTCTTTATCACCCCCTCGAACCCCCAATGTTCTCAATCCAACACAATGTTCTCAAGGGCAGGAACTGCGATGTATTGCCAGCTGCCAGCGCAGTGGGCGGGAAATGCTATTACGTCTCAGGATGACGTAAAATTCTTGATGAATGAAACGTTTTCTTGCGATTGCCAATACGACCTTTTGTGTGCAGTACCTACTGCCGTAGCTTTCGATACAATATGGTTCGAGCTACGGTTGTATTTACGGTAGTTTACCTAATGTCAATACGTTAGACAACACTGTAAACATGGCCTAACTCATTGTTTATAGACAATACAATGCCTGTCTCATATCGAGACACACGGCAGTGTTTTCGACCAAGTTATAAAAAAATCGAGCCATACTAATTTTATATCACATACAGCTAGGAACTTGCATTTTTTTTACAAATATATCAGGCTTTAGACGTCACACTTCGCAGCCAAAATCGAGATAAGTATTATTCCGTAAAAAAATATGAAGTACCTATTTACTTCCCAAAAATAGTTTAATTCATAACAATTCAATCTCCAATTAATTCCAACCATCAATGATTTAGAAATTTGTCATCTAAGTTGGACTCATAACACAAATACCGACGGTCCCCACGAACATAGTCGTATGGAAAAATAAGACGAAATAGCTTTTTTTACAGATTTAAAACTAAGCATTTATTTATTTATTTTGTGTTATATTTACTGAGATACCCAATTGAACAAAGTCTTAAATGAAAAACGTTTCCACGTACACTGTGGCATGAACGCTTACGATCATGTTCAAAACAAGACGTACCAGCCGCGTCGCGGTGCAACGTCATTTGCGCCGTTGTTCTGCGGAGATCGTACGAGTTAGAGTGAACTTTTTTTTGTCAATTCTTGTAAATTAATTGGAAGTTTTTGCAATTATTAAATTAATATATTCTGATATATTTTAAGGTATTGGTATTACATCTAGTATTGCCAAAACATAATTAGTCTTACATACGACCTGATATTTACACAAAGCTTCGATGAATAATGTCTTATATGCAAATAAGACTTTTATTTAATTTCAGTACTCCATCAAACAAAGTCGTTTATGAATATGCAACGCCTCTTAATCCACAGAACAAAGTCGTAAAGTAATAAAAAACGCCATTTATCTACAAAATATAAAAAATAAAACAAACAATTTTACATAAATTTGAAGTATAACCATATCAAGGGGTATTTATAAGTAGTTTTAGTGTTAGATTACTTATTACGAAAATATTGAGTTTTTAACTTGAGCCCAACTTTAAACGGCAATTACTCGAAACTATAATTTTGCACTTAATACTTTGTTCTTGGGGACCATCGATACGATTATTTAATATTTATTATTTATACATTTCATCAGAAAATGAATAAATTATAAAATGGTCATTAAATATTATTTAAAATAAAAAATAAAACCGCCTTCAAAAAACAACCAGAAACAAAAAAACAAAAAAAAAATTGAAATAAAAATTGAGCCGACTACAAAAAGCATAAAAATATCTTTGTACTACTCCTGCTGGCTCGTGCTGAGTCACCGACTTCAAATAGACAGTAGAAATATATTTTCATGCTCTTTGTAGTCGGTTTAAGTTTTATTTCATATAAGTATATTTTTTTCCTTTTTAGTTTGTGATTTTTTTTTGAAGACGGTTTTATTTTTTACCTAAATAATATTTTTTGTTATTTTCTTTGTGATCTTGTAATGGTATACATAAACAAGTGCGAGTCAGATTCGCGCACGAAGGGTTCCGTACAATTATCTATAAAATTCACGTTTGTTGTATGGGAGCCCCCTTAAATATTTTTTTTTATTTTAATTTAATGATTTATTTTTAAAGTGAATATATAATTAAATATTCTGTGAATATTTCAAGCGTCTACCTGTTGCCGTTATCAATATCGAGCAATAACGAGCAAAAAAATCACGTTTGTTGTATGGGAGCCCCTTAAATATTTATTTTATTCCATTTTTTAGTACCTATTTGTTGTTATAGCGGCAATCGAAATACATCATCTGTGAAAATTTCAACTCTCTAGCTATCACGGTTCCCGAGATAAAGCCTGGTGACAGACGGACAGACGGACGGACAGCGGAGCCTCAGTAATAGGGTCCCGTTTTTACCCTTTGGGTACGGAACCCTAAAAATATATATAAGGTACGGTGTGATGAGAGTGCATGCGCTAGCGAAAGTCGAAGCCGACCTGTGGCCGGCGTCGCATTACGTCGTCTCAGAAGCCATACACTTCAGCCCATAGTCTGGTTGCATGGATATCCTATTCCATTATTTATTTATTAAGCAAAGCTGGTGCTTGCTGAACTACCTTATCTGAGGAAGAATATCACATTTCTAAATAAAAAACCATGACATAATCTTAACTTAACAATGACACCTATTTAGTACGAAGCAAGTACGAAGAACATTTTTGAAATCACATCTAATTATGAAAATACTATACGAAACAAAAATGGTGTAATTTGGTTTATTGCTCAAAAAAAAAACTATTCAGCGATCGGGAAAAAACTTTTCGTGAACATTTAACTAGATTGGCAATTTTCTTCTACATACCACAGCGAGTAGGTACCTAGTCTTGCGTTGCGTTCCAGGTTGGACAGGACAGGGTTGGTTGTTTGCGAGAGGTTTGGGCTGAGCTTGGGATGAGCCTTATTTTTTTTAATTATTTATTTGTTTACAAAGTGAATTATCAGGAATATAAGACTCATGTCAAGCTCAGCCCATCCTTATCCTCTCGCATACCGTGTTGGGCCGTCCCTGAATTTAGCCCCTGGTCTCCGATTAAACTTAAATTTGGCATGTTTGGCATACTTATGTAAGTTTGGTGACAATGCAAGATTATTGTACCATAGAGCTCATTTGATGATGGAGCCGGAAGGTGACCAGAAGATCTCTGTAACGAAACGACATAGCCCCGTCGCGTTTGGCCTCTTTTGTTTCTTCTTCACAAATACTCTGAACCTGGATGATGACCAGGTTTTTTTTAACATAACTAAAAAGGAAAAAATAAATGTCTCGAAAACGGGTAATTTGATAGATTTTGATGTCCTCTTTTCTAATTTCAACTTTGCCAACTACTTAGTATTTTTACAGCTCGCACTGCCATATTGTCATAATCATATCATATAATGTATCTTTATTAGATGCCGTTTTCCAAAATAGTGCCGCGAGCGGCTTAGATACGAGGTGGCTAAGTCGAAATTCGGAAAGTGCACATCAAAATCTATCAAATTACCCATTTTCAAAACTTCCGGTAAATTTTCCAGGTAGCCCCCTTAATTATAATCAATCAATTGACTGAAGTAAACACCAAGACACATTTTTTTGATCATGCAGAATGCAGAAGGTATCCATAAAATACCCAACATATAATGTGCTAGTCATAAAATTTAGAAAGTGACTGAAGATGAAGCATTCGATTGTTTGCAAATTTTTCTTTCAAAACCGGCCAAGAGCGTGTCAAACAGGCCCAGGATAGGGTTCCGTAGCAGTTTTGAAATAAATGCTTGCATATCTTCCTATATTGCGTATCGTAATCGCCTTCACCAAGCGTCGCACACTCCAATACGTTACTTAGTTTTGTCTATGATTGCTACTATTTTTTTCCCTTAAATTTACTATTAATTATACTATCAGTTGTTAAACAAGTAATTATTTTCTAGGGTTTTGTACAGAATTTTCCAAGTAGGTAGGTATAATTTGTAAGTTAGGCAGCTAATTACTCTAAAACTACTAATAATTCTCAAGCAAACTTATCCGTTATAGTTTTCCTTGTTGATTTGTGACATATTTATCCCCAACATGATTTTTTTCAAAATTTTCGAACTAATCGAAAGGATTATTTTTTTACAAGTAATATAGCATCGTAAGTAAAAGGAAGACCATGCAATTTTGCGTTTATTTAAAATAATTACATTTTGCTTACAATTAATTTAATTTAGCAAATGCTCAAAATGTGTCCCGTTCTGTATTTATTTTCCTGAAATTATAAACGTTAAATTGCATGGGTTCCTTTTATATACGATGCTATGTTACTTGGAAAAAAATAATCCTTTCGATTGAGCCTTTTGATCGGTGTCGAAAATTACGGGTGTTTTTTTTATCATTTGGCGGACGTTCGATTCCCGGTTCAGACAGGCGTTTATTCAAAAATCATTGAATACAGTTAAAATTGTTTTTAAACTCAAAATGAAGTCTTTTTTCAGTAAAATTGTCTATCTGCAATATTTACTGTACTTCCCCTCCATGTGGCATAGCCGTGGGACGCCCTGTATAATAAATTTACTATCTACTCGTATTTGTATACTTTGACTAATTCCGCGTGAGCAATTCAGTCTTTCGCTAACCGAGGCCAAGCAAAATCTTTAAAATTAGGATTAAGGACTCGTTTTGCATGTTATGTAAAAAGTTCTTTGCTTGAAATAAACAGCATAAATTAAAAAAAAAAAATTTTTTAGCGTTGTATTTTGGAGTGCCTCGTCTGTATCGAGTTGTTGATCGAAGGTATCGAGGAATGAATACGCTAGTACGGTCCTATATCCTAATTACATTACATTGTTAGATACTTTTTTCCTCTTTCTGGTCTTACCCAGCCAAGAGTATATATCTGAAATAAATTATAAATTCATTTTTTATTATTCATGCATAATTTTAGGCTTCACAAATTGCCTCGTCATTGCGAGCGAAGGACAAAACAATCTGACGTAAGAATTAGAAAATAGCCCCTGCATAGCACAGGCAAAGAGAATCCATTGTTTACAATTGTTAGTCACAGTTCACCTAGATACTTTAATTATTGATCCAAAATCAATAGAATTCTAGTAGGTAAAAAAGTGCTATACCCTCATAGTTACGGGCGCTAAGATTGTTTTTGGGATTTCATACCTCAAAAAGAGAAATGGAACCACCAAGTATAATTCGTGTCTATTCGTCTGTTTGTCCGTCACATCTAATTTGCTCCGAACTGAAATATAGAACTAAGTTGCATAGGTATTTATTAAGTTGAACTATGGTACCTACACACATGTACTTTTGTGACCCAAATACGATATTTAAATAAGTATTGAATACAGGGGTCACGTTTGGGGGATAAATAGTTTTTATTTTAAGATCAAAGAAAATATGTCACTTGACTACATGTTGGTGTGCTATGAAGGGCTCAAATATTCTAGTATAAGAGTATAAACATTTTGTATTTTTACTGACGAAAACTGACAGTTCGCACTTAAATCCAGTAATGTACTTGTATGTGTACCTAATTTTCTATTGAACGATTATTAAACTAAATAACTAGCGAGTCTAAAATTATAATAAAATGTACTTAGTATCATTTCTTTAGTCATACATTACTTTGTGGAAAATCTGTACTTAAGAATATACCTACCTAATAAGAATAAATGCCTAGTCTTAAAATTACTTGGTAAATTTTCCAATATTGTGCATATACATATATACATATAATACTGTGTCTGGAGTTTATGTGCGCAAGCCCAACTCGCACTTGACCGGTTTTGTTTTTTTTTGTTAAAAAGAAATAACTGATAGGTACTTCTAGTCTCTATAAAGCGTCCGATTTATTTATATGGATGATATTAGGTTATTTTTGGCATTATCTAATCTTCATTGAATTTACAACTGTCAGGGCTGGACAAGCTCACAATTTTCTGCAGAAAATCTACATCACGTAGTTAGAAATAAGAAAGGCTACTTAGGTTTATTTTTCCTTATTTAAAAAAAAATAAGTTAAACTAAGGTGCTGTTGGCGAAGTACTAGCACAATTACGTGCAGTAAGAAAGAAGAAAATATCTACAACAGGAAATACTTATCTACAGATGTTAAACAGCTTCAACAGCGATTAATTTGTAAAACTTAATCTAGAAAATCTCGGTGTATTTTAATTGGTAGTTTTAATGATAAAATTATCATGCTCATATTATTTCAAATTATTCAAACGAGTACTTATTTCCGTAATTTGATTTTAAAATAGGATAATTTGAAATTTCCTGTCTCTGTTAGTATAATTAGGAAATGACCTGTACTCTCGTATGACCTTTATTAGCAAACATCTTTGTAATTCCTTTAACACAAAGTACAATTGCTCACCAAAATTAGGGTCGTTGTTCATTACCCGACTGCCGAAGAAGCATTATGTTTTTCGAGCGTTAATATGTAGTATACAACATGCCTCTACTCTCTGGACACAGAACGAAATCCTGAGGAGTAGAGTTCCTTCTGAGGAATGTTTTACTTTTGTAAAATTATTAAATTAGAATTAAAACAATATACAATTAATACCCACAAACAAAATCAGTAATAAGTAGGAACATACTGTACGTAGGTGTCAGTTGTTCGCAATGAGTTTTGCAGTTCAGAGGTTGGTCAGGTTGAAATACTCTTTAATTACCACGTATGTAACATACAGGTTGTTCCAAGCATAGTATTAAATCGTAAATCAGGCATTTCTCCGTTAAAACAGTGGCGTTTGGAGCTATGCAATTAGTATGGAAAAGTGGATACTTAAGTTAGGGAACCGACCCTAGATAGCTTAGAAATAGCCTAATTAACACGTCCTATTCGTCTATGTCCAGGGGGTGGAGACACGTAGTATGTGTATGTAGGTATGTATCATTCTTTGGCACGCCCTGTAGTCTAAGCCACTTGATAGATTTTAAAGCGTGAGGTGTTATTAAATCGTCTCATTGTCAGTTGCGACTTGCGAGAGTGACATAAGAGTATATATTTTCCCGACTTGTAACGTAAATAAATGAATTTTAAACATGGCGACAAATATTGGGGGTAAATAAGAAAGTATTTTTACGCAGTCGGAGTTTTTTACAAGCTTTTGTTATCAAAACAGATCTTCAATGCTATTTATTGAAATCGGCTTATCTAGGTCAGTAGTTGTTTTATATTCGTGCCATTGTCAATGTTCATATGTGGTATCACGAGACCTTTACAATTTCTATTTGTCCACATTATTACTAGGATGGGATGACTTTCAATTTCACACGTCCGGTGTAAACTGCATTGCACGAAGTTGTGAAACAAAGTAATACTCCAAAAATAGACATGAGTAAGTGCTGTATTGATTTAATCCGTAGTAAAAAGTTTTGCGGAATAACGAACGCCTACCTGCCTTACTTGCCCGACTATTCGGATTACACGATTACAAACAGCATAATGTATTTACTTATTTATTATTTATGTTACATATAAGCCGTGGTGGCCTAGTGGTCTGACTTATGGCCTCTCAAGCAGAGGGTCGTGGGTTAAAATCCAGGCTAGCACCTCTTGAGTTTTTCGGAATTTATGTGCGAAATTACCTACATTTGAAATTTACCATGAGCTTTACGGTGAAGGAAAACATCGTGAGGAAACCTGCATGAACCTGCGAAGAAATTCAATGGTGTGTGTGAAGTTCCCAATCCGCACTGGGCCCACGTGGGTACTACGGCCCATGCTCTCTCATTCTGAGAGGAGGCCTGTGCCCTGCACAGTGGGTCGTATATGGGCTTGGATGATAATTATTTATGTTTAGGTGTATACTTATGTCCGTAGTCCATTAACCCATGTCCTTTGTTCCTCTGGACCGTTGGAGATATTATTAACTAGCTATTTATAAACTTTTCCTGGTAATAAATCTTACTAATAATATAAATGCGAAAGTTTGTATGGATGGATGGATATATGGATGTTTGTTACTCTTTCACGCTGAAACAGTTTGACGGATTCTGATAAAATTTGGCACAGTTTATTATACTAGATTAACATGATATCTACTTTTTATCCCGGAGAATTCTTTGCAGACGGAGTCGCGGCAAACAGCTAGTATCCCAATCAAAACGTATCTAGTCTCGCTTGAAATGATTTGTTTTGTTTAAAAAGTAAAATCTCATTAATACCCAAGCTTAGGAGATGGACACAATAAAATGAGAATTTTGGCTAAAACCTGGCATGCTGTGAGACTATATACCTACATATGTTAGGTACTGGTGCTAGAGAACATAATATTATTATAGGAGTCACCGTCACTATAAGTAGGTATATAGTAGCTATACACCGTGAAATTTTAGTGGTTGTTTTCCCGTAACGAGGTGATTTAGTATCGATTGTACAATCGATTTATAATTACTATTTTGACTAGAGTACAATTGTGAAAAACGAAAGTCGAAAATGACCGCAAACCAATAGTAACGCTTCATTGGTACCTAACCTATCGTACGATCGTACGCTACTTGTACCAACGAAGCGTTACTATTGGTTTGCGGTCATTTTCGACTTTCGTTTTTCACAATTGGATTTTTGACTCTAGTCAAAATAGTAATTATAAATCGACTGTACAATCGACACTAAATCACCTCGTTTCGTTAAAACAACCACTAAAATTTCACGGTGTATATAGGTTTAACGACTGCTTTAGCCTAGTTGGTAGTGACCCTGCCTACGAAGCAAGAGGTCCTGGGTTCGAATCCCGGTAAGGGCTTTTATTTGTGTGATGACTGATGAGCACGAATATTTATTCCTGAGTTATGGATGTTTTCTATGTATTTAAGTATTTATTTATATATATAAGTATGTTTATCGTCGTCTAGTACCCATAGTACAAGCTTTGCTTTTTTTAGTTTGGGATTAGGTCGATTTGTGTAAGGTTGTCCCCTAAAATTTATTTATAATTTTATTTATATGAGTTTTATAACAACAACGCGCTTCGATTAAATTCCTATTTCTGTGCCAAATTTCAGCTATTATATGTTATTTCAGCTATTATTATTATATTTTGGAAGTACTAGTTACCTACTCTGAAGATGAGCTCTGGTTGAGTTCGAAACGCGCCAGTGTAGTTTGGTGGTGGTGATAGTTGGGTTTGTATGTGTTCGTACAGTGTGGAGGTGGAGGAACTGCATGAACACGCATTTCTTACATAAACGTAACTATCGTAAGGTCGTGGGTGAGCAAAGTAATTGTTTCAGTTCGGTATTAAACGAATTTTCCGTTTATGTCCACTTCTTCCACATTCCCATTTCGTTCACATTCCTACTTCGTCCACAATCTCACTTCGTCAACATTCCCATTTCGTCCTTTTCCCAATTCGTCCACATTCCCATTTAGACGACATTCCCATTTCGTCCACAATCCCACTTTGTCAACATTCCTAGCCGATTTTAATGCGGTTTTCGCTATCACGTAGCTTAATTCTCAGGGAAGATTTTATTTTGTGATTTAGGTAAGTATCCATGTTAAGAAAAATACTTGCTAAGCACGGTGCGGGTCAATACTATTCAGATACACTACCAATTTCGTTACTATTTTGTTGCGAAATGAGAATTTGGACGGTAAATGGGAATATTGACGAAATAGGAATGTTGACGAAATGGGAATGTGGACGAAGTGGGAATGTGAACGAAATGGGAATATGGACGACATGGGAATGTTGACAAAATAGGAAGTGGACGAATTGGGAATTAATTGTGGATGAAATGGGATTGCTGACGAACTAGGAAGTTGATAACATGGGAATGTGGACGAAGTGAACCTAAACGAAATTTTCTTACCTTTGCACCCCTAAAACTTCTAAAAATTAAGCTTTCAACTTGAAATTGCAGGGTTCTTATAGTATCCTTAGCTTATTATTAAGTAAACAGAATTTCAGTTTTCCACTGTAATCCAGTGCTGCTAGATAAAGGCGTGTGAATAGGCTGAAATACTTTGGCTATAAACCCTTAACTTTTGCCATGTCCACAGGAGAGACGCGAACAAAAAAATGTCTGTGACCATATTAAGCACTCTGAGAATTTTCCCAGTGAGCTTAGGGCACTGGCGAAATTCTTCAGTTTATTATTACTTTAATTAAAAGCTGGTTTCCTGAAGAGTGCCGCACGATGGGTTATCGTGTTGGGTATTTCCTAGCACTTATTTCCTTTGTGTGTATAGAAACTTACTGAACCCTGTAAACAACTTAATGGTATTTATGTACGACGGGTGGGTAACTCACAAACTAATTATACGTATGGGTTCAGTTCGCAGAACTGTTAACGGTGTTTTATTGCATTCCTGGAAGTACTCGCACAACCCAGTTTGGTCTCAAGACCATGCCATGGCATAAATAAAATAAACTGTCCCTCACGAATGAAGAATACGAATTACAAAAGGAAGATCGAATCTTTATAGCATTGTTTTTATGCTTGTTGCATTGGACTTTAAAAAAAGCGGTTTTATTTTTGTTTGTTTCTTATTCAATAAAATGTCCTAATGTTCGTTTAATTGTTGGTTGACTGGTAATTACCAGCATAACACGAAGTTAATTACGCGAGCATAATCTAGGTTTAAATCTATGTATTTACATTTTTCATCGCTTTATGAAACCGCTGAAGCGTTCCGAATGTAACATCGTATCAATTTCAAAACATGAACCACTTTATTGCTAGCTTCACTTGAGTAAGAGGAATAGCATGAGAGGTCGCGAGTTTATTTGTCGATAAAACTACTCTATTAGTCATAACACTCATAACATAACAACCCTCTAAGGTAATCATGTAAGACACGGACTCAGCGAAAAGCGGAAAAAGTGCACAAAAATATGCTGGAAGCCGATTTTTAAATCATATTTGTGAAAATGTCTTTCGAAAGTGGATAAAAACTACATACTTAATATATTGAATTTAAAATGCGAGAAGAGCAGGTGAAAATTACAGTCCTATTTAATTATTATCTACAAGTCAAAAATTTTGTCAGGGCTGTAGTTTTCTACAATACCCAGATTTTTTATATCTTTTGATTGGTTTATCGAGTGATACGATTTTAACGTTTTAAACCCATGGACGAAAAAATTACAAGGCGAACAATAAACATGGGAATACTTATAGGGGCTTATTCATATTCATATACCTTAGCCAATGAATAAAGTGAATATGTGTAGTATTAATTATACATATTTAATACATTTTTTGCCTACTAAAAAAAAACGTTTATTTTGAGAACATAATTATTATCTTTTTCATCACACTTGCTCGACAATGGTGTTATTCCATGGCTGTATACTAAATGACAATGGCCTAAATAATATTGTTCTTAAGGGAGTTATGGATTTAAGTAGTCAAGTGTAAAAATATGAACTTATTCAAAGTTTCAAAAATAAGTATTACAGACTCTTATTCCGACGCAATAAGGCCGTAGTAACATATTTTTGAGTGGATCGAATAGATACTTATTTTTGCACTTGACTGTACCTACGTACAGTTTTTCCACCCAAGGGAGTTCTAACTTTAGTTTTAAAATTTGCAAACAAGTTATAGTATTTCCAATCATTTATTTTCTCGATGACAGCTCCCGTAGAATGTAAATGCGTTTTTTACGCAAAAATTAACTTTTAAATGCGAGGTATAAAAAATACGACAACTGCGTAATTTTGTTCCTTGATCCCATATAATATTCATCTAAGACGAATTGTTTTAATAAAGTTACATTTTAATAAAGTTTTAACAAAGTTACATTCTATGGCAATACAAATAGTGATGTTATGATTGAAATATCGATATTGTATCGGTATTGTATGTGTTGAACTAGATGTGTTCCCGCGACTTAGTACAGTCAACGTCATAAATAAGTGATCACTTTTGTACCTTGTCGCTTTCAGTCGTTACGTAATTTCGTATGGCTTTTCAAACACGACGTTAAAGTAACAAGCAACAAAAGTGATCACTTAAGTATCTATGACGTTGATCCTACGCATTGTAATTTTCTTCCCGGGATATAAAATAGCCTATGTTACTCAAGTGAAATATTTTTTATTTGTCCAGTAGTTTTTAGCTTATTTATTACAAACATACAAATCTTTCCTCTTTATAATATAAGTAATATAAGTATAGATAGGTAATCGACAATGAAATTAAATAATTATAAATAACAGGTAATTTTTATTTATTAATTTTAAAATTGGATCGATATCGTATCTACTGATCACTTATTTGGTCACAACACTTTAACTTTCAAACTAGATCTGACATCGAGAAAATAAATGATTGGAACTACCAAGGGAACTACTATAGTAGGTATGTAATTTCAGACTAAGGAGGTTTCAAGTCAGCCAACGTTTTATTTATATCTTTAACGTTTTATTAAACACAGTTTATATTTAGTTATTATATTTATTTAGTTATTTAGTTTAGAATTCGAATGGTCATACGGCCAGATTCAGCCAACATGAAAAAATACTTTCTAAAATTATTGCAAAACTATTTGATATAAATTTAAAATATAAAAATAACGAAGTAATTCATGAAACTTAGATAAGTTTTGTGTTGTAAAATTGGGTTATAGCTAAGTTTTAAAGATATAAATAAAACGTTCGCTGACTTGAAACCTCCTTAGTCTGAAATTACATACCTACTATTAGTAGTTCCAATCATTTATTTTCTCGATGACAGATCTTAATGTAAACTGTGTTAACACAGTTTACATTAAGTATCTATGGTAGATGACTCGAAAATAGTGACAATCTGTATTGGCGGCAATCTGTATTAGCCATTATTTTATTAAAATTAAGATCTAAGAATTTAAGCGTTTAGAGGCAAAATAATTTAAGTTTTGGTTTTTTTTCCTCGTAATGTGGCGCGGGCGGAGGACAAAAAATCTGATGCGGAAATAGAAGAAATTTTGCGAATCTCTATCCCATCAAAGCCAATGGGAAGGGATGCTTGAGTCCAAGATTCTTTGCTTAGCTGAATGTTCAGAATTACTTAAAACTACTGAAACTAGGTTGCGTGTCTAAATTTTGATTAAGAAACTTGTAAATTTAAAATTTTTAATGATTGAAAAAGATAATATGCTGTTAATATGTTTTTATATATAAATTTTTAGTTTTAGGTTCAGTTTTATTTTTCTTATAAGTATTTATAAATTGTACATAAATAACCTTTAGATTATTTAAGTATCTATAAATATGTTATTTTGTTAAATAAATAATAATTATATGCTGTTTCTTATTACTTTTTTAACCATCTAGAAATTATTTAGTAACAATGTGCTTATGAATAAGTAATTATTGCTTTGAGTTATTAATACCTACATATTTATTAGATACTCTTATTATTGGATGAGGAAAATATGCAGCAAGTTACGAACGTTTAAAATTAAAATAAAGTAAGTTCTTAACGTAAGTAGTTAAGTATGTACGATGGGCTGCAAATGTGCATGGACATCTCGGGACGATAATCGCGTGAGCAGTGTTTGATCGTTTGATATTATTAACATACCCGCGCGCGCGCGCGCCACGCGATTATCGCCCCGAGATGTCCATGCACTTTTGCAGCCCACCGTACATAAAACATGTAAAGATTATGTAAGTGTTAGGATGTGTCGTACCTACTCCCCAGCGGTATCATACGACGCTAAGTAGCGTAATCCATACCAATATTATAAATGCGATAGCGTGTCTGTCTGTCTGCTTGTCTGTTACCTCTTCTCGCTTAAACCTCTGAATCGATTTAGGTGAAATTTGGTGAAGAGGTAGTTAGAGTCCCGGGAAAGGACTAACGATAGTTTTGTCCCAGAAAATTGCTTAGTTCCCGCGGGATGGCGATAAACGAATTCTTCGCAGACGGAGTTGCGAGCAACAGCTAGTAAAAAAATAAAACAAAATTACTGCAAAATTAATAGTTAGGTGAAAAGTTCTCGAATGGAGACCACGGACTGGCAAGCGCAGCGTGGGACGTCCGTCCACAAACGAGATGGACGGAGGATTTGGTGAAGGCCGCAGGTTAAAGTTGGATGCAAGTCACTTCCAACCGTAATAATTCGGTATCAATGAGGAGGCCTATGTATCAGCGGACGTCTTTCGGCTGAAATGATGATGAAAAATTTATCAAATCACTGTTTTATAGCAATACAAGGATTTATCATCATTTTTGAATGTTTTTTTATACAACCCTAGACTTTTGTGTTAGTGTTGTGGTGTTCATATGTAAGTACATATAAACATATGTGTACTTTACTCACCAAGGAACAAGGAATCTAGAAGACACTACTTACTGCGTTTATATCTAAGGCTATCCTCATTCATAAATTACACTATTAGCAAGTTACTTATACACACACAACTTTATGCATGTATGATTGGTGTCTTTTATTGTGAATAAAATCAACTTCAAGAGGCACCAGTCGTTTTCGCTTCTTTTTAATGCCACATCGTGAACAAGTCATCAAATCCTAGACAGGTTTTGATATTGCCTGTTTGTTTACATTATTCTCAAAATTATATCCACAGTGACCAATACTATTATTCAAAATAATTTTAAAATGAAAGTTTATGCATTTGATCATCGAATAAGTTATTTATCTAACAAACGGTGCACACTTGTTTTTGCACCAGAAAGGCGTTTGGGGGTCCATAGTTTATTTATACAGGACTCTCAGGTAGACGCAGACATAAACAGGCGGAAGGGGCCCAGAGAAGTATTTGAAAGGACAACGGCCTAAGCGCCAAGCCAAACTAGCTATTTTTTTATACAAAGCTAAATTACCTAGGTACGCAACTCCCAACTCAACAAATTACGCTCAGTTGGTTGGGTCCTTTTAATAAAACTTGAAATGAGGATTAGGGTCGTACGTTTTGTTTGCGTCTATCCTGTGGACATAGCAATTCAGCCCATTTACTTAAATCTTAAGTTTGCTGACTCAGAGTCGGTAATTTTATGTCCACAGGAGAGACAACTTTTGTTTCTTACGCTGTGTACGACCAATTGCTAAGAATTTTACATTATCCTTCGAGAATCGAGAAAATAGAACTACTCAGGTTTGATTCCTTAGATGCTCACAAGTGCATGTCAGCGATAAAATCACTGTTAGTTTATTGTAATTTATTTGTGTATAGTTCGGGTTAATTAAATTAAACTTAACTGTGTCTACTTGCTGTATCAATTACAATTCACATAGGTCACTCAACTTTCAGAGTTTAAGACACCGGCGATGACCACATACGATGTGAAAGTATTAAGAACCTATGTTGTTTTAATACGGCAATATTATCAAGTACTTAAACTGAAATTAAAGCGTTCGCATTCGCTACAGTTAGTGACGTAGGAATGTGTGATGTGTGTGAAGTTTCGAAACGTTCATGGTGTAAAATGTAGATAAGAAGTAAACTAAACATGAATTTAATTGTATGTACAATAGAACCGGCGAATATGAAGGTACGTTAAATATACCGTACGTAATATTAAGTCAATCGTGTCGACATTGGCGATAATCTGTCACAACTGCGATACAAAGCCGTGGAATTCGTAGTAAATATTGGCAAACCTATCTCGGGAATCATACGCAGAGATCGATCGCTTCGGTAAACCAACCAAGCGACGAAACGTCGTCCATATGCCCATGTGAGTTTAGCGGAGCGGATCGCAATGCAGTGCATTTTAATAAATGAGATATTAGAGATTTTCTGACAGAAACACTCACCCTTTTTAACGTATCTCAAACCGGCGGCTTGCAGACTGTATAGGTTATAACTGAAGCACTGTGCCACGTGCTTTAAAAATAGAATAAAATACGACACGTCCAACCGGCACGCGAGTTAAAATCGTAATGAAATGAACGTCGCAAACGCGAGCGAACGAGCGGTCATATTGCCGTGACGCGGCGCCGGGTGTATTCAGCCGAATACGAGCCTCGCTAGGCGTCGGCGGTCGGCGCGTCGGCGGGAGCAACGGCAACTGACTCACAATGTTGCATCATGTCAGGCACACGCCAAACGCCACACTATAGTGCTGCGTGCTGCGAATGATGCGATATCCCAGCAGGGATGGGGTGCTAGAACCACCTACGTTTTCGTCGGACCTTGACCGTTCCGAAATAACTAGGTACTTATAGAATTGAAATTATTAGACGGGCACACTGTAAACGACACTCGTGCGTGAGTGATATGATAATACCGATAATACGAGGGCTAAGGGTTCTTTGGGTCACATTCAGTTCAACTTTGGGGTATGAATATCGATGTAGGATAGGAGCAAGGCAGTTCTTCCGCTTTAGATGTCGTAAGGATTTGTCACACTGAATGTGTTCTGCGGTCGCGGTCAGATTGACTGCAGCCCGCATTATGTATGAACAACATTGTCGGTCTATATATTGTGCGTGCGTGCGTGCGATCTGACCGCGCGAACCGCACGGTCAGATCGCATATCTATACAAAATATATAGAGACCGACAATGTTGTTCATACATAATGCGGGCTGCGGTCAATTTGACCTGACCGCGACCGCAGAACGCAGTCAGTGTGACAAATCCTTTACTTAATTACCGACCGGTCAGATACCTAATTGTTTGTTTACATAAAATTCGTTATGGCGACGTACGTACTTACCTACCTATCTACTAGGTATAAATTCCCAACTAAAATAGGTATAGGTATGATTAGGTTTTCGACCGTGTAACTACATAATTTCATTGACGTCTTGGTTTGACGATTGATGTAGATAGACCTAGGAAACTAAGTATTAAGTAATAAATTTTTGATGACGTAACATAGTTATAGTCGGTTTAATAAGATTGACCCACGATCTTAATATTTGTCTGACAGGAGCTCTGCAACAAATTGCATCATACGAACAGCTGTACTCGTTTAGACTATCTGACAAATTAGAAATTGGATCGTGTACCTGACATAACCTATACCTATTGATTAATTTAGGTCTGACCTTATTCGTTCGTAGTACTTAATGTGATGGTAGTTGACGGTTTTAAGGTTTTGGAGTGGCGATCTCCTACCGGAAGCCAATGTTGTTAGAGCTCCCTGAAGGTGGACGGACGATCTGTCAAAGATCACGGCTAGCCATTGGCTGCGGGTAGCACAAGCTAGATGTCTTGGAGATTTTACGGGAGGCCTACGTTCGTAATGTCAAATGTGACTTCCGGTTGATATGACGAAGCTGGTTATAATAGATGTTGGCTTCACGTAATGGTTGCCAGGTTGTCATTTAACAGTCTATTCGAATTATTAACGGTACGATATGCTGAATACAAATGAGGTCACTAGCTGTCTGTTACGTAGTCCATGCTTGATTGAACGCTAAGCTTTAATTACCTATAGGATTGATACGTCACAAAAAGGTAAGTAAGTATTTATATTTAAATGCAAAGTGTATGCATTTCTATAAAGCCGATACCTAATACATAATATATCATATACCTAAATCTTCGAAGGTAGTCTTTAGACAGCATATTATTAGACCAGTATATACGGCTTAGGTATAGTTTAAATAAGTCTAAATACATATGAGCACATGACTTGCGTTTTCTCAACAAAATGGTTATTTAAAACAATATCGATAACAGCCGATAACGAAGGCGAATCCAAAGTATTAAAAAATCAATTTATCGTGAGAACGAAGTGACGCTCTGAAAAACAAGAAAAGGCCGTTTAATGTTGAACTTGACACTAGGTAGATATAGGTATATATGTTTATCCTTCCAGCATAAGCACAAAAACCCGAATATTGGCTCACTGCACTGACTGGCGCAATTTTTGTTGAGTTCCTTGCCCTTGTTGCCCGATAATAACAGTGTATACGTCAGTAATTGGGAGGGTGCCAATTCCGTGGTTTCCCTACAGCCCTCTATATCCATAAGTGTAACATAACGTAATACATTGTTTATTGGCGCGTGCTAAAGTAGGCCATTAAAAGGCCTTATCTGTAGTTTGTTAATTTCATGAGCGTACTTTTTTTTCAGGTTGTAGGCGTGCTTGGTACCGTATGACGTGGGGCCGCCACGTCTTACGTCAGCTCGTTCTCTGCTACTACAGGCATGGCACGCGCGTAAAAGTACCGTTGCTGGACAACCCGCGTCTATCATTAGCGATCCAAAGTGCTTACCTTGGAAAATTAGAACACCCGAGGTTAAATATCTGTTGTAAAATGTCTGCATAGATCGATTGCCAACTATTTAGTCCAGAAAACGCTATAACACCGATTAGCACCTATCTTGGAGGAAAAAGGATGTAATACGAAATACCCATGAATCAATTATTCGAACATATCTTTCTGCTATTTTTGGCGGGAGATGAGTTAATTACTACTAAGTACATACAGAGCGCTTTCATATAACACATACATTGAGCGCCACACTATTTTAAATTTGACGCAACACGTTTAAAGCCGTATTAAGACGTTCTATCCAAATACAAGCATTTGTCTGTTTTGCAGGTAAGTAAATAGGTAGTGAACGATAATATCGATGTCGATAAAGCAGAGGCGTACACTTTGCAAAAGCTACACCAGTCTTATTTCCTTGAGGTACCTACCTACGTACAACGTAGAGTGAAGTGATCAATCTTTAAAGTCAATATACATTTGCTTTTTGCGGTCGGTTGGAAAGACTTGAAATTTTGAATTTGTAGTATTTCTTATAAAGATAAGAAATAAGAATTACGTTTCCAACAAGAATGTTGGATAGGATGTAGAGTAATCAAATAGAGGTATGTAGTAGGTAGGCAATTAGTTCTAATGGTAGGTACACATATTAAATTTGTGATATAGATTTTCAAAACTTAGTAAGTTGGTACACGTTGAAAAGAATTGAGCGCGAAGTTGTAAGTGGCATGGAAGGTGCTATTTAGGCTCATTATTATTATGCCTGATAAAAAATTTTTAACAAAAAATTAAACCGCCGAAAAAACTGAAAAGCAAAAAATAATACTTCAAACTGGTACCTAGATTAAGGTCAAACAAAAAAGTATTATTTTTTGCTTTTCAGTTTTTTCGGCGGTTTAATTTTTTGTTAAAAAGTTTTTATTTTATACTTTTTTTCCATCCTTGGGGTAATATTTTTCCAAATTTATAATACCAACTTCAAGGTATACCCTATCTATCCAATAAAAAAGAATTATGAAAATCAGACTACTCTGTAAAAAGTTAGTCAATCATCCCCTGTTTTCCTACCCTTAGGGTAGGAATATTATTTCCAAATTTAAATGGAACCACCCTTGGGGTATACGCTTTCCAATAAAAAAAGAATCATCAAAATCCGACTACTCTGTAATAAGTTATGCGTGGTCATATAGTACAATCACTATACAATCAGTAACTGAACAATCAATCATCCCCTATTTTTCTACCCTTAGGGTAGGAATATTCTTTCCAAATTTAAATGGGACCACCCTCGGGGTATACGCTTTCCAATAAAAAAAGAATCATCAAAATCGGACTACTCTGTAAAAAGTTATGCGTGATCATACATAAAAAAAAAATATATATACACGTCGAATTGAGAACCTCCTCCTTTTGTTTTCGTCGGTTGAAAAATACAACGCCATCTTATTACATTGCCGATCCCTGCGAAATTTGGGTGCAAATTGATCTGCTGATCGTATTTCACGAGCTTGGGTGTAAAGACACGTTCTATTCTACACAAGATAAAGACATTTGTAAGAGAGCTTGCTTTATTCCGGTTGCGGGTCAATTTTATACCGCTCTACAAACCTCAGCCCATTTCTAACCTAACCTTATTCTATTTCGGGCAAATTAAGATGGAAGGAGGACGATTAAGAAGGATTCTTGCCTTGTCAAAAAACGGCGCAGTTGCAAAGAAAATGGCCGTTGACACGTCAGGTCAGAGTGTTTTTTCATGGTTTTTTCCTCCTACTAAACAAATCTCGACAATTCTTGAAAAATAAAAGACGAAGTATCTAGTAAACTAGACTAGTAAACCGACGGAGATTGCTGATTTGAAAATAAGTTTTAACAAAACTTTAGTTTTTAACCGACTTTAAAAAGGAGGAGGTTCACAATTCAACTCTATATTTTTTTAAAATTTAGTAATAGAATAGCATTCCTTTTTATACCATAAAGTTATCGTGTATATTATATACGTACATACATGTAGATATGTCTACCTGCTAAATCTCAGCTCAGTGCGAAAATTACTCAAATTCGACTTTCAATATTTTTAACAATGTACATTGTTAATTAAATCCACTAGTTAGTAAGATGTGAAGTTAATAAAAGCGTATTAAAATATTTTCAAACATTTACTTAAATCATACAGTTTCATTTTACTCTAGTGTTCAAGCACAATATCTAGGTATTCAAGTGTTAACTCAAACGTCCGTCCAAGGCAAGTCCATCGCGACATACTTGTTTAACAAGTCAGATCAGAGTAGAATATCTGGTATTTGTACGCTAAAAAGATTATCCGTGCATGAGATAGACGTAGCCGAACAAATAGTAGAATACTTACTTAACATTCTCGTTAAATGCCTTGTCATTGCTTGACCTTGGGACTGTTAGTTGCGACTGACAGCGACCTTCAGGGATGTTAAACTTAAATTCGAGGATCGGTGGCAATCAGCTAACTGAGATGAGGTCACTTCGCCAGTGCAATGTCCTCATCCCATTAATCTAAACTACTTTTTAAATAGCGAACGCGTCTTGAACGCGACTTATAAAAAATATAGTGAAAAAATATATCACCCACTTAGCCATCATCCATCAGTATAGCATGTCATGGATCAATGAGACTTAGGGTCTATCCACATCTATCGACCTGGATTCGGATCGAGCCAATAAAAAAAGCTTCATGTCCACGCAATCATAGTGAAAATGACGTCGATCAGTTCTAGGGTCATACACACCGTAAGAAACAAAAGATCTCTCTCCTGTGGCCTTAAATTTAGCAACTCCAAGTCAGCAAACTTAAAATTTATTTAAATGGGCCGAAAGTTGGCCAGGCTGATGGAGACTTGACTATAAAATATTGGTCCTAGATCCTAACTATTGCCAAGACCAAAGGAGAGACCCGAACACAAAAATGTGATATGACCCTCAGCTCAGCAGTTCTGCCCGTCGATGCCCGACGACGACGATTGAGCTGATTTTACCATTTTCAAAGTGAATATTGTGGTCACAGATTGAGCATGAAATCTTACTTAATTTATTTACTTACATAAAAATACGTATGCGGTCACAACGCTCTAAACGGCTTGGACATCGTACTTCGGCAGAAACCACTGGTCTTTGCTAAACAATAATTATATTGTGTAAGTGCTGTTAATCCGTGATCAACCAATTTTTCTAGATCAGTATTCGATGGCGACCACGTTTATATCGCAGTTACATGAAACCAAACCTCAATTTTTTTTAATAATGATTATTTGGTAAATCACTTTTAATTACAATCGTTGTCACCCTACACAAGATTTAGTCTATGAGTTTAAAACCTCTTTGACAAGTCAGTTTCTTTAACAAAATCAAAGCGATGACACTTGACGAAACTACTTAACTTCAACAAATGTAGGATGACCATGCATTCGGTGGATGGGGAAAGTTTTACCAATAAAGCTTTTTTATCAATTGAACAGAGACTTCATTGCTTTTTGACGTCGTCTATTAATTCCATTATGGCTAGGGATTAATATTTTTCAACTCCTGATCACCGATTAAAAATCATTGTGTATAGTTTGACTCCGAATATGCGTTATATGAACAAACAAAGCTCATCTGCACCAGCCGTCTACATATTATACTATAGTATTTCATTTACCATTCTTTAGGCTGATGCAAGCTTCAAGCGTCGTT
This sequence comes from Archips crataeganus, assembly GCA_947859365.1. Lineage (NCBI taxonomy): Eukaryota > Metazoa > Arthropoda > Insecta > Lepidoptera > Tortricidae > Archips > Archips crataeganus. The sequence continues at coordinate 15,544,168 of OX402045.1, read as the reverse complement.
TCACGGGCTCGTGCCTGCCGCAACCTTGAACAAAGCTTTATGTCTAATACATTTATAAGTTTCTACAGTACATTTAGCAGCAGATGCTGTGACGCCTGTGACTAAGTCGAGGGTGCTTCCGGTGGATTCGGGCGTAAGCTGTTAAATTTCAGTTTTAGTTGTAAAATGCATTCTTTAGTCTTATGACGTTGATCAATTTCTGTATATATATGTGACGAATGCGATTCTATTTCGCTTTGAACTGTATCAATTTTTTTTATCGTAAGTTTCTAGGCTTGAATGCCGTTGACTTACTTCATATTCCGTGGGAGATTGCAACTGCGTAAGTGGATGCTGGAGTTTTGTAAGGTTGCTGTTGTTTGTAGTTCTGCCTCCGTCGTCGCCATATATTATGCATAATTAAATAACATCCAAATAATAACGTGGCATGTTTGTATCAATCAATTAATCACAATGACAAGTAAAAGAAAAAGCAAGCCAGCCAGACACGACACCCAGTTCAAGAAAAGCGTTACTTGCGAAGCGTAATTAGAATAATTACTTATTGCACGCATATTTATTGTCTGAAACGTATGTACCTACACCAGATTTTATTATTACCTGTGTATAAGTACGTTCCCAGATTTACTCACGACGAAGGCACGTTTTTGGCACTACTTGGCATACTTCCAAATAATGTCTCTGGTATTATTTATAACTTCGCCTTAGATACATAAACTCTCTTTCACTTGAACACGCTTATCTTGTTGTACTGTACTTATATCTCCATGTCTAACGAGACATTATAGAATTTTCTGGCATGTTCATAATTTAATAATGACTGATTCAGTGGTCCCAAACTTTTTCTGACCTCTTGGTAAGTGCAGAAAATCTTTTCCACGGTGTACTTCCGTTTGGAAAATTATTTTTCCCAAACTGATTCATTTGGCAAATGTTTAATTTCCCAAATGTTTATTTTTTCTGAAACTGTAAACTATTCAGGATATATTTCAGGACTATTCTGTAGGTCAGGTTAGGTTAGGTTAGGTTTGTTTTATAACAATCCTGAAAAGTTTACAGTTTTAGAAAAAAATAAACAGTTGGGAAATTAAACATTTGCCAAATGAATCAGTTTGGGAAAAATAATTTGCGAAACATTAGTAAACCCTTTTCCACTATGTCTTGAAGCATGTTGTTTTACTTTTACCCTTCAGGAAATTCAGTTTTACACCAAATTTATATACCCCAGAGATTGTGCCCTGCAGAGCCCGTATTGTCTAACGCGCGGGCGTTCGCGATCGCAATCTCCCTGTCCCATGTCTTTCTACCCTCATCCTATACTATACCGTGTACAGAAAGAAGTGGTAAAAGCTATCGTGGTTCTGAGTGCGTTAGGCAATAATACTTCAGGTTTACAACCACTGGTATATGAGCCGTCATTACAAGTGTCACTGAGATCTTCGAAAACTAATTTAATCATACTTACATACCGTAGAAACGTACAACTTTGCCTGCTTTTTGCGATCTTTTACTTTTTATAGAGTCAATTGGTCCATATTGTGCAACTTTATCTGTGGCACTCACATATTGACATACTTTTCTTTGTGTCGATGAGAACACTACATTTAAAATGAGTTTCCGTACTCTAGAAAACGGGCCTCAAACAGGCGGGCCAAAATATTGAAAAAATTTCGAGATTGCCCACATTTGTTTACACTTTTATAACTTCGGGATTATCAATTTTATGGTCATGATTCTTAAAGTCTAATAATCTAGAATAGGCATAGCAACGTTGTGTCGTATTATTAGTCCTTTAAGTAATATATTTTACCTCCAAAATCGTGTGGGCAAAGACGTAAAAAAAAATTTGAAATCCTTCATACAAAATCCTGGATATGTTAGGGTTGTCAATTTTTACTTATTGCTTTTACCCGACTACGACTAAATAAGGTCCAGTATGATATTAATATTTTAATTTGGTCGTAACGGCCCTGGCACCTAATTTTTTCCTTTTTTTTGCTGAACGTTGCATACCGAAAAAAAATATTTATAATTTATTAGGCTTGTTTATATTCAGTAAAAGAAAATTAAATACGTATACGTTTACGTACGTTTTTTTCTGTATATATTTTTTTTATATTAATACTTTTATATTTATACTTATTATAAGTACTAACATAGGATTAAGGGATGTGACTAATTTAATTAATACGTATTATTGCATATCATTTCAAAATATCCCGAGTGGGAATTACGGCCCAACCCCTCTCATTCTGAGAGGAGGCCTGTGCCCTGCAGTGGGACGTATATAGGCTGGGATGATGGTGATGATGATTTTATATAATATACTAGTGACAACCCTAAGGGTAAAATTTTGCTGGGCAAAGTTGAAGAAAGTAATACGAAAAAACGTTCATGACATTGCCCAATACCATAATTACAAAATTAATAGAGATAAGGTGTTGAGATTTTGTTACATCGTTTTTAAACTGAATATTAGTTACAGTTAAAATTAAATACTTGTGGGACTTTCCTGGCTTAAAATACACTCGAAGTTTTTCGTCCTAATTGGCCCGCCAAAAAACACGTCCGCACTCCAAGCCAGCTCACGCGTGACAGAAGATAGATACGCGTCAACCGATAGGCCAGTGTTGCCAGCAATATGTTTAGCTATAAGCCACAGATTATAATGTAAACAAGTGTATTTGTAACTATTTTTGGTACATTTCGCTTTTACTAAAATGTGACGCGGTGGGCAAAGCTATAATGAAAAGGCAAAGTTGTAAGTTTTTACGGTATAATATAACTAGCTATAGCACAGCCACATTTAAACTTCTTGAGTAGGTACACTTCGTTATCTTTTGCCTATTTACTAGTAAATAACCAGTTAAAATCAGTGTCATTCATCATTACATTAATAATGTTAGTATAGAATAGAGAGGGAGTCACATACCTATATAATGCTGTCCCTTTCTATCCTGGTAAAAATCGTGTCAGAGAATGATAAATAACCGATGTCAACTCAACTAAGGTTTCTAATTGTAATGTTTTTATATTTCAAATAAATATCTTTATTATTATTATTATTAATAGATTATGTAACATCAGTTCATCAAGTCCGTACTAGCCGTTTATGCTTGAAAATCCAAGAGGATTCATTTCCTCATGATTGAGAATTCAAACGAAAAAGGACGTTACATGTGCGGTCGTGTGAGCATCACATCACACTACTCAAAATGCTTTAGACAACTAACATGAGACCTTGCTAAGTTAAAAAGTACAAATTGGTTATTGAATATTGATTTACCGGATTCGATAGAATTCTGTAATCACGTATCTTTTGGGATACGTGGTCTTATGGGTAACACAGTTTTTGTATACAAGTGGATACACAGGAGAGGGAACGTGTTAAGTTTTTATCGACTATTAACTCATTAACCTCTATAAGGCCTACTAAGCTGTGATAATTTTCCTATTATATTACTTGTTCCTGGAATTGTAAAATGATGTAAGACCTTATGTACAACATGAAATGCAATAAATGATTGAATTGAATTGAATATATTAGCCTAAGGGATAAGTTCGCCTTTGTACATGCATTTCAACGGTTGTCAATAATGTTTTTCTTTTTTTTTGGTCCTTATTTTTGTACAATAAAGAGTTTACATACAGAGTTTACATTAGCTTATTGAACCAACACTTAAATAAAAATCCCTACTCTAAAGCTTAATATTACGCGAACGGATACCTACTTAAATCGATAAATGGTATTCATAAAGCAAACCACCAACGATTTTAAAATAACTACCCAACGATACCTCACACCAAAGTGCAAACCTATAGGTTTAGACGTGAAAAAAAATCATCCTACCTTATGTGGTATAGGTAACGCTACGAGCATATAACCCCTGGAGACGTAATGCCTGCGAATTTAAAAGGAAACGATTCTGTCAACTAGCTGAGGTGCGGGGGGAGTTGCGATCGGTTCGAAGTGTTCCGAATATTCCGAACCCGATCGCTAGGGCGTGCATCGTAATGACTATGCTTTCTATCGATATCGATAAAAGGTTGTGCAAAAAGGTTTTTCAAGCAGTGCACTCTGGTAAAATTTAAATGCCAACTTTGAATTTATTTTAAGCTTAAACTAAACAAGTTGAAAGTACTTTTAATGGTTTATTGAACTTAAGTAAGTACTAAAATATTATCATAATAGGTATAGTTCAAATAAAATTACGTTATACCTATCCAATACAGGTACAGTCGAACAAATTGAATCATGACCCAGGGTGGACCTTTGTGCTACTAATGTTATGTTGACATCTCATACTTTTGTCATGGAAATCATAGTGAAATTGATTATTAAAAGGTTCTATCCTGTGTCATGATTCAATTTGTTCGACTGTACATGAAAATAAGAATTATAATTAATATCACGAAGTCTAATAGTAATAAACCACGAAAAAAAAATCCGATATCAATAGATACAATAATCATTTAGTGGATAATTATCGACAATACAAAATAAATGCATCGCACCACACTAGTCATTGGCGACACGAGACTAATTACGATAATAAGAGATAGATATACACGATTGCAGTGAGAAAGAAAAAGATGGGGGACGGACCAGTCCAATCCAACTTGACCCGCGTTGCAACTAATCAAATTTTCGTAAACATTTTGATAAAATAAACAAATGGACTTGCCGATGAAAAGTAACATTGTTTTTTGTTTCATTACATTTTTTACTGTTGTTTCCGCACCATTTAACTGCACAACAAGACATGATGCCGTATATTGAAGCTGTTTTACGTCGTAAATGTCAGCTGTCTCATCGGTCATACTTTATGGTTGAAACTGACGGTAAACCAAGGAGTCGGGAAATACATCATTGATAAATCACTGACTAGTCGACAGATTAGTGTCGCCTTTCACTACGTTTCTAGGGGATATATGCTCGTAGAGGTAACGCCACCAGAGTTGAGGCCACGCACACAACCACATCTCATGTAATGACAGCGGAATTTTGACGTTTATTCGTACCGACAGCAAGATCGACAGACTCAACAGTGAATTACAAAATTGACCAAAAATTTCTTCAACCTATTTCGTTAAGAATTATTTAAGAAAATACATTTAGTTCAAACAAAACAGAAAATAAAATATTTTCATATATTTTATTTAATCAGATAAGCATATTTTTCGCTTTTTTATAAAAAAACGATTTTTTTTGTTGCGAATATTTCTTATCAGTTTCAAATTGTTTTATTTCAAAAATAGGTTATATGATAAAAGAAAAAATATAATATGCATGGTAGCGTAGGTCTTTCACCTTAAGATCATAATAATTCACATTTTCATTCACTCATTCATTTCATTCATTCGCTACTTTTTTTGCAATCAGTACTTTATGTAGCTGATGTGTAGTCATTCGCCTCAACTCTAATGGTACCTATACTTACTTACTGCAAGTACCACATAAGCATAAGGTTGGATGATTTTTTTGACAAGTGTTGGTTCTATAAGCTAATATAAATAATTTAATAGGAAAATTATTATTTTTTCAAAATTTATTTCGCCTGTTTATCCGTGTGCTTACTTAATACGATGGTCATGCAAAATTATAGATTTCTAGCACTAACAGTCTCTAAACGTCTAAACTATGCCACGGACAGACGGGCAACTAAGTATACTGCGGCTATAACTACAGGCCGCTTGTATGTATACGTCCGTTGTTTTCATCGGACAACGGAACGTTTATTTCACAGGACTCGCAGTGTTGTATGGCTGATAAATGATAATGAACTTGCATGCACCGGACACTTGTCCGGTGACCAAATTTCGCTGATGCATCGCCGTCTCCCCTCGGCGCGCATGACATTAAATTATTTGATAATATTGAACTCCTCAAAAAGAGTATGAAATGCGGCACCATAACCACAATGACTTTATATGTTTTTCTGTACAAACTTTCAACGCTTCTTCTTATACAAATAACTAACTGTTGCCCGCGACTCCGTCTGCATAGAATAGGGGTATAGGAAAAAATTAGCCTACGACCTATTCTTAGACCTACCAAAAACAGACAAAAAAATCCTCATAAAATCGGTCAAGCCGTTTCGGAGGAGTTCAATAACAAACACCGCGACACGAGGTTTTTATATAATAGACTAGCTGTTGAACGCGACTCCGTCCGCGAAGAAAAGTAGCCTACGACCTATTCTCAGACCTACCGAATACAGAAAAAAAGTTTTATAAAAATCGGTCATGCCATTTCGGAGGAGTTCGATAACAAACACCGTGACTATAATTTGATTCATTCTCTGTATTCTGTTTGGAAAGAGAAAGACGCTGATAGTTTTAAATTTGCACTAGGATTATAAATTAATTTGTTACAATTTTTTAAAGATGTGCTTATTCTAAAAGAGCGTAACGATAGAATAGATCCATTACTTTTGTCTAGTCTCTATTAAAAAAAGTGATGACGTAAATTTGACGTAAAGGTTATTATCAAATTTAAAATTATGAAAGCTCTTTTTTCTAGTGAAAAGGGTAAAGGAAACAGGCACTATTTGTAAGTACATATATGTTTTTAAATTTGTTGTATTTTTTAAAATATGGAGAAATAAATTATAATAAATATTTTTCTGTGTTCAGGAGGCGAAACTCTTTCGATTCCTGCAGTAATTATTAGGTGTTAAAAAATGAAAGGTTGTCAATGTATTATCGCTGCCCTAGATCGTGATAGGCTAGTTGGCTAGCGTATCTAGTCTAGTATATGGGTAATAAACAGCGTAAGAAACAAAAGTTGTCTCTCCTGTGGAAATTAAACAGGCGGCTCCGAATCACCAAACGGAGATTTATTTAAAGGGGGCGAAAGTTGACAAGTACCTCTACCATGAGTTTACACTAGTTCACAGTGACCGTACTCGCTAGCGACGGCTTAAATGATTTGTATGGAGAATTGTACTTCCGTAAGTGACCGCTAGAGTCACTGTACAATTCTCCATACAAATAATTTACGCCGTCGCTAGCGAGTATGGTCACGTAAACTAGTGTAAACTCATGGTAGAGGTACAGTACCTCTACTATGAGTTTACACTAGTTTACGTGACCGTACTCGCTAGCGACGGCGTAAATTATTTGTATGGAGAATTGTACAGTACCTCTACCATGAGTTTACACTAGTTTACAGTGACCGTACTCGCTAGCGACGGCGTAAATTATTTGTATGGAGAATTGTACTTCCGTAAGTGACCGCTAGAGGCGCTGTACAATTCTCCATACAAATTATTTACGCCGTCGCTAGCGAGTACGGTCACGTAAACTTGTGTAAACTCATGGTAGAGGTACTGCGCCTCTAGCGGTCACTTACGGAAGTACAATTGTCCATACAAATCATTTACGCCGTCGCTAGCGAGTACGGTCATTCTAAACTAGTGTAATCTCATGGTAGAGGTACAGGCGTCCCACATGCTGATGTAGACATAACTAAAAATATTGACTATAGACCCTTAAATTTTGCCATGTCCACAGGAGAGACGCGAATAAAAAATGTGTATGACCCATATCATCATCATCACCATCCCAGCCTATATACGTCCCACTGCAGGGCACAGGCCTCCTCTCAGAATGAAAGGACTTACGCCGTAGTTTCCACGCGGGCCTAGTGCGGATTGGGAACTTCACACACACCATTGAATTTCTTCTCAGGTGTGTGCAGGTTTTTTCACGATGTTTTCCTTCACCGTAAAGCTCATGGTAAATTTCAAATATAATTTCGCACATAAATTCCGATAAACTCAGAGGTGCCCGGATTGGAACCCACGATCCTCTGCTTCAGAGGCAATAGGTCAAACCACTAGGCCACTACGGCTACTATGACCCACATATTCACTTAAATTTTATTGCCATCGTAATGGTTCCTTTCAAGTTTTTTTTGAGAAAAATTTAAAACGAAGAGATAAAAAAAACAGATAAGTTTAATTAATGTATCATCGCTTTTTTTAAAGTTACACAAATAGTTACAATAGTCAAAGGCACAACGACGTGATATTCTAAAATGTTTGGATCGTTTACGATATACCGTATGAATTATGTTCTTGGTGTTTAGGAGCAGCATTTTGGGCGGCGAGTCCTCCTCTTCTTGGGCGCGACGCCGCGGCACGCGCGACACGGCATGCAGCAGGGGATGTCGTCTTCCTCGCACTGGATATGTTTACAGGAGTGCGTGGCCGGCTTCGCTTTAGCAGGGGCACGCGGCGTCACCAGTTCCACCTTCCAACACGATTTTATTTATTAACATCTACTTACTTGTCTATCTTCTAAGTTGCTACAGTTTTTAAACACATTCTACACTACGGTTTGTTCGACAAGTTTCACAAAAGCATTTATTCATTAGCGAATTTTCACATCGCGTTCTTTCATGATCGCAAATTTAACTATTCGTCTTTTTTCATGTAGCGATTTTTCATAAAGCATTTTTTAATGTTCGCGTTTATTTTTTTCTCTTAGTAGATTAATTTCATAGTCCCAAATTTTTTCAGTATAATTTAGTGCGGTTTGTTAGACATTTGACTCGAAATCATTATTCTAATAAATCTATAGCTCACCCTCTACCGTATCAAAAAAAAAATCAAAAATCAAAACGTTTATTCTGCAAATAGGCCGCAAAGGGCTGTTGTACATGTCACTTTTTTAAACTACCAGCGCTTTCGTAAGGACCATCATTGCCAAGAAGAATGCGCCGCAAGAAACTTGGCAGGAAGTCATCTTTTCAAATTAAAATATAATAAATTACAAACTAAAAAACCCATACAAATATAGAATTAAATAAAAAAAAATAATAATTATATAAAAAAAACAATACAGGGATGTATTGGGTCCCATAGTTAAACAAAAAAAAATATCGTAACCTTCTTAGTGTCCATATTATTACGCATTAATAGGTAGGTTAGGTTCGTTAGTTATCTTCAGATGCCCGAAGTGTAAACTGCCCAGAAAAAGGAGCCCCGCTTGGCGGTCGAACATAAGGCGTGATAAGTTGCCTAATTCTACTGAAAAAATTTGCGACTATGAAATTAATGTACTGGTAAAGAAGCGAAAAAATAAACGCGAACATTAAAAAATGCTTTATGAAAAATCGCTACATGAAAAAAGACGAATAATTAAATTTGCGATCATGAAAGAACGCGATGTGAAAATTCGCTAATGAATAAATGCTTTTGTGAAACTTGTCGAACAAATGTACTCGGCACGGCTACTATAGTTTATGTATGAAAACAAACTAAAATAAGCAAGCAGTATAATAATTATATAAAACATGCAATAGTAGACAGAGAGCTGAAAGAAATTGTCCCTAAAAGAGATCTCTAGTTAATCTGGCGGATTATTTTTATTTACAAATTCCAGATGCAAAACAGATCAGATTCCGCTTCCATGTTCAGACACATGTCAAGGAAGTCGAAAATAATTACTTACCTGATATTGCGCGCACATCTACTTGGTACATAGGTACATAGTGCCTAGTCTATACTAATATTATAAAGAGGAAAGATTTGATTGTTTGTTTGTTTGTTTGTTTGTTTGCATTGAATAGGCTCCGAAACTACTGGACCGATTTCAAAAATTCTTTTGCCGTTAGAAAGCTACATTATCACAGAGTGACATAGGTTACTTTTTACCGCGGGAAAATACCTTTTCCTACGGGAAAATTAAATAATCGCGGGCGAAGCTGCGGACGGAAGGCTAGTAAATTATATTATATAAAAAAAAATTAAAACTTAACGGATTTTATACGGCAACACGCATTTTTGATTTAGCAAAAAACGTATTTTTTTCACAAATTCTTATCACACATGGTGATCAACAGCTGAGCAATTTTAATTATTTTTCTATACAAAATTTAAAAAATAATAAATAGTTAAATACCTCGATGTTTCCTGTACGGTTAGGCTCGTCCGTTTGCTTGCCGATTTTCAATATGAACACGTCTTTGTCCGGATGTAAAACTTTCTGAGCCTTGACCCCTTTAGGTGCATCTTTGGGAGTCACATTGCACACGCTGCACATGGTGTCATGGGCTTCTTTCTTGCTATAAATTAGCTCAGAATTCAACTGCGTCCTGTGTGTCATAGCTTCGCAAATGTCGTCTGGAATCTGAAGGGGATAAAGCGCACGTAAGCAAGTTCAATAGTGACAAAATTCATTTATGAAAAAAATACAACTTAAAAAAATTAAGGCTAGAGACGGCACATAAGCGACGCAAGAGTCGCACTGCAGTTGTTTTTAAGGGGTATCTACATGATAAATATCTACAATTGTCAGGAATTTATTCCAAAAATAAATTCAGAACTACCGGTTAATTACTAGCCTGTCTGAAGTCAATCGAGCTCTCACTCACGCTCCCCCAATTCATTCGCATGTGCGAGAATACTTGGCATACTTGCGATATGGCAGGAACGGACCTAATCTATCTCCTTGTTACTGGGCTTAATTACTTAGCACAGACATTAAACTTGATGGCTCATAGAGTATTAAGAACTTTTCTACTCCTATAGCTTTACTCCGCGAATTATTATTTTACAAACAAGATCACAAAGGCGCCTTTTTATTGATAAACGTCTAAGAAAACTGCTAAAAGTGCCTTGACTCCTTCTAAATTTAGAAGGAGTCAAGGCATGTTAATATAATTCGTTCTACATGCTGCCAATGAATACGATTAGTGGATATCAAACGCATCCATAGCAACGTACTAGTATAGCACATAATCTCTTTTTTTAAACAATATAGGCTCAATACAGGCCATATAGGTTTTTTTTAATATATAAAATGGGTTATTTGTAGAAAAGCACCCATATTTAGGCTATTTAGGTATACTTACCACAATACCACAGTGAAGGAAGTTCTCAATTGGGGATGTCTAAAAAAAATACCCATGGTTTTTATATATTTTTTGTATAGAAAAGTCAATTATAAGAAACTAATTTCAATATTTTGTCATTTAGTTCTCTACTTTTTCAAAATTAATTATTGAAACTATTTTAGTTGATGACGTCAGATTATAATTGAGGGCTCCCACAATGCCAAATTTCTAAATCTATCTAAATGCGTACGATAAGGCAACCCCTTCAATTATTTTTTGCGTAGTGGTACACTATACACTGTGTCACTTTACTGGCACTGACAAAGTGCTAGATGTCAGGCAGCGGGTCCAAATCAAACTCCGTAGTATAATCCACGCGTAAATTGTGAAGAATTATAACCACACAGAATAAAGTACGACTTGAACCGGTCACGCAATTTACACCAATGTCAAATGAAGGTCATTGCTTATTTGTTATGTTATAAATTCATTACATAATATTAAAATTAAATAACTACAGAAAACGAGTTAAAAAGCATTTATCTCGAAATGGTTTTCGATTTAAGTACTATACATTGCAAAAAAATAGACATCCCCAATTATTTATACAACCAACCGTTTAGGAATACTATCTAAACTGCAGGTTCCCAACTTTATTTTGCTCACCGCCCCCTTGAAGATTGTTTTTTATCTTAAACATCTACTTTTTGAGGGTTCCGTAGTCAACTAGGAACCCTTATAGTTTCGCCATGTCTGTCTGTCTGTCTGTCCGTCCGCGGCTAAGCTCAGAGACTGTTAGTACTAGAAAGCTGTAATTTGGCATAAATATATGTATATATCAGTCATGCCGAAAAAATGGTTAAATAAAAAACTTTTTAACAAAAAATTAAACCGCCGAAAAAACTGAAAAGCAAAAAATAATACCTTTTTTGTTTGACCTTAATCTAGGTACCAGTTTGAAGTAGGTGCCTCAGCACTTAGCCAGGAGGAGTGGACCTATAATCGTCTACCTGATTGGCTTCTATCACTCCTCCTGGCTCGTGCTGAGGCACCGACTTCAAACTGGTACCTAGATAAAGGTCAAACAAAAAAGGTATTATTTTTTGCTTTTCAGTTTTTTCGGCGGTTTAATTTTTTGTTAAAAAGTTTTTATTTTTTACTTTTTTTCCATCCTTGGGGTAAATTTTTTTCCAAATTTATAATACCAACTTCAAGGTATACCCTATCTATCCAATAAAAAAGAATTATGAAAATCAGACTACTGTGTAAAAGGTTAGTCAATCGTCCCCTGTTTCTCTACCTTTAAGGTAGGAATATCATTTTCAAATTTAAATGGGACCACCCTTGGGGTATACGCTTTCCAATAAAAAAAGAATCATCAAAATCCGACTACTCTGTAATAAGTTATGCGTGGTCATATAGTACAATCAGTAACTGAACAATCAATCACCCCCTGTTTTTCTACCCTTAGGGTAGGAATATTCTTTCCAAATTTAAATGGGACCACCTTCGGGGTATACGCTTTCCAATAAAAAAAGAATCATCCAAATCGGACTACTTAAATTTTTTAAGGTACCTCCCATAGACGTAAAGTGGGGGTGATTTTTTTTTCTCGACTAACCCTATAGCGTGGGGTATCATTGGATAGGTATTTGAAAATAAATAGGGGTTTGCTAAAACCCTTTTTAGGGTTCCGTAGTCAACTAGGAACCCTTATAGTTTCGCCATGTCTGTCCGTCTGTCTGTCTGTCTGTCTGTCTGTCTGTCCGCGGCTAAGCTCAGAGACTGTTAGTACTAGAAAGCTGTAATTTGGCATGAATATATACATATATCAGTCACGCCGACTAAGTGATTACTTAAAAAAATTAAAACAATTTGTTTTGGGTACCTCCCATAGACGTAAAGTGGGGGTGATTTTTTTTTCTCGACTAACCCTATATAGTGTGGGGTATCATTGCATAGGTATTTGAAAATAAATATGGGTTTTCTACAACCATTTTTTGATAAAGTGAATATTTTAGGAGATATTCACTCCGAAAGTTCAAAATAATGTGTCCCCCCCTCTAACTTTTGAACCGCACGTCTAAAAAATATGAAAAAAATCACGTAAGTTAACCTTAATAAAAACTTTCTAGGAAAATTATTTTCATCTTAATCAGTTGAGCAGTTTTTAAGTTTTTGTAATAAAAATATTTCTGAACTAAGATTGTAATTTAACCGCCATTGCAAGCATTTTTTTCTTTAAGTACCTATAAGATCACGCTAACAGTATCTTCTTTCAAATAAAAAAAATATTACATCTGAAAAACAATCAACATACATACATACTAGTTCTAAGTTACCCAATTCACCGATAGATGGTACTGTACCGCCGACGTTGGGACCAAAACAACCACATTAATAAAGTATGCAAAGATTTTTTCGTACCTGCTACGGAACCCTATCTTGGGCGTGTCCGACACGCTCTTGGCCGGTTTCTTTTTGATAAAGTGAATATTTTCAGGGATATTCACTCCGAAAGTTCAAAATAATGTCCCCCCCTCTATCTTTTGAACCGCACGTTTAAAAAATATGAAAAAAATCACGTAAGTTAAACTTATTAAAATCTTTCTAGGAAAATTATTTTCAACTTAATCAGTTGGGCAGTTTTTAAGTTTAAAAAAAATATATATTTCTAAACTAGGCTTGTAATTTAACCACCGCCCCAAGCATTTTCTTTTCTTTGAGTACTATAAGATCACGCTAACAGTATCTTCTTTCAAATAATTAAAAAAAAATTGAAATCGGTTCACATAATAAAGAATTACATCTGAAAAACCATCATAGACTGCTGATTAGATTAGTTACCCAATTCGCCGATAGATGGCGCTGTACCGCCGGCGTTGAAATTCTACATCGCGCTGTTAACCCTAGCGCGCGGTGGGAGTTGGGACCAAAACAACCATATGAATGAAGTATGCAAAGATTTTTTCGTACCTGCTACGGAACCCTATCTTGGGCGTGTCCGACACGCTCTTGGCCGATTTTTTTAGTAAAGTACCGTAAACTGGGGTTACTTTCGCAGGGGTTACTTTGGAAAACAGTTTTTCCTTATTTTTTAAGACCATCTATGGCAGTGATATAACTACCTTGATAAATTACCTAACTTTTAACGTCATTTGCTCAATCGAGCTATGAATATTTGCGTTTTTATAAGCATTTTAAATCTATAAAAGTAGCCCCAAAAATTTCTAAAGTAACCCCAGTTTACCGGTATTTGAAGTTATGTATGTCAGTATGTTTGAAAACTGAGTATGAGCGTTTTCGCTCTTCGTTCATCATCCGTATAGCTAAGGAGTGAAATCCTCAACCTGGCTTCTGTGACCCCAGAATGTGAACGTGGCCGTTTTCATGGGTTGGGTCCTGAAGGCCTTACTTGCATTTAGCCTTGGTATTCAAAACGTCTCTGTAATACACTGACCAAGTATGCAAAATGACTTGTTTATCTAATGTCATGATTACAAAATTGTCTAAGTTTCAAGAAGACTTTCTTAGCAAAACGTCTAGGACGTGAAATGCACAAGTAAGCAGAATGACTCAACACTGTATATAAGATCTTGATTTTATTTTATTGGTAATAAAGGTTATCCAGACCAATTACCTATTGAAATATTACGACATTAAGTCGTTTTACAGCCAAGTCATTGAGTCTACTATGTCTTAATAGCAATGAGGGCGTTTTACAGACTAAGACATTTTGCAACGCGGACAAATATACAACTAAGCTGCTCTGCTCGCCAAGGCTAAATGCAAGTAAGACCTTCAGGGCACAACCCGTTTTCATGTCTACGGTGAATGAGCATACTAGGGCCATACACTGCGTAAGAACAAAAGCGGTCTCTCCTGTGGATATAAAATTAGCGACTCCGAGTCAGCAGACTTAAGGTTTATTTAAATAGTCGAAGTCCGGAGTGAACTCTGTAGACCTGACTAAAAAATGTTAACTTCTATCATGTCCACAGGAGAGAACGCAAAGAAAAAATGTGTATGACCCATTTATCAAGCGTGCTCCTTCGTAAACATCCTCTTCGATTTCCATCAGGCTTTAGCTGCGTACGGACTGCGCGCACATTACGCGTACCCTACGCGAGCCCGGGTACGCGTGTCCTGGAACGCCATGTCCGTACGCTATGTACGCGTAGCTGCAAGTACGGACATGGCGTTAAAGGACACGCGTACCCGGGCTCGCGTAGGGTACGCGTAATGTGCGCGCAGTCCGTACGCAGCTTTAGATAATTGTGGTCAAACGAGAGCCTATATTGTATAAAAAAGAAAAATGTCTATTGTTGAGTTACCTGGAAGTTAAGGGCGTTGCCGTCAGCACCGCCGGCGCCCATCCCGCAGGTCTCCGAGCACATGGACTCATTGTCGTCGCACGTGCACTGTTGCTGCAGCTTCAACTGGGACGGCGTCAGCTTCGGGGGCTTTGAGGTGCTCTTCGGTACGCGTATCTTTATCTTAGTTAACAAACAGACAGTTTTAGGTTTCGCTAGTCGATTGAATATAGTTTGTAACTCCGCTGCCATGCTACCAGGTTTTTTTTTAAATAAGCTTTTAAATGTAGTATTACCTAGGCAGTATCTCGTTTTGTGCGATGAGCTCTCGCATCCAGCTAGTAGACGAGTATATAGGTACCTACTCGTTTTAAACTTTTTGACACTACATCCTTGATTAAGGTAATCGGCAATTACTTCCACACCCGGACACATTGCGTTCCGTACTCTTGTAGATAAATGTAATTTAAATAAACCTACCTACCTACCTAAATATGTATGAAACTTTGTTAAAAAAAAACGTAAAAATCGTTCGAGCAGTTTTGGAAGAGTACGACCAAAACACCCTAACACGAGATTTTTATGCATTAGATTTTTTCTCGTGTACCAGCTCTGATCTGAAAACCTGGCCGAGTTAAGTCGTCTTTCGGGCGGAAGAACATAATTTCTATTAACGAGTTAATTCGCCTACAGGACTGTGGAGCAGATGTCATTTCACTGAACATGGGATACTGTGTAGACTTTGTGTACGACTTTGCCGGAACGAAAGGGTTAAACGCCTTTGCGTTTATTGATTTTAGTGCCATTAGTAGGTGCAAGACCTGTTTAGTTAGACACCAATTGCAAATGTGAGCTGTTTGACATGGAGGTGAAAATAAAGGACTGATTCTCACTTCGTTTCCGTTGAAAATCGCCCCGATTTCTTCATATGGTTTTCGTGGTTTAGGTATTTCTTCTTGGACAGTTTTACCCTTATGCTTTCCCGACATTTTATATTTAGATTAATTCAAAAACTACCTAATGCATACATATTAATTTTAACGAAAATTTATTTATTTTTGTTGCTCTAACATCTGTGATGTTACAATAATCATAGAGCAGAGCAGACATAGAGTAGTAAAAATAGAGAAGTAGGCACGCAAGGTTTGTTGAGTAATTACTTTAAGGAGTTTGTATTCGTCCTTAAACTTTCTAAAGGTGTGCGCAAACATTCGTTTTCGTCTTTAAACTCATAACTTCATAAGCGTGCTGATGAGGAATTCAGATTCCTGAATGGACACCTTTCGTCGAAAATCTTCAACAAGGCATACATGTTCTTATATTTTCCAATCAAAATCGAAAATCATCCCTCGACAGTTTGTAGTTACGTTGAAGTTAGAATGCAGTCCGTCTGCCACGGCGCTTAAAAGGACTTCCATTTACGTTGTGTAGAGTGAGTTTATTTATACCTTTGGTTTAAATACCTCTTCCACACTCATACATGGATTGTATAGGGGTGCTTTTCCACCAGAGACGTGCTATGCTACGTTGATATGGATGCGTTTGATATATACCGGATCTACCAATCATTTTCATTGGTCCACAACTGGTGAAAACAAGTTCAATTAAGCTATGTTTTTCACATGGAAAGATGGTGCTCTGGATTCTGAATGCGCGCTGTAGATGCGCGGTCTGGATCTTCCACGAGCGATTACATAGCTTAGCATTAGAAGTCACATAGTTTCGTAGCGTAGTTTTCACATTCTAGCAGCATAGCACATCTCTGATAGAAAGGCGCCCTTAAGCAAGCAGTCAAGAACGAAGCATACAGACCAATCAAGACTCGAGCGCCCGGAAGATGTTTGTAAGTAGGACTACTAAAAATAGGGGTTAAAGTAGCAACGGCCAACAGAGTAACATCGGTTTGATCTGCTCTTACTTATTTTGCTAATTAGAATTACTGTCTAATAAATAATAGTAAATAGTAATTTTAAACATGAAACTACCGTGAGACTCACTCATAGTGAAAATAAACGGATCACTCACGTCTTAAAACGAGTTTAACTCGACATGTTCACATGTGTATGTGCCACTGTCTTGCCGAGAGGAAGGGCTACGGATTAGCCCGAACCATGTCGAGTTAAACTCGTTTTAAGACGTGAGTGATCCGTTTATTTTCACTATGAGTAAATAGTAATTGTTCAACATTTAACTTAGATTGCACATAATACTATCGTGTGATTTAACCTCATCACCGGCAGTCTTCTAGTACTGATAGCCAATGGAATGCCTGACACGCCAACGTCATCAATACATGACCAATATTTAAACCACCTCGAAAATAGGAAATCCTTTACATCCTTCTACAATCGATTTTAAATAGAAAATCGGTTTGTCATGTAAATCAAACGCAAATGCAAACGCAAATGCAAACGCAAATGCAAACGCGTTAGAAACCTTTTACAAACCTGTAAGTAGGTAAGTACACTATTTTTGAAGAACTCCATACTGTAGTCTATCAGGAAAACCTCGGCAAGAAACTCAATCCATCCATAGCCAGAACGTTCGCGGGAAGAAATTTGACCAGAATCGTTCAATATCGCCTGAAATAAAAGTGAAACCCTAACCGGCCTAACCTACACAAGAAAAATACAGGAGAAAATCCGGAAGTTACTTGGGTTCCTAAGCGCATTCGCTGCCGGCTGTCAACTGGAACTCTTCTTCAGGTGCCGCAAACGCTCATGCAGTTCAAATGGATGCGAAATTATGAGCGGCATTAAGCGAAAGTCACGAAACGCATAGCATTGTCGGCACGGAATGCCTATTACAAATAATTAAATAAATGAAAAGTTCTGAGTTGGATGTAGTTATAATATTGTATTGAATATACTAGTATTTGGAATAGATTTTGATTTTATTATGACGTCAGACACGGCCAGTCGGATTATGTTATGCAGAAAAAATGGTTAATAACCCTCCTTCGACAGTCGGGTGAAAAGATATTAAAATCATTTTCTTTTCTTCGGCTTCTTTGCCTTTTGGCAGCAACACGTGCAAGGCTCCGGATCACACTGGGTTTCCCGGGTGTCGACTCTCCCCGGTGGCTTCCTTTCCATAGCTTTCGGTGTCACCAGTTCAAGTTCCATTTTGCAGCGTCGGTCACCCATTGCTCCTACCTTTGCCACCTTCAGATAAAAAAAATAGTTTAATTAGGTTAGTAAGTAGGTTAGTAAGACGGCGTTTGAATATTCTAAAACATTACACAGGTTTTAGATGAAATTTCGGTATCCTATTATCTCGCCTCATTCGTTTTTCGTTTCTGATTTCCTCTCATTCTGTATTTGCCTTCGTCTTGTTCGCTATACGTCACTATCTTTTTTGGTCAAATTCTGCAACTTGTCTATCCCTTAATTCGTCTTATTCGTTTTTCTTCACGGTCTTCCTTGGCCCCATTCGTCGTTCTTCCCTTTCGTTTTTTGTCTCATTTACTTATTCACCAAAATTATTTCGATACGTTCGGTGCTGGTAAATAATTGTTCGTAAGTAAATGAGACAAAAAACGAAAGAGAAGAACGACGAATGAGTCCAAGAAAGACCGTGGCGAAAAACGAATAAGACTTATTAAGAGAGAGATAGCATACAGAATTTGACCAAATATGATAGTGACGTATAGCGATCAAGACGAAGTGACGAATACAGAATGAGACGAAATAAGAATTAAACGAAAAACGAATGAGGCGAGATAATAGGATACCGAAATTTCTTCTTTAGGTGAACCCATCAGGTAATACTTAATACCTACAGGTAATTTACCCGATGGGTTCACCTAATATGTGGAGTACCACATATTAAAATACTACTAGAATATCTACTAGCCTTTACCCGCGGCTTTGCTCACGTGAACCATTAACACGTTACGTTCACTGCACAAAACCTATACAAAATTATTTGAGAAAGTCACACATCCCAGTTTGCTTCTACTTTGAAGTTGTGAATTTATAAATTTTATATTGGAAGCACGGACTCTTGAAATCTTTATTTTAGTAGTCCGTGCTATGATGTTTTCTTCATGACCCCACATTCGGCACCCGGAGCGGGTCGGTGTTAATTCTGGTAGTCGAATTGAAATTCCGGGATTTTATTAAAGTCCCATAAATTATATTTTTCATCTCATCACACTTGCTCGTCGATGGTGTTATTCCATGGCCTAAATTATATTGTTCTAAAGGGAGTTATGGATTTACCTACAGTTTTTCCTTCCAAGGGAGTTCTAACTTTAGTTTTAAAATTTGCAAACAAGTTAGTAGGTATGTCATTTAAGACTAAGGAGGTTTCAATTCAGCCAACGTTTTATTTATATTCTTCTTTCCGTGTACCGTTCGGTTAGTATGCATAATCTACACTAAATACATACCAAACTCATATATATTAAATCGAAATCCTAGCAGTTGTTTTATTTTTTATTTTAGTAGGATAATTATCGGGATACCAAGGTTTAAGCATTCAGGAACTGCCACGGGTAGGTACAGCAGTATGACGCGACCCTATAGTTTCTTATAGACGATTTAAGTAAAATAAGGTTTTAGCAGGTAAAAAAGGCCTCTGCTACGCCTGTGCCTAGAGCGGGTTGGAAACTGCACACACATACCACTGTTCTGCCTCACAGGTGTGTTCAGGTTTCCTCACCAAGTTTTCCTTCACACCGAATAGATCATGATACTTAAGTACCTACTTAAATTGAATATTTTAACGACCGCTTTAGCCTAGTTGGTAGTGACCCTGCCTACGAAGCAAGAGGTCCTGGGTTCAAATCCCGGTAAGGGCATTTATTTTTGTGATGAGCACGAATATTTGTTCCTGAGTTATGGATGTTTTCTATGTATTTAAGTATTTATTTATCTATATAAGTATGTTTATCGTCATCTAGTACCCATAGTACAAGCTTTGCTTAGTTTGGGACTAGGTCGATTTGTGTAAGATTGTCCCCCTAATATTTTTATTTTTTATTTTTATATGTAATTTCCCACTTGGGTTCAAAAACCTCAGTTCACAAGTAAAAGTAACGAAATAAACTATTAAGTACTTACCTTCAAAACAAATACGTCTTTTCTCGGATGGAGGATTGCCTGCGCTTGTCCTGAGTCCGGTACGTTGGTGGGTACCATATTGCACTGAAACGGACAGGGGGCCCCTTCATTGCCTTTGTTCTTGGATTTGGCCTTCCCTTGCACCTGTATGCTTTTAGCGCTTTTTTTATCCGACATATCAATTTTATATATATATTTATATATATTTGAATATTATACTATAAATTTCTACCGACCAGAACCGCCATTACAAAATTCTGACAGTGAGTTTGACAGAGTAGTTCATATTTAAAAACAGATTTAAGGTTCTATTTACACATGAAAACGTGTAACAGCATGGCATTGCGGCTCAGCAATGTGCGGTGTCGCTGGGCTGGGTATGGTTTAAGTGTACGACCTATAATTTATCGACCCGGAATGAATGATAATGATAATGATAACAATGATAATTCAAATCTCCATGTAAATTCCATAAGGGTTTGGGGCCAGACTCGTCGTCACACTTAGTTGTCACACCATTGCTATTCGACGGAGCCCTGCCGGCAGGGCTCCTATTTCTAACCTATTTGCCCTTCAGACATTTATAGATAAGTATCTAACGAACCTAACCTACTAGGGGCGTTCAATAAAAAGTGAGAATGAGTATGTTATAAACAACTTTTACTAAATGTCGTTTTATTTTTCGACATAGTCACCTTTTAGCATAATACACTTAGTATATCTTTTTTCTAAACTTAAAATTCCATTTTTAAAAAAGGTCTCATCTTGAGCACTTAAAAAATCTTGTACTGCAGCGACTACCGCGTCGTCGTCTTCAAATTTCTGGCCTCTCAAGTATTGTTTCAATCTCGGAAATAGGTAGAAATCACTGGGAGCGAGATCTGGTGAATACGGAGGATGCTTAAGGATATCGAACCCAGCATCACGAATTGCAGCCATTGCAACGGCGGACTTGTGTGCCGGGGCATTGTCCTGGTGGAACAGCACAACTTTCGAGAGTTTACCTCGCCGTTTTTCGCGGATCTCATTGCGCAATGTTGCTATTTGTTTGGCGTATAAAGTGCCCGTAATAGTGGCTCCATGCTCGAGATACTCAATCATTAATACCCCTTTACCATCCCAAAAAACAGAGCCCATGACCTTACCGGCAGATGGGCTCACCTTGAATTTCTTCGGAGTTGGAGATGATGGCCTTTTCCATGTCATAGACTGCAGTTTCGTTTCAGGGTCGTAATGATGGAGCCATGTTTCGTCCATTGTTATAAATCGCGCCAAAAAAAGTTCCCGGTCTTGCTGCATCAGGTTCAAAGCTTCTTGACAAATCTCTAGTCTAGTTTGTTTTTGCGTGTCAGTAAGCATTCTTGGTACCCAACGCGCAGATACCTTTTTCATACCCAAGCGCTCATGTAAAATATTATGCACGCTCCCCGTTGAAATCTTTACATTTTCAGCAATAAAACGAACTGTGACACGACGATCCGCCAAAACTGAGTTTTCGAATTTTTTCACAATTTCTTCAGTTACTGCTGTAGTAGGGCGTCCGGAGCGGGGGTCGTCCATTGTCGATGTTCTTCCACGTCTAAATTCGGCGCACCAACGTGCGACTGTCGAATACGGAGGAGCATTAGACCCTAAAGTGTCCCGCAAATCCAAATTGACTTGGTCCGTAGAAAAATTTTTCGAATACAAGTATTTGATAACGGCGCGCAGTTCAATTTTCTCCATTTTCGCTAACGTACTCAATAGCATTGCAAAGAAATTACCGTATATTTTTTTAAACAAAAGACAGTTAGTTTTTTTTTCATAGCAATCAGCTAGATCTAAGCTTGATAGATGAGCTTTACGGGCCAGTATTTAATTTCGTAATATTAAAAGATTTTGCATCTCATTCTCACTTTATATTGAACGCCCCTCGTATCTACTTTTGCGGAAAAATGATTTCTGGACGAATTTCCGACGAAAGCGAAAGGATAAGACAAAGTCTCTATAGTTCATAGTTTGTAACCAAGCCCTGCCAAGCCCATACCAAGCTATAATCTCCAAAAAAAAGTCTCTATAGTGGTGTGACAACCTGGTGTGACCACGAATCTGCCCCTAAGGGTTTGAACTATGCACCGCTGGGCTAAGCTGGGCCGAGGACGTGCATGGAGCAGGGGCAGATTTACCTTCTGCTAGTGGACGAGACATTAGAGCTACATAGTCTACAGCTATAATTTTCTGTCATATACTACCCGTATTTCAAATTCAGTACAAATTGCTGCCGCGTTCGAATGATAACAATGTACTTTTTTTTGAGTGACGTGATTGCATGAGTATATCCAGAACCGCTCGTTCCTTAAATATCAGAATTGCAAAATACTGGATTGCCGACTTACCCTATTTCTAAAATACCTAATTCTCAGAATACCAGACTTTTCTTTCACCGTGTTTGCTCTACATCGGACTGCCAAAAAAGCTTATTTTCAATACACCATGTTCCATTCAAAAGCGAATATCCATAATACCAGATAAGTACTTACTTAGATTATTTTTATTTATACAATAATCTAAGACCAAATAGTGAAATCACCAGGCTCGTAAAACAACTCCCTGGCCTCCCCACGACGACCACGACCTGCCTGACGAGCCTGGTGATTTCACTATCTGGTATTATGGGAATTCGGTTTTGAATGAAACATGGTGCATTGAAAACAAGCTTTTTTGGCAATCCGATATAAGAGAAAAACACGGTGACAGGAAATTCTGGTATTCTGGGAATTTGGTATTTTAGAAATAGGGTAAGTCGGCAATCTAGTATTTTGCAATTCTGATATTTAGGGAACGGGCGCCCAGAGGGTCGCAATACTCGCAATATAATTAATTAATCTAAAACAACTACCTAAGTACCTATACTCGAATGCATAAATAAGTCTAAGTTAAAATTCTGACTTCAATCAGACTAAAGTGCTACCCAAAGATTATAAAGAAAGAAAGAAAGAAAGAAAAAATTGAATAGAAGGATAGGTAAATCAGGAAGAAAGTAACTGGGTAACATCAGTTTAATCTCGATTTGGGTTTCCCAGTTTGATCTGCTCTATTTTAAATTGGTAACAATGAGATTTTCATATATGAAACTGCTTTATCCATGGTAAAAGTAAACTAGGTATAGAAACGACGATCTAAACTGACGCCCAGATACTTATTATTATTAACAGGTTCCCTGTCCTATGAGGCACATGCGCCTCATGTGTGACTTTACTACCCCGTTTTCTCGTGGTCCCTTTGATTTGTCCCATCAATGGGACCACGAGGGAGACATTTTTTAAAATGCATACTGTACAGAATGGGAACACGAGAAATAAGTCTCCCTCGTAGTCCCATTGATGGAATAAATCAATTTCATGTTGGATATATTTTGTGAACGTCTTATTTAGTTGCAGCGGATTTCAGAATCGCATTACTTATTTAAACGTAAAAAAAATCATAGGTGGGTTTCAACCGTTGCTTACGTTGTGTTCCTGTATTTTAATTTCACATTCTAACACTTTTTAGGGTTCCGTAGTCAACTAGGAACCCTTATAGTTTCGCCATGTCTGTCCGTCTGTCTGTCTGTCCGCGGCTAAGCTCAGAGACTGTTAGTACTAGAAAGCTGTAATTTGGCATCAATATATATATATCAGTCACGCCGACAAAGTGATTGAATAAAAAAAAGTTAAAAAAATTTTTTTAGGGAACCTCACATAGACGTAAAGTGGGGGTGATTTTTTTTTCTCGGCTAACCCTATAGTGTGGGGTATCGTTGGATAGGTCTTTTAAAATCATTGCGGGGTTGCTAACATGATTTTTCTATTCAGTGATCTGTTTGCGAAATATTCAACTTTAAAGTGAAAATTTTCATTAAAATCGGCCGTCCCCCCCCCTCTAAAATCTAAACTGTTAGGTGGAAAAATTTGAAAAAATTCAGAAGGGTAGTAAATATATCAAATTTACTAGGAAAATTATAGCGGCTAAGATTGCTTGGAAATTATTTGTAGTTTAAGAGTAAATAGTAGCCTAAGGTATAAAACATACCTAAACTTGGATGATTCCGTACACATACGAAATCCTTAGAAAAATATTACTTGATTTTTTCGTAATGGCTACGGAACCCTACCTTGGGCGTGTCCGACACGCTCATGGCCGGTTTTTTAAGTACTTAGTTTGTCTTATATTTATCGTCTTCCACTTCACTCTGCATTAGATAAGTTTGTACAAAGAGGTACTAACTATATGTGTACTTATTAATATTATATACAGGAAGTGATATTTTATCAATGGGACTACGAGAAGTAAGCCTCCCTCGTGGTCCCATTGATGGGACAAATCAATGGGACCACGAGAAAACGTCGCTTTACTGGTACGCCCATGAGGCACATATGCCTCATGGACAGGCCCATGTGACTATGAGCGTTTAATGTCATTGTTACTATGGGGACGTGTTGAAAGAACGGGATGTATTACAATACCGAAGTACGAAAGACCGAATGTATTAAAACATCGAATGGATCAAAAGACCGACACGATTTTTTTCTGAAGCCGTAAACATTTCAGAATTTATTAAAACGGCATCATACAGAACCCATTAGGTTAGGTTGGGTTTGTTTTATAACAATCTTAAAAAAATTAACGGTTTCAGAAAAAAATCGTGTCGGTCTTTTGACCCATTCGATGTTTTAATACATTCGGTCTTTCGTACTTCGGTATTGTAATATATATAGGTATATATTCACCTACTTACCTACTTATTATCATATTTATTGTTGTTATTATTATTATTATAGGTACTTATTAGGAGTAAACATAAACAGATACTGTATTACCCATTTCAGGTAATTTATTACTTACATAAGTGTGTTCTATACCAAACTTGAAAAAAAGATCCTTTTGACTTCGCAGAGGACGAATGACGCGGACGGGTAAAACTCGATCTACCACTTTTTACTATTGGTGTAGGTAGACTCGTAGTGGTCCTGTAGCAGAATATCTTCTTCTAATCTAAAATCTCGTGTCACGATGTTTGTTATCGAACTCCTCCGAAACGGCTTGACCGATTTTCATGACTTTTGTTTCTCTCTATTCGGTAGTATCCTAGTAGGTCGTAGGCTATTTTTTGTATACCTACACCTATTCTTCGCAGATCGAGTCGCGGGCAACAGCTAGCATTTATGTATATAGAAGCGGTAACATAACATTCATTATTAAGATTTGTCGCACAGACGTAGCTGTCTTGCATTGGTGATGGGGGAGTATCAAGGAAACTGTTTGTCATTTATAGATTGTCCTCTTTGCGCTAAGTTCAATGAAAGCTTTTAAACCCTTTCAGCCCGGCTGACGAGATAACTCGTTTTGTGCGGTGAGCTCTAAATCCGGTCTAGATCTTATCGGTATAGCTCTAGATAGTTTTAATTTTTTATCACTTTATCCTGGATTAGAGCAATCGGCAATCACTTCCACAGTCGAACACATTGCGTCCCGTACTTTTGTAGTTAAATTTAATTTAAATGTACCAAAATGTGTATGTCATGTTGCTTAAATCATAAATATCAGTCGAGCAGTTTTGAAGGACTGCGACCAAATACGAGATTTTTAGACATTTTATACATTCGATTTTTATACGCACGAGATTTTCATACATTACATTTTCCCTTTATTTGATAATTTAGCTACCGAGTTATCTCGTCTACAGGCTCTTAAAAGAGTTATCTGTAGGGTAATTGTGTAACTTTTTTGCGCTCGTTCCCTAAATATCAGTATTGAAAAATACTAGATTACCGACTTACCCTATTTCTAAAATACCAAATTCCCAGAATACCAGACTTTCCTGTCACCGTGTTTTTCTCTAAATCGGATTGCCAAAAAAGCTTGTTTTCAATACGCCATGTTCCATTCAATACCGAATTTCCATAATACCAGATAGTGAAATCACCAGGCTCGTAAAACACATACATATTGGGTACGGTCGAGGTCAAAGATATCTTTACACTTTACTAACTTGTCGCAGTCACTTCGTGTTTGAACTTTTATATGAAATTGTCAGAAGGCATACAGTGACAAGGCAAGATATCTTTGAACTCGACTGTACATCAGCGTTATGTTATGTATGTCTAAAAAAATCGCTAAACACACAGTGGGGTTGCCAGGGAGCATGACGTAAAAAAATAGTATTTTATGCAACTGTATCGTAATAGGGGTCCTTAAAACACAAGTGTGGTTTCATGAAACGAGGCGTAGCCGAGTTTCATAAAGGGTCACATGAGTGTTTTAAGGTCTAATTACGTACAGTTGCATACAATATTTTATTTACACCCATATATTAAATCCTCTATCATGCGTTGAGAAAGAACCATTGAGAAATGACCTGCATTAACGAGAACTAGGTATGTCTGCTCCACGACCTGCACCCGGTGCGCGCCCCAGGACCTGCGCGACGTGATTGCGCGCTCCTCCTGCACCGGAACCTATTGTAATGTAATGATGTATGAAATCTCATTACGATACTGCCGTGTTCATAATAGAATCCAATGTCATTATCTATGGTTTTAGAACGCATAATGGAGGATTTACTATATGGGTGTAGACAATGTATATTTTCTCAAACATGCTATGAAATATAGACGTTATGTTCCTTATAATACGCCACGAAGTGACACAATGCAGCTAGCGGACGGCTAGACGAGAGGTCAATAATGGAATTTCATACAACATTGCTGGCCAAGGCCAGCAAAGTGATCGTCTATTGTTTCATACCATGACGTTTATAGGTCTATGGCATCATAGCATTTAGCCATATTTGCGTTTTGGTTCATTATGATGTTCTGCCACTACGCTTATTTAAGGTAAGGTAAGATGATGATGATGATGATGGCGGTGATGATGATGGTGATGGTGGTGGTGATGATGATGGTGATGATAGTGATGATGATGATGGTGATGATGATGTGATGATGATGATGACGATGGTGATGGTGGGTGATGGTGATGATGATGATGGTGGTGATGATGATGATGGTGGGTGATGATGATGATGGGTGATGGTGATGATGATGGTGATGGTGATGATGATGATGATGGTATGGTGGTGATGATGATGATGATGATGATGATGATGGTAATGGTGGTGGTGATGATGATGATGATGATGGTGATGGTGATGATGATGATGGTGGGTGATTTTGATGATGATGATGGTGGTAGTGATGGTGATGATGATGGTGATGATGATAATGGTGGGTGATGGTGATGGTGATGATGATGATGGTGGGTGATTTTGATGATGATGATGGTGGTAGTGATGGTGATGATGATGATGATGATGGTGATGATGATGATGATGGTAGTGATGATGATGATGGTGGGTGATGGTGATGGTGATAATGATGATGGTGGTAGTGATGATGATGTTGAGATGATGGTGGTGGTGATGCTGATGGTGATGATGATGATGATGATGGTGGTGATGCTAATGGTGATGATGATGGTGATGGTGGGTGATGGTGATGATGGTGGTGGTGATGGTGATGATGACGACGACAATGACGACGATGATGATGATGAAGGCAATGATGATGTTGATGATGATGATGATGGTGATGATGGTGATGATGGTGATGATGATGATGGTGATGATGACGACAACGACGACGACGACGACGACGACGACGACGACGACGACGACGACGATGACGATGACGATGACGATGACGATGACGATGACGATGACGATGACGTTGACGTTGACGATGACGATGACGATGACGATGACGATGACGATGACGATGACGATGACGATGACGATGACGATGACGATGACGATGACGATGACGATGACGATGACGATGACGATGACGATGACGATGACGATGACGATGACGATGACGATGACGATGACGATGACGATGACGATGACGATGACGATGACGACGACGACGATGATGATGATGATGATGATGATGATGATGATGATGCATATTTGAGAAAAACTCTATACAAGCCTTGGCCACGAACAGGGATTGCCGGCCTCTTATCTCTAGATGGCCTCGTTAACACTCGGCCATCTATAACTACTCGGCCGGCAATCCCCTATTTCGCGGCCGCTGCAGTAATGTACTATTTCACACCACCTGCTCGACAATGCCCTATTATATATCATGCAAACGTTTCTCAAAGTAAATCATTATAGCCCTTTGCTTTCGCCGGGGCGTAATGTTGTCTGAATTTCATTATAACTCGGCAGGGTGCAGCAGGGTGCCGGCAGCAGTAATGTGATTCTCACTTTTCATAGTTCTTATCGTTATGCGTTTAAAGTCTAATTTCGTCAAAATCGCACGGCGTGCAGGCCGTGCTGCTGCAGGTTGAGGTGCTGCAGGTGGGCCGTGGGCCGCGCCGCGCCTCATTTATTTGCAGCTCCGCGGCCGAACGAAAATCAATTCAAATACTTAAAACAAAAGCCGCGACTGTTTCAATACGCTGCAATTTTAAGTATCAAAACTGCAAAAGAAGATAAAAAAATTAAGAAAATATCGAGTGACGAAAGTGATTTCACTCCGGATTCCATTAAATTAGACGCCTAGAATTAGGGCCACTTGCAAAGTTCAGGTTTAAAAAATGAAATCGGTAACCCTGGGTTACGAATGGCAGTTCCATACATTTTAACACTTGTTAACCCTAGGTTAGCAATTAACTTGGAGCTAAGTAGCTAACCCAGGTCCGCGCAAGTCGGCCTTAGGCATTGTTAATAATCTAATTCCAGAGAAGTCGAAGGAAAAATACTTAAAAGCTTACGACGATTTCGACAAATGGAAAACTGCGAAAGGCGCAAAATCTGTTTCGAGTATTTTTCTAGTAGTCTTGGTTTTTATTGTCTCGCAAAAGGTGAGAAAAGTAGAGTATACTCCTAGGGGATAAAACTGATTTTGCCTTGGGGGCGCTTAAATCCTTCACTACTCTCAGGACTCCATCTTAATTCCCTCGCTTCGCTCGGAAACCAACTCAAAAACCCCTAGCTACGCTCGGGAGTTAAATCTGGAGTCCCTCGTTTCGTTCAGGATTCAATATCGCGCCCATGACATAATGCAGTGCTTTATCCCCTTTGTGTATAATCTACTATTATCTACATCCATATATTAAATGCGTTCAAGAACCATTGAGAATTGACCTGCATTAACGAGAAGTAGGTATGTCTGCCCCACGACCTGCGCCCGGTGCGCGCCCTAGTACCTGCGCGACGTGATTGCGCGCTCCTCCTGCACCGGTACTGTAATATCACAGTAATAAGTATAATGATGTATGAAATCTCATTATGTTACAGTTTTCTGTATCGTAATGACCATCACGATACTGCCGTGTTCATAATAGAATCCAATGTAATGCTGGTCATTATCTATGGTTTTTGAACGCATAATGGAGATTTACTATAGGTATGTAGGTATGGGTGTAGATAAAGGTTTTTAACACGTTCCCTGTCCCCGATATAAAGGATAAAATGTGTTCCTCATGGCCTCTTCAATGTTAATTGGATATAATTGTTGGGTTTATCACTATGTTTTGCATTTCTAATATGTATGTGTGTGTTTTTTTTTTATATGCATCTATAGGATATTTCATCGCGTAAACTTCTGGAGTAGCACAGTTTTTGTATCGAATTGGATACCTACACAGTATGCTTAGTATAAGTTTTACTTCACCAAATACTTCTCGATCGCGTTTACGTAAAAAAATCAATTACTAGGGAAACATAGACAGCGCCTCCGCGCGCGCGCGTCCATGTTTCCGTAGAATTGAAATTTTTACATAAACGCGATCGAGAAGTATTTGGTGAAGTAAAACTTATACTAAACATACTGGACAGATTCTATCGATCGAACCGCTCTTGCCTAAAAGACCACGTTTCCAAAATACCAGATTTTTCAAAACCTATGTATTAATTATTTCTAGCTTACCAGATTCTCGTTGCACCACGTTACAAAATCGGAAAAATACTCAAGGAAGTGATTTTTTGATGGAATGTCTTATTTTGGACATCTGGTAGATAAATGTAGGTTTAATGGGAATGTATTAAATAATAAATATCACGGGACAAATCACACCAATTGACCTAGTCCCAAACTAAGCAAAGCTTGTACTATGGGTACTAGATAACGGATAAACATACTTATATACATATTAAACACCCAAGACCCGAGAACAAACATAATTCCATAATATGTATGTCAAGTGTAAAAATATGAACTTATTCAAAGTTTCAAAAATAAGTACCACAGACTCTTATTCCGACGCAATAAGGCCGTAGTAACATATTTTTGAGTGGTTCGAATAGATACTTATTTTCGCACTTGACTGTACCTACTATTTTGAAAAAAAAGGTATTTTGAAAACGTGGTGTTTTAGGGACGAGCGGATCGAACAAGATTCATTCAAGATTCATTCTATTTTACAATAAAAATACGCGCATTCTTACAAGAGATGCTAGCCATCGATGTGGTTACCCCATTATACTTAATTTAACTTACGGAATCCTTTATTCTACTTGCTGGCCGATTTTTTAGAGGTTTTCATTGTTTTTAAATTTTATTTATTGTAATTGTATTTTTTCGCCTTTGTTCCGCCTTCCTGTGCTATACTGCGACAAGGAATAAAGGCGAAAAATTAAACGCACTTCTTTCTTTACCTCTTGTGAAGGAATTAGTGTGAAAAAAAACGCAATAGTTCCTTCGAAGGAACAGCCAAAGGAACTACCGCGAATAATCCTTTTTAAAATGTACTTAACCCTCAGTGTGCAAGCCCAACTCAAAGTTGAGCATTTTTTATCCCTTATTTGCGGTTAGTACCTTGTTAGCTGACTAAACGATTTGAAATTATACTTACTTACTTTCCTACGGACCTACGCATTTGATCAACTTAAGATTCATTAAAATTTTTGACTTGACAGACGAAGAGGAATTGTCTGAAACTAGATAGGAGATAAATAGGTATCTAATTTATAGCTGTTCCCACCCCATTCATTGCCGCTGACGCCAATCGGCGTCATAATTGACCTAAACAGTGCCGCTGATGCCGATCGGCGTCAATATTCTACTGACCATTCTAGGGCTTATTCTTAAGAACTAAACTTCCTATTTAAAAAAAAAATATTAGGGGACAATCTTACTTATTTTGAAAGTAAGACGAGTTCAACTGAACATGTTTCGGGCTCATCCGTAACCCTTCTTCTTGGAGTGTAGTGTGTAAAGTAAGACGTGAGTGATCCGTTTATTTTCACTATGAGTGAGTCTCACGGTAGTTTCATGTTTAAAGTTTGAAAGTAAGCTTTAAAACATTTTTGGTATTTAAAACATCCAGGTGTCTGGTTTTCAAAAAAATACATTTTTTTTAAATTCCCTCTCAGATGCCGCTGATGCCAAACGGCGTTATTATTTACCTAAACACTGCCGGTGACGCCAATTGGCGTTATTATTCCCTAAACACAGTGCCACTGACGCCGATTGGCGTCATTATTGACTAAAACACAGTACCGCTGACGCCGATCGGCGTCAAATTTAACTTTAGTCGGATGCCGCGTGGATGCCGCCGACGCCGATCAGCGTCATGCTTAGGGAAACGGTGGCATCGCGTCGAAGTGCGTGTCGAATGTCTCGGCAATGAATGGGTTGGTCTAGATCGCACGGTGGGAACTAAACATAAGTAATAATAATATTAATTAGAAAAGGTTAAAAATAAAAATAGCAACGAGATAAGTACTGGCATAATGATATTTTATTTCTTATAGGACGATATGAAAAAGACGCTGGACCACTAAGCTGTTCTCCTAAGTATAATATCAGATATATACTGCATTATGAACTATTGAGTATTATTTACTTCATCGAGGGATAAGTTCTGTTAATGGATTAGGCCTGTAAAATAAAACAAATAATCTGATTAGTTGCGTCTCAAGGTGCAAAAGGCCGTCACTTGCCATGCCGAGTTGTGTCATATTACAAATTTTGGTACGATACCTTATTTTTTCAGCAGCTTTTTCCTTAATTTTATAACTCTTAAAATAATGAGTCATTTATGCCGATCGGCCAAGTCCATGATCAGTCATGGTAAAGTTAGTCTTCTCTAGCCACAGCAGGACGAACAGGCGCTCTTGCAGCATCGGGCCGGCTTGCAGACAGGGGGCGGGCAGGGCGGCATGCCGCAGCAAGAGATACACGGCCCGGGCACGCTTCTGCATCGAACCACCGGACAGCTGTTCTTGCGATTCCAGCAAGGAGAAACTTTTTTCTTATGAGCTCTCATTTTAGGCTGACTTCGACATTTACGTGTACGTTTGTGACCTACTGGACAAGGACGGAAGCATGGATTACTGCAAGAGGGTAGGTAGCAAGGTGTCGAACAAGGTAAAGGAGGGCAAGCATCACAGGAAGGAGGGCTAGGACACGGCTTGCAAGGTCTGCATTTGGGTGGAGGGCAAGGTCTGCAAGACTTGCGAGGTTTGCACCGCTTACAAGCAGGTCTACGACACGGCGCAGGCCCACACGGCTTACGAGGTTTACAAGGCTTGCAACAAGAAAAGCACGGCGGGGAAGGGCAGCGAGGTTTAAATGGTCCACAAGGACTGCAGGGACGACATTGACTACAGCGAGGCTTACATCGAGATTTATTTCTACCAGATGTGTTAGGTTTAAATATAATGCTTGTTCTTGGTGTTGGACTAGCCAAGTCGGGTTTGCAAGGTTTACAGGGTTGACAAGATTCGCAAGGTTTGGAAGGTGGACAATGCTTAAATGGCGGACAAGGTCGACATTTAAAAGGTTTACAAGGCCTAGGTCTGCAAGGTTTTTTAGGTTTAGAACAGGGAGGTAAAGATGGACAAGGTGGGCAGGGAGAGCAGGAGGGGAATGTAGGGCAGGGCGGGCAAGACGAGCAAGGTGAGCAAGGAGAACAAGGAGCGGGTTTGAAGGGAAAGGGGGGACCACAAGGTTTGCAAGGCTTGCAAGGTTTGCATGGGGGAGGCGGTAGACACGGCACAACTCGACATGGCTTTGGTCCACACGGCTTTTTGCACCGTTTTTTACAACACTTAGGTTCGCATGAAGAACGGCATACAATCATTCTGCATTTCACTGGTCTGCAAGGTCCCGGTGATGAACATACTACGGGACAAGGAGCACCACAGGGAGGTGGTCGAGCTGGTGGCGGTGTCCATTCCAACATCAATTCATTTCTGGCTAAAGGTGCTCCACTTATTCTACGAATGACCAACTCAAATACCCCACGGCGAGGATTATTCACATTTGAAATTTTAACGGGTGCCTTCTCTTCACCACTGTTAGCTGCAATAATACATTTGGGGCCTTGGCATGGTTCTTTTCCATGCACCGGGCAAAACTCTCTCGGTCCAATTTTAACATGTGATATAGTTGCGATAATATCTCCTTTTGTTCCAAACGCCGCCGGGCATGGTCTCTCTGGGTCTTTAATGCTTACAGCTTTTGAGGGACTGGTTCCAGCTGAACATCCCCTTGTTTTTTTAACTTCTTTTTTATCTGACGGCATTGATGATGAGCTAGTTTTTTTATCGACTTTCCCTGTCCTTCTACACTTTTTTTCCTGTTTAAGTGGTGCTACTATTATGGTGCGATTTAAGCCTGTTTGTGATCCCATCCCGTGTTCTTTCTTTTCTTTTTCTCCTAAGTAACAAACAATATCAGAATAGTGCACGCTCCCTGACACCGGTCTCTGAATATTACTCTGACAGTGTACAGTCGACATGCTGTAGATAGAACTAACGTCAGAAGTGGTGCTACGTTGGTATTGTAATACACTCTGCGTGGGAGCAGCCTGAAAGCATTTGTTTATCGAAGCCGTGGCTTGTGTTCCGGATGTGCGATGGCGGCAGGACTCGTCAAAAAGCGTCATATAAACGGTGGTTTCCTTTTTGCCAAAAATAGGCTCAACAATGTCCATTTTTGTACTATATATACTGCAAGTGTCATCGTTCGAAAGATAATCTACGGTATCTGAAAATGATACGCTACGCCTCTTTGACCTAAGAGTCCATGTACTGGACGATGAAGAAAATGAGCCCAGTTTAGACGTGCTTGACTCTTTTGGCAAAGACAAATAAAGCTGTAAGCAGCCATTATTAACTTTTTCTACAACAATGTCTGGAAGCGATTCTCTTTTTTGGTACTTATCTATTGTAGTTCCGATAAAATGATTGATTAAGTTGTGTTGGTCTTCTTTACTCGGCGCTCTTATGATTTGTTTTTGTTCTTCAGTCAATTCTTGATAAAACGGCATACTCGGCATTGCACCTACGACCAGTGGACGAACCTTTAGTTTTCGTTAACAGGAAAACAACAATACCTACCATTTTAAGCTGATTCACTGTTAGTGATGAGAGTATTTCAAGTATAAGAGAATCTTGGACGGTCATACTTCGTTTCCACAGCTTTAGAAAGAAGGTAAGTAAACAATCTTGTTGATCTGTTATTTGTTGAAAAATCCTTTTAAAATATGTAACAGCAATTAACAAGCACAACAAGTAAAAAGTAAAACAGTCATTTAACTAACATTCTTTTGGTTTTAGAAGTACCTAACAGGTACTGATTTTTACAAAGCCTATTTCAACAAAAAGTCTGGTAAAGATTGTTTACTTTTTGTCTAATGCTGATTTAAACTTAGTAAATAATATTTGAGGTGGCAAAAGCATCTAGAACCAGGCTTAACTATTGTAGTAAGTATATTTCCTAAGTAAAATTGTATTAAAATAAATTAATATGAGTAAACCGTTCAGGTTAAAGAAATAATAAAATCAAGACAGCCCATTGTTTCATCTCATCAATGTCTAATCGTTACTATAATCCTAATGCGCATAAGCAAGTAGGTATGGGCTTGTCTAAATTATTTCTCTAGCATAGTAACCGATGCTTAACAGGTGTTTATAAATAAGGGCAAATCTTTAAGCGTGTTGGATTATCTTTCCATAATAAATCAAAATCTCTTAAATCATTTCGAAAACTGACAAGCGAATGCTTTCGGATTCTCATGTTATAAGGGCCCTTTGCAGCAAAAAAGAAAACTAAGTAGTTTTAAGTCGTTAAACCTCATTTAAGTTTAACGGTTACATTAATATTTAATAATTAAGAAATTGCGCTTATTTTTTTCTTCTTCGATATGCCTATTGGCTACTGGCTAGGAAATTAAATACCTAGATTTAAAATTTACTAAATTAACTTTGTTCAAACCTGACCCTTCGAGCAAAATAATACATTACGCAAAACGTACACAAGTGGAACGTGCAAAATTCACAACGTACATTCTCAAAAAGTGCAAATCGTACAGTACCCGGCCATAAAGATAGCACACGGTCTTTGAAAAAGACTCTGCAAATATTGGATAATTGCAGCCTTTTTCCAAAGACCGATGTGATTTTTGTGTTTTTTGTGTGTGTGTGGAACACACAAAAAAAAACAAAAAACCCGTTTAAAGACCGTGTGCAATCTTTATGGCCGGGTACTGTGCTGTACGCTTTGCGAGTTGTGCATATTTTCCGATTTGTACTTTTTTCGAATGTATATTGCGATTTTAGCATGTTCCACTTGTTTTACCTTATGCGTTGTGTACAATTTGCGTCTTGTGCAATTTGCTCTGAAGGGAAACATGACAGTTCCATACAATTTGCCTCTACTAAACTGATCTCTATATTTATTTATTTTTAGCAAGTGCCCATAAGATAGCTAAGTAGGTTTTAGTGATTCTCGGTCCATACAAATGTCAAATTCCTGGTAAGTCCAGCAAATTAGTTTACCTAATCATTTTACCAGCCTGAGCAGTGTGTAAACAGATAAGTATTGTAATAATCTGGTTGTTTCTTAGTGACCCATATGTGGGTATAGATTTGTGGAGCTAAGTCGCTGTGACCCTCATATGGGGTACTGAACTGTGAAAGTGTTAATGTTTTTTTAATGAGTTCCAACTATAACATTTTTTTTACATGTATAGTTTAAGGTCGGTGTGAAAATGGTGTTCAGCGTTTGACAGCTGGCCGATAAGAGTTATAAATACTATAGCATTCGTACTAGATGGGCCCTGGTGAAAAGTTTGTTTCAAAAATTACGAGGGAAAGAAAAAAATAGTCTCTCAACATCAATTTATTCAGCAGAATCAAGCAGGTAAAATTATTAAGCCATACTGAATTTAGCATTTTCGGCAACAATCACGACAGCATGGTACGCACTGTGCAGTACGTGTGTCTTTAACAGGCACGACCCTGTCGTGAGTCACAACAGGCGTTATGAACTGGTACTCGAGCTTAGACTTTCGTCCTGGCATTTCAACTGTCTTTCCGATGCGTAGCTTTATGACTTGCTTGGGGAAGTCGTAAACAACTCCGGGATAGTCTTCCGCAGTCGGAGACATCAACTGACCCGGCTCGTCTCTGGACACATCACCAACCCCTTCGGAATTGAAGTTGAAATAGGCTCGTTGCTTGTGATTCATACCGCAGGTATCTTCGGGTATTTGGAATACGACCTTGTTTCCCGTCGGGCAGCAATCTGCACAATTTTGTGATCAGTCATGAAATTGTCACCAGAAACTCAAAGCTATTTAAAAAGTTCCGTATGATTTCGGAATAAACCATAAACCTAGATTATTGTCGATTGAAAGATTTTGAATAGAAAATTATTTAATATAGTGATTGTTGTTTTTGTTATTTTATTTGCGTTTTTTCTTAGATTTTTTTATTCTTCTCACGAAACATTCGCAATCGAGATCGGATTGTATTCTGGTGTCTATTTTTTGAATTGGAGGTTTTTTATCTGCGCCTTTTGGTGTAACAAGCTCGAGCTCCAGTTTGCACTTTTTGTCGCCATGCATAGCAGTTTTCGCAACCTTTAGTACGAATACTTCAATATTGGGAAGCTCTTGTTTGTTGTCCCCGGTTCCTCGTTGCATTGCAGCTTGTTGGCCGTGTTTGGACGCCATGATGCAGCCCTCCGTGGTGCAGGTGAACTGCGTGTCGGCCGGCTGCGCGCCGGAGCAGCACGTGGCCTCGCTAGGCATGGCCAGGCTTATTTGATTCTTGCCACATGGCGGTGCGCACGGGCCGCCGTCTTTTCCAGCTTTGGTATAAGGGCGCTGCATCGAACAATGCGTCTGACTTATCTTCTTGATGATAGAGGCACTAGCAGGTACTTTAATCTTTAGCTCGTTGCCCGCTATGTTCGTGCCTATCTCTTCAAATTGCTTACTGCGACCTGGCCATATTAACAAACTGGTTCTCATGCGTTCACTTATTAGATAATTAAATACCGTTCCAAGAGACTTTTATATGCGAGGGAGGAGTATGGGTAATTAGTACCAATTTACATTATTTATGTGACACATTTTAAAACAAATAGCATGAAACAAGTAAATACCTATCTGGATAAAAGCACAAATTTCAGATGGGTATAAATAGCCATTTTTACTTCGTACGATTTTATCCAGCAGTTTTAAGTAATAATCGGTAAGGCTCACCTTTGGGGACATGTAAACAGTATTGATCGGTATTCCTGCAAAGCATCTGCTGTTTAGCTGGTGATTTAGGGCCAGAGCAATAACACGGATCATCTGGATCTTCACATGGCGTGCTATTATAGGGATCACGAGCTGAAACCGAAAACGATAATTAGTTTTTAAATAATACCAAGCAGTTATTGATAAATGTTAATAACATAATAGTATGAGGTTACCCGGCGGGCACAATCCTCCACCGCCACCTGAGCAGGGAGCTCCCCCGGCCCCGCCGGCGCCTGCGCCATGTCCTCGGGCGGCTCCGCACGCACAGGGATCTTGTGTTGTCTGGAAATCTTTCCGAGGGTTGCACGATCTGTCAACTACCCCCGAACCACCTGCGACTCCGCCACCTAGATTAGGAGGACCGCCGGCACCTTGGAATCTGGTGATGATCAATTTACCGAAACAAGAAATACGCAAGAACATAATAATCTCCCCGGCCTCTGACCCGTCCGGTGCAAGTATACGGAATGAATCTTTCAGTGCTTGATAGCTCACATTGT
Organism: Archips crataeganus; assembly: GCA_947859365.1. Lineage (NCBI taxonomy): Eukaryota > Metazoa > Arthropoda > Insecta > Lepidoptera > Tortricidae > Archips > Archips crataeganus. The sequence continues at coordinate 15,505,878 of OX402045.1, read as the reverse complement.
TGGGATCTTCTAAAAATTTCTTACGAGCTTGCACAAACTCCTTAGTCATGTCGATAGTAGCTTCGCCCATGACTATTTTTGTCGGCAAGCAACCGCATGGAAGCGCTTTGGAAACGGATACTTTCACGGGAAACTTGCTCATTGCCCGACTGATATCGCCTTCTTTAAGTGAAAAGAGACACGATTTGCCATTGTTAAAAGTTTTGACAAACGGCCCGCCGCTTTTGGCGACGCAAACTCCGGGATCATCGTCGCAGATCTCCAGCGGCTCGACGGCGGGACACTCGATGTTGACGCATGTCCTGAAGTCCTTATCCGAAAAGCATGGACTTTTCGTAAACACTATTTTATCAATTAAAACTTCCAGGAGAAAGAGGCCGTCGTCTTGTTTGATGCTTGATTTCGAGTCATGTCTTGCCATCGCAGCTGAGTCACGGGGATGGGATTTTTTTATATTATTATATTTTTCTCAGGGGTTCTATGACATACTTGGAATTTTGACGTATAAAATAAAAGAGAAGCGTTAGGTCATTTCAAAAAATATTTACTTCTTTTTAAAAGTCTGGCATTTCTAGTCATAACGTATGAGCTAACCTCCATAGTATAATGCTACGTTAATTCACTGATGGTTACAGGATGGTTGGATGATAGTGGTAGCATAGCACACATTGACCGGCCATATGCCTATGTATGTATTAGTCAGGAAGACAGCAACGGAGGGGCATGCAGAGCATAACAATATGAAAAAAAAATTAAACAAGCATTTTATAATACTTATGTTATTTACTTAAGTTAGGCTACGGGGCCAAACCCAAAACGAACGAAACGAAACGATCGGCCAAATATATTTAAATACTGATTTGATTTGTTATATTTAAGCGCTGTGCTCCTTCTGGATCTGGATGGTTTTGGGCAACTATTTTCAATTGAAGGAACATGTCGATGCGATGGTTTTTTAGCGTATTGTTTTTACTTAATTAACTGTCAGTATCTGACAAAAAACTTAAACATTCAATAAGTATGGAGATGGGAGATGGAGGTAAAAAACAAAACGGGGTGTCCTCTTAGCTACCTCTTAGCTTGTTTTGTTGTTTTTAGTTCGGTAGGTACCTACACAATGCACTATAATGGAAGTGAAAACGAGAAATTCGCTGGAATATGTACTTAGCCCTGATAATAGGAGCACCACGCGATATTACATTTGTAACGATTAAATGCATCACGGAAAGACGTCAAAGCATTTTTAATAAAGATAGGTAATAAAATAATAATCGAATGCACTTTTTTATTTGCCAAACTTCCTGACAATGCAATCATATTTAACAGAAGGATAGTTCTTGTAGTACCAATTACATGCTTCATTCTGGTAAGGACGACCGACCCTGGAATGAGAACAATTTTTTGAATAGAATGATAGGGTGATCGACTAAAATACAGATGAATACTACACTTAATCCCAATTTTGCACAAACACAACTCTATCTATTGAAAATAAATGCGATATAGGTACTTCAAACCAGTTTAAATTTATTTTAAGTCGTGTAGCTGATCAAATAATTAAGGTCTCAATGGCCAAAGAATGTGCGTGACAGATGTGACCAGTTTTGGACTAAAGAATCGCAAGTGGGTAAATCAGATCGGGTTCAAATAAAACTGGAACTACTGCCTTAAAAAATAGCAATCTGGAAGAGTTATGTTCGTCAAATAGGTATATTACTCGTCCATTAACTCCCGGATCTTTTCAGCGGTGAGATTGGCTGTAAGGTCGGGGTAGTATCGCCAGCGACGCTGGCCGGGGTCTTGCGCCCACGCCAGTTGGAACGGGCTGAGCCCGGGTTGGTCGGCGCGCCGGCAGTCGCGACAGTACGCCTTCAGGGGTTTCTGGGGATGTAGCCGTGTTAATGGTAGACGATTATTCAAGCCTTAGCAGTACCGAGTCTCAGAGTTGCAGAACAAACGCTCATCCATATTATGTTAGTGCTCGTAACAGGGGTATCATATTTCTCAGTTCAGGATCTGACGCAGTGGTGCGGAGCGAAAATTTTCATTTGGCATCTCAGTGAGTGAGTGAGTGTGTTTAAAGATTTGTTATACTTGTCATTATTGTCGTTGGTAAAATATTTAGGCAGTTCGGTTAGAATCGAGTTGTCACCCCACGCCACTGGTTTATTACAATAATCGTGTTTTTATACTTACTCTATTTCTATTCTTTTTAGCACCCGACTGCACCAATAAGAAACTAACTCCGAAGTAATAGCCGCTGGTATACCTTTTTTATTAAAATCAAATGCCTTATATGAAATGAAATGAAGAGTCATCAATCATGAATAGTCCTGACACTTTTGGTGACCGTTGGATATAATTTTATCAAAATTAAATGGCAGGGTTCTTAGGTCCATACTTAACTAGTTACCTTTGGTTCATCCTCAGCTTGTTTTAAGCCGTCACAGCCGTGTAAGCGACGGTACCTGACGCAGTCCAAGTCATACTGGTAGGAGCGGGGAAACACGTCTTGGCGAGCTAGTGTATGCAAATAAGATAATAAAACACATTTAATACTAGATATTAAAACTTATTAACAAAAAAATTAAACCGCCGAAAAAACTGAAAAGCAAAAAATTATACCTTTTTTGTTTGACCTTAATCTAGGTACCAGTTCGAAGTCGGTGCCTCAGCACGAGCCAGGAGGAGTGATAGAAGCCAATCAGGCAGAAGATTATAGGTCCACTCCTCCTGGCTAGTGCTGAGGCACCGACTTCAAACTGGTACCTAGATTAAGGTCAAACGAAAAGGTATTATTTTTTGCTTTTCAGTTTTTTCGGCGGTTTAATTTTTTTGTTAAAGTTTTATTTTATACTTTTTTCCCATCCTTGGGGTAAATTTTTTTTTCCAAATTTATATAATACCAACTTCAAGGTAAAGGTGAACTATGAAAATCAGACTACTCTGTAAAAAGTTAGTCAATCATCCCCTGTTTTCCTACCCTTAGGGTAGGAATATTATTTCCAAATTTAAATGGGACCACCCTCGGGGTATACGCTTTCCAATAAAAAAAGAATCATCAAACAACATCAAAAACATAAAAAAAAAAAATTTACACGTCGACTTGAGAACCTCCTCCTTTTGTTTTCGTCGGTTGAAAATAGTTACCGACTTTAAATTGTGACCGAGTACCCATTTAGTTTTTGAAAGAGAATCCTACAAGATGAAGGTATTATGTGGAGCGACCCAGTATCAGCTACCCTTGACCCCTTCACGCGACACTATAGCTTAACTCACTTGGTTTAACCATTTCCGTGGTCATGCCGTAGTCTTTATAAGCGTCGTGCAGCGTATACGCGTTCGCGCCTGGCTTGTCGACCCAAAAAGCTTTATCGCGCTTCACCATCTGGTCTATAACGGCGTCTGGTAGCTCATAGATTGTCGGCCTGTCGAAAAGTTATATCCTAAGTTATGATGTTTATAGGTACCGTTCATACTATTGTACGATTTGTACTGTGAACCTTTCGTGTTTATAAATATCGTAACAGGTGGTATTGGTTAGTCTGAAAACACGAAGCACAAATCACACACATCACTTTCACATCATTGGGCTGTGACCTACCTAATTAATAAAATAATTGCAATTATATCAAAAACTCGATATTATATTAGGTCTCCGAAGGCGGTTGAGGGTCCTTTAAAGCCACGGGGCCCTAGGCTACAACCTAGGGTCCAATCTAACGGCATCACCAAGGATTAAAAATTAACAGCACGTAATACGAAAGGTGCATCCTAAGATCCAAAGGATCCATTTAACGCTTAGTTACCTTGGAGGGATCTCCACCAGTTCCCTGGTAAGTGGTTGCAGGAACTGGCCGATGGTGCGTTGTGTGAGACACGGCGGCCGGCCCGGCGTCAGGCTCTCATCTGTGGTCACCGTCATATTTACATGGTCGAGCATGTAACTGGAACAAAAGGGGCACAGCGTCACAAAAGAAAAGATAAAAAAGTCTTAAATACCATTTTTTCAAAATGTCTAAAATCAGTTAAGTACTGAAAACACTGTTGGCGATTGCACTGTACTAAACAACGTTAGAAATAAGTACCTAAGTAGATTAAGAATGGGACCATATTTGTATTAAGTATAATTAGTGTATCTTGCGTAACACATGATCGTTAGTTTGGAAGCTTAAATATGATACGTCTATCTTTTCGCGTTTAAGCGTAGGTAAACCAGACAAAGGGCGGCAGCAGGCCGGGAGCGGGTCGGGCCGGGAGTTCGGTTGGCCTATTTACGTGGCGGTATATAAACATGACACCGCCCCGCGCCCGACCTCGACCCGCTACCGTCCTATGTGTGGTTTTAAACTCAATTTACGTGCTACGCGACAAGTAAGATGAAATTAAGTATACAAAATGTGGACCAACCTAAAGTCTTTACTTTAGGTTGGTCCACATTTGTACATTGTACATTAGGTTGCATGGTACACAGACGCTTTTTCAACGTTTTACGCTCAGTTTAGTCCGGGTGTCCTTTATTACGGAAGTCATTTTGAATAATATCATATTATTTTTAAATCTATCAGCCTGGTTAAGTAATTTGTCAAAATAGTTAGCGTGGCGGCAATCTGACCAGACTGTTAAAATTAAAATTAAGTGACCGAATTTTACCTATGAAGTAACTTAGCATAAACAATACAACAGGCAAGTGCAGAATTACCAATGCATCTAATTGAACTTTTCAAAAACCATGAACTACTTTTGACCTTTTTTTACACATAACCGTTCGAGCTTTAATATGCCCATACCATTTGAAGATGATGATAAATTAGCAGTTCGGTATACTTAAGACGCACGGTTATGTAGGTAATTGATAGAAGTTCAATTTTAACACCTGTAATCTCAAGCTTTGCTTAATTACAACTCATCTAAAAAACTAGGTACACACTCGTTTTTGGGGGAGAAAAATCTATCTAGCTGTGTAGAACGTCTTGTTCCAATTTTAATAGTTTAAAGTTCGGTCGCCCAGGTAGATAGCTATTAGCCACTAATAATATCAAATAAGTATACAAAGTGAAAATCGAAAACTCACTAGGTACTTCTTTGTGCCTACGTTTAAATAATTTGTGGCTAGCTCTTGCGATAGTATAGCAGGCAAATTTAATTTACAAACTATAATACAAACAATTCAACTTCGCGTTTATTTCATTCATGATTCATGCATATCTTTTGAATGGTTATTATGGTTATTTTTTATTATGGAGTAGCGTTACGCTTGCTGCTGAGTGCTAAGAATATTGTACAGAACTTTAAGAATTTAATCAGGTAAATGGACATAAAAAGAAATCGTCGTGTCGTATCAAGTGTCCCATCATATGCCCCCTTCTACGATTTCTTTTTAAACCGGCTGGAAGGAAAAATAGAAGGAAGACGAGGCAGAGGAAGGCCAAGATTGACCTATTTTAACCAGGTGAAGGAGAAAGTGGGTGTCGTGTCATATCAGGAAGTCAAACGGCTGGCCGCAGACCGCGCGGAGTGGCGGTTACTCCACCGACAAGACTCTTAAATTTAAGAAGAAGAAGAAGTGTGCCTACTTCGTACGTTCCACTACTTAAAAATAAGAGTTAGTAAATAGGTACTTGTTGGGATTATATCCACCGAATTTTGCAACATTGCTATGGGGATCTTTGGGATGGCCTTTAGGAGTTTGATTGTCTTTTTCCATCTTTACTACTATATAATTTTTATATGTATAAAATCATTTTCGGCGCCCTTTCCAGCGTCACTGTCCGCTATGACATGGTGACGTGACTTGCGCGTTTGTAATTTATGGTACAGATACCATAGGTATTCGAAAGTTTTCATGTAATAATAATAAATACAAATAAATACAAATATATAACATGAACATAACAGTGGTGAGTTTAGTAATTAAATATCTAAGTTTTGCTCGACAACTGTTAAAATGATTTTTTAGGGTTCCGTAGTTTTCCTTTATAATCAGATTATTTAAGTGAATGTCTTAAATTAATTAAGTAAGTACGTTAGCCTAAGCACGTCTACTATTATGGTTTATCCAATTTGATTTCGTTTTAATAAACTAGAAACTATTAGAAGAATACATACAAAAACTAATGGCATGATTCGATTAGCGTGTCAGTTTCTTGTGATTTTGATAAAGTAGCTATATTTGAAATTTCTGACGGAAAAAATCTGATGTTGCGCAAATCCTTACTAATAATAATACCTAATATAAATAAGAAAGTAACTTATTATGTCTGTCTGTATTTTACCTCTTCGCACATAAAGCGCTAAATCGATTTGGCTAGGTTACATTAAATTTTGTATTGAAATAATTTGAGGCCCTGGAAAGGGCAATACTTATTTGTCACAAGGGAGCAAAATGATGTACCTATTTACGGCGATGGCAGTAGTACAGTCAGCAACAAAAATATGAATACACTTAAAGTATCAAAAATATGTACTAAGTTAGAATCCCGAGCGTAACGAAGGATTCAAGTGTTAACGCCCAAGACGAAAATAATTTTGCTCCTGAGTGGCACATACAATTTCTCCCACTGACTATGAGGAAAATGGAATGGAATGGATTGTTGTGATAGATAGGGAAAGGTCACCACAGATAAAGTATTCCTGTGCTACTTTTAACGATGTTGAAAAATAATCGAATGGAATCGAATATTACAATGGTATCGGATATCAATATTCATTAAATCACAATAACAATCATCGGTAGTTTTCATTTAAGTAAAACGTATAATTTATTGTGACATTTTTTTAAACTAGTACGAAAAATTCATCAATTTTCATATAACGTTGTTAAAGTTAAAACATGAAATATGTTCGTTTTTAATTGATTACGATGAAATTAAAATCGATTATTTTATTAAGGTCTGTTAAATTGGTACATTGCGTAAATGATACAGTATGCCAATGAATAAATCGCATGATTAGTAGGTAATAAACGGGCTTAACTCAAAATCGTGAATTATGGTAAATTGAGTTTAAAGTTTAAACTTTAAAATCGATTTACCATAATTCACGACTTTTGAGTTAAGGCCGTTTATTACTAAGCATGCGACATTAAAAAAGTAGCTTGAACAGAAAAGTAACATTTTGATCCCTGAGGTCCTACCACGAAGTGCATAATTCGAACTTCGTTTTGTGCCGTCCCGCTCACGCTAATATGATTTGACACGAGAGTGAGAGGGATAATACGATACGAACTTCGATTTTCGAATTTCGTAGTAGCGCCTATGTCGTCAGGGAGAAAAATGTACTTTTTCGAATGAAAGGTGTGAAAAGGACCATTTTTACCCCGAAAAGTTGCGACGTTCCCGCGGGATAGTAATTAACGAATTTTTCGTGGACGGGATCGCGGGCTAATAGCTGGTAAGTTTGTAAAGATTTACTTAAATGTTCAAAGAAAACAGTAAATACGGTATTAAATAAATAAATAGTAAATATGGTATTTAAAATACCACAGCGAATAAAATAAAATAGACACTAGAAAAGCGGCTTCACAAGTTTTCTTTGATTTTGTTGTGCTTTGTGGATCAACTACAATAAATATTATTTATTTTATTAGCAGTACGGCTGCTCAAATAATCTTCAACTACAATAAACTGTGGCGACAAACCAAAAGACGAGAATGTGGTTATTTTTTCTGGCAACACTGCCGTGCCTTTTTAATTTTTGTTTTACTTTACTATCTTATCTGTGCTATGCTGTGTGTAATGTGATGTCTGATGTACAAAAAGTGCAATTTCGTTTACAATTCAATGTAGTGGTAGTTATTTGCGACACATTTTACTAGGATAAGTTTTTATTTAATTAAACAATGTCGCGAAACATTGTTTTCGAAGGGTGGTTGACCAAATCACCACCTACAAAACGTATCTGGAGAACGGTAAGTAACTTTTACCTTTGTTGACACATTGATCCTTGATTGAGTTTATCTTGGTTTTGTTTGATTAGAATGTGGTCTCGAAATTTAATTGGCTCGGCTTACAATTTTGTGCTGGGTTTATATGGTGTGTTTGACGCGATTTTTTATGTATTTTCAGAAATGGCGAAGAAGGTGGTTTGCTTTACGGCAGTCGGGCGAGCTGCCTGGCCAATATTTCCTAGATTATTACGCTGAACGGAATTGCAGGCGCCTCAAGGGCACCATCAACCTCGATTTGTGTGAACAGGTGACTTAGCTTAACGTTATTGTGTGGTCTAAAACACATTCACTCTCAATGCTACTCTTTTTATCAAAGCTTTGTCTCCACCATCCTAACAATGATGTCTATCTATTATATACATAGCACTGCAGAAGGTTTAACATAAACAAAGAAAAATAAAGGGAATATTAATATTACGTGCAGAACAACCAAGTTGACTTATTCATAATTCTGAATGATTACTAAAAATAATAAAATTGAGACCTCCAACTACCTATGATTATTTGACTTATTGACTAGATAGATACTGTTATTGCCTATTAAATAGTAGTTAGTTACCCTAAGAAGTTGTGTTCAAATCCAGGTGGGGGCAGCCACTTGTATGATGAATACAATTATTTGTGCCTGAGTCATGCATGCTATGCATTTGTCTATTATAACTATGTGTATCCATTATTTAGTGCCCATAGGTTTGTTTACATTGGTACAAAATGAACTGATGTAAATTGAAGCACATATTCAAAATATTTATTATTTATTTATAAGCATGCAATAAAGAAAATTAACATATTGATAAAACTATGATATTACCAGTCTACTGTGTCTACTATGTTCCATAAAATGTTAATAAACAGAGACAAAAAAAAACTGAATTCTTTCAGTCTTAAACAACTTATTTTATTAGTGTTGACAATTGCCATTTGTCTTTTTTTTTAAATATTCTTGGGATGTTTATCATTAAGTGCCAAGAGGAATGTTAAAACTTTAAACTGTAACTTACACTTGTGGCAACCCTAACTGTTACATTTAAATAACATTATCCTTTCCTGGTTGGTTTAGTATTTTCCTTGTGTCACTTATAGCTGTGTGTTTGTGGCAGGTTGACGCTGGCCTGCATATGGAACGCAGTGGGAGCGGTTCTCTTGACCCCAAACTCCGAGGCTCTGTGTTTACCATACAGACTCAGTCCAGGACTTATCACTTGGAGGCTGACTGTGAAGCTGACATGGAAAAGTGGGTTGATGCTATCTGTAAAGTATGCGGTTTGAGATCTACGGATGACTCTTCAATTGTAATGGGTGAGTTTTTTATTTGTAATTAAAATAAAGCTATATCATCACTATGCCGTCTTATTATGCTGAGTGGGGTCCTTGTTACACTACTCTATCCTCATAAGATCCACGTCAAATTATAATTGTTTTATTTTTAAACTTAGGGGCTGTTTCACCACCCATTGATTAATTTTAACTGATGGATAAATGTGATGCCGTCCCCGTCTATTTGAACAAAACAAACAGAGACGGCATCACATTTAATTTTATCCGTCAAATAAATTTGATGAATGGATGGTGAAAGTGGTGAAACAGGGGGTTAATGTCCAGAATGTTTGGCTCTACATGGCTTTAAAATTTTTTATGTGTTAAATAAATTGAAAATAATTATTTATCTAACTTTTTCAAAGATATTGTTTTTTTTTAGTGTTAAATATGTATAAATAGATCTCATTCTCGCTCTCTTATCAGATGAACTAGAGATAGTCTACGATAACATCGTCCCTCCACAATTCAAGAAGTCTTCAATGTATCAAAACTTTCAACGCATGTGTGCGTGTTGAGACAGCCGTCAAACAAAAGCAGATACTACTACTTAAATAAAAATTATTTCGTAAATTATGTGACTAAACACATTGAAATGTAAATATGGATTTAAAACGGAAGTTGGATGGTTGTTGTGGAGTTTTGTCAATATTTTTTTTGACTACAACTAGTTTTGTAGGCTAGGCTGCCTAGGCATATATATCAATGTTAGACGTTTCATTGTTTAATTTTAGTAAACAATCATATCAGCTGATTTTTGCTATGATATTTTATCTAGATTTCCAAATTTTTTTCTTAAATTTGTGTGATCATTTTTTAAATGCCAGAAGCGTCTTGAATGCACCGCGAATTTAGACTTCACACCTATGAATTTAGGTTTGTTGTATTGGGCGCCTTATAGTATTTTTAAAATACATAGAGTCAGGGAAGAATTCCTTTATCCCTAAACCGTGGGAACTATACCATTTTCCGGGACAAAAACTATCTTATAACCTTCCCAAGAACTCAAACTACATCCATATCAAATTTTATCTAAATTGGTTCAATTGTTTAAGCATGAAAGGTAACAGAACGATTTACTTTCGCATTTATAATATTACTGTGCAAGTTAGGATAAGTAAAAATTAGGATTAAAATGTTAATGTAATTTGCCATTGCCATAAATATAGATGCTCACAAAATATAAAGAGGTCAATTTCACTAACTGTCCATTTTCTGGCTAACTCTTTTTTTTTAAATTTGAGCAACACAAACATTTAAATATTTAGGTATGTATTATCATTGTGCTTGCGGTTCAAATTAGTCAAAACTTATTATAATTTTAATTTTAAAGTGCAAGTTTGTGGCTGTCGACATTTTTCCTGCTCTGCGAAAGCTGACAAATAAATATTATACTACCTAGGTAATAAACCTAACCAACCAAAACTCTATAATGTTTGAGCGTTGATAAAACAAAATGGATATTATAGTAAAGATCATAAAGAAGCATAACATTACTATCCTCTCCATGAAGTCAGAAAATTTTGCTTTAATTTTAGTACCTATTCTAGTTCAACATGATTAATTTTAGCCAAAGTATTCTTTGATTATTAAGGTTTTGAAATTGAACTCAACTCTCTTATGTCAAATTTATTTTAATTTTTTATAGAGTATTGACTGATAACAAAAGTACATTAATAAGTCAATTTTATAGCAATAAACCTATCTAACGCTTTCATATATTAGGGAATGATTTGCGGCTGCTTGCAACTGTTATTATCACGCATGTGTGATTTAAAATCACAGTAAAAAATACTGCTAAATGCTAAAAGTATATGCCACTCAAATAAATGATGATAATGATGATGTTACTATTCAAAGTAGTGAAGTAAATTTTTAATTTTCAAGTAAGATTTATTTTTTTAACCTCCAACACAAAAAGAGGGGTGTTATAAGTTTGACCGCTATGTGTGTGTGTGTCCGTCTGTGGCATCATAACTCTTAAACGGGTGAACTGATTTGGATGCGGTTTTTTTTATTTGAAAGCTTGTTTCTTGGCGATGGTTCTTAAACATGTTTCATTAAAATTGGTCCAGCCGTTTCAAAGTTATCAGCTCTTTTGTATGCTGTAGAAGGGATCTTAGACTTAAATGCGTTGGGGGTTTTTAAATTTTTAGTTATTCCTTGTAAATTACTTAATATTATACTTATATTACAGGCACATACCAGAGTAATTTGACCTCTTTGGCTGCAATGAATCAACAGTATGAATGTCCCGACACCACTGGTCCATACATTCGAATTTCAGAATGCATTACTGGTATTCGAGCTCAGGTAAAATAAACTACAATTATTTGTGATCTTATGATCTACTTTATCCTAAGGAGCATACAGTGTTACAAATATATTTGTTTTAGGATTCTAGAGCATTTACTTTTGATACGAAGAATATTGTTACAAGTAAAAGAAGACCATTTGAGATGGTTCCAAACAATAGAGGGAACCAGGTGTACTTGAGCCAGCCTCAGTTTAGGCTGAACAACGCTGAATTCTCAGAGAATGACTCCAATCTTAGTGATGATGAATGCAAGTCTCTTAATGCCAGTCAGTCTAATATAGGTAAGCTCGACTAGCCACCATAAAATATACCCATAGGGACTACAAGGAATTTTACTGTCCGGCATCCGATTTTTTACGGCCCGATATGGCACGCCTTAAATTTAAATACTAGCTGGTGCACACGTAATTTTACCGTCCCACAATTTACTTTTTACGGCCCGATATGGCACGCCTTAAATTTAAATACTAGCTGGTGCACACGTAATTTTACCGTCCCACAATTTACTTTTTACGGCCCGATATGGCACGCCTTAAATTTAAATACTAGCTGGTGCACACGTAATTTTACCGTCCCACAATTTACTTTTTACGGCCCGATATGGCACGCCTTAAATTTAAATACTAGCTGGTGCACACGTAATTTTACCGTCCCACAATTTACTTTTCCGCATTCTGGACCGTTTTTTTGCGCTTCGAGATGACAAAAGTGAAAACTTAAGGGGTATAGCAAAAAATCATAAATAAATAAATAAGTCGTTGTAGACATCCGATAGCACTTTGTTAGAAAATAAACTTTCGTCCTGCCTCAATTTATTGTGGTATATGTAAAATAATCCTGTGTCAGGTACCTTTCACTTATTAGGGGATGAACCCGACATTCTTTTTGTCTTCTACATCTTCGCACGTAGAGTAATAAAGTAATAAAGCAAGCAATTGCCGACTTTCCACGAAGCTCATCGTTCCTAGCGTACTTACGCGTGCGTGCCGTGTAGTTTTTAAATAGAACTAACTGCGCCGCACCTTCGAGAAAAGACGGACAAGTGCACATGCACAAACCAATCATCCGTTTTTTCATGCCACACCGCACCGTAAAAAATCGGATGCGGGACAGTAAAATTCCTTGTAGTGCACAAGCGCCCATATTTTCTTTGTTACAAAACTGATTTTGATCTTAGCCTCACCTTGGAACTTAAAATATTCTCATATATTATGTATGTGAGCATGCGAAAATGAAGAGTTGCATGTGCAATGTATTTATTCATACTTCTCCCGTTCCTACCGGGATCGAAAATATTGTTATCATAACTTAACATATTGATTTATCCATTATGTATATTAAAATGTACCTACTGCTACTTTTCAATTTCAGGGGACTGGTCTGTGACCAAATCATTCACAAAACTTGCTGTTAGCCCTAAGAAAAATGGCATTCCTGATGATGGTAAGGCAGTTGGAGTTCAAGTTAGAATATTTACAAAATAAATTTTGTTAATGTCATAATCAATGATATTTCTCTACTCAGGGCCTCCAGTACCGCCTCGACCTCCTAAGACATTAGCTGTAACATCAAAAAGCAATCCACAAAAAGAACCGTATCTTGGACCAAAAATTAATGAACCAATAGATGATGATGTTTTTGTGAGTATATTATGTATACCTAGAAGCAGATATAAAATGTAGATATTTTAGATTGATTGTGCGAATCTGGTAGTAAATTAAATACAGGCGGCCGACAGCACGTAGACATTTTCGATTTCGAAGCAATATTATAGGTGTTTTGGTGTTTAAAATTTGCCTCAATTTTATATAGAATAAATAGCTGTTGCCCGCGACTCCGTCTGCGAAGAATAGGGGCATAATAAAAATAGCCTAAAGTGTCAGTCATTGGAACTTGCTAACTATGTAAACAAAAGACGTAACTTTGTTTTGTCACTGTTTCTTCTTGAATTTTCACACCACATCATCAAACACCATTGAAACCATACACTATTGAAACGGTCGTTACCGTAAAATACAAAACCATAAAATATATAACTGTATCTTGGATATTTCATTAAAAGTTTAAAATGGTTTCATAAGTTAGGTTATTAGTTATTAGGACCTGATGGAATGACGTTTTTGTTTCTTTTAAATTCTACAATTGTCTATGATGGGTAGTGTTGTGACTAAAGTTGGTGATCTCACGCTCTATAGGTACCTGCCAACGCGGTTGTATACACTACGCGGTAGTTTGACAATTTTAAATTTCATTAAATACGGTACGTGAATTCAGATTAATCGTTTTAATTCCCTTTTTCTCAAAAGCTACTTGTTTTTACTTTCGGTATTTTATTATTCGATATGGTTTGACATAAGTAAAGGAGTAAGTAAGAGTCTTGCCCATCACTAGTAAATTCATCATTCAGAGACAATTGCAATATGGCGGTTTGTTTTTCCTTGTTACTCGTTCATAACCGAGTTACATTACCAGCCATGTACAAGGAAAAAATATTCTTCGCACAGAACCGGATAATGTATTAAGAAATATTTTTTCTTTGCACATTACCGATTACATTTCCAGTTTTGTATGAGGATGTAAATATTCTTCATACATTACTCGTTTTTGTTCAAAGAAATCGTTGTGCCGTGTATAAAACCAAGAAGTTCCTCCGAGTAAACAATAAATAAAAACCGAGCCACTTCAAAAGCATTCACAAAACCTAAGATTAATTGTGTTATGTCCTCTTTAGTAACAATTATAGAGGAAATAACACAGTTAATAGTCCATGAAAGTTTAGTCAATATAGGCGTATCGTATATCCACGGTTTTTCCATCAATAGCTCAGGTTTTGTGAATACTTTTGAACGCAACAGTGACTCGGTTTTTATTTATTGTCAACTCGGAAAACCTCTTTGGTTTTGTACACACCATAACGATTTCTTTGAACAAAACCGAGTAATGAAGGAAGAATATTTACATCCTCATACAAAACTGGAATAGTTATGTATGATACAAGTGCGGAAAGTAGGCAATTCCCAACGAATGGCTTAGATCTAAACACACGAGTGAAGCGAGTGTGGTTTAGCAGAGTTGGGAATTTCCTACACGTATATCATACAACGTTTTACAATGCATTAAGGAAAAGCCCTGTACCAAGACATCTAACGACCGACAGATAACTGACTATTTCGAAATGATGAAATTCATTGATTATGCATTGTAACTTTAAATGACTATTTTTCTGAGATTAATAAGCATTTTGGCGCATTAGGATCAGGTCGAGGGAACTTCAGATAGGCTAAGGAATCATCGATTCAATTTATTGATTCACTTATAGACGACACCCGTTTTCGGAGGAGTTCGATAACAAACACCGTGATGTGAGATTTTTATTTATTAGACTACAAAAGCAATGAATTTGTATTGAACATTAGCGCTCCAGCATATTTTTAAAATTTTAAATTGGCCGCCAACAATGCACTTCGCCTTCTGATATGTAGTTATCAATAACGACTTACTGACATTTTTGAGAAAAAACGAATGTATCAGGTGGGCGTGGCAGGCGCGGCGCGGCGGCGGTCCCACGGCGCGCCGCCGTCGCCCGCACGCGCCGCGCTGGCGCCGCTGAGAAGCACCGACGACGAGGATGAATACTCCCCCGGACATCCGGTAAACAAGCAATTGTTTTAAAATATATATTTTTTTTTTCAAGTTTTCTCTGTTCATTGCGCGGCCGAGACGTTCTCCGCACAGTAGTTACCCGGGCGGTACACGCAATGAACTGGTAAAACGCTTGCCGTGCCGCCAGTCTAACGAAATCGTGTCCGGGCAGTGAAAGCGTTAAAAACCGTTCTTGCCTATACAAATGTCGATTGAGTTAGCAAACAAGTGACGTCACAGCTCGCTCATTGCTATACAAAATCTATGGGGAAATCGCGCTTTGATAGCTCATAAAAATAATTGCAATTGACAACATTTCATACTTCTAAGACTATAATTTGATTCGTTCTCTGTATTCTGTTTGGAAAGAGAAAGACGCTTGATAGTTTTAAATTTTCACTAGGTTTATTAATTAATTTGTTACAATTTTTTAAAGATGTGCTTATTATAAAAGAGCGTAACGATAGAATAGATCTATTACTTTTGTCTAGTCTCTTTTAAAAAGAAGTGATGACGTAAATTGACGTTAAGGCTGTTATCAAATTTAAAATTATGACAGCTCTTTTTTCTAGTGAAAAGGGTAATAAATTATATGGAGAAATAAATTATAATAAATATTTTTCCGTGTTCAGGAGGCGAAACTCTTTCGATTCCTGCAGTAATTTTCAGGTGTTAAATAAATTAAAGGTTATCAATTGATTGGTGGCGTCGAATGCCTCATTCAGATTTAGGTTTGTGTTATACTATACGAACGAGCGCTAACGACGAATCGCACGCGCTCTGACTCTTAAGGGTTTAACACCGATCGATCGATCGTTGATCGATGCCATAGATCAATAATATAATGGATTGGTCGACTCGACGTCGATCTACAGTTCTATTACAGCCAAACCTACCACACCAATCGATCTACATCGAACAGGAGTATCGATCGGCTCTTGATCAATCGGTTATCGACCGGTATCCGTCGATGCACCAAACTGACCGCACCAATCGATCGATCGATCTATTGATTGGTGTGGTCAGTACTTAACAGCCTGAGCTAAGACGTGCAAGAAAAATGTGCAAGTTGCATTACATTGCGAGCCTGTAGAGCAAACGAGATCGAAATGGTCAATCGATCGCCGCACTGTGCCGGTGCCGCAACTTGCACGGTTTTTTTAGCAAGTCTAAGGGGCTTCCATTGATTAATTTTAACTGACGGATAAATGTGATGCCGTCTCCGTCTATTCGAACAAAACAAACAGAGACGGCATCACATTTATCCGTCAAATAAATTTGATCAATGGATGGTGAAACCGGGGGGTAAATCGGGCTTTGTATCTGTGTCCGCAGTCGATGCAGTACTGTAACGTGTCGTCTCTGCCGCCGGCCGTGGACCGCGCGCTCAAGCCGCGCCACGCCAGTATCGGACACATCAACACGCTCAATGGACAAGTAAATGCTTCCAAATTGCTACTATTTGCGTAACAGAGGTATTTAGTTGCGTTATGGCTGAACCATAACATGGTTGACATGTTTTCAAAAAAAACCCGACTGCGTCATAATATTTTCTTTTTTACCCCAAAAAAGGGGCCCCATGTTTAATTTTATTTATTTACGTTACACGTCCGCCTTTGGCCCGCCGACTTACGCATGAGTACCAAATTTGAAGTAAAATTCAATAGAAAGTTTTAAAATCGTATAAGTAGTATCGAGACCCTCTGTTTCCTGTGTGATTGCCGTTTCTTCGGGAACTCCGGAAAAATACAGTCGTGGCCCACTAATTAAGAACAAGCACATTTCATATAACTAGATAAAGTATAGACAGCTATCATTTGAATAATGCAGCCTAATTTAAGGAAATTATTATTAATAGAAGCTTTGTCATGAATCCAGAAACCAATAAAATGATGCTATACTCATACTTTAGTTCGTGAACCCATTGATAACTGATAACCCTACAACGCATACAGTTCCCGATTAGGTACAACCAACATGTTTATGAATTGTGTCAAAAATCAGGTATGCAGCGACATCTGCTATACGTTCAAGAATACTTTACATGCAAGCCAATGCAAGGCCACTACATAGTTCGGCGTGTTGCCGCTAGGTAGCGGTATACGTCCACGGTATCGAATGATGGATGAAATTGCGGTATTCTGTGCTAGAATCGATTTGACAATATTCAAAATGCGATAAAAAGTCATTTTAGGATAAAATTGCCTGAAAAAAATATACATTGTGACTGTAAAACTGTGAAGAATTAAAAGTTAAGCTATGTTTTATAATATTGCGATATTTACATATCGCCGAGTCGTATTTTTCAAACGTTCCCGATTAGGTACTCCATGCATGCATTGACTTTCATGTTGGTCATACAAACCCATTGAGGAACGCTTACACCTGTCAGAGTCTTAATGACATGACCATAAGTTTTAATTTCACTAATCTGTAAGAACGGTTATTAATGGTTTTGTGGTAGTTTAGTACACTAACAATTTAGTATCGTTTTTAGGTGATCTGGAAGAAACCTTTACAAGATGTGGATATTGAGTATGTTTTATCAATACCATTTGAAAGTGAAGACGATCTGGATTTTTTGGAGCCCAGTAGTGATTTAGACACTGAAATATTACTAGCAACAATAAATCGGGTCTGTGAAAAGTCTCCAGTCATTAAAAAAAAGATAATCGCCGAGTTCTGAGTTAGTTGAGCTGACCCCGGTTACGAGCGAATTGATTTCAAATAATGAACGTTAAACATCGGAATTATTTGTTAGAATTTTAGGATTGGCATCAAATTCAAATCAAAAAGAATTGCCAGACTCAAGTGGTAGTGGGCAGGCCATATCCCTTGTAGAACTGATGGCCGATGGGGCCAAAAGGTTCTTGAATGGCATCGATGGGTCGGAAGATGTAGGCTTCGAGCAAGATTGAGCGACGACCTGGTTAAGGTTATGGGAACGCGTTTGGATACCAATGGCGCAGGACCGGTCGGTTTGGTGAACCTTGGTGGAAGCCTTTGTTCAACAGTGGACGTCTTTCGGCTGCAATGATGATAATACTAGGGGCGTTCAATAAAAAGTGAGAATGAGTATGTTATAAACAACTTGTACTAAATGTCATTTTATTTTTCGACATAGTCACCTTTTAGCATAATACACTTAGTATATCTTTTTTCTAAACTTAAAATTCCATTTTTAAAAAAGGTCTCATCTTGAGTACTTAAAAAATCTTGTACTGCAGCGACTACCGCATCGTCGTCTTCAAATTTCTGGCCTCTCAGGTATTGTTTCAATCTCGGAAATAGGTAGAAATCACTGGGAGTGAGATCTGGTGAATACGGAGGATGTTTAAGGATATCGAACCCAGCATCACGAATTGCAGCCATTGCAACGGCGGACTTTGTGCCGGGGCATTGTCCTGGTGGAACAGCACAACTTTCGAGAGTTTACCTCGCCGTTTTTCGCGGATCTCATTGCGCAATGTTGCTATTTGTTTGGCGTATAAAGTTCCCGTAATAGTGGCTCCATGCTCGAGATACTCAATCATTAATACCCCTTTACCATCCCAAAAAACAGAGCCCATGACCTTACCGGCAGATGGGCTCACCTTGAATTTCTTCGGAGTTGGAGATGATGGCCTTTTCCATGTCATAGACTGCAGTTTCGTTTCAGGGTCGTAATTATGGAGCCATGTTTTGTCCATTGTTATAAATCGCGCCAAAAAAAGTTCCCGGTCTTGCTGCATCAGGTTCAAAGCTTCTTGACAAATCTCTAGTCTAGTTTGTTTTTGCGTGTCAGTAAGCATTCTTGGTACCCAACGCGCAGATACCTTTTTCATACCCAAGCGTTCATGTAAAATATTATGCACGCTCCCCGTTGAAATCTTTACATTTTCAGCAATAAAACGAACTGTGACACGACGATCCGCCAAAACTGAGTTTTCGACTGTTTTCACAATTTCTTCAGTTACTGCTGTAGTAGGGCGTCCGGAGCGGGGGTCGTCCATTGTCGATGTTCTTCCACGTCTAAATTCGGCGCACCAACGTGCGACTGTCGAATATGGAGGAGCATTAGACCCTAAAGTGTCCCGCAAATCCAAATTGACTTGGTCCGTAGAAAAATTTTTCAAATACAAGTATTTGATAACGGCGCGCAGTTCAATTTTCTCCATTTTCGCTAACGTAGTCAATAGCATTGCAAAGAAATTACCGTATATTTTTTTAAACAAAAGACAGTTAGTTTTTTTTTCATAGCAATCAGCTAGATAGATTAGCTTTACCGGCCAGTATTTAATTTCGTAATATTAAAAGAGTTTGCATCTCATTCTCACTTTATATTGAACGCCCCTCGTATTACGACATCACAAACTGTGCATCCTCATTATTGATTCTGGATAATACTGATGCTGGTGATATATCTCGACAACAGCCTTAGGCTAGTACATCAGTCCTAAGTAAAAATACAAAAAGCTCGACCAAAATAACCGACCGCTTTAGCCTAGTTGGTAGTGACTCTGCCTACGAAGCGAGAGGTCCTGGGTTCGAATCCCGGTAAGGGCATTTATTTGTGTGATGAGCACGAATATTTGTTCCTGAGTTATGGATGTTTTCTATGTATTTAAGTATTTATTTATCTATATAAGTATGTTTATCGTCGTCTAGTACTCATAGTACAAGCTTTGCTTAGTTTGGGACTAGGTCGATTTGTGTAAGATTGTCCCCTAATATTTATTATTTATTTATTTATTAAAATATCTTACTCAGTCTTGGTCACGGAGGGTGTGGCCCACCGATGACCAAGAAGGCTGGTCGAACTACCAGCAAAAAGCAAAAAAGGCCAATATGTGGCGATTTCCCCCCTCACGATATCAGGATACATCGAATATCCTAGATGTCAAGAAAAAACTGGCAGGCTGTGAAAAATACCGGGTTGAGTTGTGCCCAAATAAAGCTAACAATTGTGTACGAAAATTTCACATTTAAGACAGAATGTAACATGTGAAAACCAAAAATATGCCCTATATTTGTATCTGTATATTATGCTGTCGATTGTACCCTACTGCATGGAGTTCCCAATGAGGAACACGAATGAAAAACCTTTTTTATACGAAACGCCGCGTTTTAATTTTTTTTATTATTTTTCCCTAACAGCAAACGTCAATAGTTATTACATATAATTTTATTTCTCAGAAAAAAAAGTCAGGCATTGTAGGGATAAAAATACAAACTTGTTATAATTCAATTATATTATTTCTGGCACTCTAATTAGGAACAGTGTGTTTGAATCCTCGTATCTTCGAAAACAATTGAATAGAACCAGCATGTCAATTGGCTTTCTATGTCTTGACTGTTCTGTTATTATTAGGTACGTTACGTACTGAGAAAATTGGTAAAACCGGCCAAGAGCGTGTCGGACACGCCCAAGATAGGGTTCCGTAGCAGGTACGAAAAAATCTTTGCATACTTTATTAATGTGGTTGTTTTGGTCCCAACGAACGTCGGCGGTACAGCGCCATCTATCGGCGAATTGGGTAACTAAGAACTAGTATGTATGTTGATTGTTTTTCAGATGTAATATATTTTTTATTTGAAAGAAGATAATACTGTTAGCGTGGTCTTATAGGTATTTAAAGAAAAAAAATGCTTGCAATGGCGGTTAAATTACAATCTTAGTTTAGAAATATTTTTTTATAAAAACTTAAAAACTGCTCTACTGATTAAGTTGAAAATAATTTTCCTGGAAAGTTTGTATTAAGTTTAGCTTACGTGATTTTTTTCATATTTTTTAGACGTGCGGTTCAAAAGTTAGAGGGGGGGGACACATTATTTTGAACTTTCGGAGTGAATATCTCCTAAAATATTTACTTTATCAAAAAATGATCTTAGCAAACCCCTATTTATTTTCAAATACCTATCTATCCAATGATACCCCACACTATAGGGTTACTCGAGAAAAAAAATCACCCCCACTTTACGTCTATGGGAGGTACCCTAAACTGATTTTTTTTTGTTTTTTTTTATGTAATTACTTTGTCGGCGTGACTGATATGTATATTCATGCCAAATTACAGCTTTCTAGTACGAACGGTCTCTGAGATTAGCCGCGGACAGACAGACAGACAGACGGACAGACATGGCGAAACTATAAGGGTTCCTAGTTGACTACGGAACCCTAAAAATGGGTAAACACCTTAGTTCTGATGCCTCCATCAGAAAAATCATAGTGTCATTGGTTTTAGCGTTTTAGAGAGGAAGTGGTCATATCAGAAGGTTGCTGAACACCTTAAATGTTCGAGAATATAGTATTTAACACCATTAAATATTTTAAAAATAATCGAACATTAGAAGGTCCAGCGGAAGAATCGACCACGTAAGACGACCCTCCGAACTGACGCTCTAATTGTTAGAATGGCGAAAAAAAATCCTAAATTGTCTTCTATTGAAATAAAACTTCAACTTTTTGGGGAACAATCTGGTCTGGCAGCTCGTACTATAAGGATACGACTGAACGAAGCGAATTTGTATGGCAGAGTAGCTCGCAAGAAACCTTTAGTGAGCCAAAAAAACAGATGCAAGGATTCAATTTGCAAAACAACATGAAGGCTGTACTTTGTCTCAGTGGAAGCATATTTTATGGTCTGATGAAACTAAAATTAACAGAATAGGATCTGACGGTCAAATATACGTACGCTGACCGCCAAATATGGCGTTAAATCCCAATTATACCACCGTAACAGTGAAACATGGCGGCGGTAATATTAAACTGTGGGGTTGTTTTTCATGGCATGGCATGGGACCATTGGTGCAAATTGAAGGTATTATGAACCAGCATGTGTACAAAAATATTTTAGAGAACACCATGTTGCCATATGCTGAAGAAACTTTACCAATAGTTTGAATTTCAACAAGACAGCGACCCCAAGCACACTGCGAAATCTGTAAAGGAATGGCTATGTCGTAATTTCGTTTCTGTAATGAACGAGAATATCTAGAAAGACGTCAAAAAAAGGCTTGCCAATAAAAATGTTAGAAATCTGAACGAACTTTATGAACTAGCACTCGAAGCGTGGAATTCTATACCTGTAGAACGATGTCGAGTCCTGGTGGAGTCTATGTCGAAAAGATGTCAAGCAGTGCTACAAAACAAGGCGTTTCCTACCAAATATTAATGTAAAATTAGCATTTTCTTTCGTAATTCAGGAGATTTTGGTTATTTTCTTAATTAGTGTGCCAGTTTATTGCTCTATGTCATGGGGTATGTTAGGTTCAATTATTCATATATTTTATTATCAATAAACTGTTAGCTGCTAAAACTTGTTTAAATTAATTTTATAAATACACTAATTGAAAAATAAATAACAAATATGTATAGTTTCACTATGGATATAAAACTTAGCAATTTTATAAGATCTATATGTATTACAAGGGCTGTTCTTAATTAGTGAGCCACGACTGTATGTACCCTATGTCACTCTTGCAACTTAGACGAATTTAATGACAACTCACACTTTAAAATCCACCGAGCCGTTTAGGCTGCAGGGCGTGCCAAAGAATGATACATACAGGCACACATCCTACTAATATTATAAACGCGAAAGTTTGTAAGTATGACTGTATGAAGGTATGGATGGATGGATGTTTGTTACTCTTTCACGCTAAAACGGGTAGACGGATTCTGATGAAATTTGGCACACAGATAGTTTATAACCTGGATTAACATATAGGATACTTTTTATCCCGGAAAATTGCATATTTCCCGTGGGATAGCGATAAAAAAATTCTTTGCAGACGGAGTCGCGGACATTATGTGATATGACTATCGTCGATTGATATAGGCTACTTTTTCTTCGGGAAAATACAAAATTCCCACGGGATAGAAAAAACTGAATTAAATTTCGGAGCTGATTTTAAAAGTTCTTTCACCAATAGAAAGCTACACTATTCTTGATTGGTATAGACTACTCTTATTCTTTGGGAAAATGCGAAATTCCCGCGGGATAGAAGTAACTCAATCCAAATTCAGGGCTGATTTTAAAAATTCTTTCACTTATAGTAAGCTACAGTACCTATCCCTGATTGACATAGGCTACTTTTCTACGGGAAAATCCAAAATTCCTACGTGATAGAAATAAGTAAATTCCAGTGATGCAACGATATCTCTATTGCGATACAGATACGAATACAGATAATATCGTATAAGCTATTACGATTACGATATATCATTACGATACGAATACGAATACAGATACGATACGAATACATTACGATACTTTAAATAAAAACTAAAAATCTTTTTGAAATCAACATCTATTATAGTTTTTAATATACTTTTTATGTTTAACATCAGGTAACTTACCAATTATTCATTCTATCTAATAATACTAGTAGCGAACACATACATGTCTTAATTCAGTCTGTTTCTGATATTGCCTACTTAAGTGTACATAAGGTACACTTAAGTATACTTAAACCTACATACATACTTTATGAATTTTAATATTTAAAATTAATTTCTGACAAATTTTTGTTGAGAAAACATAACATGTTTAAATTATCTGGCTTAAGTCGGTTTCTTATATCTGTATGATTACATTGAAAGAAACGAAAAAAGTGAAAACAAGATTGACTTGACAGGCCGCCAAGTGACACACAAAATCGGATGGCTAGTGCTAGTGTTGCCAGTGCAAAATTTAACACCGAGTTGCATTTCGTTTCAAGCAAAACATGTGCTTTCTTTCAAATATCGTATCGTAAAAATCGTATAATGTGCTTACGATGCCGATTATCGTAATAAAACACGATAATCGGCGGTATACGATAATCGGTATCGGCATCGTTGCATCACTAGTAAATTCAACTTCGGCACTGATTTTAAAAATTCTTTCATATGATAAGGATATGACTATCTTCATTTGACGTAGGTTACTTTTTCATCGGGAAAATGTAAAATTCCCACGGGATAGAAAAAAAAACTGAACTCAACTTCGAAGCTGATTTTAAAAATTCTTTCACCAATAGAAAGCTACTCTATTCTTGATTGTTATAGACTACTCTTCTTTGCGAAAATACAAAATTCCCGCGGGATAGAAAGAAGTGAATTCGACTTTGGGGTTGATTTTAAAATTTTCTTGCACCAATAGTAAGCTACAGTATCTCTGATTGACATAGGGTACTTTTTTACGGGAAAATAAAAAGTTCCCGCGGGATATAAATAAGACAAGTAAATTCAACTTCGGCACTGATTTTTAAAATTCTTTCATATGATATGATATGACTATCTCCATTTGCCGTAGGTTACTTTTTCATCGGGAAAATGTAAAATTCCTACGGGATAGAAAAAACTGAATTCAACTTAAGGGCTGATTTTAAAAATTCTTCCACCAATAGAAATCTACACTATTCCTGATTGGTATAGACTACTCTTCTTCGGGAAAATGCAAAAGTCCCTGGGCATAGAAGTAAGTCAATCCAAATTAGGGGCCGATTTAAAAAATTCTTTCACTAATAGTAAGATACAGTATCCCTGATTGACATAGGCTACTTTTCTACGGGAAAATGCAAAATTCCCACGGGATAGAAATAAGTGAATTGAACTTAGGGCCTGATTTAAATAAAACACTAATAAAAAGCTACACTGGCTCTGATTTTCTAAATAGGTCAAAACAGCTATTTCTATCCCGCGGGAACTTTACTTTACACGTTCTTGGGATAAAATAAGCCTGTTTCAATCAGGCAGGCCTCCTCCCAGAACGAGAGAATTTGAAATTCTTCACAGGTGTGTGCAGCTTTCCTCGCGATGTTTTCCTTCACTGTTAAGCTCATGTAAACTTCAAACGTAATTTAGCACACGAATTAGGAAAAACTAAGAGGTGCAAACCCGGGCACAAACCTACGACCCTCTGCTTTAAGAGTCCATAGGTCAAACCCTGATAATAAAACGAAAAGCGTCTATCACAAGGTGTTCCACTGAAGAGTGCAACCCATGCACCATAATACATGGCCAATAAAGAATCATTAAAATACTTGATTTTTTTATTTATATTTATTATCCTAATAAAAAATTGAACTTATTAAAATCCAAAATCTGCTCATTTATTGCCTCTAAGGCGGAACAAAGTTCGCCGGGTCAGCTAGTAGATACATAAATACATACGGTCGAAAAACATAATCCTCCTTCGGCAGTCGGGTAAAAAGGCTGCAGAATGTTGTTTTGTCATGGTGTCATAGTTCAATTTGCAGGTTCAGTACAGTCAAGCAATCTGATTCCTATGCCACTATAGAACCTTGTCGCATTAACTACTACATAATTACAACGTCAGTGTGGGTCAAAGGATTGTCAACATTCCGATCGCAACATGCAATAAACGTAAAGAGTTTATAAACGTTTTCGCTCCATGACATAAGAAGCAAAAGAAGTTTTGACAGACGGCCTGTGACTGACAATTAATACATAAGCAAACACCTTTCCTATTTATTATTGTTGACACATGTTCGCAAAATTGAGATGTCGTCATGGCATACTTCATGCAATAATTACTGTCGTAGAAGATAAACAAATCGAGTCATTCATTATGACATGGTTCTTTAGTGCCTAGGAATCAAATTGGTTGACTGTACAATAATGCGTTAAGGACGCTTCTGATGCAGCTGTCGTGCGAAAGAGGTGCGCATCGCTCCATCTCTGCACAGTAACCGTACTTACCCTAACAGACTCCTAAACGCTAGTGCAATTAGTATTGAGTGGTGGTCATCAGCATCATCCCAGCCTATAAACGCCCGTTTGTAAAGCACAGACCTCCTCTCAGAATGAGAGGGCTTGGGCCGTGGTTCCCATGCCGGCCCAGTGCGGATGGGGAGTTTCACATACGACATTGAATTTTTTCGCAGGTGTGTGCAGGTTTCCTTACTATGTTTTCCTTAATCGTAAAGCTCATGGTGAATTTCTAATGTAATTGAGCACATTAATTTCGAAAAACTCCGCGGTGCAAGCAGCCCGGGCCCGAACCCACGACCCTCCGTTTGAGAGGCCACAGAACAAACCTAGTGGTTACCACGGTTTTTTAAAGACACCATGGACTATTATAATTAATTACATTTTAAATTTAGTGCTTTATTCTCATTGCAGATTATATTGCATTTCCAAAATGACGGCACAAAGGCGGATGCGCTGCAGTATTTAGACTTAGACCTACAAACGTCTAAGCCAGCGCCGTCCAAGGTAATATACCCACTTTTATAAGAATAGTTTTCAATTTTTTTATACAATTAAGTGATTTAATTAAATCAAAACTTAATTCATTCCTTTGTGTAACGAAAGTTGCCCATATAGTTTGTATGACTAACTTCCGCTACACAAAGGACGCGATCGTGTTTTTTTTCTTCATTAAGGCCTTAATTATGTACAATTATTTTGAAAACGACCCATAAGCTTTGCATACTATTCAAAAGCATAGGCCCGATAGAATTATTGTATATGTCCTTAATAGGGATGTTGACACCACCAATCAACTGACGTTCTTTTTATGAGCTGTCAAAACAAAATCTCCCATAGAGTTTTAATGGCAATAGCGACATATGACGTCATTGTTCGCATACTCAATCAACTAACTATTTATTTGTTTTAAAGCAACAAAAAATCTAATCGAAAATTAATCTGGTTTTCAGGGCTAAACTAAAGCGTTTTTTTACTGGAGTCGTGTCTTCGAATTCTTTTTTAATGGCGTCAACATCCCTATTATTTTGTGTGTCCTTGTTATGCTTTAATAATATTAACACTATTGAAAGTTTGAGTATAAAAAATATACAACTGAATTAGTGACATAAAAAGTTTGGAGTAAAAAGTTTATGGGTATAAATTAACATATCTTCCATACAACCATTTAGTAGTACTTTGGTCGCGATGTAGTATCTTTTTAAAACATAACGGCACTTTCACACGGGCAACGTCCCGTTTTTTGCGGGTTCGGTTTTTTGCAGGATCCCGTTTAGTAGCATACGTGCTACTGTGGTAACATTCACACGAGCATTCGATTTGCAGGATACCGCAAACCGAAAAAAACGCAAAAAACGGGACGTTGCCCGTGTGAAAGTGCCGTAAGTCGTAACAATAATTTCCACGGTGGCCGAAATAATAATAAATAAATAAATAAATATCACGGGACAATTCACACCAATTGACCCAGTCCCAAAGTAAGCTAGGAAAGCTTGTGGTATGGGTACTAAGCAACGGATAAACATACTTATATAGATAGATTCATACTTAAATACATATTAAACACCCAAGACCCGAGAACAAACATTCGTATTTTTCATACAAATATCTGCCCCGACACGGGAATCGAACCCGGGACCTCAAGCTTCATAGTCAGGTTCTCTAACCACTGGGCCATCTGGTCGTCAAATGGACTGAATAAGCTACCTTTAGGTTTCTAAATAAATATTTAAATTATTATAATGTTTCAGCCTCAAGAGATGCCTCGAAGGAAGATAGAAATAGGCCACGGCAAGTCGTTGTCGGAGGTGGATGCAGACTGCGCCTACAAGACTGTCGACTTTCTCAAGACCGAGGCGTTCAATATCACGCGGCAAGACGCGGAAGCTTCCAGAAGCAACCAGCACTGAACTGAAACCAAGTATTATTTTTTTATGTTGGACCCCTAAAAGCAATCCTAAAATGTATTTAAATCGTACTGTAGATATTATTTAAGTTATTTCGTGTTCGTATCACAGACGTGCGAATTATTCATTGAATACGTTAACTTGGGCAGACGTGCATGCACAACCACGGTATACTGACGCAAGTCTGCTTCATGAAAAAGAAAAACAAAGGTCATATCAGTCGAGTGGTCGCCGGGCTCAAAGGAACTCTTTACAAATTGTTATTGGCTTCACGACACTTACAACACTTTGCATTCTGTATAATGTTCACATGCATTGTCATTTATATTTGTATTGTTGCATCGTTATTGATCCAAAAGTTAGTGATTTAGTCACTTTCAGATAAAAGTTTATAATAGTACTTAATTATTATGTAGATAGGCGTCGTACTGTTTCTTTTCTTTTCATAAGTATGGAGAACAACATGATTGTTATTGCATTACATTGTCATTGCAAACCAAAATATATTTTACTGTAGCGCAAACTCCGGTCTCGACAGCTACTATGACATAAATTATTGTTATAGAAGCTAGGGATAATTAATTATTAAAAGAGGTAACATTGTCTTTCGTGAGAGGTACCTAACGCACAAGATAACACCATAATGGGTACAAATGTGTCCAAAAAGTAGCATTCCACTTTCTTTACAACTAGAACAAATATAAATGACAAAATGCTATGAGGTTTTTGTGAATAGTATAGTAAGCAGCAGAAGTGGAAGAACGGTTACCGAGCTTACAATGGGATTACCCCTTGAATCGTAGACAATTTTCATCGATTATTAGTTCATAGTCAACGTTTCCCGTATTTTCATTTATAATTAATTTCTAAAATAAGTTTTCGTGATTTGTTTATTCTACAGAATTTCATTTAGGTAGTATTTTTTATTTCATGTTTTATTCCAATCGCATTAATGATGATTCATTCATAAAAAATCATTGAAATATGTATTAATACACAACTAATTTGTTTATTTATTTATTTAGGTCAGTGTTTTTCAACCTTTTTTATGATTTGACCCCCCTGGTATGAAAAAATATTTCGCGACCCCCCGACCCTTTTTTATCATGTATGTATGTGTATGATACAGTGTTACAAATTTTTTTTTGTGTTACCTCCTTTATGATCTTTATTGTTTTTTTACTAAAGTTCTCTCGACCTCTGGCGAGAAAAACACTGATTTGGTGTTTGGTGAACTAAACGCAATACGCTAGCGGACGGATGTGGGTAGATATCATACGATAATCAATGAAATACTAATATTAATTGTTTATAAAAAGCAAGACTTCCTTTTGGTCATTCAAAGAAGTCAATTGGTCATAAAAAAATAACTAACCTATCCTTGCCGAGTAGCTTCCGCTCCGACCCGTCTTGGTCGCTCACTTCGTTCGCTCGCTGTTTGCGTTTTTTTTTGTAATGAAACATTACATATGATAAATTATGTTATACTGTGTAGGTACACTATAAAATTAAATACTTATATTTGTAATAAAACGCTGATAAAATGAACTTCGATATTTAGTTGTTCTGTCTTTTGAATAGTTTATGAAATGTACGTTTTAGAAAATAATAATACTTCTACAGTTGATCTAGGAATTAAGAAAATTTGTAATGTATAATCGATGAAAGCAGATTACTGCTAAAGATATTATAGCAACTGAATAGTCTATACATCATTTTCGATCAAATTAAATTCAATGAAACGTTCGTCTACGATTCAAAGGGACACCGCTCACTCTCTCCAAGCCAAGCCAAGCCAAAAAGGCAATAAGTGTGTGTGTGTGTGTAGATAATTTTTAGCACCACAATCGCCCATCCACATTTTAGCTGCTGAATGTACTGTTTAACATACATCATTACACACATTTAAGCTAGTCATATTTTTTTGCATTTGATACATCTCACCAAAAATTTCAATAATTATTTCAGAGATAGAATTTCAGAAAGCTTAACTTTTACTTAGGTATTTTTCATCGTGTTGAATGTTAAATTATAGGTAAATTAGTAGAAACGCGCGAACGTCTTCTACGCTGAAAGAGATTTTTTAAATATTTGGTCTCTTGCAAAGTAGCACTTTTCGAGTCTTATTAGTATTTACTGCATGCTCAGATTTGTCAGGACGGTAAAAATACCAATAAAAGGTTAGAAACCAGTAATAAACATTGCGCTCGATCATACTATCGCCTAATAATAATTTTGTTAGCAATGTTCGTACTTTATGTATGTTATACTTGAAGTATGTCTTGAGCCTACATAATTTAAGTGTCTTCCATTACGTTGTAACATTTTTAATTTTAGCAGAGGTCTTATTTGTGTAACATTTAGCTTTGTTGTATTCGCCGATTATTCGGTCCACTCGTGAACTTAACCTAATAATGCGATGGCCAAAACGCAAGTGACGTGTGGTAGTGGCTTCGGTTTATGTCATACCTACATTGTAAATGGTAAGGACTATTTATACATCGTAGATTATTTATACACTAGATAGAGCTTAGGTGGCATGAAAACGTCCCAAAAAATATAAGCCAACAGTTGGCTTATATGTCATTTGCCACCCTTCAGTCTGAATGACGTAACGCGATCGTAATATGAAGCTGTCAAATAGGTTTTTGGACGTTTTGTATCGCAGAGTTTGCTACTGACACTCTATCTAGTGTTTAAATAATCTTAAGTTATACATCTACTCTAGAGGATGTACGACTTGACAGATCGTGTGCCAAATGACTAGGGTGAGTAGTACATACAATGTCAAAATGAAAAGAAAGGCAAAAAACGATATGAAATAAAAAAAAAGATAAAAAAACAACGTCGGTGGGGTAAATATAATTGCGGATGTCAATTTTTTTGTAATGTATAGTAAATCGAAAACCATTTCGAGATAAATGCTTTTTAAATCGTTTTGTGTAGTTAATTAATTTTAATATTATGTAATGAATTTATTACGTAACAAATAAGCTATGACCTTCATTTGACATTGGTGTGACCGGTCCAAGTCGTACTTTATTCTGTGTGGTTCGAATTCTTCAAAATTTACGCGTGGATTTATACTACGGAGTTTGATTTAGACCCGCTGCCTGACATCTAGCACTTTGACAGCGCCAGTAAAGTGACACTAGTTACAGTGTACCACTATGCAAAAAATAATTAAAGGGGTTGCCTTATCGTAGGCATTTAGATAGATTTAGAAATTTGGCAGTGTGGGAGCCCTCAATTACAATCTGACGTCATCAACCAAAATAGTTTCAAATTTTGAAAAAAGTAGTGAACTAAATGACAAAATATTGAAATTAGTTTGTTATAATTGACTTTTCTATACAAAAAAAATATAAAAACCACTGGTATTTTTTTTAGACATTCCCAATTGGCCCACAATGTATTGGAATTGTCTCTACGGACCCTAGATATTAGACACACGGTATATTTTTCTTGACTGTCTGGAGTTAACAGGTAGTGTTGGTTTTAAAAATGTAAATTGGATAGTTGACAACACCATTAATTGTCATCTGTGCATCTGGGCATTGAGGCTGTGACGTCACCCATTTGCCTACTCAAGTGGCTCTTTATTTATTTCAATGCGACTGAAAATTTAATTAAACAGGATCATTTACCTGGTTTTTTCAGGTTGTCAGGTTCATAAAGCATTTTTCAGGTTGTCGGAAATAATGATGAATGGTTAATGTATATGTAATTAAAATATTTCTTAGTTGGAATTATTGCTGGTAGTAGTGTCCAGCTCACTATCCGATTGTAGGTTAAAACTTAAATAAAGCCCTACTTGCGTGTAGTTCACAGACGATATAGAACTAAAGTCATTTTTCTAATTTAAAACGTCAACGCGCATATTATTGTTACAATCGACGGCCGTAATAAAGTGAGTCCTGCCTGACACATTGCACAACTATGAAGTTTCTAAATATTTTAGCAGTGTTAAAGGAAAAAACCGGGCAAGTGCGAGTCGGACTCGCGCACGAAGGGTTCCGTACCATTATCTATAAAAAAATACGGTTTACGATTTATGACGTATTAAAAAAAAACTTCTTACTAGATCTCGCTCAAACCAATTTTCGGTGGAAGTTTACATGGTAATGTAATGTACATCATATATTTTTTTTAGTTTTATCATTCTCTTATTTTAGAAGTTACAAGGGGGACGACACACATTTTACCACTTTGGAAGTGTCATTCGCGCAAACTATTCAATTTAGAAAAAAAATATATTAGTAACCTATTTACCTTATTTACCTCGACGTTTCGGCCACATTGCAGCAGCCGTGGTCACGAGTTAACTCGCCTGCTGAATGCAATAAGGGCCGAAGTCAAAAATTTTGGGTTTTTGAGTTTAATCCGGACTCATGTACTACACACACACACACGATTCCGATTCCAGATTAAACTCAAAAACTCGAAAATTTTGACTTTGGCCCTTATTGCATTCAGTATGCGAACTGAAGTGTAGGGCGTCAAGTTCATTTAGCCGCACGAGTCTTTCGAACTACCAGCACTTGATCAAGATTTTTTAACGGCACCCCATTACACCGACACACAACACTCACAACATCCGATGATCTCTCCGAACCTACGAGCATATAACCCCTAGAGACGTAGTGAAAGGCGACACTAATCTGTCGACTAGTCAGTGATTTATCAATGATGTATTTCCCGACTCCTTGGTTTACCGTCAGTTTCAACCATAAAGTATGACCGATGAGGCAGCTGACATTTACGACGTAAAACAGCTTCAATATACGGCATCATGTCTTGTTGTGCAGTTAAATGGTGCGGAAACAACAGTAAAAAATATAATGAAACAAAAAACAATGTTACTTTTCATCGGTAAGTCCATTTGTTTATTTTATCAAAGTATTTACGAAAATTTGATTAGTTGCAACGCGGGTCAAGTTGGATTGGACTGGTCCGTCCCCCATCTTTTTCTTTCTCACTGCAATCGTGTATATCTATCTCTTATTATCGTAATTAGTCTCGTGTCGCCAATGACTAGTGTGGTGCGATGCATTTATTTTGTATTGTCGATAATTATCTACTAAATGATTATTGTATCTATTGATATCGGATTTTTTTTCGTGGATGCTATTTATTACTATTAGACTTCGTGATATTAATTATAATTCTTATTTTCGTGTACGGTCGAACAAATTGAATCATGACACAGGATAGAACCTTTTAATAATCAATTTCACTATGATTTCCATGACAAAAGTATGAGATGTCAACATAACATTAGTAGCACAAAGGTCCACCCTGGGTCATGATTCAATTTGTTCGACTGTACCTGTATTGGATAGGTATAACGTAATTTTATTTGAACTATACCTATTATGATAATATTTTAGTACTTACTTAAGTTCAATAAACCATTAAAAGTACTTTTCAACTTGTTTAGTTTAAGCTTAAAATAAATTCAAAGTTGGCATTTAAATTTTACCAGAGTGCACTGCTTGAAAAACCTTTTTGCACAACCTTTTATCGATATCGATAGAAAGCATAGTCATTACGATGCACGCCCTAGCGATCGGGTTCGGAATACTTCGGAACACTTCGAACCGATCGCAACTCCCCCCGCACCTCAGCTAGTTGACAGAATCGTTTCCTTTTAAATTCGCAGGCATTACGTCTCCAGGGGTTATATGCTCGTAGCTCCGAACACTCCTCCCGACACCAACATTTTTTTATAATTATGAGTAAAAATCACGAAAGTTTAAAACAGTATGTCAGGATTTACTTCATAGCGGTAATCTCGCACGCAAGAGGGGCCGTTTTTAAGATTTTAACTATACTGTCTGTGAGTAAATTGTGAATAAATTATCATAAAATAATAATATTACGTCTAGGTAGCTTGTAAGTGAAATATATAGTAATTATAAAATACGCACAAATAGAAAAAATATTTAGGTTTTGTGTACATGGTATTACCATATGAGTCAGGGATATTTCAGCCAGTGGATGGGCAAGATCGACCGAACACCTGTGTTAAAGTTTTCAAAAACTTAATTGAGAATGAGAAATGTGTAAGTAGGTTCATTTGGTCGATGTTTAAAGTGTTACGTCATTTGGAATGACAACTGAGACAAATCTTTGTAGGAATTTTCATGCAAATTGGCACAAACATTTGTTGATATATTCCGGATTTATTCTGTAAAACTTTGTAAAGGTGTATTTACGCATATTGTAGGAACGTAGACGACATGCGACACACGAATTTTAATAAAACCACCAACTAATTTGTAAAAATTTTCTGCTTTTAAATAGTTTGGGCTCATTCTTCGGATTTTATTCTTGATTAAATTAGTATATAGAACTGCTCTGCAAAAATAGAGGCATTTAGCATTTGGTAGATATCATTGAGACGATGCTTCGAGTAAAAAAATGGTTAGAATGCTACACCACTCTTTTATAAACGCTTAGATAATCTATGTGCTAATATGCTCACAATTTATATTCTTCTATGCAATAATAGGTTCTTATGTAAGGTATTGTAATACTGTTTAAAGTGTAAAATAATCTTCGTATGCGTAATGTCCCAATCTGATTCATTTTTATAGCATCTCTATGACTTGTGTTGAAATTAACGGTATATTATTTAAGAGTGTTTATACCTGCTGAGCTGGCAACGTTGCATTTTTGTTAGTTTTTCTCGATTATTCCATAAAAATTTAATGAAAATTAAAAATGTTTTGTATACAAATTGTTCTAATATACAGGGTGACATCTAAGACGTAATCCAAAATTATATTTTCTGGATCCACTCATGATTACGATCAACTCTTAATATGGGACCAACTTCGAAAACGTAAATTCAAAATCGACGTCTCCATACAAATTGCGAAACCAGTTGATTGCTTTTAGTATGGGAGGCTCAATGTTTTTCTACCGATTTCGATATTACTCCCATAATAAAAGTTGATCGTAATCATGAGTGGATCCAGAAAATATAATTTTGGATTAAGTCTTAGATATCATCCTGTATAAGTTAATGTGTCAACTGCAATAATAATTCGTGATAGACTTTTATTTTCTTTAAAAACGAACAAATTATTACCTAACGGTTTTTAAAGAAAATAAAAGTCTTATCACGAATTATTATTGCAGTAGACTCATTAACTTATATATTAGAACAATTTGTATACATAACATTTTTAATTTTCATTCAATGTTTATGGAATAATCGAGAAAAACTAACAAAAATGCAACGTTGCCAGCTCAGCAGGTATAAACCCTCTTAATGATCATAAAAGAAGAGTGTCCGTGTCAATTTCCGATTTGAAGGTGAAAATTTTTTTTGAGGCTTTTAGCAGTAATGCGACTTGTAGCATTGCAAATACGACCAACTAGTCCAGTAAGATCTGGATTTCAGTACTATTTGTAATTGGTTATATTTTATGCTTGGGAATCTTCTAGTGCACAGTCAACGTCGATAACTAGAAAAACGTTCACCGTGTTACCACAAAATCTTGGACAGCTGTTAAACAAAATATGTCAAATATATAACCAATGTCAAATCAGCCGTTAAATTTCCGTTGAAGCATATTTCAGCAGAATATTATAATTATTATCTTCGTGAAACGTACGTACGTAGTAAATTGCGGCCTGCCGAAATTTACCTCCCCGAAGATTTCAAAGCTGGTTTGACATTGGCAAGTTTCGGATTTTGCATCGCACGGTAAGATGAAAGAAAACTATGGAGTCGATATTAAAGTTAAAATTTAACTCATATTCATATACTCATACTCATTCATGTAATTAATACCGGGAGTAAATTTTAAATCAATTAAATGATATTTTAAATAAAAAACGAACTGCCGCACAATAAAAAAAATGAACATCTAGAAAGCTTCTATTTCGTAATATCCATGGGGCCTGGAAATACAGGAATGGGCGTCAAAATCTTGACAAGGTAGGTATGGCGTGTGTATTGTCTATTTCAAAATTACAATCGTAAAATGAGTATAATATCATGGCGACGTTTTTCATATTTTCTAGAATAAAAGAGGTTTTATATTGGTTGGTAGCATCGTACTACAAAAATTCATTTGAATTACATTAAGTAAGTAAGATTAACTTTCGATTGACATTTTATTGAAATATAAATTTAATGAAACTAAGAATATAAAATAACAATGAGTAAAACTTACTAAGTATAAACACTAACAAACTATAAAAATTAAATTAACTATATTAAAATAAAATAAACCAAAACTAAATTGACATTTTCGATCTGTCAGCCTGATAAAGGGATAAAAGTATTACGAGACTAAGAAAATAAGTGAGTATGAGTATGAATATGAGTTAAATTTTAACTTTAATATCGACTCCATAGTTTTCTTTCATCTTACCGTGCGATGAAAAATCCGTACCTTGGAATTATCATTATGCTTAACATGAAATACATGATAGTATACTTTGTTTTAAAATTGGACTGTGGGTCTATTTATTCATGTTACAACTTTAAAATATTACCGCCTGACGAAAATATCGGTTCATTTCACTCTACTTTTTAGGCAACATGACGAATAAGTATTAGTGATCTTCAAGTATTAGATATTGTAATAAATTTGTGTGTTCCATTATAGGCACTGTTTTATTGTTCTAAGTGCTGACAATGTAAGACTGTATCGATGTTTCAGTGCGAAAAGTTTGAATGCCATTGAAGAGAAATTTTTAATTTTACATTTTCATTTCTTTTGTTCAACTTAGTTGTGTAATAATAATAATATTGCAAGTTATTGTTTGGGAAAAGGTGGCGTTAAACCTAATCTGTGAGATCTAACTTCCAATATTTGAAACATCGCGACGCCCATATCTATAACTTAAATGCGCACGGTCCATTGCTATTATAAATAAAATCCCGTAATAATATTAGGGCTTGTCAAGTACTAAAAAACAATATCTCGCTTTTCTTAAACATAACTTATGTTACATTTTTTTAGATCATAGTTATCTACATGTGATAATTGTGTCAAAATAGACCGTAAAATCGATTCGAACAATTCGTTAATAATTGCTAGGTTTGACAAACGATACGTCTTAGCCTCATCACTACAAACTTCAATAGACAAATGTCAAATGTTAGAAGTTAGATCTCACAAGTATAATGTTACATACACATAATGAAATCTATCGCCATCCACCTATACCTTTGCGAATATTCATTTTTGGAAAAAAAATAAGTCGCGTCATACGTAAGTGCCTTGCTATTTTTATGGAAGATATTATTAATGATAATGAATGAACTAATGAAATCTAAAAAAAGATAGTCAAAGTATGCTTTGTTACAAACAAAAACTCTTAACTTTGATCTGAACGTTATGTAAGTGCATATTTTAATATAAATTTAAATCTTATTAACTAAAGTTTGAGCACACTTCCTTCTCTCTTCATGCCTCTCTTAATGTTTGACATAGAAAGTAAGTAGTGTAATAAATAAGCCCTTCTTTCTGCCGGCAGTCGGGTAAAAATTGTAAGAAATCAAGTGAAATTTAATCGCAAGCGATTTACTTATTTTGGTCGGACTAGGTATATATATTTCAGTAGGCACAATACTATGTATGTAGGCGTGTCTGCTTACTACCGTATCATCGACATTTGTATTAGAATTTAATGTTATTGAGGTGAAAACAAAACGATGCGCGTTTTATCTATAGTCACAGTAAACCACAAAATACATTTATTCTTCGGGATTTTTATGCAACAAAAAGAGATATTTTCGTAGATAAAACTATTTATATATATTCTTCATTATTTATTACAGTCTGTGTATATGAATGGCTTGATTGATATCTAAACGGAACGAAAAATGGTGTTAGTAGTGATCTTTTGGAAAATATATTGGAGACTGAAAGTACGGCGGCAGTCCGAGTGTCTTATATGAAGAGAACGTTTTCATTTTTCAGACTGATTTCAAAGAAAGTAGCTGTGGAGTTTATGCACGTTTAAAATAGTGATGGGCCGAAATAAGGTTTCCTATTCCGTAAATATATGAAGTCTCCGCTGTTTTTTAGTTTTAACAAAGAATAGAAATGTGCGAGATATGACACTGTTAAAAACATAATTATTCTATTTCATTGCCCAACTACATGGCCTAAGTTTCATCTCATCACAGTGCAGGCGACAGATTTAGTTAAAATCGTATTTTTCTATTCCGTGGCCTAACTACATGGCCCAAGGTGGGCAGGCAGGCATTAGCGTCGAGTAACAGTAAACGATACGCAATAATTCAAGCGTTATGAAACGTCAATGTAATCATAGAATTGCGTACGCCACGACATGCCCGCAGTTTGAAAAAGGCTATAGAAGTGTGACTAGATGGTTTACATTCATAAAAGCAATTCAATGCCATATTTTTGTGTATATAGATTATACATTGCATGTCTGTTAGACGATATGCTTAACATTACGTAGTATTAGTTTTATTTGCTTTTAATGCAAATCGCTGGTGCAAATATGTACAATATATTTTACGGTATGCGAATTACCACTTATTAATAAAATAGTTGAAGTTTAACTTAGTTTTCAATCAATTTTCCTATAATATAATAACCTGTACGCTTATTGTCTAACGCGCGGAACCTCGCATTCACTATTTCTTTCTAAGACTTTAATATCTAAGTCGTACTATAAAATTAATGACTATATATGGGTAGGGATATTTGGAAATAATTCCGATCCGCATTGGCGATTCCTAGTCTCAAAATAGCGTATCTACTGTGTTAAAAAATTTAATTGTATCAAATACTTTAGGTGTAAGATATACCTTGTTGAGTTTCTTGCCGGATTCTTATCAACAGGGTTTTTCGAACCGGTGGTAGATTCTTCGACATTCATATGTGCATCAATTGATGCCTAAATTGAATAATGAATAAGCTTTCTGTCAAACGGTATAAAATGGTGAAAGTAAGAGATCATGAAAGAAAGATAGTAAATGCGATCGTGAGTGCCCGGGCGTTAGACAATATGGCCTGTGATTTGATAAGTACTGGCTAAAAACATCAAACTCGGATAAATAATTCTGAGAAATTATAGATTTTGGTAAATAAGGTAGATAATCTACTAAGAGGGTAGAGTGGATTTATCAGAGTGTGAAGTTAAGCGACTCGATTATGATGTTGATGAAATCGTGAACATGCCGTTGCCACGCCGTTACTTCGTTACAAACATTTGCTAGATGTCACCAAAGTGACAATTCAGGATTTTTATGTCCAATAACGCCGTTGCATTTGGTGACATCTAGTGGTGTTTCTTCTATCTTATCTAAAGCTTAAAGCTCGGTTAGCTTTAACAGCGGCATCTACTTATTTAGTTCGCCCGGAAATAATACAGCGGTAACACCCTAGATGGCGACAGCAGTAACAGCGCGCGATACTTAGCCGAATTTGCATTATTTTCCTAACGATGTGGTACAGTCAGCGTCAAATATAAGGGAGATAGGGTTGTATCTTAGTATCGTAATGCGTCTATTGTCAAGGGCCTTAGAGTGTGGTGCGATATATAGGGCAAAATTTTTCTACGTGATATCAGCTTAGTACCCAACTAGATTTTTTAGATATTTCCGTAGTTTTCATATATTTGTTAGTAGTATTGTATTACTAACTTGTAATTTTATTACTCAATTGGTATTTTTTATGCATTATGCACCCGTGTCCTGAGTATGTACAGTTCAGGTTATTCGAACCTATTTGGGAATTTAAAAAAAAAAGTGTAAGTACCCTTTTCGTAAAAAAATCCCAATTTTCCATACAATTTCTTGTGTCAGTTTTGTGACGAGCAATATAAACTGTTTGAAAAAAAAACGTCACAAAACTGCCAAAAAATTTGTTTTTTTTTTATCACCAAAATCAATAGTGCTCTTGATTCCGAGTAAGAAAACCCCAAAATTTCCTCATTAGAAAAAAATCTAAAGTACACTTTTTAGGGTTCCGCACCTCGGAAGGAAAGCCGAACCCTTATAGGATCCCTTTGTTGTCCGTCCGTCCGTCCGTCTGTCAAGACCCTTTTTCTCAGGAACGCGTGGAGGTATCAAGCTGAAATTTATATTAAATACTCAGGTCTAACTGTCCCTTGGAGCTGTAAAAAAACAAACTTCTAAGCCAACGCAATCAAAAGATACAGCCATTTATGCCGCAAATTTTCGACACTCGCAAGGAAATCAAAACCTACAGGGTACTTCCCGTGAACTCAGAATCTTGAAATTTGGTACGGTACGAAGCAAGGTCTTATAGCACAGATAAAGGTAAAATTGCGAAAAGCATAAATTTTGGACAAGACTGCACTAAACCTAATATGTACACATCACTCAATAGCAATCAAACAAATGAGATCAACCGACGCCGCGCCGCTATCGTCAGTTAAATAACTTCATCAAAATTAAGTATCCTATCACCATCAAAAGGACCACATGCATCGATCCGCGTCGATTGGTGAAATCCTAACTAGTCGGGTGAATGTGGCAACACTAATATAGGTTCTGTAACCCTGTATGTAGGTGTGGTTTCGATTATGGGGGTGCAGGATGTAGGGAGCGTATAGCGTAGACATCGTTCATTGAATATCAATGTTTGCAATAGTCGCAATACCGCTACGTCACGAGCGCTGCTGCTAGGATTACCCCAGCCGCTACGCCGCCGCCGTAGGGCCCCCCGCGTAGCATATTTTACTTTTTCCATACCCCGCCGCTCGCCTGAACAATGGAATGTTGCCTGTAAAGCAAAACCAGTCTTTTATAAGACATACTAGGGGCGTTCAATAAAAACTGAGAATGAGTATGTTATAAACAACTTTTACTAAATGTCATTTTATTTTTCGACATAGACCTTTTAGCATAATACACTTAATATATCTTTTTTTCTAAACTTAAAATTCCATTTTTAAAAAAGGTCTCATCTTGAATACTTAAAAAATCTTGTACTGCAGCGACTACCGCGTCGTCGTCTTCAAATTTCTGGCCTCTCAGGTAAATTTTCAATCTCGGAAATAGGTAGAAATCACTGGGAGCGAGATCTGGTGAATACGGAGGATGCTTAAGGATATCGAACCCAGCATCACGAATTGCAGCCATTGCAACGGCGGACTTGTGTGCCGGGGCATTGTCCTGGTGGAACAGCACAACTTTCGAGAGTTTACCTCGCCGTTTTTAGCGGATCTCATTGCGCAATGTTGCTATTTGTTTGGCGTATAAAGTGCCCGTAATAGTGGCTCCATGCTCGAGATACTCGATCATTAATACCCCTTTACCATCCCAAAAAACAGAGCCCATGACCTTACCGGCAGATGGGCTCACCTTGAATTTCTTCGGAGTTGGAGATGATGGCCTTTTCCATGTCATAGACTGCAGTTTCGTTTCAGGGTCGTAATGATGGAGCCATGTTTCGTCCATTGTTATAAATCGCGCCAAAAAAAGTTCCCGGTCTTGCTGCATCAGGTTCAAAGCTTCTTGACAAATCTCTAGTCTAGTTTGTTTTTGCGTGTCAGTAAGCATTCTTGGTACCCAACGCGCTGATACCTTTTTCATACCCAAGCGTTCATGTAAAATATTATGCACGCTCCCCGTTGAAATCTTTACATTTTCAGCAATAAAACGAACTGTGACACGACGATCCGCCAAAACTGAGTTTTCAACTTTTTTCACAATTTCTTCAGTTACTGCTGTAGTAGGGCGTCCGGAGCGGGGGTCGTCCATTGTCGATGTTCTTCCACGTCTAAATTCGGCGCACCAACGTGCGACTGTCGAATACGGAGGAGCATTAGACCCTAAAGGTGTCCCGCAAATCCAAATTGACTTGGTCCGTAGAAAAATTTTTCAAATACACGTATGTGATAACGGCGCGCAGTTCAATTATTTTTTTAAACAAAAGACAGTTAGTTTTTTTTTCATAGCAATCAGCTAGATAGATTAGCTTTACCGGCCAGTATTTAATTTCGTAATATTAAAAGAGTTTGCATCTCATTCTCACTTTATATTGAACGCCCCTCGTACTTCACATTAGCAAAGATATTTATCATCTATTTAACATAGCTGATTAGTGAAGAGCAATGTAAAATATATTATGCAAAGGCTTTTCAACAAATCGTTTTGAAAAGTTATTAAGTGTAATTTTAGCTAAACGAAGAGTTGCTAAATAAATTGAGTTTTACCCGCTCAACTTCGACTCTACTAAAAGAAACCTAAAAAACCTTTATTTTCAGCATTCGCCTATAAAATTTGATCCCAGTAATAGAGGAGGCGGCGAAATTAACGAACGGACCAAACAAAATTAAACGGTTTTCGAGAGTTAAATTTCAGAGGCCCTTAGATGTAGCGGTCCGAGCCTTTTGATATTATGAGATAATTTAACGTAATGTGTGTCTAATTGAGGGGAGTTGCATCTCTTTTTAACCCCCGACACAAAAAGAGGGGTGTTATAAGTTTGACCGCTATGTGTGTGTGTGTGTGTGTGTCTGTCTGTCTGTCTGTCTGTGTGTATGTCTGTGGCATCATAGCTCTTAAGCGGGTGCACCGATTTGGATGCGGTTTTTTTTAATAGAAAGCAGGTTTCTTGGCGATGGTTCGTAGATAAGTTCGATGTGTTGTTATATGTTTTCATCAAAATCGGTGCACCCATTTCAAAGTTATCAGCTCTTTTGTTAGCTGCGGAAGAGATCTTAGACGCATAACGGGCAATGACAGTGACATAATTACGTTGGGGGTTTTTGAAAATTTTAATTTATAGATATTTAACTTACGCAATTCACTACCCGAAAGAGATAAAAAATACTGTCTGCTTTGTTAGGTACTGGTAAGTCTGGTACGTATCCCAACTAGTAAGTCTGAGTGTAATGCATTGGTTGTGTACAGCTAGCTGCAAAGGAATTTAAACTCCCTAGGGCGGGCGTGATCGCTTTTCGCTACAGCTGACTATAGTAAGAAATTGCTATGGCATCTGGTAGCTACTGCACATACATACATACAAATGGCGGGAGGGTACCACTTCGCTATCCGAATTCGGGTCTGGCGCGATCATTGCATCTTCGTTGCTTATGAATTAGCTACATACTACAAATTGTGAAGAGTAGATAATGCAAGCGAAGCTTCTGTGTACTACGAGTACTGTACTAGGCCCGTTTGGGAACTAAGCTCAAACTTGTCTTGGCGTGGAACTTAGCCAAAGGCAGACAGGAAGTATCACTTAAAAAATAAAATGATGAATTGCAACGCTTTAGACCCCCTTCAGACAGCTCAATTGCCTGCTCAGTATGCGTACATACATTATATTCCTGGACTATTTAATTATCCTTAAGCAATAACAGTTTTAAATTATTCATAATTAATTACATTAGACATTGTCTACTGAATGTTGACACGGTTATCATTAACGAGCACCTGATCAAGTCGAGGACAAAGATATTTACACTCAAGTTTACACTTTCCTAAGTACCTTGTGACAGCGACCAAGCGACAAGGTCATCGTCATCAGCCGAAAGACGTCTGCTGTTAAACAAAGGCCTCCCCCTTAGAACGCCACAATTAACGACAACTCGTCACCTGTATTCACCGGTTGCCCACAACTCCCGCGATTTTGTTGGCCCACTTAGTGGGAGACTGGCCAAACTTTCCCCCGCAACGGTTATTATCTGTTACCCGTACCTCTACCATGAGTTTACACTAGTTTACAGTGACCGTACTCGCTAGCGACGGCGTAAATGATTTGTATGGAGAATTGTACTTCCGTAAGTGACCGCTAGAGGCGCTGTACAATTCTCCATACAAATAATTTACGCCGTCGCTAGCGAGTACGGTCACGTAAACTAGTGTAAACTCATGGTAGAGGTACTGGTCAATGCTGCAACATGCGCATATGCTGTATATTCTTCGAGCTATGTCAGTGACTTTGATTCTTCGGCGGATTTCCGTGTTCTGGATTCTATTGCGCATACAAACTCCGAGCATAGCTCTCCACATAGCTCATTACGTGACTGATTCTCTACAAGAAGCCAACAAACAGTCAAGGACCACATCTCAAATATATATGTCATCAGTGACAAGATAATAAAGTGTATGTAAGACCTCGACCGTAAAGTCAGAATCGCGGGTAGACTGAAAAAAAAATCGGATGGGTTCTAATGTTGCGTCCTGTCTAATCTTAATCCCTCTCCCATTTTAGATCCAAGCACGCACTCACAGTATTACTCTGCGTACTCAAAACGGATTTTGGATGAGATATAAGTATTTCTTGTAAACCGTGGATTATTCGCGGTAGTTCCTTTGGCTGTTCTTTCGAAGGAACTATTGCGAATTTTTTTCGCACCTTTTTCTTTTTTCTTTCCTTCACTCTCCAGTTCTAGCAAAGGAAAAAAAGCGAAAAATAATCGCAATTCTTCCTTCAAATCTTGTGAACAAATTAATGCGAAAAAAATCACAATAAG
The DNA here is from genome assembly GCA_947859365.1 of Archips crataeganus. Lineage (NCBI taxonomy): Eukaryota > Metazoa > Arthropoda > Insecta > Lepidoptera > Tortricidae > Archips > Archips crataeganus. The sequence continues at coordinate 15,461,599 of OX402045.1, read as the reverse complement.
TAGTTCCTTAGAAGGAACAGCCAAAGGAACTACCAACTGCGAATAATAAACCGTCACATTTACCCCACGGCCCCCACGGGACATGCCTATTTTAGTGTAATAAAAAAAAAACCACTGTGCGTCACTACCAGTACATTTATTTTATCATACAACCTACAATATTTCACAGTGACAATGACGTGTAATCTACTGCGACTCTATTTAATTATCAGGCTGGTGAATATTTGATGTTGCAATGTAAAGATAACACGTCAAGTTCCTACAGTGCCATCAAAATGAGTGCCGCATGATAGGTAGCACCTAGGGGTTCGCGTTATGAATTCCTAAATAAGAAATGTGAGTTATAATTCTCAGGTTTGTAATTAAAATTAATTATTATTCTTCTCTGCCCTTGAGATGCCTCCGTGGCGTGTGATTCTGTATTGCATTATGCTTGCTCTCACTTTGAACTACGTTGTTGTAAGTTGTTTACATCAAAAGTAATTATCATCATCCAGCCTAGTGTATATGGTCCCACTGAAGGGCACAGGCTCCTCTCAGAATGATAGGGCTTGGGCCGTAGTTCCCACGCGTGCTCAGTGCGGATAGGGAACTTCACACACACCATTACATTTCTGCTTAGGTCTCACGATATTTTCCTTAACCGTAAAGCTCATAGTAAATTTCAGATATAATTTTGTACATAAATTCCGAAAACTCAGTGGTGCGAGCCCGGAAACGAACCCACGACTCTCTGCTTGAGAGGCAATAAGTCAAACAATTAGGCCACCACGGCGTCAAAAAATAATTTGTATAGTAACTACCTACCTGTGTTTCAAAATGTAATTGTAGTTAGGTGGAGTTATAAAATGTTCATGGTTTTATAATAAAAGGCCTTTACGTCTGTGGCAGATGATTTAAGTAGCACCCTGGTGACACTTGCGCTCGCGGCTAAAAAGACCGATGTATAGTCGGGGTAAGAAAAGGTTCGTCACTTTTCGACCTTCATTTGTTGACATCATAGAGTCGAAAAGTGACGAACCTTTTTTTACCCCGACTATACCTACATATACAGGGTTACTGGTAAGTCGACCTATTCCCGTTAAGGGGTTATGGGGGAGGCCATTTGCAATCTTTTTTGTCCTATAATACCCTATGCAAAAGTGAAGCATATCTGAGATTATTGAAACTTAAGTTTTTTGCAAAAAAATTCAGAAACGAATCTTCAAAAATTTATTAATTAAAAAGTTAGTCATTTAAGTCAATTTTTTTTATTTGTTTATGTACAAAATAAAATTGTTGTTCTTATGCAATATTAAAAGTAGAATATCTGTAATTATTTAAGAATGCGAGTCCAAAAAGTAAAAAAAAAATATGATTTTTTATCAGGTTGCTAAACATAAATGACACAAATACAGAAAATTTTGCTAATACATTTGGCGTGCAGATTGTACGTAAAACATGTATGTATTTCTAGCTTTCTAACAAGTTATTAACTTATTAATAATATGATTTTTGTAAATAGTTGCTCGAGAAAAATGATCACAAAGGATGTAGAAAGAAAATCACGTCCGAACATTTGTCAAAATCAACTTATCAATCAAAAATTTATTTAAAAAAAGTTGGCCATTTAAGTAAACTTTTTATTTGCTTGTGTACAGGATAAAATAGCTGTTCTTATACAATATTAAAAGTATAATTATCTGTACACGTTTAAGAATGCGAGACCGAAAAGTAAAAAATATGATTTTTTATCAGGTTGTTCAACATTAATGGCACAAAAACAGAAAATTTCACTTATATATTTGAAGTGCAGATTGTACGTAAAACATGTACGTATTTCTAGCTTTTTAACGAGCTACTAATACTATGATTTTTTGTTAATGGTTGCTAGAAAAATTGATCACAAAGGACGTGGGAAGAAAATCACGTCCGAACATATGTGGAACATATTGACTCATTTAATCTATCAATAATAACTGTTATGAAATTTTAATTTTGAGCTTTGCTTTACAGCGAAGGAAAAGACCTGAGGCCGCGTATTGTCTAACGCTTCTGACGCTTGCCTTCGCTTTCACCATCTCTTTCTGTCATCATCTTATACCGTTTGACAGAAAGAAATAGTGATTGCGAAGGCAAGCGTCAGAAACCTGTGGACACACCTGTGAAGTAATTCAATGATGTGTGTGAAGTTTTTTCATTCTGAGCGGGGAAGCCTGTGCCGGCAGTGTGACGTCTACGATAGTATAGTAGGACGTATAGTATAGGCCAGGACCTTGATTCTGTAACCGAATCGTTAAATTACGTTACGTTTAATTTAGGTACACAACGTCAAAGAATGTCATGTGGTTTTAATGCTGTACCTACATGTAGTACATGGATTACATCAAGTTTTATTTATGCCATAGTTTATCAAACGGATAATTTATAGTCATTGTGTCCGGGGACAGTTTAATGTGCTGCCTAAATTTAGGTGCATGACTGTTTACGCGAGTGGTATACCTCATTGTGTTCATAACGACCGCTTTAGCCTAGTTGGTAGTGACCCTGCCTACGAAGCAAGAGGTCCTGGGTTCAAATCCCGGTAAGGGCATTTATTTGTGTGATGAGCACGGATATTTGTTCCTGAGTTATGGATGTTTTCTATGTATTTAAGTATTTATTTATCTATATAAGTATGTTTATCGTCGTCTAGTACCCACAGTACAAGCTTTGCTTAGTTTGGGACTAGGTCGATTTGTGTAAGATTGTCCCCTAATATTTATTTTATTTTATTATTTATGTGTGCTTTAACGTAGGTAGTAAGTAATCCTTTTCTAGATTTATTTAATACTACTGTCTGTTCTAGCGACTAAGTCTGCGTGGACTTAGATTTACTTATCTCTTAGCCAGTTATTAAAACGCAACGTGCCTTGTTTGTTCGTTTACCGTCATATTTTTTGATGATACCATTATCCTAAAGTTAGAGAAGGAGGAGGAGTAAACATCTGAACTTATTCAATATTCGTTGTATCCAAAAAAACCAAAACCAACTAGGTGTATAATGCTTGAACATAATATTCTTTCTTTTGAACTGCTGAAATGTCCTTAGGTATACCAACGTCTCCCTTGGGAAAGCCAGGAGAACCAGACTCGCGGGTGTCCTTTATAACGTCCAACTTAAAGTGAGCCCTATTTAATATGCATCCATGTTGATGCGAGCTCAACTTACGTTGCATATGTATTTATTTATATACTATCCCTATTTTATTTAGTTTTATCTAAGTCTAAGTTTAATATATAAAAATCTCGTGTCACGGTGTTTGTTATCGAACTCCTCAGAAACGGCTTGAGCGATTTTAATGGATTTTTTTGTCCACATTTGAAAGGTCTGAGGTCTTAGGCTATTTTGTATACTTACCCCTATTCTTCGCGGACGGAGTCGCGGGCAACAGCTAGTATTCATAGAAACTTTAGTCAACATCATTTTACTAACTATAGTTAACCAAAGTTCCAGCTAGGTACATCAACGACGATTCTTCGATAACGGTTCGATGTTTTTTTTTTAATTGACGTATCTTTATTATTTGCAAACAGATTCAAATGAAATCAACACTTACATATAGTGTTATCCTAGAAAACCACACCACACCAGTGAAAGCTGCAGGTGAACCCGTTTCTGTGATTAGCGCGTACAAACTAACACTCAGACAAACGGCCACCATTTCTAAATAGGTATTTTGTTTTGCGTTAATTGACGGATTTCATTTTTTTGACACCTGTAAATTACTACAGGAATCGAAATTAATATATATTTTATAATATTGTCACGTTGTAAATTGCGTTTCCAGTTAACCTACTTTCTTTATTTAGCTATACCTAAGTATAGCTTGTTACAGACATATCCACCTATTACGAGTAGTAATTATGTTTTTGCCTATAAATTAATCAGCTATACCTATTTATTCAACATAGGGTAAATATCAGCGACTATAGTAGATTGTTCAACAAGGGAGGAAAATAACCAATATCACACGAGGTTACTTGGCACCCGAGCACAGCGAGGGTGCCAATATTCCGAGGGTGATATTGGTATTTTTCCCGAGTTAAACACTCTGCTTTTCATTTCGACTACAAGGAAAGTAAGAAAATATAAGTATAAAATAAATAAAAATGTCTAAACTGGTCAATATAATCTTTGTAAAAGATTTCAATGGAGTTTATTGTTAAGGAATAATTAATTTAACAAAATTTACAAATGTTCGATATAATAATCAATGAAAACAGTAGATAAAGTAGGTATTTTAGTAAATTTATTTATAAAATATGTAAGTAACCAATTTGAACCAAGGACTTAAGCTGTATAGAGATAGGCTGTGTGGATAATAACATTGTCGTTTACCGTGTTTTTTTCTTAACATTTTCTAACTTTTCCGGTTTAAGTCACTAAATAAGAAATTAATAATTTAATTTAATAATATTTCACTGGCATTATAAAAATTTTAATACCTATGACTAATTAAAAAAAAACTCAATACTTAATTATTCCATGTATGTGCCATATTTTTCATTTCTCATACTCGGAAAGTGAGGCAAATCATATCTGACATACAGGAGGATAATTATTATTTTCTTCCCAAGGGTAGAAATGAATTAAAAAAAATAAAGGCATTGGCTGTCAATGGAACACATTACGCATTCAGCCAAGCATTACGGCATATTACATGGAATAATTAAGTATTGAGTTTTTTTTTCTTAATTAGTCATATTACAAATTTTATAATGCCAGTGAAATATTATTAAATTAAATTATTAATTTACATTAGTTTCTTATTTTTAGTGACTTAAACCAGAAAAGTTAGAAAATGTTAAGAAAAAAACACGGTAAACGACAATGTTATTGTCCACACAGCCTATTTCTCTCTACACAGCTTAATTAACTCCTTGGTTCAAATTGGTTACATATTTTATGAATAAATTTACTAAAATACCTACTTTATCTACTGTTTTCATTGATTATTATATTGAACATTCTAAATTTTATTAAATTAATTATTCCTTAACAATAAACTCCAATGAAATATTTTACAACGATCATATTGACCAGTTTAGACATTTTTATTTATTTATACTTATATTTTCTTACTTTTCTTGTAGTCGAAATGAAAATCAGAGTGTTTAACTCGGGAAAAACACCAATATCACCCTCGGAATATTGGCACCCTCGCTGTGCTCGGGTGCCAAGTAACCTCGTGTGATGTTGGTTATTTTCCTCCCTCGTTCAACAATCTACTATTCCAGTTCCACCAGTAATTTAGATAAGCAGGTACACACTCGATTAAGCATAAGAACAAAGGTATTGATTAAACGCTTGCAAATACACCTTACCAAGGTGTCTAAGGCACATAAGGTGTATCTTTCGTTTTACGTATGTTTTGGCAGTATCCACTAACATTATGCTTTGTGTAACAACGGCAACGGTTGCCAATTTATTTATTTATTTCAAACAAATTTGTTCCTCAAGTCAATAAAGACAATGTTTGAAATTTCAAATAAAATCTATAAAAACGGCAAAAAATCACATTTGTTGTATGGGAGCCCCCCTTAAATATTTGTTTTAATTTAATTTAAATATTTATTTTTTAAGTGAATATATTACCTAAATATTCTGTGAATATTTCAAGCGTCTACCTGTTGCCGTTATCAATATCGAGCAAAAAAAACACGTTTGTTGTATGGGAGCCCCCCTAAATATTTATTTTATTCTGTTTTATTAGTATTTGTTGTTATAGCGGCAACCGAAATACATCATCTGTGAAAATGTCAACTGTCTAGCTATCACGGTTCTTGAGATACAGCCTGGTGACAGATGGACGGACGGACGGACGGACAGACGGACAGACAGCGGAGCCTCAGTAACAGGGTCCCGTTTTTACCCTTTGGGTACGGAACCCTAAAAAGCACGTGAGTGGATATGAAGAATAGGTACTGACTTTACGAATGAACTGACAACGTAAAGGCGAGAGGCGAGAGAACCGTACCACTACCATGAGTGTCCATGAGTTTACAGTGACCGTACTCGAACGCAGTCACTATAAACTCATGGTAGTGGTACAGATGACAAACACCAGAGGCCTTATTGTCTAACGCGCAGAAGCTTACTATTGCTTTCACTATTTCTTTCTGTGAAACGGTATAAGATGTTGGCAGAAAGAGACGGCAAATGCGATAGCAAGCGCCCGCACGTTAGACAATACAGCGTCAGGTTACTTAAAGTTACGAGAAACATGGAAGGGAAGTATCCGAGTGAGTCAGAACTACATAGGTATTGTTTGCTTAAATATTAAGTCTGTCGTGCTGTTCCAGCTCGTTCACTGAGGAAAGATGATAGATAACAATCTTCATTGTAGAGCTTTCTTACTGTCGGGCGAAGGAATTCATTAAATATAGGTAGGTTTTGTTCGTTCGTTGTTTTTTAGGATTGTGCACAATGTCCCGAATAATATTGAATGTATGTATTGTATATATTGAACCATGGTGCACATCATTATTGAATCATAATCGACCGTTTTTGCGCTTAAATAGGAATTGTCTTTAAACATCCTTTAGGTGCATAGCGCTAGCTTGTCATCATTATATTCCGCCCAATTAACCTGCGGCGCCAAGACTCGATCTTTAAAATTAAAACTTTAAAATAAAATTAAATCCTTATTCATACAGTAAAATTACATAAAGTTTACCACTGACAGATGGTTTGCCTTCATTTCATATTCAACTTTAACGACCTACAATTAAAGCCAATTTTAGAATACTGTTACCCACGTTTGCAGATTTTGTAATAGCTACTTTATTTGTATGGTGTTAAAGTTGGAAATGAAATGAAGGCAAGCCATCTGTCAGTGGTAAACTAAAAGTAAACGTATATTGTAAAAAGTTACAACCCTGATAAGCATTACAACGTAATTTCGTTTTGTCTGTATACCTGAAAAAGAGAACTTTCAAAGTGACAGATTAAAAAGCAAATGAATGTTAAACTACCAGAACCCTGACGGTGCCTTTCCACCAGAGATGTGCTATGCACTATGCTGCAAGGGAGTGAAAGCTACGCTACGAAACTATGTGGCCGTTTCCACAAATGCTTAGCTAATTAAGAAGCCGCTCGAGGAAAATCCAGAATACGCAACCACAGCATGCACGCATCCAGAGCCACCATCTTTCCATATAAAAAAACATAGCTTAGTTAACACCAGTGCTATTCTATACGGACTAATGAATAGGTATGACTGCAAGTATATCAAATGCGTCCATAGCAACTTTTTTTACTACGTACTAACGAGAATACAATACTGCTTCTACCGTATTCAGAGCAGAAAGTGGATGGCGGCGCGGGCGTCTCCGGCGGCAGGGACTCCGCAGCGTCCGCGCGCCAGGGCGCAGGCGCGACGGGCTTTATGTAACGCGGGCCGAAATGAAGCGGATCGCGATCCGTGGACTAGCGGCCGCTAGGAAACTTTGCTCATTCATCTTTTCCCTAAAGACGGGGTGAGGGGTTCGGGCCGCGCTGCGCTACACCGCGCGTGTTACGTAACCGGCAGAGGGCCGGAGGGCGCCGCGACGCGACTTCCACTCCAGCCTTCCCCGCGAGCGGACCTGCCCCGCGCCGCGTCCCGTGCTCGCGCCCTCGCCGCGCCGCCGACGATCGCGCCGCGACCCAAGGGTTTCCCGACACCGACGCGCGAAGCGCCTCACGCACTGCGCTTTTTTCTTTGTCTCAACTTCGACGTACAAAATTCGAGCACTTCACTCTGTTCCCACTTCTCGTCTGAACCGGTAAGATATTTGTTTACAAAAAATTTCACACATTTTCGTTACCATCTCGCTCGGCTACTTGTTATATAACGTTCGCTCGTTGTTTTGTTTGCTCTCATCTTTGATTTACCCAGGTACACACGCTTCATAATTTTAAAAACTGCATTGCGATTTTCAATTGTATAGTATTGTTGGTTTTCTTTTCATTTAGAACACCTACTTTATTTAAGAAAATTTTTGAGATTTTAGCGTTCTACGAAACTTTCTGTATTGCTCTAGCCTAGCGGTTCAACTGCATTAAACTAGCATTATAAATTATACACACACTTTCTGAAAAAAGGGTCCCCTAAACTAATTTCAGTTAGGATATAACAAATAGAGTTGGGACGCTGCGTACTTTCCCGCGGAAGTGACGGGATGCTACGTCGACGGCTCCTTTGGCTGACTGTGGTCCGTAAACATGTATTGCTGAAACTGTTCAACGTTCAAACCCGTCAATTTTTAACCCCCGACACAAAAAGAAGGGTGTTATAAGTTTGACCGCTATGTGTGTGTGTGTGTCTGTATGTCTGTGGCATCATAACTCTTAAGCGGGTGAACCGATTTGGATGCGGTTTTTTTTTATTTGAAAGCAGGTTTCTTTGCGATGGTTCTTAGACATGTTTTATCAAAATTGGTCCAGCCGTTTCAAAGTTATCAGCTGTTTTGTATGCTTTGGAAGGGACCTTAGACTTAATTGCATATAGAGGGTTTAGTATTTTTTTTTTGAGGGATAGTTATTGTTTTGCGTTTGTCATGAAGGAATTTAAAGTAAGAGCTGAAATTGCAGTGATGAACGCGCTTCATAACGTAATATTTTTGCGTAGTTGTTTAAAAAATAAATCAGTAACAGTGTTGTTTACCGACGCCTTTTGTTGTAACGCGGTCTCACCGTGTTGATCCGGCGGCAGCGGCAGAGCTACGGTTTGAGTAATGGAAGCACGAGAGAAGGGCTACGGGTGCTACGAAGTTTCGTAGCGTGTCGGAAGGGCTGCCGTAGGGGTAATGTATAATTTCCAGGCGACCCCGCCATGATTAATGCGCTACGTGTAGAACACGCGTCCGCGCGGACCCGCCGCCCTGCCGCTGGATACGCCAAAGACAATCATTTACCTTCTATATTTATGCAAAACAATATAGGCAGCGTGGTGCGACGTGTAGGTGTTTAATGCGATTTGTAATATTTAACGAAATAGACAATAAAATTAAGCTGATCAGAGAACAGTGGTTGATTTTATTTTTGTTTGTTACTGTTGGCGGTGAGTAAATACGTCCGTTTTAACGGCGCGCAATGAGAATACGGATACGGAAAACAATAGTTATTTATTAAATTAAAAAACAGTGACAACTTAACATTTTCAAATTATAACCTTCATGAATATGTGCTTATCGGACACGCTGGGACTGGCCATTAACTTAAAGCAGTTAATAAAACAGAGGGTAGCGATTGATAACATCGGCGTCGGTTATTTAAATGAATCGTTCTCCGAGAACACGATCGGTGTTTAATCGAGAGTATTGGTTGGCCGATAGGGCATAGCGCGGTTTTGTTCAGTTTATGTCACTGAATCAATCCATCAATTTGTGCCTCCAGATAAATGGTTCAGTCGGTTCGAACGTGCCCGATCAACCTGAAGCATCGAAAGAGTTCTGCTAAAAGCTGAAATAGAATCTATGGAGTAATGCAAGGGATTTAAGCATGAGGCGTGTGCGATAAATGTACTTGTAGCAAATTATCGTGCCGAACAATTAATTTCTGTATTTTTGTAAGCAACTAACCACACTGGCTCGTAGCAAGTCCGGCGGTACATTCCGTTCGTGCTAATCTCTACAAACTCCAGTCTAAAATGGTTTAAACTTTAATTCAACATTTCCACATCTGGTGGTTCATTTTAAAATCAATTAAGAAAACACATCAAGTAGATTAAAATCTACTTACTCTGTGAAAGTTGGACGTTGACCAATCTTTTGTACTGACATATTATTTACTACGTAAATAAAAGTGACTGGCTGACGGAATTATCAACACGCAGCAGCCAAAACCATTGGGCCTAGATAGCTGAAATTCCGAATGGAGATTCCTTTCTGATAAAGGCAAGAAATATGGTCGTATTTTTTTTCCATGAGATAGGAAACTAGATTAGTCTTTAGTCTTACACGATGGCGAAGTCGGGCATACCTAAGCTAGTAACATTAGATATTTATAATACCTACGCAAAAGTTAAATGATGGACACCTCGCGTAACATTTAATTTCAATATAACATAGCTAACCATTATTGGAATTGTAGCCTAAACCAATCAATACGAACTTGTAAAACAACAGCCTTTCTGTTTTGGAAGGTAGGTGGTACCTACCTATTGATTTTCTTTGCACTTACTGGAATTAAGGCACAACCTTGTTTGGAATGCTCTTTCGATTTAACTTGACGTAACGACTGAAATAACACTGCCCCGCTTTCGGGTCAAAGAATTTTTCTTAATTTCATATTATAATAAAATAAGCGCAGTATAGTTAGCTATATTGGCTATCGTTTCGTTGTCATATAGCGAAAACCTAACCTAGGGCTTTTCAAGGCTACAGTGAATAGGCTGTTAATGAACCAGTGAGATACACCTTTGGTCTCATTTGCTCTTTTCATCAGGCGAGATAGGGGTCAATGATGGGGAATTTTATGTAAAAAGAACTACATCTACTGACGAGTATAACGAGTCACTTTCTATAAAAAGTTGTGTGAAAACTTATTTTTAAACTTACTCGCCCTCAATAAGTGAACTGCGATTACTCTTAGCCCTTTTAAAACACCGGAATAAGTCACAAAGGAAGATAGTCACTTGACCGAATTGAGGAACCGTCTGAGAAAATAACAGCGGTAAAGAGACCGAGATCCAAGGGCGGATCCAGGGGGGGGGGTCATAGGGGTCATGACCCCCCCCTGGGCTGGGTCCAGGACCTAGGTGGACCACTAATTAAAATTATTAAACAATGTTTTTATATATTCTTGTCACAATATAGATTTTATGTAAGTAGGTACCTTCAATATTTAATTTATTTAATATAGTAAGTACTTTGTATTGTATAATGGCAAACGCATTAATTCGGGAACACATCGAAAATTTGAATTTTACGGCGCCACCGCTACCTTTCATCTGATGACACTGACACCTGCGCGAATTAAGTGGATCGTCAGGACTTTAATTTAAAAAATAATTTATTTACTTAATTTTATTTAAACTAGCAGAGTGACAATCCAGTCTTACAATTAAGAGTATTCTAACTTAAGATTAATTGATTACTACTATTTATACTAATATTATGCATTTCAGCATTGACGTATTGTTCTCAATTCGGCAGTGCTGAAGATGCGTTAGTTTTTGCTGACAAAGGAGATGTTAGGGCTGTCAACACCTTTAACTCCTCCCTCCCCAAGAGAGAAATTATCTGAAGGAGGCTTAGTCGGCTTCAGGTAATTTCGTTTGAAAAATATGCAATATAGTTTAAAAGACAAATAACTTAGGCCTATTGTAAAAGCTATTACATATAGTACTATGGTCCATACACTGACTCTATAATCTATAAAGAAATCACTATTATTATTTTCACTATTGAATTTAACACTATTGAGGATGTCCCTTATGTCGCCGAAGTCCACGCCTCGCAAATCCACTTCGTTGTCATCTCTCTGGGTCTCGAGCTGGAGTTCTGGTAACATAACTGGTGGCAGATTATAAATTGTTAAAGTTGAGTTGGTAACTGCTTTTATAATTATGCTGTCTATTTTTGTTTCGCAATGTTTATTCGGAGTTAGTATAAATGTTCCCTCTAAATTATGTTTTGTCGCTTCATCTCCACATGTCTCCGTCAGTATCGTACTTTTTTGCGTATAAAGTAGCCAGTGGTCAGATGTGATTTTTTGAATAACTTGTTCTTCAGTTTTAATCAGTTGCTGGTTGCAGTTCGCGAGGTTGTCTCGTAGTAGCATTAGTTGTTCGATGCAAGTCGCTGTTGGTTGCTGCACTATGTCGTCCTCCGTGCAGATGAACTTATTTTCTTCCATTTCCTCGCAGTATCTTGCTACGGGTCTGAGTATTAATCTATTCATCATAAGGTAAGGGTATTTAGGAATGATAGCAAAGGTTTGGTGTGTGTCAGGGTTATATATTGGGATGGGAACAACTTTGTAATAAATATATGTGTTTTTCTCTATTAATGGGATTTCCAGTACAAATGTTAAATGATTATTACTAATATATGATTTTAACTCTATACTACGTTCTATGTTAAGTAGGTTTTCTTTAGAAACAGGGTATGTTAAAGTGGCATGTTTTTCAATTTCAATGAGAATATTAAATAATTCAGTTGAATTTATTACAGATTGGTGTAAAGTACTTAACTTGCTGAAGGCAATGGCAGTTTCAATTTCCTGTATAATATTATAAATGGTCCGAAAGTTATTTAGGATTTGGTACATACTGTTCATCATAGACATAATATTAAAATGTTTAGTTTCATACTTCTGAATGTTTTCTAATTGTTTGGTTTTATAGTCCAAGTGCTTAACATTAAAATTAATATCATCTGAAACGTTAACTAACTTATCAAATGCCCTTTGCATTAATGTAACCTTGTTTTCTACAGAAATTTCCTTATGCTTTAAACTATCAATTACTGAGTTATACCTAATAGCGTCGTCATTATCTAAATTTCCCGTTATTATTTTTACTATAGATCCTAATGGGTTAAGAATGCCTCTCTTCACTCTTGCTGATGGCAAGATCTGGCGTAGTCTATCTCTGGATAAGTCTGTAAAAGAATCAACCTGGATTTCCAAACCCATTAGTTCTCTTCGGGATTCACTATTACTATCGATAAGGTGCTTTAGCTTATTATACTGTCCCAAGTTACTTTCGAAAAGTGCACTTATGTATTCTAAATCTATTACTTTAATTATGCTCCAAGAGCTAGTCCTCATCAGAGCTGTACCTATCCTGACTGGAGCTATCCCTGGATTCCGCTCCAGGTTTTGGATGTTGAGGCTGCATCCCTGACGTGCCAGGATCATCAGTATTATCACACGCCACCTGTGGAGGTCGTTTGATATTTTTAACTGCTACGCGAGTGTTGCGTTTTTTAACCTGCACAGGAATAATATTTCTCGATGGGCTACCTGTTACTTTGGCTTTGTCACATCTAGGAAGTTCTTTAGCTTTACGGATTCGAGTGTCCTTCATAAATACGACATCGCCTTCCTTGATTTCGGGTGGGTTTTCACCGCCTTTCTTTTCCCTAACTTTAACTTTATCATTAACTAATTTATCACTAACATATTCATATAGTACTTTAAGTCTTTTTCTATGATCCTGAAGTAGTTTTTGCAGGAGATTTCTTTCCCTATCTATATTGAACGGGTTACCGGAGTCTGTATGCCCAAATACAATTTCATAAGGTGTAAACGTTGTTGCGCTATGGATAGTACTATTATATGCCATGATAGCATATGTCATGACTGACGCGGCGTCCAATTCGCTTTTATCGTATTTAGCTAGACGATAAATTTCTATGATTGTGGAATGGAAACGTTCTACGACTGCCATGGAGCTGGGATTGTTTGGGGTTCCTATGTGTAATTCTATTTTATACAAGGCTAACAATTCTTTCATGAGTTCGTTGTTAAATTCTGCTCCTGAATCACAACTGAGCTTTCGGGGTATGCCGTATATACTGAAGTACTTAATCAAAGCTCTCACTACTTCTGGGGTACTACGGTTTGGTATCGCTATTGCTTGACCTAGTTTGCTAAAAGCGTCTACTGTGGTCAAGTAATATTTACCTTCAATGAATAGAAGGTCCATGAAAATTTCCTGGAATGGGGTTTCTTGTGTCTGGGTAAGTTGAATATGAGGCTTAATTGGTTTCCTTTCATACTTCATCTTACGACACTGTTCACATCCATTAATTATTGCCGAAATCGTTTCTTTCATATTACTCCACCAATAGTGCCTTTTGATTTTCGACAGTGTTTCATTAATACCCCTATGGCAATTTTTACCTTCATGGTACTTAATTATAATTGCCTTTTGGTCTTGCTCTGATTCTGCTAGATTAACAACACGTTCGGTACATTCTATTAAGTTTTGAGTTCCCTTTTTGTAAAGTTTTGTTACCACACAACTAAAAGTTTTTCTGAAAGCAGGGTCCTCAAAATACACGTAATATTTGTTTTTCATGTTGGTGTATTCTTTTAAAAATTTCTTAACTAAATCTGAGTTGTTTATTGGCATATGTACTTCTAGAATTTTCTGTTTTTTATTTGAGATATCCTTAACACTAATACTATTTTTGAGCCAAGTATAGACGAGGATTTGCCTAGGCTTCGAATCTATTGCTTCGTTCATTATAGGAATTCCTTCGTGTTCCCTATTAGAGATAGAGTGAGCAGTGGCGCCGTCATCCGAGTCAGAAATTTCGACTATTTCTATTTCGGGTTCCGACATATCCGCCTGTGTCTCCGGCTCTGTATCTACCAGCATTTTTGTGGCTGTGTCCCTAACAAATTTGTCTAAGTCGAAGTCATCGTCGTCTACGTTGACTTTCATGGACGCATCGTCGTCGTTTGTTATATTGAGTTTTATACGGGACAATGCGTCGGCGTTTGTGTTTTGACTTCCTTTCTTATAACATATATCAAAGTTGTATTCCTGTAACCTTAAACGCCACCTCGTTAACTTACTATTGGGCTCTTTTAACGAATACAGCCACGCCAATGGTCTGTGGTCTGTGAAAATTGTGAACTTATTCCCGTACAAGTACGGTCTGAAGTGTTTAACACCTTCAATTACCGCTAAAAGCTCCTTTTCAATAGTACTGTATCTAGTCTGTGTGTCACTTAGAGCTTTACTAAAATAAGCTATGGGTTTTTCTGATCCAATGGTCCCTTGGGATAGGACCGCGCCGATCGCGAAGTTGGACGCGTCGGTTGTAAGAATAAACGGCTTTTTAAAGTCCGGGAACTGTAATAAGGGTGCGTTTGTTAGAAGCTCCTTGCAAAGTTGAAAGCTCTTCTTGTATTCATCATCTATCACAATCTTTTTTCCTTTCTTCAAACATACTGTAAAAGGCCTAGTTATTTTGGCGAAATCTTTGATAAATTTTCTATAATAACTTACAAGTCCTAAGAAGCTTTTAATTTCAGTTGTTGTCTTTGGTAATGGATAGTTAAGTACCGCCTCTATCTTGTCGTTGTTTGGTTTAAGACCTTCACTCGTGATGGTATGTCCTAGGTAGAGGACTTCCTTCCTAAGGAAATGAGACTTATCCAACTGAACTTTTAAGTTTGTTTCCCTAAATCTATCGAACACTGCTCGAAGCTTAACTACGTGTTCTTCCAAGCTTTTAGAAAATATTATAACATCGTCAAGGTATACGAGGCAATGCAAGCCTTGTAAACCCCTGAGGACGTTGTCCATTGCTCGCTGGAACGTAGCAGGAGCTGTTTTTAACCCAAACGGCATTCTATTAAATTCATAGTGACCAAACGGTGTACTGAAACCCGTTTTTGATTTATCCTGTTGGTCCACCTCGATTTGATGGTACCCGCTAGCCAGGTCTAATGTGGTAAAATAAACACTTTTCCCTAACATATCGAACAAGTCGTTTATATTTGGCAAAGGGTATTTGTCATCGACAGTGACGTCGTTAAGGCGTCTATAGTCGACCACCATACGCCATTTTTGCTGTCCCGACATGTCGACCTTTTTAGGGACTAAATGGACCGGAGCACTCCAAGGAGAATGTGACTCCTGGATTACGTCGTCCTTTAACATTTTTTTCACCTGCCTTCTAATTTCCTCGGTTTGAACCGGGGGCATCCTATGTGCCCTAATAAAGACTGGGTCTTCGTTAACTGTCCTAATCTTATGTCTTACTTGATTTGTGAATGATAAAGGAATTTCCTCACAATAGAATATGTCCTTATATTCCTCACACAATTGTCCTATCACCTTTTTTTCTTCCACATTTAGGTCATCCAATCTCAATTTGGAGAGATTCTCTGTCAACAATTGGTCCGTATCATTCACGTTATCGGAGAAGTTAATGCTAATTTGTTCATTAATAAAAGGCTCTACTATAAAAGGTGCCGTAACCACTAACGTCATATGTTCAAGCTTGCAATTTTGTATGACTGTGGTTGCGTAACCATTCACACACTTAACTAACGCGGCGGGCATTCTTACCCCTTCCGAAAACTGTTTAAAACCTAATATGGCATCGCCATTTAATACATTTACCGGTAATTTAACTCTAAGTTCGCTACGCGGGGGCAACTTATAAGTTTCCCTCATGGGAGGCGTGTAAATTATCGGTATCTGTGTTGTTCTGGTGAAAAGCATTTGGCTTTTCATATCTATGTTCGCGTCTAACTGTTTCAGTAGATCACTACCTATCAAGCCGTCGTACTTACTGTCTACGCTATAAACATAAAACTTATGTCGGTCAGAGCATTTAAAAATGTTTGGTAGCGGAATATACACAATTTCATTGTGTTTACTTGTTGCATGAGTGCTAATTACCTCGAAACTTTCCTGCTGTTTAAAGTTACTAAAATACTGTTCGGCCTTTTGGGGGCTTATGAAAGACCTCGTACTTCCGGTGTCTATCATAAAAACTGCCTGTAACTCGGGTATCTGAATGTGCGGAAGACTTCTTATTTTGTTATAATTAATTTCTATTCGTTCCCGCTTTCTGAGGCCCTTATGAAAAAATTTTCCAACTCGCTGTTATAATACTGAGATGGTCCCGGTGTGGGTTCCACGCTAGGTTCAAAATACAGATTGTTTTGATCATTATTTTCTGTGTAATTAACTCGCCTTGAACTTGCCGTACGCATTGTGACATCAGTGTTTGAACCCGACGTCCCGTGAGTTGTTATGTTACCGTACGCCGCGCGGGGCGGTACATTGACCGGCCTGTGCTGACTTGACGATGCATTAAAAGGTGCATTACCCGCGTTCTGCTGACTATGTGGGAACCTACTTAGCTGTTGCGATTGATTTCTAAAGTTATGCGAATTGCTACCACTTTGCGGCCTGTTATTTCTAAACTGAGCTGAATTACCTAAACTATTCGATGGTCTATGGCTTATATTCTGTTGCTGCTGACCTTCGTAACCTATGTTATTGTTTCTAGGCATATACTCTGAATTACTAGGGTTAGATCTGTTAATTCTAGATGTCCTAGATGGGTTTTTTATGTCGTAAACTGTTTGGAAGTTCTGTTCCTCCATGACAGTTTTAAGGGCACCTTCTAAGGTCGTTATGTTTCTTAGCCTAACTAAACGAACTAAAAATGGTGGCAAATTGTAAAGAAAAACATTCAAGGAAGTATGTGTATAAATCTGAGTTTTAGCGGCACGTAATGTGGCGTCGGCCACGGTCCCTATTACTTTTGCTAACAAAATACTTCTATGATGTTGAACTCTATGACAGAATTCTAAATAACTTTCACCTCTACTTATTTTCAACGCTTCTAATTCTAACAGTAGGCATTCCTCGGTCCTGGGATCGCCGAAATGTTGGCTGAGCAACTGTTTTATCTCATCCCAAGTCTCTATCTGGTCCCGTTCTCCTACCAGGTTGGCAGCAGGCCCTGCGAGTCTACTTGTGATTACATGAAATAGATACAAGTTCTGAGCATTTCCCCCCGCAAAGTTACTTATAATGTACTCGCATTTTTTTATGAATAACGGGAGTTGTCTCGCATCCCCTTCAAAAATCGGGATAATCTTAACTATCTCCGCAGGAACTCGGTTAATGCCTTCCATTATATTAAAAAAAAATTACAACAAAACTTAGGTATAAAATGCTTATAACGTAACTAGGTCAATACCGCGAGTGGAATTTGACACTCTGCAATATTATAAAGATGTTATTACGGCGTTGGCTAATCCCTAATAACACACATATATTTAATGCAAATAAGGATACGTATAAAAGGAGCAGAAAGGATGATGAAAAAGATTGACTCACATTCCCCCCGGCAGCTTTCACGTGTCCTTATGGCTGGCTGGAATCTCTGGATTAACAGGATTGGCTGGATCTGGACAGCTTCCTGAGTTGACTGGATCGGCTGGACAGCTTCTGCGGTGGCCTCTTGACGATACTTAATAGATTTATTTGTTCGATGTCTTCCCGTTGAAGTGTAGAAACACACGTTTTCCTGGTGCGGCGTGAAATCGAAATTTTATCGATTTAAGGACGCAGAAGGATAACGACAGGAATCCTAACGGCTGCGCCAATTAAGTGGATCGTCAGGACTTTAATTTAAAAAATAATTTATTTACTTAATTTTATTTAAACTAGCAGAGTGACAATCCAGTCTTACAATTAAGAGTATTCTAACTTAAGATTAATTGATTACTACTATTTATACTAATATTATGCATTTCAGCATTGACGTATTGTTCTCAATTCGGCAGTGCTGAAGATGCGTTAGTTTTTGCTGACAAAGGAGATGTTAGGGCTGTCAACACCTTTAACTCGCGCGCATTGTTTCGACCAAGTCACTAATGTCTAGCTAGACCTAACCTCAATCGGAACGACTAATCTACTAATCTTCCTTCAATCAACTGTTATTCTCAAAATAGTTAATAAAGTACTACGTTAAAAAACGTTTATAACTGAAGAGTATTTCCGCAGAGTCATATACAGGATTTTTGGCAGTCGAGTTAGGGGTTTTAAGGGGTGATAGTTAGGGTCATTCTGGACATTTCTGACCACATGTACTATTATTCCAAGTTGCACGGTTTTTGGGATATATGTACAGGGTGTTTGGTAGTTATGTGCAAAGTTTTAAGGGGGTGATAAACCGAGGTATTTTTGAACATTTTTAGCCATATGTCTTAGCCGAAATTTGTTTTTTTTTTTTAAATTGAAGACTTAGAAATTTTAGGAAAATACCCAGAGTTTGATAGTCACGAGTCAATATTGCCCCAATGAGCGTTAATTTGGAAATTTTAAATAT
Organism: Archips crataeganus; assembly: GCA_947859365.1. Lineage (NCBI taxonomy): Eukaryota > Metazoa > Arthropoda > Insecta > Lepidoptera > Tortricidae > Archips > Archips crataeganus. The sequence continues at coordinate 15,442,774 of OX402045.1, read as the reverse complement.
GGCACAGAAAAATAACGTAAACTTGTCTTTTTCACATGTTATTTAGTAGTAAAATTTCAAGACTAGTGCATTCTTAGCGAGTGCTCCATGAGTTTGGTTTTCACTTTTTATCTCAGATTTAGCAAGCAATGCCAATGAGTGATACCTTAAAAGAAAGAACAATAAACAGGCATGTTTCTAAAAATGTTTAATCATTTCAAGGATTTTTTTTATTTTTTTTTATGGCACAGAAAAATGACTCTGTTCTAACCTAAGACATTTTTAGTCATTTCGAATGCCTCCATTTTGTTTTTGTGGCAAGAAAGACACTTCCAATATACATTAAACTATCCGAAATAAAAGATTTGGTTTCCAAATTAACGCTCATTGGGGCAATATTGACTCGTGACTATCAAATTCTGGGTATTTTCCTAAAATTTCTGTCTTCAATTTAAAAAAAAATATCAAATTTCGGCTAAGACATATATGGCTAAAAATATTCAAAAATACCACGGCTATCACCCCATTAAAGCTTTGCACGTAGCAACCAAACATCCTGTAAGTATAGCAATTTATTTTTGTTGAAAAAATCACTTATTTTGCCAGATTTTTTAAATTTTTTCTTCATGTATAGCCTGTATTGAATTAATTTTAAGTGTTTTGCCTTCGCAATACTCTGGTTCTTCAAAATAAATTCAAATAATTGCCTATTACTGCTAGAGTTATTAAAAAAACTTCTTTAGAAATAACGAGAAAAAAAATCTAAATATTTTGTAACTTTGCGTGTCTACTAAAAAAAAAGTAACAGTGATTTGCGCGTACAAATTACTTAATAAACTTCTTTGATTTACGGGCTTTTCAAACATGTGCCACTTAAGAAAAGAAAAGTAAAAAAAAAAAACAAAAAATAAAGTATTTCCAAATACCCCTGGGGTAAACACTAAAAAAAAATTCAATACAGGCTATACAGGATGTTTGGCAAAAAGAGTGATTTTTCAAAAAAAATATATAAAATATAAAATAAAAATAAAATAAACTTTATTTGCATTTAACACAGGTTACATTTTTACATATAAGGTTGAGACCTCCCATTAAGTCGGAACTTGTGTTATGTATATCTCAAAAACCGTGCAACTTGGCATAATAGTAAATGTGGTCAAAAATGTTCAGAATGACCTGTTTATCAGCCCTTACAACCCCTACACTCGACTGCCAAATATCCTGTACATCTTTCTTCTAGATTCAATAATACTCTTAAGAGTCGTAAGTGACCTACAGGAACGACTGTCTCCTGAAGTACTTAATTTGTTGCAGCTAAACGTTTTTATGCCAAAAAGCGAATACTTACAGTAATCAAGATATTGAAATTGAAACAACTAGCAACCGATTATACATACATTGTTACTAGATAATAGTAGTAATGCTAGTTTCTGTCATCATCATCATCATCATTTCAGCCGAAAGACGTCCATTGCTAAACATAGGTCTCCCCCAAGGCTCGCCAAACAGATCGGTCCCGTGCCATCCGCATCTAACGCGATCCCGCAACCTTAACCAGCCCCCTGTACCACAAAAGTTACAAGTGCTACAATTCGACAAAATTGTAACTTTTTACTATGAGAAATTTGACAATTTTGTCGAATTGTAACACTTTTATTTTTTGTGGTACAGGGCCCAGGTCGTTGCTCCATCTTGTTGGAGGCCTACCTACACTGTGTTAGTGTAGTGACAGCGGAAAGATCTTCCTCTACGTTACGAAGAATGAAATCGTGGCTAAGGCCTTCAATGGTTGAAGAATGTCTAACTGGACTGGCACTTCTCCACGTCCATATTAACGTACCCATTGAAGTAGATGAAGGTGATAACGCATTTCGGAAGATGTAAAAGAAAAATTGTTTTTGTTATTTAAATATAGGTATTTTTAAGTAAAGTACCTACTTACATAGATTAATAGAATACATACTTTTTACCTGCATCTGATATTATTATTAAGTTAAATTATAACTTCTTGTGACTTGACCACGACTATGTGACCCTCCCCTGGCCCCAAAGCTGGATCCGCCCTTGCCGAGATCAATAAGTGCCAGCCAACTTTAGGTTCGTACTTAATTTGCGAAATGGTGCAGTACTCGTAATGTTCACGTTTCGAGGTACTTGATCTACTTCAAAAATCGGATTATTCGCGGCGGATTATTTGTCTGTTCCTTTGTAGGAACTATTGCGTTTTTTTTTCGCACTAGTTCCTTCACAAGTGATGAAGGAAGAACTGCGTTTATTTTTTCGCCTTTCTTCCTTTGTAAGAACTGAAGGCGCTACTGCGACAAGTAACAACTAAAGGCGAAAAAATAAACGCAGTTCTTCATTCATCTCTTGTGAAGGAACTTGTGCGTAAAAAAATGCAATAGTTCCTTCGAAGGAACAGCAAAAGGAATTACCGCGAATAATTCCAAAATCAGGATTTGTCCAAGTACCTACTTAAGTGTCAAAGATAGCGATGAGGAATCTGGAAAAGTACTCTATTGTATATAGACGTAACACAGCTCTACTATAAGACTTAAGCACTGCAAATAGTATGCAGAAATGCGCATCTCGTAGCGGCTTTGTAGTGCTCGTTGCTAAGAGCCGACACGCGGGTACACTCGGCTACGCGACCCAAAAACGCTTGTTCAGTATGACTGCAACACGGTTTTCCCATTGCGTGGACTATATTTTACGAGCTATTTATTAACTTCATATGTTTTACTATAGTCAGACAAATTTATCCACTCCCAGTGGTCGAATTAACTTAAAATTGGGTACGGATATGTAGTTTGGATGACAATGCTAGTACAGTCAGCAAAAACTACCGTCAGCAAAAAGCTTGTATTAAAAATAATTTCTTTACAATATCTTATTTTTCATCTTATCTATGAATGTGTTTTATGATTTCATCGTTCTGCAAAGTTGGTAATAAGTACGGTCGGCCTCAGAAGTCGCTGAACACTAGTACTTTGTCACGTGACAGATTTCAAACTTCACAGTATAACTGCTTATTGCGACAAAGTACTAAAGTGTTCAGCGACTTCTGAGGCTGACTGTACGTCGTTCTTTCAATGTAGGTGATAATGATGAAAGTATTATATATTTCTCAGCCAAAAGTTAACCTATTCATAAATCTTACAATGTACTTTTAATGTAACCACGATCGATGGCACATTTTTAAGCAGTGGACCACAGAAGGCTAATTGAGTCGGTTATCGTACCGTGACCCCGTTGATCGATCTTAACAAATGGGAGCCGTGAACAGGTCAACGCGTTGCATTTTATTTAGTTGACCGCGGTTGAATAATTACAAGTAATTCCAATCCACGGAATTAATAATAAGAGGCATCTATAGAAGTATTATCATGTGTAATAAGTGTAATAACTAACTAAAAGATAAAAAAAACTGATTTGAAAGTTTGATAAAAGCTTATTCTAAAAAAACACCCTCCATGATATATTCAATAATGTATTAGTGGTCCGGCTATACAGAAAATAGGAGCACTTAACTGAAATGTTTCAGCAGAGTGCAGATTAGAGTATATGTGCCTATTGATGTCACACAAAGTACCCTTGAACCTCGTGGACGTGATACCATTATCGATTTTTAGAAATAAACCGTGACCATCTTGGGAGCGGATGCCGCCACACCTCTACCGGAGCATTGGCAATCCAAGCCACTAAAAGTACTTAGTTCTTTCCTGGGGGTGCCGTTCAATCAGTATAAAATGTTACTAAATAACAAACTTAACTAGTAAAGTTAAGTATCATATACATTTAGCTAACAACAAAGTGCATAACTGTTGAAAAGCATGTCATTTAAATTATTTATCATAACAAGTTTTGCTAATCGTTCATACGGAATAATCCCACTTTGTGTAGTGATCGGCATGCACGCTAATATTTCTATAGTTCGGATCATATTGCGTAAGTAGGTTCAGTAAAGACTTATACAACAGGTTAGGGGTATTTCGTCAAGGCGCGAAGCGCCCGGAACAGGAGCTCCGCTGACTTAGGCACGATTTCATTTAAATGCAGGTACATTATTCGTTTTAATTATTTGACTGTTACACTATTTTTTATTATGCAATGATTAATTAAGTTAATTACACCATTACGTTATGAAATACACTGACGAGCAAAAATAAAGGGTCGGTTACAAAAATGACGATAACTACAAAACCCGCTGTGATAGCTTCTTCGAGTAAAAAGAGTTTAGTAAAGAATTTATTCTCAATTAAACTTTATCTTCTTAAGAATAACACTCTTTACTAAACTCATTTTACTCAAAGAAGCTATCACAGCGGGTTTTGTAGTTATCGTCATTTATGTTCAGTGTATGTTCTTATACATTGGTTTTCTACTGATTAGACATATACTTAACTATGCATATTGAAAATATTGATGTATTTCATTCATATGCAAATGAAAATTAGCAAAATTATTTTTGTATAGTTGGGGTAAGAAAATGTTCGTCACTTTTCGACTCTATGTCAACGAATTAAGGTCGATAAGTGACGTACCTTTTTTTACCCCGACTACAAATCATTACAACCCCTTTCCTGGCTGTATTACAGTCTCACAGCACTTACCTAATCACTAGTCTCGTATAAATGTATGATACGTTCCCCCGCTCTTGTCCGCACCAAGTTCAAGTCAGGCTGAAACGTTACGGAAATTGTCTTGAGGACACATTCGGCACATTCTGGACTGATTGTTTTAATCACTACCCGTCATGAACTTGTTATGGCTGCGTAGGAATGCTTTTAGTGTATTACTGCATATTCTATAAAACGTTTCTTTCATTTAAATTTACCTACCTACCTACGTATTTAACTACTTTTTGTGATGGGGCTTCTCTTAAGAGAATTTTTGTTCGCTAACCTTTTCACCAACAGTTAGGTAAAAGTTTCATAAAAGGTTGAGCAATGAGAATATTAAATTTTTGTAACGTAATTTTTTAACGTATTTTTAAAATTTTCTCTTCTTAAAAGCTATTCCCATCGTGAAATAGATTGAAATCTGTTCAAGCGTATTGTAGCAACACGTAGCAAGCGCTCAGTCAGATGTAGGTTAGAAAACGAATAAGTGAAAACGTACGTGTAAACAAGTAAGGAATTTAAAAGTAGGTAGGTAATTAACGAATCTTATCGACTTATATTTATACTAACTATAACCCGTGGCTTCACTCGTGTTAGAAATACCTTCACGAGAAAATTTTTCAATTTGGCCTGAAAAAGGTTGGTTCCGGTAACGTTGTTAAAGCACAACGTTTCCTCGGACAACGCGGTCTATTGATTTCGGACGAAGTTAAAGCATCATCTTTAATGCCGAGATACCTACCTACCTCAATGTCCTTGGACAGCACCTTTTATTCTTGTTTAAAGATAAAATATTATCTATTATATGTGTTAATCTCGGTTTTTGGTTTATCTGTACGCAAAGTTTCATTAAAATCCGTTCAGCCGTTATTGCATTTTTGTTTGACATAAGTACATTCAAACATCCGAATATGTTGTACATACAAACATCTTCACAAACTTTATACCTATATACCTACCAATATACTTAATTATTTTCTAATAACCAAACATATGATTAACACTATACCTACTAATGAATCAATGAATAAAAAAAATATCACAAAAAATAACCTGAACGAAATTCGTTTGATGAACTCTAGGTAGCTCTACCGTATTCAAAAACATTGAGTCGGTTTTAAGGATTCTGGGAAAACAAACGGGGGTGTCTGTGTGGACAATTTCGAAGGGAATTACATTTCTGCAGATCGTTACCATCATGTGGGTTTAACCTAATGAATATTTACTGTAAGAAGTTTAGTAGGTATCCCGTGGAGACTAGTAAATTGCATTTGCCGCGTCCGACGGCGGGCTCTAAGGGTCGGAGGTGTACACCTTAAAAGGTTAGAATACAGGATAGGATAACTTAAGTAGTTAAAAAATTAGGTTATCAATCTATACCTATAAATAAAAATCAATTGCCGAATGCATGTAAGTGCATTACTTAGGAAACTGCAACTAGTTGTTATTTGGCTATTTTTCGGTTTGTCAGCATAAGATGTGCAAGAAAAAAAATGTTATAAAAGTATGTGAGTGAGACAGAAGACAGCAGAGAGCTGAAATTTTGAAGCCTATAACTAGGGTACAGACAGCATGATTTTAAATAAAGTGACGTCGGTATATTTATGTAAAGCACAGACCGGTTCGATCGCGGCGGATTTAAGTAATCAGCGAAAAATGATGCCTCCGGTGCTCTTTTCATCTTCTTATTTTGCAATATAACAACTCGATTGCCATCGGATAGCCTAAATTAAAATTGGATCTGAAGTTAGTGATGAGTGATGACCAAGTACCTATGGCAAATTTTGTGTACACTAACTACGAGGTAGGTATTACATCCAAAGAAATACATACAACTCACGCTTCTCTCGCTTTCCTGATTGCCTAACGAAATTGTTCACATCACGGCACTGATAAATAGTCCAATACAGTCCAACTGAGTATTTTGAAATAAATAACTAAAAAGCCTCGGATACCCGAATGTATCTATTTAATAGATAAAAAAGCGTTAAGCTATTTCTAAAAGCTTTTGAAATTTTACACCGTCAGTTTCCTTAAAGAAAGTTGGTAAAGTAAATTGGGAATTTCTTGCATAAACGTAACTATTGTAAGGTCGCGGGTGAGCAAAGTAATTGTTTTAGTTCATTAATATGGACCTCCGCAAAGTAACGCCTGATTCAATAAATTATTTAAATTGGGAAATTCTATTTTTAAATATTATTTTTTATTTTTATTAGCAATACGGCTGCTCACCGAAATGAATTCTATTTTTTTACTTTACAGTCGTAACGAATGGTTCCGTGTTGAAATATTTTCACAGTTTTTCAGTTATATACAAGGGTGTCAGGCATTTTATAGCGACTATATTGTATATCAAACGAACAGTCTGTCGTCACACATGGCTAATAGATCAGTTATACGCTAGTGCTAACAAAGTCCGGTCAGGTGGTTGCCAGAGTTCTTTGTAACGAGTGTAACGTTAGACGTCCAGATTTTGTCCCGTCTATGCTTAAACACTCACTGCACTGCCTCAGATCATTTTCTTGCTTGCATAAGTCTAACTTTGACGTCTAAGGCTGTTTTGTTGATGGTATGGCGTACCTAATGCATGGTGTATCATTTTTTAACTCCCGACGCAAAAAGAGGTGTGTTATAAGTTTGACCGCTATGTGTGTGTGTGTGTGTGTATCTGTTACTATATGTATTTACGTATTGGTAGATAAATACATTGGCGTTATATGAAATCTGTCAAGAGCAGTAAAGCTTCTGTCGTGTCAAAAATATTTCGGTTCAATTTGTAATCCATAAATAAATAAATAAATACCACAGGACAATTCACACCAATTGACCTAGTCCCAAAATAAGCACAGCTTGTGTTATGGGTACTAGGCAACGGATAAACATACTTATATAGATAAATACACACATACTATCAATCAATGCTGTTATTATTTTTAGAAGTGATGATCATCAACTATCTGTCTGTTGCTTTGTTTGCCTATTTTTAACTTTCTTATTTGAAATTATTTTGAATTTGAACAAAGCGCCCCGGGAATCCCAGCTCTTATTGCTAATCCGAATAAATATAAATAACTGCAATTAAAAAAACAATAACTTCTTGATAAAAAAATTGTACGAAATCGGATATCAACAAAATTCAGAAAATTTATTCCCACTGTATGTAAAAGAAAATGGTAGGTATATCCCGATTTTAAGTCAGCTGAGTTACAGTTTATTTACCAGCGAAGAGAATTTAATGAACAAAATATGCTGCTTATCATTACCGTGGAAGTAATCTATCTCTCCCCAAAGAAAACCTAAGCGAACGCGCAAGGGTGTTCGTCCAAAATGAAATTAGGAGGTGGTTCACTCTGTCCCTCTTACCCGTTACTCAAACGAGCAGGAGAGCTGACTGCGATTGTTTCTTATACGCAATAAAGGGTGTGGGTGTAGGCTGAGTGGACTCGAGGGATAGGGGGCACGAAGCCTACAAAAACAAACAGACTTGCATACGAATCGCCGCATTACACCAGTCCTATCTGAATTGCCTCCAATCACATCTCTTGAAACAAAATTCCGAAAACGTGCCATAAATGCCTGTACAAAGGTAAAATGATGACATCGTATTTTCCCAGTATCTTTGAATTGATTTGTTTGAAAAACGAAATAATAGGTAATCAAAGGTTCCTACGGTGTGTCACTGTGTAGTAAAGCCTTAAGTACTTACCTACTTTTGAGCTTTTAATTTATTTTTGTTTTTACTTATACAATTGGTTTCCTTTGGTTGGCGGCAGATCAAAAAAATAGTTTTCTGATATGCTTTGACAGAAGTGAACGAAAAATCACTATTGTCGATTCATTTCAATTTCAACAGCCGCAAGTTGGGTCGCGTGCGCCATGCGTTTACAGTCAATCAGAATGCATAATGAGCGTTTCCCTTACAACTTCTTGAAGGCAGGTATAAGCTAATAATATGTTAGTCTGCCTTCTGCGAAGGGACAGTCGCATGTAAAGAGTATGAACCACCCTTATAATATGATTAGGTATCGTTTTTTTACCAGTCATAAAATACAGGTCGAGTTTTAGATATTATAAATAAGTACTTAATAGTAATTAAAATGTGAAAAAGGACAAAAACAAAAACGATTACACATTTTGCCAAACAGCATTAAAAAGGCCCCAATCAGCATCCTGCCTCGGTTGACCGGGGTCCTGATTTTCAATGCTAAATAAATTCTTAGTTGAATTACGATTCCAATAGAAATCTACATTTTTTATTGTACAATTAGGAAGCTTGAAAACTAAGCTATAATTTGTAGACTGAAGTTAACAGTAGTAAACGTTTCGATTAAAATTTTGACTATGTAATAGTGTCAGGATTCTAAACGCAGTTTGCGGCTAGATTAATCGGTGTAAACTTTGTCATTTTTTATCATTTGTTATTACTTGGAGAGGTTTTCTGCTAAGCAGGATTCTGAAAAGACGTCAGTCAAAAGTAAGACAGTGCCACGGACAGTGAGGGAAAAAACAAAGGAGGATCTAAAAAGAGCAAAAGGCTGAAAGGCGAAAGTTCGTAACCGTCAGACTAACACGGGGGCGACGGGCGCTCGGGGTTTACCTCGTACCTACCTCCTTACCCCGATTTCAAAGATACTCGAGATGTCCTACACTACAGTTGCAGTCGAGTAGGTAATTTATAGTTCATTTCAATAGAATCTAGCAATCTCTTTGATACCAATAGCCAACTGACATGGGCACCTCATTGTCTAGGTTTCTAAAATATGATTATAATCGAAAATCAATAAAAAAAATCATATCACTAAGGGACCTGGACAATTCGGTGTCCATGTCAGTTGGTCATAAGTGCTTACAAGATTTTCAGATTCTATTGAAATGGAGTTTAGGTATGTATTCCGATTCTCGTCCGCTTGATCAATCGTTATATACTATAATTTGTATAATATTTTTAATTTAGGTCACAAAATATTCCAAAATTTATTTTAGTGTTCTTCGAATGTTGATGTAACTGTAACTGGACGTGTCAAGGGACTTTAGTTTATTTTATACATGTATATTTGTAGTCTGAAGTATTTTAGAATATGAGTGTTGTGGTATACAAATCTTTTAATCTTTTATCGCTTTATTATGAGTCAGTATAAAATGCTACATAGGGTTATCTGTTTGCTTAAATATATGTCTAATATAATAAGTTGAACGTCTAGATATGTATGTTACCTTTCCAGTTAGCCTTAGCTGGGCGGTAATAGGAGCTTACCCTGTTTAGATCCTGCATCCGCCCACCACTCGGCACCTTTTATCCAGTTTTTTTACTCTTGGTACTAATTATTTAATAAATAGGAAAATCTAGATTCTAGATAGATAGATAGGGCGTTTGTTTGTTTCTCTCTGGAACTACTTACCAAAACGATTTAAAAGATCTTTCAGAAATTGAAACTCTATCCCAGATTGATGTTATATTATCTCGGCCTATAAACGTCCTGCTTGGTAAGAAGACTTGGGCTGTAGATTCCACGTGGCAGGGTGGTAAAACATCACACCATTGCATTGCTTTGCAAGTGTGTGCAGGATTAATGTAGGCTGCTTTTAATCCCAGGAAAGTGCAAAGTTCTATCAGGACGCGTTATTGCGTGCGATAGCTCATGTTGTGTAAAACGATGTTTTGATTCGTGTCGCGTTTACAATCGGTATTATATATTACTATATATATTAGTCTATTGCATTTTACGTGGCCAGAAGCTCCAGTTAGTATAAATAAGCATTTACAAATAATATTATTGCAACTCAGCCGCCTATTTATGCGTGGAAACTTCCCATTGAGCGTGATTCGAGAGCGTGAGCCGCGCGTCACTCCGCCCGGCTACGAATCTGCTTAAATGAAATGACGTCATTTATTTCTCTGAATTTTCTTCGCCTCATTCTCATTATTTGCTTACTTTGAGAAAATTAAAAACTGGAAAGCCAGATTTTTTTGTTCAACCAATGAAAAGCAGTATAAAGTTTTCGCGAATGGTTTGGAAACCGGGTAAGTTAGAGAATCACAAAAGAACTCCTTGTGAAGAAATTCGTATTGAGAAATGTTCAACATGAAACAAAAGCTGTATAAGGTTCGTCTGTATGTTTTCACTGAAAGAAAGGGGATTCTTTATTTGACTGAAAACCTACAAAACGAACGATGTAGACGCAAAAAGTACATTTAAAAAATTATTTTTATATCCTGTATGCTTAGTATAAGTTTTACCTCGCAAAATACTTCTCGATCGCGTTTACGTAAAAATTTAAATTCTATGGAATTGGATTCGCTGTCTATGTTTCCATAGTACCTAATTGATTTTTTTCCGTAAACGCGATCGAGAAGTATTTGGTGAAGTAAAACTTATACTAAGCATACTGACCTTAGCATCGAACAGTTTTATGCAAAGAGAAACATACCTATATAGGTATATACCTATACATACAGGAATCCAATGAACTTTTTGCAAGCCCTGTACGTGCCTGTACAGATGGTTGTATTTGTATCCCAGCTTTGTCTCGAAAGATTAATAACTTTCTTCTCCAAATACTTTCATCAGTTCAAATAGGACGGACGGTCATCGCATTCGGCAATCGACAAAAACGTATCGCGTCGCCCCTCGGCAAGATCGATCGCTCGCGAACAAAGTTTGGCATGTTTCGTAACACCGCACGCCAAATAAAACGTTACTTTGCTTCTGTGATTTTCTTTACTTTTCGTGCTTGATTCAGTGACTTTTGAGCAATAATAATAATAATTCTTGTTAGTCAAACTTGAATTTCACGAGCTATACTTACAAAAAAACGTCTAAGTGCGCATTGTACGGTTCGATTCCATATCAAGTTTTGATCGACCAAAGCCTATTTAAGTGTGATAGTTTTCTTTTTAAATTCGTTATTATGTACCTACTTCTGCCGTGACTTTCCGATACTTTCATATTATTAAATAGCCCTTTAACTGTGGGGGAAGAGAGGAGGGAGACAGTCTTGGCTTTCAACATTTTTGAAAAACTTATTCGAGGACACCACATGCCATGGGGTGGGCTAGACGCCGTAGACGAGAAAAAAAATCATCGCTATTATACGTATAGGGAAAGTACCCTAATAGATATAGAGTCTCTGGCCTAAGCTGTGGATATGCCGAAACTACTTAAATGGGTTCCATGTTTACCATTTAGAATACGAAACCCTAAAGTGCCGTTAATAAATTGGAACGTGCCTCCATTCAGTTTCTGGATCTGTCCCTGACTCAGCATTTTCTAGAAAAGATTTTTTGACTTATTAAGCGTTTACAAATCGTATTAAGTACGTATATTGGTCGAAATCATCGTAACTATTCAGCCCAGTTTAGCTACTTATATGCATCAAAATTTCACTTCTCTTTATATCTCGTGGTGTCACATTTGAAAATGCAATGCTTCGTTATTAACGCTAGAAAGCGACAACATGAAAATGCAATTACGATCGCGTGTATTTGGAATGCAAATCAATGAATTTCAAATGATTTGAATGTGAATAAGGCGTCACGGTCGTGCCGAAAGCGCGCGGCGCTAAATGCAAGTTAAATTAAACCGAACCCTCGGTTAAGGCACATCCACCACGTTAAGCCGTTTGCGAGGAAAAAATAATTAATAGGAAAGCAATGCTCGCCTGAGCAGGACCAGGAAAATTAAGTAGGTATATTTTTTAGGAAGCTGAAAAAATATTGTTTGGCGCAAGTGCTCTTATTGAAACGCTAGCAAGCGAAGGATTCTAGGCTGCGCTAAATACGTCCATTTTCTTTGGTACCATAGTAATGGGAACTTCTATTTTAAAGCTTCAGCTTCCTAGATTCAAAAATGTGGGCTGTACGTTGATGCGTCAGCCAGCCTAAAGTTTTAAGACTTTTTACATTCAATGAGTAAGTAGATATAGACATGTAGATAACGTTGTTTATTGAGTTAGTAATTAATATTCACAGTATGTTAACTTTTTTCCCTCCTGTGCATTCGGAATTCTCACCATAAATCTCTTTTCTTCTTGTTCGTCGTTACTGATTTTTGCGATTAATGACGAAGGGACTTATATAATGTGTGCGTGTCGTATTTTTTTCTGTTTAAAGAAAAAGTTACATATACCACGGTTCAACGTCACGTTCGAATTTTCATAAACTTTTCACGCAGATATCAAAAGATAAATAAAAAAAAATTTAAGAACCCCCGACGCAATTTGGTCACACATATTTTGAAAATAAAGTAAATGCCCATTCTGTGTCTAAGATCCCTTCCGCAGCTAACAAAAGAGCTGATAACTTTGAAACGGCCGAACCAATTTTGATGAAATGATGCTATAGACAGATACACAGAAAGACAGACAGGCACACACACACACACACACACACACACACACACACACACACACACACACACACACACACACACACACACAGCGGTCAAACCTAAAACACCCCTCTTTTTGTGTCGGGGGTTAAAAAGAAAGTCCTCACAAACTAGTGATATGAAAAAACTATGGCTTCATTTAGACGTTGCGGGAATTATCATGGGAGTAGCAGCCGATGGTGTACCGAAATTGACACCTTCTAAATGAGGCTTGTTGGTGGATTTTCCCTCCCACATTGCATAACTACCTCAAACAGTTTAAAATGCGTCGCCCAAATAATACCATTTTGTCCACTAAACAGCTCATGGGAAAGCTTTTAAATTGGTTGGTCTATCATGCCAGGTTTTTGCCGTTCTCCTGATACGTCCAACTAACAACTTTGAACTTGCTGGTGTTTACGTATTAGTAGAGTCGAAAGGTTAACTTTTGTAGCAAGATTTGTTATTTATGTGGGTAATTTATATTTATCTTTATTTACTGTTTGCTGGGGTAAAATAATGCACAACTGTCGTTTACAGTTACGGAAGTCTGATTGTTCGAAACGAACTAGTAGGAGATTGCACGGAAATTAGTGCAGCAGCCGGCCATCGTCCAAGCAAGGGCGACCCTGCGCCGGCCCGCCTGCCACTGTCACTAAGTATTGGCTCGTTAATCTCGTTTGCCATCTTGAGTCGCACACAGCTTCGATTTTGTAAGAGAGAATCTATACCTATCTTAAGTAGTTAAACTAGAACTAAAGGATGATTATTCGAGGGATTTGCCCGCATGGTTAAACATCATTTACTATCCCACAGTTATTACCACAACGGAGGACAAGCCTCAAGAACTTGGATCAAAATAGATCGAGCATCCAGTTTCACAAAAATTTAACCCTTTTGATGCTGTGAAAATAATGAGGAAAAAGAAAGAGCCGTTAAAACCGCTAGATGTTTACTCAACGTACCTAACTGAAAATTTCAACATTACCCAATTTGCTATCGTTTTTATGATAGGATACTGCTTTGCTTATTTGTGACTTTGTAGGCAGTAGCATTCATAGCTGTTAAACTTAGTAAATTTAGTAAATTATTCTTACAGACTTAATTTAAAATATAACAGTTGCTAAGTTTATGTACTTATTTGTGAATACGAATAACATTCCTTTTAAATACTAAAAAGATTCGTAAACGTTTAAATCTGGGGAAGTCTTTCATCGTAAGGACTTTTGAGGCACTGAGGAGTGTCGTCTGCGTGTAGGTACCGCATCGTTTGTCCGACTTGTTCGTGTATAAGAAAATCTTAAAGTCTTTCAAGTGATACCTATGTATTATAAAACATGTTAGGCACAAATAAAATTAAACCTCATTATTTAATACATGTATGTTTCGGACGTTGACTCGTTTGACCTAATCATTGGATTAAAATAAAATTTAGTGCAAAATTAAAATGTGCACAAGTGATCTAAGCGAGGTCTAAAATCAAAAAATGTTATATGATTCTAGGTTCTCTTTTTCTAGGTTTCTTGCATCGAACAGGTTTTGACTAGGCTGTTGCCGAATCAGAGAGCTACATCTTCGGTCTCATCTGCACTAATGCCGAAAAAATAAGACCAAAGCTTTAGAGGCACTCCGACGAATGTTTGAACCCAAGATAAATAAAAAACGAGTGAAAGACCTTGAATCTTCTTTGGCACTGATAAGCGCTCGATTGTTTGCCAACACAATGTGATAGGTATTATCCTGGATATTGTATGAGCAGGCGCCGCGCCAGCCGCGATTGTGTATGTATCATGAATCAAATACACCATTCTTTTGGCTTAGGGTAATGAGGTTCGTAGGGTGACTCCAGCGGTGAACCTGTTGACTTACTTAAGCTCTTATGCTTTTGACTTATTATAGCGTAAGAAATGTTGTAGACAATCATATACTAGTTTTTAAAGGCAAAACCATAAATTTACTTGGCGGTGTTAAAGAATAAATATCGTTACCCATTGTATTTGATAGAAAAGTTGAGTAGCTCGTCAAATTCGAGGTAGATACTTGGGTACTATGTAGATAAAGCTTTTTATTCAGGCTATATTACACACATGTTTTTAAAAATAGTTCTAATAAGTAACACTTAAGTAATTAAGCCCGAAATAGAACGTGTAAATAATATGTCTTTAATCAAATTGCTTTAATGAGTGTCTCCCCCTCCCTCCCCTGGGACGACACCTGGCACATTCGGCACATTCCTGTCCGCATTTGCGAGACTTTGCTCAAATAAGGAGGACCCTCGAACACAAACTACTTCTTCACTATCATCGCTAGCGGATTTATATGGAAAAGGAATTTCCCTAGGGCGGGCGAACTAAATTCAGAATTTAAGTTAGAAGTGCATGTTCAACTAGCGTGGTCTAACTACAGTGAATTTAAAAAAATTACAATTAAAAAAAAATGTTACATAGGTAACTTTACTTACTTGTAACCAATTTCCAGCTAGCGTCGGATATGAACTCAATTGTTGTGTTATAGTTACGACCCCTTTCAAACCAGAACAGTGCCAAATTCCGATACCTATAGCTCGAGGTATTCGAGAGCCTGATTTAGTCAAGGCGCGGCAAAACATCCTGCAATCTTGTGTCCGCACATAAATTCCTACGTGTCGTAAGGGCCTAAGTTTACGGGTCGGATCTCACAATGTTCCTTTACTGATATATAGAGGTAATTTACTAGGGCGTATCAGTCCAACAAGCCTTACATACCCATTCATAAATGTACTGAGTCTCACTACTATGTTTCATTAGGTCGTAAAAATGGAGATGTAAATTTTGAAAATAAATAGAATATGTACTTATTTTGCTCCTTCGCGAAGTAGTGAGGCTAATTTATGCAAAACAGCTACGTTTGGTTTTTCATGAATTACTTATTTGCTTTACAATTTTATGAAAAGCATATTTTCAACGCAAACTTAGCTATTTTGCATGACTTAAGCTCACTACTTCGCGGAGGAGCAAAATAAGTATTCCATTTAGCACCGCAAAGTAACGCCAAAATATGTACAGTACTTGTGTAAATTCTATTTTAACAATAATGTCCCCATCCCATCCCAGCCTAGGTATATACAGCCTAGGTATAGGTGTGCCCACTGAAGGGCACAGGCCTCTCAGAATGAGAGGGCTTGGGCCGTAGTTCCCACGCGGGCCCAGTGCGGTTTGGGAACTTCATACACACCATTTAATTTCTTCGCAGGTGTATACAGGTTTCCTCACGATATTTTCCTTCACCGTAAAACTCATGACAAATTTCAAATATAATTTCCCTAAATTCCGAAAAACTCAACAGGTACAAGCCGGGATTTGAACCCACGACCCTCTGCTTAAGAGGCCATAGGTCAAACCACTAGGCCACCACGGTTTTATATTACGGCAACAATAATGTAATGAATGGTAAATGGTTTACCCTTGAATCGTAGACACAGTTTTCATCGATTAGTTAATATTATATCGATTTTTTTTAGTTCATAGACAACGTTTCCCGTATTTTCATTTCCTTGACTATTCATGTCATCGAACGGTTAAATGCTAAATCATGGTATTTTAAATCACCGATTATTAAATTGTAGAATAATTATTTCGTGATTTGTTTATTCTGCAGAATTTTATATCGTTATTTTTTATTTCATGTTTTATTCAAGTCGTATTAATAATGTTTCATAGAAAATTATTCACATATAAGTATATTAACACATAACTAATTTGTTTATTAATCAATGAAACGCTAATAATTGTAGTTATAAAAAAGCAAGACTTCCAGGGTGGTCATTAAAAAAAACCTAACCTATCCGAGTCGCTTCCGCTCCGACCCGTCTTGCTCGCTCGCTTCGCTCGCTCGCTGTTTGCGTTTTTTTTTTGTAATGACACGTAAACATTCACAGTACCACTATATTTGTACTTACTATGTATTTGTATACACTATAATATAAAAAAATTGTAATGTATAATCGACTAGCGACCCGCCCCGGCTTCGCACGGGTACAACTATATTATACATGTATTATACTTATAAACCTTCCTCTTGAATCACTTTATCTAATATAGCTTTTACCCGCGGCATTGCTAGCGTGAACCATAAATATTTCAGAGAAGCAAACAATTATGCAAGCAAGCCTGAAGCAAGCATGCACGCAAGCATGCAAGCAGCATGCAAACAAGCATGCAAGCTTGCAAAAAAGCATGCAAGGAAGCATTCAAGCATGCAAGAAAGCATGTAAGCGAGAATCCAAGCAGGATTCTAGCGAGCATGCAAGCAAGCATGCAAGCAAGCATACATGCAAGCAAGCAAACATGCAAGCAAGCATGCAAGCAAGCAAGCAAGCAAGCAAGCAAGCATGCAAGCAAGCACGCAAACAAGCATGCAAGCAAGTATGCAAGCAGTATGTAAGCAAGCTTGCAAGAAAGCATGAAAGCAAGCATGCAAGCGAGAATCCAAGCAGGATTCTAGCGAGCATGCGAGCAAGCATCCAAGCTAGCATGCAGGCAAGCATGCAAGCAAGCATGCAAGCAAGCACGCAAGCAAGCACGCAAACAATCATGCAAGCAAGCATGCAAGCAAGCGTGCAAGCAGCATGCAAGCAAGCATGCAAGCGAGAATCCAAGCAGGATTCTAGCGAGCATGCGAGCAAACATCCAAGCAAGCATGCAAGCAAGCATGCAAGCAAGCATGCAAGCGAGCATGCAAGCGAGCACCCAAGCAGGCATGCTAGCGAGCATGCAAGCAGGCATGCAGGCATGTAAGCGAGCATGCAGGCAGGCATGCTAGCAGGCATGGAAGCAGACATGTAAGCAGGCATGGAAGCAAGCAAGCATGCAAGCAATCAAGGATGCGTGGAAGCATACCAAATTTCGTCTTAATCGGTTAAGTGGTTATTGATTCTCCATACAAAGTTTCACCCCCCTTTTCACCTCCTTAAAGGGCAATTTCCGGGATAAAAACTATTCTATGTCCTTTCCCGGGACTCAAACTATCTGTATACTAAATTTCATCTAAATCGGTTCAGCGGTTTAAGCGTGAAGAGGTAACAGACTGTCAGACAGACAGACAGACAGACAAACAGACAGACAGACAGATACACTTTCGGATTTATAATATTAGTATGGAATTAGTATGGATAGACTGCTGGCTCTGTGAGCTGTAGTAGATCTCGCGAGTTTTACGAAATTGTTTTATGAAACGCACCTCTCTCGGCCCCTTTCTAATCATACTCCCCAGCCCCTGCACCGCGCGGGCGAAGACACATTTAAACGGTCTAGCTATAATAATCTACTCTTATAATTCTCTAGTGGTTTTTTAACCTTTTTAATGTCATGCTTAGCGAAACGTAAAGCTACTTTGAACCTCATGTCCTTGAGCAATCATAAATAGACCCTAATTTTTTTAATTGGCAGGCAGGTCCCACGGAAATGATCTGTATTTTATTTGGAATGTTTAATTTATCTACACTAATCTATTATCTTTATAAACATTTTGGGATACATAAAGATAATTAAACTTATATATAAGTATGCTAATTATAACGTACCTACATGACTCAATCACTATCACTACATAGTATTATAACAAAGTCGCTTCCCGCTGTCTGTCTGTCTGTCCCTATGTATGCTTAGATCTTTAAAACTACGCAACAGATTTTGATGCGGTTTTTTTTAATAGATAGAGTGATTCAAGAGGAAGGTTTATAATATATAATACATGCATAATTGCACCCGAGCGAAGCCGGGGCGGGTCGCTAGTTTGTCATAATTTCCAAAATTAAAAACTAAGGCATTTATTTATATTGACATTTTTAATTTCGTAATATTTTTTGAACGGAATGTCCGATTTCGATAATTCAAAAAGAAATCAACAGGTATTGAACCAGTCTTGAATACGAAATAATTAATTTGGATAAGAATTAATACAAAGGTGTGGAAAACATGGTCTGATTTTGATAGGCATTTCTATCATCTTTTAAAATGTAAAAAAGTAGTAATAGTGACGTAACTACAATAATTGGTCTCGCGAAGTTTTTTGTAGATATTGATACGTTCTATAATATTGTAGAACATTTTTTTGTTCTATCATCAATACTTTCCGCAGCGCATGCGATGATAGACATTTTATGGCTAATTTTTTTACACCTTGGGTTGGTTTTAGTAAGATTTATCGACGATCTCTAATTTTTTCTAGTAATAAATATAGCCTATGTTACTCAGTGATAATGTAGCTTTCTAACCGCAAAAGAATTTTTGAAATCGGTCCAGTAGTTTTTGAGTTTATTAATTACATACAAAAATACAAATCTTTCCTCTTTATAATATTAGTGTAGATGTAGATGTAGATGGAGATGTAGATGAAACCAGAATACTTCTAAAGATATTATAGGAACTGAATAGTCTATACATCAATTTCGATCCAATAAAATTCGATGAAAAATTTGTCTACGATTCAAGGGGATACCATAATGTTATTGTTTCAAGAGATTAATCAAAGTTGGCGTTCCTATATGGGAATGTTGTATACGAGTATACTTCGTTAATACGCGTATAACAAACATTTCCTAAGTATTAAGATAAACAAAAAGTCAAGGTCGAAGCCAAAGCGGGCACCCTTAAACGTTGTCGGCGACATAAATTCACTTGTTCACGTGTTTACAGATAAAAAAACGTTGGTTATCTCCGGGATAAGGCTATAAAAGGATAAAATACAAGGTCATTCTCTACTTTAACTGTTTCCTACTTAAAACGCTATTCAGAACGCCATTAAATTTGAAAATCATTTATTAAATAATAAGTTCTTGAGAATCGTTCTCTTAAACGTTTATTCAGCATTTTAATCCTCTTGTAAAGTTAAGAGTAACAGGCAAAAGTCTTCTAAGTCTCCATAACAGTCTCGTTAGAGCGCAATGTGATGAGGCGCAGTCAGGGCTACACCAATTAGAGCAACAAATCGTCTTCAGAGGGTATTTTAAGCTCTGCGCTGCAGAAATAGAGATGCCTAGTGATATGCTTTTAGTACTCGGAAAATCCTTCGCAAGAATTTCGAAACTCTCTGTTAAAATGGTTGCAATCCCTCTCAATCAGAGAAGAGGACTTTGCCTAGCAGTGGGAAGCATATAGCTCATATAATATGGATTCCCTTAAGTAACAAATTTCTAGTACCTACACTTCACAAAATTATCTAGCTATCGGAATTTTCTTTTACACATATTATACAACCACATTTCGAGATTAAATAGAATCTGAATAGCGTGACCTCTGTGACGTAAATAGGCTATTATTGGATCATAATGGGCCCATTAAGAAATAAACAAAATTAGGATAGGTGTGCCAGTAGGTCCCAGTACTTTATTAAAGTTTGAGTTACTCCATAATAAGCTCATCACGAGTTAAAGCAAAAATTAAACGTATATTTCCAGTGTACATACGATACTCATCGGAGCAATTTGATTAATATGAATGGTATGTTATATTGGATTTTTGAAACATTACGGAACTTAATGAAATGCATAAATAAAGCTATCAAGTTTGCCCTAAGTTTTATATCGCTCCAAAAAGCTGGGGCTTGCTCTCCATACACCGTGGAAAATTTAATACCTCAAGACGAAAAATCGTAAACCTGAAAGCGCCTGCGTGAGTGAAGGCAGCACGGTACAAAATAAAGGCGTCTGCAAACCATTTCTCACCTAAAATATTTTATTTTCCACCCTTCCCTATTCTCTTCGCGTTGATAGCTGATGTTATATGTAATATTAGCCCCAGAGGTATTGAACTGACCAGCAGCCATCATTGCCAGACCGCCTAGCGATTATGTGTTGGAGGTGGCTTTTACTGCTGTAGGCTGAGCGACCTCCCGCCTCTTGATTGTCTCGGACGTAGCGCCGGAAATGACGCAGCAGACAACGACACTGGAAACTTGTAATAGGATTACGGGGCAGGGCACGCCTAGCACTGCCCTTTTTGCAACGTCCCAAATGATGCGTACCTAATTAGGCTTTTGTGCTAATGAACAACAGGATATATCTTTAAGTAGTTATTCTCGAATACGAGCTTGATCAATAAGTTCACGTACTTATTCTTTTTGAACCTCGTGAAACAAGTGCACAACCTACTTAGTATTCTCTTAATGTTTTTCGTGAAAAGCTCAGAGGACTGGAGGACAGTCTGACTACATGCATGCATGCTTTTTATAAACTTGTACGGGTCAAATTTTGGAAGTTGAATTTGACCCACTTCCAGTGTCGGATTTACTTGAAATTTGGTATATTTATGTAGGTAGAATAAAAATGTAAGTATAGTCAACAAAAAGTACAGTCAGCAAAACCTTGCATTGAAAATGAAATTTTTAATAAAAACTTATTTTAACTGTATGTTACGAATGTATGGCAATATTAGTCATTGGAGAAGTCTAAAGAAGTAAGTACCTGCCCAGAACATGTGTTTGCTCAAGTTATTCTATGGAGTATTGATCTATACAGCTTTGTTCAGCTTTGGTCTGATCACTGTTGAACTTCCTTTAACTATAATATACCTAAGTGTATATTTTGGTAAATTTGTGCGAACGAGCCAAATAAACGTAAAGGTAAAAGTTAGCTTTTTAACTCAGGAGTCAGCATGTGAGGCTCGTTGCATTCCTTTTTAACAAAAGCATTACCAGAGAGCCAAAAGATACAAAGAATTAGTAAGAGACAGAAAAGCACGTGTGCAAGCCGATCAATATTGTATAAATTTTCTACAGCGATATAAAAACAGAATACAACTAGAGTTGGTAGGTACAGATTCTTAGGTAACGTAGGTATAGGTACCAAAATTCAAACATAATAGAGATAGTACCGTTATGGTAACTTTCACAGAAGTGCCAACTTGCTTAATGAAAAATCGATGCAACCCCACATACATTGCCGGTTGAACTCGAGCCAGCACAAGATACGTAAGACTCTAATAATTAAAGGTCATATGGGAACTTATGTGACGTACTTTCGCAGATTACACAATAATTAATAAAATCAAAATAACAACGGGATTCGAAAGTACCGTTAGCACAACAGTACTTAGAAATGATTAAATATAATCATAAGTCAATCTTTGATATCTTCATAAGTGCAGACACTTATTGATAATAGAATAAATAGATTTTCCTACTCCTGTACTTTTATCTGGTTCTTACATGGTCGGGAACAAATATATAAGAACATAGATTGACTTCAGAAAGTCTATACTTAATCTATTCGCCATAACAGCACTTGTGTCGTAATGTCGTTATTACGATACACCTAGCTAAAAAATATGTAGGTAAGGAACGAGTATTCAAAACAAATCTAAAATAACATATAATAATATGATTGACAAGCCGTGGTGGCCTAGTGGTTTGACCTATTGCCTCTCAAGCAGAGGGTCGTGGGTTCCAATCCGAGCTCTGGGTTTTTCGGAATTTATGTGCGAAATTATATTTGAAATTTACCATGAGCTTTACGGTGAAGAAAAACATCGTGAGGAAACCTGCACACACATGAGAAGAAGTTCAATGGTGTATAATGTGAAGTTCCCAATCCGCACTGGGCCCAAGCCCAAGGAGCAAGAGCATTCTGAGAGGAGGCCTGTGCCCTGCAGTTGGGACGTATATATATAGGCTGGGACGATGATGATTATGGTTATTATAATAAGGGTTCCGTTTTTTGCCATTTGGCTACGGAGCCCTAGAAAAACGAGTTTTACTCTGGTGGGGATCCTCGTTATCTGACAAGAAAAGAAGGAGAGCGCGCTTAATAAGAGAGGCGTGTGCTCTTTCATATGCACCCCCACTTTATGATGTTTGGATGCTTTCCATACTGAAGTTATTAATCATCCGAAGGGGTTTGCCAAGTTCTCTGCGGCAGTCACCTTGCTAAAAGTGCATCAATCATTTGCCATCATATTTTGTGCTAGATTATTTACATGCTAAAATCTAGTTGAATACTCAAAGGCTAAAATATGTACTCCGGATTAACTTTAAAACATTTTGTACACTTACAGTCAAGGAAACTAAATCGAGTTCCAGGGTGGAACCTTATCAAACCAGATGTATGGAATGTCAACATGACATTTTCAATGAAAAGGGTTCACCCAGGTAAGTGATTCAGTTTCTTTGACTGTACATCACCTCATCATCATCGCTGTATTTGGAATAGGTACCTACTGTAATGGCTGTATGTAACCAACCTCAAACTATACATATAAGAGCTCCATACTATCGATGTCATTTTCTAGGTGAAGGTTCATTCACCACAGGACCGTGGCGTCTGTATTCGTAAGTCTTCCTCCGTCCAGTAGTTAAAAGTTTTTAACTAACAATGTTACATTTCGCGGACTTCGGGTTCGCGCCCGAGGTTGATTAAAAATGCAACTTGAAATTTATGGATAAAATATTTTTACGAAATTTGTCTCTCATTTTCTTTTCATTTAAGTAAATAGCTCTGAAGTGTTGATGTTTTCTAAATGATGGTGTAGGTATTCCAGTAAATATTGTTAGTCAGTATAATATTTACTTTATTCACTTATTTAGTATAATATTTGCCAAGAATGTATGATTTCGTTTTTTTGAGCTTACTTTTATCTACTTACTAACTAGTTTATGTGTTATGTATTGTGATGTAATGTTTATCTATTGTCCGTTAATTTCTCATAGTCAATTTTGATGCATGCCTGTCATTGAGGTACGGGCTAGGCGTGTTACTTATTATTTTTAAGTGGTTAATGTAATTGCTCTGTACTTTGTTGGTGTGTCTATTAAATAAAGAAATAAACTAGTTTTAATAAGAATATGTACCTACCTATGATCAAGAGCGAAAACGCGACCTTTGTAAATTTTTATATACTTAAAGCCTTTTAATACATTTTAATACGAAGCAGAAATAATCACACACATTTAAAAGGACACAGATAATAAACGTGATATACAACATTAATGAAGATATCGGGATGTCGATTTCAGAAGCTTTAAATTTGGATGAAGCGTAGCCACGCGGGGGCAGCGATCGATACTCGGCACCATCACAGCAGGTTATCGCGTCGACACACGGCGCGGTGCAGTCTGGTTGGTTACGAGCGCAGACGGGTCAAAGTCCAGCCAATGTGTCATTTGTACACTTTTGGGTGATTCCAATATTATGACATATTTATTTATCTACGAGATGGCAAGTTTTGGCTCAGTTTTTTTATTACGATTTGACATTTTAATGTGGTAAAACGTAAAGTTAAACGAAGGTATATTTGCCCGGGGCTACGAATGTTCCATTCGCCCAGTTTCTTTTCAAATGAAACATATTCCAAAAATATTGTACGTTTAATAGGTCAGGTTAGATTTGTTTTGTATTTTATTTTCTAATTTTAATAGTTTCAGTAATTTATCTATCATTATCAATTATGCGAAACGATCATTAGCCTAAACCAATACACACCTATAATCCGTGCATATACATATATATGTACTGTCATTCACCTAATTCGTTTCAATGCTGAAAGTCTAAACGAAGCAGATTGAGGTGGTCAGTAGTTGATAAGGATTTTCTGGAAAGCAGGAGCCATGGTGAACTAACTTCATGTTGCGGAGATAGACGCGCCTGTGTTTTGGCAGCATTGAACGGAACCACGTTGGCACCGCCCCAGTCGGACACTGCCTCCAAGGTCTTGCACGTTCGGTCAACCGTAGTCTCCCTAGGAGACTGGATCTCAACACTACATATCACTCCCTATCTGTGGTGTGTTTGAGTATAAGTTAATCCTGTGTTGCACAACACTGCTGGCTACGCGTCTGCCGCCACTTAGCACGTGTACGTTTCACGCTTAGTGCGCTTCCAATTATTTTAATGTTCCTCTAAAAAAACAATGCTTTTATGTACGAACATGTTTCAAATATTGGACTGGCGCATTCGTAGATAGCTGTAAATTTCCTTTCAATTTTAAACCGGAAACTCCGTTTTAGACAATGCGGTACTTACATGCTAGCTGCTTTTGGATTGTTTTGAGAGAGTTCTTACCAATATATCAAAGTTATTTAGATATTTAACTCGATAGATGTCCAAATAAATTAAATCTCAATTCGTTTATTTCACTCACTTTAATATATTGAGAACACTGCTTATTTATTGTATGTATTTTGCATATGTATGTTGTATATGGTAGTATATTTTTATTAGGTTTCTTTATATTATGAGTTTATATATTGTATTAACTAAAAGTTGTATTGTAGCCTTTGCTTTGTCCGACTGTATTACTTTGACTTACTCTTTGTCGGTCCCTTACTAAATGCTCCTTTCATCCACTCAAGGGTTGACTGGTAGAGATCCCTTAAAGGGATAAGTTCGCCTTTGTACATGCATTTCAACGGTTGTCAATAATGTTTTTTTTTTCCTTATTTTTGTACAATAAAGAGTTTACATACATACATACATACATATTTCTCCGACCACCCTGATCACAAGTCACTATCATTCTAATTTATTTGTGCTTTTAATAAATTAATTAATAAATTGAATGTATTAAAAGTAGGTACATTTGTGATTATTTTCTTGCCTAGAGTCTATAAAGTCAGTTAAGTGTATTTAAAAACTCTAATGAAAGTAACCCTTCATAGGGAAAAACGCTCCAATGGTTTATTATCTGCGAAGTTTCGGTTTTCTTAAATTGTATAAGTAGGTACCCATCGAGGCCGGGAACTTTTTGAAGGCTGACTTAAATTGGGGATACCGTAGAAATATTTTTACTCGGTGTTTTCAAATACAAGCCTTATTTGAATGCCAGGAGCAGATATTTATACACGTAGGAAGGGTTCAAAAAGATCTCACAACTCTATTGTTCATCAAAGCTTGTGTGAATGGATTTTTTTAGCTCTGACTTCACAAAGATTCTCCGCCTACTACGTGCGCAAAGATAGATGAAATAAATAAAAAATAAATTTTAATAAATTTCAATTCACTATTCTTATATTGCAGTAAAAAATCTTAATAAGCAATTATTATATTGTTATATCCAGATCAAAATTTGTAAACAATTCTAAATATTGATAAAATAAATAATAATAGTTTAAAATATTTTATTGTATAAAAAGCGTGGGGTGCATAGTGTCAATTGTCAAGGATTATCATTTTGATAACATCTTAAAAAGCACCCCACGCTTTTTTTACAATAAAATATTTTAAACTATTATTATTTATTTTATCCATATTTAGAATTGTTTACAAATTTTGATCTGGATATAACAATATAATAATTGCTTATTAAGATTTTTTACTGCACTATAAGAATAGTGAATTGAAATTTATTAAAAATTTATTTTTTATTTTATAAAGCGTGTTTTTTAGTTTTTTTAACTATTATTTATTTTCTATTTTTTAGTTGCATTTTTTTCACAGTGAGAGTTTCCATGTGCTAAAAGAGACAAAACGGTTTTTTTGCTCGTCTTAAATAGAATCAGTCCATCTTATACTTGGTCTTTGGTGCGCGCGCACTGCTCTACACTACTAAACGTAAACCTCTTTCTTTCTAACTTTACCCCCCCTCACCTACAACCCCCCAACCCCCTAAACCCAACCCCCCAACATCCCCCACCCCACTTCCCCAAACCCCCTCCCAAACCCCAAACCCCAACCCCCACACCCTTACCCCAATCCCCTAAACCCCCTTACCCCCCTCCTCATTTTACAAACCCCCCAACCACATAAACCCAGCCCCCCTAACACCAGCTCCATCATCAAACCCTTGTTACCGTCTAGGCCTCTTACCCCCTCCCCATTTCCCACAACCACCCAAAATCACTTACCCCGAACCCCCCAACACCCCCACCCTATTTCCCGTACACCCCCCCATCCCCTAACCCCAACCGCCACACCCTTACCCCCAACACTCTAAACCCCCGACCCCCTTACCCCATACCCCATTCCCCCCCACCCCGCCACCTACCCCCCTTCCAGCTCCATCATCAGTCCCTTGTTACCATCTAGGACCAAAGTACTCGTCAAAACGAATCAAACGAGCCCAAACTCGATGGGGTTGTTTCGTTTTATTGTGGAGTGCCTTTGGCCATCTTCCAGCTCCATCATCAGACCCTGGTTACCATATGGGATCAAAGTGCTCGTCAAGACGAATCAAACGAGCCCAAACTCGATGGGGTTGTGTCGTTTTATTGTGGAGTGCCTTTGACCATCTTCCAGCTCCATCATCAGACCCTGGTTACCATATGGGATCAAAGTGCTCGTCAAGACGAATCAAACGAGCCCAAACTCGATGGGGTTGTGTCGTTTTATTGTGGAGTGCCTTTGGCCATCTTCCAGCTCCATCATCAGACCCTGGTTACCATCTAGGATCAAAGTGCTCGTCAAGACGAATCAAACGAGCCCAAACTCGACGGGATTGTGTTGTTTTATTACATAGTTCCTATGGCCACCATCCAGCTCCATCATCAGATCAGCTCCATGTTACAATAATATTGCATTGTCATCCAATTTACACATATGTGCAAAGTTTCAGCTCAATCGGAAACCGGGAAGTGGGTCAAAATCGCGCCCTAAGGAGTCGGTTACAAACATACATACAAACATACAAACATACAAACATACAGGTGAAGCTAATAATATAAAGCGTGTAAAAACAGAAACCTCAATGAAAAATCTGGATTTTGCAATTTGTCGCTTTTATCTGATGTTCAGATGCCATAAACTGTTCAAGTATGCAGAGCGTAGGAGGCGCAATTTTTTTCATTTGATTTTTAATTCCTGGGCATTACCTACTACGGGCGAATAGGTAGGTATAGGTACAGATCGATTCACAAGAGTTGGCACTTGGCACGAATGGAATGAACGATAGCAATGTCACTTTGACATTTTTGTAGGAAAATGACTGATGCATGACATTTTCATATTTGTGTGAAGTGTATTCAAATAGGTAACACAAAGATACTTTCATTCACTCATTCGATCCATTCGTGCCAACTCTTGTGAATCGACCTGTATGCTTAGTATAAGGTTTTCCTTCACTTCAATACTGCTCGATCACGTTTACGTAAAAAATTCAATTACTAGGGAAACATGGACAGCGTCTCCGCGTGCGCGCTTCTTTGTTTCCATAGAATTGAAATTTTTACGTAAACGCGATCGAGAAGTATTGAAGTGAAGGAAAACTTATACTAAGCGTACTGTACTTGGTTTCTGCGTAGGGTTTGAATATATTGTTTTCAAGGAGCTTTAATCAGACTAGCCCTTCTAAGTAATTTTAGGATCGCACCTAGGTACATCGTAAACGGGTTTATGTTAGGTAGCGTTGTATAGATTCCTTTGTACCCTTCAGGCTTATAGCTTTTAGACACCTTGGGCATGTTTTCAACTGTAATAGAGTTATTATTTGTTAGGTAAAGTAGATGTCACAGTATTTGACATGCTAATGCCCAGTAGATGGTAGCCTACCATCGCTTCGATTACAATTGTTAATTAAACAGCTTAGTTTTTACTATTGGGACAATGGGACAGTGAGCAGCACTCGGGCATCTACCTTATATCGGATTTACCTTAACTCTACCTTACATTGGTAGTCAGGTAATTGTGTTTGACATGAAATACCCAAACAATTACTCAATAAGTACCTACTTCTTATTTAAATCCTGAATGTCGAAAGTTAAGTATACATATGTAACTAACTAGCCTTTATTCGCGGCTTCGCTCAAGTAAACTACTAAGTCGAATTGAAATTCCGGGAATTTACTAAATCCCCGTGGGAATGCCTGAAATTCATATTGTGGTCTTCATAAAATTTGTATGAAAAATTGATGTCTTTAAACTTAGCGGTTAAGGTTTTGGGATTAAACCGTAGGAATATCGGGATAAAAAATAGCCTATATCTTATTCCAAAAGTTCAGCTATCTACATATCAAATTTCATCGACATATGTCCAGCCTTTTTTGCGTGAAGAAGTAATAACACACACACATGCACGCACGCACGCCACACCCACAAACATTCGCGTTTATAATAGGTAGGACTATTAATTATTTTGTGGTATTAATACATTAAGTGCATAAAGATATAGTTTAAAAGCTATTATGTTATACATGATGCTAACAGCATCAGGACTATAACTAACACACTATGAGCAAAGGCACTTACGAAAGAGAAATAATCCTATCATGGAGTTGTATCTCTATTGTGTTGGAACACTTTCAGTATAAAGCGGCTTGGCTACTCTACTACCGGCTTTTAGTTTATTTTTAAGTATTTAAGAAGTTTTTACATTCTTTTACTAGTTTTTACTTTAATTCTGGGCACGTATTCGATTGTGTATACATTATGGATAGCATTACGCGAATCTCTCCCTCACCGACAATAACATTCCACCGCTGACGCGGCAGAAACGTGATCCATAGTCAGAAGATTTGTGGTTATCATCTAGCAAGGTATAAATATATTGCTTATTATTACTGTAAGGTATTTTGATGCTTTCGTTTCAAGGTGTGTCGTTTTAAATATAATTCGTACCAGTCTATTGTAGTTGTAATTTTAATCTTCTTTTTTCAAAAGTTCAAGTCGTATTCCATCAATATTCTTAGTTGTTTCAGTGTTGCTCCAGCTGGCCTATTTACTGGTATTATTTTCGATGAGCACTGTGGCGTGAAATTGACTTTGTTTACATTCTAGAGTATAAACGCATCCCGTGATCACGTACTTAGTATAGGTACTCTATGCTCGAGGAAAAATTGTGTCTACTGTCCTTTATTTATTCGGGTTGGAACACGTCCTATTATTATTTTCTTCCCTTTAAACAAGGTAAAGAAAGTCTTCGTTCAATTTAGATATAAACTTTTATACTGTGCTCTATTTAGTGGCAAGCTTTTCATGGACCGCCCGGATATGACAGTGTGGGGATTGACTCGTAAAATTATATGGCTATACGAAGTTCATGTTGGGACCAAGTCAATATATTTGATTATTTTCCTGTAAAACCTAACACACGAGAATGTACACAAAGAAATTCAAATAATACATAAACAGCAATGTAAGTTAGCATAGTGTTAGTTTTTTAAACATAAAGGTACCTAGGTAATGTTACATATATCATTCCTATTGCCATTTTTACGCTGACTTTGAAATGCCCAAAGTATCTAGTTATGTAGACAGAGTTTACCTGAAGATTTAGTTTTTCAATATTCATTTAATTACTGTAAACACTCATGTCTAAAGGTAAATAGCACGTTTCCAAAATACCACATTTTTCAAAATACTACATTACCTAATTTAATACATTCGTATTCAAGTTAAGTATGAAGTATCTTTTTCTATTTTTTTATTTTTTTTATTTTCTTCAACTTCATTTTTTATTACTTTTACGGTCATCCCGTGAAACCATATATTTCAAACTAAATACAAACTGAAATATAGATGCACAGAAAAAACCCCAGAACCTGGGTTCGATTCCCAGCATTGGTCTTTTTTCTGGGGTTTTTTCTGTGCATCTATATTTCAGTTTGTATTTAGTTTGAAATACATTCGTATTCTACCAGATGTCCAAAATAATACATTCAGTCATAAAAATTACTTCCTTGAGTAATCTTCAATTTTGTAATGTGGTGCAACGAGAATCTGGTAATTGGTAAGCTATTTAGAAACGCGGTGGATACTTGGTAATGTAGCATTTTGAAAATTGTGGTATTTTGGGAACTTGAATTTTAGCCACGAGCTTCTTATCTTATCTTCTAGTCTTAATAATGTTTCACGCTAAAATGCTTTGACGAATTCCGATGAAATTTATCAACAGACAGGGCTGGATTAAGAGATGTGTAGGCCTCGGGGCATATTTATAAAAAAAATAACATCGCCCCTGTACCAAGGAAATGCCCTGTACCAAGACATCTAACGACCGATAACTGACAATTACGCAATGATGAAATTCAAATGATGCATTGTAACTTTAAATTACAATTTTTCTGTGATTAAGCATTTTGGCGCATTAGGACCAGGTAAAGGTAACTTCGGATATGCTAAGGAATCATCGTTTAAATTTATTGTTTTACTTATAGACTACACCCGGTATTTGATATCCGACACTTTCATCGAGGATGGCGCTAATTCTACAGTTGATAACGAGACACAAATATCCTATCTAAACTTTCTGACACAGGAATAATCAGTTTGAAAACCTGCGGCAACGTTGAACATAAACTTTGAGTTATTGTAGGCAGTGACTTTGAACTTATGCAAATTGAGGTTAGTTTGGCTCCGTCTTTCTACTTTTTAGGGTTCCGTAGTCAATATTGCTAAAACGAACCCTGTCATGTCACATCATATCACCTCATTACTTAACCCTTAAAGTATTTGTATGTCTGTGTATTCGCGGCTTAGCTCAGAGAAGTTGATATTTGGCATGGATATTTTTACTGATTATATTACTTAATATAATAACCACGCCTACCAAATGGTACACCTAATACAATTTTGATTTTTTTTTATATATCTTCCTATTACTTAGGGTAAGTATTTCTCACTTTGACAAATCACCAGCTTTTTAACTCAGGCAGTGAACAAACAGCTCTAGGAGTTCTGGCCCATCGTAATTACCCTTGTAATTGCCCTTGCTTACTTTATTGTATTAAATAGTATCTAAGTACCTACCGGTCGCAATCGCATCGGTCGCAATAGCTGTCTGGGACAAGCCTATCGCATTCATAATTCAGCTTCCATCAACGTCCCCCCCTCCCGTTAACGAAGGGGCCGTCATCTGCAATCTCTCATAGAATACGATAGCAAAAAGTAGAAATTAAATGAGAGTGTCATTTTCTTCGCTGCAGGACACAGGCCTTCTCGCAGAATAAGGAGGCTTGGGTCGTATTTCTCACGCGGGCCCAGTGCGGATTGGGAGCTTCACAAACCCATTGAATTTCTTCGCAGGTGTCCGTGCACCACGTTTTCTCGCGATGTTTGCCTACACCGTAAAGCTCATGTTTCAAAATGTAATTTTGCACATAAATTTCGAAAAACTCAGTGGTATGAGCTCGGGTTCAAATCCGGAAGCCTCTGCTCAAGAGGTCATAGTTCAAATCTCTAAGCTGCCACGACTTCATTCTTACACGGATAGTAACTGAAATGTTAAATGCTTCATTGTGGTAATTTGTTTACTAATTTTGATTAAGTACTTTCGTTCAATCGCTTGATTTAGTTTTAATTTCAATTAAAAAAAGATTGTCAATTTGGCTATATTTTTTTTATTTTTGATACCTCAGAACTTTGTTATTTACTTAACTACCTGTAATCTTCAAACTTGGAAAATTATTTAGCAATTATGATTTCATTCTTTATTATTCCGTTTTATTTTGTTTTTTTTTTACCCCGTTTTATCTGCTTTCATGTTGTTCTGTATGTATCAATAAAAAAACTTTGCTATTTTGTATTACGCAAGCTTCAGGATCACGTAAATTATGAAAATTATTTAGATACAATTTTCCACTGAATAATTAATCAACTTGCTATCAAATTGCATCCGCACGAACGATTCATCAAAGTATTTTTTTAAGTGAATGTGTGGACCATTCCTATTATTGTCAGTTAATGATGCATCATTATCATTACTCACATTTACGTATTTGCATCAGCATTGACATCAGCGTAGTCTAATAATAATGAAAAAGTTCATCCGACCTTTCGTTCAAATGACGACAGCCGTTGCATTTTCTGGGGTTTTGAAAAGAATTGTATTGCGGTGTGTCGATAAAATGATAAATACAGTTGCAGTTACCGCTATGTATTTTACCAAGGTTGTATTGGTTTCACTTGTAATTAGCTAACCAAAAGCTAATATGTACCTACCTACTGCTAATGGTTGATTGGAAGTGGGTTGGGTAAGGCGCACCGAATCCGAGTCAAAATTACAGCCCAAGTCCTCTCATCCTGAGAAGTGGCCTGTTCCAAGCAGTGGGACACACACAGGTACGCCAGAGATGTGAATTCTTTAATTGACTTGAAATTTGGTGCATGTGTTATCATGCTTCGATGATAATATGGTGCCGTCAACAAAAAGGGTGTAAATAGGTAGTAACGGGCTATTTTCCACTACTCGATGTCTGTGTGCGTCTATTTTGCGTAGCAAAAGGGTGTATATTGAAAATGAAATTGAACAAAATTTACGAAAAGGATATAATATGTTCATTGACGACGTCTGACGTAGGTACTTGCACCAAGCTGAATAAAAGAGCGGAGAACTGGTAGGCGCTCTGAACTTCCGGCCATGCATACGCGAGCGGCGGCACATCGAACGTGTTTTCTGTTCATTGTGTGGCCTAGACGCTCGCGCTCGCCGCTCAGTGGTTATCTGGCAGCACACGCAATTAACACAGAAAACGTTCGTCGCGCGTAGACGTGGCCGGGCCTTAAATGTCGGCACTATACAAACTTGCAGCGCAGTACGGCGTCATCGACGGGTTGACAATAGCAATACAAGGCGAGGGAGACGCTCCCTCGCCGCTGCTAATTAGCACCACTCGCTACACGAATTGCACAATAAACGAGCGTCGCCGGCAATCTCGACCATATCGTTCTCAAATACCCCCTTAATATTTACTTTACAATTTCAACTATACGATTTCCACTGCAATGAAACCTTTTCACTGTCGTTAACGTGAAAATAAGGTAAGAGTTGTTGTTAGCGATTCACGAGTAACTGACTATTACCTACCAAGCGTACCTATCGCCCTTATTTAAGGGCCTGTCGAACTATTAAAGTGAGTAGCAGGGTTGTCCGTCTGATCTGCCAAAAGGTTCCTTCTAAATTGATACCTAACATTAAAATTATTTTAAAAGAGATTTGCATGATTTGACTTTAAGACTTTAATTTATGGCTTTAACGAATATTTACACATTAAACTAGAGTTTTAATTAAAATACTTTCGCAATATAATGAAACTTTACTGAGTTCACAACGGTTGGCGGCATAGAAATTGCGTTAGTCAGATAAGACTATCAATAGAAAGTGTTATTATTTCACTAATCTTGCATTTAAACTAGGGCTTGCCTGGTGTAGAGACTCTAATACTGTAATGATAGAAACAAAAGTTTACCTTAGCTTTCTAAACAATTGTCGGACTTTGTATCAAGGCTCGACGATACCGCAAATTTAAACCATATGTAGACTGGATTACTTTAAAACTTATTAGACCGGACGTCCAAGATCATATTATCTTCTTACCAGAAGCTTATTTATCTAAAAGTAACATTTTACAATATTTATATTCACAATTGATTTGTGCGTAGCAACCTCCACAGCTTCTGTAGTATAAAGAAAAGTTATTTTTGGGGTTTCACTAAATCGGTATAAAGAAAATTTGTTGTGAAAGCTTGCAGTGTCACACGAGTACTTTTTCCGTGATATGTTCACCAACGTAGGTACGTGTTCAATGTAATATCCTTAATAGGTACGTCAGGAAACCCTTTGTATA
Organism: Archips crataeganus; assembly: GCA_947859365.1. Lineage (NCBI taxonomy): Eukaryota > Metazoa > Arthropoda > Insecta > Lepidoptera > Tortricidae > Archips > Archips crataeganus. Next base: position 15,408,345 of record OX402045.1, on the reverse strand, counting down.
TTCCTGTAAGGGAGCGGTGGTGATAATGGAGAAACCTTTTCATTAGCTCAGGCACATGAACCTAGCACTGCCTGTACCCATGAAAGTATTAATAGTATATTTTTTATCGAGGGACTAAAAGAAGCCAATATATACCCGAGGTGTTAGCCACCCGAGCTTTAGCGAGGGTGTCTATTTATCCGAGGGTTTATATTGACTTTTAGTCTCCAGGTGAAAACTCTATTTTTCACTTCGATTGTGAGAAAAAAATAGTCAGTTTAGTACAAAAAGATTTAATAAAAATATAAAAATAAAAATGTTTACTTAAAGTTAAATGTACAATTTGAATTGTTTTTAATATTGTAAATCATGCTCATTCCGGGAATATTGACACGCGTACTCGTAGTAGCTTGTTCAAGTACTCTCCAGATATTACGAACATTCGCTGTTTATTTGTCTTCGTATTAGGCAAATTTACAGCCTGTAATTTACTGTCGCTTTCTACATCTGCCAGAGTAATTTTCACCAGTTCCATCCCTCTGCATGCGCCACTTATGCCAAAAATCAAGGCAACCTGTTTTTTTATATTTTTTGTTAAAAATATATTTTATGTAACGTACTTTAATTGCCTTACGTTGCCTTTAACTGTTAAAAGTATTTAAATTGGACATAAACATACCTTGGTCGCTAAATATATTTTTCATTAGAAGCGTTATTTAAAAATCCACTTCCTCAGACGTAAAAACTTTTGACTTTTTTCCTTTATGTCCACTGGACAATCGCTTTAGCAATGCAATCAAATTTGCATATGTTTTCATTTGCACACGGTGCTTAATTTTTACTGTCATTTTTAACATTAAATAAATACTCCACAATGTTGACGATTGATATCTTTTGGACATCTCGTCAAAATATGCTAAAAAAACGCTTTCTGTGAAAGAATTAATGCGTTTCTTATTCCTCCAGCCAGTCCATAAAACTTTCATAGGTTTTTAAATTAATCTTTCTAGATTTCGGCGGCAAAAGATTATCAATTACGTCTTTTGCTCTTTGCTCGACATCATAATTTTCACTATCACTTGGCGACATTGTGAGAATAATCAATTTATTTTAATCGTTTACGATTTACGCTCTACAGCAATTTCAAAGTTTTCGCGGTATGTATTTTTTCCAACCAGACACAGATATAACAAAATCGCATCGGCGAAATGGTCCATACACAAACTGGAAAAAATAGAATGGCGCCACCTTCTATGCGGAAAAAGCATAGAACTAGACCACGTAGACTAGGAACGTAACATTTTCGTCATTAAAATGGTCCACACAATCTTATTTTTTTTTATATATTTTGTTTTGCCACTAAGCAAGTACTGGCTGTTTGAGTTTATCTAAGTCACTCGAAATGAATTAAAAAATTAATTACTTTTACTCCCTGGGGACTAAAGCACTCACTTTACTCCCGCCTCGTAAGGCTATATTGACCTACTTTTAGAGCATGAGAAGTGAAAAATATTAATGAAAGTATGAACTTATTTTCATTATTATTGTTATGGCTTAAAGTAAGTATAGTTTAAAACTAGGGCGCACCTTGGTCTCCCATAATTTAATAAGTCATAATGTATCATTCTTCATAATCAACGTTTGTCATTAAGTGATTTATTTATTTTTGTGTAAGTATTAAAAAAACAAAGATATCTAATATTAATGAGTTCACTATAACATTTTGTTAATTAACTAATTATTATTAGGTAACAATTTATGATAAAGATTTTAGTCAGATGTGTTGTAAATGTTGGAGAAAATGAAAGGAACAGATGTTGACATTGTAAGTTTATATATTGAAGTAAAGAAAATAAACAGTTGTGTCAGTCAGTCAGTCAAGTTTTAAATATAAACAGTTGTGTCAGTCAGTCAGTCAAGTTTTAAATAAACAGTTGTGTCAGTCAGTCAGTCAAGTTTTAAATAAACAGTTGTGTCAGTCAGTCAGTCAAGTTTTAAATATAAACAGTTGTGTCAGTCAGTCAGTCAAGTTTTAAATATAAACAGTTGTGTCAGTCAGTCAGTCAAGTTTTAAATAAACAGTTGTGTCAGTCAGTCAGTCAAGTTTTAAATAAACAGTTGTGTCAGTCAGTCAGTCAAGTTTTAAATAAACAGTTGTGTCAGTCAGTCAGTCAAGTTTTAAATATAAACAGTTGTGTCAGTCAGTCAGTCAAGTTTTAAATAAACAGTTGTGTCAGTCAGTCAGTCAAGTTTTAAATAAACAGTTGTGTCAGTCAGTCAGTCAAGTTTTAAATATAAACAGTTGTGTCAGTCAGTCAGTCAAGTTTTAAATAAACAGTTGTGTCAGTCAGTCAGTCAAGTTTTAAATAAACAGTTGTGTCAGTCAGTCAGTCAAGTTTTAAATAAACAGTTGTGTCAGTCAGTCAGTCAAGTTTTAAATAAACAGTTGTGTCAGTCAGTCAGTCAAGTTTTAAATAAACAGTTGTGTCAGTCAGTCAGTCAAGTTTTAAATAAACAGTTGTGTCAGTCAGTCAGTCAAGTTTTAAATATAAGAGAATACAAATTTGATTACAAAACATATAAAATAAACAGTTGTGTCAGTCAGTCAGTCAAGTTTTAAATATAAGAGAATACAAATTTGATTACAAAACATATAAAATAAACAGTTGTGTCAGTCAGTCAGTCAAGTTTTAAATATAAGAGAATACAAATTTGATTACAAAACATATAAAATAAACAGTTGTGTCAGTCAGTCAGTCAAGTTTTAAATATAAGAGAATACAAATTTGATTACAAAACATATAAAATAAACAGTTGTGTCAGTCAGTCAGTCAAGTTTTAAATATAAGAGAATACAAATTTGATTACAAAACATATAAAATAAACAGTTGTGTCAGTCAGTCAGTCAAGTTTTAAATATAAGAGAATACAAATTTGATTACAAAACATATAAAATAGCCAGTACCCTATGTACATATAGAGTACCTATTTTAACAAGATGTTCCCATTGATAGCAAATTGTGGAGCATCAATCCTACTCCGCTTATTAATCTGAAGCTAAGTAATTTGGCTTGCACTTTCTTGAACTATAAAATGTGTTTTCAAAATAAGCAAGTCGGTGGAAAACGAGATCTATAGACACTCCCCGATACTGACTAAAATAACCGACTTGGTTTAACATTGCATCTCCAAACTTTTTTGCAGTATTTGAACTGCCTTGCGAGACTTGCATCTTTTTATACATGTACCTACTTAATGTTTTTGATGGGTATGTAAGTAATTTACTTTAGGCAGTGAAAAAGTTGGCACTAAATCTTGTTGATGCCTACGCAAGATAAAAAGATTTCCTTTTTCATGCTCATGAAGTTGTGGTTGTAATAAATGCCTATATTTATAAATACCTACTATAAAATGACTTCACACTTTAGTGCGGAAAGTAAAATCTTCGTCCAAGACCAATTAAGTCAATCAGACGAAAAACCAGCCACTAACACTAGAACATTAAAAAAAAATTTTTTGTAATCTGTGTTCTTTATACTTATTTACTAACTAAATGAATAAACCTAGACAGTAATAATACTTTAACAAGTTTGGTATGAAGTATCTTTTTGTATTTTTATTTTTTCAACTCCATTTTTTTTCAGTCATTTCAGTCATTTTTTTGACCAGTGGTGGTGTAGGGGGGGTTTAGCACGTGACACGGAATACCAAGGACCTGGGTTCGATTCCCAGCGCTGGTCTCTTTTTTCTGGGGTTTTTTTTTTCTGTGCATCTATGTTTCAGTTTGTATTTAGTATGAAATATAGTAATAATACTGTTATTCTACGTAGAAGTAGAAGTGCATACAAAATAAAAGCTTGGAAATTAACATTCATTTTCAATGTTGCTGTTCAATTTCCTTGCAATTGAAGTTAAAGTTAGAGTGAAAAACTCATTCATAGAATCGATTTTTACCTCGACTTAATCATGCTCTCGCCTAGGGCTAGGGTGCATATAGATACACATTTCGGGTAAAATGGTGCGTTTTACGCACTTTGTTGTACAATCTACTACTTCTTTAATTAATTACATTAAAAAATAACCGAATGAAGTAAACCATTGCCGCGTGTATTAAAAACCATTAAATTAGGAACGTGTTTCAGGCTCGCGCGGCACGCCACCGGCGAAAGACATTCCTGCTGACATCTGTATAATTAACGACAACGGGCGCCGCGATAGCAACAAGTCGAATTTTAAACCTTGCATTCAGAAAACCTTCGCCGGAATAACATGTGAAAACGAGCAAAATAAAGCGCTAACAATTTGAATTAACGATGCCCGTCAGCTAAAGCAAAAGCACGACATTACAGGGATTTTGCTAAAGCCGCTCGTCAAAAATAACGCCCCATTCGCGTTTCTATCATTAGAACAGCAATTACAAATAATTACAACGGCTTATGTGCCGACTGAATAATCTAAAGCATCAATACCTCGTAACCGTCGCAAATAGGTTAAAGGCATAAATTAATTAAAACGGTTGGACGAATTGACTATGGGCGCTGCGATACAAAGGAGAAGGTAACTTGTTCATGTGGCTTAACCTCACTTGAACGCGGAGCTGTTATTGTCGATACAAAGAACCTTTATTTCTCTTGACTTCTGGAGGTAAAGGAAAGGAAAAACGATTGTTTCACGTATAAAACATATTTAATCTATGTTTCAAATAGATTAGGCACACTATCTATCTATCAATTGATAATGGTGTTAAGTATTGTGTATGAGCCACTGCCATTACAAGCACGCCCGTCAAAATAATAGATGCGGTAATGACGAAACGTATAGATACGCAAAGCGTGTTTTATTACTAAATGCCCAGCTGGGCGATAAACACGAGCGGGTCGTAGGTACAAGGTAGAAACACGCGAACTTACATTCGTCAATTTTGAATATCAGAGACCGAAGACGGAGTCCAAATGACTCTGATTAGGGTGAATACGGTGGAAGAAAGACGCAGTTATTAAGTTTCAAATCAACGTCAATCTGATTGTAACGCTCTCGCTCTTCGTGCATGTTGGATGAGCTAAATACTAACTAAGTAAGTATGCTAATTAACTAATAACTCACAGTACTCCGGAACTGTGATAAAGCAAAAAGTATATATGCCACGATGTGTTTACAAACCAAGGAAATGTGACAAAATAGCAATAAATGTGTTTGATATTTTCTTTATTGTTTGTGGTAAAGAAAGATGTGATCGCTTGTATTCTTTTGTACGACATGAAATATGAGAGAGAGGTGATCGATGACTGCAGTTGGCTTTTTTATTAAAGCTGTAAATTAGTGGAAAGGTTGTATTAACATAAATGTGACGCCATAACCTAAGCCCGGGTCAGAATGATGTTTGCTTCAATTATCGGTAGGATTATCCAAATTGCGTATTTTAACAAAGCAATTTTATATTTCGTCGAGCATTCTGCTATATTTTTAAATAAAACTACGTATTAGTAATATAGTAAAAGAACATAGGCGACAAACTTGAAAAATAAACGATAAAAACTTTCGAGACGCAGTGTTACCGCACGAAATAAAGACGTGCACCATTCAACACGCAAGCTTCCACAAATATGTCTCGCTACACTAATGTCCTAACGGAAGAAAATATTTTACAAATTGTCAGATATAACGCATGTAACATCCAATCGATAGAGTGGTTTGTGTTTACACCGCTTAAATATGTTTTATTTTTTTAACCTCTGAATCAACAGATTTAGAACCTGCCTCCCTGTGTAGGTATACGTTAAGTGAATCGTTTTAGAATGGACTGTACCTATCAAATCTCTAAAATTAGTTAACACTACACACTAAGATAAACAAAGTGACCTTTACACCTAAATGGTTTCTTGTTATTTTTTTAAATCTAAATAAGTTAACGTTCTTGGAACTAAATGTAACCTTATAGACTAAATCATCTGCACTCCTGACATCTAACGAGGAATGAAGGCTCGACCGGCCACCGCGATTGTCGTACTAGCAAGGTGGTTAAGCCAAGTGGCGGTTGCCACTAGGGGAACAGGGAGCACTTTAGACATAGTTTGCATCATTAAATGTACCAAATTAACGGGGAAGCCTTTTCATTCTGAATTGTACTACTTTTTACGCCCTTAAATTAAACACAGGCTTTAAAAGATAGGCTATGGTAGATCTATCGACACATTAAGTGTTTATAATGTGTCATTAATTTACCTTTTAACGTTGATATTCCGAAATCATTAAATATTCTGGACATTTACCGTTTTTTGGAAAAACAGGGGGCCCAGCGACACCGAAAGAATCTTTAAAATCAATTGAACAAGAGAAGAAAGAATATGGTGATAGGAAAGTTTGCAAATAATGAACCCCTAAGTTAAAAGGCTTTTCTGAGGCACTTTTGTTTGAGAATTCAAACTTGAAAGGAGTTATTTTTCTTACTGGATAGGTACCTAGTTTTCAGATTTGTTTGGTTAAGAGGTCTATAAGATAAACGTACCAATGCTCGACACCTCGCACAGTAGCTGACACCCATCTATAACCTCTTCTACTATGAAATAAGATAAAAGGTGCCATTTATTGCGTCAGTGTCGAGCACAGGGAGGTTTACCTTACTGCGCAATTTTACCAGAACCATATTACCTATGTATATGTTGTAAATTGAATTTGTTGAGTCAACTAAATAGGTACATATACCTTACACAGATAGTTATATTAAAGGGTGAATGTAACCAATAGAAGTGGTAAACATTTAAATCGTGTGATGTGAACTAGTTAAAAAACCGGCCAAGAGCGTGTCGGACACGCACAAGGTAGGGTTCCGTAGCCATTACAAAAAAATCAAGTAATATTTTTCTAAGGATTTCGTATGGGTACGGAATCATCCAAGTTTAGGTATGTTTTATACCTTAGGCTACTATTTACTTTTAAACTACAAATAATTTCCAAGCAATCTTAGCCGCTACAATTTTCCTAGTAAATTTGATATATTTACTACCATTCTGAATTTTTTTCAAATTTTTCCACCTAACAGTTTAGATTTTAGAGGGGGGGGGGGACGCTCGATTTTAATGAAAATTTTCACTTTAAAGTTGAATATTTCGCAAACAGATCACTGAATAGAAAAATCATGTTAGCAACCCCGCAATGGTTTTAAAAGACCTATCCAACGATACCCCACACTATATGATTAGTCGAGAAAAAAAAATCACCCCCCCTTTACGTCTATGGGAGGTACCCTAAAAAAAAATATTTTTTTATTTTTTATTTTACCACTTTGTTGGCGTGACTAATATGTATATGCATGCCAAATTACAGCTTTCTAGTACTAACGATCTCTGAGCTTAGCCGCGGACAGACAGACAGACAGACAGACGGACAGACATGGCGAAACTATAAGGGTTCCTAGTTGACTACGGAACCCTAAAAACCGGCCAAGTGCGAGTCGGATTCGCGCACGAAGGGTTCCGTACCATTATCTATAAAAAATTGCGGTTAACGATTTATGACGTATTAAAAAGATTCAGTTTAGAAAAAAATGATATAAGAAACCTCAATATCATTTTTGAAGACCTATCCATAGATACCCCACCCGTATTGGGTTAGATGAAAAAAAAAATTGAGTTTCTGTTCTAAGTATGGGGAACCCCCAAAATTTATGGCTTTTTTTCTATTTTTGTGTAAAAATCTTAATGCGGTTCACAGAATACATCTACTTACCAAGTTTCAACAGCATAGTTCTTATAGTTTCGGAAAAAAGCGGCTGTGACATACGGACGGACAGACAGACAGACATGACAATCCATAAGGGTTCCGTTTTTTGCCATTTGGCTACGGAACTCTAATAAGGTGAAACATTATCGTGCCACAATTTTTTGTATACTAAACTATTGAGTTTAGAAAATTAAATTAATAGTATCACATCGGAATGCCTGGATAAAATAAGCATTGTATTATACTAGCTTTTGCCCGCGACTTCGTCCGCGTAGAATTCCAATTTGTGGTGAAGCTTCTTCATCTCTTTCATTGTATAAAACAAAAAACCGGCAACGGCAACATCCGTTATTATTATCATTTCATCATCATCAGTATCAGTTAGTGAATCACTATCCCGTGGGAATTTCAACAAATTTGTCCTTATTCTATGCAAATTTTCGCTTATATTTATCCCGCGGGAATTTTGCATTTTCCCCGAGAAAAAGTAGTCTATGTCCTTAAAGGTGTAGCTTTCTACCGGTAAAAGAAGTTTTAAAATCAGCCCCGTAGTTGAATTCACTTATTTTTTTCCCGTGTGAATTTTGCTTTTTCATGGAGAAAAGTAGTCTATGTAAATAATGGTTGGTGTAACTTCCTATTGGTGAAAGACATTTTCAAATCAGCCCTCAAGTGATGATCACTTCTTTCTATCCCACGGGAATTTTGCATTTTACCGAATAAATAGTAGGTAACCTAGCCTATACCAACAAAGGATAGTGTAGCTTTCTATTGGTCATTTTTTTAAAACTCAGCCCCGAAGTTAAATTTACTATTTTCTACACCGCGGGAATTTTGCATTTATCCAAATAATAGCATCCTATGTTAATCAAGGACAGTGTATCTTTTCTATTAGTGAAAGACATTTTAAAATGAGCTCCGAAGTTGAATTTTTTTTTCTATCCCTTGGGAATTTTGCATTTTCACGGAAAAAGTAGTCTATGTCAATAAAGGATAGTGTAACTTTTTACTGGTAAAAGATTTTTTTTAATCGGCTAGGAAGTTTCAGAGATTATCTATCCCACAGGAATTTCCAAAAATCCTGCAATAAGTTTTTATGCTGTTATGTATGACCATTTATGTTTATACTGAATTTGAAAAGTTTAGTAATTGTAGTTACGGAGATAGGATCCAGTTGATTTGAGTATATAAATCCTGATTTATCCTTATCCCGTGGGAATTTTCAAAATTATTGAAATTAGCTTTATACCTATTCTAATAGTCTACTTGCATGCCCAATTTGAACAGTTTAGTAATCTTCGTTATGGGGATAGGGTCACTCTCGATTGATGAAATATATACATCCTGTATATTCCTTAGCCCGTGGGAATTCCGGAAAATTCTTTCTTATCGGATGCCTACGTCATACAAAGAACACATTCTCCAAGTTTCTGGTCTCTACATACAGCGGTTTAGGCTGTGTGTTAATCCGCCAGTCAGTCATTTAGGACTTCCAGGACAAAGGATTTTATATGTATTTGCATTGCACCAAGCTTTTATGCGAGTTCAACAATGATGTTTGAATGAATAGAATACTCAATTCGATTTTATTCGCAAAAGGTTGAACTCACATAAAAGCTTCATCACCATCATCATCATTTCAGCCGTAGGACGTCCACTGCTGGACATAGGCCTCCCTCATTGACGCCCAATCATTACGGTTGGAAGCGACTTGCATCCACCCTGAACCTGCGGCCTTCACCAAAACGTCCGTTCATCTCGTTGGTGGACGTTCCACGCTGCGCTTGTAAAAGCAAAAGCTTGGTGAAATGCAAATACTACTTATTATATAATTAGTTATTATCAGAGATCAGATCAGGAAGTGGTTGACAAACGTAGACAAATGGTTTGCAAAATTTGAAGTTTCGTTTCGTTTACATTGTGTCAAAATAAAAAGTAATTTAAATCAAAAGCACTAAGGAGTATTGATATCAACTTCGAAGCAAATCACCCCCAAAATAACTTTCTACTCCTTTTTAACCCCGTTAAGGGATGAATTTCAATAAAAAACGAAACACGTCTTCCATCAACTCTGTTAAAGAATGTTTATGCAAAATTTGAAGTAGATTGGACCAAGGATCACGTTGTCCCATACAAACTTTGCCCCCCTTTTTTACCCCCTTAGGAGTAGAACTACGAAAAATCCTTTCTTATCGGATGCCTACGTCATACAAAGAACACACCCTCCAAGTTTCAGGTCTCTACGATCAGCGGTTTAGGCTGTGCGTTGATCCGTCAGTCAGGACAAAGGATTTTATATGTATAGATGATAATATGGCAGGGCAGAGAGGAAGCGGCGAATGACAGATGAAGCGCCGTGTGCGTCGCCGCGGCTGGCCTTCGCTCGATAAGGAGATTACGTATCCTTCTCTTCATAACCGCGGCCCACTGAGCGATATCATAGCCTTTTATTATTATTAGGTACCACCGCTTTTAAGCTTCACGCCTGTCGATAACAAAGCGGCAACGTTTGACTTATCGCTCTCGATTAAATTAACTCTTCGTCATGCTATAAAAAAATCACGAACAATTTTTCATTTTCATATTAAAAGGTAGAAAAATGTTCAAAGACAACTAACACTGACATGGGAAAGGCTTGATCTGACTTTTAACCTTTATGTTGTTTATGCGTCAATATTCAATTACTTTGCCTACCAGAACAGCTAGCAATATCGAATCTATCCCAGTTTGTTTAACGGGCGGGCGGTGATCTGACGCGAAACAAAAGACGAGGGATAGCCGAGACCCGAATAAAATATTAGATTTTTGCATAACAACAAATGAACACCTGTCTACTCATACAATTTTGTATAGAGTGGGACTTTGGATAACTAACTCGTTGACCTTCCCTCGTAAAAAATGTTATAACGAGTGTTTTATTTTATTTTGACTTTTACCCAGAGCAAGACCGTTGATGCTAGTACGAGAGCCCACGACCAAATTTTTTGTCTCATAGCAATACGGCCAAAACCGCATCAAATCGATAGATACGATTATCCTGAACTCGAAAATACCAATATCAGACATTTTCCGCGTAGCGTTTGATCTGACCGAATTTTCAAAATTGTCAAAGAATTTTACCGAACTGCATCATAGCAATATGTCTGATTTGCAGACTGTAGTTGAATGATAGTTCTGAGATACCGGAAACATATTTTTCAGACGTTAGTGGTGTAGCGCAAACCCGTAAAATCACTTAAAAATATTAAAAATGAGACAAAAAAAATGTCTCATAGCAATACGTCTGAAAATCTTTTTTATTAGTAAATTTTGGTTATTTGATGCGAACAAAACAATTTTCAGACGGAAATGTGAACGCATTAAATTTTGAGACCGTTTTGAAAATGTTAACAAATTTTACCGATCGGTATCATAGCAATATGTCTGAAAATTGTTGGACATGATAAAATAAGTTGTCCACATGTGCAAAAAATTTATATCAGACAAATTAAGTGTAGCACCTTATCTATCAGACAGTTTGATAGTTTTGGTTTTATTTAAAGCACACTTGAGTAACTTTTACAAAAGAAAGAAGTAATGACATCTGTCATCTGTCAAAGTACATATAATAGACAAGGGAGATTCTTGAATATCTATGAAGGCTGTAAATTTAAAAAAAACATTTAACAGAGGCTCGGTCGGTTTAATTAAGCCATTGAATTTCAAAACACATAAAGTTTGCTTAGTAAAATAGAAAAGCAATTATCAAATATCTGGACCTAGGGGTATATATTTATATGCATAAAAATAAGGCAAGTAAATGCTATTGGTTTTAGTACGACACGACGACATCTTTTGTTGCTTTCATGCAATTAGACCGTGCATGTCATCAGCATAGGACTAGAGCCCACGACCAAAACCATGTCTCATAGCAATACGGCAAAAACCCTATAAAATCGTTAGATTGTATGATTCTGAACCCGACTAGGTGTGTAGTAACGGTCGAAAGTGTAGCAACTTCGTGGGAGGCCATTTCTGCTGTGTCAAAAAAAAAGGCAGTCGGTATTATAGCAATACGTCTGATAGTGAAAATGTACATAGATTTTATAATTGTATTACGAAAAAGTTTGTTTTCAGACATTTTGCGCGTATCATATAGCCTGAGCGCATTTTTGAAAATGTCAACAAATTTAGCCGACCTGTATCATAGCAATACGGATAATTTTTTTTTTAAACTTTTCGCATTGCTGCCTGGATTACCAAAAACCTGTTTTCAGACACTTTAAGTGTAGCATATATATTTCGTACTAAATACAAACTGAAATATAGATGCACAGAAAAAACCCCAGAAAAAAGACCAATGCTGGGAATCGAACCCAGGTCCTCAGCATTCCGTGCCGCGTGCCATACCCCTACACCACCACTGGTCTAGAGATTAGACACGAATCTTTCCTATACATCATACATTTCAATCTGCTAAATCATCACCTTATGCAGTGACAAGCGCACATCTATGTTACACCCTCATCGAGAGATTTTAACACTCCTTCGGAACTAACCGCTCACCTGGACAAGAGATGGCGCTACTGTGCAACTTTAAACAAGTTAGCTATGAAGTATCTTTTTTTGTACTTATTTTTTCAACTTCATTTTTTATTACTTTTACGGTCATCCCGGTCTCTCGATGAGGGTGTAACATAGATGTGCGCTTGTCACTGCATAAGGTGATGATTTAGCAGATTGAAATGTATGATGTATAGGAAAGATTCGTGTCTAATCTCTAGACCAGTGGTGGTGTAGGGGTATGGCACGCGGCACGGAATGCTGAGGACCTGGGTTCGATTCCCAGCATTGGTCTTTTTTCTGGGGTTTTTTCTGTGCATCTATATTTCAGTTTGTATTTAGTACGAAATATATGATTTCACGGGATGACCGTAAAAGTAATAAAAAATGAAGTTGAAAAAATAAGTACAAAAAAAGATACTTCATAGCTAACTTGTTTAAAGTTGCACAGTAGCGCCATCTCTTGTCCAGGTGAGCGGTTAGTTCCGAAGGAGTGTTAAAATCTCTCGATGAGGGTGTAACATAGATGTGCGCTTGTCACTGCATAAGGTGATGATTTAGCAGATTGAAATGTATGATGTATAGGAAAGATTCGTGTCTAATCTCTAGACCAGTGGTGGTGTAGGGGTATGGCACGCGGCACGGATTGCTGAGGACCTGGGTTCGATTCCCAGCATTGGTCTTTTTTCTGGGGTTTTTTCTGTGCATCTATATTTCAGTTTGTATTTAGTACGAAATATATGATTTCACGGGATGACCGTAAAAGTAATAAAAAATGAAGTTGAAAAAATAAGTACAAAAAAAGATACTTCATAGCTAACTTGTGTAGCATATACTCCCAAAAACGAAAATAACGTTTCGGAGTCGCCTGGCCGACGCCTCTGTTAAATATTTTTTTTAAATTTACAGCCTTCATAGATATTCAAGAATCTCCCTTGTCTATTATATGTACTTTGACAGATGACAGATGTCATTACTTCTTTCTTTTGTAAAAGTTACTCAAGTGTGCTTTAAATAAAACCAAAACTATCAAACTGTCTGATAGATAAGGTGCTACACTTAATTTGTCTGATATAAATTTTTTGCACATGTGGACAACTTATTTTATCATGTCCAACAATTTTCAGACATATTGCTATGATACCGATTGGTAAAATTTGTTAACATTTTCAAAACGGTCTCAAAATTTAATGCGTTCACATTTCCGTCTGACAATTGTTTTGTTCGCATCAAATAACCAAAATTTACTAATAAAAAAGATTTTCAGACGTATTGCTATGAGACATTTTTTTTGTCTCATTTTTAATTTTTTTAAGTGATTTTACGGGTTTGCGCTACACCACTAACGTCTGAAAAATATGTTTCCGGTATCTCAGAACTATCATTCAACTACAGTCTGCAAATCAGACATATTGCTATGATGCAGTTCGGTAAAATTCTTTGACAATTTTGAAAATTCGGTCAGATCAAACGCTACGCGGAAAATGTCTGATATTGGTATTTTCGAGTTCAGGATAATCGTATCTATCGATTTGATGCGGTTTTGGCCGTATTGCTATGAGACAAAAATTTTGGTCGTGGGCTCTCGTACTATAAAGAGATATGATTAAAATTGAAATATTTTATTTATACAAACTAATTAGGGATGCAAATTAATATGCCCGAAACCAAAGGCCCGGGGCGCGCCGACTCCAATCACGGCGATCAACGGCTTAATATCCTGAATGTTGTCAACAATTTCGCAACCAATTTGCTTATTTTAAAAGAAAAATAACAACAATTGTCACTAACAATAAATACTTATGTTTAATTTTAAATTACTATTACTTTTATATTTGATTTGATTTTTTTAACACATGCCTTTTTTGATACGATTGAACGATACTTTTTGCTGACTGTACTTAGAGAATGTTATTTTCATGAAAATAATGTACAATAAAAACAATTCCATAACTACATACAAAATAATAAAAGCTAAAAAATGTTACAAGCTTGATGACTCTTGACACTTGCAGCGAATGGCGTTGTCAACAAAGCCATTTCCATTATTATATGAAGCGGAAAACACTCGCATGAAATGTGTCTGTCGCTATCTAAAATGGATACAGTTAACTTAGCATCATAAAACATATATGATATATCTACATTTCTGCAACCAGGTCGCGTGTCACCTGATTTGGTTATAAAACCTTTGTTAACTCGATCGAATTTCGTTTTCCGTGTAAATGACGGCCCGTGAGAGGCTTATTGCGCGCGGCCGCGGTAGGCAAACAATGAACCCTACGAATTATCATATAAACAGGCAGATGCCATAAGATTCCCGTAACAAGCACAAAATAAAAATAAAAATCAAAAAAATATTTTTGTAAATAGCCCGATAAGGGTTTTTTTATGTGTCCTTTTTTAGTCTACCAGCGCTTTCGTAAAGACCATGATTGCCAAGAAATAAGTTATTTGTTCTAAAAACAGATCAACATTACAGAATACATTTCATGCATTATACTAAGAAAACCCACTAAACATTACATTTTCCAGACTTAAATTTTTAAATAAATTGGAGCACATGCGAATAAGAAATTGTACATGATATAACTACTTTAGTTTCCATGGCAAGCGAATCCGCGAAGCGAATGGTCTACAAGCGGATTCGCTCCTATACGGAGAGGCTCACAACATGTTGATCTAATATATTTATATTTAACATTACTTGTAAAATTAAGTTTTAAATGTTAGTGATACATTTTCTACTGTTGTTCAACTAAAAACAGTAAAGTGTATAAAGTTTTTACTAAAAATTTGACTTTTAAAACTAACTATTTTGTTGGTTATGCTTTGTATTGTCGGGTCATACACATTTTTTTGTTCGCCTCTCTCCTGTGGACATGGCAAAAATTTAGGGTCCATAGCCAATATTTTTTAGTCAAGTCTACATCGGCGTGTGGGACGCCTGGCCAACTTTCGGCCTATTTAAATAAATCTCAAGTAAGCTGACTCGGAGTCGTCAATTTTATGTCCACAGGACAGACAACTTTTGTTTGTTAACGCTGTTACCTTATCTACATATCCGTACAAGTGATTGTAGGATTCGAAACGGACATGTTCTTTACATACTACTTAGTATACAGTATTTTATTATGATCCTGCTTTCGAACATATCATGTTAAAACGAAAGCTAGTAATAAAAATATATGTTTGTATACTGTTTTAAACTTTCGTGACTTTCACTCATAATTATTATACTAAACGGGACTTATCATGCAAATAATATTTACCCTGGTGTTTCGGCCACATTGCAGCAGCCGTGGTCAGGAACGTATTATTATTTGCGTGATCCGTTTAGTATAGTAATTATTATATACCTATGTATGCAGTTAGGTACATTTAGCAATCAATTAGGTGTATACTGGTTACATCTTAAACTACAGGTATATTACAGTAAGCACATAAACCTTGTTCGTATGTTCTTGTATGTCTATTTCTAGCTAGGAATATAATCTTTGGGACTACTGAACCGTTTACAAAAATCTTTAACTGATAGAAAGCACGCTATTCTAGATTAACGTAAACTACTTTTTAGCCCACATCTCTCGTGATCCGCAGCGGAGGTTGCGGGCAACAGCTAGTAATCAATAAAGATGTGGCTTCTAACATTTAACTGTATCTAAGTTGCGGCTTCTTATTCTGTAGAGATCTACCTACTCATATATATATAGAGCGATATCTGTCAGCGCAGGGAGAATAAATCACTTGTTGACATGTGTTTCTAGTAATTAACAGCCAGAATGCGACATATTTCCGGAAACTACGAATTACATTCGTGTATGCGTACGTTTACTCGTTATAGTACGCACGCAAAGCGCAAACATTTGTTGCAAATGGTCTGCAATCGACTGTAAAGTAGGTACCAGGCTTTACTTGCAGTCGAGAGATATATTATTACGCATCACTAGGCTCCGCTCCCGTGAATTAAATATTAGATTTGTCAGTTGAACTGAAATTAAGAGATTTTTCACCTACAAAATTCCCGTGGGAATTCCTAAAAATAGAACCGTGGCTCATTTACGTCGCATGAAGAATAATTGTGCAAAACTTTATGTCCCCACATTTAGCGGTTGTGATATATATAACACATCCACACTCTTAGATCAAGAGTCCATTAATTCAAAATAATCCACCATATTAATTTAAACTTTATTGTGTTTCTGGAAGGTCTAAATTAAAATGGTGGATTATTCTGAGTCAATGGACTTTTAATCTAGAACTGGGATGTGTAAATCTCAAATCCCGGGGGAACACAATAAGTTTTTTCCGAGATTCTACTATCTACACGCTATAACCTTCATCCGAAATCCTACAGAATGAATAACATACACGTACCCGCTCAAATTTTCGCACTTATAATATGACTTAGTAGGATAGGATTTACCGCATATTTATTAGCCGGAACCCTAACCTAACTAACTGACATTTATATTTGCATTCGTGTTTTTTTTGCACTTAAGGATCCATAAATCTTTTGTTGTTGTATGTCTGTAATAACGTCCGCTGGCTAAACTCAGGCTAAACTGCATAATAACGTTGTTTTAAGCGGAGCCGCCCGAAATAAACAAGACGTAACCGCACTTTAGTAGACTCCACAATATCGGAATTGTTTCGGCATCGCCCGACCGTAGGATGATTATTAACTCTGTTGTTAGTATAAGTAAGTATAAATGAAATAGTCATATGAAATTCAACTGAGTAGGGAAAAAAAACTTCTAATACATATATGAAAATCTCGTGTCACGGTGTTTGTGGTCACACTCATCCGTAACGGCTAGACCGGTTGATACCATTTTTTTGTATAATTGGTAGGTTTGAGAAGAGATATTTTTCACTTTCCTATCCCCACCCCCACTCCAATTTTATTCGCAATTATCACATGGAAAAACAACGTAATTAAGTATTATATAAATAATACCTAACCTCCTCCTGTTTTTGAAGTCGGCTAAAAAATGTTTGCTGGCAGATGAAACTGTTGCATTTTCTTTTCACGTTAGCTATTACATGCTGCTGAGTCCCAGGCTTACTTTCAGAATGAGAGGGCTTGCGGTGTGTTTCCACGCTCTCCCTTTTCGCGAACGAAAAAATCACACACCTACGAAACAGTTTGATGAAGTGTGAAAAAGATCCCGATGCTATCTTCTTTATATATATAACTCTACTGTACGTGTGTATGTCACTGAACTCCTCCTAAATGGCTGGACCGATTTGAATGAATTTTTTTGTATGCGTTTGGGTGGCGCCCTGGATGGTTTAGATTCACAAATCAGCCCGGCAGATGGCGCTGCAGTTGAGATTAACTTAATGTTACGAACTGTATACCTAGGTTCAAAACATTGTGCAGAGTCCCAAGTTCTACAATTTGTCAATACTAAGTTAATCTTGTTTTTCGTAGCACTCTACGTCGTAGCGCGTAGCTGCTCAGAGCTAAAAACAGGCCTCATACACACGACCGTGCCTATATTGATAGTCTCCGATTAACCTCCAACATTAATATTGTGTTATAAAAAAGCTTTCATTTTACTTAGGAATTTATATTTAGATATCAAGTTCTTTCTTAAAATGATAATTCATTAATTTTTTTCACGTACTATTTTATCCCAATATTCCAACTAAATCGGGATTTTCTTATGTAAAATCCTAAACTCTTAACCGCTAAGTCTAGAGATATGAAATTTTGAACGGGTGCTTCACGCAACGTAAATGAAAAGCTAGATGCAACTTTCTGGAAATCCCAAATTTCTTTATATAATTGTCGGATTTAATGGTCCACGCGAGCAAAGCTGCGAGTAAATGTTAGTCTAAAGTAAGTCTAAACTTAATATGATTATAAGTAGTCTGGTGAGGCTATAGCGGCGCGGCGCGGGCGGCGGCGATTACTAGAACAAACGAGAGCGCCGGCCCGCAATTCATTAACGATTAAAAGCAAGCCCGTAGCTTTTCGCTACGGACCCTTATTTATGGGACACCTTAACAATATTATAATTAATAAACGGATGATTCCTTAGTCGTAACTCATAATTATAAATGATAAAATATTAACGCAACGCGACGGACATAATACGAAAAACAAAATTAATTTATGTGCATTCATTTATCGTAGAAAACACAAAGTAACGTCAACGTCCTATACAGTAAATTAATAATTAGTTATTTTGTCGAAGCCTGTCGTGGATGATAATATGTTGTTATTAAAATTGAGGAAATGTGAGTGGTTGTGGTAAAGTATTTAAGTTAAACTATTTAAGTAAAATACACAAATATTGAATTACGCAAACGTGATGCAGAGCTCATTGTTTTAGAAAAGACGAAAATAAACTAAGTACTGAAAATTAAGACCACTATCGTTTTCTTGAATCTTTGCTAAAAACTAACATATTGATTTAATCAGCATAATTTGTTACGTGCTATCACATACGAATCAAAAAACTTCCACGTATTTCGAGCTACTGATTAACTGGCATTTATCCCTTTTAACGCAGAAGAGATGGCTATTAGCTGTAATAGATCCTTAACACGTTCCATTCAAAAAAGAACGTTCAATCGTTGGTTAGGTATCAATAAATCATAATTGATGTGTCTGATTGTAACAGTTAGCAAGGGCACGTACATGACTATTCAATTGCGATCCACCTCGAGAATGCAGCCAGCGTTACGGCCTGGCCACTACGCGCGACCGGCGGTGGCGAATGTTTTTTTTCTGTTCATTGCGCGGGTGAGACGTTCACTGCACAGTGGTTATTTGGCAGGACACGCAATGAACCGAGTAAATGAGCACGTAGTTGTGACCGATCCGTTACGAGTTCTCTATCGCAGAGGGGTAGTGACTTGAGGTAAATAGACAGTAGTATACATACTCGTATCCGTATACTAGTTTGGTTTTGATTTGTGCCTCTTGCTATGATTGATTTTAGTGATTGTTGAGATTGTTTTTTGTAGTTTCACTGTAGCTATTAAATACTTACTAGATATAATCGACACCAACTATAAAATATAACGAAAGGTAACTTTTTTGTTTTTTACTTTTTAGTGGAAATCTTTACAATCTAAACCACTTCTTTATTTGTTAAATTCATCATGTGTACAAGCGTGAAGCGTGAAGCACGATAATTTGCCTAGTCATAGTCAAGTACTGTATTTTTAAACTTACCGCCATTTAGATACTAAGATAATATTTTATTACCCTCCATTTACCGTAATAACATTCACGGATATTTGCAAGGTCCGGTATGAATAAACAAGTACATATTTACATCTTAGATAGCCAGTGTTCAGGTAGATGCCGAAGCTGGTCGATGAATTTCTGGCAGATACTTTGATGTGCATTAATATTTAATATATAATAAACCTATTGTATGTAGGTATGTAAACCTGTGTTCTATGTAAAAAGTAAAATAAAAATAATAATAAATAAATAAATTGGTTGGTACTTACTCACTCTCTCTGAAGCAAACGCAACATCTCACTATATACTCACACACACACACACATACATACTATACACATACACACATATACTACACAAATACACGCACACACCTAAATTTAAATTGCATGCAGTCCTTTTTATTTGCTATTTTTAATTTAAATTTTCTTCTACGTTCAAGATATTGTTCTGATAGCTTCATAGAATATTTAGTCACATTGCAACTGCAGTGTTTATGGTTATAATTCCACTAAAACCTACGGGACAACCAACTTAACCGTGTAATTTGTAAAAAGTTATATCATAATGTTTGTAAACTGACTCAGTGAGTGCCAAGATACAGGCTCAGCCTAGTTTGGCGCTTACCGGATAATACTGTTCTCTATATAACCATGTCATTTTGTTTTTTAAATAAATAAATAAACTATAAACTAAACTATAAGTTACTAGCTTTTACCCGCTTGTTTGCTCGCGAAAATTATTAGGTCCGCAGTTAAAACTGAAATTCCAGGATTTTACTAAATTCCCGTGGGAATTCATTACCGTTGCATAAAAAACTCTCGTACCGCAGATTTCATGTCTCTAAAAGCAGCGTCCGATATTTGTAGTTGTTGCCCCGATCCGATAAAAAGTAGTCTATCTGATATTCTAGTTCCAGCTATATAACATCATCATCACCATCATCCCAGCCTATATACGTCCCACTGCAGGGCACAGGCCTCCTCTCAGAATGAGTTGGGTTGCGCCGTAGCTCCCACGCGGGCCCAGTGCGGATTGGAAACTTCACACACACCATTGAATTTCTTCGCAGGTGTATGCAGGTTTCCTTACAATGTTTTCCTTCATCGTGAAGCTAGTGGTAAATTTCAAATTAATTTCGCACATAAATTCCGAAAAACTCAGAGGTGCGAGCCGGGATTTGAACCCACGACCCTCTGCTTGAGAGGCCATAGGTCAGACCACTACGCCACCACGGCTTCTATATAGCATTCGGGTGTTATCGTTAAGTGTAGCCAGGCCATAATTCCGTAAATATAACAGATATCAGAAAACTTCCAACTTATATAGAAATCGAAAGTGCTTAAATGAGTAAAATTACATTAATAACTTTTTTTTAAAATAAAAGTAGAAATATCCCAAATATTAACTTCAAGCCCTTCCATACCTCCTTTCCTTATTTCCTTAACGACCGCTTTAGCCTAGTTGGTAGTGACCCTGCCTACGAAGCAAGAGGTCCTGGGTTCGAATCCCGGTAAGAGCATTTATTTGTGTGATGAGCACGAATATTTGTTCCTGAGTTATGGATGTTTTCTATGTATTTAAGTATTTTTTTATCTATATAAGTATGTTTATCGTCGTCTAGTACCCATAGTACAAGCTTTGCTTAGTTTGGGACTAGGTCGATTTGTGTAAGATTGTCCCCCAATATTTATTTATTTATTTTATTATCTATACATTTAGTAGGACGTCACATCGAGCAACTGTTGTAAATAAAATAAATTTTCATCTAAAAATAAATGTTCGATTAATTATTTCATAAACGGTAGTTTTAATATTTTATTACAATGTAATTATTCGTACAAATAACGAATCTCAAACAGTTTTATCTCTTACGACACCCGACATTCTTTGAGGCTGTAAGTCGTCATACTAAATGTATGGGAGTGTTTTAACTTAGTATTTTTAATATTACTTCATCTATTTTAAAAAAGTTTTTAATGTAATTTTACTCATTGGGTAACGCACTTTCGATATCAGTTGGAAATTTTCTGATTTCTGCTATATTTACGGAATTATGGTCTGGCCACACTTAACGATTACACCCTGAATAACATGATTCATTCAAATTCGTACAGACGTTTTAGCGTGAAGGAGTAACAAACACACAAACACTCACACACGCACATACTCACAATCTTTCGCATTTATAATATTAGTAGCATTGAATTTTCGGAGAGTGTAAGTGTCGGTAATATCGGTGTCAAAGTCTTACACGCGCGAGAGGGCTTGGCGGGGCGGACGGTGGCGCTATCAATATTGTCATGTTGTGTAAATGCATGCACAAAGGGGAACATTTCATAACGTTGGGTTCCCTTCTTTTTCGGGCCCAGAAACCCCATATATTAAACCAAGGAAAACTTTTCAGCGGGCTGACGAAAACAGTTCTTTGTTCCTTTATGGTTATGCAATTTAAATGCTTTTTCTCAGTGCCTTTGTTTAAAAACTCATAACTCTTATTTTTTCCTACGTAGCAAATTTTAACTGTAGTCCCTAAGGAAGCCTCAGAAGGTCTAGATCCCTAGTTGCTTAGTGGTCAAGTTCAAAAAGTTGGAACCTTAACAAAACTTCTGTAAATGCAACATACTGGCAATTATAACCATACATACTTACCTACATATCACATGGATAACTATCGTGTCCTTTTGTATGCTTAGCTGACGGGAAACGCGGTCCACCTTTTTGACATACGCTGGCGTAGTCGTACTAGACGCCTAGGTGTTGAGTTTTCTCTAAACCTCCAAATGGGTTCCTCTCTTGATAATTGCTCTAATGAGACACCATTTTAATTACTTACCCTGGGTTAATGAGCTTTATTACACAAAGGCCGTAAGCTGGCTTGTTTTGAGTTGAATTCGTTTATCTTGCCCATATTTAATAAAATAACCTTTACCCGCCGCTTTTGTTTCATGATGCTTTTGTTAGATTAGTGTCAGCTATCGGGATGAGAAGGAAATTTAATAGGGCGGCAAATAACTCGGGATTTTCGAGGTGCTGTCATATCATTAAACATTAATGTGTTCTGTTGATCTGCATTGTATTGTATTGGTAGAGTCGACTGCAGTTTAGTACATAAAAAAAGGAATGCATTATCTTTGTAGCAGGCTGCATGCAAACTACACGCTCGTTAAAAATATCACTGAAAAAAAATTATAGACAAAATAATTATATTTTATGTTATTTTGTGCGGTCAGAAAAAAACAAGTCTAAAAACTTTTACTCACTGGAATTATTTCACAAATACTTACTTTACAGTTTAACTCGGTCACCTGCTTAATTCTAATTTATTCCGGTGTTCTTGCATTTATATTTCGCTACTTCCTTCAGTTAACTTTTGCATTAATATAATTGTTTGTATTTAGTGTAGGAGTTGTTACTTCGCTAAAAGCTTTCTAGTGTCTGAACCGTCTTAACCATAAAACTTCCTGTTTGTTATGAACTTATTTTCCGTTACTTCCGTACGTTGTATTCGTATATACACACATATTCGTGTCGAGCTCTATTATCATATTTTCTATTATTTATGATAGTCACTAGAAATAGAATAATAATTCTACTTCTAGCTTCTTGTGACTACTTATCTCAGGACCACCGATTTAATATAAATATGAAATAGAAACTTTCGTGATGTTCACTCATAATTACTATTACTAAACGGAACTTATCACGCAAATAATATTTACCTCGACGTTTCGGCCACATTCGTTTATAACAGGATTCCACGAAGACGAAAGCTTATATCCATCCTCACGGTTGAAATTTCTGTGCTTTTCAACCGACGAAAACAAAAGGAGGAGGTTCTCAAGTCGACGTGTATATTTGTTTTTTTTTTTATGTATGATCACGTATAACTTTTTACAGAGTAGTCCGATTTTGACGATTCTTTTTTTGTTTGAAAGCGTATACCCCGAGGAAAACAGGGAATGATTGACTAACTCTGTAGTCTGATTTTCATAATTCTTTTTTATTGGATAGGGAATACCCTGAATGAATACCTTGAAGTTGGTATTATATAAATTTTGAAAAAAAAATTACCCCAAGTATGGAAAAAAGTATAAAATAAAGACTTTTTAACAAAAAAATTAAACCGCCGAAAACTCCTCCTGGCTCGTGCTGAGGCACCGACTTCAAACTGGTACCTAGATTAAGGTCAAACAAAAAAGGTATTATTTTTTGCTTTTCAGTTTCTTCGGCGGTTTAATTTTTGTGTTAAAAAGTTTTTTAATTTTAGCTACTTTACGATTCTAGAGTAGAAATGACGTTCCGTTGAAAGAATTTTCGGATTGTGCAGTTCAATCCAGTGGTTTGGTCCTGACTCCTTGACCATCTCAGCTATTGTTCTTTTTGTCTGTCCGATATAGGAACTACCACAACTACAATCGACCTTATAAACACCCGGTGATGGAAGGGAACAACATCCTTGGGTGTCCGCAAGCCTCACGACCTTGGACAAAGGCGTGTAGACAACCTTGTTGGAATACTTGTCCAAAATAAAAACAAGTGCGAGTCGGACTCGCGCACGAAGGGTTCTGTACCTATAAAAACGGCAAAAAACCGCGTTTTTTGTATGGGAGCCCCCTTAAATATTTGTTTTATTTGAATTTAATTATTTATATTTAAAGTGAATATATAACTAAATATTCTGTGAATATTTCAAGCGTCTACCTGTTGCCGTTATCAATATCGAACAAAAACGAGCAAAAAAATCACGTTTACAATGCATATGCTCGGAAAGTGCCTCTTGAACCGAGTCAACATATCTATAGAAAGTTAGTCATCCCAGCACACTTTCGCAAGTGTGAAAAAAATTTGTATGGATTTTACTTTCCACACGCGTGCGGAAAAGTAACTTTTTAAATTGCCAATTCTCAAAAAGTTGTGTCCAAACTAGTGTTTAAAAAATAAGACTAGAGAGTTGTGTCTTCATAATTCAGCTTTGCACAAATAAGAAAATGTTTGATGCAACCAAATGAATATTTACTGATAAAATAATAAAATAGATTGTTTTAATATTAAAACACACAAATTTTAATTTCGTCAAAATGTTTTGAAATAAAAAATTTAGTACTAAAATAATTCCTTGAGTCCATTTCGGACCGTAAGACATCTGCGCTTTCAGTGCGCGCGCATGGCGTAACACGAACCAATCATGTTTACCCGTTCGCGCATGTCAACCAATGAGCTTTCAATGTGCGCGCATGTCGTAACACGAACCAATCACGGTTACCCGTTCGCGCCTGTCAACCAATGAGTTTTCAGTGCGCGCGCATGGCGTAACACGAACCAATCATGGTTCGTTCCGTTCGCGCCTGTCATGAAAACCCGCCACAGTAATGTTCATGTATTCAGTCCGGAGAATTAATTTAAGTTTACTAAATTAAAATGGAGAGTTCAAGTGATGAATTTACATAGGGACTTAACGCCGCCTGACGTCCTAGACCAAGCACAAAATTAAATGTGATAGCCTCGTGCTGACTAAACCCATGCTGAAATATGTAAACATCTACGAGACTTTCCCTCAATGAAAGGTAAATAAGAACGCAACATCTTTTTCCGAAAATCTTTATGAGCGCGCGCAGACAGAGAGCGGTCTGGAGTTCCGAGTTCAGAGTTCTGCGTTCTTTCGAATGTACTGAGTCTCTTACGATAACGCACACAGCAGGCGACTGGAACTCTCGAGCGATGAAAACACAGAACTTTGAACGCGGAACTCGGTACTCCAGACCGCTCTCTGTCTGCGCGCGCTCTTAGCCCCAATTTTTTTCCTCGCTTAATGCATTGTAAAATGTTGTATGATATACGTGTCGAAAGTAGGAAATTCCCAACTCATGACGGCTAAACCAAACTCGCTTCGCTCGTTTGTTTAGATCTCTGCCATTCGTTGGGTAATAGCCTACTTTCCGCACTTGTATCATAAATAACTATTGTTGTATGGGAGCCCCTTAAATATTTATTTTATTCTGATATTTAGTATTTGTTGTTATAACCGCAAACGGAATACATCATCTGTGAAAATTTCAACTGTCTAGCTAACATGGACAGATGGACGGACAGCGGAGCCTTAGTAATAGGGTCCCGTTTTTACCCTTTGGGTACGGAACCCTAGAAATAAAAATAAAAATTTACTTTTCTATCATATAATGGTTCTTGTAGTAGCCAAACGGCCAAGCCAGATATTTTGGCTAAGGTGTAAAGTTTGTGAGGTTAGGGCATGTAGAATTCGAAAGCTTGTCTTCTATATTATGAGATCTGATAACTTTTTGACAAGGAATATGGTCTGTTGACAACATTTAACGTGAAAATGTTTTTGGTGGGATCACTCTTTTCCAAAAGATAACACCAAACTAGATAGGTTTGTTCGCTCCGAAAACCCTCTTAGACCAAATCAAGACTAAACCTTCACTTTCTATGGCTAAGGTTTAAGGTTAAAGTTTTTATTTTTATTTTCCAACCGGTATAAAGTTTGCTTGCACGTTGCTTGTCCCATTTACCGCGCCACCGCAGGGAATACAGACGCACACATATGCCATTGTAACGTGTTGGGTACCCGTGATTTATAGGAGACAAAACAGCAGCACAAATCAAATATCGGAATTCTCTACCCATCAACGTGAATTGTTATCTACGAGCCTATTGTGTATATCCATTATTAGATATTCAGGCATTTGTTGGTGCCGCTCTAAGGGATCGACTAGAATTGAGGACGTAGTCTTCCTGAAAACTTTCTCAGCCATGACTTTAACTCGTTAATTTTCTTCCGCTAAAAGACCCTGAATAACCAATACATAAAAAATATTAATGGATGTTTCTAACGATTCTTTAGAGAACAATTTTATGGCAAATAGGGTACCTATTTAAATACAAAAGTTCACTTTAGAATTTAGGTCAATCGTGGAAAAGTAAACGATAATGGCAGCACCTTACACAAAAAAATTAAATGGCATCCTCTTTGGTGCTACTGCATCTATACGAGCACAACGGTCACTTGTTTATTTTTCTGTTCGTTTAGGATAAACTCTTGCTAATAAGTTTTCATTCGCTTCCAGTAGTCAGCAGAAGAGTTCTTTATTGTGTGCATCAAGGTTTAGTCATAATTAAAGGGTTATGTCCTGCTTGGGTAGAATTAATTAATTGTAAGTACCTATCGTTTAATTTTCCTTAGTGTAACACCATTTTGACAATAACTTTCATTTGTGTAACGAAATTAAAACTGCTCTTTAACCGTACATACCTAGATATATTATGAAAATTTTCCATGTAATAAATTCTCAAGTCCGGTACTGTGTTAGATTTATATTTTTTTTATTTCGCGCATTTAGTTTGAATAGGTGTTGGGCAAACATCATGAAAAATAAATAGAAGAAGGTTAATTAAACGAACAGAGGCTTCAGCTTGTCTGGAAAAAAGTTGGGAAAAAGAGTTTCGGTGTACGTCGCGTCATTAAGCACAGCCATAAATAATTATGCTACAAATGCTGTGAAAATGAGGGTTTTCATCCTTCGACCATTATCGTGGTTGATTGTGTATGTAACTTTTCTACTAATTTTAATGCTAATTGCTGGTTATATATATGAGCTTCAGATCGGTTTGAATTACACTTACTAAGTCAAAGAAAAAAGCTCACTGACGTAAGTTTATAACGAATTAGGCACGTTTTCTTTGCTTTCGGCTATAATAGCATATAAGTTAAATACACATAGTTTACTCCTTTTAGCCAGTGTCCACTGAAACTGAATTTCCAGCCGAAATCGAAGCCAGACGCGAAACTTATTATGGCATTTAAATGGTTATTGTGTACCTAGTTATATGTATTAATAATATGTTTACATTATTGCGATAGACGTTCAACTTGTGTTAAATTTTAGTTAAAACATGATTTTTTTATGTTAAATTTTCAATTTTTCACATCACCGGGAATACGGCGCAACCAAATTTTCAGCTATATTTGTGGCCGGAACTGGCCGAAACTGAAACCGAGACCAAACCTTTGAGCGGCTACTACCTATTCTTAACTACCTATGCTTTTACGTTTTTATTAGGGTTCCGTAGTCAACTAGGAACCCTTATAGTTTCGCCATGTCTGTCCGTCTGTCTGTCTGTCCGCGGCTAAGCTCAGAGATCGTTAGTACTAGAAAGCTGTAATTTGGCATGAATATACATATCAGTCACGCCAACAAAGTGGTAAAATAAAAAATAAAAAATAAATTTTTTTTAGGGTACCTCCCATAGACGTAAAGGGGGGGTGATTTTATTTTTCTCGACTAATCCTATAGCGTGGGGTATTGTTGGATAGGTCTTTTAAAACCATTGCGTGGTTGCTAACATGATTTTTCTATTCAGTGATCTGTTTGCGAAATATTCAACTTTAAAGTGAATATTTTCATTAAAATCGAGCGTCCCCCCCCTCTAAAATCTAAACTGTTAAGTGGAAAAATTTGAAAAAATTCAGAATGGTAGTAAATATATCAAATTTACTAGGAAAATTATAGCGGCTAAGATTGCTTGGAAATTATGTGTAGTTTAAGAGTAAATAGTAGCCTAAGGTATAAAACATACCTAAACTTGGATGATTCCGTACACATACGAAATCCTTAGAAAAATATTACTTGATTTTTTTGTAATGGCTACGGAACCCTACCTTGTGCGTGTCCGACACGCTCTTGGCCGGTTTTATTTTTACGTCATGCTTGGTCATGCTTACACACTCGTAGTTCCCGCTCATACTGTATTAGATCCTTTATGATACTTATCTCCATAATTCAGAATATAAATAAAGGGGACAAATTTGAAAGGAAGAGCTCTACCCCATATTTTCCCGGATCACCATAAATGCATTTTGATGTAAAGTTTCTCTTTGGCCTGCAGTAAACGAGATGCGGTCATTTATTATATTTTTCACTGAAATTGAATTGAAGATATATTTCAACCGACGAAAGCAAAAGGAGGAGGTTCTCAAATCGACGTGTATATTTGTTTTTTTTTTTATGTATGATCACGCTTACTTTTTACAGAGTAGTCCGATTTTTATGATTCTTTTTTTATTGGAAAGCGTATACCTCAAGGGTGGTCCCATTTCAATTTGGAAATAATATTCCTACCCTAAGGGTAGGAAAACAGGGGATTATTGACTAACTTTTTACAGAGTAGTCTGATTTTCATAATTATTTTTTATTGGATAGGGTATACCTTGAAGTTGTTATTATATAAATTTAGAAAAAAAAATTTACCCCAAGGATGGGAAAAAGTATAAAATAAAAACTTTTTAACAAAAACTTAAACCGCCGAAAAAACTGAAAAGCAAAAAATAATACCTTTTTTGTTTGACCTTAATCTAGGTACCAGTTTGAAGTCGGTGCCTCAGCACGAGCCAGGAGGAGTGATAGAAGCCAGTCAGGTAGAAGATTATAGGTCCACTCCTCCTGGCTAGTGCTGAGGCACCGACTTCAAACTGGTACCTAGATTAAGGTCAAACAAAAAAGGTATTATTTTTTGCTTTTCAGTTTTTTCGGCGGTTTAATTTTTTGTTAAAAAGTTTTTCAAGCACATTTTTACAAAATAAAAAAACAGACATTTATAATAAGTATTAATACTTGACTATACCGAAAAAATTATATATAAGTCATTTTTACTAACCCTCATAAACAATTTACTTCTCTTGTAATAAAGTAATAATTTAAATATTTTTTGACAGTCAATATTTAAATAATTTATTGAATCAGGCGTTACTTTGCGGAGGTCCATATTAATGTACTGAAACAATTACTTTGCTCACCCGCGACCTTACGATAGTTACGTTTATGCAAGAAATGTGTGTTCATGCAGTTCCTCCACCTCCACACTGTACGAACACACACAAATCACACAAACCCAACCATCACCACCACCAAACTACACTGACGCGTTTCGAACTCAACCAGAGCTCATCCTCAGAGCACCACAACCGTATGCTAAACCACCAAATGTTAAACTGACAAACCAAAACAATGTTTTAACTTGTCACTGTGACCTCTCAAGTACCCACTTTATTTTTATTTTCGCAAACTACCCCACAAAAATTAATTTTTATTGACATATAAAACTACCTTAAATTTTTGTTTATTTATTGATAAGGCATATTTTATTAACCGACTTCAAAAAAAAGAGGAGGTTATCAATTCGTTTGTATGTTTTTTTTGTATGTTTGTTACGCGATTACTCCCTCAATTGTGAACCGATTTTTTAATACTAACTGTTCAAATTAGACCCAAGCCGCAGTAAAGGGGAAGATACAAAATTTACCTGTTCATTAATAAGTGGAGTCTAGTGGGTCTGTTTAGTGTAGAGGTGGAGGAATTGCATGAACACACATTTCTTGCATAAACGTAAGTATCATAAGGTCGCGGGTGAGCAAAGTAATTGTTTCAGTTCTTTATTCAATATTTAATAATCAAATACTGTCAACAAAAAGGCGTTTATAAAATGTATTCACCTTATTACAATAGAATCCTTATCTGAGGTAAACTATTTACTATTTTAGTCGTAGTAGTAATATTCTGTTCATAAACCGGGTTTAATTTTGACAGTTTTATACATTTTGACCCAACAAAACAGAACTTAAAGCTTAATTTAGACGACCGGATAGCCTAGTAATATTTTTAACATCGAGTATCAATATTTTTTAACATCGATTTTTTTCTGTGTGATTGTAAGAGATGAACTTTCGAATACTGTTTGAGAGAGAGATTTATTTTCACATATTCGGTACACAGGAAAAAACACATTTGGCAGAAAAAGACACAAGTAAAAAATATCGAATATCGAATAAATTGGATCCCATGCAGCATAACGCTGCGGCAAGCCGCAACGTTGTTCTTCAGTGGAACCCTTTTAAAAAAAACTAAACACAAAGACATACACACTATGATATCACACTGTGACTGCAATATCTAAGGGCAAAATAAATCTCGGTTAACATATACTTCTTATACGGGTTGTGATTAGCAAGATTGCCAACTGAATACCTACCGGCTTCGTTCTTCGGGTTCGTTTAAAATGTAAATGTGTGGGACTTAACAAGATAAGTTTGAAAGCGAAGGGTTGCAGATTGTGGAAATATTTGTGTTATGTTTTCCTTTGATAGTCGCCATCATATATATAAATACATATAAATAGACAGCAATTTGGCACATTTTTTAAGCTATAAAAATATTATTTTGGAAATAGATAGATAAGTATGTGTAGTATGACGACCAGATGGCCTAGTGGTTAGAGAACCTGACTATGAAGCTTGAGGTCCCGGGTTCGATTCCCGTGTCGGGGCAGATATTTGTATGAAAAATACGAATGTTTGTTCTCGGGTCTTGGGTGTTTAATATGTATTTAAGTATGTATCTATCTATATAAGTATGTTTATCCGTTGCCTAGTACCCATAACACAAGCTATCCTAGCTTACTTTGGGACTAGGTCAATTGGTGTGAATTGTCCCGTGATATTTATTTTATTTTTATTTAAGTGGTGATTACTAAAATAAATAAAAAACCGGTTGTCTGTAAAGTGGTTTACTGACGATAGTTTAACGTGACATCGTCACAACAAAACATTCAAAAAACAAAAATGAAACCAGGCGGTCACCGATCCAAGTACTGAACGTGCCCGACGTTGCTTAACCTCGGTGATCGGACGAGAACCGGTGTTTTGTCAAATATCTTGAAAACGGTGCATCCTACGGCAAAATCAATGAAATTTCCATCCCCCTTTAACACCCCCGCTCCACCTCCCTCTCCCCCCTTAACCCCCCCCCCCCCCCCCCCGTTAAAAATTACCCGAGCGCTAATACTAAGATTATACATCCTGGCGCGCGCTGCTGTCTTGTACATCCTGGCGTTCACTGCTCTCTCTTGTACGGAACAATAGTACATGTACGTTACATTGCGTCACCTTTTTCGTGCGTGCAGCCGACGTTGATCGATTTATTAGACGTTGTCACATCAAAAACTGAATATATTTTCGAAATACTACTGACGTTTGAAACGTGGTTTGGTCGAGCTATTGATGAGTTCAATTCATAAAGCGTAGTGATTAAGGCATTGAATACAAAGTCAAAATTGTGACCATTTATAAGAAGCATATCCAGTAATAAGTGCCTAATTTCACCCTTTCAAACATCTAAAGTAAGTAGATATTGGCCAAATAAATTCCACATAAAACGCGTTTCATTTTTATCCTCCGCCTGAGAGGTCGACTTTGTTGTCACAATGAAGTGAAATAAAAGAGCTTTCAGCCGTTTCTGATTTGGGTTTCTTATTCTCCTGGGCTTCCACAAAAATGTTGCATTGAGAATATCAACAAATAAGTCACATACCACTAAATAATGAATAATTGTCCATGAATCTCCATAATATTACACTTCGCATTCTCTATCTCGCCGCACATACAGTTCAGACAAAAAAATTATCGACTCTTTCAACTTAGATGTCATTCATCTATCTTACTCAGAAAGTGAATCAATGTATACTTACTTGTTAGATCACCACAGCTGGCGCCCCCGGCTTCGTCCCCGATGCAATATAAGTACCCTACAAAGTAGGGCCTACTCAGTTCCGTGGAAACTTCGTAAAATTCTTGTCTAATTACTCACCCTCAGCAAATTTACAAATTTCTAGGTCGAACGATTATTTGGTGAATCATTCAGGATTTATATTCTGATAGTTTTACATTTATTATTATTATTAGCCTATTCTGTCCCACTGCTGAGCAAAGGCCTCCCCCCAAAATTTCCACTGCTCCCTGTCCGCTGCATACGAGGGCCAGTCCTACAAGAAGAAGTCCAGTTCATCCCGCCATCGCCGTCTGGGTCTGCCAGGTCGCCTTTTCGAGTTTTTGGGTTTCCACTCGTGTTAAACCTAAGATAAATGGGTCTAAGATGATAATGAGGTAAAAACTAGACCGTTACAATGGCAATAGATGGAATAGCGGATTGTTCAACGAGGGAGCAAAACATCAAGTTTTCACAAGATATTTTAGCAGGTGCCTGATCAAGCGAGAATTAAAATGCACTG
Source organism: Archips crataeganus (assembly GCA_947859365.1). Taxonomy (NCBI): domain Eukaryota; kingdom Metazoa; phylum Arthropoda; class Insecta; order Lepidoptera; family Tortricidae; genus Archips; species Archips crataeganus. The sequence continues at coordinate 15,375,821 of OX402045.1, read as the reverse complement.
TTAAACTTGCGGATATGTGTCCAAATATCTCACGTAAAATTTATAGGTAGAGCGCCCTCGTTGAACAATCTACTTTAAAGCTACCAGTCAACATGAATTAGGTTGCAGGAGTAAATCTAATTTTGTCTCTCGAGTTTTACGGACACTACTAGAACCCATTGGGATTGATGGACTTACCGCCCTCTCCCTTCACAACCTCTTCAAATACTGAAAACACTCGCGATGACAGTCTTAAAACATAAAAAAAAACACATAAGTTTTTACTCACACGCAGCGGTGTAATTCGATATTCTAGATTTACGCAATAGCGTTTTCGAAAGTAGGTATACGTTGAAATGACCCATAATAATGAGTTCTTCGTATTATTTCTGGACATCAACCGTTTCAATGTAGATGCTGACACGTAAACAACTCCACCATCATCATCATCATTTCAGTCGAAAGACGTCTACTTCTAAACATGGGCCTCCCCCATGGTTCGCCAAGCAGACCACGGTTCTGCGCCATCGGCATCCAACGCTTTCCCGCAACCTTAACTAGGTCTTCGCTCCATCATGTTGGAGGCCTATACCTACACTGTCTTCCGGCGTGAACGGCATCCGAGGACCTATCGGGCCCATTCAGTTCTAAGAGCGATGTTCCCTGCCCATAACCAGCCTGACTACCCATAAGCAAACCCTGGAACTTTAATCTACTATAACCAACCAACCAGAATGGTGAAATTAGTGGTATTTATTCTTGTCGCTTGGGTGACAAAATAACATAATTTAGGCATGTCATGACTTGATTTTACACAAGTATCAGCTAAAATACAAACCACGAACTTTAGTTAACATAATTGAGTACACGGGACTCGTAAGAATGAGATCAGTGGAATTTGGTCTCCACATGGCGGTCACTGCGGTCGAGGCAGTAAGCATGGATTTGTCGGCTGCCTCTTTTGTTACAGAAATAAATCCTTCCGAATTACGCGCGCAGATAAGAGAATGACGTCACATATGTCTTACCGTCTACAACCCGAACTACCCACGTTGTTACATTGTTTACGGTAGACGTTAAGCCTAAACTATTCAATCAGGTTAGCTGAAAGCTAACTTTAATAATATGTTAGCTTCGGTTTTTAGTAAAAAGTAGTATTAAATCTTACTTAAGAGTTCAATGGTCGGTTGTTTCAAAGTATTTTATATTAATTCACTTTTAGATATTTAATGCTTAGCGAATTGTTATTAAAGACCTTCTAATGTATTTTTCATGTGTTTTGTAAGTAGGTACCTACCTATTGTTATATATTTTTAAAGATACATAGCAACTAAAACTGAATTTACAAAAATATTATTCTTACCACGAATAAATGTTATACTTAATAGATATCTATGGTTTTGTGTGGTACTACCGTATGCAGTAATTGAATTAAATATCAAGAAAAGCTTAATTAAATATGCAAGAACAATAATGCTCAAAAATTATTCGACTGTTCAAATTGTGGCTGAGATTATTATTCTTCAACAGCGCCTAATACTTATTGCAACAACTATTTAGTCTGTACAAAGCGAAGAAACCGCGAAGCTTTGCGAAATTAATTTGTAAACAATGTGTAACGAGAGAATTTTCCCTCGTTTCAGATAGCGAACGAAATCGGGAAGGGAATAAAGTTAACTGTGTTACAGTGAAACGATTTTTTGTGATGGAGAGTGAGTGTGGTCCATGCTACCGGAAGATAAATACGATACGCTAAAGGTACTGTTTCGTGTTTAAAAGTAGAAAGTCTAGTTTTAGGTTACATACCAGGTTGTTATCTTAAACTAACGTCCAAACTCTCTTGCTATCACTAATCACTCCCTAACTTTATTTTTTTATTACGGTCGTTTGTTTACCTACTTCATTAGTCGGAGCCGTCAAAGGCAACATTTAAATTTGAATTACTGATCACGTTATTAAATTATTGTGGTTTATACTTCTGGATGCAAACTTACAAGTTCGGTACCGGAGGAGTTGAGCCAACTCCCGCGGTGCCGCTTGAATAATTTAAAAAGCTACGTCTGCTGCGGGAAGTTTAGCAAGTGTTTTATGGCTAACCACGACTTTCGCAGCCGCTCAACAGCTCGCAGGCACGTCAACCTCACCTACTGTCACGAAATATATTAATTTGATGAAGGCATTTGCAGTAAACAATATAACCCCGACAGAATGTTATAGCCCTATGAAATACTCGTATTGTTTGGTATTTTCCGGAATAAATGTGTAGTTATCGAACTCGTTCCTTACATACATGCATTTACCAGTAACCTGATTTACGTGCTAGCTGTACGCTGTACGTATTTATAGTGTGTTAAAATCATGTACTAGGATAAAACGCACACATTATAATATGGACTACGGGCAAGCGCACCATGAGTAGAGTCGTGTTTTCGCGCATAGTTAAACACGTGATTTATTAATCCGACATAAGTACTTAATTAAGATAAACTTTGTATTTGTGAGAATTTCCATTAAGTTTAGGGATGTACTTTATAAGTACAGATGCGAACCAGTGTCTTGATTTATCACTATCTTATAAATGGCTTGTTTTCGCAAAAGGCACGCCAAAATAACGTATTTCGTTTACGTCACACCGCTTCTCGCTCGCCCTACAATATTCACAAGAAGGAAAAACAGCTATAATTTATGTCGGGTGAGACAGGGATAGCGATCGGGAGTATAACAGAGGGAGACAGCCAGGAAACGCGACGGTTACGCGGTTGACGCATCTTTGTAAAAATTATTTGATATTCCCTAACGGTGGGTCACCATTTCATCCCCACTAGAAAATAAAAGACGTGAAAGATTATTCCTACCCTAAGCTGCCCTTGCCTTGCTGCAATCATTTCTAATAAAATTTTTACTATTGTTTTAGTTTTTTCTGTATACATATCTAAATGGTGCACTGGTTTGAAAAACTTTTAAAGCACTTAAATATTGCCACTTTGTGTTACGTATGTTCACATCGTCGAGTGGACGAAACAACGTTTTAACGTGAACGGAAAACGGATTACAAAAAACTAAAATTGGGAATAGTACCACGAGATGTAATGTTTTTATTTATTATACTAGCTGGTGCCCGCGACTACGTCTGTGATTATATATAGCGTGATTATATATAGGCTGTAGCCTTCCTCGACAAATGCGCTATCTAACACTGAAAGAATTTTTCAAATCGGACCAGTAGTTCCTGAGATTAGCGCGTTCAAGCAAACAAACTCTTCAGCTGTATAATATTATAGTACCTATAAATTCTCATTGAACACCTATGCGTAATAATAATAAACAAGTAAAATAATCGTATTGTAGACTACGTTATTTCGTTTCAAAATATATACGATTTAGAATATGTTTCACTAGCTTTTGCCCGCGACTTCGTCCGCGTAGAATTCCAATTTTTGGTAAAGCTTCTTCATCTCTTTCATTGTATAAAACAAAAAACCGGCAACGGCATCATCCATTATTATTATCATTTCATCATCATCAGTATCAGTTAGTGAATATTATAAATCCCAAGTCAAGTATGAAGTATCATTACTATTTATTTTTTTCAACTTTATTTTGTATTACTTTTACGGTCATCCCGTGAAACCATATATTTTAAACTAAATACAAACTGAAATATAGATGCACAGAAAAAACCCCAGAAAAAAGACCAATGCTGGGAATCGAACCCAGGTCCTCAGCGTTCCGTGCTGTGTGCTTACCCCTACACCATCACTGGTCTAGAAGTTAGCGACGAATTTTTCCCATACATCGTACACTTCAGTCTGTTATAATCACATTATGCAGTGATAAAGCGCGCATCTATGTTATGCCCTCTACCCTCTACACTCTATCCTCTCTATATAACTTCTAGACCAGTGATGGTGTAGGGGTAAGCACGCAGCACGGAACGCTGAGGACCTGGGTTCGATTCCCAGCATTGGTCTTTTTTCTGGGGTTTTTTCTGTGCATCTATTTCAGTTTGTATTTAGTTTGAAATATTATAAATCCCGTTTATTCACTATCCCGTGGGAATTTCAACAAATTTGTCCTTATTCTATGCAAATTTTCTTATATTTATCCCGCGGGAATTTTGCATTTTCCCCGAGCAAAAGTAGTCTATGTCCTTAAAGGTGTAGCTTTCTACCGGTAAAAGAAGTTTTAAAATCAGCCCCGTAGTTGAATTCACTTATTTTTTTCCCGTGTGAATTTTGCTTTTTCACGGAGAAAAGTAGTCTATGTAAATAATGGTTGGTGTAACTTCCTATTGGTGTAAGAAATTTTCAAATCAGCCCTCAAGTGATGTTGACTTCTTTCTATCCCACGGGAATTTTGCATTTTACCGAATAAATAGTAGGTAGCCTAGCCTATACCAACAAAGGATAGTGTAGCTTTCTATTGGTAATTTTTTTTAAACTCAGCCGCGAATTTTATTTACTATTTTCTATACCGCGGGAATTTTGCATTTATCCGAAAAATAGCATCCTATGTTAATCAAGGACAGTGTATCTTTTCTATTAGTGAAAGAACAGTTTAGTAATCTTCGTTATGGGGCAGGGTCACTCTCGATTGATGAAATATATACATCCTGTATATTCCTTATCCCGTGGGAATTCCGGAAAATTCTTTCTTATCGGATGCCTACGTCATACAAAGAACACATCCTCCAAGTTTCAGGTCTCTACATACAGCGGTTTAGGCTGTGTGTTAATCCGCCAGTCAGTCATTTAGGACTTCCAGGACAAAGCATTTTATATGTATTTGCATTGCACCAAGCTTTTATGCGAGTTCAACAATGATGTTTGAATACTCAATTCGATTTTATTCGAAAAAGGTTGAACTCACATACTTAAAAGCTTCATCATCATCATCATCATTTCAGCCGTAGGACGTCCACTGCTGGACATAGGCCTCCCTCATTGACGCCCAATCATTACGGTTGGAAGCGACTTGCATCCACCCTGAACCTGCGGCCTGCACTAAAACGTCCGTCCATCTCGTTGGTGGACGTTCCACGCTGCGCTTGTAAAAGCAAAAGCTTGGTGAAATGCAAATACTTATACATATAATTAGTTATTATCAGAGATCAGATCAGGAAGTGGTTGACAAACGTAGACAAATGGTTTGCAAAATTTGAAGTTTCGTTTCGTTTACATTGTGTCAAAATAAAAAATAAAATAAATCAAAAGCACTAATGAGTATTGATATCAACTTCGAAGCAAATCACCCCCACAAATAACTTTCTACTACTTTTAACCCCGTCAAGGGATGAATTTCAATAAAATACGAAACACGTCTTCCATCAATTCTGTTACAGAATGTTTATGCAAAATTTGAAGTAGATTGGACCAAAGGAATCACGTTGTCCCATACAATTTTGCCCCCCTTTTTTACCCCCTTAGGAGTAGAACTACGAAAAATCCTTTCTTATCGGATGCCTACGTCATACAAAGAACTGACCCTCCAAGTTTCAGGTCTCTACGATCAGCGGTTTAGGCTGTGCGTTGATCCGTCAGTCAGTCAGGCTCAGGACAAAGGATTTTATATGTATAGATATTGAATCAATCAATACAATTTATACACGATGTGTATATACTGTGTCGTGTCATTTATTTATTTGTTCACGGTACTAATTGGAGCTCAATTTGCAGGTAGACGGTCGTTCGAGGGGTAGAATAATATGTAAAGTGTCGCCTGGGGTGACTCAGACAGACCCGGTGCCATTGCCAGCCGCGTCAGACTACCGCCGCCATGGGCAAGAAAAACTCAAAACTAAAGCAGGACACCATCGATCGGCTTACCAGCGCCACCTACTGTGAGTATCTTTATCTTCTAGCTTTCATTTAATGCCTTACCCTATTTAACCTATGTGGAAACGTTTGCCGGTATTAACAGCGGAAGTGGAAGTTTCACGGTTGTCAGACCTTTAGAACTATGTGAATTGTTAACAATAGCTCGCGATTTAACTCCTAACAACTATTAGAACAGGTATTTAATATAATGAGGTGCGATGATAAAATCGCCCTTAGTGTTTTATGATTTTTGTCACACGCTTTTACGACAGGAACTAACTATTACTAGTTACTCGTGCTCTCCCTTCAGCCAAATTGAAAAATGTTTACACTTTGTTTGTTTTTTCACATTAGAAATTTCGCGGTCAAATGCAAATAGGTACTTCTTAAAATAATAAGCAAAACATTACAAATTGTGATAATTTCTAGATTTAACGCATATTAAGCAACATTAATAAGTATTATTACTTTAGTAATTTTCACTTCTTGATTAGGTACTGAGAAACGAGCACAAAGGGGACCATTAAATTATTCATCTAAACGATAATAAAATATACGTGTGCGTTTTTGCATTTGTTTTATTATGAATTCGATGCATGTAACTCCATCCACCATGAAAAGCTAGAGCTATAGATAGCTAGAGTGAATTGGCTGTTATAGTGGAATAATCTTTGGCTTCATCTGCACTTTTCATCAGGTGAGATTGGGGACAATCACGGGTCAGTTTTATCCACCCAAGCTGCTCATTTGCATTTATTGATTTAAGCATTAATTGGATTTAAAGAATATGTATATATTATGTATATGACAACCATAGATTGCACAAAGCAAACGAGTGGGTACATATATGAAAAAAGTGGATGAAGAAATACAGTGCAAAGTCAAGCTAAAGGCGACTTACGTTGTAAGTGTTTTGTGTCTGCGGCATACGGGCGTGCGCTCCCCAGCCGCCGTTTCCCTGCCGCTGTGCCATAAGTGGAAATGGATCGATCTACAGTGTGCCGCCGTGCACATCCTAATTAGAGCTCTTTCAGAATATTCAACAGTGGAAACAGGGAGTTTTATTACCAGCTAATTGCTCGGTTATTGTCAGAAAAATTTGTTATATGTATAGGTATTCAATGAGCATTTGCAATAGTTAATTCGCTCAGAATCGCATTGGAATGTTTTATTTTATAGATAATGCTATATGTATTATTACTCATAAATAAAATAATAATAATAATAATAACCAAGTTCTAAGGGTGTTCGCCGTGTATAATATCTGATTCTAATCCTTGTCACTAAATAAAATTCATGGGACGATTGACACAAATTGACCAAGTCCCACACTAAGCAAAGCTTGCACTATGGATACCAGACAACAGATAAACATTCATAAATAGATAAATACATACTTAAATACATATTAAACATACAAGACTCGTGCGCAAACATTCGTATTTTTCACACAAACATCTGCCCCGACCTGAAATTGAATCCGGGACCTCAAGCTTCGTACTCAGGTCCTCTAACCGCTGGGATTTCCGGTAGTTTTTATATGGTATCGGCGACCTAGAAAATGGCGAAATATCTTATTACTCCTTACTCATAATCTCGAAGATAAGTTCCTTGAAGCATATCAAACCAATGTTACTCTATTGATGCTTTGGCCATCTCTCTATTCGTAGTATAAACCCTTTGATTATGATATTCCCATTTATATTTGCTCATAGGATTAGGTTGAACCCTAAAATTACGGCTAATAGTGAAGTTTCTAACTTGGAGATTAATTTCATTGAGTGGCCGTTATCTATGACCTATAAGTTTCGAAGTAATATTTTGGCCACATTAGTGCACGTTGTTTTAGTTGTATACACAATCGACGACCATGCTTGTTAATGTGCAAGGTAGGTTTAACTTCATGTTGATGTACGTATATGTAGGTATAATAAATGTTTTTAATAAGATTGTGTACAAAGTTAAAGTAATTAAGGAACTTTTTTTTTAAATATATGTCCTTAGGTATTACTCCTTCATTTATAAGTGTTGTTTTGTTTTAGGTAACTGAAATCACTTAATTTATAGCTTAATATAAACCGACAAGAATGTGTCGAAAATCTAAGATGATTACAGGGATCCCATTTGCCATTTTGGCTATGCAACCCTAAAAAGCTAGATACTAAAAAAAATGGGATGGTTTTACCACTTGCCCCTGTCCGTGATTTAGCCGAGTGATACATATGTAAAACATTACGCGGGCAAATTACGATCAGTGGTAAGTAGCTCTCCCGTGCTATGACTGTACCTATACAGTTTATCAGAACAGTATCACAGTAACATAGTAAAACTTCAATTTGTTAAGTTTAATAATTGTACAGTTTAATGGTCACTTTTTCCAATGAGCGCCGGAAGAGAGGCAAAGAAATGTCGCTTTTAGGTACCCTTTTGATTAATCAAACGTTCTATTAACATGGTTTTACTCATGGGCAGCGCGCCGCTGAGGTTTCAGTCCATTGTCCAGCTACAAATGAAGTTTAATAGTGATAAATCGACGAGGTGTATAAATAAGTGGTCGCGTGACCACGGGTTTCTAAGTTATGAAGTGGAAGCCACGCCTCCCGCCTCGTGATTCAGTAATCGCGAGCCCATTACTGACTATTACAAAAATACCTAACGTTAAAAAGTAATCTACTGTTAATCCATTTTCTACCTTTCTTTTAATTACCAATTAATCTTTTTTATTCCTACGAGATTATACTTAGTTTGTTTTTGAAATCAACAGGCTGTACAGTGGTTTAGGAATAATTAGGAAGCACGCAATTCGTTGATAGCATTAGTAGGCATATTACCTACTTTCAAAGTGCTCCTGGTAAACAAATCGTTAAACTTTTTATAATACGTTATTAAGTAAAACCAGCTTTACCTAGCACATATTAGCTAAGTGATAAGGTACAACACAATTCAAGGTGATTACAGCCGCTTAACATCTTAAAAGGGTACAATGTTTATATGTAAACCTTCAAGACATTAATAAAATTTTGGATGTTTGGATAGTTATAAATTACTTAATTATTTTTATTAATAATGATATAGTTTAAATGATTTTTCTTTCTTTATTTGCCTACTACTTATTAATGATTCAATCAATTCGTGTTTTTTTTTCACTTTTCGGCGTATTATACTTTGATATTCCAACTAAGTAGGTAGATGATCTCGATTTAAGTCTAATGACATTTCCTTAATAAAGTGTTATTGGGAGAGGTGACCTTATCCGTTCTTACGTACAAAGTCACTGTGAGCTATTTTTAGCCTTATTGTTTTATGGATGATCTATCTCGATATTTTTATCTATATTTTCACTAACTTGAGTACTTAAGTATATTCATAAATACAAATCGTGTTTTGAATATTGTGTTTGAAACACGACGCAACGTGACGAGGATAGAAGATGAGTGAAAATCGTAATTAATATGCGATCTGAAAATTTATTCCACCTGGTTTGAATCTGTGCTGGAATGTTTTCATTGTTCTAATCTCTAAAAACCTGTAACTGGAAATCATGTAAGGGTATCATTGCAACCGACAGTCAAAAGTCACTGGCTTTCATATATTTCTGATTAGCAAAGTAGCGTTGATAAATAAGGTTAAACTTATATGTAAATACACGGGGATTATGATGTCTCGTCATCTTTCACCACACTGTCGAAATCATTTTACCTACCAGTCAGTGCCGTTTGTGCCAGTCAGTGCTCTACATAGAGTTGACTAGATTTAGACCAGTTGGGATAGGCATACTTACCATCGATCAGAATTCAAACTGATTTACGTACGTCGTATTTGCTTTTTAACCGACTTCAAAAAAAGGAGGAGGTTCTCAATTCGGTTGTATGTTCTTTTTTTTTTTAACGTGTGTTACCTCAGAACTCCGTCATTTATGAACCGATTTGGAAAATTCTTTCGTTGTTTGAAAGCATATGCTTCAAGGTTGGTCCCGTTGTTACCAGAATCCAGTTCTGATGATGGAATCCATGAGGAATTGAAGGAACTCTTCAAAAGTTCAAGGGAAATGTAAAGCGATTTTAGTATTTTCAGTGACAAATCGAGCATTTGCATTCAGAAAGTGTCATTTGGTAAACCAGATTTGATGAAGAAGACCGCAGATGGCCAACGGAACTCCTCAACGGGTCAAATCTTGCAAGTTGAATTTGACTCGCTTCCCGGTTTCTGATTGAGTTCATATTTTACATGCATGTGTAAATCAGGTGACAATGCAATATTATTGTGACATGCAGCTGATCTGATGATGGAGTTGGAAGGTGGCCATAGGAACTCTGTAATAAAACAACACAACCCCGTCGTGTTTGGGTTCATTTGAAACGTCTTGACGAGTACTTTGATTCCAGATAATAAACAGGGTCTGATGATGGAGCTGGAAGGTGGCCAAAGTTACTCCATAAAGTAACGGCACTTACCCCATCGAGTACGGACTCATTTGACTCGTCTCAACGAGTACTTTGGTCCTAGATGGTAACCAAGGTCTGACAATGAAGTTGGATGGTGACCATAAGAACTCCGTAGTAAAACGACATAACCCCTTCAAGTTTGGTCTCGTTTGTCTTGATGAGTACTTTGGTAACCAGAGGCAAAAAGTACAGTCAGTAAAGAGTGCCAGTCCAGGCTATTAGAAACAACTAAAAAGAAAAAAATAAAAAATTTTCATTAAAAAATAAAACCGCCTTCAAAAAACACCCAAAAAAAACTTGGAAATTAAAATATTTTAAATAAAAAATAAAATCTCCTTCAAAAAAACCCCAAAAAAACATAAAATAACAATTGATTGAACCGACCACAATAAGCATGAAAATATCTTTCTACTAATCTGTTTGAAGTTGGTGCCTCAGCACGAGCCAGCAGGAGTGGACCTAGTAATCTAACTTACCTACATACCTATTATAGGGCTTTTACACTCCTGCTGCCTCGTGCTGAGGCACCAACTTCAAACAGATTGGTAGAAAGATATTTTCATGCTTATTGTGGTCGGTTCAATCAATTATTATTTTATGTTTTTATGGGGGTTTTTTGAAGGAGGTTTTATTTTTATTAAATTTTTTTTTTTGTACCTATAGTATAAAGTTCATGCGTCGTATTTCATAATCATGCGTCGTATCAATTTCTAACAAACAGCGCGACTATTCAGTGTAGCAATTCTAGTCTTCTTTTATTTTACCTAGTGTAACACCGTCTTTAAAATAAAGCAATTTGTATTTCTAGTTGTACCGTAACTACCTGCATACAGCTTTAAGACGAGATTTAGTCTGAACTGAATTTCCAGAGACAACTTCAATTTAGCAGTACCTTTGGCTTTGCCATTTTATCTTTACAAACTTGAATCGTTTCAAACTCGAATGGTTCTACGGGAGTATTAAATTCGCTGAACTTCTGTTAGATTTTCCTATAAGTTAATTTTACTTGCTTGTCTGTCCTTTAGTTTTCACGGCTTCGGTAGGTACTATCAGTGTCGGAATTTACACTTTTCAATAGGTACTCAGATTGCAGTCTCGGCAAATAAATAACTTTATTATCATAAGATTAGTTGCGTTTCATTTAGTTGCTTTAATATCTCCATGTAAAGACAGTTACACAACATGAAGTTACGCTGTGGCATAGTAATTTCCACGGAAATATAGGACGACCTGGGACCTTTCGAGAAACTTACATATAGTAAAGTATATATGAAATGTAAGCGAAAAGAACATGTCTAATTACCTAAACCACTTTTTGGGTTATAGCGGTCTGAAAGTTACTCATTACGAACAATAACTATGGTAACCATTTCTTTAAAAGTAAAAAAATATATATTATTTTCAGATATCCATATCTAATCCACTCTACCTTTTAACTAAATTTTAAGTACCTAACCTCCATGAAAATAAATAAGTCAGCCTAGCCTGTTTAACCAATTTACCAGATTACTACTACCTACTTGCGAAAATCGTACATAGATTTTGTGAAATCCTTTGAAGCAATATCTCGTATTGTTTGCAGCACAACACAATACAAACACGACAGATGAGATTTGTTTCCTTCTTTATATTTGAATCATAGCTGTATTACAGCAATAACACATAATAAAACCTAGATCGATGTTATGTGTGTGCCAAGATCGCAGACAAAATTTGGACCGAGTAGGCCACGTCTGTCGTATAAAACGATGAGCTAAAATCGGTGCCTACTTGATTCCGGGGAACGGTGGTCGGAACCGAAGCTAACTGAATAATATTGAACGCTGACCTTATAGATCCTAAGGAGTAGCCAGCTGAGACGAGTGGTGTGGGAAGCATTGTGTGCCTTTTCTCAATAGTAAGATCCATCTAAGAAAAAAAAAACACATAAACTTGAGAATAGTAGTTACAAGCTACTCTTAACAACAACGATTCTGAACTTCCTTATACTCTTATTGCGGTCCCTTAGTTTTAAAGTCTAATGTAGCTCGTCTTGTCTTGTAAGTACATATTTATATGGATATCATAACATAACCAAAACTTGATGTCGTGTCTAATTTGACAGCTAGTTGAGAGCGCCCGCAAGTCCCACAGCTAGCTTTATGTGTTCAACAAAACATTTGTTTTAGTAATGCGTTGCTGGTGACTCGTCTCCGAACAATTTAGCGGCACACTCTCGGGCGGCTTTATATGGCTTTAATTTAAACTTGGTTGAGTATACTTTAGACGACTTACACATGTATACCTACAGCAAAAACTTTGCGCCATTCTTAATGTATAAGTGTTATACGAGGGGCGTTCAATATAAAGTGAGAATGAGATGCAAACTCTTTTAATATTACGAAATTAAATACTGGCCGGTAAAGCTAATCTATCTAGCTGATTGCTATGAAAAAAAAAAACTAACTGTCTTTTGTTTAAAAAAATATACGGTAATTTCTTTGCAATGCTATTGAGTACGTTAGCGAAAATGGAGAAAATTGAACTGCGCGCCGTTATCAAATACTTGTGTTTGAAAAATTTTTCTACGGACCAAGTCAATTTAGATTTGCGGGACACTTTTTAGGGTCTAATGCTCCTCCGTATTCGACAGTCGCACGTTGGTGCGCCGAATTTAGACGTGGAAGAACATCGACAATGGACGACCCCCGCTCCGGACGCCCTACTACAGCAGTAACTGAAGAAATTGTGAAAAAAGTCGAAAACTCAGTTTTGGCGGATCGTCGTGTCACGGTTCGTTTTATTGCTGAAAATGTAAAGATTTCAACGGGGAGCGTGCATAATATTTTACATGAACGCTTGGGTATGAAAAAGGTATCTGCGCGTTGGGTACCAAGAATGCTTACTGACACGCAAAAACAAACTAGACTAGAGATTTGTCAAGAAGCTTTGAACCTGATGCAGCAAGACCGGGAACTTTTTTGGCGCGATTTACAACAATGGACGAAACATCCATCCATCATTACGACCCAGAAACGAAACTGCAGTCTATGACATGGAAAAGGCCATCATCTCCAACTCCGAAGAAATTCAAGGTGAGCCCATCTGCCGGTAAGGTCATGGGCTCTGTTTTTTGGGATGGTAAAGGGGTATTAATGATTGAGTATCTCGAGCATGGAGTCACTATTACGGGCACATTATACGCCAAACAAATAGCAACATTGCGCAATGAGATCCGCGAAAAACGGCGAGGTAAACTCTCGAAAGTTGTGCTGTTCCACCAGGACAATGCCCCGGCACACAAGTCCGCCGTTGCAATGGCTGCAATTCGTGATGCTGGGTTCGATATCCTTAAGCATCCTCCGTACTCACCAGATCTCGCTCCCAGTGATTTCTACCTTTTTCCGAGATTGAAACAATACCTGAGAGGCCAGAAATTTGAAGACAACGACGTGGTAGTCGCTGCAGTACAAGATTTTTTAAGTACTCAAGATGAGACCTTTTTTAAAAATGGAATTTTAAGTTTAGAAAAAAGATATACTAAGTGTATTATGCTAAAAGGTGACTATGTCGAAAAATAAAATGACATTTAGTAAAAGTTGTTTATAACATACTCATTCTCACTTTTTATTGAACGCCCCTAGTAATGGCGGATTCCGTAACCTTGTTTACTAAAGTAAGGTCGTATTTATATTAAAAAGATTAGACATGACGGCTGAACAGCGTAGGCAGATGTAAAAGGGTTAAATAAATTTAATTCTTAGATAAGCACGTGTATATCAAATTATACCTAAAGTGTTTATGGTTTACTTATGACTATTCACTTCCACTTGTCGTTCTACTTTTAGACACTTGATGACCATAGTCTCTTACCAGCAATATACGGTCGGCGACAACGACGACTGTCTTTACGATTAAAGCGTAAAATTAATCACAACCTTTTCGGAACATATTTAATTAAAGCAACAGCTTGAATTTAAAGTACAAGGAAACATAGCCATCATTTATTTCCAATAAATTGTGGTATAAAGCTCGTAGGAGCTTGATCCTTGTTCTGAAGTAATTGCAGTGTTCGCCAATAACCGACGAAGTTGGTTTTATAGCGAAGTTAAGTGAAGAAGTTTGTCGAGCGGCGCCAATTGGACGGTTCCAGGAGGCGAGGCAGCGCGAGTCGCATATGTACTCTTGCCAAGGAGTACATAAAATACTTAAGTAAGTACTTTAATGAGACTTATTCGAATCATTAACAACTCTACAACGACAGATTCACAATACAAATCGCGGACATGCTGGTACACGCCTCGTGTTAATGAACAACTTTGTGACTGTCTACTTGCCAAATCAATTAGGAACTCCCTGCTCATCGATAAGTGTTCATGGATGTACACATACCATAGCTACAGACTACTTAATAATTACTTCGTAACAGATACCGCATCCCGTACAAAATCTTTAGTACCTACTTACCGCGATTATAGCCTACTCCGTGTCCTTAAGAATTGTACGTGTCGACAGTGACAGGGCTGGCAGTTTGGATAAAAAAAATATTTCTACATGTTGTTTTACCACTTTGTCGGGATAGTTGCTATATACATTATATCCATGCAAACTTTCTAGCACTAATATTCCCTAAGCTAAGCCACGGACGGACAAAGGGACAGACAGTCATGGCGAAACTATAAGGGTTCCGTTTTTTTCCATTTTTGCTCTGGAATCCTAACAAAAAAAGAATATTTGTTGTAATGCGCAGAACCCATTGCCACGCTCACAGTACCCTAGCCTTACACTAGATACGAAGGTTGACTTTCGAACTTCGCATCGTGCCATCCCGCTCACGCTTATAGCTTTTTATAGAAGAGTAAAAGGGACAGCACGATACGAACTCCAAATTGTTATATTACCTAGGCTGTTTGATAGGTACTCGTTTTCTGAATTTATTAATATCACTGGCCGAAAATATGTATACTTACAACTTTATTAAGCCACGAGTTGCTGCCCGCGACTCCGTCTGCGAAGAATTCGTTTATCGCTATCCCGCGGGAACTATACAATTTTCCGGGATAATAAGTATCCTATGTGTTAATCCGGATTATTAACTATCTGTGTGCCAAATTTCATCAGGAACCGTCAAACCGTTTTAGCGTGAAAGAGTAACAAACATCCATCCATACATACATACATACTTACAAACTTTCGCGTTTATAATATTAGTAGGATCAGCTATATAGCTTGTTGTTTTGTAACTGGGTTTGTCTGAGGAATATCAAAACTGTACCCCTCTTGTCCTTTCCAAAAAATTATCGGGTACTCGAGAGCATCATAAAATCTATGAGTGTCCGGAACTCTAATGAGCCGGCCATCGTGCGCCTGAATAACAATGTCCCGAGACGCAGTTTGTTCACTACTAACTACTACGGCAGCTATTTCGTTTGTGGTCGGGGCATTGAATCGTCTTTCGTGTTCACCACGTGGTACACGATCTGGGTGTATCACAACCTTGTAATTATCGCTATTCACTCTATCTTTAGCCATTTTAAATTCATGCACTAAAACGTTGTGATCATGTAGAACTTTTTGTATTTTTTGAACTGTGTTTCTTTCCACACCTGGTACGTACTCAGAACGCCTATCAACTTGTGCTTCCTCATCACCCATGAAATAAACTTGCAAAAATTTTGGTTGCGTATTAGTAGCAGGAAGCAAAGAGCCAATTGTGTGGTGTATTTGCCCTTGGATTGTAAAAGTCGGGCAAAATCCTGGCATCGAAACAATGTTATCAGCTCCAAAAGATGTCATATGGAAGCATGTATTGTATTTCCTTATGTTTTTTAGAAAACGGCGAGACTCATCTGTTTCATTTGAAAAAAGTTGTTTAAGAGGTTCAACAGGCTCGTCTATTGAAGGAAGAGCTACTTTTCCTCCCGAACAACACATGCCTGCAGCTTCCTCTTTCCATTTAAGAGCACCGCAAAATCTGCATTCTTTATTCATCGCTTCTATTTTTATAAGCTTGTGGCTTTCGTAATCAAGAGTCTCGTCGTACTCAAATGCAGCTTTATCGAATACCCCCCACGCGTTTCTTGTAAATATTAGTCGTCGCTGTTGTGCCCTTTCAGCAACAGCGCGTCTGCGAGCTTCAGCAGCTTCAACGGTTTCTGTAGCTCATTGAGAGGCCATGTAAGTCGCTTGCTGAAGACGCCGAGCTTGAGACTGTTCGGGTGTCTCAGAAGCCCGTTGAGATGCCAGATATTCAGCGTTCTGTTGACGTCGAGCTTGAGACTGTTCGGGTGTCTCCGCAGCCCGTTGAGATGCCAGATATTCAGCGTTCTGTTGACGTCGAGCTTGATACTGTTCGAGTGTCTCCACAGCCCGTTGAGATGCCAGATATTCAGCGTTCTGTTGACGTCGAGCTTGAGACTGTTCGGGTGTCTCCGCAGCCCGTTGAGATGTCAGATATTCAGCGTTCTGTTGACGTCGAGCTTGAGACTGTTCGGGTGTCTCCACAGCCCGTTGAGATGCTAGATACTCAGCATGCTGTCGACGTCGATCCTGGGACTGTTCTGGTGTCTCCGCAGCCCGTTGAGATGATAAATATTCTGCATGCTGTCGACGCCGAGCTTGGGACTGCTCTAGTGTCTCGTCAGCTCTGTGAGCTGCCTCACGCTCTGCCTGTTCAAGCCTTCGCAGTTCGGCTTGTGGAAACGTCTCGTTAAGTCTAGCTACTTTCATAGTTCGAGCTTTATTAGAGCTTTGGGAAAGATTAGACTTACGCTTTCGCGGCATAATTCTTAGTACGTACTTTTTCTACACTTCCAAAAAATACAGCACGGTAGTTATTATTATCTTTATACTTTTAAAATGCAATACTGGCCTATTAAATTAAAATTATAGCTTATTTATAGGCAAAAAACAATTCTGATTTGCTAATTTGGTGAATCAACATTTTAGTGTCACCCGTTGCTATGGTTATGTCCCTTGGTTATGGTTGTGTAACTCTAGCGGTTTTGGCAGCGCACGCCAGAATAGCTCGCAGATGGTTGGTTATCGTCATATTTTGGATAATTCACACAATATCTTTATCAATTGTAGCCTATGTGTTATTCTGATGTATAAGCTATATTATTGTAAAGTTTCATTAAAATCCATCCAGTAGTTTTTACGTGAAAGAGTAACAAACATCCATCCATTCATACATTCATACTTACAAACTTTCGCGTTTATAATATTAATAGGATTTTTCAAATGTGGAAAATTTTAAAACCCAAACATCATTCTTTTGTTTTTTTTTCTCATTTGACAGCGATTCAGTAAAAGCGAGAACTTTAATTGTTAAATTAAAATGGAGAAAGAACACTATCGGTCTGTAATTCGATTCCTGTTTTGGAAGGAAAAACGTGTGATGAAATAAAAGTAAGACTTTTTTCATCTCTCATAGGTACTCGGAAAGTGAGGCAAATCACATCTGACATATGGGAGGATAACTATTATTTTCTTCCCTAGGGTAGATATGAATTAAAAAAATAAAGGCATTGGCTGTCAATGGAACACATACGCATTCAGCCAAGCATTACGGCATATACATGGAATAATTAAGTATTGAGTTTTTTTTCTTAATTAGTCTTTTACAAATTTTATAATGCCAGTGAAATATTATTAAATTAAATTATTAATTTCTTATTTAGTGACTTAAACCAAAAAAGTTAGAAAATGTTAAGAAAAAAACACGGTAAACGACAATGTTACTGTCCATACAGCCTATCTCTCTCTATACAGCTTAACTCCTTGGTTCAAATTGGTTACTTGATATTTAATAATAAATTTACTAAAATACCTACTTTATCTACTGTTTTCATTGATTATTATATTGAACATTCTAAATTTTGTTGAATTAATTATTCCTTAACAATAAACTCCATTGAAATATTTTACAACCATCATGTCGACCAGTTTAGGCATTTTTATTTATTTATACTTATATTTTCTTACTTTCCTTGTAGTCGAAATGAAAAGCAGAGTGTTTAACTCGGGAAAAACACCAATATCACCCTCGGAATATTGGCACCCTCGCTGTGCTCGGGTGGCAAGTAACCTCGTGTGATCTTGGTTATTTTCCTCCCTTGTTGAACAATCTACTATTTCTATTCCGGGATAGGTAAGCATAAAATAAGATCTATAGATTCCCTTATCGATCGTTTGACTTATACCTACTCATTTTATTCGATACTAAGTTATGCATGCGGCTGCGGCTGTCAAATTTCTAGTCTCTATCTCCAACGATTTAAGCTGAGTGTTGTCTGTTAGTCATGGTACTCTGTCATAGTTACAAAAGATCTACCTTTATTACTTAATAACGTAAAATATCAATGGGGATTGTATACGAGTAGTTTCGCTGTGAATGGAAGGAGGCCGCGGCAGCAGGGCGGGCGTCGCGTGTCGCCGCGCGCGAGGTGTCAACTTCTCATTCCCGACACGCACTGACCCAATGGAATCGTGCGGTTGCCCACCATCAGGTACAACCACCTAAAATTAATTTTTCCTCGTGTTTTATATAGAACGCGTTAAAAGACCTCTCAATTTATTTTACTACAATTTATTTAAGTACTTAATCTATTATTTTGACCCAACTTTTTGGGTCAAAATAATAGATTAAGTACTTTAATTTTGCTTTGTTATAGTTTCACATTACTCTGTGTGATAGCGGCCGTATAGTAATATCGTTTATTGTATACGAGTAAAATTACGTAAAGCAACCTTTTATGTCATATACATTATTATTTGGGTATAGTCATGAGTCATGAGTCATGAATGAATAATTGCGTACCAGGGTGGTGGTACCTCTTCACAATCAAAATCACGATGATTTCTTTGTTAGTTATATGGGATGTCAATATGATATTGTGCGAATAGTTCCCACTATGATTCATTCAGTTTCTTCGATTGTCCGATGAGTTTTTTCAAATCTGTACTCCATAATTTAGAAAGTTGAAGAGTAAGTCTGACTGAATGAAGATAGATAGATACCTAAGTTTTTATTTAGGTAAGAAACTAATTTATAGCAAATTTGTGACTTATTTATACTACAGAAATTTGGAATGCAATAAGTTCATAAAGAACTTTAACATTTTCTATTATGTACAATTTATGGCACACAATTTTTCGTTCTTATTTGAAAATAAACGCGAACAGTTGGTAATTGATTTCTATTGGACACGCAACGACAACGGCATATACGCGTTTCGGAATAAACACGACAAGTTACACTGAATCTTGGGAACAAATTATATTTTGTATTTAGGTGATCTGTTTGTTTTGTATTCATCCACATCATCCAGTTCGTTTACTTGAGAATGCACTTATTTCATTCAAGACATCGAATCAAAGTGCAAGAAGAAAAGATCTCTTTTTAAATCTCCTGCACCATCCACGGCACCATGATTAGCAACGAACGCCACTATTCTTAGAATTGCAGCTCTCCTACGAATAAAGATCACGTGCAAAACTCTCGATTCGAAAAGCTTTTCCCATATAAATAGGTAAAAAAACCGAAGCGAAAAACAGTCCGTGAAATAATCGAAAGACCTTCTAGATCGGGTAAAATCGATTGGGCTCAATACTCGGAAAAGCGATGCTGTCCATGTTAATGTCATGACATAAGGAAATAAACTCCTTTCGCATTATCCTTCATAAACTGTTGAGTTAAGTACTTACTTAATCAAAGATAAATATTTGGTCGGATTATACGTACAAAAAAGAACATGTCACATCATATTATCGTAATATAAAACATTCGCATAATTGACTGCCAAAAATGTTCTTATATAGCGTCATCTTTAAAATAATAAAAATCAGATGAGTAGTCTCGACGCTACGATGGAACATCCGTAAATACAAACACAGACTGCTAAAATCATTACCTACACCACAGAATAAGTAATAGTACTAACGTACAGTAGGATCACTCTCGAACACAGGTCAACTTTAGGTATAAAAACTTTCCTACTCCTACTGCGTGCACGCGAAATTAAAACTTATCGTGTGATACGAGCGTTCATATTCCGTTGGGCACCGCTGATCCGAAACCAAGGGCACAGGGTTCCCACTCGCCCATATTTGGTAGGTATATAGATCAAGAAAGATAACAGTGTGTATTAATTCAGTAAACTACCTTTAGTATGTAAGTAAGTTATTTATAATATCGTTTAGAAGTCATTGTTTGTTGCAAAAATCACAGAAAAAAAAGATGCTTAGTTACGCGCGACGCGGCTAGCGTGCGAACTGGAGACCGCGTGACAACCTACTGCCATACTCCTCCCGGGAGGAGCGCCACACGAACATACCTAAACTGCGGAGTGAAACCCCCCTGCCTACACTTCCTTTTGGTTTTGCTGTAGGCGTGTAAAAAGAACAGCTACTGCATTTTTAGGTGCTTGTATGTAATGCCACTGATAATCTCAATGTATGTAATAAAAGCCGATATTTTAGCACACTCAATATATTGATTGTATGTCTCACACACACACACATACACACACACATTTATTTATTTTTGTTGGCATAATTCCCATACATGTAGATCAACCTCAGACCATTCCTTGTTATGTTCTGAGAGATCAAATTACAAAGTAAGACAGTATTTTTACAAAATTTCCATCCCGAGATATCTCTCTCTCTCTCTCTCTCTCTAACGAGCAATTTACGAGCAACCAATTTTAAAATATACATACAGGAATTGTTAAAATAATAAATAGTACCTACCGAGGTGACCAAGCTTTAGGTACTCGATGCCAAATCAGATATACGCGAATTCCAGATATAAGACCTAGCTAGACCGATTTTAATATGAGCGGGGATAAACGTCCTGACCGAGAATGGCACTGACGTACGCTATACAAAATCACTAACGTCACAAATATTCACTCACGTGTTTCAATTCGTCCACCTAATTCGGTGGTTTGCTTACCACTGTTAGTACTGCTAGACTCGTATACTAATTTCAGATAATGCTACGTCGTCACAAAATTACTTGGTTGTTTTTAAATAAAATAAAAAAAATATACAGACTATCCATACCTAATC
Organism: Archips crataeganus; assembly: GCA_947859365.1. NCBI lineage: Eukaryota > Metazoa > Arthropoda > Insecta > Lepidoptera > Tortricidae > Archips > Archips crataeganus. The sequence continues at coordinate 15,354,526 of OX402045.1, read as the reverse complement.
TTCAACAGGGCATCAGAGCGGGTTGCATAAAACTGGGACCCTAGTGAAAAAGGGGTTAAGTCTGCCGAAATTAAACAGTTATTTTCTATTTCATGTGTAAAGAGGGTTAATTCGAAATCAGCTGTTCAACTTCTGCAGAGTTAACCCCTTTTTCACTAGGGCCCCAGTACCATATAAACGTAGCGACCGTCTACAAAATTATAAATATGGTTGTGTAGACATTCAGGCGCTATCCTAGTAGGTAATATCCAGTGAATGGTTAGAAAACCATGTCACAGAGCATCAAAGTGCACTCTCCTGCCATGTTCAGTTCCAAGGCGCTGTAACAAAGACTTCGTGGCATCAAGGACAAAACTAGTGACGTGCAGAAAGTATGAAAAGCAACTCTCTATTTGTGCTCGTCATTATAGATTATCTAACTTTATCCCGCGGCTTCACCCCCGTGATGGAAGAAAAAAACGGCCAAGTGCGGACTCACGTGTCGGACTCGCGCACGAAGGGTTCCGTACACCGTCTACCTGTTGCCGTTATCAATATCGAGTAAAAACGAGCAAAAAAATCACGTTTGTTGTATGGGACCCCCTTAAATATTTATTTTATTAAATTTTTTAGTATTTGTTGTGATAGCGGCAACCGAAATACATCATCTGTGAAAATTTCAACTCTCTAGCTATCACGGTTCCCGAAATACAGCCTGGTGACAGATGGACAGACGGACAGACGGACGGACGGACAGCGGAGCCTCAGTAATAGAGTCCCGTTTTACCCTTTGTGTACGGAACCCTAAAAATTGTCAATCTCTGCATCTCGGAGAAAATTAGAAAGATCTCTTCTTAGTGCGACTTCATGGTCCTAACGAAATATGTATACCTATACTAAATTTCGAGTCTCTAGCTCGTAGGTTTCCCAAATAAGTATTGTATAAATTACGCCACCCCTGTCTGTTTTTTAAAATCACCACGCCCGCCGTGCCTGTTAGAGTAAAACTACTAAAAGAAGCTTTATAGTTATACCTGGGCCACTAGCGCTCATTTGGGTTGTATCGCAAAATTCGTAATTTGAACACTTTCTTTTTTATGTTCCACGCCCTCCCCCCTGGGGACACTACGCCGCTGAGGGTACACCCCTTAGTTTGGGAACCCGTTAAAGCTTCAGTGGCTTAAGTACGCTATGCTTTGTGTAAGTGTGTCAATCGGTCAGTCATGTTGCTCTTTTATCTTCTTGTAATATATAAAATCTCGTGTCACGGTGTTTGTTATGGAACTACTCCGAAACGGGTACGATGCGCATCCGGTTTCTATGAAACTTTTTTCTTTATACCTACTCGGTAGGTCTGAGAAAAGGTCGTAGGCTATTTTTTATTTTTTATTCTTTATTTTACTCCTATATGTATTGAATAACCGAGATAACAACCATAACGGAAAAGGTATAAGGCACCTATTTTTACACTAATTATTGTATGTATCATAAACATGAAGAAATATAACTAGAGCTATCATATACGAGTTGCAATGCTCGTAACTTAATCATTTTAACTGTTAAACATTAAAGCAGTAGCCACGAGCAACGTAAAGTTATTGTAATACATTTCAATTGAAATAGTAGGAAACAACGTTCTGTCGATGAACTGATAGCACGGTTTTGTAACAGAATTGTTCCACTGTTTGCGCATTCTGCCGCTCGTGTACGTTTGGGGGCTTCTATAGACATTTTTGTGTAGTCCCTGTGATTGGAACGCAGTCTATTGTCATAGTTCTTAACAACAAAGACGAGGCCTTCGCCTAGCTTTGTCACGCGACATTGATTTCCATGCCGCGCTCACTGGGACGCCATGACGCCGTCATGTCTGCCGCACCTAATAGACAAAGATTTTTTTTATTTGGCACGATTATCACAAGCAGGTAAAGATTTCACTAACAGAATGTAGCTGAAATTCTTTTTACTTTTAGTTAAACATAAATAGAATATATTTCATTTTTATCAGCTTTTTGTTCACATAGTTGATTGAATTAACATTCGAATAGGTCCCTGCAGTTATTATGACATAAGTAATGTCGACCATAAAAATAGGCAGTTGTGCCACTTGTGCCGTAGACGCTACCCGACCCGACGCAGCCTCCATGGCACAAAGTTTACGATGGCTTCCCTGAGGCCGTGTCTACGCTGACAAGGGGCGACGGACTATAAATTTCTATTCAATTCCATCGAGAACTCAAAGTGACAGAAATTATAATTCCTCCCACTTACTCCGAAATGCGCTTATTGTGACACCTAACTAAACTTTCACTGTCATAAACAAATACAAAATTTAGTCTTATAAACACTAATACAACTGAGTACAAGTATTTATTTACTACATATATATTATGTAAACAAATTCGTCGAACTTATAAAACCATAAAGTATTTGTCTGGCGTGTCGCTTTTCCAATAAACCATAGAGGCGTTTAATACGTGCGCAATCAAACTTGTACCGTCTTTTCAAAAAGGAAATACTTTTCCTGGAGAGGGCTGGAAGTGCTTACAAAGCGGCAGCGTGAAGAACCTCCGACAGACACGGCCTTTTCGCTATTCAACATAAAAGTTTCCTAGTCGCTATTTTTACGACCGCATTTCCTACGTAAAAAGGTAAACAAAATTAAAGTACGGGTTTAACCATATTTTACTTAGCAATCCCGTTATGCACAATTTTTCTCGGCGTGTGGCTGCATGGCTATTTTAAGTTAGCCTTGCTAAAAAAACTTTGTTTAGTACGGCATGATGTTATATTCTTATTTATATCCAAGACTCATCTAACTGTTATATCATCATCATCATCATTGCGGCAATCAGATGAGCAAACCGCATAGGAATATAAATGCTCGGCTCAATACTTTGTAAATTCTTTAAAAATCAATCGGAATCTGCAAATGTTCTTAAAGGCGTCTATGGGTAGTCGGCTACCCTGAGGGTAGCGTTAGATCGATATGGAAATATCTAGGTACTCACTGTAACGTATAATCCCGTCCCTCATAATTGCCGATATTGGCCCAATACAAAGAGCAGACATAAAAAGGATATTTTACCTGTGATTTAGGGCATCGATTCATGACAAAGAAATACAAAGAGCTGGTAAAATATGAGACGTGGTGCCTACTTTATGTAGTGGCATTTTTGCCCCCCCCCTCCCATTCACAGGTAATACTAAAATTTTTATTGTAATTTATCACGAAGTTTTCATAATATTTCTAACTTCTAAATGTCTAACGTTAGACTACGCAATACCTAATTTAACAGGTCGATTCTAGGGGCAGCTAGTCGCCCATTCATTACTTACTTCTTTATCATATTCTACTACATTTTCACTTTTATCAATTTAAAATTGAATCCTTTTGATTCATATCATAACAAACTTAACAATTTAATAGTAGATTGTACACCGAGGGGACAAAGCATTGTATTATATCACGGGCGCGATATTTAATCCTGAGCGTAACGAAGGACTCCAGATTTAACTCCCGAGCGTAGCGAGGGGGTTTTGAGTTGATTCCCAAGCGAAGCGAGGGAATTAAGATGGAGTCCTGAGAGCAGTGAAGGCCGGCGGGGCTGGCGGGAGCGGCGGGGAGGCCGCGCCGTGCCTCATTTATTTGCAAATCCGCGGCCGATCGAAAACAAATTCAAATACTTAAAACAAAAGCCGCGAGTGTTTCAATACGCTGCAATTTTAAGTATCAAAACTGCTAAAGAAGATAAAACATAAAGAAAATATCGAGTGACGAAAGTGATTTTATTTGACTCCTGGTTCCGTTAAATTAGACGCCTTAGGGCCACTTGCACAGTTAACCCTGGGTTAAGAATGACAGTTCCATACATTTTGACACTTGTTAACCCTGGGTTAGCAGTTAACTTGCTCGGATTTAAGTAGCTAATCCAGGTCTGCGCAATCCGGCCTTAGACATTGTTAATAATCTACTCCCAGAGAAGTCGAAGGAAAAATACTTAAAAGCTTACGACGATTTCGCCAAAAACTGCAAAAGGCGCAAAGTCTGTATCCAATCAGTGCTTCTGGTCTATTACGAGTATTTTTCTAGAAGCCTTGGTTTTCATTGTCTCGCAAAAGGTGAGAAAAGTAGAGTATATTCCCCGGGGATAAAACTGATTTTGCCTTGGGCGCTCTTAAATCCTTCACTGTACTCAGGACTCCATCTTTTAATTCCCTCGCTTCGCTCGGGAATCAACTCAAGTGTTAAATCGCTTCGCTCGGGAGTTAAATCTGGAGTCTTTCGTTACGCTCAGGATTCAATATCGCGCTCGTGACATAATACAGTGCTTTATCCCCTTGGTGAACAATCTACTATTAAATGCATAACAATGAGAAGTGAGAATCACATTACTGATCATCATCATCATCATCATCAGCCTATGTTCGTCCACTGCTGGACATAGGCCTCTCACATGGCACACCACTGAGCACGATCCTCGGCCACTCTCATCCAGCTCTGATCAGCGGGTTATAATGAAATTCATTACAACATTACGCCCCGGCGAAGGCCAAGGGCTATAATGATTTACTTTGAGAAAGGTTTTTAATGATATAATGTATAATTAGGCATTGCCGAGCAGGTGGTGTGAAAATAAAGAATACCTAATCGTAGAAGTACCTGCTTGTAGCCAAAATATATCAATGCCTATTTGTCTATTCCTTAGGGTAGGTCTACAGAGAACATCTATAAAAATAATTAGTAACGTGATGTATATATACAAACCTACAAATAAATAAAGTAAATTCTTCTTTTTTCAAGTAGGTTATAAAAAAAATCCTAAATTTACCTGGTGGCCTCAGGCCAGGTGTTTGCGACCGCGAGCGACGGTGACGTGCTACTTACAAATGCATGAAAATTATCTCACAGTTGTTAGTGTATCATCACCCCGCGGACGCCGCGCCTCGCCCACAGTGTGAAGAAGCCTAAAATGACGCGGGCGAGGGACGCCAACACCGTCCGCAGCAGGTGCGCGTAATATGCGGCGACCTTCTACCTCTAATATCTTTCATAACCCCCACAAAAGCGGCTGCTAATTACAGTTCATAGAATCAGTTTGAAAAGCCACTCCCTGTGTAATTAGTAGGGTCATAGGTCATTAAGATGGTTAAGCCGAACGCTTACCGCGCTCACGCGTCTGCGCGACCTTCAATGATTTCGTTGGGATTTCGTAACGTGATTTCTAGATTAATTATATAAGTTTTTCACGGACCTCCTATTCAAAGCGTGGATTTCATTTCTGTTAGACCTTTATAATACAAGGTTATAGAGTCCATATGTTGTGTCATATGTTGCCAAGTTTCCGATAGATTTAGTCATGTCTCAACCGTAAACACCCCTAACCACGGCCGTTAACATGGCCGCTATCTTAGTTTTGCAATTAAAACGTATTGCCTATCTTAATATATAAAAGAAGAAACTGACTGACTGACTGACTGACTGACTGACTGACTGACTGACTGACTGACTGACATATCAACGCACAGCCCAAACCACTGGGCCAAGAGATTCCAAATTTGGCATGTAGGTTCCTTATAAGGTCTAGGGGTGCACTAAGAAAGGATTTTTCAAAATTCACTCCCTAAGGGGGTAAAAAGGGGGTTCAAAGTTTGTATGGGGAAACAAGATTAGTTCGGCTATTTTATTCTAAACTTCACAGAAATACTCCTAATGATAAATGAGTAAACACGTGTTTCAGGTTTTTGAGAATTCAACCCCTAAAAGGGGGGGAAAGGGGTAACAAAGTCTGAAAATCAACATGGGTGTTGTTTCTATGGTTTATCGGGTCGCTGGTTATGAAAACAACAACGGTTTTAAAATCCGATGTGGCATACGTAAAATACCATCTCCCTGGATGGGGTGCGATGGGGTTGAAATGTCTAAATATCAATATGGGTGTCGTTTTTAATGTATAGCCCAAACCACTGGACCTAGAAACTTGAAATTTTGCACATAGATACCTTATACAATGTAGGTATCCACTAAGGAAGGATTTTTGGGAATTCCCACAGGAACGGGATTTATATATTGGATTCCGAGTGACCCTATCTCAGTAACTATAATAACTAGACTCTTCAAATTTGATACACAAGTAGGAATTACATTAGTTAAAACATTAATTTCAGGATTTTTCAAAATTCTCACGGGATAAGGAAAAAACGGGATTTATATATTCAGTTCAACGGAATCCTATGAACTATAATTACTCTTCAAATTTGGCATAGAAGTAGATAATTATAATAGTAAAAAACAGTTTTAAGGATTTTCGGAAACTCCCACGGGATAAGGAAAAAACGGGATTTTTCGTTTTAATGGTCGTAGAAAGCTGAAATTCGGCATGTAGATTGCTTGGGAAGTGTAGAGGAGCATTGAGAGAGGACTTTACAAAATTCCCACGGGAACGGGAAAAAACGGGATTTTTCGTTTTACTGGTCTTAGAAAGCTGAAATTCGGCATGTAGGTTGTTCGGGGAGTGTAGAGGAGCATTGAGAGAGGACTTTCCGAAATTCCGACGGGAATGAGAAAAAACGGGATTTATATATTCAGTTCAACGGAATCCCATGAACTAATTACTAGACTCTTCAAATTTGGCATCGAAGTAGGTAATTATAGTAGTAAAAAAAATTTTTTAAGGATTTTCAGAAATTCCCACGGGATAAGGAAAAAACGGGATTTTTCGTTTTACTGGTCGTAGAAAGCTGAAATTCGGTATGTAGGTTGCTTGAGGAGTGCAGAGAAGCATTGAGAGAGAACTTTCTGAAATTCCTTCACACGGGAACGAGAAAAAACGGGATTTTGCATTTTACTGGTAAAATTTCAAAATTCAAAAGTTTTTACTGTAAATAGGCCACAAAGGGCTCTTTAACCGACTTCAAAAAATGAGGAGGTTATGCATTTCATTGTGGACCGATTTTAAAAATTCTTTTTTTATACGATAGAATATAATATACTCCTGAGATGGTCCCATTGTCAACAAATCAGGATCTGATGACGGGATCTCAGGGAAATCGAGGGCAACCTTCAAATTTTGTAGGCACGCATTACGTTTTTCATATATTTTCTCAAGCTATTTAAGTGTTTGCGTCTGATAGACATCATCTCATGTTGATGAGCTGATGATGGAAGGTAAAACTCCTTAACGGTTAGGAGTTGAGGATATTTTTTCAAATATTATAGGTACGTATAGACCGATAGTTGTATTTTTGCATGTTATCCAGGTGAGCTGATGATGGAAGGTTAAACTCCTTAACGGTTAGTAGTTATAGGAAGTTTCTTTAAATATCATATGCATGTATAGACCTTTAGTTGTATTCTTTCTGGTTATACAGATTTTTAGTGCTCGCTTCCGAATTAGTGAAAAACATTGTATACAAAGAAATACTGTAAAGGATCGTATCTACCTGAAATTTAGTCGTGCTTGCTTGCACGCTTGCTTGCACGCTTACTTGCACGCTTACTTGCACGCGTTCTTGCACGCTTGCATGCTTGCGTGCATGCATGCCTGCTTGCATATTGCTTGCATGCTTGCTTGCTTGCCTGTATGCTTGCTTGCTTGATATCTTGGTTCTTTGGAATACTCATGGTACACGCGAGCGAAGCCGCGGGCAAAAGCTAGTTTATTATATACCTACCTACTTTAGAAGCAAGCATGCAAGGGAACGTATACTTATATACGTATTGTAATAATAACCTTGGATGTAGTTGCCGTGGTGACCTAGTGGTTTGAGCTAGGTATACAATGGTCTCTCAAGCTGAAGGTCCTAGTTCGAGCCCGGGCTCGCACCTCTGATATTTTCAGAATTTATGTGCAAAATTAGTTACATTAGAAAGTTAGCATGAGTTTTACGGTGAAGGAAAACATCGTAAGGAAGCCTGCACACGCATGAGAAGAAATTCAGTGATGTGTGCGAAGTTTCCAATCCCCACTGGGCCCACGTGGTAACAACGGGGCAAACACTCATTCTGAGAGGATACAAAAGTCGTTCGGTACCACTCGCCTTCAAATGATCACGTAGTTACCAGTACGCTCACGTGCCGTTGCAAGCGTCCTGGCACTTCATCCACCATTAACATGCTGCATTGTGAGCTAGGAGAAAATCATCGCGTAACTCCTAACCGAATTACTTAACTTAACTTGCATTACACCGCCCAGGCATTCATTTTCCGAGCCAAGTGGGTGAATATGTAAATTGAACGAATAATACGTAACATGGTTCGATTAATCCTCGCTTCGTGTTTAGTTCTTTTGTTCTAGAGATTTGTTGCTGTTTATTTGCATGCTATGTTTTGCATATTTGCATAAGGAATTAGTCGAAACTATATTATTAAACTACGTACGCGCTCGAGCTCTCCTCTCGGTGGACTTTCTTGAAAACTTCGCGTTGTCAGATAACTTGGCACTTAAAATTAATTAGTTTATGAATTAATTTGTCAGATTGACCAACAGATAAGTATTTATTTACTATATTTACCAGGCAAAGGCAAAGGTTGTAGTCAAGTGCAAGCCAACCAATAATAAGAACAGAAAAAAACATAGAATGTTAAGTTAAGTTGTCGTCATACTTTTTAGTGCATAATATCGTTTATCATCGAAATACGTAAAACTGCATCAATTTGCTTGATTGTTGATGAACATTAACGAAAACATGTTTGTTTACTTGTATTGCGTAATCAAGATCAATATTATGTAAAGCTAATTCTAGTCCTATAGTAATTGCTTCTCTTAGAAACATGTTTTTCGAATGAATATGATGTATCTTATGTGTGAAGACCAAATCCGAACTTATTTTTGGTGTGATATTTTTACAAATTTTTACTGTGTATACTGAAATTTAATATTATTCCTAATTAAGTTAAATTATAAAGTAAAAATATTAAAATTGCTCAATTTTATAAAATTTTCATTGAGGAAATAAATATAGGGTTCTGGAATGAAGGCATGCAGAGCCTAACGAATTTCAGCAGTGTAATAATTTGATACCTTGGTCGATAGTAGTTTTAACTACATTTCGGTTATCACAATTATGAGCCCGAAAGGGGTAACGCACCCACTACAAAATAAGTATGCTAACCAGCAAAGCAAAGGACAGCCACTTTACATACAATCTTTATAGTCGTATGTCTATATACTACCGGCGTCGCAAGCGTCCACAGGCTCCAGTATTTACACACTCCTAATCGGTCTTCCAATGGGCTCCACGCGTTCCTGAGAAAAAGGGTGGTATTTTTTTAAAATCCGGCCAAGAGCGTGTCGGACACGCCCAGGATATGGTACCGCAGCAGTTACGAAAAAAATCCTTGCATATCTTATTAAACCAGTTTGGGTTTTAGAGTGGAGGGACGCTCGACTTTAACAAAAATTTCACTTTAAAGTTGTTTATTTCGCAAACGAATCACTGTATCGAATAATCATGTTTACAACCTCGTAATGTTTTTAAAAAACCTATCCAACGGCATAAAAAATCACCCCCACGTTACAGGTCGATTCACAAGAGTTGGCACGAATGGATCGAATGAGTGAATGAAAGTCTATGTGTTACCTATTTGAATACATTTCACACAAATATGAAAATGTCATGCATCATTCTTTTTCCTATAAAAATGTCAAAGTGACATTGTTGTCGTTCATTCTATTCGTGCCAACTCTTGTGAATCGACCTGTAGGTACATTTAATAGAAGGTAATATAAAAAAAATACATTTTATTTTACCACTTTGTCGGGGTACTTGGTACATACATCCATGCAAAATTACAGCTTTCTAGCACTAATAGTCTGTAAGTCTTAACTTACCGCGGACGGCCAGACAGACAGACATTTGTTCTCCTCTCTGTGTTCTTGTATTTTTATTTTTATGTGCAATAAAGAGTTTACATACATACATACATACATTTCCGTTTTTGCCATTTTCGCTCCGGAACCCTAAAAACAACAAAAGAATATTTTACGACTTTTCACAAATTCTCAGAGTAAGCTCGAAGCTCCATAATGACAGCGCACAGCAAGTGTATCTACCTACGATTGAACGGAAATTGAACGTCACTTACTCAGCCAGGATGCTTCCTGAGTTCACGATTTTATTTAGGTACAATTGAAATTGACGAAAACTTAGAAATGAGCAGAAAATGGTTGTATTTCATAAAATTGAAGGGGTACCTAAAATGACTCTGTTGTTGATGAACGATCAAAAACGACAATTTGATATACTTAGTATGTTATGGCATTATACTAATTATTTTTCATTGCTTTACAACTGATTGAATTGATCAAATCAGGAACACCGCATTACCAAGCTTAAATGGGATTGGGCCGGGCATGTCTGCCAGATGCGATCACAAAGAGAAGCACACTCAGCCACATGGTAGGCACCGGCACCGCTCCACGGGTACCGATAGCAAGGCAGGCCGCGGCAGAGACGAGATGATCTACACATGGAACCGAGCAAATTGCCGAATATACCTATGGATAGGGAGATTTGAAATCTTTACAGTAGGACATCATCGTCATCTCAGCTTATATACGTCCCACTGCAGGGCACAGGCCGCCTCTCAGAATGAGAGGGCTCGGACCGTAGTTTCCACGCGGACACAAAATAAAGGGTAAAAAACTTTACATTTAAATTAAAATGTTTCCATTATATTTTCTTAATTGTATGTACCTACTTAAAGAGTCTGCAATACTTCATTAAACTAAAGTTAAACCTTAATGAAACCACATTGCCCTGTTAATGAGCTTATCTCTTGAATGATTTTTTGTAAAGTGAGAAGTAGGTAATTATCTAATTAAGACAACGGAGTTTAAATAAAACACTTTGTATTTTTTACTGTTCTTTCAAGGGAGTTACAAAAAACGTGTCAAAAAACGACTATACAATCATATGACCGGTCTAATTAATAATTCCAAAGCTTTTCGACATGGAACAGCTTGAACAATAGAGGCCAGGTGAAGTGGCCTTCCGAACAAAGCCCTTTAGAGAGATTCGAGAATGAAGCACGGAAAAATGTTTTTGCAACATCTAAAGAGGCATAACTCATTCTGTAAGTATACTTAGGACGTAGTCATATTCCAATTTTATGGACGCTTGATTTTCTATTGGCATTTTCAATTGCACGCAACCCGCATCGACGCTGACACAACGAGAAATAAAAGCTGCCGTTAAAATAAGCAAGCGTACAAGCAATGGATGGTTTCCTTTGTTTATTTTGCCAGTCTGTAAAAGCCTTAAATGCGGCTTTAAACATGAAACTACCGTGAGACTCACTCATAGTGAAAATAAACGGATAAAAGAAAAAACAAGAATAAATAGAAAAAAAGAAGAGGAAAGGCTACGGATTAGCCCGAAACATGTCGAGTTAAACTCGTTTTTAGACGTGAGTGATCCGTTTATTTTCACTATACCTTAAATGCGGATTTCGACTTTGTTCTGATAAAAAATGTTTACTATCCAAATTAAAAATAAACCGATTTTGCTACTGTTTCCATATCATATAAAAGCTTTCCATAACGCGGGCTCCGCCGGGCCGTATCCAAAACTGCTAGCTAAGTAAACAGACGTCCCAGATTACGTGTATCGAGCGAGTTGGCTAACCACCGCCAATAACATGCCAGAACGTGAGTTTTTTCGGCATCATGCCAATGCCGACTCTATGGGTTGAGGCTTGTTTAAACTTAATGTATCAGCATTGCCTATAAACTTTGGGAGACGGATGTTTTTAGTTTGGTGTAATAGGTAAGTTTGCTTTAGGGATATTATACATACACACTTGCCGTTATATTTAATGCATTGTTGAATTTTTTCAACCCTGTGCTCCATTAAACGATAAATATTATCTACGTCACGAGATCTTCTACCTGTTGCAATTTAAGCTGTGGGAGTGATTGATGAAAATGTTAGCCCGTTTACTGAACCCGTCTCACAGCTAATGAACTGTAGATCCAGTGAATCCTAATATAAAATTATATGGTTCAAATAAACTAAAGTATTTTATGGTTACAACTATCAAACGATTTCCGCCTGTGTCGAAACCGAATTCCGAGTTCAACCGAACCGATAAACTTCAAACAAATCCCCGGTGTAAAGATGCAGACAGATTATGTAACCGCTCCAACGTCCACTAAATTATAACGAAAGTGTAATTACACGTATGATCCATTAAGGGGACCATTAACAAGAATGCGAGCGGCGAGCACCTGCGCGGGCGCCGCGCGGACGCAGGCCACGGCCGCTTCGACTCCACTTCGTTACACTCTGTTGCGCAACTCCTTATAAATTAAACCACTCCGATTGTTCACAATTTCGATATAAGTAATGTCCAAACTAATCATACCGGTCGAAGCGAGAAAGGAACGGAGCGCGCCACCGCCGCTGCCCTCAGTCTCGCCAGGGCAACCTTTCACGACTACTTTCGGTAGTGACGCAATTACTGTACGCACCACCGTTCCCCAAGGTACCAAAAACAAACGAATTATGCATCACATTTTGTTTTATTATAAAAATAAAAAGCTATATTTATAATACATAACGTAACAGTAACACTGTGCACAAATAACAAGTAGATGATGAGAGAGGATGATGAGACAATGCGTCTAGTTTCGTTTTGTGGGATCTCGCAAGCGAACACGGGATGACTATGTACAAAGCGTTCGATGGCGAGCTCACGGTGGTAGGCGAAGTTCAACAGGAGAATCCAGATCGCGACAATGCACTATGGCAATTCAGTTAATGGTTGTCAATAAATACCGTTTAAACGTCCTACCACCTAAGTATGCAATTAAGTCTAAGCTTAGTGAAGAGGACCAGCAACGTGTCCGGGGGGACCGTATTGAGAGCTAGTAGCACCACCGTGACCACCGTCAGACCCGCTGTCGTCACCGCCGCTGGTGCCGAAGTCGGCGCTGATCTCAGCACCACCGTGGCCGCTGCCACCTCCGATACCGGAGTCTCCGCTAAGTGCGATACCGCCCAAGTCACCACCGCTGATGCCGCCGCCGAGAGCACCACCGCCGATTGCTCCACCACCGATAGCACCTCCGCCGATAGCACCACCACCGATCGCTCCACCGGCTTCCTTTTGGGTCTGGTACTTGATAAAGTAAACTTCTGGTTTGGAGGGTTGAGTCGGGGCCGCGGTGGGGATAACGATGTCGGGTTGCTCTTCGGGTTTCTTGACCAGCACGTAAACGAGGGTCTTCTCTTCGTTCTGAGCCTGGACTGGGATGATGGGCGCGGTAGGAGTAGGAGGAGTCGGGGCTTTGATGAAGATGATCTTGTAATGTTTCTGGGGAGGAGCGACCGCGGGGATTCTCGGGGCGCGGTGCTCAACGGGCTCTGGCGGAGGTACGTGCACGTAGATGTGCTTTTGCACTAAAGGAGCGCCGGAGTAGCCGCCCGCATAGCCGCCGCCAAAACCAGAGTCGCCGCCAAACGAGCCGCCGCCGAAAGAGCCGCCTCCGAAAGAGCCACCACCGATGCTGCCACCGCCGAGGGAATGTCCGCCAGAGGAATGGCCGCCGCCAAACGAAAGGCCACCAGAATGTCCTCCCAGAGAAATGCCACCACTCGAGTGTCCACCGAGGGATGGAGCTCCGTAGCTGCCCGATGGCGCCGAATATTTAGGGGCGGGGGCGGAGTAGCTGTAGCCGACCGGCGGCTCGGGCCGGCCGTATGCCATCGCCACGCAGGCGAGTACCTGAAACAACAAAGTTTTTATAAAAAATCCGGTCTCATGGTTATGTACCTCCTGTGTTTATTTTTAATATATTCTGTGGTCAATGCAATTGTGATCAAGCTTCACAAAATGTATTACCAACGTGAGTTAAGAGATTATACCTATTGTAGGCCTGTGTTTTTTAGATTTGAACCCGGGGGCGCCCCAAATGCAAATCTATTTTCGTTACCATTCTAATATCACTTCATCCGCAGTCAGCCTGCGCTGGAGCTTTTTTTTTCAGTCATGAATGTTTATGCAGTCTGGATATTCCAAAAACTATTTCAAAAACCAATCCTAAGTAGTTAGTTAATGAACAAGTAAATTCCTATTCTGAAATAAGACACATTTTATGAAAAATTGTTTAGATATCTCAGGAACGAACTTAAACCAAGTTATCAATACATACAACAGCAGAGCATTCATTAATTCGCAAGGCATTTCATGAATAATCTAAAGCCGTAAAACTCATGTGTGACCTACTGGTCATTTTGCAAGAGTGTTTCATCAAAACCATTGTTTACTTTTTGTGAAACATAAAAAGTTAATGATTATACTTAATTACGAAATACTTAAAATCTTTTGGTTGCCAAAAGTAACGACGATTATCTTTCAAGCGTTAACGGTCAGACGGAGCTTGCACTCGAGCCGAATGTCGAAAGAATAGATCTCCTACTTTAGGAAAGATTCGCGATCCAGATTCACTTTAATACCTCCGAGACTAAATTTACTCTAAAATTTAAGAAAAAATTATACTAATTTTTATTATTTTGTAATTGCCTTTCATAGAATTTACTATATCAGAATATCCCAGAATTTTTGACACTTTTACTGAATCGATACTGCATGACTGTCGAACTTGCTAAATGTTGTTAAATGAATGTATGTTCCAAAACGGTAAGTCATTTTGAAACCCCTTATTTTAAAGCCACTGGATCACTGAGACAGTGTGCTATATAACACACGCGCGGAATGATGGTCACTATTTGGCACACTGAATAGTTAATCCATTTTTATATCCCCAATGTTTGCACTTATCACTTCACTTTAATCCTCAGAAAGCCTAAATAAAAAATATTAAGTGGACATGATGTCCAGATCGCATGTGCCAAATTGTGAATTCGGATTTAATATTAATTGAAAACTGTTATGAATTTAATTAATAATTGAAAATTCTTCACTAGTCAACTTACCACAAAAGCGCGCATATTGAGCTTGATGGAGTCGGCTTTTATGATTTAGAGCCTTAGATGCAGCGTGTAGTGACCCACTCGGTTGGAATACTGCAATTGCCGGAGATGTTCCTGTTGCGGTGATCTCGTGTTAACTGATGACATTCGGCATGCCGACCCGCTCTTAAATACCAAGGTGCTCATCTCGTCAGAACACTCCATCCCTCCGAACATTTCACTCAGTAACGTGCAACTATCGTCATTATTTAACAACTTTAATACGGTCCTTTCTTTTCGACGAGGTCTGCGGCTCGCGCGGCGCGCACTCTACACGCCGCTTTAGAGGCACACACTCGCCTACGGCCACGCTATGACACGACCGATGACCAATGACCACCGCCTACAAACTAACAAAACTGTATTTTCATTCGATTATTTTCGGTCATCTTGTGAGGGCGACAAATCTTATAAGTACTTAATTCAGCTCGGCATCGCTCGTCGCGTGCTTGGGTGCTTTAAACCGCACCCTGAAGTTGAACGCGTCGCAAATCAAACCATTTTAAAGGGCTGAGGAATGCTCGTTTAATGGACTATGAATGAGACGCTTAAGTCGAGCCAGCTTTGTAATAAATTCAATGCAATATCTGATATTGAACAATTATGAAAAGCGATGGAGTTCCTGTTGTCATAAAGGTCACATTATTTTTCAAATCAAAGGGAGTTGTCGTTTTACCTTAGTTAGCAAGAAACAGAAAAAATATAAATGTGAAACGAATATGAAAAAAAATGACATGTCATGTCCCGTTTCCATCTTATTTGATAAATATCTAAGCAAGCACACAGCTGTAAATGCAAACAGAAAATATCCTTCATCTATTATAGCAAACAAGCAAAATGTTCTTAAATTAGCCACCGAGGAGCCAGACAGTTCATGTAGTACGTAGGCTTACTGAAGTCAAGGCGCTTAATAATAAATGAAGAACGAAAATATTCAATACCTTAGAAACAGGATAACCGGCTATCATTAGCCTAAGTCGGTTTGAAAAGCCAGACGCTACCTCACAACACACTTGGTAACGCGGTAAAAGTTCGTAAAACTTTGGTAGATATCCGTTAACACATTACCGTTATGATAATATACCTCAATGTGTTCAGTCTTGTTTAGTTTCTTCGCTACGATAGATCGGTTTCAAATATCTAAACAACGTAATCAGAGTAGGATAAAAAAGTGCTTTCACAAAAAACAGGTGAAAATAATCATCGTCATCTTAGAAAATACTTAGGTATAGTCAAAATTTTATAAGCTGGGGGTTTAGAACTGCAGAACTCATCTGGTAAAGATAACATTGTTTTCGTTTGTTCTATTACCTATGGACGCACTACAACGCCGACGATCCACCTGAGTACCGCCTACAATGACGAAAGGCATTTCTTAATGAGTTAAGCTTTTGCAATTTCAACCTAGAGAAGACGGTAGCTATTTGTTTGCATTTTTTGTTACTTGATCTGATTTGTTATTAGCGGTAGGCTTCAACAAACGAGAACAGTGTTATCTTTACCAGAATAAGTTCTGCAGTCCTAAACCCCCAGCTTATAAAATTTTAACTATATGCATGCATATAGCGTGATTTTATGCGTTGCTTAGATAGGTTTGTATGAACTCGGAAAGACCCGTATACGAGCCTCCACTAATGATATTAAATGCATTAAAAGAGGTTAATTTGTTATTAAAACGCCGAAAATAAAGCCAAAATAATATTGAATTGTCATCCAATTTACACATACGTGCAAAATTTCAGCTCAATCGGAAACTGGGAAGTGGGTCAAAATCATGTTCAAAGTTTCCAATACATGTTTAGTTGCATACAGGTCGACCTAATAAAAGCGTATTAAAAAGGCGACGATTGTCTGGCCTCACGTAACTTGGAAAAAGGGAAGATGTGTGAGTGTGTGTGTGTGTGTGTGTGAGCGCGCGCGCGCGCGCTGTGTTCGGAGCACATTTTTCGGTTATTTTGTTGGCATAATGTCAAATGTAATGCATAAGTCTCCGTTATTTTTCCACCGATATTTCACATCACTAAATACGGTAATTGTATTTTCCGTTCTTTGACAGTTTGAATTCGAATCAAATGACTGATATTTATGTATATATTTTGTTAAATTCGTAAACAATCTAGACTTTAGATGATTCCGTTTCTCAAACCTATTGTAAATAATATTCGAGCTTCAAAAAATGTTTGGAACAAGAGTTTCACATTGAATGAAATTTTAAATCGACTGTTCACAACCCAACGTGATTATTTTGTTTAAGAAGATGTTCGAAATTTAAATGTAATTAAAGTACGATACTTTAATGTAAACATTATGATGCAGCCACAGATAAGTATAAACGTTTCTTAATACAGGTCATTTGACTATCGCTTTTGAACATATTAGGTATGGGGAAGTAATGATATGGTATATATGTGTGGTAATGATGTATATTTTATGTGAATAAAGAATTTTGAATTTAAATTTGAATCATATGGTTGTAGATAATAGTGCATTGTGCATCAAGGGCCGTAAGTAGGGGATTACTAACGAGAGTGTATTAGAAACCCGACGCCGAAGGCGGAGGGCTTTTAATGACTCGAGTTTGTAATCCCCTTACTGCCCGTGATACACACAATGTTTTTCATCACATTGCGAGGAAAAAATCCAAAAAAAAAAAATATTTTGTCTCTAAACACTTTAATTGAATAAAATAATGGCTACCTACCCGCCAATACTTTCGTCAATATTTTCCGAGTCATCTACCATAGATAATATAAACTGTGCTTAGTTTAGAATTCGAATGGTCATACGGCCATATTCTGCCAACATGTTAAAAAAATACTTACTAAAATTATTGCAAAACTATTTGATATAAATTTATAAAAACCCTAAAAATAAAAATACTTAACGAAGTTTCATGAAGCGTAGATAAGTTTTGTATTGTAAAATTGGGTTATAGCTAAGTTTTAAAGATATAAATAAATCTTTGGCTGACTTGAAACCTCCTTAGTCTGAAATGACATACCTACTTACCTACTAACTTGTTTGCATATTTTAAAATCCCTTGGAAGGAAAAACTGTACGTAAATCCTTAACTCCCTTAAGAACAATTTAGGCCATTATTGTCATTTAGTAGGTATACAGGCATGGAATAATACCATTGACGAGCAAGTGTGATGAAAAATAAATTACTCATGCAATTACCCACTATTTTACCATGCCGACTGACAGTATAGCGACATAATACGTGCATAACCTTATGACGGACAGAACAGCTTCCCAGACCAAAAGGTTAACTGCGCCAGTATGTGTTACATTTTCAAAATTTAATAACTATGTAAGTCAGTGCTGCGCTATGTCCCTTGCAACTGCATTTTTAAAGTACATACGAGAACGATGTGTAACAAAACAACTAAAACTACAGGTTAACTCTCTCAACTTCTTTAATTACGTCAATTTATTAAAAAAATAAACAACATTAGTAACAATACTCACTCGTAAAAAATATTTAGTGCAAAGAGAATAACTTAAAATATCGCTCGATTAATTTAAAACTGGAAACCAAAACATCCGGAACTTGTGCATCGATTAAATAAAATCCATTCATGAGCGGATTTAAGCATAACGTAGGCACTTACAATGAAACAATTGAATTTCATGATACTTCCTATCCATATCAACACACACGGCAGTACCTATGTCAGATCAAGAGCAACACTGCAGTGGGTATATTTACACGAACCCTTTCGGGCGCTATTTCTCATCTTGTAACAATTTTCCCACTCGATACAGAAAAACCTAAATTTTTACTGTTTGATGAAGTCATTGATCTCACATTCTAATACAGAAGTCAATGTTCTACCATTATCCTAAATATAGATATTAATTCCCGAAAAAGGATTATCTTATCTTATACTGACTCAATCACCTATCAAAACCTCTTGGAATTCTTGGACACTTCCCGATGCCCTAAAAAGCACAGAATTAATTTCAATAAGTACTAATATGTTAACCTTTTATTTTAAAAATGTGTAATTATGGAACGATAATAAAAATGTATAAAAATATTCGATATCATTCTTGTTTAAAGCCGGCTGCAAACGTGCAGTTTATTTTAGTTCAGGGGGCCGAGTTGTTAGACTCATTACATGGCTGTATCAGCAAAACTGAAAATATCATGAAAACTTAATGACAAACATAAAAATACTTACATTATTAAAATTCTGAACTCCAACATGAAAGAGATTAGAACTGAAGAAAAACATTTTCGCCTGAAACAGCTACTATATTTGTCTAGATCTTATCAAATCAGTAGTTCTGTAGCCTTAACCTGCTTAACCCGCTGGTCAGTAATGTGATTCTCATTTCTCATAGTTCTTATTGTTATGCGTTTAAAGTCTAATTTCTTCAAAATCGCACGGCGTGCAGCCCCTGCAGCTGGCGGGGGCCGACGGGGGCGGCGGGAGGCCGCGCCGCGCTGAATTTATTTGCAAATACACGGCCGAACGAAAACAAAATCAAATACTTAAAACAAAAGCCGCGAGTGTTTCATACGCTGCAATTTTAAGTATCAAAACTGCAAAAGAAGATAAAACATTAAGAAAATATCGAGTAACGGAAGTGATTTGACTTCAGATTCCATTAAATTAGACGCCTTAAGGCATTGTTAATAATCTACACCCAGAGAAGTCGAAGGAAAAATACTTAAAAGCTTACGACGATTTCGACAAATGGAAAACTGCGAAAGGCGTAAAGTCTGTGTTGGAATCAGTGCTTCTGGGTCTATTACGAGTATTTTTCTAGTAGCCTTGGTTTTTATTGTCTCGCAAAAGGGGAGAAAAGTAGAGTCTGTATACTCCTCGGGGATAAAACTAATTTTGCCTTGGGCGCGCTTATAGATCCTTCACTGCTCTCAGGACTCCATCTTAATTCCCTCGATTCGCTCGGGAATCAACTCAGAATTCTCTCGCTACGCTCAGGAGTTAAATCTGGAATCCTTCGTTAGGGTGCCATTCCACCAGAGATGTGCTATGCTGCTATGCTGCAAAGATGTAAAAGCTACGCTACGAAACTGTGTGACCGTTTCCACCAATGCTAAGCTATGTAGCTATGCGAGGAAGATGCGCTATATAGATGAGCAGCCGCGAGGCAGCTGTGCGACGAAGATGCGTAGCTCGAGCTATGCGAGCTATTGGGCGCGTGGAGCGACAGTGCGGTGAGGGGGGAGATCATCGGTAGCACGCATCCATAGCACGCATCCAGGGCACGCATCTTTCCATATTAAAATCATAGCTTAGTTGAACCCGTTTCCACCAGTGCTATGCTATGTGGACCAATGAACATGATTGGTGGATATCAGACACATCCATAGCAACGTAGCGTAGCACATCTCTGGTTTAAAGGCACCCTTACGCTCAGGATTCAATATCGCGCCCGTGAATAATACAGTGCTTTATCCCCTTGGTGTACAATCAACTATTAATTTTTATGTTTGTTATGATATCAATCAAAAGGATTCGATTTTAAATTGATAAAGTGAAAATGTAGTAGAATATGATATGTCACATATGTGTATATGTTTATGATAAAGGAGTAATGGCGACTAGGTGCCCCTAGAAGTAATCATAATGGCAAAATCTTATGGGTTTACCATTTCCACCCGCCTGTCTGACCACGGCTAAGCTCAAAATTAAATGTTCTTAGTACTAAAAAACTGTAATTTCGCCACCCGTGCATATTTTTTTTTAAATAAACTCTTTTAGGGGGTTACCTATCAAAATTTAGAAATATTTTTTTCCGAATATTTAAAATCCCGAATGCTTCATTTATCCGAATGAATTTTTTTCTGAAACTGTAAATATTTCAGGATTTTTATAAAACGACCCTAACCTAACCTAAAGGGTTCTACACGATGGTCTTGAAATAAATCCTGAAATATTTACAGTTTCAGAAAAAAATGCTTTCGGACAAATGAAGTTTTCGGGATTCTAAGCCTTCGGAAATAAAATTTTCTAAACATCGATAGGTTCCCCTTTTAGGGTACCTCCCGTACACGAAAAGTAGGGATGCTTTTTTTCCCCCATGGTATATGAAATGGTAGGTATGCGAAAACCATGTTTAGACTCAGAAATGTGACTAGTTGGTTTAGCTTGCTAAATGTTTGTATTTTATAACGAATTTTAACATAATATTGAATATTTGGCACATATTAAGTATCTAGTAGTACGAAAGCCTAATCTGCGTGTGATTCGAGACACACTTGGCCGATTATTTCAAAGTGAACCCTGGAAAGTTTACCTTAGGTATAGAAATATCTTGAAGTTTTCCTTCCACATAATAAGTGTCCATTTATTTAATAGCTAATAGAACTACGAACGTATTTAATTCAGAGTGACTTTGGCTTAATTTTAATAATTTTATTACCACGGGTCCTGAGTTAACAACGCCGGGGCTCAGCTTCTAAAAATACGTTATCTTTGAGGGTATTAAGAGGAGCTCGTAAATATAGTCACCAACACACCCTATGGAGTTTGTTCTCTTCTAATTTTCGCGGTCGCTGAAGTTTAAGGTTTTATCCGTGAATTCATTGTGGTATCCGGATTTAAGCGACCCGAGTTTGGCGCGATCCCGCTCGTCGTTGATCGCTAAGTTACACGAAGTTTATTAATTTTAACCCACTGAACAGTGGATCCTTTAGAGCAAATAAATGTGTTACAAAATAAATTATATTAAAAATAAAAGCAGTAATATTTATTACATGTAGGTACTTTTAGGTACGCCAAGTACATTATTACAGTACAGTGGAGCACCAATATACTTATACATACTTAGAACATTAGTGGAATTCCACTAGGAATATGACAATGAAAACTATGACGAGAAACATTGTGTTTGTTATTGAACTCCTCCGGCTTGTCCGATTCTCAAGAAACATTTTTGTCTGTATTATTTATACCCCTATTCTTCGCGGACAGAGTCGCGGGCAACAGCTAGTCTTCTAGGCTATCTCGTGTCACGGTGTTTGTTATCGAACTCCTCCGAAACGGCTTGACCGATTATTATGAAACTTTTTGTCTGTAAATATTCGGTAGGTCTGAGAGTAGTTCGTAGGCTATAATTTATATGACAAAACAACGTTTGCCGGGTATTATGATACTATTATGATATTATTATGATTATCAACTAGACCAATTAACACAACTAATAACTAATTAATTACTAACTAGTTAATTACTAGGTCAATTGGTGTGAAATGTCCCGTGATATTTATTATTTTTTTTTTTTATCAACTGTGTAACTGGATTCCACATGCCTCCGACTGCGTTTTGGAATATAATTTCTTGTCCTAAATTTGCTATAAGTATAGTGTTTTATTCGTCATGACGTGAAATCCACAGTGAGCATCGTTTTTAGTATTACATGGGTTTGGTGCTTTTAGCTGCATTTCTTTTTCCGTGTCATTGCGCATGGCTTACTCTTCCAAAGCTGCGTACGGACTGCGCGCACATTACGTAATGTGCGCGCAGTCCGTACGCAGCTTTAGTTTACTGAAAAACGTTTCATAAAATGTTTTGTTTCATAGAAATGTCATTCCAAAGAAACTGTTTTCTCAAAAATCGTAGTTTATATTTTGAAATCCTTGTAACAGTTTCAGTAAATATTTTATTGATGAAACGAAAACTCTATGAAAGGAAACCTTCTATGAATCAAATTTTGGACATAACAGAGGTATTTCTTATGTATTTTATTGATTTTATTGCTTCTTAATTCTTGTTTCCATCTTTTGAGTCCATTTTTATTCAGCTTGTTTTTAGTGTACCTTTTACGTAGTCGGGTTTTTTTATTTTTTTTATTATACCGCTATTCTTCGCGAACGGAGTTGCGGGCAACAGCCAGTATAAATATATTCGGTAATTTTTCAAACATTTTTTTAATGTTGATTAATGAAGCCAGTCTTACTTTTTTGAGTTATTTTAAAATAACTTTAAAAAGCAAGCTAGGGACTGAAAATAAGTAAGTCCCGTATGGAAGTATTTCCTTTAGATGTCGGGTCAAGTGCAAAAATAAGTATCTATTTGAACCACTCAAAAATATGTTACTACGGCCTTATTGCGTTGGAATAAGCACCTGTGGTACTTATTTTTGAAACTTTGATTAAGTTCATATTTTTGTCCAAGTTACTGAAAATCGTAATGCGCTGACTTTGTGAAAATTTAATAAAATCTTCCCGAACTTGTAATTTGAAAACGACTTCACTAACCTTTATGATTAACAACTTGATTGACTTCCGCTTAATCCGCTTATCATCTTACTTTGAACGGACGGAGTTGTCACCGTGAAATATGACGATAACAGATGTTTACGCCAGAAATACCTAACGCGCAGCATTATGGGAAAACTAGCTGTTGCCCGCGACTCCGTCTGCGAAGAATTCGTTTATCGCTATCCCGCGGGTACTATGCAATTTTCCGGGATAAAAAGTATCCTATATGTTAATCCAGGTTATAAACTATACACCGTGAAATTTTAGTGGTTGGTTTCCCGAAACGAGGTGATTTAGTATCGATTGTATAATCGATTTATAATTACTATTTTGACTAGAGTCAAAAATCCAATTGTGAAAAACAAAAGTCGAAAATGACCGCAAACCAATAGTAACGCTTCGTTGGTACCTAACCTATCGTACGATCGTACGCTACTTGTACCAACGAAGCGTTACTATTGGTTTGCGGTCATTTTCGACTTTCGTTTTTCGCAATTGGATTTTTGACTCTAGTCAAAATAGTAATTATAAATCGATTGTACAATCGAAACTAAATCACTTCGTTTCGGGAAAACAACCACTAAAATTTCACGGTGTATATGTATATGTGCTAAATTTCATCAGAATCCGTCAAACCGTTTTAGCGTGAAAGAGTAACAAACATCCATCCATCCATACCTATTTACAAACTTTCGCGTTTATAATATTAGTAGGATAACAATAATTGCTAAAATTTAAAAGTCCAGAACAACTGGAGTAGAAGTTTATATACAAAGGAGATTTACTTACTATTTCTTTGATTCCAGCAAGAGCAAAATGTGACTGACCTCTTTAAACAATTTTAATATCGTTTATTTAATAATCTCCCTCGGAATGCAAAGCCACGTTGCTGTCGCAGCAATCTGTGTGATATCTGACCTAGCACCTTGAACTATACCGAGTTCGGGCCACGTCTGACTACAGGCGGTAGTCCATTAAATACTAAGGATTTTATTAGTCTATTGCAAGATTTATTTAATAAATCATTATTCAACAAAAAATAACTAAACTAAAACTAGGAAAAAATTGTAAATAGATCCCCCCGCGGTAGGTATGGACTCAAAGATGCTGGCAGCATTTCCTCGCTGTAGCAATGCTAATACGTTATACTTACTTTTATTTTACTTTTACTAATAAATAATAATTCTAACTTAGTTAAAAATATTATGTGTCTTTGTAAACACAGTTTTTAATTGAATATAGATATTTTTAGTATCCATTTAGAAGGGACGGACAGGTAATAAAATTGGTTAAAAAATCTTGTCATGAAAAATAACAGTTAAATTTGAATATTAACTAGACCTAATTACTCTTCCAATCATGAAAACCTCCGATTATTAGCGCTTAACTGGCAGCGCAATTTCAATGAGGGTTTTCTGACGGGTGGAATATCGCTAGATGGCGTTAGTATTGTAAGGTCTATTTGACGTTACACCCATACAACAAATGTCAAAGTTGTCAAACGGACCTGACGATACTAGCGCCACATAGCCTCTCATAGAAAACCCTCATTGAGAACTGTCGTATTAAGACGGTGGCTACTCTTTTTTATTGCCTCACTGGAGCGCGGGCCTTATGATAATCTGTAGTGATTTAGATACGTAACTGAATTAATAAGATAATTTTTCCCCGCAAGCTTCTCGTTATCGCTTGGAGGTCGCCGTTACCCAATCAAGATGTACGCGGGTTCGCAGCCGAACCTTGGCGTGACCTTTCCAATACATTCACCTACTACTCACGCCTCCATCAATATAACAATAAATATTGATATTAGCACTTCCTGAATTTTGAAAACGCTTCATGCCAATCACTCAAATGTATAGTCGCACTGCCATGCTTACTGAACCACGCTAATGGATGCTTTAGCCCTTGCGCCACGTTGAGTAACCAGCGGGAAAAACATGAACTTGTTTTAGTCATTTATTCCTATTATGAATTGCGACCAAATAGTACACGAACCATTCCTCTTTTGTCAAAAACAGTTTCATTTTAGTAAAAGTCAAAATATTACAATTTATACTACGTTGCAAAATTTCGTGATTTTTTATTCATGTATTGCTTTTGAAAGAACCTTGAAACATATTGCTCAGCCTTGGCAAGTACCCAATTCCTCGGAGACGAGTACTGCTGGCTGTAGGTGCCATATTGGCGAATTGGCTTCATGGAAATGCTGGAACGACTATAATAGCGGCTCTACAAGCAAAAGCAAAGCGTAACGTTAGACAGGATGTTGTAGAGCCACCTTTTACTCACAATTTTACCTCGACAATATACTTTCTATCCTAACCTATATCTTTAATTATGAAATAGCTACAATATTAATAATCGTACGTTCGAACCCGGGCTCGCACCTCTGATTTTTTATTAATTTATATGCGAAATTCACTTTTCAAAGCAGTCCAAAATTTTATGTGACGTTCCTAGCCCGCACTGTTCCCGCGTGAAAGCTTCAGCCCACATTATGAAAAAGCACGAGAATTTAGCCGCAGCCAATGAAGCGTTTGTAGTAATTCATAGTTAATATTTAAGGACTCATTTTTGTTAAAACAGAAAATATAAAAATTTTTTGAATTTCCGAAATGGTCGGGTGTCGTTAATATTAATCTACATCAATCATTCTTTTCTTCGGCGCTTGATCTCCTTCCGGATCTGAATTAGAATTTAAAAACTCGCAGCGAGCTATGCCGGTTAGAAAAATCTTAAATTATATATATTATATATCACTTGAAATATTTAAAATTACGTTTGTGTTAAAAAAAATGTCATGTCATCATGAACTTTTATTTGCTATCTGTACTTTATCGTTGTATTATTGTCTGTCTACCGGGTCAAAATTCATTGCAAGATTTGAAACAAAGTAATATATAGATACTCAGGCACAAAGTTAAGTT
Organism: Archips crataeganus; assembly: GCA_947859365.1. Classification (NCBI taxonomy): domain Eukaryota; kingdom Metazoa; phylum Arthropoda; class Insecta; order Lepidoptera; family Tortricidae; genus Archips; species Archips crataeganus. The sequence continues at coordinate 15,328,405 of OX402045.1, read as the reverse complement.
ATACATATACGAAATACATTTATAAATAAAGGTGAAATAAAACGTTGCATTGCATGCACAATATTACTCTAATTTATGTAATGTGCATATTATGATTACAAAATTTATCCGGCCAATTGCTACCAAAACGAAATGGAAATTATTCTAGACATTGTCGTAAATCTGAAAGTGGCTTGTCTTCTTGTGTCTGCAAGTTATTATTTTACATCAAAAGCACTTACTGATGTAGAATTTGATAATTTCGTCGTAAAATGCTTTTAGAGCACTCTGATTTCTTCGTAAAAATCACTCCACGCGAGCTAAAATGACGCGAGAAGTGTTTTAGGCTTCGAAAATTATGTCTAATGTTTCCTAACTACTTACACTCTATTATGTAATTGTAATTATAATTAGACGTTTGTTTACACTAATATAGTGTTAACATTAGCACATAATTTTATATTAGAACGTATTTTTACACCGTCTCGTGCTTAAATTAATTGAAAGCGATCGATCATTAATATCTTCCACTCGTAGAACGAATGAAAAGTAACCGTTGCCAATGTTACCATCAACGTCAGTGACAGGCGGAGTCCAGAGATAAGAATATTCGACAGGTATTGCACCATCGAGTGCTTAATAATGTTGCTGAAGGCCAGCTCTGAGAGGGGTGACTGTCAGAACCGGCCACCTGCAAACTCCAAAGATGTATGTTACTGTAAAGACCATTACCGAAGAATATTACCAAACTTGTGACTAGATATTGCAAGTTGTTTTTTTTCTTAACTTTTATTAGTTTCCAACAAATCAGAGAAAGCAGACGGCAGATTCAGAGAAAGCAGATTTACCACCTAAAATCATGTTCACAAAAAGTACCTAACATCCCGTTAAGTTTAAAAATGTATAATACTTACTTATATACATATATTTGTAATTTTTTTCCCTTTTCCCCGTTTTTATCACGGGCCACAGTGCACAAACCGTGTTGGCCATAATAAATAGTAGATTGTTCAACAAGGGAGGAAAATAACCAATATCACACGAGGTTACTTGGCACCCGAGCACAGCGAGGGTGCCAATATTCCGAGGGTGATATTGGTGTTTTTCTCGAGTTAAACACTCTGCTTTTCATTTCGACTACAAGGAAAGTAAGAAAATATAAGTATAAATACATAAAAATGTCTAAACTGGTCAATATGATCGTTGTAAAAAATTTCAATGGAGTTTATTGTTAAGGAATAATTAATTTAACAAAATTTAGAATGTTCAATATAATAATCAATGAAAACAGTAGATAAAGTAGGTATTTTAGTAAATTTATTTATAAAATATGTAAGTTACCAATTTGAACCAAGGAGTTAAGCTGTACCTATAGAGATAGGCTGTGTGGACAATAAGATTGTCGTTTACCGTGCTTTTTTCTTAACATTTTCTAACTTTTCTGGGTTAAGTCACTAAATAAGGAATTAATAATTTAATTTAATAATATTGCACTGGCATTATAAAACTTGTAATATGACAAATTAAGAAAAAAAAACTCAATACTTAATTATTCCACGTATTTGCCGTAATGCTTGGCTGAATGTGTGTGTTCCATTGACAGCCAATGCCTTTATTTTTTTAATATATTTCTACCCTTGGGAAGAAAATAATAGATATCCTCCCGTATGTCAGATATGATTTGCCTCACTTTCCGAGTATGAGAGATGAAAAAAAAATATATCGCATTAACATATCTACAAAAATGTCAAGTGGCAGATAAAGACATGTTAAGTTACTTAAGTTATTTTGTCTTTAATAGTTGACACGTGTAAACGTTCTGTAAGTTAAACAATTGTTAATTTTATTGTAAATATTTCATTCTGGTAAGTAGTTTTAGGTGATAACGATTAGATGATATTATTATTTGTGATTGCTTTGGTTGAAAATAAAAATGACACGAGCTTTACAAAGTATTTATGAATAAGGCGGTTAAACTAAAATTAAACTTGATATCCACTGACAATGTTTATTACTTTAACTGCCATGTTGTAATTCAATAAGTACCTACAATCTTTACTTTCATTTCCGCAATAATGTTTTCTGACACATCTCAATCATTTCTAGTCTACCTTAATTTAGTAGGTTATGGTTATTACTTCACGCCACAATCGCCCTGTAATAGCATTATTATGGATACAATTCGGTAATTAATTAAATTACTGACCTATATTAGCTTATTATATATTAGTATAGCGCTTTATGAGTTGGTCATGGAGGCCTAATTTGCATACATACTCGTTCGATTGAGATCATTTATGACGAGACTAGTGATTGGTTTGGTCTATTTAATCTTGCAACTGGTTTAATCCGCTTCTTTAGACATCTTTCTATGCCTGTGAATGAGTTTTCAAAATCATGTAAATATTAAGAGTGATTTGTAATTGATTTATAAATCTACGGGCATTTAAAAAAAGTGTAAGTACCCTTTTCATAAAATATAATCCTAATTTTCCAAACAATTTTTTTTGTCTGAGTTTTGTGACGTGACGAGCCATATAAACTGTAGGTAAAAAACGCCACAAAACTAACAAAAAAATTGGGACTTTTTTATCATCAAAATCAATAGTTCTCTTGATTCTGAGTACTAGAAAAACCCCAAAATTTCCTTATTTAAAAATAAACGTATGGGTACACTTTTTTTTGAAAATGCTCCTAAACATGTTTGTTTATGTCCTAGTCCTAGGTTATACACTATGTTTGTGTGCCTTTCCTGCTTAAGCATGAAAATCTACCACATTATATAATAAGATCTTATATCATTATATTATTGAGACGACCGGATGGCCTCTAGTGGTTAGAGAACCTGACTCTTAGTCTGAAAAAACTAAAATAAAACTGAGGTTCGATTCCCGGTCGGGGCAAATATTTGTGTGAAAAATACGAATGTTTGTGCTCGAGTCTTGGATAATTAAAATCTATTTAAGTAGGTATGTTTATCCGTTGCCTTGTACCCATAACACAAGCTTTGCTATGCGCAGTGTAGAGTTACGTACCTACTCCAAATATTATTCAATTTTGAGGCGACACATATTCAATATTAAATTTTGTTCGACCATTATTCGTTAACTTGTGAAGCCTGGCCTGGCCTGGTGGATAGCCTTCCTTTCAAATCAGTTATATTATTATGTGCTACTGCCGTGATTTTCTTATTTCACAGCTGGGAAGGACAGGACTCTTAGCACCAGTGTTAAGCAAATTTTAATAGTTTGTCGTGTCACCAATCATAACAAATTAATAAACTAATCATTGTGGAGCATAATAATTAACAATTGATTAATTGTTAAATGTAGTGGCGATAATAAATTAATTTTGAATTGTTTTTAAATTAAAATAACACCTAGGTACCTAACAATTCAAAAGGAGTATTGTGCGGGTGTGTAGCGTTTGATATTAATTTTTAGACCCAACATGGCGGATAACATTTATAGATACTTTTGACGCCAAATATCGTTATGGGTGTCGTTTACAACTAATTTGGAAGCGCTGAATGCAAATCTGACTTTATTTTTTTGATACAAGATAACGAATGAGAGTGGTTGGGCCGTAGTTCCCACGCGGGCCCAGTGCGGATTGGGAAGTACACACACCATTGAATTTCTTCGCAGGTGTATACAGGTTTCCTCACGATGTTTGCCTAGCTCATGGTAAATTTCAAATGTAATTTCGCATATATCTCCGAAAAATTCAGAGGTGCGAGCCGGGATTTGAACCCACGACCCTCTGCTTGAGAGGCCATTACGAATGGCATGGCTTGACGAATGACATTTGGAGGCCAGAAATGGTCATGGATATCGTTTTCAACCAATTTGGCAGTGCTAAGTGCGAAACGCAGGTTAATTTTTCGAAATCTTATAATAATTCTAATTGATTTCGGAAAAGTAAATGAGCTATTTTTATTTATCATTTTACGAGTTTAATATATCAAAATACTTAGTTGTTTGCATTTATTTTAATTGCAAATAATTTAACAGCAACAAGCAAATAAAAATTTAATTGTGAATTTAAAGTAAAATTAATTTAATTGCGCCTAATTTATAACATTATAACACACCTTACGTAAATCTCACGACAGCCGAAACAAAGGCATTGTAGCTCAAGATAAAATCCTGTCGTAGGTTATTTTTTATACCTCTATTCTTCGCAGACGGAGTCGCGGGCAACAGCTAATAATAATATAATAATCTTCTTTCTAATCAACTTTTTATATTTTTTTAGACTTAATTTAGTTCGTGTCACAGAGTTTGTTAACCAACTCCTCCAAAACGGCTTGACCGATTTTATGATTTTTACTGTCTATGTTTGGTAGGTTTGAGAATAAGTCGTAGGCTATTTTTATACCCTTAGGTGATAAGATATAATTTATATGGCAAAACAACGTTTGCCAGGTCAGTTAGTATAATATATTAACACAATTAATAAGATTAACTAGTCCGTAAACTTGACGACTCCGTTCCTCATCTCAGTTTAGCAAAAGCCGTCAACGTGCCTAAATTTAGAACAGATATTTTTTCTTTCTTATTTTACCTTAAAAACAGCAAATCGCATACAAATGTACATATTTCAAGTATTGAGCACCTAGATAACGAACAAAGCGAGCGGCGGCCGTGCCGCTGCAACCGTGATATGCATTGTAATTATACAAAATACCATTTTGACGATTACCTAATACAAATTTAGAAACGCAGTACACTTCTGGTTGTTTAAACGTCGATCAGTTTCAATGTATGAATAATTCCTATCCCCTCAGAGTATTATATTATAACATTTATAACTACCTAATAGTCAAGTGCAATGAAAACCAGTCGGATACATAAACTTTGCACTCGAGTGCATTCAAGGAATTTAAACGTGGGAAATGCCCAATAGTCAATATATGCAAATATCTGATTATTTAAATTGAATCAATGAATTTACTAACCGAGAGTTTAATTCAGCGTTTAAAATATAATATAATGTTCCCTTGTTCCCCGTTCATAACCAACTTCCATTACCAATTAATTTGCGTTATTCTCATTTTTTGTAATTGCAAAAATATAAGTTTATTGTAAAATCCAGCCCCGGATGGGGGGCAAACCGGGGCACTTGACCCGGGCGACAATGTCATGGGGGCGCAAAATCCTTGAGGCAAGATTTTGAAATATCGAACAAGTGAAGGGAGGAGGCGCCACTATCAAGTTTTGGCCCCGGTTCGCAACTTTTATCGCAAGAAGACTATTTATGTAAATCGGGTACAGTGCTTTCTATATCTGAAAACACTTTTAGAATCGGTTTAGTAGTGCAATTTATCTCATAAGTACATAAAAACATTCAAATAAAGTACACAGGCCATTTGCCTTCTGGTGACTACTTTAATCATATTTTAAAGCACGGCGAAGGCATTAGGTAAACGCCATAAGACTACCCGACGGCGCAATAGCGTTAACTGCGTAAAGTTATGTCTACACTCGTATCATTCTAACGTATCGTATCAGCGTCACGTAACACGGAAGTGTATCATGCATGATCGCTTTCGCTGCGCGATTGGACCCTAAAAAATACACATTATGAATCCGGGTCCTCATTTGTATCATTTTAGCATATCGTTTCTTAGTCGCGAAGCAGTATTAAACAAAAGATGGGACACGTGGCGATCTATACTTCATTTAATATTTAGAATTGAAAACCACAACATCATTATATTACGGCTCGTCAACTATTTCTTACCTAACAAATAGTACAGTACAGTAGTTTGGGAGCCGCAAAATAAAATTGTTTTAATGTCACTTTATTTGCGTGTCGTCAATTGTTACTCTAGTACAAATTGTAAAGAGATTTACAGTTCACGAGCCGCAATATAATGTTGTTGTGGTTTATAATTCTAAATTAAATGTAGTAAGGTATGTTGCACCGCGTACCTATCTCAAATAGCCCGCATATTGACGTATCGTGTCCAATTCGTAACGCGATCGGTAAGTATGGAAATGCTTTGGTATAGTATTATAATAATAATAATAAATCTTTATTCAAAATAGGTTTTTACAATATTAAAACTTACCTAGATCTTATGATACGAAGTTACGATTTGATACGAAATCTGATTGAAACCTGTATTTCCCCGGTCATCAAAGATGATACGGTGGTACAATACCTACGTTATGCTGTGAGGCTACGGCAAATATGGACGTGTTTATTACAAGCCAATGCTTGTGATACGTCTTGACCAAAGTGAGAGTCGATTCTTAGTATATGCTTGCTCGGTACCTACCTTACGCCTGATCTCGACACGCGGTGACGATGCAAGTGTGGACTAAGCTTTACGACCGACATGTAGCGTAACTTCTTTTTTCCATTTGTATTTAAACTACGTGATAGTGATGATTTTAATACTAGGCACATGTGAGACTGATGATTGACTCTAACTAACACTATCAACTATAAACATACTTTATTTGATTTTTTATAGTATTTACGACGAGTACGCATGTTTCATGACGTTTTTGTTATTAGAATAATCTTATTTCGTACTTATTGCATAAATACCTCAATTATTTATGGGATCCAGACAGAAGGGCAAAAATATGAGTACAATGATGAACGTAACAATAACGGCCCATTCGCATGATTAAGTATTGTAGAAGCAAAGAGACATACAGCCCGTTCTGCATAAAGTTCTTGAAATCGAACAACATTGAACCGAAAATAGTGAAGTGTTTTTGTGCCTGTTTTATATAAATCAAATCATATTCAATCATCGATGAATAAACGTTGACTACCATGGACCGCCGCGATTAGTGTTTTCCGCAGACGTACAGCCCGCGATCCAGCTGCGGCGCGTCCGCTTCTGCCCGAGAACAGCTTTAAAAAGCGGCGGAGCAATATATCCGCCAGATAATCTAACCCGAACAGTAAACGTCACTGTCGTCATTAACCTGATGCTGTACGTCGTTCCGGACCAAAAACTGACAGCATGTGGCAATTCTACTTTCACTCACAGACCAGATGACCGCACTTACCCTATTGGTTAACACTTACATATTTTATCTAACTCGCGTCAATCGATCAAGTAATAATGTTATGTAGTAATTGCGTTATACATATTACATCCATTTGCGAGCTTTGTTTTAAAAGCGAGCTTCAATCCCGTCTGGCGTACTTGCCAACTCCTTGGCAAGAGTTTGGTAGTCACTGCGCCGCGTAAAGTAATCCAACCAATTACGTATACTACATGTTATGTTGGCAATGAAAAAATATTTCTCGAGCATTACCTTTCAAGCGGCACTTAACTAAACTGGTGTCGTATCTTACGTAACCAAAACTCTGAACACTAATTACACCGCAACTAAATTGTTTTATTTTACATAAATGCATTCTCTGGTCGGTTTCAAGTTAATTGATATTTGGCCTCCTTCCAATATGTCATCACCAAGTCTTGTTAGTCATCATTATTCTTAGTGACGCGTGCCTATCCCCATAACTATGTCATGAGTGCAGTCGAATCGACCAAGATAGTGTACTCCGCTCGAATTGTCACTGTCTGTGGTCATCTTGATACATAAGTAGTTGCTTACCGTTGTGCAGTCAATTCAGTTACAATTTATGTCAGAACATTAATCCGATTTGGTAATTGTGCAGTGCAAGTTAATCATTTGTACCTAACACCACAGGTAACACATCAAATTGGATTCAAACTCATTCTACGTCATATTAAAGCTCGTAAAAATGTGACAACCGGTTTGGTGGCTTGGTTCCTCCACATAACAATGATAACATGTTAAAGGAAACTTATTTCTTCGTGGTAAGGTACCAGTAGGATTTGCATTGAATTCTCAATTTATTTATTTTGCTGTAGGATTCAAGATAAAAGTAGTTCCTTACTTTGTCTTTCGTGTTCTTACATTAGATATATATTTAGGTACAACGAGAGGCAACTTATCAATTACCTACCCTTGAAGTATGTGTGCCTACTTAATTGGCACCATTCTTGATTTATTCTTTTTATATCTTAAATGATTAATGTCAATGTCATTTATACTTGACATTGGAAGGCCGGTCACCTGAGGTAATTGCGTACGTGTTTTTTCGTGTTTTTTTGATATTTTTTCAATCTCAAATTGTGAAATATGCATCAAGTATTTTGAATTACTGTTTGGGTCTGTACTTTATCCAAGTCTTTGACAATAAATTTGTCGAAGTAACTTTTTTGCTGCACTAGTATTAAAAAATATACAAGCATTTTTTTAAAAACCGGGATGTTAGACGCTATTACCTCAATTTGGGAAAATGCATCTTTTTAAATAATTGTGTATCGATTGTGATTAGGCCTCTAAAACTTCATGTCGCGTGATCGTAATACCATATTCTAGAACGTATTATTAATAAAAGGAACCACGAACCGCGAATAATCAGTTGAGGCCAAAAATAGTACAATAGGGATGTTTCCTAGGTAAAAAAATAATAATTCTTATTAGTCCGTATTTTACATTATCAAAAAATATTAGACACGTAATTTTTCTTTTGACAATTAAACAAAAAATTACGAAGATATGGCGCGTTGAAGTTCCGCGTGACGAGGCGTGACGTCACTTGTTCCTAAAACGCTCATACAAAGTGTAGGAACAAGTGACGTCACACGAAACTTCAACGCGCCCTATCTTCGTAATTTTTTGTTTAATTGATAAAATAAAAAATACGTGTCCAATATTTTTTGATAATCTAAAAGACTGACTAGTTAGGAAAGTAGCCTATTACGTAAAATGCGTCTTTATTTTGCAGACGCATTTATCCAAAGCCAAGTAACAGGTGTTGCAAACATTTTTTAAACTACTTCAAAAAAGGAGGAGGTTCTCAATTCGTCGGTTGGTTGTAATCGGTTCAGTTTTGATTTTATATATATTTTTTTTTGCTTTGAGTTCCTGGGTGGTTCTTAAGGCAGTTTCATTTTTTATTTAAGATTTTTGAGTGAGTCTCACGGTAGTTTCATGTTCAAAATTAATGAAAAATCAAATAAGCAGTTACTAAAGTAGCTAAAGAATTAATAATTTTAACATCAGTAAAAATTTAAAGTAAACACACTTTCAGGATTCTGTCATTTATTTATGTGTTAAAACGCTCAAAGTTACACTATCTAGAAAAAGGTTATTGACCACTGACATTGGGGCAAATGCGTTATACAGACGCAATAACCTCAATTATACTAACGCATTTAGCAATATTTCATAAATAACTTTCAAAAATTTTAAATGGTAATAATTCTGAGAGAAAAGCATTTTGAATATAAATTATAATTCAGACATGTGAACCAACTAATACTCGGCATCTTCAATACAATTAAACACCAAAAAACTAAAAAAAATAGGATTTAAATGCATTTTATTTACTTACCCCACGCACTGCGTAGCTCTGTTAAGGTTCAAATTTCAAAATTACCGATATCTTGAATACGATTCACCAAGACGCCCTCTATGTTACTTGTTGTCTTCCAAGTAGTTAAAGTGTCTATCACTGATGGCAGGCGCTGTTGTAACTCACGTTGTTTAAAAGATAACTCAAATAAACGCAATAACCCCATAGTGGGTTTTACGTCAGGTGACCTTATAAGGTACTCGTAATTTCGAATATACCACACCGTTTACTTGATTAGTTACCTATAGCATAAAATTTTTGATACCGTAAAACGGGGTTACTTTAAAATGCAGGGGCTACTTTGGAAAACAGTTTTTACTCCGTGTCCTTACTTTTTTAGACCATATGTGGCAGTGAAATAACTACCTTGATAAATTACCTAACTTTTTACGTCATTTGCTCAATCGAGCTATGAACATTTGCGTTTTTATAACCATTTTAAATCTATCAATAGTACATTACTGCAGCGGCCGCGAAATAGGGGATTGCCGGCCGAGTAGTAATAGATGGCCGAGTGTTAACGAGGCCATCTAGAGATACGAGGCCGGCAATCCCTGTTCGTGGCCAAGGCTTGTATAGTGCTTTTCTCAAATAAATCCAAGGAAATGATACGAATGTTCAACTTATATATTCATATTTAATTCAAATTGTTTTTTTTTTTTATTCCCGCCAAAATTTTTTTTTTTCCAGCAATTTATTTGTAAGCTGTTCCAGTTAATGTTTTTAACGCAAAATCTTGAGATGATTTATATTTATTAAAAAATTACGACCTTATTAATTGGTTATTTTAATAAATTGTTAACAATAAACGCCAATCCTTATTTATTTTATTAAATCTAGCCAAGTAAGATATTAAAAAGTAAATTCACAAACTAAATTTTTCTTAATTGGCAGTATGTCATTGATAGTCAATAAAAGAAAATACGACCCACTAAAACAAAAGACAATCTCTTTGCTGGCCTTGGCCAGCAATGTTTGTATGAAATTCCATTATTGTCGTCTAATTTGAAATTAGAACGAATCTTCCTCAACTGCTATACAATGGCATACTTCGTGTTCTATTGTCACGACTATAAGGACCACATTTCCTTGGATGTTTGAGAAAAGTAAATTTCCTAAAGTAACCCTAGTTTACCGTATTTCAAATTTAAATATTTTCGATCCTTAATTTGGGCATAAATACGTTGTACCTACGTTTTATTTTTGGGAACTTTTCTTTACTTTACGTTTACAACAAGATACATGGAATGCTAAGGAATAAATTGAAACTGACATTTTTGCGTTAAAACTTGGCTTTAACCGACATCAAAATCTAGGAAACTGTAATTTCTATTACATTTATGTCGTTAGACTGTGTTAGTGAATAGTGATAGACAACGACACGAGTATGCTAGTATTTATGCGTACAAGTTTGACTTGTGTTGCTCAAGCTCAAGTTTAAATTAAAATGATGTCTTCTTTTAGTAAAATGTTCAGTCTACAATAATATTCAAGGTACTTTCCCTCCATGTGGCATAGCCGTGGGACGCCCTGTATATTCGGCTTCAGCTCGAGTCGAAGATGTGTGTGTGGTCATTAAAAATTGCCATTAATAATTAATAGCGCACAAAACATAAAAACCGGCCAAGGCGAGTAGGGCTCGTACATGGAGGGTTCCGTACCTGTCTACAATGCTTTAAAAACAGTTCAGTAAAAAATCGCCGAAATGTAAGCACTAAAATCGGAAACTTAATGGTAGGTTTTCGATAAACATCCAAACAGCCGCATACAGCATGTATCTCTTATGGGATACATATCGCTAAAATTCTGTCCTTCTTACCGCTGAGATTTTCTTGAAAATAAACTCATTCCATTTACATTTTTAGGGTGTCGACGGGTCCTTATTACTAAGAACGCCCGGAATTTTGCGTGCGTCTGATGACAGATCGTAGGGAGAGAGCACCGCTTTTTATCGATGTTATCGACAAATCAACAAACTGCTAATTAAGTTGTAACCAATACATACTTATAATTGTAAATATATTTTTGCTTGGAATATTATTACAAAATAATTTATATTGGCTATGGTAAGAACTGAAGGAATACAAAATAATATTTTCTCTTTTATTTTATCAAAGAGTAGTTAGGCAAACAAGCTACCTAACGTTAAGTGGTCTCAGAGACCTTTTCTCAAGTTATCTATATATATAAAATTCTAAACTGACTGACTGACTGACTGAGTGACTGTTGATATATCAACGCACAGCCCAAACCACTGGACCTAGAGACTTCAAATTTTGCACATAGATACCTTCTACAATGTAGGCATCCACTAAGGAAGGATTTTTGGGAATTCCCACGGGAACGGGAAAAAACGGGATTTTTAGATTCGATTCCGAGTGACCGTATCTCAGTAACTATAATAACTAGACTCTTCAAATTTGATACACAAGTAGGTATTACAATAATGAAAACATCAATTACAGGATTTTTCAAAATTCCCACGGGATAAGAAAAAAACGGGTTTTATATATTCAGTTCAACGGAATCCTATGAACCTATAATTAATTAATTAATTAATTTGGCATAGAAGTAGGTAATTATAATAGTGAAAAACATTTTTAAGGATTTTCAGAAATTCCCACGGGATAAAGAAAAAACGGGATTTATCGTTTTACTGGTCGTAGAAAGCTGAAATTCGGCATATAGGTTGCTTGAGGAGTGTAGAGGAGCATTGAGAGAGGACTTTCCAAAATTCCCAAGGGAACGTGAAAAAATGGGATTTTTCGTTTTACTGGTCGTAGAAAGCTGAAATTCGGCATGTAGGTTGCTTGGGAAGTGTAGAAGAGCATTAAGAGAGGACTATCCAAAATTCCCACGGGAACGGGAAAAAACTGGATTTTTCGTTTTACTGGCCGTAGAAAGCTGAAATTCGGCATGAGTTGCTTGGGGAGTGTAGAGGAGCATTGAGAGAGGACTTTCCCCGTATTAAGAAAGTATTTTCCGAAATTCTTACGGGAACGGGAAAAAACGGGATTTTGCGTTTTACTGGTTGTAAGCTAAAATTTCAAAATTCATAAGTTTATACTGTAAGTAGGCCGCAAAGGGCTCTTTAACCGACTTCAAAAAAAGGAGGAGGTTATGCATTCCATTTTATGTATTTTTTTATGTAGGTATGTTCACCGATTTCTCGGTCAATTGTGGACCGATTTTAAAAATTCTTTTTTTATTCGAAAGAATATAATATACTCCTGAGATGGTCCCATTGTCACGCAAGCAATCTTGCTTGCATGCTTGCTTGCTTGCCTGTATGCTTGCTTGCTTGATATCTTGGTTCTTTGGAATTCTCATGGTACAAGCGAGCGAAGCCGCGGGCAAAAGCTAGCCAAATATAAAGGTATTCTTAGTTATTAAAGCAATCTAAACGGATTAAACTTTCCGATATTTCGAACTTTTTTCATCATTGACCGCTGAAACAAGTACTTATCATCGGAAAGTTAGAAGGTTTTATTTAATAAAAACATAAATCAAAAAAAACCTGTCGATTTGGCGATAACATCGATAAAAAGCGGTGTTCTCTCCCTACGATCCGTCATCAGCCGTACGCAAAATTCCGGGCCTTATACTTATTACTGAGACTCCGTTATCAGGCTGTCTGTCTGGATGTCTGTCTGTCCATTCGTCCGTCTGTCACAGGGCTCTATCTCTTGAATGATAATAGCTAGACACTTGAAATTTTCACCGATTATGTATTACTGTGGCCGCTATAACAAAATACTAAAAATAAAATTAAGTTAAAAATTAAAGGCGGTCGTCGTCGAAGCCTAGATAATATTAATCATTTCTTTGTTCCTAAATGTCAAAATATTTATGGTAAAAGGATCTGGTCCAACTACCTTCCTCAAATACTAAATAATTTTCCCAGGACTACAATTGATAAATTAACAAGTAATCCTAAGAACATTAAAAACATAATTAAGAATTTATTTATTAAGGGCAACTAATAGCCTAGCAATTAGAAATCTTTAAAAATAAAGATTGGCTAGGTATGTCAATATTGTATAATTGTTATGAAATAAACAGATTTTAATTTAATAATAATTTAATTTAATTTTTTATATAAAAAAACTTGTCTGTGTCAACGTTCTTAACTGCGGCGCTGGTTGTTAGGCGACAGCTGACAGTTGCTAGGCAACAATTAACGCCATAGCCATGGCCGCGCTCATAACCGAGCGGCCAAAGTAATACATAATCGGTGAAAATTCCAAGTGTCTAGCTATTATCATTCAAGAGATATAGCCCTGTGACAGACAGACGGACGGACGGACAGACAGACATCCAGACAGACAGACAGCGGAATCTCAGTAATAAGGTCCCGTCGACACCCCAAAAATGTAACTGGAATGAGTTTCTTTTCATGAAAATCGTAGCGGTAAGGACAGAATTTAAGCGATATTCCTTAAGAGAGATATTACAAATAATTTTCGTTTGAATTGTCTGTTAAACCCTACTAAATTATGTTTTTCTATATATTTTTAACGCCACGTTTGGAAAGATAGAGGGCGGAAGAAACAATTTCTTACGACTTTTGGAATTTGTATCTCCGCAAATATTCACCTACTTAATACAAAAAGTTGTACACAAAACACGTTATAATTTTTGAAGATCGTCTAGCAATGCCACACGTCAACCTCTGCTTAATTTAATTAATTTCACTTTAAATTTTTTCTTCTTTGTTAGCATAGCACTTTTAGCCGTTCCTAGAAGAACCTTTTTAAATTTCATTCGTAGTCTTTATGGTTTCTGATTCCGAATAAAAGGCCTGTCTGTGACATATGGAGAGACAATCTGACAGACGGATATGACAGATAGGATTTCTTTTTTCCAATTTTGGGTACGTCTAAAAACGAGATCCTGTTACATTTTTCAGGGGATAGACGAACGAGACGATCCTATAATATACACAATCCTTTTGCGGTGAATAACCCTAAAAACTCAAATAAAATTAATTCCTACATCCTAATATTTTTACGGGTTATTGAACCTTCAGCTTCGGTTTAGGCTTTGGTCAAAAACTGTTCTTTGGTCGCCGGTTGAAGTCTACATTTATCATCAGCCAGTAAATGAGACTGGTCTAAAGTCCTGTAACTTATAATAAGTGTATATTTGACTCTTTTTAGGACTCACAGCAATAACAATAAGCCAGTCAAAAAAACGTATACTGACATCTACCCAAAAACAGTCAACAGGTTTGCGTGTTAGAAATTCGCGAAATCGCATATTAACTTTGATACAATCGCTTTATGTGGCCGTGTGCTGAACAAAACAGACTAAATCCCTGCAACCCGTCACAAACGACGGTCAAACACATTTTGTCCTTAAAAGCAACTCTATAAGTGCCTCTCTTTGTCTGCTCGGTTCGACGACGTTAATCTCGTGCTTAGTCGAAGAACCAAAGCAGAAAGTCTTTAACAAATACCCTGTTATGCGCTCACCTCCTGTTAAATATTGTAGGAAGAATTGTACAACGTGAGAAAGTAAGTCCAGTAATACTTAGATAAAAAAATGCATAACTGTATTTTTCGAAAATGTATTTTTTTAATAATAGTTAATACTAATTTAGATTAGATAACCTAATTTAAGAAGAGGATAAATGGGATTTTTAGGGTTTTTGCTCCGGCTGTACCTACTTGCCAAAATTTTCACGCCCCGCCACTGTAGTGCAGGGGGCTTACCATGATCTTTCAATAAACGTTCCAAACGCAGAGCAGTTCAATTTAGGCACGTTAACTGAATCGTTAAGCGATGCAGTTCAGTTTAGAGCTTAAACTGAATCGTATTAAGAGAGCGTGGTAAGCCCCCAGTTCCGGAACTGTCGTACGCGGTTTTATTTTATATCAAACGTAACTGGCGCTTGTCTTCAAGTCAAGTCTATAGATAATGTACATCGTAGCGCTTGACGATAGCGAACCAGCGCGTACAGGCATCGTTTGCTATACAAATTTAATCAGAAGCACGCGGCGTGTTTCGGAGACTTCCGTTAAATTAAGGGGACCGCACGAAAACAAACTGCGAGGGCTCTTTTACAACGCTGAATTATTTATGTAACTTGCGTGATTACCTGCGGCACAGGCACTGACCGACGACCGTTGGACAATTCTTGCCACGAAACCGCTAAAAGGCCACATCGCAATCAAACAAATAACACGGGAACACATTTCGACCCGAATCAACAATCTGGGTTTCGAATAGTTTATTTCTATACTAAACTAGCTTTTGCCCGCGGCTTCGCTCGCGTGTAACATGACTATTCCAAAGAACCAAGATATCAAGCAAGCAAGCATACAGGCAAGCAAGATATCATGCAAGCAAGATGCAAGCAAGCAAGCGTGCAAGAAAGCGTGCAAGTAAGCGTGCAAGCAAGCGTGCAAGCAATCACAACTAAACTTCAGGTAGATACGGTCCTTTACAGTAAATATTTCTTTGTATACAATGTTTTTCACTAATTCGGAAGCGGGCACTAAACATCTGAATAACCAGAAAGAATACAATTAAAGGTCTATATGTGCATAATATTATATTTAAAGAAACTTCCTATAACTCCTAAGGGGCCATCCATAAATTACGTCACACCAATTTCGATCAATTTGGACCCCTCCCCCCCTTGTCACACTTATTACTATGAAAATCGCCATTATTTTGTTCTAGTGTCACAGATCGCTTGACCCCCCTACCTAAATGTGTGACGTAATTTATGGATGGCCCCTAACCGTTAAGGAGTTTAACCTTCCATCATCAGCTCACCTACAAAATTTGCGTGCCTACAAAATTTGAAGGTTGCCCTCGATTTCCCTGAGATCCCGTCATCAGATCCTGATTTGGTGACAATGGGACCATCTCAGGAGTATATTACAATCTTTCGAATATTTTTTTTTTTAAATCAGTCCACAATTGACCGAAAATCGGTGAACATACCTACATAAAAAAAATACATACGTATACAGTGGAATGCATAACCTCCTCCTTTTATTGAAGTCGGTTAAAGAGCCCTTTGGGGCCTACTTACAGTATAAACTTTTGAATTTTGAAATTTTACCTTTCTACAACCAGTAAAACGAAAAATCCCGTTTTTTCCCGTTCCCGTGGGAATTTTGGAAAGTTCTCTCTTAATCCTCCTCTATACTCCGCAAACAACCTACATGCCAAACTTCAGCTTTCTACGACCACTAAAACGAAAAATCCCATTTTTTCCTTATCCCGTGGGAATTTCTGAAAATCCTTAAAACTGTTTTTTACTATTATAATTACCTACTTTTATGTCAAATTTGAAGAGTCTAGTAATTATAGTTCATAGGATCCCATTGAACTGAATATATAAATCCCGTTTTTTCATTATCCCGTGGGAATTTTGAAAAATCCTGAAATTAATGATTTAACTAATGTAATACCTACTTGTGTATCAAATTTGAAGAGTCTAGTTATTATAGCTACTGAGATAGGGTCACTCGGAATCGAATATATAAATCCTGTTTTTTCCCGTTCCCGTGGGAATTCCCAAAAATCCTTCCTTAGTGGATGCCTACATTGTATAAGGTATCTATGTGCAAAATTTCAAGTTTCTACGTTCAGTGGTTTGGGAAAAACCTTAAAAACGACACCCATATTGATATTTAGACTGATATTTAGACATTTCACCCAATCGCACCCCATCCAGGGAGATGGTATTTTACGTATGCCACATCGGATTTTAAAACCATTGTTGTTTTCATAACCAGCGACCCGATAAACCATAGAAACAACACCTATGTTGATTTTCAGACTTTGTTACCCCTTTCCCCCTTTTAGGGGTTGAATTCTCAAAAAACCTGAAACACGTGTTTACTCATTTATCATTAGGAGTACTTCTGTGAAGTTTCGAATAAAATAGTCGAGCTAATCTTGTTTCCCCATACAAACATTGAACCCCCTTTTCACCCCCTTAGGGAGTGAATTTTGAAAAATCCTTTCTTAGTGCACCCCTAGACCTTATAAGGAACCTACATGCCAAATTTGGAATCTCTAGGCCCAGTGGTTTGGGCTGTGCGTTGATATGTCAGTCAGTCAGTTTCTTCTTTTATATATTAAGATAGGCGCTTTACCGAGCTAAATCATGGTTTATTTACAACGACGATTCTGCGGTCATGACTGAACCGGTCATTGCAATATAGGTAGCCAAAACCAAGGTACTTCAATAAAACATGTTTTTGAAGCCTATTTCAATACTTATTTCAATGTAAGTGAAATCTAGGCCACGGTCTTTGCTTTATAACTAAAATGCTTAAGTTATAAATCAAAATATTTCAGTAATGATGCCTCTTTAAGCTATTTCTACAAAATAGAAGCGATACGTTCAATAACAACTTGTTACAAAGCAATAGTAGATTGTACACCAAGGGGATAAAGCACTGCATTATGTCACGGGCGCGATATTGAATCCTGAGCATATCAAGGGACTCCAGATTTAACTCCCGAGCGTAGCGAGGAGGTTTTTAGTTGATTCCCGAGCGAAACGAAGCGAAGGATTTAAGCGCGCCCAAGGCTAAATCAGTTTTATCCCCGAGGAGTATATTCTACTTTTCTCACCTTTTGCGAGACAATAAAAACCAAGGCTACTAGAAAAATACTTGAAATAGACCCAGAAGCACTGATTCTGACACAGACTTTGCGCCTTTCGCAGTTTTCCATTTGTCGAAATCTTCGTAAGCTTTTAAGTATTTTTCCTTCGAGTTCTCTGGAATTAGATTATTAACAATGCCATTCTAGGCGTCTAATTTAACGAAATCCGGAGTCAAATCACTTTCGTCACTCGATATTTTCTTAATGTTTTGTCTTCTTTTGCAGTTTTGATACTTATAATTGCAGCGTATTGAAACACTTGCGGCTTTTGTTTTAAGTACTTATTTGAATTTGTTTTCGTTCGACCGCGGAGTTGCAAATAAATGAGGCGCGGCGCGCCCCGCGCCCGCAGCAGGCTAGCAGCAGCACGGCCTGCAAGCCGTGCGATTTTGGCAAAATTAGACTTTAGGGCTATAATGATTTACTTTGAGGAAGGTTTCCATGACATAATATATAATAAGGCATTGTCGAGCAAGTGGTGTGAAAAATAATTAGTTCTTAGAGCGCCACGTATTTTTAGACCAGAAATCTATTCTTAGTGCACAAAATAACCGGATCCTGAGAATGAAGGATTATTTAGTTACTTCTATTTTTAAAAATTAAACTACGTATCGTGGAAGAATTTTCAGGAGAAAAGGGTAAAAGGGTATCGCTTCCACCTAAGCTATACCACCTATTTAATCTCTAATATATAAAAATCTCGTGTCACGGTGTTTGTTATCGAACTCCTCCGAAACGGCTTGACCGATTTTTATGAAACTTTTTTCTCTGTATTCGGTAGCCCTGAGAATAGGTCGTAGGCTATTTTTTTACCCCTTTTCATCGCGGACGGAGTCGCGGGCAACAGCTAGTAATATATAAAATTTTAAAAATTAAAATATTTCAAAGAGCTATTGAATGCATAGCGTATACTTACATGTACATTTAATTTAACTTAAACTATAAAACCGCAAGCGATGTTTCGACTTGAAAGGTCGCAGCGAATTGAAAACCACCGTTTGACCTGAATATCGTAAAACGAAATAATATCACAACTTCAGAATTAAATCGAATACTTAGTCGACTTAAAACTATTTATTTTTAGTCGACTTGAAAACAGAGGAGATCCTCTTTCTTTTAAAGAGGGGATACGCACTGGTAGGTAGCTTTTGTCTCTCGCGCTTTAGGTAGCATATACAGGATGTTTGGCAGTCGGGTGTTGGGGTTTTAAGGGATGATAGTTAGGGTCATTCTGAACATTTTTGACCATATTTCACGGTTTTTGAGATAGTCAGATTTTTTTATTTAACATCCTATACAAATATGCATAGACTGTGTTGAATTATTTTTTTTGTCTTCACAATACCATGATTCTTAAAAATAAATTTAAATATTGTCAAAACCTCTTAAGACATGACGATAAAAAAAATATCAGATAATTGTGTAATTTTGCGTGTCTACGAAAAGAAGTTATTGCGATTTACGCGTACAAATTACATAATTAACTTCTTTGATTTACTTACGGGCTTTCTAAGAATGTGCCATTAACAAAAAAGAAAACTAAGAATTAAGGTACCTCGTTTCTATATAGTGCAATTGTGTACGAATACGACGGTACTAAACTATAAAAAACTAACCGACTTGTTTTAACATTGCGTATCAAAACTTTTTGCAGCATATAAACCGCATAGCTAGACTTGCTTCTTGGTTTTGATGGGATATAGGTAGGGGAGACCGGGGACAAAACTAACATTTTGCACTTTTACCTCATTATCTGGTTAAGCGTAATATTTTTGATGAAATTAATATAGCTATCTATAAATTTCGTTCATGCTCTTCAAATTGATGTCTTTATTTACCTAATGATTACTTATTTTGTGTGAAAAATAGGGACTTAAAAAAAATTCGCCTGTTGTTACTTTCGACCCCGATACGTTGCCGAAAGTAACAGGATAAAGAAGTATTTTTAAATATGAGATGAAGTATTAAATTAATAAGTTATGTATCAGAACACATTGAATGAGCAAAAAAAAAATATTGGCACTTTATAAGTATATGAAAATATTGAAAAAGTATTTTTTTATGAAAATAATCAAAAAAATAACATTTTGTTAGCATTTATTGTCAGTCTAGGAAATGACATGTTTTTTTGGCGTGAGAATTATTTTTTCTATTCAAACTAAGTATTTGGTAACAGTGTTTGTTTCGGATACACACAGTTTTCATCATCATGTCTCTCTATGTTACTTTTGTACCCTACCACATTTTTGTCAAAAAATTAAAGCTAGCCTTGAAGTGGAACGTGATTGACACAAACGAACTCAAACACCGTGTAATCCATTTAATCAAGAATGACTATACAAATATTCATATAAAAATCATTCTATTAATAATATGAAAACGTGACATGAATGAAAGTCAAGAAAGTTATTTTTAGTTCGTGAAATCACGTTTTGTCCTCTAGCTCAAAGTAGCAGCGCGGAGCACCGACAGCGGCTGGATGCAAGTAAGAGGGGTGGAATCGACTGTCATATGACTGTAGCGAAGAGGTGTTTCGACTATTGGATAAAACTACAGAGCCTTTGCTACTTTCGACCCGCTGTTACTTTTGTACCCGGTCTCCCCTAGTATAGGTACCTACCTCTATTTATCAATGTAAACTTGTAAATAGAAAACACAAATTTCAACGTTGCTCCTACTATTATATAAGTATACTAGCGACCCGCCCTGGCTTCGCACGGGTGCAACTATATTATGCATGTTTTATACATATAAACCTTCCTCTTGAATCACACTATCTATTTAAAAAAACCGCATCAAAATCCGTTGCGTAGTTTTAAAGATCTAAGCATACATAGGGACAGCCACACAGAGGGAACCGACTTGTTTTATACTATGTAGTGATATGCATATAATAAACTCGTCTGTAATAAAATCAAGAATTGTCTCAATACCGATAACGATAACCTGTAGGGCCATACATTAAAAACCCCGGTTTAACTACACTTACAAAGCTATTACACAATAATAATAAATAACAGATGTAATCGATAGGAATCTTTATCATTATCACACAACAACGCATTAAAAAAGATCAAAAGATTTTCGTTCGAAACTACGGTGTTGTAAATCAAAACATTGAAGGTCGCCGTTAAATTTTCGAAGCTTTTCTGATTTATAGCCCAAGGTGACCACTCTCTATGCGATGAATCACGTCTGAGTATTACTTAAAATGCTTTAACTTTACAAGTTACAAGAACGGACGGTTGTGAGGTTAAGAGTAACGATCCACGGATGACTTAATACTTAGTACGAATTACTGAAATAAGATCAAGATTGCTTGAAAGCTTTTGTCCGAACTATTGGCAGCGGAACATCTAAGTGATACGTGTTGCGGTAATCATGTAACCATGACAGGCCCATTGAAAGAAATGAATGATGCAGCGTAATACGCATTAGTTAGAATAGGCTTAAAAAGAATTTAAAAAATACTTAACCTCGAAGTTGTCATTGAAGAGCCTCTTCGCGCTCTACAAATATTACACTACCCAATGAACTTGAATGCGAATGTTTGATCTACTTTTCTTATGCTAGATAATGATTAAGTGATCACATAAAAACTGATCTGTCTCGTGGTTAACTACTTGTACCGAGTAGCACAAATAAAGTGACTGTAAAAGTTCCATAGGTACATAAGTAGCAACCCTTTATTTCTGTTCGTCAGTGTACGTAAGTACTATCCACTACTATCTGATGCTTAAACTCATTTAACATTTTTATAATTGTTGTAATTTTGTAATGGCATTCGGCGTTGTATTTGTACTTTACTTTGCATAAAAAAACAGTAACATTAAGTGGGAAGTTGCGTCGTTTTGTTTGTCTAAATTTAGTTAAGTAGTTTTATGGAGTGCGGTCACGCTAAGTGGCCAACGGTGATATGAGCAGTGGCACATATGGCACTTATGTAAAGTTTAGACATTGGCAAAAAACACCTTTTTTAATTATTTATCGACTACCTTCAATGTTTACTAACAATTTATACAAGCAATAACCACGGCGCGTCTTCTTCGGATATATCTCGCTGACTTTATTGAAATGCCCCAAGTTTATGTGTCGCATGTCGTTCCGAATCGGAAGTATCGGAAGAAAATTGCATTTGGATATTTTGGGTGTAGCAAACGCTAAACAAACATAGGTAGGTAGTTGATTCAGATCTTACAATTGCTATATTCAAAATGTAAAGTAGTAGATAATGGAGGATGTGATATGCATCACGTGAGAGCGAGGCGTAGATAAACTGGTACGGATGCACTCGTTGTGCGGCGGCGGTGCGTAATGTAACTCGTATCACATCCGCGCTCGGATGATCGAACACACTCGGATTGTATTCATTCCTTTCACTTACTTATACCTACTACTTTGAAATGTAAGTATTAACTATCTTGGTACTTACTTGAGCATTAATTTAGTGATCATAAATAAATGACGTTCACTCAAATTGGATGTTACCAAACGTCAAGATTATAAATACTTTCACACGAGGTAGGGACGGTTTTAATAAGCCCAAAGAAACCCAACCTACCCTAGTGTTCTCGTAAAGGCTGCGCGGTGTGCGGCAGGCTCATTACGAACCCTCATTATGAACGCATTTTTGTGTACGGCTGCTGACGGTGTGGCCTATCTAATTTGTTACTTCCAGGGAAATTTGATATTTTTACAACACAAAGGCTTTTTAATAAGTAGCGTACATGTGTTTACTTGGGTCTCCAAATTAACATCATCATTTTAAACCTTTCCTCAGTCTGGTTTCATTCCAAATTTTATAAGAATCTGTAGTGACAAAATATCACTAATGGACAGAAACAATTACTTTGCTCACCCGTGACCTTCAGTACCTATCATAACCTATCGTAAGGTCGCGGGTGAGCAAAGTAATTGTTTCAGTTCATTAATAGGTATGGTGGACCTCCGCAAAGTACCACCTGATTCAATAAATTATTTAAAATATCACTACACAATAATCCGATTTATACAGTCCACTGATAGATGACGCTTATGTGATAATAAAAGGGTCCGCCAATCGGTAACCTTACAAATATCATTTATTGTACGTTGGTTTTCTCGCGACATTTTTATTTTCACCGGAATTGTGAAAAACCAGCCATAAAGCTCCAACTTAGCTTTCACGGCTTGTTTAGCGGCCACGGCGTGACAAGACACTGTATTAAGTATGTAGGTACCTGTCTGGTACTTCCTTTCATTAGTCGTTTAACTACCTTAAAACGGCGCCTGCCACTCGTTCACATTTAATTGATGTCCCCACAGCTGAATCATTTCATTGATTGTTCGCGTGCAGTGCAGTGCGTTCGTATTATCAAACCGCGTTTAGAAAGGGATTGAGCTCATTGTAATTTTTGAACTAATGCATGATATGACATTGTCAGTGGTAGAGTGTGCAGATAAATGAAATTGTTATTTTAGTACAATGAAGTTCTAAAGAATGGAAAGAACATCAAATATACTATCATATCATATATACTTAAATAATAAACTTTATACGAGGGGCGTTCAATATAAAGTGAGAATGGGATGCAAACTCTTTTAATATTACGAAATTAAATACTGGCCGGTAAAGCTAATCTATATAGCTGATTGCTATGAAAAAAAAAACTAACTGTCTTTTGTTTAAAAAAATATACGGTAATTTCTTTGCAATGCTATTGAGTACGTTAGCGAAAATGGAGAAAATTGAACTGCGCGCCGTTATCAAATACTTGGATTTGAAAAATTTTTCTACGGACCAAGTCAATTTGGATTTGCGGGACACTTTAGGGTCTAATGCTCCTCCGTATTCGACAGTCGTACGTTGGTGCGCCGAATTTAGACGTGGAAGAACATCGACAATGGACGACCACCGCTCCGGACGCCCTACTACAGCAGTAACTGAAGAAATTGTGAAAAAAGTCGAAAACTCAGTTTTGGCGGATCGTCGTGTCACGGTTCGTTTTATTGCTGAAAATGTAAAGATTTCAACGAGGAGCGTGCATAATATTTTTCTCAAACATGCTATGAAATATTGACGTTATGTTCCTTAACATACGCCACGAACTATCACGTTGCAGGTGCGGCTAGACGAGAGGTCAATAATGGAATTTCATACAACATTGCTGGCCAAGGCCAGCAAAGTGATCGTCTATTGTTTTATGTGACACAGCACCATGACGTTTAATAGGTCGACGTGGTCGACGTGGATGGATGGATGGACGGACGGATGGACGGACGGACGGACGGAGGGATGGATGGATGTTGATGGATGGATGGATGGATGGATGGATGTTGATGGATGTTGATGGATGTTGATGGATGTTGATGGATGTTGATGGATGTTGATGGATGTTGGTTGATGGATGTTGATGGATGTTGATGGATGTTGGTTGATGGATGTTGGTTAATAGATGTTGATGGATGTTGATGGATGTTGATGGATGTTGGTTGATGGTTGTTGATGGATGTTGATGGATGTTGATGGATGTTGGTTGATGGATGTTGATGTATGTTGATGGATGTTGTTGGATGTTGTTGGATGTTGATGGATGTTGATGGATGTTGATGGTTGTTGATGGATGTTGATGGATGGATGGATGGATGGATGTTAATGGATGTTCTTGTTCATGGATGTTGACGGATGTTGATGGATGTTGATGGATGTTGATGGATGTTGATGATGTTGTTGGTGATGGTGATGGTGATGGTGATGGTGATGGTGATGATGATGGCGGTGATGATGGTGGTGATGATGATGATGCATGTTTGAGAAAAACTCTATACAAGCCTTGGCCACGAACAGGGATTGCCGGCCTCGTATCTCTAGATGGCCTCGTTAACACTCGGCCATCTATAACTACTCGGCCGGCAATCCCCTATTTCGCGGCCGCTGCAGTAATGTACTATTACATGAACGCTTGGGTATGAAAAAGGTATCTGCGCGTTGGGTACCAAGAATGCTTACTGACACGCAAAAACAAACTAGACTAGAGATTTGTCAAGAAGCTTTGAAACTGATGCAGCAAGACCGGGAACTTTTTTTGGCGCGATTTATAACAATGGACGAAACATGGCTCCATCATTACGACCCTGAAACGAAACTGCAGTCTATGACATGGAAAAGGCCATCATCTCCAACTCCGAAGAAATTCAAGGTGAGCTCATCTGCCGGTAAGGTCATGGGCTCTGTTTTTTGGGATGGTAAAGGGATATTAATGATTGAGTATCTCGAGCATGGAGCCACTATTACGGGCACTTTATACGCCAAACAAATAGCAACATTGCGCAATGAAATCCGCGAAAAACGGCGAGGTAAACTCTCGAAAGTTGTGCTGTTCCACCAGGACAATGCCCCGGCACACAAGTCCGCCGTTGCAATGGCTGCAATTCGTGATGCTGGGTTCGATATCCTTAAGCATCCTCCGTATTCACCAGATCTCGCTCCCAGTGATTTCTACCTATTTCCGAGATTGAAACAATACCTGAGAGGCCAGAAATTTGAAGACGACGACGCGGTAGTCGCTGCAGTACAAGATTTTTTAAGTACTCAAAATGAGACCTTTTTTAAAAATGGAATTTTAAGTTTAGAAAAAAGATATACTAAGTGTATTATGCTAAAAGGTGACTATGTCGAAAAATAAAATGACATTTAGTAAAAGTTGTTTATAACATACTCATTCTCACTTTTTATTGAACGCCCCTAGTACTTACCTCAGAAACGATTCCATTTACGCTAAAAATGACCATCAAAGTTTTCAGAAGAACCTTCGTGTACATTGCAGATAATTTCTCGGCACCGACCGTTTAATACTTTACCTCGATTCAAAATGATGCTAATTAGTGACAGATTTGTCATATAATATGATATTAATATTTTTTATAAAAAAATGACAACATTTACCGAGAATAGAGTCCAAATATGCAAAGCATACTCTGTAAATCTATTAATTCTATTATCAATAAGTGTCTCCACTTATGAAGATATTATGTTGATTATATTTAATCTATCATTTATAAGTACTGTTGTGCTAACGGTACTCTCGAATGCCTTTCTAAACGCGGTTTGATAATACTTTCCCTTAGGTACCTGAACTGAGTAAAATAAATATATTTTTCTATGTATTTTCATATGAATCTATAATGCTAATCTATGAGTATATTATTTTGCACCTTCTACGACAGCTCGGAGGTCATTTGATTCAGTTGACGAATATTCCTATCAATCCTTAGTTTTTATTCAATGGGTACAGATACATATTTCGTTATCGAAAGTACCATCTACATAACACAGACTCGAAGTAGGTATACCTATTTCTCAACAATTTAAACGTAACTTTTGACTCAAATTCCACTACAAAATAAAACAGGTTTCGAATGATTAAAATTCACAAAATGGTCCTTCAAGGAAACATGCTTACACTATGGATATATATTACTCAATGGAAAATAGACGTGTTGTACGGTTAAGTGCAAAAATAAGTATCGATTTAATCCTCTCAACGTTACATACCTATACCTTAATTCGACGACATAAGAGCTATGGGACATATTTATGAGCAAGTTGTGTGCACCCATATTTTTACACTTGACTGTACATACACGTATAAAAGAAAACTTAATGTCTGAGGTCAATCTATAAATTATCAGCTTACAATTTTGTTGCTGTCGGTTTTGAGACCCTGTGTCCTTGGGGTCCTGGCGCACACAACTTAATTAAAGAACTACAAAAGCGTCTGGTCGACACTACTGCAAACCAAAGGGCTGGCAGCTATCTCTCTCAACGAACGAAGCGCCATCGCCATTCAACGAGGGAATGCTGCCAGCCTTTTGGGTACGATGCCACGGGGGCCTTTTTTAGACTTAGGGGCTGTTTCACCACTTTTCTTAAAGTTCGGATTAGCTTAATCATAACCTTATTTGACAGATGGAATTAAAATTTCTGTTTCACCAGTCTCGATTAGCGCTAAGTGACGGACAAACTGTTTCTTAATTTGACCATCAGATCAGGAGGCATTTAGCATTTTTATCCGTCACATAAAGTTAGTTTATTTTTTGTGGCCATGGTTGGAGAGCCCTTCAGCCGGTTTCAGAAAAATAAATCAAAGTATTTTTTATTTGTTAAAGAAAGAGGTCATGCTAAATTGCATAAAATAATTTAAATATCAAGATTTGAATAAAAAATGTAGGTATACTTTTAGTATGTAAAAATAAATACAAAATATCGTAATATTTTTCAATAACAAACTTTTTTTCAGTGGCTAAATCGTTTGTTCTATCTGAACTTGTATGTCGCCATTAAAAAAAGTTTATCTGTCAAATGGTTTGGCGCCACTTTTCGATTCGTTTTACGTGATTTTATTTTTCTTTGTTATTAAAGTATCGTAAATAAATACCGTTTTTGGATCAATTATAATGTTACATGTTAATTTATGCAAAAAAAATTGATTTATTCAAAAATTATATAGTTAACCATTTCTTTTGCTTTAATAATGAGTGACTCTTTGAACGAAATTGTGCGAACAGGAACGCGTGGTCGTGAAATGCGACGTTGCCATTCCGACTTTTTGTTAAACCCACGATTAGTTAAGTGGTACTTAGTTTGCACAGGACCGGAGTGGTGAAACTGAAAAAACACTAGCTGACAGATTTGTCCAGTACTTAGTTTATTCATTGGTTACGTAACCAGCAGTTTGACAATAAGGTGGTGAAACACCCCCTTAGTCTAGTAGTTTTTAAGTTAGATATTTAGTTTATAGTTTTAATTATTGCTATTGTTTCTTAATATTTGTCTTCTATGAATAAATCTATCATATAGTCATCTATAAATATTTATTTTGTAGTAAAGTAGGTTGATAGGCAATTATCTGATCAGGATGCTAATGAGGTAAGTACTAAGTAATTATATTAGTAAAGGCGGCGTGTCGAGCCCAAGCCGGGCGCGAAGACGGCGACCGGGTTATCGATGGGTTTACTTTATTACGCAACCGGAAGGATTAATAAAACGGAGCAAGTATGAGGCGTTATCCCCCGACACCAGTCTAATCGGGGATAAAAGCCACTTTATGGTATGTCTGACGGAAAAATGTACCTAAACTCGTTATTCGCTTTATTTATAATAAACAATTTTATAGAACAGAAATAAAAGTAACGACCGTCATTATTTGTTCAGCAAAAAATATTTAGGTACTTGTATCAGATTTGCGTAACACTATCATTGGCATTTGATTCTCAATAATAACCTCTACTCGGTTTAAAGGTAGCATGCAATATTTCTCATAGAATTAGCATATGAAGCGATGTGCCAACCGAAATTTTACGCATTTACGCAAATCAAAGTTTTTTTTTTCTAATATGTCTTTGAGTAATTCGGCAGGGATGGAAATATAAATAGTAATGGTATTGGTTTTACTAATTATTTTGCATTAATAAAGTTTTACATTGATTGATCATGACTTAAAAACTGTATGCTATGCCAAAATTAAGGAAAACTAACGCCTCATAAGATCGCTTTTGTGTTAGTCTAACTACGTAATAAATAATAGAATAAATGAAGAAATCGGGGTAAAATTTTTTTTTTATACATTTTTAAAGATTAAAATAGAAATTGGTCATTTACTGTGTTCCCATAACAATTGAAGGGTAGACGGAAAGAACATGTCTATAGTCACCTTTTTTGAAAAATGATATTTTAATCTCAAAATGTGCTCGCAAAGTACGCAAAGTAATTGGATTACTTAAATATGGATATCTAAAAATAATATATATTTTATCACTTTTAAAGAAATAGTTACCGGAATAATTGGGCAAAGGCAAAACCCTGTGAAGATCAGATTTTTTTAACACAAAACGAAGTCACCTATTGCTGTACACTTTGAACATCGGCCATTGCATGAAAACATTTGCTAACCGCCGTACAAAAATCTTGAAGACACTTACAGACGTTTTAAGTGAATCTATCCAATATAACCAATTTACCGGAATTTAGACACAACGTACATCTAGTAGGTACCTATATCTTATCTGCTCTAACGATTTGAATGATATTTTGCATCTAGACAAAATATTGGATCATTAAAGTAAAATTAGAAAGAGTTTATACAGAAAAAAGTTACGAAAACATTATACTTACTCGAAAGACAGTGAGCAAAGAATAAAGCGAGTATAGCGAATTAATAATGTACCTAAAGCAAAACACAAAACACAACGCCTTAAAAGTTGATTCGTTAATTTGATTTCATCAACATCAGTAAAGTTTGACGCGTTGACGTCGTTGACAGTCTAATAGAACAAGCTAGTAATTTATAATGATACTTATCAAAAACAAATAATTATTTTATTGCATGCTTACTCATTGTTAGTTTGCTACCTATCTTGAGTTAGTTATATCTAAAATAAAACAAAACACGAAAAGACGAAAAGGTATGTATGATTAGATGCTGACACACATGTACCTTCATAAATAAGTATACATATCTGAAAACATAGGAGTAACTATCGAATTAGAACCTTCGGATGAACAATCGGAAATTACATCAGTATTCTATAGTTAGGCTCTATCAATTGATTTCTAGACTTACAGAAATAAAACCCATATTCCAGTGAAACAAATTTAATGATAACCTAACGAATGTACGTCACTACTAAGTACGCTAGTCGTGAACAAATATTATGAATGCGCATTTTCACCTTATTTATTACTAAAGGAGAAAAACGAAAAATAAATATACATTACTTTTCCTTAACTCCGCGTGAAAAACAACTGACACGCTCATGCTAATTGTAGGTACCTGCATACCTGAGAGCTTGATAGATGAAATAATGACAGGGACAGATATTTTAAAATATTGTGCCGATATTTTGTTTCAAATTCATTTATTTTTAGGTTTTGTCATGTCCATACCTGGGAAAACTCAGGGCAAGTTTTAGGGATTTGATATCGATAAAAAAAGATATCGATATAATAAAATAATATATGTGCACATTGAACATTCTCGTTTACTATAAAGAGGTTCGATGTCATATCTGATATCGAGCCTCTTAAGATAGTAAAAGTATGCAAATGTAATTTTAATCAAAATGACAATTCACTGTCAGTACCATTCATATCTTAGAGTAAGAATAATATACGAGGTAGGTAAAATTCCGCTACGTTTATTACAAAGTCCAAAGTAATCATGCTGCCCAAGAAACATCCACGCCCACGCGAATATTATATTAACTCGTGGATTAGTGTTCCTGACATAAAACTACATGAGTCAAAATTATTTTGCTGTAAATGCAATGTCAGTTTTCTCCCGAAAAAATATAATGTCACGCGTCACGTTAAATCCGATAGTCATCACAATATTGCCAATACAGTTTTCCATGAGGAATTTAACAATTTTATGATTAAAAAGGAAGAGAAAATAAGTAATATTTATTTATGTAGAATAACATTTAGATGTTGGCAGTAACATCTATATTTTTTTTTGTCGATAAAATATTTTGCTACATCACTTTCGTATAGATGCCCCGAGACTTATCCCAGGTAGGTATGGTCATGTCATCATCGTGAAGTAAGTTCAAAATCGATTATATTTGAATAAAGAACATGCGAAGGTAAGTTAATAAAAACTATAAATGTTACTCGTAATAATAAAGCTACGAAAGCAGTTATTTACTACTTCTAACAATATTCAGTAGCGGTACGCTGCCCTCTATACGAAAAGAGGCGAACTTATCGATTACTATCTCATGGAAGCTTTAACCGTCGGCATTTTTTTCCTTTCTACCTCAATATACCTACTTTATTCTAATAACAAATCACAGATGGCTCTCTTGGAGAAGCAAGGTATATTCTACAGCGCTTAAGTATAGCAACTGGGCGCATGCGACTTTCTCCTTTGTTGGTTTGTCACTGTTATACGATTTAGGTAATCCATAAAACATTGACGTATCATAGATAGAGACAGATAACAAATAGGTATATATCTGTATCCGGTAAACTGTTAAGTCAGTCTCCAATCACGATGCAAAAAACTTTTGGTTTACCTGTAGAAAAAGAATGGCATAATGGCACAGGTAGAGTTTATAAATTAGTAATTCGTGATGTGACAAAGTTTTTCAGTAAGAACTAGACTCATAAAAAAGAGACTGGAAAAAAGAAAAATACCCGTGAATGTGAGATTAACTAACACCATTAATATGTGACTGTGATAGTGTGATAAACTACTTCAAAAACTCTTTAATCGCGTTTTTGATGGCTTTCTCCTGCACTACCTATACACTTGCGAACCGTAACACTTACCTAATCGACAACATTTGCTGTCGGTCATACGTACACATTTACTCATCCAATGCAAAACTAATAAGTTTATTCACAGTGCTCTTATCACGTACCTACATGGACTATTGCTAAAGAATGTAGAATCAGTCAAATCTTCTTTTGAAACTGACATATTTTTCAATTTCCTTGCTTCTTATACCCGTGACTGTGCGGTTGTTGTCTACTATGAATATAGGAAAGGCCTTCTCTTTCTTCAGGAGATCGAGCTGTCCGTCGTGTTTGTTTACGAAATATATTGAAGGTATATTCGGTGCCTTTGTCGTGCGCGTGTCGTCGTCCGTGAAAACCACGTATATTACAGTAGGTTCAGCTTTTTCTCCATATAGCCGCATTTGTGGTGGCGCTGTGGCAATGAGGATCTTATAGTTTTCATAAGGTTGCGCAATAATTGGTAAGCTAATGAAGTTCCTCAACTCTTCAAATGAAATTGTTTCTTGAGATTCATCTTGTGCAGATAATTTAGGTGAGTATATTAATTTTCCTTTTTGATTGGGCCCGAGGCTCGGTTTTGCTTGGTTAAATATATTACGTAGCGCTTTGGGATCCAATTCTTCTTTAGGAACAGGATTAAATTGAACTTTATTTACAGGCAAGTTCCAATTCATTGCTTTTACCTGCCCCATCATAAGGGTTAATATTATTATCTGAGGAAAAAACGGTTCTGAAGTTAGTTTTACTTTATTGCTAACCTTTTATTAATTTCTAGGTCAAAAGTACTCACGGTCTGCATGAGGGCCAACATTAACGATAACTATCACTGCCTGAACCCGAATGCATACTGATCTATAAGCCTTTTCTAACAATGACCGCACACGTCTATAACCAAAAGGATGTTTACAATTCACACGCATCACGTACCATACACAAAAGACTCTTTACTCAATGAAATCATAACTTTAGCCAATGTTCCGGTTTTTAAATAAATAAAACAAGAGGTGAATGCAAAGATAGCAAAAATAATTGGTGGCATAAGGAATTCCAGAAATAATACTTACCTAACCTTATTATTCCTTTAATCAGAAGATTTTATAAATAGCCTGCCTAGCTATATAGTACTGATACGTCTTGGTCGCTATACATAGGTACCTTACCTACGTATCTATCTAATAGATTTTTCGGTTCCTCTAAGTTTACAGGTATTTATTGACTTTGCTTATATTTTTAATCCACCGTAGTACATTAGTTACTTACTTCTATTGCCCAGTCTTAAGCTTGCTAAGTTGGCACTGACAAGAAATTTCTTAAATTGGGAAACTTCAATGTGAAAAATTCAAGTATTCGTATATAGCCTGACACCGAAACCCTGTTAGAAAATCCAGAAGAAGATGAGCCACAATAATTACACACAATAATTTTCCCAATAGTGACGTGACTAGCCAATCTGTCAAAAAAGCAATTATCGACAGAGGTCATTTATTGCGATAAGTTCCCAATGCTCGTAAATCAGCACTTAGCCGCAGTTTAAATATTTTCACTGAGCATCAGAGCGCGCTTCTATTTAGTTAAGCTAATACATATAAAGGTTAACTAACTACAACAGTGCTTCTCCGTCTTTGGGCGCTGAATAGGTACCATGCACCGCATCGCATCAAGTGCTTCGCTCGACGCACGACACACAATTTACCAGCTCAGTCGAATAAACTGCACCTTGTAACAACTATTACCACTATGAAGGTATGAAACTATTCTGCAACAAATAAGTATCTTTATATTATAATTCAATATATCGGGCGTGAAATCATAGTGATTTGAGAAAGCAACTGTGAAAAAGTACGCGGTTTAGATAACCGGTTGTACTCGTTGCAGCTGCAACATATGTATAGCCGTAATCTATCTGACACCAATTAAACAAAAACCTAAGCCGCATCATACATAGTTATTTTTAAACGTGAGTGTAGTACTAAAACATTCCTAAATGTCAAATGGGCTATACTTTGTTTATAAAAGTTGCCTGTTTTACGATATGTTTCAATAAGGCGTATTTGCTCCATTGCTTTCACGTGGCGCTTGACGTTCACATTACTACTTACCTTTTAAAAAATACTGGCCGCAAAGACGCCGAACGCCGCTAATTTGAAATTCGAAATTTAAAAATCATTTTGTTTATCATTTGTTTATTGAACCACACACGATTTACGGTAAGATTAGGTTGTTTTTTTTAAATAATACGTGCGAAATTTAAATTTTCTTTAAATATTTTAAATATTATCATGGGACACAAATTCAAACCAATTGACCTAGTCCCAAACTAAGCAAAGCTTGTACTATGGGTACTAGACAACGGATAAACATACTTATATAGATAAATACATACTTATATACAAATTAAACACCCAAGACCCGAGAACAAACATTTGTATTTTTCATACAAATATCTGCCCCGACACGGGAATCGAACCCGGGACCTCAAGCTTCGTAGTCAGGTTCTCTAACCACTAGGCCATCTGGTCGTCCTATCTGTCTATCTGTCTTTATTTATTAACCCCCGCCACAAAAAGAGGAGTGTTACAAGTTTGACCGCTATGTGTGTGCGTCTGTCTGTGGCATCATAGCTCTTAAACGGGTGAACCGATTTGGATGCGGTTTTTTGTTTGAATGCAGGTTTCTTGGCAATGGTTCTTAGTCATGTTTCACGAAAATCGATCAGCCGTTTCAAAGTTATCAGCTCTTTTGCTAGCTGCGGAAGGGATCTTACTTAGCCGCACAATGGGCATTTACTTTATGTTCAAACGTACGTGTGACATAATTGCGTTGGGGGTTTTTACAATTTTTAATTTATATTTATTTAGTTTTGCATAGCTGCTGAATTTAACCAGAGAAGTATTCGGCTCTACTGGGGATCGAACCCGGTACCTCAAGGGACATAGTCAGGTTCTCTAACCATTTGGCTCAGTCGTCGATATTGATATTTAAATGAAATTGTTTCTGTGCTCTCTCTATTATTGCAGCTATTATTTTTATTGATGCGAAGTATCATGCTAAGCTGTATTTCAAAATAACATATTTTTGCTTTAACCCCTCGTATGCTTAAGACACGGATCAGTGCCCAATTTGAGGTATTCTTTTTGTATTTTTCTTAATCTGTATCATTTTATTCATATAAAACAGGTGAGACTTGAATGCACGATTTTTTTCACTTCCTGCATACGAGGGGTTAAAGGCATTCTTAATGTGTTAGACGAGAAAAATATTTCTGCATTACGTGTTTTGCGCTGTGGTAACAAAAGACGACACGATGAAACTGAGCTATCGGCAGAACCTTTAATATTGAACACATGGTTCAGCAAAGTAATTCCGCAGCTCTCTCCGGGAATATCAGCAATTTCAAATCCCATTTCAGTTCTTAAGAAAACACTACTGTTTTAAGCTATTTATGATTACCCGGGCTTGCACCTTTGAGTATTTAATATGCCACTCAAGGAGTAAGCCTTAGGTTTTAATACTTAGGAATTTATGTGACAAATTACACTTGAAATTTATCATTTTTCGTAGCCACAGTAGGTAATGTACGAAGTTTTACGCAGCCACAACAAAAAAAAGATTTTATGAAATAAATGGTTATTTCTTATTTAATTGTTATAAACCTGCAAACGTTAAATGGATTAGTATACCAACTCGTAAATTTTCAAAGAAAACAAACAACCGGTTTCTATGTGATGGTTGACAACTTGACAGTAGGTAATCAAGTGGTGTTGGTGATCGGCGGGACTTACATCATCGCCATATCGGTTCATCTTTATTCATCGGCACGCATGCTAACGCATCAGAGTCATTGCGACATCTCACGGTTAATTGATACTTTCAAATTTCCGAGAAAATATTAAAAGTTCTATCAAAAAAACCAGTTGGGAAGATAGAATGGGGAATCTCAATGAAATTGTTCAAACTTGAGAAAGCATAATGGTCTATGAGAAAATGGGTACTTATAATAAGTAGTTATTAAACACAATAACCTAATAAGGTCCCTCCGATTCGATTCTTGAAATAGGTAGGTAATATAATCTACATAAAGCATGTCAAAAATCATAATAGTATTTTATGCAACTGTTGTATAAGTGAGGTCTTAAAAGGCGAGTGACTTAAGTTGCGATACGAGCGAAAGCGAGTATCGCAATGGAAGACGGCACGAGCCGTTAAGACCAAATTATACACCGTTGCATACAATATTTTTCCTACGACTCGACTCTACTGTACTGTACTGTACCCTACTGTAGGGTACAGTCGGGTACAGTAGGGTACAGTAGGGTAAAATAGGGTAAAGTCGGGTACAGTCGGGTACAGTAGGGTAAAATAGGGTACAGTACCCTACCCAACTGTACCCTATTATACCCTACAGTACCCGACTGTACCCTATTTTACCCTACTGTACCCGACTGTACCCGACTGTACCCTATTTTACCCTACTTTACCCGACTGTACCCGACTGTACCCAACTGTACCCTATTTTACCCTACTGTACCCGACTGTACCCGACTGTACCCGACTGTACCCTACTGTACCCTATTTTACCCTACTGTACCCGACTGTACTCTACTTTATTCAACTCAGCAGGTCTAAACTGGGCTTTAGTGTTGAGTGTACCCTACATTTAATATTATGTGGCAGCTAGGTGTATCGTAATAACGACATTACGACACAAGTGCTGTTATGGCGAATAGATTAAGTATAGACTTTCTGAAGTCATATTATCTATGTTCTTATATATTTGTTCGCGACCATGTAAAAACCAGATAAAAGAACAGGAGTAGGAAAAAATTTAAAAAGAATGATAAGTAGACGAAATACATAAAATTATTAATTTAGTAGATAAACTTTTTTTAACCCTAAAATCTACATTAGTCAGGTTTAATTTTTTACACTAGGAAAATAGCATTACATCAAATTAATTACCTTTGAACTTACTTTTCAAAATGTATGTATCAAACACTAGGTCCGTGGAGCCCGAACGTTTATAAACTATTTGGCCAGTTAAACCGTGAATTATTCGAGACTGTCACGGGTAGTCTGTAGGACTGGTACAAAATTGATATTTGATGAATGATACCTTCATTTTATCTACCTACTTTATTTGTCGAAATTATACTATAACTTCCAATCGTAATGAATGGGCATCAATGAGGGAGGACTATGTCCAGCAGTGGACGTCCTACGACTGAAATGATGATGATACTATAACTTGATACCTAATTACGTAATTTATAATTTTAAATGAGAAACAATATTTTACAACCGGATTAGACAAAAATAAGTTTTTGTTAAAAGTTATATTTTTAAATACAAGCTTTTACTCGTCAAATACGAATCAAACGAGCCCAAACTCGAAGCGGCTGTGTCGTTTCATTACAGAGTCCTTATGACCAGTCTTCCAGCTCCATCATCAGATCACCACCATGAAAAATTTCAGCTCAATCAGAAACCAGACGCCTACATTTCAAGTTAATAAAAAGCTTGTAAGTAATAATAAAAGACGATTTGAGTCAACCATTTAAAGCCTCAGTACTTTCTTCCAAAATGTTGTAGTATTTATATTCATAGGCTGTAGTTAGACATCGTGTGCGCCGTCCATGCACCTGCCTTGAATTATAACTTCCGATGTTCCGGATCAGACGATCCGTGGGCGTAGTAAGACACCCAGTGGGCGGACGTGTGCCTTACGTAGTCTCTGCACAGGGGTAAATAAAATATTATTCAGATACAACGGTGCCGACAACGCCTTCGCGATATTTGCGGCACGAGATCCGTGCGTGGTAGAGTTTTTCACTTGCGGTGCCGGTGCAAGAAGGTTTTGCCCACGCGCGGTGTATTCAGAAATTCGCGGAGAGGCCACGCACACACCAAAGCGCCGCATAGTAATACCTAATATAGGTATTAGCAATATTTTCGTCTGTATAATATGAGTACTTACATAAATAGATACTGTGTGGTCTTTATCTGTAACACCGAAGGTTCCCGTTTAGCATTCGCCTCGGTGGAAACCTTTCCTGAGTAATTGGAGTGACAAATTCAGGTCAACTGCTTTTTAATCTGTGAGGCTCGTGAGGCTATATTGCGAATAATCCTGGCTACTTGTTATTACTTAGATCTAGCTTACTTATATATCTTAGCTTCGTCAATGGAGAAGTCTGAGACTTACAAAATTTCATTCGCAGTCGAACTAAATAAAATAAAATAAATAAAATAAATATTAAGGGACAATCTTACTCAAATCGACCTAGTCCCGAACTAAGCAAAGCTTGTACTATGGGTACTAGACGACGATAAACATACTTATATAGATAAATAAATACTTAAATACATAGAAAACGTCCATGACTCAGGAACAAATATTCGTGCTCATCACACAAATGAATGCCCTTACCGGGATTCGAACCCAGGACCTCTTGCTTCGTAGGCAGGGTCACTACCAACTAGGCTAAAGCGGTCAACTTTTGGAGTAATTCCTTAAATATAATATTTATCCTACTAATATTATAAATGCGAAAATTTGTGAGTGTTTTTGGCTGTGTGTTTATTACTTTTTCACATTAAGCGGTTGGACGGATTTAGATGAACCTGATATGTAGATGTCTGGATCAGGAACACCTTGGCAATAACACATGGGCTACTTTTTTTCTCGATAATCCTGCGGACTCACGATCATATTTCTGGTCTGATTCCAAAATCTTAACCTCTAATTGTAGAGACATAAAATTTTGCAAGGATGCTAATCAATCAACTCAAATGAAGACTATTCATCTACCGGCTGTGTATTATTTGGGAATTGTCATGGGTCAAATGCTGGGATTTCAATTGAACTGCCGAATCTATCGGTTCACGGGATTACCTACATAAATATACTCTGGCTGAAGGAAATTAACTTATTAAACTGCCCTTTACTCCGAGTTTATCTTTCCACTTAAATCTCTTTAAAGCCCCACTACTTTCCTTCGCTGGTTTATATAAAATGTTCGCTCTCTGGCGATGACTCGATGCCGATGACTCGAACTATAAACAGGCAGGCTATAAACGAAGCGGTCAACAAATGAAACTTTAGAGTAGAATGATAACTTCTCCGTCCATTATCATTGTAACACCTGTTGTTTATGTTTCTTAGTTAAAATGCACCAAGCTGCACTCTCCTACCTAACGTGACCATTTTTTTCTCACTTTAAAACGGGACAACGACTTTTTAAGAAGATTTTGGGCAAAATAAACTTTTGTTTTACAATAACAAACGGCTTACCACCCAAATGTTGTATTTAATTTTTTTTCCGATGCGCAAACATACTTTAGTACTGGGTGACAAGTGTGACAACTTCCAAAATGTGTACAACTCTTGGCAAGATTTTTGAAATATTACTTATTTTTAACAATTACTATTATAACATAGTTCAAACTAACGTAGACATCTACATAATTGAGTTTTCTTTTCTGCCCGCATAATACCTGTTCGACTACCGCTTACGTGTTTATATTCTAAATCTTAATAAAACGGGACATTTTCGCGTCCCCAACTAATTTTTCGGGACACTGGGACAGAGTAGCTGAGAGCGGGACAGTCCCGTTCAAAACGGGACGTATGGTCACGTTACTCATACCCGAAGCAAACTGATTTACAACTCAAGGATGACAAAGTCTTACTGACTTGAACTGATTGAAAGAATAAAACCACTTAATTTGGATTTGGAGTTGGATATGTTTTTTATACTAAGTATAGGTAAATACCAAAAATCTGCTCATAGTTCTTCGACTGATCGCATGATAAGTAACCGTAGAACATCGCATTGTATTTTATCATATTAATATGCGTCAAATATTCAAATATTAAGATTTCGTCGAACATAACCTGTAAAGCCTACAAGCCGTCACAGAATTTCTTTTAAATTCATTATAGTTATGGGAACCCAAGATAGAATTTTAGCATTTACTGGAGCGCGGCATATTAAAGTAATGGGGGATACCTTTGCACCCTGTTGACTACCTCCGCCCAATCCAAGCACGTGTAGAGCAGTCGATCAGAATAGTAAAAAAAACCGGCCAAATGCGAGTCGGACTCGGGCACCGAGGGTTCCGTACAAATTTATATGTATCTATGAACATCTAGTCTTAGCGGACCCTGCTCCTAAGCAAAATGTGCGCAGCGTGGGATCATTGTAGATTGGTTGCTGATATAGACAGACAGACAAAAAAAATTATACTTTTCGCAATTTTTCCTTTATCTGTGCTATGAAACGTTGCTTCGTACCAAATTTCAAGATTCTGAGTTCACGGGAAGTACCCTGTAGGTTTTGATTCCCTTGCGAGTGTCGAAAATTTGCGGCATAAATACTTAAATAGATTGGTTACTGATATAGACAGACAGACAAAAAAAATTATGTTTTTCGCAATTTTTGCTTTATCTGTGCTATAAGACCTTGCTTCGTACCAAATTTCAAGATTCTGAGTTCACGGGAAGTACCCTGTAGGTTTTGATTCCCTTGCGAGTGTCGAAAATTTGCGGTATAAATAGATTGGTTACTGAAATAGACAGACAGACAAAAAAAATATGCTTTTCGCAATTTTTCGTTTATCTGTGCTATAAGATCTTGCTTCGTACCAAATTTCAAGATTCTGAGTTTACGGGAAGTACCCTGTAGGTATTGATTCCCTTGCGAGTTTCAAAAATTTGCGGAAATTTGCGGCATAAACGGCTATATCTTTTGATTGCGTTGGCTTAGAAGTTTGATTTTTTCACAGCTCCAAGGGACAGTAGACCTGAGTATTTGATATAAATTTCACCTTGATATCTCCACGCGTTCCTGAGAAAAAGGGTCTTGACAGACAGACGGACGGACGGACGGACGGACGGACGGACAACAAAGTGATCCTATAAGGGTTCCGTTTTTCCCTTTTGAGGTACGGAATCCTAAAAACGTTACAGTCGGGGAGCCGAAGAGAGTAATTTAGGAAATACTGGAGCGCCTCAGATTAGGGTACCTATGGTGGGTTAATTGCATGTCAAAAAATACGCATTGCAAGAATCTGACTATTTGAGTGTGACGGAAAGGAGAGGAAGAGTCACAAACTTGCAAAAAAACGTCACATTCCTGAGCGGGGTTATTTTTATTTTGAAGGAAATAATTAAAAAATAACGGGATCCTCAGCTTTCTGGTACCTACTAAGAATCTCTGAACTAAGTCGCAGGCAGACAAACAGACATGACGATACTGTCAGAGTTCCGTTTTTGCCATTTTGACAGTTTGCCCGTGCAAAAGTGCCGTAACGATAACTTATTCACGTTTTCCTCGCTTTGCTAGTGTGTCCGACAACGTCTAGCTAACCAAGTAACCATATCGATTTAAGTCAGAACCGCAACATGTGTGCGTTGGAAATTCCAGCCAATTATGGCATGGTTCCGAGAACTGAATTAACCATATAGAAGCTGTTATTTTTTATATATGGTAGGGGAAAACGAGCAGGCGAGTCACCTGATGGAAAGCAATCACCGCCGCCCATGGATACCCACAACAAAAGTTGCGTTACGGATGCGATACGGCCCTTTGAGAAAAACGAGATTTAGGCTAGTTTTTTAAAATTTCCAAGTTGTTGTTGTAGATGCTACGAGTATTTCTCATGTACGGCAGGTACTTTTAAATAACTTAACCGACGACGCCAAGGTAGCCCCACACCGTGTGGGAATTTTAATAACTATCAATTCTAATTTGAAGATATATAATTGCATCGGAAGATAAGGTATTGTATACAATTTGACTGTTCTTTACACACATCCTGTTTTCTTGGAATTGTATCCAATTCCGTGTTTTCTGAATAAATTACGTATTTTTAGTTAATCCATACTATACAGGGTGACATCGGAGACGTAATCAGAAGTGATACAGCTTAATTAATCATTAAAGTAGGATCATAATAACGTAGGTGATATACACTCGGCGTCGCGGAAATCGCACACCCCACGGATTTCTGTGTCAAGCCGTTATAAACCTTATAAAGTATGGGTGAGTGGATTCATATGAAAGGTAATTTAATC
This sequence comes from Archips crataeganus, assembly GCA_947859365.1. Lineage (NCBI taxonomy): Eukaryota > Metazoa > Arthropoda > Insecta > Lepidoptera > Tortricidae > Archips > Archips crataeganus. Next base: position 15,287,015 of record OX402045.1, on the reverse strand, counting down.
CTCCATTTAATAACAATGCAAAGTCCGTACAAAAAGTTGTTGATGAGTTTATATTTCTTGTAGGTACTTAAATAATATTGCTTGGGAATGGCCATCAAAAATTAGTTTCTGATCACATCTCAGATTTCATCCTGTATACTATAATATTGTAAATGTGAAAGTGTTTTTGTTTGTTCGTTTTTTTGTCCTTCTTTCACGTCGAAACTAAGCGATGGATTGCCGTTATTTTTTTGTATCGACATAGTTGAAGGGCTGGAGAGTAACATAGGCTACTTATTCCCACGGGAAAATATCTCATCCCCGCGGGACAATACATTTGAATCTACTTCAGCGGGGGTGAAGCCGCGGGCATCAGGTAAGTAGTTCATAAATAATTCCTACAGTGTGAGACCAGCCTACCTGACAAGTTAAGAATCAGATCAGATTGGCGCTAATGATATCATCCTTCTAAAGTGGGTACGCAGCACATAATCCTACATTTAATTTTACAATGAAAGAGATCAGACTCATTGTCTATTTTCAGCCGACTTAAAAAAAAGGAGGAGGTTCTTAATTCGACTTACTCCCCCATGTAAACCGATTCTCAAAATTATTTTTTATTTGAAAGACTGACCCCTAAGGTGGTCCTATTGGCACCAAGTCAAGATCTGATGATGGAATCCTAGGGAAGTCGAGGCCAACCCTCAAATTTTATAGGCACACCTATGGTGATTTTAGCATTTATAGCATCAAGTCGAGAATTTGCATTCAGAAACTACATGTTACTATATGTATATGAAAAAAGGAGTTGCTGCAAGATTTTAGTCACATTCCGATCAATTAATAGATACTTAGTTGGTGATGTTCACGTTACGATTTTGCAATAGATACTGTACACAGTTTACAGTTACAGTTTTTATATCCTATTTAATTCTACTTGTATCTGACCAGACACTCAAATCTCTTTAAAAGATAAAGAACCAAGGTATAATGAAAATGTGAATTATAACAATTTGAGTTTATAAGTAGGTAGTTAAGTTTTATTCATTGTTATTTTTTCTTAATATTTGTATTCTTACTTTCAATAAATATTTGAGTTATAATTGTAGGTTAGCTATAACAACACATCGTCCTATTCGTATCAAAGAGACATCGTATTTATTATTTATAAGCTTAGTCCCCTTAGTGCATTTCTTTGTGTGGCGCTGGGCAATGTTGCGTGTCAATATCACATCGAGAAATATAAAGAATATTTCTTTGTAAGAACATACCCACATGTTTGAACAAATAAGCATACCTACTCGTAGATATAACGAGGGAGGACTATAAAATTTCATAAATTTTCAAACTTGAAAATATGAAGGTTGATGCTGTGTAATTTCAAGAGTAGGTACCAACCTATACTTGCATCTTGAAGTAAATTGAACTGCGCAGATTTACCTTGTACTATTTTATTTTAAAGTACCATCTATGTGGTGGAGGGGATTTTATTCTAATAATTAAACAAACAAAAATTAACATGGCTCTAAACATGGCTTTAAGTTTCGAAAGGCAGTCGTATCTTTATATTCGTGTATTTTTTATATTTTTTTTGTACTTACACTCTTTCCGCGTCCCACATCCAGAGCACCGCGCTCAGGGCAGGGGCGGCTGCCGAGCAGGCCCAGATAAACAAGCGCCGCACATATTCAGCTTTAACAAACTACTTACCATGAGTTTGCGGCGCTAGCTTTTTAAACAATGGGACCTTGGTCAGAAGACACCAAACTTTTCATACTTTCGTAAATATTTACATTTGATATTGGTCATCACGTCTGATTTTGGCCTCAGGCGACTCCGTGGCTGGCACATACCTTTCTCAAAGATTAGGAATAGCAGTTCAGAGAGGTAATGCGGCCAGTGTCTTGTAGGTTTAGTTTAGCTTATCTCTTATTTGTATCTGTTTTAATTTGTGTTTTATAGTTTATTGTCTTAAATAAAAAGTAGGTATAATTAAGATAAACGTAGGTACCTATACTCGATAAATCAACGCCCAGTAGATGACACCCATCTGTCACCTTTCATACTATGACATAAGATTGAAGGTGCCATGTATTGGGTCAGTGTCGAGCACAGGGACGTTTACCTTACCTGCTTTGTTCAAAATCAGACGTAAATATAATCTCCTTTGATACATAATATATACTAACAATTAATTATAATAAAAAAGCAATGCTTGTACGTTTTGAATAATCTCTGCAACTACTCGTAAGTACTGAACCGATCCTTTGAAAACCGTTAATGGGAAGCTTTACTATTCCTGTTGGATTAAAATACGCTACTCTTCAACAAAAGAAAGTGCTAAATTTATGCGGAACGAAGTAGCGGGCAACAGCTAATACGTAATAAAATGAATAATTTTGGAATTATAACAATTGTATCCTCAGGTTTATCAAAAGCTATGTTACTGAAACGCTTCCAGCAGGGAAGGGAGCGCCGTAAAAGTGGCTATAGAGATAAGCGTTAACGGCGCCCGCGGCGCCAGGGTAGCTGATTGTACTTCCAATTGTCTCAGATTAAGTAGGAATTGCGGATCTATTGCACTGTCTGATGAATTTAAACGATTTTTCAAAAGTTCCAACCGTAGTATTTGAGCTAGTGCTGAATTCGTCTTAACCACGGATCTTAATAATGGAAACAGGACGCAACCCATCGTATCGCACTTTACTACTGATTTTTTGTACAGTATTTGTCATTAATAAAGTAGGTATCCAGCACTATGTTGACATTGTATTTTTTTTTATCGGACAAGTTGAAATATTATCATAGAACATGTTATAATCAGATTCTTTTAAAATCTTTATTTATTATGGAACTTTGATCAGTAAACGAACATGTCAGTTCGAACAGGCCTTAACTATAAAAACTTAATAACTATATAACTTAAATTACGATTCGAGCCAATAGGGACACAACATGTCCTCCAAATCACACCGCCGAAACCCAGGGGTCTGTGTCGGGACGCACACCGCCACACCTGCACGCGGGATCTCTACCAAATAAACGTATCACAAATCTGTCTACTTACTTATCTAAAAATCCATATACAAATCTAGCAGCCTATGACAAGGGACCTGACAGTCTGACTGATAGCTTTAAAAACGCCAATATTCAAGAGTGTAGCTACAAAATGTATCCCTCCTGACTCAAATCCTTGTACACTCCATCAATAGGTGCTTTGAATCCTCAGCCAGACTTCACTCATCACAATTTGTTGACTATAGATGATATTAAGGTAAGAAAATATATTTAATATGAACATCAAAAATTCGATGGATGGATATCTTTCATGAGTTACACAAAACCATAGTCCGATATGTGAAAAAAGGAGAGGGCATTCGACGGCAAGGTATATGTTTTTTTCTGTGTGTTAACCGGCTTTTCTGTCGATTGTAGATTATACTGCCTACATTGTACAAAGGTTCCAAAGTTTTAAATTCGAGGTCTGACAAAAAAAAACAAAAACATTGTAATAAATAACAATATTTTATTGAAAGTGGAAGAGAAAACAAATATTTTTTAAAAGTAATAATTCCAACAAAAGCAGTTGAATTCACCTGTGACCATATTAACAAATGTCGTTAAAGAGGCACAACTCTGGCAATAGTTAACACTACGAAGATAAAGTTAAGTTAAGTAAATAAAAGTTTCAGCATTTCGCTCAGCACAACGCATTTGCTTTTTAGATTAGTCGCAATTATTTTATTTGGCAAGTTAAGTAGATATTAAGTGTATACATTACTTTCATATCAGTATTACAAGTAACACAGGAAGGTACTGCATGCTCGCAGCTCACCTTTTAACTACAACAAGAAATCATTTTACAAGTTCACACAATTATTTAGATAAATAAGTGGATAAGTACAATATTTTCAAGTATTAATATGTACTTACTTACTTTCATTTTTGAAACTTATGTTCCTTACTGAAGTACAAGTATCTATCGAAATGAAAGGTACGTATACTATTATATCATCTATATATCTGAGAAGAGCTCTACTTTCATTATAGAGATTGATTATGTAAAGCCGACTCAATATCAAAGCACACCGTTACTCAATCGCATAAATTACAGTTCAGAGTTCAGTTCACAAAGTTAAGTCATGCCCTTATCCTTAGGAGCTAGCGAGATAAATTTGTGACATATGGAATGATCCTAATATTTCCGCAATACCTGGAATTCTTTTACGTTGTCTTAGGGTTTCTAAAGGTATTAAAACAAACCGTTTCACCTTATCACTATACATCCACCTATTTCGTTCCATGTCCGTTCACTAAGCCAGGCAGGAGACCCGGGGCATTACTCTGCAATATTGGCACTTGCACTACACCAGTATTAACTTGCTGCGCAACATTCCTCGGGTCCTTATACTTAACGAAGAACACTTCTGGCTTAGATGTAATAGGTTGTGTGGGTTGAGTCTCGGGTTTCCTGACCAAGACGTATATAAGGGTCTTGTTTTCGATCGCTGCTTGTTGGTTAATCAGTTGTTGCAGTCGCGCTGCGCTGGCCGATTTCTGGGATGGCAACTTAATAAATATGATATTGTAAGTTTTCTTGGGAGGTGCCGCTGTGACCGGCGCGGCGGCGGCAGCGTCGTCTGCCGGCGGTAGATGGAAGTAGATGTGTTTCGTTATTACTGGCTGTTGGGCCTGGAAGTTGGCATTACTAGGTTGAATTGCTGGTTGTTGTTGTACAGTTTGCTGTCCGTTTTGGATACCTGACGAATAGGCATTGCCGAAATTTTGGTTATAACTATTGTAATCCACATTTGGGTAATTAGATTGACCACTATTGTATTGAGCTTGGTAATTCGAATTGTATTGGAATCCTTGTTGAGGCTGTTTATATTGGTTTCTGTAGAAATCATCAGCATATGGGTAGTTTGGAGATGGAACAAATCTGTTTTGTGAATAGAGCGCGTAGTTGTGTTGTGCGGAGTTGTAGTGAGCCGCTTGCGCGCCGGCGCTGGCCCCAAAATGCGCCTGTGCGTGTGCGCTGGCGCCGGCCCCGATGAACGCCTGCGGCTGGAAAGGTTCGGCCGGCGCGCGGTAATCATATCCCGCATGCACATTTTCAGCCAGCACCTCCGAAACAGCCTGTGAATAAATAAAATATAAATTTAACACTGCCCAAAACATTTAGGGACCAAACGAGGAGATATGTTTAACGATGAACGCAAATAAAACAAATTTTTGCTTAATACTAGTTTTCATCAACATATTCGTTATTCCACCAACACTATTATAATTAGTTGTTTTAGATTTGGTATTTTTTCACTCTTTTATAGCATTTGAGGTGCAATACAACATAAATTCTTAAATTGAAGTTATATGTCTTATTTGCTCTGGTATATTTAGATAAAAATGCAATGCGCTTCTCCGACGCTACGTAACGTGACGTGCAAATTCACGCAATATACGGCGTGTTAGATATACTTCGTAATTGAACAATCCAAACTGCCTCGCACTCTCGCCTGTTGGCCACGGTAAGACTGACAAGGTAACAACGTGAACACTGCCCTAGTCCCAGTTCATCACGAATGACTAAACTAAACTCAAACAAATAACACACAATGAAATCCAATAACTAACCAAAAAAACAAACAAAATGGATAACTTCTTCATTATAAGGTTTCCAACGAAATGAGCCGATCATCTTCGGTGACAAGTGGATATATATAAAGACTTTCTCCGTGTGATATGGTAAAATGTTATCAGGTGTCCATAAGTTTTGCATAAAGAATTAGTTTAAAACTCGAATTTACTTCCGCTGCCATCCTGGCTGCGAGCGCAGAATAATATGGCTATAAATGTCTCGTATAGTGTCATAACATAATCACATTGAATTATAATTCGCACCGATGTTTAATGCAGGTAACCTACTGCATCACAACTCATACTCGTAGTCATACATTATAAATCGATCTTAAAACTCTGCTAAGTTCACATTTATTTATAAATGAAACGATCCGTCGAGCTGCGCTAGACATCTCTTTCAATTTAATACAAGTTAGATTTCTATTACCTATTAAGGCCCCGTTGTCTGTCCGTCTGTCATAGAGCCTATATCTTTTGAATTGAAACATATACCTACTCATGAAATTTTCTCAAAGATTACTGTGGTCACAAAAAATTAAGCTAAACAGAATATTGACACAGACTCTTGTTTTTAGGGTTCTGTACCCAAAGGGTAAAAACGGGACCCTATTACTGAGACTTCGCTGTCCGTTCGTCTCTCCGTCTGTCACCAGGCTGTATCTCACGAACCGTGATAGCTATAGACAGCTGAAATGTTCACAGATGATGTATTTCGGTTGCCGCTATAACAACAAACATACTAAAAAACAAAATAAAATAAATATTTAAAGGAGCCATGTATGTACAACAAACATGATTGTTTTGCTCGTTTTTGCTCGATATTGATAACGGCAACAGGTAGACGCTTGAAATATTCACAGAATATTATAGTTATATTAACTCTTAAAATAAATAATTAAATCAAAATAAAACAAATATTTAAGGCGGGGGCTACCATACAACAAACGTGTTTTTTTTGCCGTTTTTATCTTTTTTATAGATAATGGTACGGAACCATTCGTGCGCGAGTCCGGCTCGCACTTGGCCGGTTTTTTATAAAAACTCTACAACAATCATTGCATGACAGCACAGTTTTTGAACAGTCAGATTAAAGATCGAGCATAAGCTTTGCTTAGTTTGGAACTATGTCAATTTGTGTTAACCATCCCATGATTTATTATTATTATTATCTACATATTGATGAAAGGTGATATGATTGATCTAAAAAGTTGACAACTTATGAAAATGGGAATGACCGGTAAAGAACATTATACAGGGCGTCCCACGGCGATGCCACATGAAGGGAAAGTACCTTGAATATTGTAAATTGAACATTTTACTGAAAGAAGACATTATTTTAATTTAAAAAACAATTTAAACTGCATTCATAGATTTTTAAATAATTACATGGTTGAACCGGGAATCGAACCCGCTACACGAGAAAAAAATTACCCTGTTGCTTTATCATACCGATCGAAAGGCTTCATCGTAAGGATTATTTTTTGCTAAATAACATAGTGTCAGAAATAAAAGGAAGACCATGAATTTTAACATTTTTAATTCAAAATTCAAAATGAGTCCCATCCTGTTGAATACAAAGTCGCACTCTTTTGATTAAATCGCTCCCTGTCGATTTTTTGATCATGTTGTGGTGGATATTTAGAATAATACGTCTAAGTTCTGCTTGTAGGTCATCAATTTTAGGTACTTTAAAATGATAATGCCAGTGGTATGTCCTTACGGTAATGTCACCTTATCATTTTTCTGAACAAAATTGCACGTCAGATGTTAAAATATTTAGGACAACGCTATTAGCACCCTTAAAAAGGCTCGTCAAATATTATTTTATCGTCCAAATAAGAAGATATAAATACATATAATTGACGTATGTACAATTATATACTTAACGTAAGATTCGTTTCAAAATAGAAACCAAATAGTTAGCTAAGCTAGTGATTAACATTCGTATTCTTATTGTTACAGTTACTGAGAAGGAGATACGGCTCTGGTAAGTTACCATGACATCATGTATTTAGAATTCATACACGCATACTACCTAGTCCATACTAATATTATAAATGCGAAAGTGTATCCGCCTGTATGTCTGTTACCTCTTTATGATTAAACCGCTGAACCGATTTAGATGAAAGGTATGGAGTTAGTTTGAGACCGTAGGAAGGACATAGGATAGTTTACGCGGGATAGAACGAACGAATTATTTGCAGACGGAGTCGCGAGGAACAGCAAGTAATACATATAGGAGGTACACTGCTCAAAATTTCATGTGAATTCGTATTGAAAGTTCTCGTACTCTTTTGTGTAAAAATAAAATACAATGACAATAAATACAAACTTTTTGAAAGATTAAGACAGATTTTGGATAAGGGTCAGAATCGTTTCCGCCGCCTTACTTGTGTGTTCCGAAAATGGACGATATGTCTCTGATCTGAAACCAGCCACCACGAGTGGGTATGGTGCTGTATGTATATAGCCGCAGAGTATATAGCAAGTTAATTAAAAAGGTTTCAGTTCATGACCAAGATAATTCGATTGAAACGCACAGAGGCGTCTCTAGCCCATGTAGCACCCGTGTGCAATTATTGCTTATTATAACGCCCGGCGTCATACGGCCGCCGCAAGTTCATTGATAGTGCCGCGGCTGGCGTGCCTAACAGCGCTGCGCCCGTGTGCAACGCACACCCTGCACCGTAGGTAAATACGCCTCTGGAAACGCATCTGAACTTAATTCTTTTATCGCCAAACCCAGAAAGATTAAAATGTATGTGTCCCTAAAAATTAAATCTTGCTAGGAAGACCTTAACTTAATGTACCTACGGTTAATGATGTCTATTGATTGACATCTGGAAGCAGGTTTGGCGGTGAGGAGGTCCCACTAAAGGCTATCTCATTCTGCAAATTCCATTAACCAATTGGGCTACGGTAAGCGAAGTCTATAGCGAATGTCTTGCTTTGTTTCCAGGCACAAAGGGTTCCTGAAGGATTGTCCCAACGGACTGCTGACCGAGCAGGTGAGATCTTAATTGCTATATCTCATAAACCACAAGGCCAAAGGCCTGCGTCCCAATTAACTCGATTACATATTGAGGACCTGTACCTACTGGTGTTTGTTTATTAAAAGTTAACAGCTAATAAGCAGTTAAGTTAACTTAATGTAAACAAAGTAAGACAAAGGTTTTGGTGTTTGAGAGGGAAGAATGCATGACAGATATTTGTGTGCGGATAGGAAAAGAAGAGTTAGAACAAGTGAAGCAATTTATGTATTTGGGTACTTTGTTTTCCAGGGATGGGAAGTGTGATAGTGATATTGAAAGCAGAGTAAATGCAAGTAATATGGTGAATGGACCGCTGCATGCCCTTATGAACAGCCAGAGGGTCTCTCAGAAGGCTCGTCTGTTTGTGCATAGGGGGGTGTTCGTTCCGACACTCATGTATGGAAGTGAAAGCTGGGCTTGGCAGAAAAAACATGAAAGTAGGATAAATGCTGTGGAAATGAGAGCAACGAGGAGTGTGATTAGTGTGAACTTGAGTGACCGAATGAGGAATAGTCTAATAAGGGAACGTTGTGGTATGAAAGATGATGTTGTGACTCGAATAGAGAAAGGAATGTTAAGTTGTTTTGGGAATGTGGAGAGGATGGACGAAGAAAGAATTACAAAAGAGATACATAATGCGAGAGTAGATGGAAATATTGGACATTCTATGATCAAATTGGGGATGTTTTGAAGAAGGGTCAGGTCAAGAGTACCCGAAACCGGCGAGCATGTGTGAAAAGACTAATGAGTGTTATGGAAGCGAAAGATGTATGTCAAGATCATAGCAGGTGGAAAAAATTAGTCTCTGCCTATCCCTTTGCTGGGAAGGAGGCGTGATTGTATGTAGGTATGTATATAAGTTAACAACAATGCTTTCCCCTTTATGAGTACTATTCATAAAATGTTAGAGCCTTACTAAAACTGAAATGTATGTAAGTATATGTGCTTTTTTCTGTCTGGCAACTGAAATATCAAAGCCACAGACAAAGACAATAAAAGCTTAACAAGCCTCTGTGGGGGGGTTTTCGATGATCTTCATATACATAACCTATCTCTAAATTTAAATCCTAATTGCTGTCTGTATTGATTTCAGGGGTTCATCAAGATCTATAAACAATTTTTCCCTCAAGGTGACCCGAGCAAGTTTGCCTCGCTGGTATTCCGAGTCTTCGACGAAAACAACGTATGTAAACTCATTCATATTTTTTATACCTAATATAAACGAGCAAGAGGGGAAGGTTTGTCTAACAGGCAGTTCTTTAGGCACGCTTTATGCAATACGCTTGTGTGCATAATTTTTATTTTCCGCACTAAAAGAACTCTTTAAAGGAAGACAAACTGTGTTTTTGGTTGTTTCTCATATCGAGAGCAAGTGAAAACAGATCATACAAAATGATGGCATACTGTGACGTCGTAGCTTGCGAGCGTTCATAGAGCGTGAAACTAAATTGCGAATTGGCAGCGACTGATAGGTACTTAAACGCGTTTTGCTTTTGAGGTAGTAATAATACTTACTAAGGATGTGAATGTCTTTAGGCAGTTTAATGTTATCTGCACACATTAGAATAGAACAACACTTATATAACGACGAAAGGCACACTACACATTACAATTGCACATATAATAGCAATACGACTAGGCACATGAGTTCATCAATTAGGTGCAATGAGGTAAATAATAATTGTCGTGGCGCAATCTACACGTAGCTCCAAAATAAGCAAAGCTAGTTTGTGGGTGCTAGAGCCAGACAAGGGATGATCGTATTTAAATAGATCAATATATGTATAATTAAATACATACAACGGTCATGAGATCATGACTCGAGTGTAAAAATTCATATTTAATTCACCACACAAATTTGGTCCCTACCGGAATTCGAACCCTCTGACTTCATAGTCAGGGTCACTAACCAGTAGGCTATCCGGTCCGGTCATCAAATTGTTGCAGGTACCTACATAATTTGCGCATAGGCTTATACTCTATCATAATAACTACCTACTTCCGCTAATTATAATTGCATAACTGTTACCTTAAACTTGTTTGACAAAATTGGAAAGCCGTCGAGTCAGGCGAGTTTGAAGATCTATTTTAAATTCAAATTAAGTACTCACCTGATAGCATCTCTGGCAATCTGTGAGTTATGGTGAAAAAACCAATTTAAACCTGGCCCTACCTTACAGCACAACTTTTCAGTTAAGTTAAGTACCTATGTATCTATAGCTTATGGAATGTCGCAGTTTACACACCTCTTATCACAAAATAAGAAGATAGACAATATTGCGCTGATTGTTGCTAAACACTTGAACATTTATTGAAGCAGGTGTAATGTCAGTCTGACTGAGCACTCTACTTTAATTTTAGTACATAAGTACTTTAATTTTAATATTCCGTTTTCATTTCAAGACACTTTGTTTGCGTTTATCTATGTTCGGCATCCATTATCCAATGGACTGTGCTGATTTTATCCATTCTATTTCTATCAATAAATAAATAAATTAAATTCTTTTTAGTCTCAAATAGCGTAACTACTTATGTTAAAAAAATTCGTTATCTTAAATACAAAAAATATATCACGGGACAATTCACACCAATTGACCTAGTCCCAAAGTAAGCTAGGCAAAGCTTGTGTTACGGGTACTACAGTACCTATCCGACATTTTTGTTAGTTGATCACTTGAACAATTTAAGTGGAGTATAACTATAAATTAAAAATTTTAAAAACCCCCAACGCAATTATGTCACTGTCAATGCCCGTTATGCGTCTAAGATCTCTTCCGCAGCTAACAAAAGAGCTGATAACTTTGAAACCGCTGCACCGATTTTGATGAAACATATCTAAGAACCATCGCCAAGAAACCTGCTTTCTATTAAAAAAACCGTATCCAAATCGGTGCACCCGCTTAAGGGCGATGATGCCACAGACAGACAGACACACACACATAGCGGTCAAACTTATAACACCCCTCTTTTTGTGCCGGGGGTTAAAAATGTAACTATCACATGAATAATAATAAAAACCGGCCAAGAGCGTGTCGGACACGCACAAGGTAGGGTTCCGTAGCCATTACGAAAAATCAAGTAATATTTTTCTAAGGATTTCGTATGTGTACGGAATCATCCAAGTTTAGGTATGTTTTATACCTTAGGCTACTATCTACTCTTAAACTACAAATTATTTCCAAGCAATCTTAGCCGCTATAATTTTACTAGTAAATTTGATATATTTACTACCATTCTGATTTTTTTTTAATTTTTCCACCTAATAGTTTAGATTTTAGAGGGGGGGGACGGCCGATTTTAATGAAAATTGTAACTTTAAAGTTGAATATTTCTCAAACAGATCACTGAATAGAAAAATCATGTTAGCAACCCCGCAATGGTTTTTAAAGACCTATCCAACGATATCCCACACAATAGGTTTAGTCGAGAAAAAAAAAATCACCTCCCCTTTACGTCTATGGGAGGTACCCTAAAAAAATTCATTTTTTATTTTTTATTTTACCACTTTGTTGGCGTGACTGATATGTATTTTCATGCCAAATTACAGCTTTCTAGTACTAACGATCTCTGAGCTTAGCCGCGGACAGACAGACAGACAGACAGACAGACGGACAAACATGGCGAAACTATAAGGGTTCCTAGTTGACTACGGAACCCTAAAAACGCCTTATTATGTGTGCGAGATGAGGAATTGCAGGTTTTAACGGCGCATTTTACGCTGTCAGTTAAGTAGGTGCTGCAGGCACATATGGATGTTCGTGGTTAGCGAACAGTCTGCAAATCTAGTGGTGGCGATCAGTACGAATCTTGCACACTGTCCTACCACCCGCAATTCCGCGTATAAGTAACTACCGTACTCAGGAAATACTATTATTTTTCCATAGGTACTACTACCATAGGTACTATTACATATATTAAAATGGAGAGATTTTATTGACGTGTCTGAGGCAATACGGTTTTTCTATGCATGTGATTTTTAATCATGTGGAACCCACACGCAGAAGTACCTGCACTAAAATACAACGTCGACTCAAAACTTTTAATGTTACGACGATAAAGTATGGCTGTTACTTCTAGCCTTATTTGAAGACTGGTTTCAATCAAGGCGCGGGTAGGTCAGGCCTATAATTTAAATACTTAGGTACCTACTTATGTAATGTTTTACCTAATCAGTTATGGTGAGTCACTTGAGTCTTGTGTTTTCTTCTTCGTATTCGTATTTTGTGGCCAACTACCAACGGTAATTTTAAATGATTTTTTTGGAATATTATGCTCTATTTATCTCTCTAAATATTAGTAAACATTATGCTGTATAAATATTATGCATTACGTACAGCCATTTTACTCTTTCGCTTATGGAACTTGTTGTTTATTGATAGGTACCCCAAATACAGAACCTCTCAATAGTAAAAAAGGTTTTTTGAGATACGTCATTTATAATGAGAATGATAATTCAAAATACTTTCTCTGAGGTACCGCTCAATAGATTTAAAAAAAATGCTTATAAGTTATTTATTTTGTTAGTCAAAACCACCTACGCGATATTAAGTTAGCTGTCTGAAGTAATTTTGTGGGAAATCCTTCTTCCTGAAGTGTTTCAACTAACTTTGATGAAATGTCTAAATATAACCTATTTGTTGTTTTTATAAAGGATGGGTCGATCGAATTCGAGGAATTCATCCGAGCGCTCTCAGTGACGTCACGCGGGAACCTCGACGAAAAGTTACACTGTAAGTTTCTACACTCAAAAATGTGACTTATTTGAAATACTAGTTTTTGAAATGCAAAATACAAAATGTAAAATACCTATTTATATTTAAATACTTTTCTAGGAAAAGTATTTTGTATTTTATTTGAAATACCTTTTGAGACATATTTTGTTAAAAGGTCGGCCGACAAAATCAATAAATTTGATAAACAAGTATGAGTTATTTTCCTCGATACGGCAACACTGAACTGATAAGTTTATTGTACAAGATGTACAAGATTCTAAGTGTTTATTTACTGACTAACTTGTGCCCGCAGTTTCGCTTTTATTGTTAAGCTCCTTATCCCTCGGAAATTTCGATGAAATTGTTTTATTACTGTCTACAATCTACATCAATAAGGAAGCCTTTATGCAAAAATTCAGGTTTAGAAACCTAGAGGTCCAGGGGTTAAAGGATGGGCATTGATGAGTTCGTCAGTGAGATAAGTAGTCAGTTTTTTAATAGTGAAAATATACAGATTTTTCTTTTTTATTTGAACATAAATAATAAACGAGAATGACGGCGCATGTGCCTCCACTTAAACGAATATACCTGATTTGAATTTTACTGTCATGTCAGTTATTATCTGTCTTTTTTTAATAATGAGTATAGTGAGTGGGGGTAAGATGAAAACCAGTGTAAGATGAAAAACTACTCGAAGTACCCAAGTGTTTTTCATCTTACACTGCTTTTCATCTTACCCCCACTCACCCTAGGTACTAAGTTTTACGTTTATAATTAAACGATTTTTTTCTTTAAAAATGTGTACCAGTTTAAAATCCCTTGTACAAGTCTTATTATTTTTTATACGTTTCCAGTAATAAAGTTATAAAGGGAATTTCAACGAAAACATTTCGTTGAGATCTGCGAACGTTTACTTTTTCTTTGTTGATTAAACTAAATCCATTGAAAAAATTTCAATATTATTTCCAGGGGCCTTCCGTCTCTATGACGTAGACAACGATGGCTACATCACGCGGGACGAAATGTACAACATAGTTGATGCGATCTACCAAATGGTGGTACGTATTTTGCCTGCGGTCTTATATTATTGGATTACCAGATTTGTTAATTTTCTCTAAAAGACATTTATAATAAAGCTGGCTAACTGGATAGAAATGCTAGTGAGTTCCGCATTGACTGGTTCAATGACAATGAAACTAATATGGGCAGTGTAAATTTATATTTGTTGTTATCCTTTACGTGTCCACAGCAAAATCCGTAGGCCCCAATGCTTTGGATTCATTGTAGCTGACTTCCATTTTCCCCGATTACCACAACTCCTAGATCTCAAAAAGACTTCGTATCAAAATATGTGTCTAAATCCCAGAATTCCAATTTTTTCTCATAACACGGGATCCTTAATGTAGCTGAATTTTCAAATGTCTCATTGTCAGTCTCATAGGTAATGGCCAAACTTCTTTATTACCTTTATCTCAAAATACCATTATGTCCAAAACAATCAAATAGGTATCCTACTCAAATTTTAAAATTATGACCATAGTAATTTGAAATTTAGTCAAACTAGTGAATAAGGCTAATTCGCTGACAGTCGTCAATTCGGACACTAAATATCGAGGTAAGGTCACGGAGCGCTAATGCACTTGTTGGTCTGTGTCGACAGGGCCAAACGCCGCAGCCAGAGGACGAGAACACCCCTCAGAAACGCGTGGACAAGATCTTCGACCAGATGGACAAGAACCACGACGACCGGCTCACGCTGGAGGAGTTCCGCGAGGGCAGCAAGGCCGACCCGCGCATTGTGCAGGCGCTGTCCCTTGGCGGCGATTAATCCACAGTCATCCTCTCGCCGGACTTCACGTTTAGTTAGAGCTACCGACGCAACACCGCCTTGTGTCATCCGTCGTCCCACGCCCCTTACATAATTAAAAATTAAACAAAAATAACTGCAAACAGTGATAATGTCACGGATTATTAACGGCTAGATATCTTAAAATTCCTTGGATACACACAAGCTGAGATGACAATACGTAAATTCCTGCTGTCTCAAAATATTGCCGTATATAGTATTGTCTGGTCCAAGTTTAGTTAAGACGAGTTTGTTGGAGACCTTGGATTAGAATTATTATTCGTTTCACACTATCTGTTTTAGGCACCTAATACTTTTTGATAAACAAATTTGTACACAATCTGAGAATTACCTATGTACCTACCTATTTTATGGTTTTTTCTCGTTCTACTTTTTCTGTATCCAACACATTTGAAGTAAGTTTAGTTCTTGGACAAATAAACTAAATTGACACAAGGCGGATGTTCAGTAAAATTAAGTAATTGCCAATATGAACAGTGGGCAAAGAGCGAGGTGTTATTTTAGAGTTTGTTTTGATTGAAAGTGTCGTCGACACGTTTATTGTTGACAGGAAGGAATTCTGTTCAAAGAAAATAACAAATAAAAACTTAATTACAGAATGCTAGATGAGCAGAATAAAGACTAAACAACGTTATTTAAAGGCAAACCACAAAAGATTATGGCCCATGGATATGGACAGACGTCATGCTTGACTTATCTGCATAAATTAATGTCAAGTGTACCGCTGGTCTGTGTCCGTACTCGCAAATCTTTTGTGGTACACCTAAATGTATCTATATTATAAAAATATTATCGGCAAAATTGATATTTTGATATGATTTATTTTTGAAAAAATGGATACTTAGTAGTTTTGGTGTTAGGGCAGTCGCGACATGCGTCTTCGCCGCTTAATGTGAAAAATTGTACTCTCTATCGCTTGCATTTCTGGAAGAATGATAGAGATGGACTGGTACTGTATTTATTCTACTTGCTTATTATTTACTTGATATAATAAGGCTATACTTATTCTTATCTTATATCTATTCGGGCAGGCAATTCCAGTGGTTTTACAAAATGTGAAGTGAATTGGCATGTTATAAATAATAACCTCGAAATCAAATTCGTGTTGGCAAATTACGAGCTCTTAAAATAGTAATTGACGTTTATTTCTTTAAAGTTTTGTTTTGTTGCCGACAACAGCGGTGCGGCATAGTATTTTGAAATAATGAAAATATTTCATATTTGGCTTCGATATGGCTAATTTATATTACCCATCTGCTATTACCGTGCGAGAGCGATGAATGGCTTCTGAGCCGACCTTTTCAATGCAAAATTTTAATTTATAGACTTCGTACTAAGTCAATATTGCTGTTACTTACGTAATATTATTTACTTAGAAGTATCTCGTTGTAATAAAATTTGTGTTGTAGTGTCTTTGGCTGCATATAAGCCTGTACATTAAGAAACTGGTAGCGGAGCCACGCCGACGCCGCTCCGCAACGCGGCGGTCGCCCGCCGCCCGCGGCTCTTGCTCCGATGCAAACCGCTGCACAGAGAGTGATACTTTAATAACATTTTAGGTACATTTCGATTCTTAACCACCCATTTCGTAACTTTCTCGACTCAAAAAGTTACAAAGTTTACTGTTATTGTTGAACAATAATTGTTAGGTTTTTAAGAGTTGCGCCCCATTAAACGTTAAATTTGCATATTGGGACAATGTAAAATTTTTGGCACATATATTACGCGTTTTTGGGTTTTTACAGCCCCCATAGATATTAAAATAATTCAAAAAAAAAGGCATTTAAATCGTGGCGAGGCCACGGATAGAAATCATTTTTAACAGAGTTTTTTGCACGTGTACAATTTTTGAACAGTAGGTACCTACGTTAAAGTTAAATGACGTGTAAAATATTTAAACTTATGAAATGTAATTTAAAAGTTAAATTTAAGACGTGAAGTTGATTAACAAAAATCACATCATGTTGAATAAATTAAAAATAGTTTAAAAAATAACAAAAAGATAACTCACCATCAGAATAAATTCGTAGAGTAAGGAAAGATAGAAGATAACTATTGTAAGAGCGGCGAGCCAAGAGCGGCACCGCCACCCGAGTTGCCGAGAGCCCCGTGCCTTTGCCGGTCGCCGCATTCGTCGCCGGCGCCGGCCGCGCAGCCGCGGCGCCCGCGCCCGCGGCCGGCGCCCGGCGCCCCGAGCCTGCCATCGGCTCTTATATTAATATACCACTCAATCAGTCCAACGACTTGAAAAAGTTTATAAGTATTATTGCGAACTGGTAGGGACCCTTCTACCACAGTTGAGTAAAAAACAGACAAATAAGTGCATGTCGATGATGTACATTCTTCATTATTTAAAATTAAAACTTATTCATGTTTTAGAGTCGTAGTGATATGAAGTAGATTGTGTTAACTTTTTAACTACTTAGCACATCACTGCACTGCACCGCGGCCGGCGCCGCGCGCGCCGTCTCTGGGGCACCCACTGTTCTGACATCTTTGCCAAATTTAGTGTTTGTACTAATGACCCTTCGACTACCTACTTAGATACTCTCTTTGATGACATCTTTCCATCCTTTTTGGCGAATCCTGAATACATATTTTTTGGAGGACTTTTGGATATTTCCGTTAGCGACTCTCACTGTAACCTAGTATAGATGTAAGTAAGTATCTCTAATGTAAGGTAATCTACTCATCTGCAGCTTTATACGATAACATTGTTATCTTTCGCTTGTAAACTCTCTTATGATACTTGTATTAATCTATAAAAAAATGCTAGTTATAAGCCTTCAAAAGGGGTGATGTCGGGGCAGTGACCAGCAGTCAAGCTCGCGATGAAAAAAAATTTGAGAAAATCGAACTGACAAGGCTGAAAACGGACTGGATTGGAGTACATTATGTTCTGCCTCTTATTTAAATAATGGCATTACTTGCATAGACTTCAACGTTATGAAACATCAAACTGATTTTAAATGCAATGCGCTCATTGTACCTTATTGCTTAACGCCTATATGTACTATCTTACAATCAACCCCTTTAGGTATGTATGTGGACTCGAGCTGAAGATATAGAAGTACCTAAGTACACCTCGGAAAGACGACAAACCACAATCCGCTCCATATTCGAGAAAAGGCTGTGATGTCCACTGCACTGACTAACCTTTATTGTTGTATGTATAGTATTAACATTCTCATCTATTTATTGCGTTTTCCGCTTGCTCGGAGTTTTTCAAATACAATTATTTATACTATTTAATTATAGCTTTGGACTGTGAGTCAATTTATGTCATTCGACAATCTTTGTAGGCGTAAAGAAGTTAACGAACTAGAGTAGGAAAATTGTTGCGGGCTGTGCATTTCGAATAGGATTAAAGTAGGTATTACGCCTACGACATGAATTTGTTGAATGATCAGTAACGACCGTGTAAGTGACAAAATAAACAATACCATGTACCTAAGCTACGTATAGTCACCTCTCTCACGATGGGATTTCTTTTCGATGATACAACGTACACAAGTTTTGAGATACGCACTATTAAGCCTGGTTTAATTGAACAAGGAATAAATTTGATTAATATATTTAGCATCATAATGTGTGTAGCTGGCAAGACTTTTCTGGTTATAAAACAGATAATGTCGAGGAGAGGAGACTTGGCTTTGCGTAATGTAAAAATCCGAAATATAATCCGTTACGGCACCATGGCAAATGATAATGACATAGGCTCGAAAATTTGATTGTTTCCAACGTCCTTAGCAAAGGTGATTTGAAATTTTGTATGTTGACCTGATCTAGCACACGCTAACTAAAATGTATAATCGTTAATTTAAAAATATAACTGTGCCGATGTAGCACAGTATATTTTTACGTGTATAAGTAACAATTTATAACGATTGTATTAAGTTAAAAGTTAAAATGTACGTATGTTGTGTAGTTTTTAATAATTAGGTGATTAGGTTACCTACCTCACACATTCATTGCGTAATAAACTCATAGTACAGATATAGTTTAACGCTTTTATTATCAATTAAGTTATCAGAAGAAAACATAAATCGAATGTCCAAAAGTAACCTCCGGTACCAATAAATGTTAAGTACATCGAACAATTTTAAATCTAACATCCTTGAAAATACTCAACGAGCCTAATGCAACATGCCTCCATCGTCTGCAGTGCTAAAGTTAAGAGGATTTCTGCTATGCACGTTTAATTATCAGAGTAGGTATTGTGGGGCTTTTTCCGAGCTGGATCGAAGTAATCTGCTAAAAATAGAAAGAATAGATAATATTCCGACTTCTCTTTATCTGGTTGTTCCCCTAAGACTTAAGTAACTTCCTACCTAATTCCTTCACTTTAGAACAGATTTAAAACCACGGATCATAACATGGTTCCATTGGTAAATATTGACGACACCATCGCTTGTTTCAATCACTTCAATATACCCGGTATATTTTGTAACGTAAGATCAATCAGTCAGGTCAGTAATTACTGACTTAATTAATTAATATTCATACCTTTGACGCCCGGGGTTTAAAAATATTGGTATTGATGTTATTTTGTTTGTTCTTTATAAAAACCTCGTGCTCTATTTTTTATTTTATTTTGCAAACCGAAGGCCTTATCATAACATGTGATTTCCGTAATATAAGGTACCTAGATGTGTAAAGGCGAATTAAATTATTTTCTTGTTTAAATATTTCTGTAGCCATGATTGACTACGTTACAGAAACCAGCCTCCTGTTTATATTGTTCCCTTTAACAGTAACAATACATTAAAATTCACTTTATTTGAATATTCATTATTAATTATTTTTTAACAAGTTTATCGTACCATGTCAAAATCTGTGTCTGTGAAGTTTGATTTGAATTTAAATAGTTTTTCTTCATATTTTAGGACCTAAGAACATTAGTGTTTTTGTGTGAGTGAAACATTTGTCTGTGATTGTGTGCGGATAGCCATAGGATTCATATTTTAATTTATTGTTTCTATTATAGGGAGCACCTGGTAAATCTGGAAAAAGGTAAAATCTAAAGGAAATGTAACTAAGGCAAGCAGCCCTTGTTGCTTATTTCAGAGATTTGGGTGCTTTGCCATTTAATTTTGACAAGCTATTTTAAGTAGGTACCTGACTCTAACTATGAAACTTAAAAGCTTTCCTCGAAGGTCCGCCTGGTACCTAATAAATAAAGTTCCAGCAATTACCTAAGTAGTTTATTTTTATTATTCCCCTGTTGTGGAAGTATATTCACACATTTTGTAAAACAGTGATTTAAATTATGTAATATTTCATGACCGCTATCAGCGATAAAGGTGAAGAGCTCAAATACTTATGTTTATAAATATTTGGAAGTATGTATATCCTAGCTATCGATTGATTTACTTAATTAGCCTGCTGTCAATGGAGTGCGAGCAAAGCGTGCAGATATTTTCGAGCTTCTAGTTAGTCCATTCCACTAAAGAGTCGCAATGATTGACGAGCTAGGAGCTGCCGCTAAAGCCGCTAGAAGCTGAGATTCATGAAATATTACGTCAAATTAAATGCAGCAAATTTCTACAGAACACCGGTAAAATTAGATTAAATATAATAAAATAGTTTACTATAGGTTTTAAGTCGCAAAAAGTGTTGCTAATACTTTTCGGTCGCTAAATATACGGCTACTAGTCTGTTTCAGAGTAGCTACGATGTTTGTATAATTTTACTCCATTCGGTTGTTTTTTTTTTTTAAATTATGGAGTTAATTTGTGTTTAGTTTCTCTAATTTCAAATTGCTCTGCTTTATTATTAAATAAATGTGGATATAGTATAATTTATGATTTTTATTTTAACAACATTAGCAAGTGGACTAATAAAGCAACACTTTACGACGGATTCAACTCCTTATTCGCCGAAATATTCATTTGAGCGAAAAAAACCACATTAAAATGGAGGAGATTCAATTCCAGAACACGAATACGAAACTATTAGTGTCAGCCTGTCATAGCTTACACAATATATAGAAAAAAATCTATCTTTTCAAATGTCTGTCCACTTGCTAAATAGCATTTGGTCGGTTATGTCAAGTATAAATACTTACTAAGAAGAGTGGATAGGTAATCACTATAGTCACAGGCTAAAGTTCGTGCGTTGAACAGAAGTGAAAAAACAATAAGTAAAATGAATTTCTATTTGTTGCCCAAGTCTGCTAATAAGTATAATATTGTAATAACAATTGTTTGTCGGTACAACCATACAATTTGATAAAAAAACAGCCTCTAGAAAGTAACATTCCATAGGTTATGTTATCGAATGGGCACCTCACCTACCTATTCCACCTCTAACCGAATATACTTAGCTTACCACCTGGAATTTCTTTTCATAACAAACTAAAAAGAGTAATACAATAGTAATAGTAATTATTTCGGTGCAAAGCACCATAAGTAAGTATTCATTTCAAAACATAAATGTACCTACATGTCTTGTAAACCTATTCTTACTTGTACATATTAGAGAACTGTCTTCAAAACTATTATTCTCCTATTTTACTAGATATTACGGGAAATTCACTTTTAATATCAATGATTCATAAAATAATAAACAATATTAAATTCGTTATTGTCATTTTATTCATCCTTATCTTGTCATTTAATCCTATACATAGATATGTTTGGACAGATTTGCAAACCAGCAGTAGTAAGTACTAGTAGTTCCCTCTGGCAGGACCTTCGATAAGAACCTACCTAAGTATGTCATCTAATCGACACTTGCAAAAGCAGAGCCGACGAATCTGGTAACCTAACCTACTTCGGAAAAAATCTCAATGGTAACTTTGGGAGTAATAGAAAATATTCAGTAAGTAATTTATTGTCCACAGGTAAACTATGCGGTAAATTTCAGTCGATAGGGAACGACCGCCGAATGCGAGTACAAAGTAGAAATGGATATAGAAGCGATAAATTTTTTTAAATAAAAAATAGAACCGCCTTCAAAAACACCCAAAAAAATATGAAATACAAATTTAACCGACTATAATGAGCAATATAATATCTTTCTACTAATCTGTTTGAAGTCGGGCCTCAGCACGAGCAAGCAGGAGTGGTAGAAGCCCAATAGATAGTAGGTATGTGTGTAGGTAAGTTAAATTACTACTATAATGCTTTAGGTCCCAGGTGCGATTCCCGCGTTGGGGCAGATATTTGTATAAAAATACGAATGTTTGTTCTCAAGTTTTGGGTGTTTAATATGTATTTAAGTATGTAGCTATCTATATAAGTATGTTTATCCGTTGTCTAGTACCCATAACACAAACTTTGCTTACTTTGAGACTAGGTCGATTAGTGTGAATTGTCTCGTGATATTTATTTATTTTCCTACTCCTGTAGTTTTATCTGGTTTTTACATGGTCGCGAACAAATATAATAAAATACAAATAAAATATAAATAAATAACATAGATAATATGACTTCAGAAAGTCTATACTTAATCTATTCGCCATAACAGCACTTGTGTCGTAATGTCGTTATTACGATACACCTAGCTGCCACATAATATTAAATGTAGGATACACTCAACACTAAAGCCCAGTTTAGACCTGCTGAGTTGAGTAGAGTAGGGTAGTCGGGTACAGTAGGGTACAGTCGGGTACAGTCGGGTACACTCGGGTACAGTAGGGTAAAATAGGGTACAGTCGGGTACAGTCGGGTACAGTCGGGTACAGTAGGGTAAAATAGGGTACAGTAGGGTAAAATAGGGTACAGTCGGGTATAGTCGGGTACAGTAGGGTAAAATAGGGTACAGTCGGATACAGTAGGGTAAAATAGGGTACAGTAGAGTACAGTCGGGTACAGTAGGGTAAAGTAGGGTACAGTCGTGTACAGTAGGGTAAAATAGGGTACAGTAGGGTACAGTCGGGTACAGTAGGGTAAAATAGGGTACAGTAGAGTACACTCGGGTACAGTAGGGTAAAATAGGGTACAGTAGGGTACAGTCGGGTACAGTAGGGTAAAATAGGGTACAGTAGAGTGCAGTCGGGTACAGTAGGGTAAAATAGAGTACAGTAGAGTACAGTCAGGTACAGTAGGGTACAGTAGGGTAAAATAGGGTACATAGAGTACAGTCGGGTACAGTAGGGTAAAATAGGGTACAGTCGGGTACAGTCGGGTACAGTCGGGTACAGTAGGGTAAAATAGGGTACAGTAGGGTAAAATAGGGTACAGTCGGGTATAGTCGGGTACAGTAGGGTAAAATAGGGTACAGTCGGGTACTGTAGGGTATAATAGGGTACAGTTGGGTACAGTAGGGTAAAAAAGGGTACAGTCAGGTACAGTAGGGTATAATAGGGTACAGTTGGGTACAGTAGGGTAAAATAGGGTACAGTCGGGTACAGTCGGGTACAGTCGGGTACAGTAGGGTAAAATAGGGTACAGTAGGGTACAGTCGGGTACAGTAGGGTAAAATAGGGTACAATAGGGTACAGTCGGATACAGTAGGGTAAAATAGGGTACAGTAGAGTACAGTCGGGTACAGTAGGGTAAAGTAGGGTACAGTCGTGTACAGTAGGGTAAAATAGGGTACAGTAGGGTACAGTCGGGTACAGTAGGGTAAAATAGGGTACAGTAGAGTACACTCGGGTACAGTAGGGTAAAATAGGGTACAGTAGGGTACAGTCGGGTACAGTAGGGTAAAATAGGGTTCAGTAGAGTGCAGTCGGGTACAGTAGGGTAAAATAGAGTACAGTAGAGTACAGTCAGGTACAGTAGGGTACAGTAGGGTAAAATAGGGTACAGTAGGGTACAGTAGGGTACAGTCGGGTACAGTCGGGTACAGTAGGGTAAAATAGGGCACAGTCGGGTACAGTAGGGTAAAATAGGGTACAGTAGGGTACAGTCGAGTACAGTCGGGTACAATAGGGCACAGTCGGGTACAGTAGGGTAAAATAGGGTACAGTAGGGTACAGTCGGGTACAGTTGGGTACAGTCGGGTACAGTAGGGTAAAATAGGGTGCAGTCGGGTACAGTCAGGTACAGTAGGGTAAAATAGGGTACAGTAGGGTACAGTCGGGTACATCGGGTACAGTCGAGTACAGTAGGCTAAAATAGGGTACAGTAGGGTACAGTCGGGTACAGTAGGGTAAAATAGGGTACAGTCGGGTACAGTAGGGTAAAATAGGGTACAGTAGAGTACAGTCGGGTACAGTCGGGCACAGTCGGGTACAGTAGGGTAAAATAGGGCACAGTCGGGTACAGTAGGGTAAAATAGGGTTCAGTAGGGTACAGTCGGGTACAGTCGGGTACAGTCGGGTACAGTCGGGTACAGTAGGGTAAAATACCCTATTTTACCCTACTGTACCCAAATGTACCCTACTGTACCCTATTTTACCCTACTGTACCCTACTGTACCCTATTTTACCCTACTGTACCCTATTTTACCCTACTGTACCCGACTGTACCCGACTGTACCCTACTGTACCCTATTTCACCCGACTGTACCCTACTGTACCCGACTGTACCCCATTTTACCCTGCTGTACCCGACTGTACCCTACTGTACCCTATTTCACCCAACTGTACCCTACTGTACCCGACTGTACCCCATTTTACCCTACTGTACCCGACTGTACCCGACTGTACCCTACTGTACCCTATTTTACCCTACTGTTCCCGACTGTATCCCATTTTACCCTACTGTACCCGACTGTACCTTACAGTAGGGTACAGTACAGTACAGTAGAGTCGAGTCGTAGGAAAAATATTGTATGCAACGGTGTATACGAGGGGCGTTCAATATAAAGTGAGAATGAGATGCAAACTCTTTTAATATTATGAAATTAAATACTGGCCGGTAAAGCTAATCTATCTAGCTGATTGCTATGAAAAAAAAAACTAACTGTCTTTTGTTTAAAAAAATATACGGTAATTTCTTTACAATGCTATTGTGTACGTTAGCGAAAATGGAGAAAATTGAACTGCGCGCCGTTATCAAATACTTGTATTTGAAAAATTTTTCTACGGACCAAGTAAATTTGGATTTGCGGGACACTTTAGGGTCTAATGCTCCTCCGTATTCGACAGTCGCACGTTGGTGCGCCGAATTTAGACGTGGAAGAACATCGACAATGGACGACCCCCGCTCCGGACGCCCTACTACAGCAGTAACTGAAGAAATTGTGAAAAAAGTCGAAAACTCAGTTTTGGCGGATCGTCGTGTCACAGTTCGTTTTATTACTGAAAATGTAAAGATTTCAACGGGGAGCGTGCATAATATTTTACATGAACGCTTGGGTATGAAAAAGGTATCTGCGCGTTGGGTACCAAGAATGCTTACTGAAACGCAAAAACAAACTAGACTAGAGATTTTTCAAGAAGCTTTGAACCTGATGCAGCAAGACCGGGAACTTTTTTTGGCGCGATTTATAACAATGGACGAAACATGGCTCCATCATTACGACCCTGAAACGAAACTGCAGTCTATGACATGGAAAAGGCCATCATCTCCAACTCCGAACAAATTCAAGGTGAGCCCATCTGCCAGTAAGGTCATGGGCTCTGTTTTTCGGGATGGTAAAAGGGTATTAATGATTGAGTATCTCGAGCATGGAGCCACTATTACGGGCACTTTATACGCCAAACAAATAGCAACATTGCGCAATGAGATCCGCGAAAAACGGCGAGGTAAACTCTCGAAAGTTGTGCTGTTCCACCAGGACAATGCCCCGGCACACAAGTCCGTCGTTGCAATGGCTGCAATTCGTGATGCTGGGTTCGATATCCTTAAGCATCCTCCGTAGTCACCAGATCTCGCTCCCAGTGATTTCTACCTATCTCCGAGATTGAAACAATACCTGAGAGGCCAGAAATTTGAAGACGACGACGCGGTAGTCGCTGCAGTACAAGATTTTTTAAGTACTCAAGATGAGACCTTTTTTAAAAATGGAATTTTAAGTTTAGAAAAAAGATATACTAAGTGTATTATGCTAAAAGGTGAGTATGTCGAAAAATAAAATGACATTTAGTAAAAGTTGTTTATAACATACTCATTCTCACTTTTTATTGAACGCCCCTAGTAATTTGGTCTTAACGGCTCGTGCCGTCTTCCATTCTCAACTCACGTCACTCGCCTTTTAAGACCTCACTTATACAACAGTTGCATAAAATACTATTATTTAATTACTAATTCCACTTCTAAGCTGCTTGCTCGTGCTGAGGCCCGACTTCAAACAGATTAGTAGAAAGATATTTTTATGCTCATATACTATACACCTAGTCGGTTAAATTCTTATTTCATATTTTTTGGGTGTTTATGAAGGCGGTTCTATTTTTCAACCGACGAAAACAAAAGGAGGAGGTTCTCAAGTGACGTGTATATATTTTTTTTATGTATGATCACGCATAACTTTTTACAGAGTAGTCCGATTTTGATGATTCTTTTTTTATTGGAAAGCGTGTACCCCAAGGGTGGTCCCATTTAAATTAGGAAATAATATTCCTACCCTAAGGGTAGGAAAACAGGGGATGATTGACTAGCTTTTTACAGAGTAGTCTGATTTTCATAATTATTTTTTATTGGATAGGGTATACCTTGAAGTTGGTATTATATAAATTTGGAATAAAAAATTACCCCAAGGATGGGAAAAAAGTATAAAATAAAAACTTTTTAACAAAAAAATTAAACCTCCGAAAAAACTGAAAAGCAAAAAATAATACCTTTTTTTGTTTGACCTTAATCTAGGTACCAGTTTGAAGTCGGTGCCTCAGCACTAGCCAGGAGGAGTGGACCTATAATTGTCTACCTGATTGGCTTCTATTCTATCACTCCTTCAGCTCAATTGGAAACCGGGAAGTGGCTGCCTATAGTTTCTGCACGTTCCCATAGACGTAGATAGGAACGTGCACATAAACGGTGCTGCCAACTGGTGCCATCAAGTTGAATATTTTACCTTGATAAGTTTATTTTACTGTCCGCATAGTGTCTCTTCTGTCGCATTAGTGCTACCGCATAGTTTCTGCACGTTCCCTATACCGCCTGCGGGGAGTCACCGTACGCTGACACTCGACCGAATTTTTGTACTTACATATTTATGTAATAATTATATTTAGTTGCTGTATGTAAACCAATTATAAAAATTACTATCGACTTTTTGCTTACTTTTTGTCATCGATGTGTATAAAATCTAACAGCACGTGCTGCCATAGCACATAGGCCGTTACATGGACAATCAGTATTACGACGAATTAAACTGAACAGTTAATACATAGCATGAGGGACTCCCCGTATAATGTATATTGACCAATGAAAATCATCAATCGATAACTCAGTCGCTATGGGGAGTCCTTGCATGCGACATACAGACCAAAGAAATTGATCGGTATCGGCCACTGAGACGATATGCAGCATGTTACCCAGTTCTCCTAATGCAAGCAAAAGGCAAAAACCCCGTACGCAGGTGCGGACATTGGTATTTATGTAGGTACTTCCACTGAATAAATAAACAAGAGGAAATGTCTAAGTCCCTGTTTGTACAGTCGACTGCAAAAGATCGATAGTTATGTAGGGTCAAGTGCAAAAATAAGTATCGATTTAATCCTCCCATCATTACATATCTATACCTTAATTCGACGACATAAGAGCTATGGGGGGGGCATATTTATGAGCAAGTTGTGTGCACCCATATTTTTACACTTGACTGTACGCCAAAATTATAATAAGTATAATAAGTATATGTAAAAACACCTTTATTGTCTTAACATGTTAATGTCATGTCGACATATTTTTGTAATTTTGTCCGTATCGATCTTTTTGTAGGCGACTGTGCTGTATCGAACCAGTGCCGCTGAAAATGCTTACATGCACATTCATTGGTAGTAGGTATTTTAAAATCTTGGCGATTGATTATTGGTCAAAATGTATTTATTAATTTCAACTTTACGTCAAGTAATTCATGATGACGCGTGCCGTAGTTCTTATTACAATGTCATTAATGTCTAATTTTGATAAATTTACGCGTCTTCGTGAATGGCACTAGCTATATATCGTTAAGAAATGAAAGTAAATGAAAAATGCATACAATGTATAGTCGCTAAGTATCATAAACATCGGACCAGTCAAGGTGCTCAAAAATATCAGAACACGGACGTACGCGATTGACAATACGGTCGTGTCCAGATATTTTTGACCACTTTGAATGTTCCGATGTTTATGATGGTGACTACAGCCACTATACACAGCCATTATATGCACGATGCTACCCGAATTGGGAATGTCTAAAAATATTACTCATGGTTTTTATATGTTTACTTATATATATATTTTTTTATAGATAAGTCAATTATAAGAAACTTATGTAATATTTTTTTCATTTAGTTCGCTTTTTTAATTAAATTAAATTCACAGTCATCATCATCATCTCAGACGTAGGACGTCCACTGCTGGACATAGCATAGGCCTCCCTCATTGATACCTACCCAATCATTACGGTTGGAAGCAGCGGCTTGCATTCTAAATAAGTAATTCTATTCCACACATATTTCAGAATGAAGGTCATTGCTTATTTGATATGTACTTAATATGTAGAGATCGCTTTTGAGCGATAAGACCGCCTATTGTTTGCCTATGTATTTGGTTCTGTTCTGTACTGTTTTGGTGATCAATAAAGAATATTTTGTACTCTATTGTATTGTATGTAATAAATGCACTACATTATTATTAAAAATTAAAAACTACAGAAAACGATTTAAAAAGCATTTATTTATCTCGAAATGGTTTTCGATTTACTATATTACGATTACCTACAAAAAATAGACATCCCCAATTATCCAATTCAAATGACAACGAAATTGACATAACTATGCTCAGTTAAAATTATTTACGATCAGCGTGTCTCGTTGACAACATGCCATTTTCACTTGTTTTTTTCTATTCCGTGGTTCTTTCTCACTCATTCAAATCAAATTCAATCAACATGAATTCTAATTTGAAAGGATACCATTATTTGTCGCTAGATGTCGTGGCCCTAGCTAACACGCCCATATTTCACCGCATTGCAGCACGCACGTCGCGTCGCGCGTCATATCGAAAACTCAGAAAAAAAGGTGTTCTTAATATTATATTACATATTACTTACAACTTTTATTTATTTTGCAATGTTCGTAAGTATGTAAAGAATTGTTCGTTTCAAACCTTATAAAGTCGAATTTCACCCACTTCCAAAACGCCTATGCAAAATCCCGTCTGTGGCGTCAGCGATTAGGATTTCGAAATTTTACATGGATCCCGTGAACTTCGGATTATGCCAGAAGTCCAGCTATCTAAATACCAAATTCCATCCAAATTCGTCCAGCCGTTTTAGCGTGAAAGACTAACAAACTCATAAGCGCAAGCACGCACACACATAGGTACCTACAACCTTTCGCATTTATAATATTTGCGGATAAATTTTTATTTTGTATATACACGGGAGCTTAAGGTGGGTTTTATTAATTCACTCGAACTTGAAGATAGCACAGGTTCTACTTACCTGCCTAATACGTCTCTTAGGGTGATGGGGGGTGCCGTAGTTTCATTTGCACCATTGGCGCACCATTACGGTTCATACCTTGTAGCGTAATTGTGCTAGTCAATGGTGCAAAGGAACTACGGCGTGATGGTCAAGGGTCGGAAAAAACGCCCGTCATTTTACTTTTGAGTGCATAACGACGACAATAGGCTACTTTCCTAACTAGTCAGTCTTTTAGATTATCAAAAAATATTGGACACATATTTTTTATTTTGTCAATTAAACAAAAAATTACGAAGATATGGCGCGTTGAAGTTTCGCGTGACGTCACTTGTTCCTACACTTTGTATGAGCGTTTTAGGAACAAGTGACGTCACGCCTCGTCACGCGGAACTTCAACGCGCCATATCTTCGTCATTTTTTGTTTAATTGTCAAAAGAAAAATTACGTGTCTAATATTTTTTGATAATGTAAAATACGGACTAATAAGAATTATTATTTTTTTACCTAGGAAACATCCCTATTAGGAACCATTTAAGTATGAGTCAAAGAAGTTCGTTCACTTCAGTCTTCGGATGCCATGGGAGCATATTCTAACATTGCAAGGAATTCTCGAAAGCAAGGCGGCTTCTAGGTAGCTTCGAAATCTATTTACATCCATCATTGAATCGAAAAAATTAACACACTCGCTAACATTAGGTAGGTACTTATATTATCAGAATTTTGAAAAATAAAATCACTTCGTAACGCGACGATTTACTATAAGTAAGCAATAATATTGAACCAGTAACCTTTTATGTTCTATAACATTACTTGCCAAGAATCGGCCCGTGCTAATTTTATTAATTACTCAAGCCAAATTGGCACAGCATAACAGGTGCAGGGAAAACCGTGCTTAAAGCAGGCCAAACGACCAACGTTTTAAGAAAGAAAGAAATAAATATTAATGCAAAGACTCGTTACTTTGAAATATGTATCAGAATTAGTTACTGGGTTAGTGTAAGCCATTGTCCTGGCCCTCCTTTGCCTTAATCGAATTTCTTTTCCAGTCTGACTGAATACCTAAATCGACTCAAGTGGGTACAAAAAGAGTCTTCGGTATATGTATTGTATATATAACAAGCTGATGCCTGCGGCTTCGCCCCCGTTGTTTTTTTTTTAATTTCTTTCATAAGAACCTTCTCCTGACAATAACAAATGCAACAAAAAAAGGATTATCCAATTTGGTGCTGTCGATCGGAAGTTATGCGCGTACAAACATTTCTGTGATTCATTTTTATTTATATAGATTACTTTAAATAAAATCCTTTTGTACTATCAAAAGAAATAAAAAATAAAAATATTTAACACAATTTAAACATGTCCCAATCGTAATATCAACCAAATAAGGTCGCGGCTACGCTTATCAGTATTTTTAATATAGGTACAGTCAAGGGCAAAAATATGTATACACTTTAATACCTTGTCTATTTTCGTCATATTTGAACTGCCATATATGAACTGTTACAGTGGTTAAAGTGACAAGGTACTGAAGTGTATACATATTTTTGCCCTTGACTATACATACCCATACTTTGTCACTTATCTACCACTTTATATGGGGGCATAAAAATGCTCACATAAAAAAAATATTAAAATAAAAATACTGTTTTCATCAAATACTTCAATACTTTATGTTATAACAAAATACATGCTACAAAACATCAGGAATAATTCATAAAATATAGATAGTTTAAAGTCTGGGTTATACAGGACTAAATAAATGGTATTTAAACCTTCCATGTTTTAACATCTTCGGCAACAAAAGATCTGTTAGACTTGATGTATTCCCAAATTTTATAAAAACGGTAAGGCTCTGCGGCGATTAATACGTTTTGAGTCATAGATATTACCCCGATCCACTTTATTGCTGAATCACTCACTATATTGCAACCACTCCTCCACCATAAATCTCAAATAATTGGATTGGTTCTGCACTCCAAGTTATGATTATGAAGCGACGAAACAATATGATTGCAATGTTTATATGGGGTTAAGTCAGGCAGGGCACTGGCGTAGGAACTCAGAGTCGAAGTATACGACGGTGACGGTGATGTCATCGCGGAACATGCGACTGACATCAGGCGACAGGCTCAGGAGGTGCGCAAGTCGCGCGTGGTCCACTCCGTACTCGGTGCCACCGATAGCATGCCTTATCAGGTGGGTGGCCGCATTCCTGTCTTTTGGCTTACTCTTCAAACTCTCTCGTCTATGAAGGAGTAACTCATTTATGTCCCCTAACTGAATATTCTTACGAGGCAGTTTGAGCGGATTAAAAAACACTTTACCTTTCATGTGCTCGCCTACTAACTTTACTGCTTGTAGTGGAGTCATCATGTCCCACAGTCCATCGGAAGCTATGATCAAAAATTTGTCTTTAGGTGTCAGTCTGTGGTAATATATGTCTGGAAGTGCTGTTAAGTAAGGAGGAGTGTGATAGTTAGCCGGTATTGCCTTCTCCCCGTACACGGGAACTGCTAGCTGAGACAGGGTATCGACAGACCACTTGTACCGGTAATCGCCCATGCTACGTAGAGGAGCTAGCTCTCCCAGCAGCCGGTCTCTTCTGATTACGGTCTTCCTCTCGCTATCAGGATGCTCGTTCCATATCCTTTTTAATTCATCGAAATTTTCGGAATTGTGTTCTTTTGTTATCTTGTTAGCCTTCCATTCATCATCCTCGGTCTTCATACCTATCACAGCATTGCAATCCCCGACGTTAGCCACGTGCAGATGCGGTCCATTGATGTACGACACGCATGTCACGGCGCCAGATATAGCTACAGACAATGTCTTTGGATTTATTTTTCCATTACTTTTAAATGGTTCCACAACCTCTCTTGATATATCACTATCTAATTTCATGATTGCCTTCTCTAATGCCATGCTTACATCAACATCATCATTAGGAGTTTCTACTAAGTCTGCTAAATATTGTTTAAAGCTATTTTCATAAGTCAATTTGAGATCTTGAACAATTTCAACCTGAAAATAGAGAGATATTGAGAGATATTGAGACATTTTATATTTATCACCTTAACAGCAGTTTGCAAAATGTTTGCTTAGTATGAATCAAGGCTTGTGATCTGAGTGTTCAAGCAAAATTATTAGGTACATACTTTTACTTATTAGTTAGTGACTCACTCTATCATTAAATGTTTCCAGCAAACTTTCCTGAGGTTGATCTTTAATCTTCTTGAGTTGATCCGTGGGAAGGAGAGCAGCTGCAACATAGTTGAAAAGCCGTTTGGATATAACTTGTGCGCAAGCGGGACCACCATGCCCATCAAACACTCCCATCAGTAAACCTGAAAATGCAAATTTGAGACAAACCATTACTTACTGATATAATTATCGTTATATCATACTAGCTGACCCGGCAAACGTTGTTATGCCATATAAATTATAGCACACGACCTATTCTCAGATCTACCGAATATAGACAAAAAAAAACATTTTTATATATTAGATATATTATAATTAATATAAGTAAATACACTACAGTAAAGGACACAGACTTTAAAGAAAAAATTACGTTCATGTAGCTGGAGCACATAAGTTTTGATATTTTTTACCTATGTCCACAGCAAACCTTAATCCTGATTTTCATACCATTTTATTTAAATAAGATCTACTTATTATGTTATTTGAGATAGTACATTGTTAAAATATGTATAGAAGGTCCCTATTGTCTCACATAAAATTTTTAGTCCTACTTAATGTTCTACTATCAATTTACACATGGGTTATCATCATTATTCATAATTTATTACATCATAACTTTTCCGTTCATATACTTTTATGAATACCAATACTTATGTATGACTCTTTATTTACAAGCTTTTATTGTGACTTAGAATATGGTTTTTCAGAACACTTTTCTTCATAACCAACAGCTGTCATATTTTTTTTTTCTAATACCTAATACCTTTAATAAGAACATATTTGAACTCATAAGCACTCAAGTAAAACATTGTTAAGTCATAAATAAATTTTGGTACCGTTTTCTTGCTTATGATTTGTCTAATGAGACTATAGGGCAAGATCAAGGGAGTGTGGAACTGATTATATAACAATTGACAGGCTTTTTGATTGTCTATGGCTATGAAATGCAGTGAGGATGGAATGGAGGAATTTTCTCACCCAAATACACGGAAAACAGTTTTGTTTGCTATTTCTGCTAGTCTCAAGTTTAAGGCTGCGTATCCACCGGAGCTGTGCGAGGATGCGTTGCGAGGGATGTGTATGTCATGAACCAATAGAAACACTTCATTTACCTATCCTTGCTCAGCTCAGCTCTGGTGGAAACAGCTCAGCGGAGCGAGGTTTTTGTACATACAAAACAAAAGAAGGGAAAGGTGTGAGAGGAATGTGTTTTCTAGGCGGCGATGCTCCGCTACCGCCTCACCCCCCCCCCCCCCCCCGCCCGCAGCCCGCTACACATCCTCGCTACGCTTCCTCGCACCGCTCAGCTACCTCGCACGTCTTTGGTGGAAACGCAGCCTCAACCCCATATGCGAGAAGTGAAAAAAATGTGCATTAGAGTCTGGAGACTCCACTGTTTCATACAAAGCCAATTTTACAGATTAAATCTAATATACAAAAAATGTATAAGAATTTAGTGTCACGATGTTTGTTATCGAACTCCTCCAAAACGGCATGACCAATTTTTGAAACTTTTTTTTCTGTATTTGGTAGGTCTGAGAATAGGTCGTAGGCTATTTTTTATACCCCTAGGTGATATAGGTACAGGACCCGTACCTACTTTTCATGCCGATGACATTAATTTGACGTCACGCTGAATATAGGATGATCCCAAATAGTTTTATTGTAATTATTAAGTAAGGCCCGGAATTTTGCGTGCGGCTGATGACAGATCGTAGGGAGAGAGCACCGATTTTTATCGCTGTTATCGACAAATCGACAGGTTTTTTTTTGATTTATGTTTTTATTAAATAAAACCTCTTAAATTTCCGATGATAAGTACTTTTTGAAGCGGTCAATGATGAAAATTTCGAAATATCAGAAAGTTTAATCCGTTTAGATTGCTTTATTGAAATCACTATTAATTACGAATACCTTTATATTTTATAACTTGAGAAAAGATGCCTCTGAGACCACTTAACGTTAGGTAGCTTGTTTGCGTACCCTTTTATAAAATAAAAGAGAAAATCATCATCATCATCATCCCAGCCTATACACGTCCCACTGCAGGGCA
The DNA here is from genome assembly GCA_947859365.1 of Archips crataeganus. Lineage (NCBI taxonomy): Eukaryota > Metazoa > Arthropoda > Insecta > Lepidoptera > Tortricidae > Archips > Archips crataeganus. The sequence goes on along the minus strand of OX402045.1, from coordinate 15,252,068 downwards.
TATAAGATAAGATAAGATAAGATAATTTATTCAATAATTTTCAGTACAAGATGACAAGAAATACAATGCTTTACAAAAGTCTATGTAACACGTATGCCTGCACTAGGGTTACTAGAGAACTCTGTATCGCAGGCTAAACGAGCTATCATAAATAATTAAAATAAAGAAATAATCAGCTAAGCTTAACAGTGCAAATATTTTATAAAAATATGCAGACATAAAATAAAGTTGAATCCAGACACAATAAAGAAATATAACAAATTATTCGAAGTAATTACAAAATAGTATAGCTAAATCAATTGATTTTTTAAATCTAAACAGGTACGTAAACATCATCCGTCATACATAAGAAGGTATTAAGGTCGTATAAACCATACTTCCATTGCAATTTTTATCCGGGTCCGAGCCGATGCGAAAATTTGTTGACTAAGAACTTAACATATTCACGCCTAAGGTAAAAATAATAAATAGATAATTTATAATTTATGTTAATAGTCTCCTATAGTGTATGCCTCCTCTCAGAATGAAAGGGCTCGGGCCATAGTTCCCACGCGGGCCTAGTGCGGATCGGGAACTTCACACACACCATTAAATTTCTTCGCAGGTTTATACAGGTTTCCTCAGGATGTTTTCTTTCATCGTAAAGCTCATGGTAAATTTTCAAATGTAATTTTGCACATAAAATCCGAAAAACTCGGAGGTGCGAGCCGGGATTTGAATCCAGACCCTCTGCTTGAGAGGCCATAGGCCAAACCACAAGGCCACCACGGCTTTTTTAAAAAAGAAAATAATATTTTGTATTGCTTCAGTTTTTACCATAGCCAATATAAATTATTTTGTAATAATATTCCAAGCAAAAATGTATTTACTATTATAAGTATGTATTAAAGTTACAACTTAATTAACAGTTTGTCGATTTGTCGATTTGTCGATTACATTTGTTAAAACTTTTTAACAAAAAAATTAAACTGCCGAAAAAACTGAAAAGCAAAAAATAATACCTTTTTTGTTTGACCTTAATCTAGGTACCAGTTTGAAGTCGGTGCCTCAGCACGAGCCAGGAGGAGTGATAGAAGCCAATCAGGTAGAAGATTATAGGTCCACTCCTCCTGGCTAGTGCTGAGGCACCGACTTCAAACTGGTACCTAGATTAAGGTCAAACAAAAAAGGTATTATTTTTTGCTTTTCAGTTTTTTCGGCGGTTTTATTTTTTTGTTAAAAAGTTTTTATTTTATACTTTTTTCCCATCCCTGGGGTAAAATTTTTTTTTCCAAATTTTTATAATACCAACTTCAAGGTATACCCTATCCAATATAAAAGAATTATAAAAATCAAAGTACTCTGTACAAAGTTAGTCAATCATCTCCTGTTTTCCTACCCTTAGGGTAGGAATATGATTTCCAAATTTACATGGGACCACCCTTGGGGTATACGCTTTCCAATAAAAAAAGAATCATCAAAATCAGACTACTGTGTAATAAGTTATGCGTGGTCATATAGTACAATCAGTAACTGAACAATCAATCATCCCCTGTTTTCTTACCCTTAGGGTAGGAATATTATTTGCAAATTTAAATGGGACCACCCTCGGGGTATACGCTTTCCAATAAAAAAAGAATCATCCAAATCGGACTACTCTGTAAAAAGTTATGCGTGATCATACAAAAAAAAAAATATACACGTCGACTTGAGAACCTCCTCCTTTTGTTCTCGTCGGTTGAAAAGCGGTGCTCTCTCCCTACGATCTGTCATCAGCCGCACGCAAAATTCCGAGCCTTAATTATTAATCATTAGTCGTCAATCATTTGAATCATGTACAAATCCGATTTTTATAAACTTTTTTCCCCATACTCGGTGGGTCTAGAATAGGTCGTATGTCCGTCTGTCTGTCTGTCCGCGGCTAAGCTCAGAGATCGTTAGTACTAGAAAGCTGTAATTTGGCATGAATATACATATCAGTCATGCCAACAAAGTGGTAAAATAAAAAATAAAAAAATAATTTTTTTTAGGGTACCTCCCATATACGTAAAGGGGGGGTGATTTTTTTTTCTCGACTAATCCTATAGTGTGGGGTATCGTTTGATAGGTCTTTTAAAACCATTGCGGGGTTGCTAACATGATTTTTCTATTCAGTGATCTGTTTGCGAAATATTCAACTTTAAAGTGAAAATTTTCATTAAAATCGAGCGTCCCCCCCCCCCCTCTAAAATCTAAACTGAAAAGTGGAAAAATTTGAAAAAATTCAGAATGGTAGTAAATATATCAAATTTACTAGGAAAATTTTAGCGGCTAAGATTGCTTGGAAATTATTTGTAGTTTAAGAGTAAATAGTAGCCTAAGGTATAAAACATACCTAAACTTGGATGATTCCGTACACATACGAAATCCTTAGAAAAATATTACTTGATTTTTTTGTAATGGCTACGGAACCCTACCTTGTGCGTGTCCGACACGCTCTTGGCCGGTTTTTATATAGGTACCAACCCTTATTATTCGCGGACGGAGTCGCGGGCAACAGCTAGTAAAAATACAAAAATAATGCCTTGGCGCGGATCTGTGTCTAAGCATAATGAGGGGTTAAGTATAGTGGAATGGCAAAAATTATATATTTAATTATAATTATACAACTTTACTCTTTTTACAAGCTTTTATTTATTTAACTTGTCATGTGTGGTCAAACCTTGACGTCAAATGTTAGCAGTTTTTTTTTCTTATATTTGTCGAGGCTTTGAACACTCCAGGTGATTGACAATAATTAACAGAGCTAGGATTTTTCATGGCAAAACAAAACACTATCGTAATCTGGCTAGTGTTAGAAACAACATTTTATCGATATCGAGTATTATTTATAAAAGTTATTTATTCAATAATAAAATAAACTTTCCTTTCAGCTTTGCCATACTCAAACTGAAAATTATACCAATTATAATGAATATATAAATTTGCCCACTTGACGTCAAGTGAAGTTGAATGTAAATTTAGTATACATAAATATAGCTTATAGTGATAAACGAAACTGTTTGCTCCCAGAGAATGTTGAAGAACGAAGAAATTGAATATAAAATAAATAAATAAATATCACGGGACAATTCACACCAATTGACCTAGTCCCAAAGTAAGCTAGGAAAGCTTGTGTTATGGGTACTAGGCAACGGATAAACATACTTATATAGATAGATACATACTTAAATACATATTAAACACCCAAGACCCGGGAACAAACATTCGTATTTTTCATACAAATATCTGACCTCAAGCTTAGTCAGGTTCTCTAACCACTACGCCATCTGGTCGTCTCCAACGTATATGTTTCTATATAACTTCATACAAAAACTATCTATGTTTTTTTATGTTGTATAGGTATGTTATTTTATTTGGTCACGTTTTTTATTCTACTAGCTTTTGCCCGCGACTTCGTACGCGAAGACAATAACGTTACCTAGTTGTTTGGATGAAATTTGGCACACAGGTAGTTTAATAGGATAATTCCAGAAAAATGCGAAGTTCCCGCGGAACAGGAATAAGTGAATTATAATTCAGGGTCGTGGGTTTGTGCCCGGGCTTGCACCTCTTAGTTTTTCCTAATTCATGTGCTAAATTACGTTTGAAGTTTACCATGAGCTTCACAGTGAAGAAAAACATCGCGAGGAAAGCTGCACACACCTGTGAAGAATTTCAATGGTGTGTGTGAAGTTCCCAAATCGCACTCGCCTGCGTGGGAACTACTGCCCAAGTCCTCTCGTTCTGGAAGGAGGCCTGTGCCTGATTGAAACAGGCTTATTTTATCCTAAGAAAGTGCAAAGTAAAGTTCCCACGGGGTAGAAATAACTATTTTGACCAATTTTGAAAATCAGAGCCAGTGTAGCTTTTGATTGGTGAGTTTTTTAATCAGGCCCTAAGTTTAACTTAACTCACTCATTTCTATCCCTATAAAAGATGGAAAGATGACATAGTGGAGACAGCCGGTAAAGACTGGCTAAAGAAGGCGGAAGATAGGGTGACTTGGATGAAGCTGGAGGAGGCCTACACCCAGAGAGGGGTCCAAATCTGCGGAAACTAACATACTAACACAATTAACTAAACTAAGATTTACTAACAACACTAATTATTCTTTTCTTTTTTGTAATGGATATTTCGTAACTCCTGTATTTGGAATAATAAAGGCTTTATTATTATTATTATTATGTTGGTACGGATTTCCGATCACGGGCCCGTGGGGACCCGGTAATTTGAAAGGCATTCATGGGGCCAAAGCCAACATGAAGAGGCCTTTGGTACCATATAATATAAATGAGATGGGCGCAACTATGGAGGTCTATCCCCTAATACACCATGAGGATGTGCTAGCGGACAGTCCTCCACAGTTGCCAATCTATTGCCAGGTAGGAATCGACATGGAATTGGTTATGGGGTTGGGATGTTGTGGACAGGATTACTGGGCTATAGAGTGAGCTATGGACACCTACTATTTCAATATCTCATAAACTGAACTTTTGGTAGGCGGTGACTCGCCATTCACTAAATGGGCCCCTCAAACTATTGCCCACTCGGGGCAACGAGGCGGCAACATTGGTGTGAACGGCTAAGGATGGAGAGGTGTTCCTGGACTTTAAACTTCAAAATGCCAACTCGCCACTTACGGAAACACATCCATCCTTCGAGCATTTAGCTCTTGCGCTCCGCTCTAGGCGGCCAACAAAGGCAAACTAGAGGCGGGGTGGGTGTGTAGCTGTGTGTGAGTGTGTGTATAAGCGCATGTGTGTATGTGTACACCTGGAGGTCTTGGGTTCGTGGTGTCGCTACGCACCAACAGCTCGCCACAAGCCGCCCTGCGATGACTGACTGCACTGGTGACACGACAACACCAGCGGGCGATGAGGTCGTCACATCCCTACGCCTTTATTATTATGTTGGTACGGATTTCCGATCACGGGCCCATGGGGACCCGGTCATTTGAAAGGCATTCATGGGGCCGAAGCCAACATGAAGAGGCCTTTGGTACCATATAATATAAATGAGATGGGCGCAACTATGGAGGTCTATCCCCTAATACACCATGAGGATGTGCTAGCGGACAGTCCTCCACAGTTGCCAATCTATTGCCAGGTAGGAATCGACATGGAATTGGTTATGGGGTTGGGATGTTGTGGACAGGATTACCGGGCTATGGAGTGAGATAACGGACACCTACCATTTCAATATCTCATAAACTGAACTTTTGGTAGGCGGTGACTCGCCATTCACTAAATGGGCCCCTCAAACTATTGCCCACTCGGGGCAACGAGGCGGCAACATTGGTGTAAACGGCTAAGGATAGAGAGGTGTTCCTGGACTTTAAACTTCAAAATGCCAACTCGCCACTTACGGAAACACATCCATCCTTCGAGCATTTAGCTCTTGCGCTCCACTCTAGGCGGCCAACAAAGGCAAACTAGAGGCGGGGTGGGTGTGTAACTGTGTGTGAGTGTGTGTGTAGGCGCATGTGTGTATGTGTACCCCTGGAGGTCTCGGGTTCGTGGTGTCGCTACGCACCAACAGCTCGCCACAAGCCGCCCTGCGATGACTGACTGCACTGGTGACACAACACTAGCGGGCGATGAGGTCGTCACATCCCTACGCCTTTTGACTGACTGCGCTGGTGACAGACACCACAACACCAGCGGGCGATGGGGTCGTCACGTCCCTACGCCTTTATTATTATTATTATGTTGGTACGGATTTCCGATAACGGGCCCATGGGGACCCGGTCATTTGAAAGGCATTCATGGGGCCAAAGCCAACATGAAGAGGCCTTTGGTACCATATAATATAAATGAGATGGGCGCAACTATGGAGGTCTATCCCCTAATACACCATGAGGATGTTATTATTATTATTATGTTGGTACGGATTTCCGATCACGGGCCCATGGGGACCCGGTCATTTGAAAGGCATTCATGGGGCCAAAGCCAACATGAAGAGGCCTTTGGTACCATATAATATAAATGAGATGGGCGCAACTATGGAGGTCTATCCCCTAATACACCATGAGGATGTGCTAGCGGACAGTCCTCCACATTTGCCAATCTATTGCCAGGTAGGAATCGACATGGAATTGGCTACGGAGTTGGGATGTTGTGGACAGGATTACCGGGCTATGGAGTGAGATAACGGACACCTACCATTTCAATATCTCATAAACTGAACTTTTGGTAGGCGGTGACTCGCCATTCACTAAATGGGCCCCTCAAACTATTGCCCACTCGGGGCAACGAGGCGGCAACATTGGTGTAAACGGCTAAGGATGGAGAGGTGTTCCTGGACTTTAAACTTCAAAATGCCAACTCGCCACTTACGGAAACACATCCATCCTTCGAGCATTTAGCTCTTGCGCTCCACTCTAGGCGGCCAACAAAGGCAAACAGAGGCGGGGTGGGTGTGTAACTGTGTGTGAGTGTGTGTATAAGCGCATGTGTGTATGTGTGCCCCTGGAGGTCTTGGGTTCGTGGTGTCGCTACGCACCAACAGCTCGCCACAAGCCGCCCTGCGATGACTGACTGCACTGGTGACACGACAACACCAGCGGGCGATGAGGTCGTCACATCCCTACGCCTTTATTATTATTATTATTATTATTATTTGGACTTCGGTCCCCAGGCATAACATCTGCCTGAAGAGAGATCTCTCTATTGAAACTTAACGACCGCTTTAGCCTAGTTGGTAGTGACCCTGCCTACGAAGCAAGAGGTCCTGGGTTCAAATCCCGGTAAGGGTATTTATTTGTGTGATGAGCACGAATATTTGTTCCTGAGTTATGGATGTTTTCTATGTATTTAAGTATTTATTTATCTATATAAGTATGTTTATCCGTTGCTTAGTACCCATAACACAAGCTTTGCTAAGCTTACTTTGGTACTAGGTCAATTGGTGTGAATTGTCCCATGATATTTATTTATTTATTTATTCTATCCCGTGGGAATTTTGCATTGTCCCGTAGAAAAGTAGCCTATGTCAATCAGTGATACTGTAGCTTACTATTAGTGAAAGAATTTTTTAAATCAGCCCCTAATTTGGTTTGACTTTCTATTATCCCGCGGGATTTTTTATTTTCCCAAAGAAAAGTAGTCTATACCAATCAGGAATAGTGTAGATTTCTATTGGTGAAAGAATTTTTAAAATCAGCCCTGAAGTCGAATTCAGTTTTTTCTATCCCGTGGGAATTTTACATTTTCCCAATGAAATTAAAAAATGTTACCAAATAAATGAGGTGGTTAAATGCTGCAATAAACGCCCGCCTGTGCCCTGTACTGGGACATTTAAGCTGGAATGATAATTGCATTCCCACTGATCACTTGATCACCAGTTTGGTCATAACTATGACACTAACCCCCTGTTTCACCATCCATTGATCAAATTTACTTGACGGATAAATGTGATGCCGTCTCTGTTTGTTTTGTTTGAATAGACGGAGACGGCATCATATTTATCCGTCAGTTAAAATTAATCAATGGGTGGTGAAACAGCCCCTAAATGGGACTTATCACGCACACAATATTTACAAGTTAAGTATGAAGTATCTTTTTCTATTTATTTTTTTATTTTCTTCAACTTCTGAATTCTCATTTTTTTCTAGACCAGTGATGGTGTAGGGGTAAGCACGCAGCACGGAACGCTGAGGACCTGGGTTCGATTCCCAGCATTGGTCTTTTTTCTGGGGTTTTTTCTGTGCATCTATATTTCAGTTTGTATTTAGTTTGAAATACACAATATTTACCTCGACTTTTCAGCCACCTTAGAGCAACCATGGTCGCGAGTTGACTGAAGTGTAGGGTGTCAAGTTCATTTAGCTGCTCAAGTAATATTGTTTGCGTGATAAGTTCCGTTTAGCGTAATAGTTGTTTATGAGTGAAAATCACAAAATAGTGTTTTAAACTTTTGTGGTTTTCACTCATAATTACTAAACTAAACGAGTTAACTCATGACCACGGTTGCTGCAATGCGGCCAAAACAACATGGTAAATAAATAAATATTTATTGCGTGATAAGTCCCGTTTAGTTTAGTAATTAAAAATCACAAAACTTTAAAACAGTACACCAGTTTGGTCACCTTGAGTTATCCTGCACTGGGCCTCGCTCCTGGTGTCTTCAATGGGATTATTAGATGCCAGCTGATTTGAGTCATAAGACTTAATAGATCCAGTTGTGAATTCTTTGTTAAACTCATTTTTTCTCAAAATTATGGTTACCTGGAAAAAGCTTAAAGCTGATAACAAGTTTCATAATTAGAAATTGTTATCAGGTTATCAGGCTTTTCTGATAACCATACTGGGTGCTCTAAAAGCCGCCAGTTGATAACAATCTCTCTAATTATATAGGAACATAGATACTTTCAGCAAATATAGGTAATTTTAAAAGAAAATAACAGACTATATTTTACAGATCTGGTAAATACTAAAAAAAAATTCAAAATATTCTAACTCGGTGATTTAAGAGTGGTCTATATCAACCTAAGGGGTCAACAAAGACATGCGAGGGGTCTACATAAGCAAAAAAAAGCACATTTGAAGTAGATTGCTTTGCTATAAATCAATATTAAGCAACAAGGGGTCTACCTAAACTTGAAAAATATGTCTAGGTAGGGGTGTAGTATAAGACATAAGTTTGGCTCATTGTTCTAACTAAACAAATTGAATGTTCACTCTGTTTACAACTAACTTAAACCTAAACAAACGATGCACAGCGTGGAGTGTACGATTTTGTAGTTAAGGTTAGGAATGTAGCTGCAGCATGAATCCAGTTACTTGAAGAGAAAAAGTAATATGTGTTTGAGTTATTGCAGTAGGAAAACATTCATCTCAAGAAGCTAACCAGCTTTTACTTACTTCTTGCGGAGAAGGCAACACTGTCATACCATCTTTGTTGACCTGTGCTTCCCCCGTGGACGAATGCAGACCTCTCGCGTGCGCTATCGACCGACAAAATAAAAGGCGGCGACATTCGAGCCTATTACTCCTACACCAGCTGCTAATAACTTTTTGTCTTAGCTGCCTATCTAATCTTAGACAAGTCCTCAAAATTATATTTATATGCGAGGTATTCATATTATTTTCAAAATTGGGGTTAGCCGGGCATGTTATGCAATCACAATCTGCAGCACCAAAAATAGAATATTGATAAATAATTTATTCAGGCGTTGTCACTAATTGAATACACTGAATGGGCAGTAGTTGACCATATCACATTTTATATTTTGAAAAGTTGAAAATTATGGACACCTTAGCAATTGGAATAGCAACCGTCAAATATGTGTCAAAATTGAATTGTCAAATAAATAACTCTCTTTTTTTTTATGCTGTCACAGACTATGACTATAACAAGAGTGGCAACTCTATGGTCAAATATGCATGTATGGAAGGTGCTGCTGCCACATGAATAAATACAGAGCAGAAGAAAAGCTTCCGAACAGTGCTCGAAATTCATACCTATTATCATAGGGTTATCGCTCGGTAAAAAAATATATTAAAAATCAAAATATTTTATTCAAACAAGTACCTAAATATCTAATATCTGTATATCTACAAACACTACAACAGGTAGGCATCTTTAAAAACAACCGAACACCCGAACTATGTAGCTAAACGCTAAACGGTCGCGTCGTCGCTAGCGGCACACCTGAACTTTGTCTACTCACTGCGCTAGTTCAAACCGGTTTGTCTCCGAGCGGGCGCCGGTGCACGCCCCCCCCCCCCCCCCCCCCGTCCTGTCTATATATTGTGCGTGTATGTCATATGTTGTGCGTGTAGTAATGTAATGTGTGCGCGACGTTGTTTGAACTTTTTATTCTGCTCCGTATTTATTCATGTGCTGCTGCCCTACGCCCTGGGGCGCTACAAGAGTGGCAACCAAGTGGCAACTCTATAGTCAAATATGCATGTATGGAAGGTGCTGCTGCCCTACGCCCTGGTGAAGAACTAATGTGACGTATCTATAGATGTATACCTACCTATATGTATATGTTGGTAGTGATGTACAGCTATAATTACGCGTAATTTTAATTGATAGGCTAATTGCCACTATTCGTATTTTAGCCGTCTAATTCAAATCAGCATATACGAAGTATAAGCGGATAAACCCGATTTGCACTATACGGCTAAAATACGAACTTTGGCAAGCGGCCTATCAATTAAAGTCCTTGACCGTACAATTTGGTACGCCATGGCCATGGCCGATGAATGACAACTGACAAGTTTGACAAGTCAACCAAGATGGCCGCTAATTTAGTTCTTTAATAAAACACCAGAGATCGCTGTAGTCGCATGAAAAGTGTGATATATGTAAGTGTGCCTCACCTGCCCGTGGTGCACCCTGCCGTCCAACAAACGAGGCTCTGGCAGCCGGCTGATTGCGGCATAGCGCAGCCAACAACGGCACAGTTAAGTCCCCGGACCCCGATGGGCAACAGCATCGGCGGTTTAATAAACTGTGCCCTGCGATCCCCAACCCGCATGCCTATTGTGGGGATTATGGGCAATACCAAACCCTACCCTAACAGTCCAGATTTTTAAAAATTCTATATTTTTAAGCTTACGTATCAAAATATCTAAAATTAAAAAACCTAACGTAAAATAACCTACGTTCAAAATACCTAAACTCTAAATACCTAATGATTTTAAATACCTAAGCAACTAACACCTACCTACGAATAACCTAAGTTTAAAATACCTAATGGAGTAAATGTCTAATATTTAAAATATCAACAGCTATGACACCTAAGTTTGATACACCAACATATGAAATACCAAATGGTCAAAATACCTAAATGAAACGAACATCGCTTAATTTTCGGCGAGCGAGCGAAGCGAGCGAGCAAGACGGTTCGGGGTGGAAGCGACTCGGAATGGTTAGGTTAGGTGTTAGTTATTTTTTTTTATTACCACGTGAAATATCTAATTAATTAGGTACATTTCATAATGTTAAACACAATAATACCTAATGGAAATAATCATTTTCTGTGCTGTTACAAAAAAAATACCTAACATCGAAGGCTAAAGGCGGGAGCTACGCTACGCCCAGGGGGGGCACACTTACATATGTCACACTTTTCATGCGACTACCGCGATCTCTGGTTGTTTGGTGGAGAACTAAATTAGCGGCCATCTTGGTTGACTTGTCAAACTTGTCAGTTGTCATTCATCGCCCATGGCCATGGCGTACCAAATTGTACGGTCAAGGACTTTAATTGATAGGCCACTTGCCAATGTTCGTATTTTAGCCGTATAGTGCAAATCGGGTTTAGCCGCTTATACTTCGTATATGCTGATTTGAATTAGACGGCTAAAATACGAATAGTGGCAATTAGCCTATCAATTAAAATTACGCGTAATTATAGCTGTACATCACTACCAACATATACATATAGATAGGTATACATCTATAGATACGTCACATTAGTTCTTCACCAGGGCGTAGGGCAGCAGCATCTTCCATACATGCATATTTGACCATAGAGTTGCCACTCTTGTTCATATAATATTACAATACTCTTTGGCTACGCCTCGCTCCCGCCTTAGCCTTCTGAACCTAACCTATCCAAGTCGCTTCTGCCTTAAAAAGTCTTGCGCGCTCGCTTCGCTCGCTCGCTGCCAGCGAGATACCGGTTAGGATATTATACGAAAGCTTTTGGTATTTTGAATAAGTGAAAAAATCATTAGGTATTTAGATTTTAGGTATTTTGAACGTAGGTTATTTTACGTTAGGTTTTTTAATTTTAGGTATTTTGATACGTAACCATTTTTAATCATCTCTTCCTTTATAAGTCTTTACTATTAATTCTATATCTGTTTCGTTTACTACCTACTTAAAATTTCGGACACTTCAAGCTAATGACTTTATAAGTTTATTTTGATGACCTGAAAAGCTTTATCCGCCTAATCACGTTTTTAGTTCAAATTAGAATTCAATTTAGAAATGACACACACTGGAAGCGCTGCGCATTTTGCGCACGCGGCCCGCTTTCGGTGTGGGTCAGCGTATATGATTCAGTGTTATACAACGCGCTAATCCCGCCCGTCAGTGCCCCCGCACCCTCCGCTTCGGCTTGCGGTGGCCTTTAGTGCTGATTGTTTCATGTCAAAATATATAGTCTGGCCACATTGGCGCCACACTACGCATGCGCATGTCGAATTCGTCATTATTCATCGTTCGCTGTGCATTCGTCTTGCATTGCTCGCAGTCATTTTGTTGAATTTTTCCAACGTTAATATTACAACATTATAAATAAAATGCCGAATCAGGTGTTGACAATAGAACCGCAGAATGAACTTAAGTTTAAAGGTGAGTGTGTATTGTCTTACCGCTTTATTAGCGAACCGTCGCATTGTAACTCGCATCATACCATAGGTCGAGAGCTAGCTGCTGACAAATGGAGTTTCTATTTCCAGATATCGGCGTATTGTCGGGGTGCGGTTTTTTGTATTTCCCTTAATCTACTCTTAAAATAACTATTTTTTTCGCCATAAGTCAGCTAAATAGAATGAAAAGTTAGTTAAGTAGAAGGCTAGAAGTATTATTTGATTGGGGAGAGTAACTAGTCTTTCATGTTCCGGGCACGGACGTGAAACCTGCCATATGAATCTGCAATATCGGCATGATTGTTTATTAGTGCTCACTGGCTGTAATTGTAATGAATAAACAGAAATAATCTACAACAAAATTCAATAAAAATACCGAAAATAAACAAGTGCTGAGTAACTAATGCCCTCCTCTAATTTTGAGAATAAATATGATATCATCCTATATGATATTAGCTCCTACATACTGGAAGTATCTTTCTTTATATTATTTTTTGATACTTTTTTAAGCCATATTTTAATAGCTTAGCTTATTTTTATGCCTTATGTTACTTATTCTGTTTGTTCATCCTTTTATATTACTTGCCTTATTTTGTAACAAAATTGCTTGTACATAATACCTGCTTAGTTTCTGTAATTCAAGTAAGTAGGTATCAACAGTCTGTAGAGGCATTTGGTCATTTTCCTATACAGTACTTAAGCTATGTTTTTGTTATAAAATGGAGAGTGGAACTCATTAGGGTTATAATTTGATGAAAATAAAAAGTAATCGAAAGGCCTTTCATATATAAAATGATAATGAAACTCAAATAAGGATATGAGTGCTCATAAACACATATCCACAATCTTTCTAAATTACATGGTCACACTTTTTACCCACGACGGAACGGAGCAGGTATATGCGTTTAGGGTGAGAGATGTTTGTGCGTTTGTGCAAAGTAATGTTCCTACCTATCTTCTAAACTAATGATCCGATTTTGATGCGGTTTTCAATAACGGGTTTGTGTTTGATGAGTTCATGTTCTTAGACAGGTGTCATGGCTGTAACTCACTAGGGGGCGCCACAATATTAGTGCAAAACAATGTTGCAATATAATCAAAACGAAATGTCCAATTACAATTCTGTTTTCAGCAATGTGTATGTGGTAGCTTAATGCATGTTCCCAAATAATAAAAATTACGTCTGTAACTCACTAGCGGGCGCTACAATATTAGTGCAAGATCTTACCTACACATTATATAGATTATAATTCGTATATGCTCACTAAAAAGTCTGAAATAAAATTAAGGAAAAATAAAATTTTTGAAAAAAACCCACGACGGTAAAAATCTCATCGGAAAAGAAAAAAAATCTCATTGAAAAAGTATAAAATAACTCAAAACCCCTGACTTAACCCAATTATTATGTAACGAAATATTATAAGAGACGTAAAAATACTTTCTAGAAAAGAGTTGATATCTCGAGAAATTGGTAATAGATGGGTCAATCAACTTTTTTTTGTAAACGATTTTCTGCTACTTTCTATGAAAACCGAAATAATTATAAAACTGATTATTTTTCTTTATTTAAAGTATACTTTTCAAAACCCTAGATTTTTGTAGTCAATAATGGTGTAGTTGCCATATTTATTTTATTTTGTTTAGCTTCTATTTCGTGGGTGACCCAGGGGACAATGTTGTCCCCGAAATTTGTATGAAAATAGTGGTATTTCCCCTGGGTGACCGGTTTTTTTCATAGAAATACTTATTTTTTTTGGTTTTCACATACGCATTATGATAAACAGTTTATCTAATTACTGCAAAATCATGGTTTCACTAACCAGCGATTACAGAGTTAATTGTAAAAGAGTAAATAGAAATTTACAAAAAAAAGTTGATTGACCCAGATATACTTAAGTACCTAAACAATGAATATCGATGTTTACAGTTTTTCCCTAGTAACGTGTCTGTTTCTCGAAGATGTACTTAGATGTAGCGATAATAATTTTACAATAATACACAACCGAGGAATATCCGTCGGGGGCTGCCTTTCCTATATGAAATTTCAACAAAAGTTTAATCATATTCAAAAGTGTATTTTATGCCGTTGTTAAACATCTACAATTCTTCAATAATTGTATTCACGTCACTAGAAAAACTTTAGCTGGTTTAATGGCAGCCCCCGACGGATATTCCTTGGTTATGTATTATTGTAAAATTATTATCGCTACATCTAAGTACATCTTCGAGAAACAGACACGTTAGGGAAAAACTGTAAACATCGATATTCATTGTTTAGGTACTTAAGTATATCTATTACCGATTTCTCGAGATATCAACTCTTTTCTAGAAAGTATTTTTACGTCTATTATAATATTTCGTTACATAATAATTGGGTTAAGTCGGGGGTTTTGAGTTATTTTATTCTTTTTCGATGAGATTTTTTTTCTTTTTCGATGAGATTTTTACCGTCGTGGTTTTTTTCAAAATTTTTAATATTGCCATGTGTGATGGGGATTGAGAGAGATACCTGCATTGTGGCACAATTTTGATTGTGAACATTACTTCTAGTGTCTTTACATATTAACCGCAGTGTCATATCATATTAGTGTTTGAAGATACCTAAATTATTATTTTTAAACATTAGGCACTGCAATTAACTGTTATAAATGTGCCACTTAACTTTAAACTTGGATAAGATAATTTTGAGAATTTTTAAAATGTGGGCATAAAAAGAAAAGGTAAATATAGGTAGATAATCTTTTCTGAGGGTAGATTGGATTTGTTATGAATCAAAGTGAGTAAACTTTAAAAGACAACTTTCAAAGCTGGTCCGTCCGTACCTCATTATTATGATAAAAAAGTTATTAAATGCTCTAATTGTCTCTATGTTTTCCCTACTGTGAAAGATAAGTTACTCTCATATTCTCATTTAAAATTATAAACCTGTATTAACCTTTTGAACACCACTAGTGGCGGCGTAAAGGGGGGCGCAGGGGGCGGTCCGCCCCAGGTGCCAGGCACCAAGGGGTGACAACAACAACTCACTCATACATCCAAATAAGGCGCACAAAATCTCCCTCTTTAAAGACAAATCAATAAATAACTAGCTACTCTTGTACCTATACTTCATTTTTTTAGCATTAGAAATAAGGTAAACAATCTTGACGAGTCTTTTTATTGAAAAACGCTTTTTAAAAATAGTAACTATGACTTATGAAACCAAAAGAGTGTTAATGACCATATTTCCTTTCAAATGATTACATATAAGCTGTGACTTATTTTTAAAAAGAGTTTTTCAATAAAAAGACATGTCAAGATCGCTCATCTTCTTTCTAATGCTAAAAAAAGCGAAGTATAGGTACAGTCAAGTGTAAAAATATGAACTTATTCAAAGTTTCAAAAATAAGTACCACAGACTCTTATGCCGACGCAATAAGGCCGTAGTAACATATTTTTGAGTGGTTCGAATAGATACTTATTTTTGCACTTGACTGTACTTACTTACATACTAATATCATAATTTTAAAACTCATCATATCTTTATTATTATTTTCATTTATTTTTGAATTTATTTAATTTCTCAAAATAATAAATTCATTACAATGGGGGCTATTCTGAGACTGTTCCAAATTTAGTGTTATTATGTAGATTTCTTTTGACAGTTTGTGTTGCTTTGGCTTCACTTGAAAGAAGCTTTACAAAGTTAAAATGAATAAAATCTTGCTTAACATGTGACTCACGAGGCTAACCAATCTTTCGATTTTATCAATTGAAAGCATTTGAAAGGGAGAGGAATTAGAGGAAAGTTAATTTTGATAATTTTATAGAATATTTTAGTAAAATAAAGCATGTTTAGTATTTGTTTTTTTACAGGGTTTGCCGATATAGTATCAATTGATTTTTATCTTGATATATATCAATTGATTTTTCCTGTCTTCTGAACTAAAAATTTTGGAGATTAATGTTTAACACGTAGCGAAAATCTACAATTTTGAATAATTTAGATTGTTTTCCAAAACCCACCCACCCACTTACCTACGGCTAGCTTTTTATTTTTTTAAATAAATATTGTGGTAATTTGACACATTATTTTACAAATTCCTTTCACATTTTTAAGTGTGTAATTACAGAATGAAATTCGCTTCTTTTTCTTAGCCTGGATATATATCCGATATATATCAAAAAATCGGATTATTGATATATATTATAAAAATCGGATTTTTTCGAACCCTGGTTTTTTATTTTAAATAGGGGTGCTCCATAAAAAACCGCCCGGGGGGTCGATCTACCCTACGCCGCCTCTAAACACCACACATCGTTTTTGCTATGAACAAAATTGATTCCTATGTGGATGTGGGCAGGTTAATTTTTGTATCACCATATTGTTGTGATGCTGGTGTTCATAAGGTTAACATTGTATACTTTGCATATCTGTCAAAGACAATTGCAAGAGTGATAGACAAATTTGTCAATCATTTTGACAAATACTGGGTTAAAATTAAATCTTTATCATTGTTTTATGGGTAGTTCTATGAGTCTTTCAACTTCTTTCTTGTTATTAAAGAAATTGGATTGGAGAGGCCAAATTGTTCCAAAAAAAAACTTAATCCACAAAATATCCACACCTGTAACCTAAACCATGCTTCAAAGTCAAAGTCAAAATGATTTATTGCATATCACATTACAGGCATAAGCTGGAATAATAGATTAGATATACATGTGACGCCCCGTAAGGGCACGGCAATGCTTTCTCGGGCCATATCCATATACATATGATTACTTGTCCAGGCATATCCCTATTTTTGGCACGAGTCTTGCAGTTCTTCCCTAAATTCTTAATATCTTTATCTATAGCTGGCCACCAAAAATATTTTCTACATAATGGCTTTCGTAATTACAATTCCATCAACGCTGTTATGTAGTTCCTGTAGAATATAAGGTGTCATTTTTTTCAGTTATATAACTGGATTACTCCAAAGAATACAATTCTTGTTTTCTGATAATTTGAGTTTCTGTCAAAATATTTTGTACTAGCCTTCCGTCTGCAGCTTCGCCCGCGATAAATTAATTTTCCCCTAGGAAAAGGTATTTTCCCGCGGTAAAAAGTAGCCTATGTCACTCAGTGATTGATAATGTAACTTTCTAACGGCAAAAGAATTTTTGAAATCGGTCCAGTAGTTTCAGAGCCTATTCAATGCAAACAAACAAACAAACAATAAAATCTTTCCTCTTTACAATATGAGTATAGATTCCAAGTCTACTTTACTGGGCAATCTGTTTTGTTTTCTTATCTTTTAATTGTCAGTTTAGCCACTTCTTTGGCTGATAGATCTTAGCCAGTGGTGTTTCTTCTATGAATAAAACTCCCAGATACCCGATCTTCGGTTGACTGGTTATGGATTGGCCACCTGCTTAAAGCATCAGCTTTTCCTATTTTTTTCTTTCCACATATTGTACCTATGGAGTAATTGCAAGAGTTCAATAGTAAAGGCCAACAAAGCATTTGTGGGGAAATCACATCAGGTATGGTTTTTTTAGGTGCAAATAAAACTAACAATGGCTTATGTCTGTTGTGTTCTGATCATTATTTTCCTACCAGTTTATAAATTGGTGGAATTTTCTAACACCAAACACTATTGCAGCTGCTTCTTCGTCTAGCTGTGCATAATACCTTCGTTAATATTGTCCTTGTGGAACCATCATCCATTACATGTTCTAAAACAACACCAACATAATTGATGCGTCGCACGACATTATGAGCTTCCTATTCACATAATAATATTGACTAGGGTGTCTGTACCTACTTGACAGCATACTGCATACCTTTTGAAAAGCTCTTTGATCTTTGGAGGTCTACTGCCTGCCACTTTGCGTCTTTATTTAATCTATATATATAAAAATGAATCCCTATTTCCCTTGGTCACAGCATCACGCGTGAACGGCTGGACCGATTTCGTTAATTCTTTTTTTGTTGCGTTTGTTATTGTCAGGTGAAGGTTCTTATGAATTTTTTTTTAGGAAAAAGACAACGGGGGCGAAGCCGCGGGCAACAGCTAGTAATTTATACAGTAAACTTTATGTGGTTAAATATGGCCATAAAAATTCAGTAATCCAAGAAAGCTTGGAGCTCCTGCACGGTACTAAACGGGGCCCGCATGTTTTTAAATTGCACGAATGTTATCTTCACAAGAATTAATACCATATTCATTAATGAGAAATGAAATCCTAGAAATATCACATTTTTCACTGCAAAGCTACATTTTTCTTTATTCAACTTCATTTTATCAACGCAATTTCTATCTCACATTATGTTCGGTTATATTAGCTCACAACTATGTCATTCAGACAGAAGTACAGTTATGCATTTAAAGAAGACTTGCCTCTGGTTTTACTCCAAAAGCTAAGCATTTCATTTTATATAGTCCTTTCTGTTAATGTACATGTATACTACAATAAATAGTTGTAGATATCTCTGTACAACTTGAAAATGTGCTTAATCGGTGTTGTTAATTTCACTTAAACACACTAAGACATCTTTTAAGAAGCTACTTGTCGCACATTGATAATTTGCTTCATGAATAAGCTGATCAATTTTCATCTGTATTTGGCTCCCTTGTATGACTGGTGAGTGGTAACAAATTTATTGGCAACAAGGCATTTCCGCTACCACACTTGAAAGCACAATCTGTGGAACATGATAGATAACTAGTAGATTATACTAGAAGGGAAAATAGGATTTTAATGTAAGCATAGCTGTTTTTTTTATTTGTCCAGTTAGTTTGTTTCTGTTTTCATAATTATTAAATGAGTATTGCTGTCAAGCTTTTAACCCCTAGGCGCTTTGGAAATCAACATGTCAGAATTATTATACATTTAATATAATTTGCATACATCGTACTGAGAGCTAGATTTACCGTATGGCATAATTATCGTATGGGTTGGTAACACTGCTACTTAGTCAATCAAAACACGGCACAAACAATGTAGCTACTTTAGAGCCAGAGACCTTATTATCTAACGCACTCTTTCTGTTACACTGTAAATAAGGGTAGAAAGAGATTGTGAATGCGATCGCGTGTGTTCGCGCGTTAGACAACACGGTATCTGAGGCCGTATTGTCTAACGCTTCTGACGCTTGCCTTCGCTTTCACCATCTCGTTCTGTCATTATTTTATACCGTTTGACAGAAAGAAATAGTGATTGCGAAGGCAAGCGTCCGAAGCGTTAGACAATAAGTCTGCGGGTCGCTGCCGGCAGCGATTTAAGTCGAGACGCTCGCACAGTGGATCATTCATATCACACGCAATAATTACGAAATCGCATGTCGTGCTGCCTTACCAGTTGTGGCTCGGTTGTTAGAGAGATGCTTACATACATGTCATTATTCTTTATGCGCTACAAGAACTAGCATGCTAGGGCTACTGATTTCATATAGGGTATTGCTAGATATTTATTTATCTGTTTACATGTAACATGACAGTTAAGACCATGGCCCAATTGCATAACAAAGTAAACTAATATTACAAGCTGAACTCTCGCTTCAGTTATATTAACTAGAAAGGGAGTTCCGCTTGTAATATTAGTTGTACTTTGTTATGCAACTGGACCCATATCGTTACAATAAATACTTAAAATTAATTATAACTAAACTACGAGGGCAGGTCCAAAAGTTTCCGGCCTAACAAAGAAAAGAAGTACATATATTCACAAAACTTCTTTTATTTTTCGATATAGTCTCCGTCTATTTCAATGCACTTTTCAGATTGAATTGAAATAGAGGAAGACTTTATCGAAAAATAAAAGAAGTTTTGTAAATATATGTACTTCTTTTCTTTGTTAGGCCGGAAACTTTTGGACCTGCCCTCGTAGACTTAGAACTAGTAAACACAACTTTTTACTCTCTAGCTATCTCTAGATATAACTGGGTCTTCAAGCCTTTACTTTCTTAAAGGTTACGCGATCAAAAGGACAGAATGGCTACTATAAAACTTCTATAAACGACTGCGACATTAGACATTTGACAACTAGGATCGCTACAATGACTTAGAAATAAGCAACAGCTGACCTGTAAAGAGCTTAACGATAGCAACAAGGGTCATCATTAACTACCCTTAATGCTATAATCAATACTATTTATTTTTTCAGTTGACTTTTCAAGGGTCTTTGAGCAAGGCCATACAACCTACATGCGACTGATAAACCCGACTACGGATACAGTGTTGTTCAAGATAAAGACAACGGCGCCCAAGAAGTACTGCGTGCGCCCCAACTCGGGCGTGCTGGATCCCAACTCCAAGGTGGACATCGCTAGTAAGTGAACATCTACACAACCACTGCGATCATGTAAGATCAACAACTTTAATTATTGAGCAACTTGCCTCTGTTCGTATTTCGGCCGTGTAATGCAAATCGGGAGTAGCCGCTTCTACTCTTACGTATATATCCTGATTTGCATTACACGGCTAAAATGCGACGAGGGGCAGGTTGCTCAAGAATTAAAGTTTTGACCATACATACAAGCAGTACCGATTAAAGGGTGCTAATGACTAACACTTTGCAACAGACGAAGCTGCGGGGTGCCCTTAAGTAAAATGAAAATTCCCTTTCGAAATTTCTTGCCCAGAAATGTATTTGCCAAATATTTTTCGAGGGATAGAATTTTCAATGAGCCAGAAGTAGTCTCCAATACTCTAACTAAACATAACGCACGCTTAGTAAAAAAACTGGCTCAATTCGAATTATTCTCATTTCAAAAATAAACTTTATGTAGAAAAAAATTATGGGTTAGTTTTCAAATGAGAATAATTTGAATTGAGTCAGTTTTTTACTAAGCGTGAAGTTGTTTACGCGTTTTTCAAAAATAAACTTTATGTAGAAAAAAATTATGGTTTAGTTTTCAAATGAGAATAATTTGAATTGAGTCAGTTTTTTTATTAAGCGTGAAGCTGTTCACGCGTTTTGTGTATCCAGAGGAAATCGTTCACAATAACTCCAACCTAAGGAACAAATTATACTTTTTTGTGTTTGTGGGTAGAATGACATTCTAAAAGATATTGAATATTACGTAGGAATTTTGTAATGAAATGAAGTAATATGTGGGAGACATCTTTTCTTGGTCTGTTCTGTTTAAGTGTAAAATTGATGAATTGGGATGCACCAAAAAAAATAATCTATAGTTTTTTTTTTTTAAAGAATAGGATATTTTAAGATACCATTTTCATCGATTTTGAATTTGTTTGAGTATTTAATTTTTTATAATTTTTTTAACAAATACGCTGGATGACGTCACAGTGTTAGATCCACGTTCCATTGTCTAGAAAAATTCAGGTCGTACATAACATAATCTGTGGCACTACTGGGGGGGGGGCTACCACGAATTTCCTTAATCGAACTTCGTATCGGACCGTCCCGCTCACTCTCGTATTAAATCCTATTAGCGTGTGCTGGACGGCACGAAACGGAGTTCGAATTTTGCACTTCGTGGTAGGGCCTCTGATTTGTCTTGTCACGTCACTGTCAATAATACAAGCACGGCTTAGGGTCCTAAATGAACCATGACAAATAGTTTTATTTATTTCTCTTCTTTTAGCTTCGATTATTCCTGTTTGTTTAATGGTGTGATACTAAATAGTTATTTTTTATTAAATTCTGATATTTAAATTCTTTTAAGTATAATTTTTTGTGACGTAGTCATTTAATAATTAAATTTGTAAAAATACATTGGAAATACTCGTATACATTTCGGACTTTACGATAAATGACAACTGTTTAAAGCCAGGTGCGCATCATGTGATTAAACTTCTATCTTTGTCACTCTTTGCTATTATAAGCAGGACAGCAACATTTTAAACTGTCAATTTGCATTAGAGTGTAGACCTGCTTTATATCTGCCTTTGTGACGATTCGCTGCAGGGGTCAAATGAAGGTCATTACTTAAATTTTGTTAATTTAATTCAGTTTATCATATTTTTGGAATCTGATTTCTGAAAACGTTTCACAAAGCCTATTTCTTCAAACGTTTTTCGATTTATTGTACGTTGTCAAAAATTGGTACATCCCAATTGGGAATGTCTAAAAAAATTACCAGTAGGTTTTATATTTTTTTTGTATAGAAAAGTCAATTATAAGAAACTAATTTCAATATTTTGTCATTTAGTTCACTACTTTTTTCAAAATTAATTATTGTTACTATTTTAGTTGATGACGTTAGATTATAATTGAGGGCTCCCACAATGCCAAATTTCTAAATCTATCTAAATGCGTACGATAAGGCAACCCCTTTAATTATTTTTTGCGTAGTGGTACACTATACACTGTGTCACTTTACTGGCACTGACAAAGTGCTAGATGTCAGACAGCGGGTCCAAATCAAACTCCGTAGTATAATCCACGCGTAAATTGTGAAGAATTCTAACCACACAGAATAAAGTACGACTTGAACCGGTCACGCAATTTACACCAATGTCAAATGAAGGTCATTGCTTATTTGTTATATTATAAATTCATTACATAATATTAAAATTAAATAACTACAGAAAACGAGTTAAAAAGCATTTATCTCGAAATGGTTTTCGATTTACTATACATTGCAAAAAAATAGACATCCCCAATTCACGCCATTTCGCAGTCCACAGAGAGATTGTCACATTGCCTTGCAGTTGCGATCGAGACTTAATATTAATAGCACATCCGTGTTAATGAATTAACCTTAGATGCGACAGAAACTACTTTGTATTTATTTAAATGACTTCAAAAAAAGGTGGAGGTTATCAATTCGGTTTAGAACTCCGTCATTTTGTAAACAGATTTATTTTTTATTTTTTTTGGGACGACAG
Source organism: Archips crataeganus (assembly GCA_947859365.1). Classification (NCBI taxonomy): domain Eukaryota; kingdom Metazoa; phylum Arthropoda; class Insecta; order Lepidoptera; family Tortricidae; genus Archips; species Archips crataeganus. The sequence goes on along the minus strand of OX402045.1, from coordinate 15,228,922 downwards.
AGAATTGCTCACATTTTAATCTCAAATAATATTGGTGGCATTACATCTACTAGGGGCGTTCAATAAAAAGTGAGAATGAGTATGTTATAAACAACTTTTACTAAATGTCATTTTATTTTTCGACATAGTCACCTTTTAGCATAATACACTTAGTATATCTTTTTTCTAAACTTAAAATTCCATTTTTAAAAAAGGTCTCATCTTGAGTACTTAAAAAATCTTGTACTGCAGCGACTACCGCGTCGTCGTCTTCAAATTTCTGGCCTCTCAGGTATTGTTTCAATCTCGGAAATAGGTAGAAATCACTGGGAGCGAGGTCTGGTGAATACAGAGGATGCTTAAGGATATTCAACCTAGCATCACGAATTGCAGCCATTGCAACGGCGGACTTGTGTGCCGGGGCATTGTCCTGGTGGAACAGCACAACTTTCGAGAGTTTACCTCGCCGTTTTTCGCGGATCTCATTGCGCAATGTTGCTATTTGTTTGGCGTATAATGTGCCCGTAATAGTGGCTTCATGCTCGAGATACTCAATCATTAATACCCCTTTACCATCCCAAAAAACAGAGCCCATGACCTTACCGGCAGATGGGCTCACCTTGAATTTCTTCGGAGTTGGAGATGATGGCCTTTTCCATGTAATAGACTGCAGTTTCGTTTTTGGGTCGTAATGATGGAGCCATGTTTCGTCCATTGTTATAAATCGCGCCAAAAAAAGTTCCCGGTCTTGCTGCATCAGGTTCAAAGCTTCTTGACAAATCTCTAGTCTAGTTTGTTTTTGCGTGTCAGTAAGCATTCTTGGTACCCAACGCGCAGATACCTTTTTCATACCCAAGCGTTCATGTAAAATATTATGCACGCTCCCCGTTGAAATCTTTACATTTTCAGCAATAAAACGAACCGTGACACGACGATCCGCCAAAACTGAGTTTTCGACTTTTTTCACAATTTCTTCAGTTACTGCTGTAGTAGGGCGTCCGGAGCGGGGGTTGTCCATTGTCGATGTTCTTCCACGTCTAAATTCGGCGCACCAACGTACGACTGTCGAATACGGAGGAGCATTAGACCCTAAAGTGTCCCGCAAATCCAAATTGACTTGGTCCGTAGAAAAATTTTTCAAACACAAGTATTTGATAACGGCGCGCAGTTCAATTTTCTCCATTTTCGCTAACGTACTCAATAGCATTGCAAAGAAATTACCGTATATTTTTTTAGACAAAAGACAGTTAGTTTTTTTTTCATAGCAATCAGCTAGATAGATTAGCTTTACCGTCCAGTATTTAATTTCGTAATATTAAAAGAGTTTGCATCTCATTCTCACTTTATATTGAACGCCCCTCGTACCTTGAGAAATATTTCTCTATTGTGGCTAACTGCGTCGCGTTCTAGGGCGTCGCAAAACCATACACTTTTACAAGGCTATTTTCTTTTACAAGGGTGTTGCAAGAAAATTACAACACGTAAAGAGAGTCGCAGACTCACAGTATAACCACAGATTAATTAATAGTTATGTACTTCGTAACAGATACTGCATCCCGTACAAAATCTTGAATACCTATCGCGATTATACCCTACTCCCGTCTCCTTAAGAATGTGTGCGTGCCGGCCGACAGTGACAGGGCTTGGGCTGGCAGTTTGGATATTTTTTTTTTCTAAATGTTGTTTTATCATTTTGTCGGGATAATAGCATAAGCACAAGCATAAGCACTTTCTAGCACTAATATTCCCTAAGCTAAGCCACGGACGGACAAAGGGACATACAGTCATGGCGAAACTATAAGGGTTCCGGTTTTGGAAAAAAAAGGATATTTATTGTAATGCGCAGAACCCATTGTCGCACTCACAGTACCCTAGCCTTATACTAGATACGAAGGTCAACTTTCGAACTTCGTATCGTGCCATTCCGCTCACGCTTATAGCTTTTTATAGAAGAGTAAGAGGGACAGCACGATACGAAATTCAAATTGTTATATTAGCTATTAATAATTGGGGATGTCTATTTTTTTGCAATGTATAGAAAATCGAAAACCATTTCGAGATAAATGCTTTTTAAATCGTTTTCTGTAGTTATTTAATTTTATTATTATGTAATGAATTTATTATATAACAAATAAGCAATGACCTTCATTTGACATTGGTGTAAATTGCGTGACCGGTTCAAGTCGTACTTTATTCTGTGTGGTTAGAATTCTTCACAATTTACGCGTGGAGTATACTACGGAGTTTGATTTGGACCCGCTGTCTGACATCTAGCACTTTGTCAGTGCCAGTAAAGTGACACAGTGTATAGTGTACCACTACGCAAAAAATAATTAAAGGGGTTGCCTTATCGTACGCATTTAGATAGATTTAGAAATTTGGCATTGTGGGAGCCCTCAATTATAATCTGACGTCATCAACTAAAATAGTTTCAATAATTAATTTTGAAAAAAGTAGAGAACTAAATGACAAAATATTGAAATTAGTTTCTTATAATTGACTTTTCTATACAAAAAAAATATAAAAACCACTGGTAATTTTTTTTAGACATTCCCAATTCTGGCATAGTCATATTAAAATTTGCCCCATGTTTCACCATTCACTTTAAAAGTCCAGACGGCATATTTTTCCATGGAACACGTATGAACGAGCGTCGGCGCGCGCTGACTGAAATTTCGAATAGAATTTCTGGTAGCCGTTCGTCCCCGCGGTAGGTAAATATGGCGCATAAGTACATGGCATGCAGGAGGCCTGGTATAACTAAAGATCGGGCAATCTCTGGTATAGGTACATTTTAAACGTTCCTGTCTTATTATATTATAAATGATCGGCCTCAATAAATGCTGCTTTCGCCATTAAATTGTTTAATAACTGACATTATTGTCGATTATTTTCAGTAACTCCACAGCCAGTGTTTGTCGATCCTAATGACAAACACAAACATAAGTTCATGGTGCAAAGTGTAATTGCTCCTGAAGGGAAGACGAATATAGATCAAGTGGTATGTTATAATAAACACACTGAAAATAGTTATTAGCTATTACTAATAGTAAATTAAACTTGTATGATGCTGAGCCTTGTTTAAATCTTAATTTCCAGTGGAAGGAAACCAGCCCAGATCAGCTTATGGACTACAAGCTAAAGTGCGTGTTCGAAAATCCGCGCGGTGCTATTCTGAATGTAAGTTAGGTTGTTCTGACTAGTCCTACATTAAAATAGATGATGCAAAGACAGTGAACTATATGAGAATCGAGCGTTTCGATTTTCGATGTCATAGGCAAATTTACGTCTTAGGGCGCATTCAAATTTGCGGCAAAGTGCCGCGCGGAGGCAGCGCATCTGTAGCGCTGCGGCCGCGCTGCTTTGTAAATCCATATAATTAAAAAAAAACGCGCGATTGCAGCGCAACACCCGCGCATCAGTTCATTGTTCTTTTATTCCGTTGTATGCAGTGTTTCTTCGTCAGAGCCCATCGTGAAACTATGTACAACACTACGATTCTCAAACCTAGCGACAGCAGGGCGGCCGCAGCGCGTCTGCAGCGCGGCACTTGCAAATTTGAATGCGCCCTAAAATATCTAGATTCTATTAGTTCAGCCGCCCGTGGCTAATTAAGTTACGAAAAATATTACCGATAGTCTTTGTGATATTGTGATGAATAAAGTCGTTAAGATTCTAACCCGGCGTAACCATATAGAGTGATAAGTCGAAAGTCTCCATTTACTTTAATTATTTACATTTCTAGGTAACTGCATCGTGTCGCTAATGTCAAATTAGACAGCTTTGTTCAATTACGACACGTATTAGTAAGACCATGTAGAGTGGCCTTGCACACATTTTTAAGATCAGGAGAAATTAAATATTTAGGTATTTCTGCTTTAAACATGGTATAACAAAATATGTTGTTGACGAGTGTTACTGTGCCGTGACATGTCTAGCCAGATACATTGGCATGCAAAAATCTTATTCTGTAATCTTCAGTAAATCAGATAATCTGACAAATTATATTACTCAAAATTACTATTAAATTTTTTAATAAATTATACAGAACTAGCTTTTGCCCGCGACTCCGTCCGCGTGGAATTAGTAATTTGGGCAGCTTATTTTTTTATCCAATTTGCTTTTTCATCAATTATGGCTCTCCTTAGTTCCTTCCGGAAGTAGTGAAACTTTATAATAAACCAACCCGCTCCCAATCCGCCCAAAACCCGCTCCTAACCCGCCCCCAACCCGCCCCCAACTCGCTCTGAACCCGCTTCCAACCCGCTCCCAACTCGCTCTCAACCCGCCCCAACCCGCCCCCAACTCGCTCTCACCCCGCCTCCAACCAGTTCTCAACCAGCCCCCAACCCACCCCCAACTCGCTCTCAACCCGCCCCAACCCGCTCTCAACCCGCTCCCAACCAGCCCCCAACCCGCTCCTAACCCACCCCCAACTCGCTCTCAACCCGCCCTATGTAACTGGGCTATCTAACACTGAAAGAATTAATCAAATCGGAGCAGTAGTTCCTGAGATTAGCAAAAACCCCCGATTTTGAAACATTCTTCCGCTCCGCTCCGCTCCTATTGGTGTTAGCGTGATGATATATAGCCTTTCTCGATAAATGGGCTATCTAACACTGAAACAATTTTTAAAATCGGAGCAGTAGTTCCTGAGATTAGCGCGTTCAAACAAACAAACAAACATACAAACAAACAAACAACAAACTCTTCAGCTTTCTAATATTAGTATAGATTAGATTACTTAGAATAAAACATTTCTATTAGGTGACCAAATCTTTTATATATTATAATCTTATACGCCTCTAATTATTTACTTGGGTAATATGACGATAAGTGTCAAGTTATCATTTTTTTATATCGAGGAACTAAGGAGAGCCACAATTGATGAAAAAGCAAATTGGATTAAAAAATAAGCTGCCCAAATTACTAATTCCACGCGGACGGAGTCGCGGGCAAAAGCTAGTAAACAAATAAACTTTTCTGAAACATGCTATGAAATATTGACGTTATGTTCCTTATAATACGCCACGAACTGTCACGTTGCAGGTGCGCTTAGACGAGAGGTCAATAATGGAATTTCATACAACATTGCTGGCCTTGGCCAGCAAAGTGATCGTCTATTGTTTTATGTGACACAGCACCATGACGTTTAATAGGTCCACGTGGTCGACGTAAATGGATGGATGGATGGATGGATGGATGGATGGATGGATGGATGGATGGATGGATGGATGGATGGATGGATGGATGGATGGATGGATGGATGGATGGATGGATGGATGGATGGATGGATGGATGGATGGATGGATGGATGGATGGATGGATGGATGGATGGATGGATGGATGGATGGATGGATGGATGGATGGATGGATGGATGGATGGATGGATGGATGGATGGATGGATGGATGGATGGATGGATGGATGGATGGATGGATGGATGGATGGATGGATGGATGGATGGATGGATGGATGGATGGATGGATGGATGGATGGATGGATGGATGGATGGATGGATGGATGGATGGATGGATGGATGGATGGATGGATGGATGGATGGATGGATGGATGGATGGATGGATGGATGGATGGATGGATGGATGGATGGATGGATGGATGGATGGATGGATGGATGGATGGATGGATGGATGGATGGATGGATGGATGGATGGATGGATGGATGGATGGATGGATGGATGGATGGATGGATGGATGGATGGATGGATGGATGGATGGATGGACGGATGTTGATGGATGTTGATGGATGTTGATGTTGATGGTGATGGTGATGATGATGGCGGTGACGGTGGTGGTGATGATGATGATGCATGTTTGAGAAAAACTCTATATAAGCCTTGGCCACGAACAGGGATTGCCGGCCTCGTATCTCTAGATGGCCTCGTTAACACTCTGCCATCTATAACTACTCGGCCGGCAATCCCCTATTTCGCGGCCGCTGCAGTAATGTACTATTAAAAGCATTTAAAAACCCGACTGACTGTATATTAGATAGGTACCTTGTGTTAGTCCCATAATTTAGCTAAGTAATAATTTAACCTATCTGGTGGGTGCTGCCCAATGTGTTTTAAAAAGAACAAAATTCGAAAAGTTGACATAATAAATCAGATAAATCCTATTTAGCAAAAATAAAAACTTTACCACAAATTAGAACTGCTAGGCTTCTATTTGGTATAATACTCATTTAAAAATCACATAAGATGACCAAAATAAATCGAGATCCAATTTACCTTTTCTGCGAAGTCGCGCCATTCTTGAATTGTGACGTGTTACTGATCAGCAAATCATAGCAAGTTCAATAAAATCCCTTAAGAAACTATTGGTCTATACTCTAACCAATCAGAAACGAGCAATATAAATCGCAAACTACTATACTTCTTTCACTGTAGCATGGTGCAGGTGACACTTGACACACCGTTTCGTTACATTTAGACAAAATTGCTGTGGTGTATTTAATAGCGATTTATTTAAATTCCAGTCTGAATTTTTCTGGAGTTAAACATTTAAACTTCGAAAACACTATCGTGCGCGAAAGAAATTTAACCTAATTATTTTTTATTATCAATAAAAAAAAAATACGATTAAGTCAAGAAACGTAATATGCGTGTAACAGAACATTTAATGATGGGACACAATCTACCACGAGTTTATCGATACTTATTAATTTGTAATGTTAATAACGATGCGCTTTAAAAAAAAATATTCCATGTCGAACAACAGAACAGGTTGGTATGTCCGACAAATACGTAAGTTTATGAGTGACACTTACCTTACCTACGTGATATAATGCTTCAAAAATAATGACTTATTTTATTCAATAAGGTTCTGTTAAAATAAAAGATAGGTACAAGTAGGTCATCCATCATCATCATCATTCCAGCCATAAGACGTCCACGTATGCGTAGGTAAATTTTACTTAGAAGCAGGGCTCTGCTAACACTGGATTATTATAGTTACTGCTTTAGTTTTGTTTATTATAGTTTTGCTTTATGTTACGGCCTATTTTCGATATACCTAAAAATTTGTACGACCTCGACTTTTTTTTGCATTATAAAAAACTCCGGTACTTAGTTTGCTTTACTTAATTTCATGAAGTAATCGTAAATTTATATTATTAATTACACAATATACCTAATTAAAGTTATAAATTTACAGTTTTAGCGATTCGAGTTTTATAGCTTTCACTTCTCTAGTCTGTGGGTTTTGACACCTGCCACCCGCACCATGCTACAGTGAAAGGAGTATAAATGTTCGACCAGTAAGTAGGTGGCAAATTCGAATATGTGATTTATTGAGAACACTGGGCAGAATTTTGAAGTTTGTTAAAAATATGCTGGGCAGAAACCACTAAATCAAATGTGTTTTTTATTGAGAACATTGGACAGGACGAGGATAGGTACATCTGATGATAAGTCCTCTGAACAAACCATATACCTATTTTAAGATTCTCAGTTTTTGGAATCACAAAAACGCGGTTGTGCAATTTGTGCTCGTCGCAATGCATATGGTGAAGCGGAACTAATTGTGAAGCACCAGAAGCACTCCACAACAATCGACGTCTCTAAATCGCGATAAACAATATTTTATAAAACATTACAAGCAATTAACATTAAGTTGTTGTAACTTAGATTAGTTAGGTACACTAAAAAGCGAGAATCTAAAAAAAAAACAAAAATATTGAATCGGCTACAAAAAACTACGGAAGTAACTGTCTACTGATCTGTTTGAAGTCGTTGCTTCAGCACGAGCCTATCCTATCCTATTTACCTACTATCTATTTCTATGACTCCAGTTGGCTCTTGCTGAGGCACCGAATTGAAACAGATCACTAGTAAGTTACTTTCGTGTTTTTGTGGAGTCTGTTTATTTTTATTTACAATTTTTGAACTTACTCTTTTTTAAACCAATGTTTTCTTTAATTTCCTTTAATGGGTACAAATTATCAATTTAATTAAATTTGAATTCAATTCTAAAATTTCACTTATCTTTATCGCACTTCTTCTTAAAATTTAACCGGCCGCAGGAACAGTCTCAAAATAGGTAGGTAGGTATATGTATAAATATGAAACTAAAATGAAAAGTAAATTATTATCGGATTGGCCAGACTTCCTCTGGTCTTAAATTTGCGTAATGCCACTTTACATGGTCTTACTATAACGTGTCGTAATTGAACAAAGCTATATAACATGACAATAGCGAAACGATGCGGTAACCTAGAAATGTAAGTAATAACATAAATGGAGATTTTTGATTTATCATTGTACTAGCTGATGCCCGCGACTTCGTCTGTGAATTTGTTTATCGCTATCCTAGGGCGATTGAAACAATAGTTTAATGTATTTCTTCGATTACCAAATATTAAAATTTTCTATATTGTGGCAACATACTAGAGAGAGGTTTAGGCAAACTCAAGTTTATTAAAAAATCAATACTTCGCGATACGCAAGATCGGTGTAAATAGGTAATAGGTAATAACGGGCTAGTTTCCGCAACTCGACGTCTTTTAAGATCGGTGTACAAGCGTTATCCATTTAAATACCAATTCGTGATTGGTTGGTGACATTGTGTTTGTCGCTCGTATCGCCAGTTGTTCACGTATGTGTGTGTGCGCGCAGGATTCAGGCGACACCGCCGCTCAGAACGAAGTCTCCAAGAAGCGGGTCGCGGTTGCAGAGGAAGGGAAAGCACCAACGAAGGTACGAACGAATTGCATATCCTTATACGCTACAATTTTTTTTTAATACTCAGGTGGTCTTCATCAACACTATTGGGAGATTTTATCATTGGCATGGTCGTTACTGGTAACTGACATGTTGTCGGTGTTTCATACATCTCGGTAATAGCACGCTAGCTTTTATCATCGTCATAAAGCATCCGTCCCTTTCGCACTTCCCAACTGGTTAGAAAGGGATACATGATCTATGTCCGCGATAAAAACTAGCTTGCTTATACCCAGCAATATGTCGCGTTAAGCTTTATATCCTGTTCGTAAACGGCGCAAGTGTTTTTTTTATGTACAGTCGGGAAACTTAGAACAGGATATTTTAAGTACCTCCGTGAAATCCTTTCGGAGTAAATTGCATAATGAAACCAATTGTATTGTATCGTAAGTAATCGTATGGATGCCTGATAAAATTTGTGTCAGTTAAAAGACAATCTCAATAATCCGCATTGTGACGGCCATTTTATTTATTAACGTAAAATTGCGGAATATCAGCCTCTGGTGGGGTTGAGCATGAAGAAAGAGAACACGCCACCTGTTTTCTTCATTCAGTCTCTTTCTTTTGTCAATTAGCTTATTTTGTGCGACTAAAGTATCTGTGGTATAATCTGGTAGGTACCATTATTGTTTGAGTACGTAATGTGATTACGTCCCTATCTACCAGTATGTTGCAGTTTCGTTGGTGCTTACTTTAGACTTCTTCCGTACTGTCATGACAAACCACATTGCGCATGAAACCACCTCAAATATTAAATGTTTAAAGTTATCATGTCTGTGTTTCAGGTGTTAGTAAGCTTTTTAAATTTTAATTTGCCCTTTATACCATCACGTTGTTAACCCTTTGACCGCCACAAAACAAACGAAGTGACATGCTCTGTACGCCACGGAACAAACCGTCTAGTCGATAAATAGGGCTTTGTTACCATTACAGAAGGATTTTTTCGAGTTGAATGTTGGTCATCTATAGATGACTCTGGCGTGTCAGGCATTTTATTGGCTGTCACGACTGGTTGACTCTGGCGTTCAAAGGGTTAATATTATAAGTCTAAGCACGATCAACCCATTCCATACTACGTATTTTTTTTTAAATTAGAAATTTAATTGTTATAATTGCATACGTTTTCAACCAAAACGAAAACATTGGAAATTATGTTAACTTTTCCATTTAAAAAGTATTATGTAACGGTAATAAGTGTTACATTAATACTATTAGATTGTTGAGATAATAGTGCAAGTTTGACTATTAAATTTCTAACAAAAAACCTAAGTATAACGTCAACCATTGTTTATACGCATTGTTTGCTATTACTGATCATGCCAATCGTCTTATCATTTACTTCATTATTTGTGTGACTGATATCAGAGTACAGACGTGTAATTCGGAAATCGGCAAAAGGTGCAAACTCCAAGCTTGGCATGTTATTAAAATTGTCTTACAGGATGCCGTAGAAAGCCTTAATCAAAACGACGCAAAAAGGAAGGAAGATGACCACAGAATTGGATCTCTAAGTGCAATCCCGATTTCTACGGTACCTCATTTTCTATTCTTTCTAATCGTTTAAGGAATTTCAATTACTGTTTACATATACAGCGAGACTACAATGAGGACTCCAGTAATGTGTGACAACAGTATCAACAAACAGCTGTAAATATTTGAACAGATTGTTTTAACTCGGTGCACTTGTTTCAATTGCCGATGTTTAGTGCAGTGTTTGAAGCGCGCGGATAACTCGGCGACTGAATCACTTAACACTGATTTACTCCGAATCACTGTCTTAAAATAAAGTACTACTACTAATTCCGGCATCTATACACTATTTAAATTTATTAATATCACGATCGAATTGAAAAAACCGACTAGCCTATTTTCTGCTTTTTCGACTAGCTTTTTTCACCAGATAGAGATTAAAAATAACAGAAATATTAAATAACTACAAAGAAACTGTCTGGTACAGGCACGTACGTGTCAATTGAAGTTGCAAAATTCAGGGCTCGCATTAGTAAATCGCTGATTATGGAATAAACGATTCAATCTGCACTATATTGCATATCAAAAATACATCTAGCGATAACAATGAAACAATAGCAAATGAATTTCCTCCGGGGCGCGAGTGCAATGAGTTCGCTGAGAAGCCGCCTGGCAGTTGTGCGAGGGAAGGTCAGCTCGGCGGCAGAGCGGTGTGCCTGTCACATGAGCATACATTTTTATAAAAAAATACCCACAACGACTAATTATAAACAAGCAAAATCGTTTTTATTAAACTGAATTTCACTCTGCACCAGTTACATTATAGAAACATTAACAAGATTTACATCATTATGTGAATAACTATTTTTGTTCATTTCATTATTTTAAATGTTAACGCTTACCGGTGAACCAAACGTAATAAGCGTGCCAACTGACCATTTCAAAAAGTATAATCCATTTCCAGTCTCATACATGCTCAAGAGTTCTTTGCCCAGCACATAGCCTTGTTTATGATTTCCCAAGTGCATGCTTTTTCTTTTTATTTTGCGTTGTAATATAACTTTATCATATTTGCTGAAAACCTATACATGCTTTATCTACCTAACAAAATACTTTTTTATATTATTTTTGTCAATGTTATTCCGTAATAGGTAATTGGGATTGATCATTTTTTCTAACCCCCCCCCCCTTTATATTTTTTTTATCGAAAATATAGAGCATTTTAAGAAACTTATTTGAATATTTCAGCAATTCATCACTCCAATATTTTTTTATAATTTATTGAAAATTTGAGATACGACTTCTCGTAAATTACATGCCGCGGCTGAATCTGTGTATAAACCACAGACGTAATGACAAAAAAAATGTGTCACAATCGATGGTTAGTTGTCATCTGACAATGTCACTTTACATTACAATAACAATAACACTAAAGTTGCCGATTCTTCCAAGAGAATAGGTAAAAAAAAACGATTTACGGCTATAGTATTTTTTGTATGTATAAAATAAAATGGTCAGAAGTGTTCCCTTGAAAGTTCTTTGGCGGATTTAATCCATACTTACATTAAAATGATCCTCAAAACAATAAGTACATCTTGTAAACTTTGAATTAACTTTGCGGCACCACTTCTCTTGTAAATCTTCTCTAATGCAAACAATTAATTTGTTTGGGCTATTGACAGAATCATTTCCACAAGTAGGAATGAAACACTTCCTGTATAAATCCATTATTAAAATATGAAAAACGCGAAGAATGTTTTTCAAAGTAGTATCCTTAAACTGACAGATGATAACTACGTCGAAGTGACAGAGAATAGTATAGAGAAACTAGACGGACGGCTTTTTTTTTCTTGTTGCAAAGAATTTCAAAGTTAACACATTCAGTGCCGGGAACACCACAGGGGAGTTCTCCGTTCATAGCGCGTAGCAATACGTGGCAGCGAATGTGTTAATGCCCACAGAAAGGTCAAACAAAGGTCAAACATTATTTTGCAAAAATACACACGATCGTTTAATATTTTTTTACTACAATGTTATAAAATGATTTAATAAACCTATTCCTCGAAATGGTTTTGGAATTAGACCACATTGTAAAAAAGTGATCAATGCCAATTACAAAATTCTAAAAATAGATGACACAGAAATTGCTTTAAAAAAAGGCCAATCAACTTTTTAGAATACATTTTTTGTGGGGGTTGTCACCTCAAATATTTAGTTGATTATACATTTTGGATAAATTACAACATCAATCAGACAAATTTTTTAGTCTATCATTTCTAGTCTATTGTTAATTATATTTTGTGTAATTTTGTGCCATATTTTAATTTTAAAATCCGAAAATTAACATTTTTGGCATCCTATAAAATGGAACTTGTCAAAGCATAATTTTTCAGATTAATTTGTAAATCTGAAAGTAAGAAACTACCTCAAAAGGTGTTCAGATAAGTTGAGCATGCAACTACTAGAAATGGTGCACGATTTTAGTGACAACTCTGTATAATATCGGATATATTGCCTTTTTAGGAGTTTCATATCCAGAGTGTGACAAAGCAACCTTGTTATTCATCATTTCACAGGGCTGTATCTTTTGGGCACTACTAAAAAAAGGTTGAATCAAAGGGGCTGCCGCCATACGAGGGACCTCTTTTTTTCGGGGTTTTGCTCGAATTTTTTGGTGGCCATTTTCGTTCTTCGTTCGTTTTTTCCTAAATTATACTTAACCAATAAATTACTACAGTAAAAAGGATGCTCTAAATGCTGTTTGGCCACCACATAAATAAAAAAGTTGTTTAATGCACCAAATAGACTTGATTTTGTAATTTCTCTTTCGCATGCCTTTTTGTAAAGTAACCTACCGATGGTAAACACATGGATGTCATTATTTTATTTTTTATTTTTTTCCTATTTTTCTATACAATTTCAGACTTCATCGTTCCCTGAGAATGCTGAAAGCGACTTACAAAAAGCAACATCAGAAGTCATTCTTTTGAGGGAGGAAGAAAGCAAGCTTAGACACGAAAATCTTCAGTTAAAAGTGAGTTTCGTGTTTATTTTATTTTATTTTTAATATCTTCTTTACGCGTATTTGTATATTTATATTAACGTTGAAACCTAGACAATCGGCCTTGCAAATATCATTTACATGCTGCAATGCGAAATAAATCTAAAGTTGTATCTAACTAAGGATTGGCTGACCTTACCTGTGCAATTTTCATTATAACGGCAAGCGAAAGATCACTAAGCAAAAGAGTTTTTATTTAATTGTAATTTGGGAACACGTTCACTAATGTAAAGTAATTTTTCCCAATCGGTTACATCTGTAACACATTCGAAAGGACACGATAGAAATAGTACATTGTTGTAGAGGCTAGAAAATAAGCAATAGATGGACGAGTTAGTTTGAAGGCCGACGCATAGCGGAGGCCCTCGAAAGTACGAGTCCATCTATTGCACTTTTGGCCGAGACTGAACATTGTGCTTTTCACGACTAATGCGAGGAAATAACAAATAAATAATCGAAACACTGCGTTGTTTTCTTTTGTGACATAATTATTTTTTTAAAACGAGCGAGGCTATTCTTAGTGGCCAGTACCCAAAACCACATAATTAAAAAATAAAAACCTCATCCTCGTCATGTCCGACCTGGGGCAGCAAATCGGGCACGACGAGGATGTATACTCGCGCACTGAGCAGTCTGACTGCGGCAGCACGATGAACATGACGAGCCTGGCTGTTCAGCCAGTGCAGTGCAGTGTGTAGCAGGCTTAAAAAGTTAATTCTGTGGCGTTTTTTCATACTTAAAAAAATTAAAGCATTTTGTGCATATTATGCGTTTAAGGAAAAAAACACCTCATTAAAGTCATGAAATTCGCATTCTCATTGGTCAATTTAATTTCACACGCAGCAGACGATTACTTTTGATTGGTCCAATTGTCGTTTCAGCACGCCGGGAATGAAATTCAGAAATTATCTTTCAAAAAGTCGTATCGTATTATGAAATACATATAGGTATGGATACGTCCTATTTTCGTTATGTAATGTGTTACATTGTTGTCGTGTTTTGCGCGCCATAAATGAGTCGGCTGTTAAATGTACATATATAAGCAGTTTGGGTACTGGATTTAGGTTATCTATTGCCACATTTTCGAGCAGTGTCGTGAAAAGGTATTTTTTCATTGAAATCATTTCATAGAATGTGAATAAAAACTAATTAGGAAATAGGAATTCAATATTTACATATCTATATAAGTAAAAATGAATCACCGAAATGTTTGTACGCGCATAACTTCCGATAGACCGCACCAAATTAGATAATTCTTTTTTTGTTGCGTTTGTTACTGCCAGGAGAAGGTTTTTGTGACAGAAATTTTAGAAAAATAGAACGGGGGCAAAGCTATCAGTTAGTAAAAATAAATAATAAAAATAAAAGTTATTGGTAGTTTTATAAAAGCGATTTTTTTAAAAGTTGGCACGAATTAAATTAACGAAAGTTAGTGTTAATGTATTTTTTTCTGACTGAATATTTACGAAAGCAATAAAGATTTTACTCACTACGCAATTACTTCTTTTAAGTGATAAACTAAAATGATTCGTGAACAAATTAACCCAAATCCATTAATTAAATCCATACTATAATATTATAAATGCGAAAGTGTGTCTGTCTGTTACCTCTTCACGGTTAAACCGTTGAACAGATTTTATGAAATTTAAAACTTTTCATTTAAATTTTATCTTAATCCTATATATTGAACTAAAAAGAAAAATTACGCTATTATCCCTAGGTAGTATCATCTTTTAATCAAAAATTATGCATCATTTACTCATTTATTAATGTAAATTTATACATATATTTAAAAAGTTTATTTTATTTTACAATTTCGCCTTTATAATTTTTTTTGTCAATAGGCCACTTGAGACTAAACAATCAATTGAGATACTTGTTATGAGCTGTGAAAATGCGGTTCCCTGTTTTTTTGTATCATAACATAATACTAACCTATAATGTGACTTGTTAGCCACTCGATTGTTTTTTTTTATTTGAAGCTATTAATAGTGAAGTTTTATAGTTAATTGAAAATAAATCGTTTTCTGGGTGTCAAATAACCTAATTTGGTTTTTATTTTAGTTCTACGAAGAGTTTACTTACGTACATGCATACTTTACTGTCAATCTGCTTGCACCAAACATTATATCAGAAAAAAGCTAACTTCATTACAGCACATGCGAATTTCATTAATAATGCTCATTATAGGACTATAGGTAATAAGTCACCTTTTGTGTTGGTAGCTAATGAGTGGCTGACGAATGAAAATTACGTTAAATTAATGTTGTGACCTATAATATCCACGATGAGGAATATGGTTGAGATGATTTAAAAATAAGAATATATATATCAATAACGGAATTTTATTTTAATTATAAATATTCTTTTTTTTTATATATCAAACCAAGGATGATATAGACTGGATTGGCAATCGCCATAGTACGGATCGGCCGCGGTTTTTGTAGTTCGATTATTAAATCTAGATGGCGCTGAAATATAGCCAGAGGCTTTGAAGGCAACACAATAAGACTACAGATATTTCATATCACTGCAAATGTATTACTATGCAATATTTTTGAAAAATAATACATTTGTAGTAATATATAAATATAGTAAATATCGAGATAGTTAACTGCTACGAATTTATTTTATTTTTTAGTTAGAGACTACTTTGGATTTTTTTTCTAACGAGCGAACTACAATTAATCGTGTTTCGATAAACACTTGTCATTAGAGTTAATCCTCAAATATCTTACACATGAATTTCCAGGACTATAGCTTTGCTAGTAATGGTACAGCATGAGATTAAATGAATGCAATAAATGCGTCAAAAACTCAGTAGGGCCTTAATTTGGTAAACATAAGAGGTGCCAAACTTTTGTGGTGTTAAAACTTTGTTTTTCGTTATGTTTATAATGTAAACTCATTATAACGGAACTCAAGGGACCGAGCATTAGGTATAATAGGTAATTTAGTCTTCCAACGTAATTTTTTCTCCTTTTTCCCTTTTCAATCGCACGCATAACACGAAACTTTTTCGTCAACACAAAGCTTTTCTTTTACTGGTCGTGTTAACAGTTTCAAAGTTGATTTACGACTACGATGAGTGCCTAGTATGTTTAGTTCAAGACCATCAAATCTAAGTAAATCAAGCGTAATTTTATTATACACGTGCAAGATGCTAGTTTACGACTTAGAAGCTTTGGGGCCTCAAAATGTAGTCTGCCTCTTTTGTAGCCTGATAAGATAGCAAAAACTATAATACAGGCAACAAATATTTATTGTGTCTAAATATGGACACCTTTCTTCGTAATAGAGAATGGCTGTTGCTTTATAAAGTGTGCGAGTTTTAAGGTAAACCAAATCAAAACATGCTCACTTCTACGTTAAAGCCCTATATAAAAAAAAATCTTCTCTTCTTCCTCAGCGCGTTTTCGCTCACCGTTGGGCATACGCCTCTCCAACCTTTTTCCATCCAGATGAAAAAAAAATTAAAATCCAGAAAATATTGATAACTTTATCTATTATAGTGAACAAAATATAATACTTATACTTAACTTTAAAAAACTTTTTCCCAGGAACTTGTTGAGTACATAAATATATGAGAAGGGCTTCACGAGGCGAAAAAAATTAAGTTAATTATTTAAACACTTATATCAAATTTAAGAACAGACAGCCGAGTAAAATAGGTTGATTAACAATTTTATAATTTTTTGAAAAATCAACATAAACAAAAAATTTCAACGGGACGTTATTCCTTGAAGTGTTCTAAAGATACCATAAATATTTTTTAATTGTTATATTGATATTTAATAGTATATAAAATCATACAGTATGAGGCTCTCACTTTGGCGGCGGGGGCGGGGGCGGGGGCGGGGGCGGTGTCGACGTAAAGGCAAGGCGAAGCCCTATATTCGACGTTCAATTATAAATAATAGAGCTACAATTCCGGGACTTATATTTTTTTATTGGTAATTTCCTTTTCTTTAAGTATATGTTTGGATAATTTCTTAAATATGAATAGTTTTTGAGTTATAGCCAAAAAAACGAAAAACCTTTTTTGAACTTGCGAACCAGAGTATACTGTAACAATAAGCGGAGCGTTGGAAAATGACGTCACACGCGTTCACGTGACTGTTAGCGGAACTCGATATTTATGCAAACTTTGAATGCCTGTAAAATCACAACTACTTGGTATTTTTGAATTAAACAAAAATGAGCGTATTTGTATATGTAAAAGCCTTACTGTAACAAACTTTTAAGTGATTTTGCACATGTATTAACATTCTCAATTTGAAGTATTGCGTACTAGAACAATGTATGTGTGTGTCAGGAGGAGCTCCTGCGCCTGCGCCAGTCGGCGGGCGGCGACGGGCGCGGCGTGGCGCGCCGCCACTCGTACGGGCCCGAGAAGACCGCGCAGCTGGCCATGATGCCGTGGGTGGCCACCGCCGTGGCCATGGCACTGCTCGGCATCATCATCGGCAAGTTCCTCATGTGAACGGTGTCCCTGCCGCCGCGGTGACCGGACGCCTCACACTCACCGCTGTTATTCCACTCCCAACGCATCTTCCTCGCACAAGGCAGCTTCACCTTTCTTTAAACGCCCTTCTGGCTAGACTTCGGTCATGGCACGCTCCTGGCGGGTGCTGTGTCGTTTTGGTACCATCCCCGACTCACTGGAACAGCTAGTAACAAAAACGTGTCATGTCGCATACTTTGAGTTCATCTGCCAGCTTATTACACTGAAACCCTCGATTTTTTTTTATTCCAATCCATTTAGAATCCGTTTCGAGCATTGCAACTGAGACCATGTAAAGAGAACATTTTTTGTAAGTCACTCATATCATACGAATTAGTGTTTGTATAAAGATTTAATTAATAGCTTCTCTTTTACGTGTACTTGTGTCACATTGTTCTAGATAGAGATATTCTGTAAAGACTTGAATATTTAGATTTTGTTTGAATTGATGTATCGTGGATGAGTGTGACGTCGCTGTACATTTAGAAGTCATATTCCATTGAGCGTAATTCAAACTTAGTATTAACTGTACTTGTACTTTTTGAGTAATTCCGCTTTCATATTCGGATAGGTTATACTAAATATGTAGTGGTTTTATAGCATTCATGATTACTGTATAAAGTAGGTTGGGGCATCGGTTATATTATGTATGAAAAATTAATTTATCAGCAAATCGCTGAAGTCTTTTGTTGCGATTAAATGTCAAATATTTTAACTGTTTTAGTTTCAAGGTTCTTATTTATTATCATAATAAAATAACAATAGACGTGAAGGTAAAATACGTAATTATATCATCATGAAAAGTAGGTTCGTTTTTTACTAATTGAAGTAGGCTTTTGACAGGAACCTACTGGTAAAAAATGTATCATAGAGGAAACTACTTTGCAACGTTCAGATCGTAGTCACTTTCTGTTAAAATTTCTTGACTTCAGTCCAAGATCAGTTATATATAATAACGATTGCGTTAAAGAGACCGCGCAGTTAGACTTCAAAGACTGCCACAAAGATGTAAGCCTACAGGTCATTGCAAGTAAAGAAAAGTTTCAACCTTGAAAACTGCGATTGGTAAATATGAGTATGGTTGTTTTTTTTAATTTGTTGCTGTCAATCCAACCGATGCGAGTCGTCTAGACCATTCAGGTATTATGGAAAAGTCATTTTACGGTGGTCCCTATGCCGCTTATAAATTGATATCGAAAACTAAGTTACCTACTGTCAGATACCATCCTAATTAGGGCCTACAGGTAGAGTAATTGTTGTCTTTAAAATTAAAATATAAATATTACGAAACTAAAATAACAGGCAAAAACCCGCTTTTGCTTGGGTTGGTGAAGTTTGTGTCAACGAATTGCAAGAAAATGCGAATTAAGTGTTGCACGACATTCGCACACTGGTTGGTGCAGACTAACTACTAGAGGATGGTATAACTATTGCTATGTAATTTAATGCAATTTACAAATAATGCTTTCAAAGAACAGATACGCAATGCTATCCACAATTATTTTCGTACTTTACTAAATTTAACTACCCAGATGATAGATTACTATCAAATAATTGTCACTTTACAATTAAGGCAACAAGGGCGAGACTTCCACAAAAACTAAAGTAAAAATTACAGTTGTTAATTGTAGTTGTACAGGTTTTTTACTCTATAACCTGCTATCTGTAATATATATTATGTAATAAAAGCACTGACAAGGGTACGTTTTATCTGTTCCATTAACAATAATATTTACAATTATACAGCGTGTCACACTTGCAAACGCAGGTTAAAATCAGCTTAGTCTAAAGAAATCTTAACAAGTGACTGGAACGGTTTTTATTTTAAGATGTAAAAGTATTTTTCATAGGAATTTTTACTCGTAGCCACAGACAGAACAGAATTAGAAAACTACAGATTGAAAGGGAAAGAGTTTCATATTCAATACTTTTACGTCAAAAGTTTAATTTAATGTTTTTTTTTTTATTTCAGCCTATATTTAACTGATGAGCCCCATTGCATAATACATGTATTAAAAGTAAATATTAGTGATTTCTGTTAAACTTTCGTGATTTTCACTCGTAATTATTTTATTATACTAAACGGGACTTATCACGCAAACAATATTTACCCCGACGTTTCGGCCATATTGCAGCAGCCGCAGCAGCCGTGGTCACGAGTTGACTTGAGTTGTGTGGCCGAAACGTCAAGGTAAATATTTTTTGTCTGATAAGTCCCGTTTAGTATAATAATTATTAGTGATTTCGTATTGAAATACACTTATTTTGTGCAATTGGGCCTTGGTGTAGTAAAATATAATTTATACTAATATTATATATCCGAAAATGTGTCTGTCTGTCTTGTCTGTTAACCCTTCACGCTTAAACCGCTGAACCGATTTAAAGGAAATTTGATATATAGATAGTTTGAGACCCGAAAATTTTCATAGTTCCCGCGGGATAGCGATAAACGAATTCTTAGCGGACAGAGTCGCGGGCAACAGCTAGTTTATAATAAAAAAGAGTTAAGAAATGTCGCCTCTTGTCAAAGAGTGCTAAGACAGACCCTTAGTGTCTAAAAGAAATTAAATTTAACAAATAGTACTGAAAGATACTCCCTTATAATTTATGGATTTAAAAAACTGGGTATATATATTAAACTCATTTCTATTCTTAATCCTTTATCCAAAATAAATCACTTACCAGTTTCTGAGTTGTATCAGGTGGTCCGACTTAATTCATTGTGACTTCACAGCATGGTAATCCGACGATTGAGGGCAACTGACTAAAAATAGCACTTTTCGTGATTTTTATAATTGGTGTGGTCGTATAAAAACAATGTTATGGTTACATGGTTACTCAGGAAACTTAACCTTTTAAACAATATATTATATAAGATAAAACAACAATTCTGATTTCATTCATATCCATCATATTTCACCGCAATTACGGGGAAATTTAGAGCCAAGAAAAGAACGTTTCAGTAATAGTTCGATCAAGTGTCTTTAAAAGCGAAGACAAAAAAAATCGCGCAGTATTCTCTATATTTCCTCTAGTCCCTATTAAAAACTTACAACGAATTTTGCTAAACAGTATTAAGCTATCAAGATATTCGCGTTCTACCTTTTACTTTAATAATTGACCGGTATGTCACTGCACCTTGGGTTTAGCCTTGACCAGTGGGTGCCGGCGCCGCGAGCGTGCTCGCACGATGCAGATGAAGCGCACCGCGGGGGTGAGGAAACAGCCAGTGAGGATTCTTACTTGCTTTTAAAAGCTATTAGAGTTAATGCGACCGGCCGGTGTCCGGATTTACCGTTTATATTTAATATGTTATTTATTTTTGGTCAAAGCAAATAATGAACGTAGTTTTGAATCGAGGTGTTCACATATTTTTTTGTGGTCGGAAACTGACAAGTCAGTTATCCATGGCGACATGTAATGATGATTCATTTACTTTATAATATCAAAGTCTAATTATTGAATCATTGGGTGTCGAAATGCGCATAATTTTGTGCAGTTTACGGCAAAAAAAATCGCCTAAGTAAGTTTATAAAATAACTTCTAACACCACGTCATTATTTCCAACTGTCGACAGTCGTGTTTGATAGCACTTAAATGTAGAATTGTGTCAGTATATATAGGAAGATTTATCTCTTGTTAAATGCTGCATTTTATTTTGTTTTTTTTTTTGCGTACTTATTATTAGATCCCGGGTTGGTTTTCTTTACGCCGACAGATTGAAACTTTTAATTAGCGTTTTCTATAAGCTTATCTACTTACTTAAAATTTAGATGTGAATATTGCAGAAATATTGTATATTTTAAGCACTTCACTAAAAAGACAAGAACTATATATGAATGTAGTAGTGTTTTAAATAGGTTTAATTAAAACATTGTCACCACATAATCCTTGTCCAAGGAGTTATGTAAAAATACAATAAGTTGGATCTGTACGATGATATAGCAAGAACCATCTCTAGTAAGTGTTCCGACAGTCTTCAGCTTGTTAAACGTTTTAATCTTTTGGTGTAAGCGATTGTATTTTTTACTTATTAACAAGTTGTATAATGAGCACAGCGTAGTCGGGTGTGGGCGCGGGCCCTGGGCCCCTGGGGACACTCGCGAGTCGCGACACTCGGCCGGGTGGCGCCGCACGTTTTTTATACTTTTATCTTTAACGGAATATATAATTGACTACGTGGTGGTTATCGGTGTCTGCTCGGTCGTTTGTTAAGGCCTCGAGGGTTGCTTTTCTCTGATAATAGTGTCCCTTTTTATTATATTCCGATGTTACTGCTTAACCTCATGTAAAGGAATTCTATTTAAAAGTATGATTATATGATTAATTTATTTGGCAAGGATATTGAACATCATTTCGGTTTCTTTTCTTTAACGGAGACTATAGTTTTAAATTTTCCGTATGGTAATGTTGTTATACTATTATGCTATATTGTATCGTTTTCTGAAATAAATTACTTAATTTACGATGTCTATTATTTGTCATACATTGTAAAATTTTATCATTAGCTCATTTACAGAAATAAATTTTGTGATGCCCATTTTCACAAGCTTTTTATTAACTTGCAATGTATGTATCTACGGAACAAATGTTGCAAGTTAAATTTGACCGACTTCCCGGTTTCGGGTTGAGCTGAAGTTTTGCACGCAATATTATAATGACATGGGCCTGATGTGATGATGGAGCTGGAAGGTGTCCATAGAAACTATGTAATAAAACGACCGCATCGAGTTTGGACTCGCTTGATTCGTTTTGAAGAGTACCTACTTTGGTAACCAGGGGCAAAAAGTACAGTTGGCAAGAAAAGCTTGTATTAAAAATAAAACTTATAACAAAGACTTGTTATGGTTTAATAGCGGTAGGTTGCATAAGTTATCGAACTTGAAAATAAAATAAATAATTGGTATTATTAAGTTTGTGTTATCAAGTACCATCGACTAAATTACTACTGCATCGCAAAAGTGGCTACACACATTCAAAACAAAATTTCAACACACAATCTGCCTTTATTGAATAAAATTATAATTATTACAAACTATGCGCTACAATAGTTAATCAGCAGCACTATATTCCCTATTCTTATTATACTTTAAGACTGAAAAAACTTTACAAGGACTGATTATTTGAAGTAGAAGTAATGTTTCAGTCATAGAGTGCAATAAGTATTCAACTGCTTTAGGTAAATATATTTAACATCAATTTTAATTTTTGAACTAAGATTTCAAGTAACAATATTAATTTTTATACACATTGTTTCGGGTTATGTAAACTGATATACAAACCGGCAAAGTACATAGTAGGACGGAGCGGGAATACCATCTACATCTGCGGTACAATTAGGCCAATTTATAGTAGGTAGAATACAAACTTAATCCTTTCTTACCTTAGGCACTACCAGTACCCGTGGAAAAGTAAAATTTCCCATGACACTACCGGTAGTGCCACAGGTAAAAAAGAATTTCCTGTGACACTACAGTGGCCTTAGTAGTGTCACGGGTAAATTAATTTCCCTTAATTGTCTTCATACCCATATCGCAACAGTCGTAACTGCAATGCAAACTACTTAGAGCTTGTAATTCGTATCAACTGAGAATTTTATCGGTTGGTAACACGTTGGAAAAATTGAGATAGAGATTTTCAGCGTATATTTATACGCATCAATATGAAAATGTTTATTTAAATAATTTTAATACTTAAGAGAAGATAAGTCACTTTCGTTTTCATTACATTTCTTTAAAGTTCACAAACGAATATTTAAATCCAAATCCACTGGACGGTAGTGCCACGGGCAATTGAGTAGATCACGGGTAATTTTGTTGTATGCGTCCAATGAGCCGATCAGAGAAGTAGCGTCATGGGAAAACAAAATTTTCCATGACACTACTGGTAGTGCCAAGCAGTAGTGCCTAAGGTAAAAAAGGAACTTAATGACATTAAATTAGATCGGTATCATGTGATCCTGCAGAAAGCAAGTTCTAATTTAATGCACTGAAAGCACATGCACTACAATACGTTTACTTTTAGTTTACCACTGATAGGTGGCTTGCCTTCATTTAATTTCCAACTTTAACACCATACAAATAAAGTAGCTATTACAAAATCTGCAAACGTGGGTAAAAGTATTCTAAAATTGGCTTTATTTGTAGCTCGTTAAAGTTGAATATGAAATGAAGGCAAACCGTCTGTCAGTGGTAAACTTTATGTAATTTTACTGTACTGTATTAATTATTTCGTCATCATCATCATCCCAGCCTATATACGTCCCACTGCAGGGCACGGGCCTCGTCTCAGAATGACCGCGAGCCCAGTGCGGATTGGGAACTTCACATACACCATTGAATTTCTTCTTAAGTGTATGCAGGATTCCTCACGATGTTTTCCTTTACCGTAAAGCTCATTGTAAATTACAAATGTTTCATTATTTACTCTTAGTTTAATCATATGGACTGTAAAGTACAACTTGACTTGTCCCTTCTGTAAATTAATGCAAGTACACCTATTCCGGTTCCAGTGATCGCATTGACAGTGAATTAAATGTGACTGAATGAACGTGCGCTGGAATCTAGAGCATCCAACGAGCTTCAAATATTGTAACTAAAAAACAATAACAAAGAACGAAGAATAGTTTATTACATCTCCGTTTAAAATGGTCTAAATGGATTTGTAGGATTATATATTCGTGACATCCGCCCTACCATACCTATTAGTTTAGTATGGGCTGACAGGTATTTGTTTCATGTGATGTGATACCTCAACTGGCTAGGATTTCTGATTTTTAGCTAAGTATTACCTATTAAATCGGTGGTGATTATCCTTCCTATACTCACGGCTAATAAGCCTAACTGAAAACGTGCGAGAATCGCGAACATACCTTTAACGTACTACTATGATGACTTAAAATGTAATCTAGTGACAGATATATAATATGAAAAATATGCCGTCATCGAAGCAGGACCCGCATATTTTTGGTCAGTTTTAAAACATTTTCATAATCAAGCTCTTAACTCCTGCCATATATATTCGCACCTTTTAATATATTTAACACTAACGAACGTCATTACACGCTAATATTAATGCATTTTACATTTCACATATAAATCTATAATATAAATGAAACATGGCCTTAAATATTCATTTCTTATATTTATAGTAACAATGGCTGATGCAGACCTGAAATTAAATTAATCGAATACTGTGCATCACTGAGATCATTTCGAAAAATTAACCTAGTTATCATTTAAATTGTTGAGTAAGGTAGGTCTTAGCTTAATATTATAAATGTAAATTGGAGATGCGCTATGAGTAGTAGTGAAAGCCATCAAAACCAGAACGGAATATAAAAGGAGTTGACAGCTTCATAAATACTCAACTTTTTGTTATTTCTGATAGTTTTAACACATTTTCTTAATTCTATTTTATGTTCATTGCATTTATAATATAGTTAAATGTGCTAGTTACTTTATAATTAATACGCTTAAAAATAAGAATAAATAGTTGCACATATAAACAGAGAAATGATTTGTAAAATATTCAGTGTCGGGGCACAATATTCATATTCTGTGTTACGATATTTACAACTCGCACCGAATAAATACCTCTATAGGAAAACCAAAAGGTAGTTGAAAATAATACATAACTACTGTTACGAATAATAGATGTATCTATTACGCACGTGTGCGTAATTGAAGAATATACCGCTTAAAATACAACTTTTTATACATCTGTTTGCGGCACTTCCAGATGGTATGCGCCGCTGTCGCGTGGCGTTCGTCTTCTCCCTTACGCTTAATGTACTGTATCTGATATTTTATCTATATATACCTAATTCATATACTTAAATACAGAAATTGCTAAATTTATTGAGATTCTACGAGTGTACAAAATATATAGGTAAACATACGAGTATACTTAATATAATTTATTTGCACAAAAGCCCCAAAGCGCCGTATAAATTTAAGACATTACTATCTAATAGAATTATAATCAAATGCCTTAGTAAATATTCTCGTCTAGACATGTTGTACACATCTTTTACTGGTTTTACATATAGCCATCATGTACCCTTTTGATTAAGTATTATTAGATTTTTTTATTGATTAAGTAAAAAACTAATGGAATGATCGAAATAATGCGTAAACAACAATTAATTAAAATTTGCTAATAATTTTGTATTGAGATAAACTACACAGAAACTTTGTGATTGTTCGTTATGTTTTAATATGGGGTAGTTAATAAACAGTATATGGCCATCAATATAGTATGTCAATACTAAGGAAGACTATTTTGCAACGCTTCAAAAACATGTACCACACGCTCTTCTTAGTGATTAGTACATAATTTTAACTACTTAATTAATTAGAATAGATATACATATTTTTGCACATGACTAAATTCGACTGCTCTGCGATATTTTGTACGAAACTTGGTAAATGCTTCTGAAAGATTTTTTTTTCTGTGAAAACCAACCCAAAATCCTGCGTTACAGTAATAAAAACCTTTATTTCGAATCAGATTGCTGACCCTAGTCATGTTCTCGTTAAACGGTTGTTAAAAGTTAAATTACCACTACCAACGCAAAATAGACTGCTGGACCTGATTTATCAAAGTTACACATCACAGTTAAGTACCCACATCAATAAGAATGTTGGTCACTTTATGTAGCTTGCTTTGTAGAGAAGAGCCGTACCTAGACATTTACACAAAAGACCTTAGAACCGGGCTCCACTGAGCTGAATGCTACGATAATTCTCCATTCACAAACACCGTGATTGGCAGTTTAGGGGTTTCCAAAGTAAATTAAAAAAAAATACTTTAGTCCCTAGAGATTAAAAAGGAGCTTTAGTCCCGATATGCAGAGACTAAAGTAAACTTTTAAGAGCACGAGAAGTGAAAAATATCTAAATAATTCGCAGCAGAATTTTTGTTTCTCGAAACTTTTCATAAAGATTTTTATGAAACCAAGTTAGCTTAAGGAATAAAAAATATTTATAAAAAAATATGACAGTGTGTAACTGACAAAACCAAAATTAGAATTCTATTTAAAGTTCATCGTTATCTTAGTTCGTCGGCCTGTTAAGATATGTACTCAATTCAAGTTTTTTTTTTTCACCGAGAAAATGATATTATCAAAACAAAGGCGACGACCAGATGGCCTAGTGGTTAGAGAACCTGACTATGAAGCTTGAGGTCCCGGGTTCGATTCCCGTGTCGGGGCAGATATTTGTATGAAAAATACGAATGTTTGTTCTCGGGTCTTGGGTGTTTAATATGTATTTAAGTACCTATGTATCTATCTATATAAGTATGTTTATCCGTTGCCTAGTACCCATAACACAAGCTTGCCTAGCTTACTTTGGGACTACGTCAATTGGTGTGAATTGTCCCGTGATATTTATTTATTTAAAGGCTATGTATTTGGTGGCTAAACGTTTATAACCGCATGTGATCCTGATCAGTTTTTGTTAATTGTTATATTCTTTCATTCTAAACAAAAAGCTGTGTGGTGTGTTATAACGGTCGAACAAATTATAGGAAGAATTACTTACTCTATGATGCGATGCCGACACATTTCCCATCATTCCAAAATGTCCAAAACATGATTTAAGTTTTCCAATTAAGTATATGTAGTTGCTGACAATCTGGTTGGTGCCTTAGATTTAAGAGACTCGTTAATTTAATTTTGGAAAAAATAAGCTGTGAAATAGTTGAAGATTATCTTCACACTCTTTTCTTATAGTAAGAATTATTTGGAGCTCTACAACTGTTTGTCTACTTTTGCTGTTGACTTTATGTCAACTCATTAAATTCAATTATTAACAACTGTTATTATAAAATAAGTACCTTCGCCAACACTCGTCATTCACCATTCTTGAAACATTATCAAACGTGACAGGGCGCTCCAATGATCAAAATGTTGGTAAATTTTAAATTGTCAGATAAAAGTACATAAAAAGTATACAAGTTGATACGATTGCTTACAAGGAATACTCTTGCAATATTTTACTTTTTGTGGTCGAGTCTTAATGAGTCTATGTAGGTATAAAAAAACAAAAAGTAGCAATTAAATCCTAATTAGGCGTCATGACCATGCATGACCACTACGAGCTCAGCTTCGTCACGGGATGCTGTGCATGGGTATGTATTACAATACCGAAGTACGAAAGACCGAATGTATTAAAACATCGAATGGGTCAAAAGACCGACACGATTTTTTTCTGAAAACGTTAACTTTTTAAGATTGTTATAAAACAAACCTAACCTAACCTAATGGGTTCTGTATGATGCCGTTT
The DNA here is from genome assembly GCA_947859365.1 of Archips crataeganus. Lineage (NCBI taxonomy): Eukaryota > Metazoa > Arthropoda > Insecta > Lepidoptera > Tortricidae > Archips > Archips crataeganus. The sequence continues at coordinate 15,200,879 of OX402045.1, read as the reverse complement.
TAATAAATTCTGAAAAGTTTACGGTTTCAGAAAAAAATCGTGTCGGTCTTTTGACCCATTCGATGTTTTAATACATTCGGTCTTTCGTACTTCGGTATTGTAATACATACCCCTGTGCATATAACCAAAAAAGCTTATTCACCGAAAAACAAAAAGCTTATTTTTTACAAGTATCATGGCCATCCGATTCAATTCCGAAACTCATTCACTAATTAATTGGTCACTAATACCGTACTAGCACTACTCCTTTCACGACAGTTTTTCCTATATGGAACAAAGCGAGTTTAGTTATAAAAATGAAGTCAACGTCATTCACTATGCCATGCAATAACTATATGGACTATCGATATCGATAGTAATATCTGCTTGGTCAATTCTAGTGTCAGAGCATGCCGGAGTAAATTGGCGGTTTTTTTGTAACAAATTAAATTAAATGGCATTTCCACTTCAATGGTCATATGCTCGATGATGAACTTAGGCTAAACAACGTTTTAATAACGGGTTAATTTCATAGGTTACCTGAATGATTCGCCGATAATTTTTACGCAGATTATTGATTGGCAGACAACGTTTCGCCAAGTAACGGTACGCCGATGGATTTGTTCGTAGATGTATTGTTTCGCAGACTAACATTTCGTAACTCAACCTTTAGCAGCTTTTTTAGTTGGCTTATAATTATGAGTCAGTAAGCTGGACAACTATTGACAGAAATGCGTTTAGCGTATTAATCACTACACATTTTGAACATTTGCTCGAACAACTTTTCGCTTTCAAACGGTTGAACTATTTTTCAGTGCTCATATATCAACTTTTTCAACAAATGATTCAAAATCAAACTGTGTGAAATTCCGTAGGATAATTTGCCAAAGATAATTATTTTCGCTCGCTCGCTGAAAATTAAGCAATGTTGTCTTACTTAATACATACTTTTTTGATAACAATATAGTCATTAAAATCAGTTACATAATTTTTGTTGGCGATTTTATATTAATTGTATAAAAATGCAACAGTTGTACCTACAGTTAACTGAAACAATTCCGAAACAAAAATCGACTGAACCTTAAATCTACATACTAAACAATAATGTTGCCTGCCATGTCATAATGTTGTTCGGTAAAATTAAACAATTATGAAACAAAAAATCGACTTAACGTTACTCTGCGTATCGCTTTTCTTCCTACCGACTACTCGGCGAAACAAATAATAGGACTACTCGGCGAAACAAATAATAGGCGTAACGAAATTATACCAAACGTTACTCGGCCAAAAGAAAGGGCTGCCAATAGTTGTCTAAGAAAGAAAAATCTACGTAATGAAATTCGGCGAAACGATAGGTCACCAACTTCATATCACTCGCTTTAGCCAGACGACTAGCACCTAAAACTGAAATATCATGCTACCACATACAATAGCCAAGCAAGAAGTGAGCGCTGCATCTGAATAGTCAATAATCTTGTTGGCAACTAAAGTATACTTAGCGTTCATTGGTCTACGTCTATATTCGTGGTGATTTCTCCAAACGTCGGTTCGTCCTTCAGGAACGTTCCAGACCGCTGCATCAAGGGAATTTCGGCGGTTTGCTCGTGGATTTCTTGCCTACTCGTGTGCTTCAGCGGTCCTCTGGCTTTAGGGGTAGCTTTTGTTTGCTTCTCTTTCGTCGGTTTAGTGACTATTTTAGCTGAACTAGATTTAGTCGCGTTCATGAGAGAACCCGGTACTTTGCGCTCGACTGGTGCTTTATTACGTACGGAGTTCATTGAGGGTGCTGGAGTTTTGTTCGGCTGATTGGTTCGCTTCGGAGATTCGTTGTTGTAGACCTGATGCGTTTGATGCTTTGCCGTATGGTTGGGTTTAGCGCCTTGATTCAAATACACGGGTATTTTAGTTTTCATTTTACTTCCTGAGGATGATGATTGCAAGACGCCCTGGTATTTCGTTGATTGGATAGCTGGAATAAAGCATATTATTAAAATCCATTACATTATTTGCATAAATAATATGCATCATACATAGCAAATTTGTTATACTTACATTCAATAGAACCTTTCGTTGTGTATTTTTTTTTAGTGTAGGTGGCATATTTGTTGCTGTTTTGCGATTCGCTGAGCGAGTCGGTGGAGGGCTCGGCGGTGCGCGGGCGCGAGCTGGTGGCGAGGCTGTCCTGCGACATGGCGGCGGCCGCGCGCGCGCGCCCGCGGCTCGCGCGCGCCGAACGGGCCAGGACGGGGCTGGAGTTCCGCGACGACTCACTCGACGACACCATTTTGTTCATTAGTTTCTTAGCCGGGGGTGACTTCTTTTCGCTCCCCTTACATAGTCGCGGCTCAAGGTATCTCGGTTTGGTATTTTCGAACGTTGGTACTCGACCGCTCGTTTTGCCGGTCAGGCGATCCTGTGATTGATGATTAGTCTTAGCCATATTGAATCTGGCGCGTTCCTCCTGCGCTTTCGTAGTTCTGATTTTGGGGGGCATCATCCTGACGGGCTTCCGGTCGCGCAGGTCGCGCACGTCGCGCAGGTCGCGGAGGTCCTGGCTGCCCTTGAGCGCGTCGAGCGCTTGCGCGTGCGCGGGCGCGGGCTTGGGCGCGTAGGGCACGAACGAGGAGCGCACCTGGTCGATGTCGAGGCTGCGCGTGGCGAGCGCGGCGGGCGGCTTGCTCTTGGCGTTGGCGTGGTAGGTGCTGCGGGTCTTGCGGTCGTGCATGGGCGAGGCGGCCGGCACCACCTGGGGCCCGTACATGATGCAGCCGAGCTCGCGCAGCCGCTTGCGCAGCTCGGCCGGCAGCTCCTTGAAGGCCTGCGTGTTGACGGCGCGCGGCGCGGCGCGCACGAGCGCGCCCTCGCACTGCAGCCGCCAGGTGGCGGCGTGCGCGGCGAGCGGCGTGTCGGGCCGGCCGTCCGCGATGAGGTCGGGCTTGGCGCGCTGCGCGGGCGCGGGCGCGGGCGCGGGCGCGGCCAGCAGCGCGGACAGGTACCCGTAGGCGCGCGCGGCCTCGTCGGGCGGCGCCCACTCGATGGCGGCGGCGAGGCAGTCGTGCAGCGCCTGCGCGGCGGCGGGCGGCGCGAGCGGCGCGCTCGCCAGCGCGCGCAGCACGCCCGACAGCCGCGGCGCTGCGAACTGCGCCGCCGCGTTCACCAGCCGCCGGCACATCCGCGCCACGCACTCCGCCCACCGGCTGTTCTGCAGAGATGCCACTGCAACACAACCGACAACAATGAGTTACGTTATTAAAGCACAATCACGACCAGACGACCAGATGGCCTAGTGGTTAGAGAACCTGACTACGAAGCTTGAGGTCCCGGGTTCGATTCCCGTGTCGGGGCAGATATTTGTATGAATAATACGAATGTTTGTTCTCGGGTCTTGGGTGTTTGATATTTATTTAAGTATGCATCTATCTATATAAGTATGTTTATCCGTTGCCTTGTACCCATAACACAAGCTATGCTTAGCTTACTTTGGGACTAGGTCAATTGATGTGAATTGTCCCGTGATATTTATTTTATTTATTTATACTGATAACAACACCAGAAAAGTGTTTATTTTAAGATATAATATCCTTTAGCCTTTTGACGTATAACACCGCTATGACAGCTGAACACTCACCGGTTATTCCGCACCCGTAGACGGTGTCAACGAGGTTTTCCGTGGTAAGGTTGACGATGTGCTGTTGGTAGCACTTGTCGAGCAGTTCCTTCGGCAAGGTGGCGAAGGCCTTGGTGGGCCACACCCTGGAGAAGTGCTTGGTGATCCAGCGCAGGCATTTCCGGTACAGGTCGTCGAGACTGTACACGGACGACAGCGGGAAGCATTCCAGGACGCCCGCCGTGCACACCGCGCAGGGCTGTTGCGAACATTTATACTTATGTAATTGTCATTTTTTTTTCTTTGCACTTTCCCAATTTTCATGTTCATGTTATTTAATTACACAATTAGTTGGTGAGGTATGTAGTAAGAACTCGACACGGATTGTCGAGAGCCGAGGTTCGATTTCCATCCCCAGCTTAAGTTATGTGTATGGAATCTCTGTCTGTATCGGACCAGTCCTGAACTTAGTAACTTCTTCCAGTGTTCTTACTGACGAGCATAAGTTATATAACGAACGAAACTGGAGAAAAGAATTTTCCAAACGAAGAGACAATTTATTCTTCACTCATTAACAGGGTTCGGATTTTTCATCGCACGGTAAGGTGAAAGAAAACTATGGAGTCGATATTAAAGGTTAAAATTTAACTCATATTCATATTCACTTCTTTTCTTAGTCTCGTAATACTTTTATCCCTTTATCAGGCTGACAAATCGAAAATGTCAATCGAAAGTTAATCTTACTTACTTAATGTAATTCAAATGATTTTTTGTAGTACGATGCGAGAAGTCTACAATATACTACCAACCAATATAAAACCTCTTTTATTCTAGAAAATATGAAAAACGTCGCCATGACATTATACTCATTTTACGATTGTAATTTTGAAATGGTCAATACACACGCCATACCTACCTTATCAAGATTTTGACGCCCATTCCTGTATCTCCATGCCCCATGTATATTACGAAATAGAAGCATTCTAAATGTTAATTTTTTTTAACGTGCGGCAGTTCGTTCTTTTATTTAAAATATCATTTAATTAAATTCAAATTGTTTGTTTCATTTAAAATTTACTCTCGGTATTAATTACATGAATGAGTATGAGTATGAATATAAGTGAAATTTTAACTTTAATATCGACTCAATAGTTTTCTTTCATCTTACCGTGCGATGAAAAATCTGAACCCTGCTCATTAATATAGTATCATTATACAAAAAGGTGGATGATATAAATACGGTGAAATGTAAGAACACCAAGAAAGGCAATTTTTGAATACGTCATCGGCCCATGCCAGTATAAAATACCTACATTCTGTCGGCCGCCTGTATTTGAATTACATGCTCAGATTTCCATTACATTCTATTGTTACATTTAAATTCAGATCTGTGATCGCGACGGGAATGGGTCCAAGCAATGCTATTGTAGAGAGGCGCATACCTTGTGGAAGTGGTGGCAATACTTGGCCTTGAGCGTGAACATGATGGCCTCTTTGAGCCCTTCGAGTCCGAGCATGTCAGCGAGCGTGGCCAGCTCCACGATGCTGATGGAGTCCGGGATCGTCGCCATGCCCGAGTAGATGTGGCATAACGCGAAGTGGACCACGTTAAACGAGAAACTGGAACATATCGTACGCTTAAATCAGACTCTGGCCAGGACACGAAGAGGAATATATAATAATGTCTTTATTTTTATGACGAAGTTTAATTGTTCAACTTTTTTACCTATCGTTTTATACGTTCCTTTTTTTATGACAGTAGACAATTTCTTAATGAGATAAAAAAGTTTCAGAAAACTTACGGAGGCAATACTATTACATTTCCAGCACTCTCCACCCAGCCACCACTTAATATCCTTGCGAAGTACTGACATCTGAAAATATGATACTTATTAACATATGTAGTACACTTTAACCAGTGAAAAAAAGTACGAAAGTCCTGCATTACCTAGATGATAAAATACACTTGTGAGCCTTGATCCGCCTTCCAGAAACTTCAACGATGACATCTGGTGTAATTTCCTCTAAAAACATCCTCAGAAGATCTTGCCCAAGTCTCGATTGGCAGAATCCGATAAGACTCGATGTCTGACTGGTGGTATCTTCTGTTGTACTATTTTCTAAAATTATTTGCATTTATTAAAATTTGATTTCATACGGCTCATGATTAATTTTAGTGTTTACACTTTTAAGGGATATTCACCTGGTTTACGTGGTATGGTTTGTTTTGTATGTATGTTTTGTATGTCGGGCCACGGTTTTCCCTTAGACGGACAAAAAAGCGGCTTATGGGTTAGGTAACGGCCTGGCCTCGACTATGTCCTGTGCGCAATCGGCAGCGCGGCGAACGATTCATCTGTCCGTTGTATGGGCGAAGCGCTGACTGCACAGCGGTTAACACGGGCAACACACGAAAATATCGCTCGCCGCGCTAGCCGACTCGCAGTCGTGGCTGGTCCATTAGAAATAATACACACAAGACACACACAAGATCTCATCGAAATGATACGAAAAGACCCCTGGCCAGATGGTACTTACCGACGACGGAGCGGCACATACTGCTCTGCACACTGCTAAGCTCCGACACGTCAGAGGCCGGCTCGTCAGTCTCCCCCCGACTCGACGCCGCCCGGGGCCGCCCCTTGCTCGACAGTGACCCCGGCATACTCTTACTGAATTCGTTCTTTAAGTGTGGAAACAACCTATTCAAACTCAAAGCATTCTCTGAGTGGAATGAACTGATAACATCTATAGGCCTCGATACGCTTTGGTTTCCCCAATTGTTATCAGGAATAGACCTTGTCATTCTGACGTCCGAAACCGTTTCTTCATATACAGTAGTTATACTTGGCGTGTCGGTTTTTGGTGCTGGTCTATCTAGATCGGACAATTTGACAAAAAGATCACCAGATTGATCTCCTGCGTGTTCTTCGTGAATTACAGCATCTCGCTGAAATGAGGACTTGTCTACACCAGGTACTCGTGAAGGTCTCTCTTTCTTGATTGTTTCTGGAGCTCCCGTACTTATAACATAAGCACTGTCATCTTTTGGCTTACTTTCTGGACAGCTAATTATTTCTGCAATGCTTATATTTAGATCATTGCAGAGCGATTCATATTTTTCAAATGTTCCTGGGCTACCTGCATCATTTTTGGTAGACGCGAGCGCTGTTGTATTTGTTGCAGAACCCTTGATAGCTTTGCTTGCAACAGTTTTGGTCTTCACTTCAATGGTGTTATTTTTTTTAGAATTCAAAGATAGTCGTGCTGGCATCTCTTTTAGAATTGATTTCTCACTCAGATCGATATACATTGAGAACATATTCTTTTTTTCGACAGAACTTTCTATTTCACTCTCATTTTTTGGCGGTATAGAGTCGGGCAAACTAGATAAGTCGATATAAAATTTCTTGCTTGATTTATCATTCTCAATATTCAGTGAACTTGGACTCTTATTGATATTATCAGACATGCTACTACAACTTGAATCATATTTTAAAGAATTGCATACCTTTTCACCTGGTTTTTTGTAATTTCCTTGGATGCTTGAAGTGTTTCTCTCGTCATCGGTCTTTGGGCTCATAGACATATCGACTACCCATGCCGCAGCAGACGATGGTTTAGGAGACTTCCTATTATTGTCTTCTTCTATCGGTGGTATATAAGCTCCAGATACTATAGGAATATTTTCTATTCTTCTTCTTGGTATAGGACTATCAGAATGACTACCGACCTGCGGTAAATAATCATCTATTGAGGCGCCTCCAGAAACAATAGGAGACGACTCATTATACTTCTGAACCTTTTTAAGATTACTAAAGCTTTCTGGTCCTGATAATGAAGAGTTCATTTTACTTTCGTCAGAATCGAGCTGTTTCATTGTGCAGACGTTCAATGACATGATAGAATTATGTGGTGTACTCGTCACAAATACTGTGCTAGATAGTAATGAGTTTTTATCGGGGGTTTTATTACAGATATCCGCATTACCCGCCTTGTTAGTTTCGTTCGCTAATAAAGCTGCCTCTTCGTAAGTATTTACACACAACGAATCTTCAGTTATAGGTGTCATTTCGAATATAGTTGGTGATAAATCCTTTTGAATTGAATCTGGGTCTTTATTATCTGGTTGTTCTAACGAATCCTCAATATCGTTACTCTCGGACCAATCATTAGGACTAATGTCAACTTTAGCAGTGGAACAAGGAACGGGTTGACTTGGCGTCGGTAACACGTCCGACTTTAAGATAGACTCTTTTGGTAGAACTTGTATGTTTATAGTGTCATCATCTTCGTCCGCTAAACTTGCAGCGTCAATAAAACAAGACGTTGACTTGAAGGGGGATTTTTGGACTAAACTGGGACATAAATCTTCTGAAACATAAAATGTGATAAAGATGTTAATCGGTGAATAAGATTCCTGAAAATATTTTTGTTTTAATCAATAAACATTCAGTTATACTTTCTGTTTAAATTTATACTTTTTGGTTTTATTTTACATTTCTTAAATGCTGGCATACTACGTCAGTAAATTTCATAAATATATATACAGGATGTCCCGTACGTAGTACGTCAAACTGAAATAGGAGATAGGTGGGCAAGTGAGCTACCAAATATCAAAAAATTACTTCAGTAAAAGTCGCACCGTTTTCGAGAAATTTCTATTTTTCTGATCTTTTGAAAAATATACACCCACCTGCACTACGATTTTGCGTTGTGATATTCTGAATTAATTATTTTTTTGCATTTATTTTTATTAAAAAAATATTTTGAATAGTGGTGTTATCAGATAAAAAATATTTTTGAAAAACTATTGTAGTTTTTTATTTATTTTTATTTCAATTAAAATTTTGCCTCTTATCCTAAACTTTGGTCAAGATTTGATCTAACACATTGAAAAAAAAATACATAACCACTGTTTAGCTTACTATCTTAAAACATGCCCATTTAATGGACATTCAAAAATGTTAAATAGCTTATCAAACAAATCTTTACAGTAAAAATATCTCCAAACATAGCATTAAGTACCCAACAAATCTCGTTAAGCCAGTACTACCACCTTATCTAAGTTGAGGCTCAAGACGGATCAGAATGCACTCTGGTTAAATTCAGCAGTTATACAAAACTAAATAAATTAATAAAAAAATTAATTTCGCGTGACTTATTTAAAAAAAAACTCATTCATATTTAAACCCAATCTTACCGTTAATTCGGATGAGGTTAAATAAACAAATGATAAACAAAATTTTGGTTAAATTACGAATTTAAATTTAGCGGCGTTCGAAATCTTTGCGGCCAGTATTTTTTTAAATAAAAAGTTGGACAAAGCGTGTTCTTAAGTTTCAAACAATCTTGTAGTTTGAAAATTGCAGACTTATACTTAGTGTGAATTTGTTTCCATTTTGAACAATTGTCTTATACGATGCAAAAAACCGTTAATCTGCGTGCTTTGGTTAAACAAAGTTATCAGCTAGGATAAACTAAAACAACATAGAATCTCATAGAATCTTAATTTCGCATGTTTTATTTTTAAAAAAAGTTTAGTCTGCAATTTTCAAACTATGAGATTTATAGATTTGGGTTTGATTTACAAACTTATCAAAGCCTTCTCCAACTTTTTACTAAAAAAAATACTGGCCGCAAAGACTTCGAACGCCACTAAATTTAAATTCTAAATTTAACAATAATTTTGTTTATCGTTTGTTTATTTAACCACATCCGAATTAACGGTAAGATTGGGTTCAAATATGAATGACTTTTAATTTTTTTTTTAATAAAACGTGAAATTTAGATTTTTTTAATTTATTTAGTTTTGTATGACTGCTGAATTTAACCAGAGTGCATTCTGATCCATCTTGAGCCTCAAATTAAATAAAGTGGTAGTACTGGCTTAACGAGATTTGTTGGGTACTTAATGCTTTGTATGGAGATTTTTTTACTGTAAAGAATTTTTTGATAAGCTATTTATCATATTTGAATGTCCATTAAATGGACATGTTTTTAAGCCAGTAAGCTAAACAGAGGTCATGTATTTTTTTTCACTGTGATAGATCAAATCTGGAGTAAAGTTTAGGAGAAGATGCAAAATTTAAATTTAAATAAAAATAAATAAAAAACTGCAATAGTTTTTCAAAAATGGTTTTTTACATCTGATAACAAAACTATTCAAGATTATTTTACAAAAAAAATGAATGCAAAAAATAATTAATTCGAAATATCACAACTCAAAATCTTAGTGCGCGTACATTTTTCAAAAACTAGACACCATGTATAAACGTTTACCTTTCACGTCGTCCGTGTAAGCATATTGCCGTTCTTTATTAATAAACCGTTCACAAATTTCTCTTTCAGGTAACTTAGGAGGAAACACTGATTCCCAGGAACCAGTCTCTGAAGATAAAGATGATGATTCCATAATAAATATCTCTTCATTTTGACGCTGCTTTTCTTCTTTAGATGATTTGCAACAACTTAGATCTTTGCGTCTGGTCGGTTGGTTAGTTTTCTGTCCATTGATCTCAGCATGCGCGTTTGACGACACTGTATTACTCGTACTTGGTACCTTTGTTCTGTGATTTGTATTGCTGTCAACTATAGAACTGCTAGTGGAGTAATGAGTATCGTCTGTGGTTAAATCGTGCAAAGTGCTCTCTGTTAATGATAAATCAGTTAGAGTAACGTCTTTATGACTGCTAAGACTTCCCAAAAGAGCGGTGTTTTCCAGCCCTGAGTCTGATGAAGTAAATACGTTATCCATTTTGGAGATGTTGTCCCCAACATTTAATTGAGGGGCACACGCAGAAGAGCTAGCGCCTGGTGAAAAATTATAAGCAGCAGACAGATAGTCTGAGGAGGAACTAGGTTCGTCGGTGATCAAACTGTCTGGGGAATAAGCGAGGTCTAAGGATTTCTCCGCATAAGACTCGCTGTTGCAACTCTTCACTGAATGTCTTAATTCGACTTGATTGTTTCTTGATTGTTTCACACTATTAACAGCGTTATTTAGTTTATCGTCACTTTTTACGATTTCGGATGCAATATTATCTTTTGGATGACATTTAAATAATATATCACAACTGTTGGAATGTTTGACTGGTTTGGAAGTATGACTAGAACTAAGAGATAGCGAAGTGGGTTTATTACACTGTGAAGATTTGGCTTTCTTCAAATCATCAGATTGTATTTTATTAATCGAGTAAAATGCATTTGAAAGAGCGTCTTGTTCTATCAGCTCTTTTTCTAATAAATTTCCATCAATGGGTACCAAAGCGTAGTATTCTTTTGTTAATTCGGTGCTTGGACTAGAGCTTATAATTTTATGACATCCTTTTTCGACGTAAGGGCTTAAACACTTCGGAGTCAAAAATATTTCAGTGTCCTCAGGTTCTTCTTTATCAAGGCAGTTATTATTTGGAATCACTCTTACAACTTTAAATGTATCATTTAGGTACGCAAGTATCTCTTTTTCTTGATTTCTGATATTACACTCCGTATATGCATCACTGTAAACACAAAAAAAAGTTTTTAGTTACATTGGTTCAAAAGATTTAAAAAAAATGTAAGGTCCCCAAAATACTTCAGTGGACTTACCTCACAAAGGAATAAATTTCGTCAAAGGTACTGCGCCCAATGTTAACATGCAAAATGGTTTCAAGCTTATGGTAAAATTCATTCGTGCGAGCTTTTAGTATACAAGAGTGAGTTAGGACTTTTAATTTCCCACACACCACTTCAAGGTCGGAATAGATAGACTCATCAAATATTCTGCAACAAGGTACTTACCGGTAATATTTAGGAGATAATAATTAGATACGTGCAAGACTTGACACAATGTCAAAACTAATCCACCAACACTCATAAAAAGATATATGTTATGTAGGTTAGGTTGATGGACAACACTAATTTCTACTGATATGTCACTATAGGTCTTGCTATAGGTTACATAATAATATAGATATGCACACTTTCACAAAGACATACGAGGGGCGTTCAATATAAAGTGAGAATGAGATGCAAACTCTTTCAATATTAGGAAATTAAATACTGGCCGGTAAAGCTAATCTATCTAGCTGATTGCTATGAAATAAAAAACTAACTGTCTTTTGTTTAAAAAAAAATACGGTAATTTCTTTGCAATGCTATTGAGTACGTTAGCGGAAATGGAGAAAATTTAACTGCGCGTCGTTATCAAATACTTGTGTTTGAAAAATTTTTCTACGGACCAAATCAATTTAGATTTGCGGGACACTTTAGGGTCTAATGCTCCTCCGTATTCGACAGTCGCACGTTGGTGCGCCGAATTTAGACGTGGAAGAACATCGACAATGGACGACCCCCGCTCCGGACGCCCTACTACTGCAATAACTGAAGAAATTGTGAAAAAAGTTGAAAACTCAGTTTTGGCGGATCGTCGTGTCACGGTTCGTTTTATTGCTGAAAATGTAAAGATTTCAACGGGGAGCGTGCATAATATTTTACATGAACGCTTGGGTATGAAAAAGGTATCTGCGCGTTGGGTACCAAGAATGCTTACTGACACGCAAAAACAAACTAGACTACAGATTTGTCAAGAAGCTTTGAACCTGATGCAGCAAGACCGGGAACTTTTTTTGGCGCGATTTATAACAATGGACGAAACATGGCTCCATCATTACGACCCTGAAACGAAACTGCAGTCTATGACATGGAAAAGGCCATCATCTCCAACTCCGAAGAAATTCAAGGTGAGCCCATCTGCCGGTAAGGTCATGGGCTCTGTTTTTTGGGATGGTAAAGGGGTATTAATGATTGAGTATCTCGAGCATGGAGCCACTATTACGGGTACTTTATACGCCAAACAAATAGCAACATTGCGCAATGAGATCCGCGAAAAACGGCGAGGTAAACTCTTGAAAGTTGTGCTGTTCCACCAGGACAATGCCCCGGCACACAAGTCCGCCGTTGCAATGGCTGCAATTCGTGATGCTGGGTTCAATATCCTTAAGCATCCTCTGTATTCACCAGATCTCGCTCCCAGTGATTTCTACCTATTTCCGAGATTGAAACAATACCCGAGAGGCCAGAAATTTGAAGACGACGACGCGATAGTCGCTGCAGTACAAGATTTTTTAAGTACTCAAGATGAGACCTTTTTTAAAGATGAAATTTTAAGTTTAGAATAAAGATATAATAAGTGTATTATGCTAAAAGGTGACTATGTCGAAAAATAAAATTACATTTAGTAAAAGTTGTTTATAACATACTCATTCTCACTTTTTATTGAACGCCCCTAGTAACAGACGCCCAGAACAATAAACGGTAGGTAAACATGAAAGGCATTGATTTATCGATGACACACTAAAATGAGTGTATAGGGTGTTAGGATGAACTGCACCTGAATCCCAAGCACAAGTAAAATAGATGAGGCCGTTAAAAAAATAATTATACCTTGCAATATCTTCTTCTAGTTGTCTTTGAAGATGAATCTCCAACTGCGACGCTTCATCTGAAGCTGAGGGCTCAATCGCCGGTTCCGGCTTAACCCTCGTACGAGCCCCCGGCATTAAGCATCTCTTACACCTACAAATAAAAATAAGATAAAATGCCTAACTAAAAAAATGTGATCTTACTCGGGCGGTCCAGCTTACGACCAATCAAAGCTGTACTTAGTACGTTTTTTTTTATTAAATTATACAGTTTGATTTTAATATTAGTACCTATGGACACGATAGTCTTTTTTGTGTTTAACTTAAGCCCGTGTAGTGACTAGAATGTAGTAGCTAAACAGGTTTAAGGAGCGCAGTGTTCCCGCCAAAATTTGCCAATACGATTGTAAAACTACAATGTATATATATGTATTGTATATACATAGATAATTGTATATTATTTGAATAAACTGTACTTAATGTAATAGTACCTTTTGAATTTTATCCATATTGTAGTGTAGCTAGTAAATGCTTCTTGTCATGACATATTTGAAGTCAAACAAATTAATAGACATGAACGTAATATTAAAGTTAAATACCGACACTTAGGGCCACTTGCATAGTTCAGGGTTAAAAAATTAAACCCAGCTAACCCAGGTCCGCGCAAGCTGGCCTTAGTGCAATATCTTAATAACATTTATGATAATTTCTAAGTAACAATAACAGTAGCTAAGATTATGATAATAATTTGTAATACAAGGCTTTAATTTAACAAAATTTATGCACCTACCTATTGACAAAATGTCTTGCAATCTAATCAGCTGATATCAATCGTCACCAGTAGCTTGATAAAGGGAGATTACGCAATTCACTTTCTACATATCACTCATACATAAGCATCAAGATGTAAAAACATACTAAGTTCCCTAACTTCGTTTGGCCCTCCAAACGAAACTGGGACAATTCGAAAATACAAGTCGCGGTACGCCGAGCTGTTCAAGGGAAGTCGCGAAAGCTGTTAGGCGAGGCACTGTTAATAAAATACATACATCAGTCAAGTCTCTTTCTCTTTTATAGAGGTAGAGTGTCAATACCGATACGCTAACTACCATTGCGTGTCAACAATATGTATATATCTATCTCAGAACTTCATCTTAAAATTATTTAAACCAAAGTTGGAAGATTGAGGTCAAGGAGGGGTCGCAATCTTTTAATTATTTGGCGCGTTTAAACACGAGGTTGGATGAATAGGGGTAAGAAATGTACATCAATAGAATGCCAACAATGCCTATACTTTTTACACCTCAATCCTAAACCTAGTGATACTCTCTGTGTAGTGCTACTTATAGGGTAGCAAGTTATACGTAAGTACCTACCGACTAACTACGGTATGAATTCGGAATGCTAATCATGCAGTCGACGGTCGACAAGGAGTATGCTCGTGAATGACATCATACGTTACAACAAGTAGACACTGATATCACGCCTATTCATATGCACGACGATCAGTTCAAGACGAACAAAACCTGTATCCTATACAAGACTACACATACCCTATAATTAAATACATAATTTATTTTTATTTTGGAATCATGTTTAATATTAAAATTCAAACTAAATTGCTATTAGGATAAAAATTGTTGAAATTAAATAAAATATGAATAATAATTTTAGAGAACTAAGATATATTATTTAAAAAAAACCGGCCAAGAGCGTGTCGGACACGGCCAGGGCAGGGATCCGATACTCCCCCCCCGATGATACCCACCTTGTCGTGGTGGGGGGGGCTCCTCGCCGCATGCAATGTGTCCGGCCTGCGGCGGGGCCAAGAGGTACCCAGGTGTGGCCGCTCCCAGTATCCCTCTGACCCAGCAGAGTGGACAGGGGACGCGGCAGCGCTTCAGCGCGAGGTGGGCCCGCAAGGGCATAACAGGCAGCCATGGTGGCTGTCCAGGGTACGGTGTTTTGGCCACCGTACTCCGAGGGGTCAGTGCCGGGACTGAGCGGCCACAACATCGGCCGCTCTCGGACACAAGTCCTTGCGAGGAAGGGCGCGTAGGCGCATGACGGGGAGGGCGAAGGACCCCTGAAATCCGTTGCTGAATTGCCTCTGCCTTTTGGGCACTGGCTGCGGCGGCGGTGCGGAGTGTCCTTCGGCATAGTGGGGTAGCTCCGGGGGCCTCCTGGATGAAAAGTATCCTGGGGCCTGAGTGCCCCGGGTGGCCCAAGGATTGATGTCCTTGGGTCTTTTCCTGGCCCCAGAGAGGCGAGCTTACCCCGCTTCCCTCAGAGGGACATCGGGTGGTGGATCGGGGGGTCCGTCACCCGCCAAAGATGTCCCGAGGTTGTGAGGCGCTCCAGGTGTTTCCGGAGCGCCTTAAACGGAGTTTGTGGAGCTTACGCCCCACAGAGGTGGGCCCGAAAGGGCAGCCGCCGGTGGGGGCCGCGGATGGCGTA
This sequence comes from Archips crataeganus, assembly GCA_947859365.1. Classification (NCBI taxonomy): domain Eukaryota; kingdom Metazoa; phylum Arthropoda; class Insecta; order Lepidoptera; family Tortricidae; genus Archips; species Archips crataeganus. The sequence continues at coordinate 15,185,432 of OX402045.1, read as the reverse complement.
ACGTTCCCGTAGCCCCTACCTAGGCGGAGAGAGGGAATACCGTGGGGTTTTAGTCAGTAGGAGTCTGACATAACCCATCGTCCTCCCCCGAGGATGGTGGGTATCCATGAGGATTTCCCAACATAAAAAAAAATATGGATCCGATACTGTTACAAAAACAAACTCATTATGTATTAAATATTGCGTACCTAACCTACCGTAATCGCCTTCACCAAGCGCCACACACTCCAATGTGTTGTTATTCGAACGTCAACTTTGTTTATGGTTTCTACGTTCATATTTTTCATAATTTTACTATTAAATTATACTACCATTATTAAACAAGTAAGTAAAATATTATTTTGTAAATATTCTAAGGATTAAAGTCTGTGAGTGAACAATAAATCGCCGCCCCCATTTTATCACCCTCAGGGTTGGATTTTTTTCCAAATTTATATTATTTTAGGTATACTCTTTTCAATAAAGAAAATAATTATCAAAAATCGGACTACTCTGTAAAAAGTTATTATTAGGTACGTGGTCATATACATTACAATCAGTTAGTGAACACTCAATCACCTCCTGTTTTCCTACCCTTAGGGTTAGATTTTCCAAATTTATATGAGACAAATTTTGAGGTATACCCTTTCCAACAAAAAAAAGAATTATCAAAATCGGACAACTCTGTAAAAAGTTATGCCTGGTCATGCATTACAATTAGTGACTGATCAATCAATCATCCCCTGTTTTCCTACCCTTAGGGTAAGATTTTTTTTTATCAAATTTTTATGGGACCACCCTCGAGGGACCCACCCTTTCCAATAAAAAAAAGAATTGTCAAAATCGGACTACTCTGTAAAAATTTATGCGTTGTCATACATAAAAAAAATATACGCGTCGACTTGAGAACCTTACTTACTTTACTTTTACCTTAAAAAAAAATGTTTTACATGATTTTATTTTATAGCTCTGTTTGCATGATTAATATACATATAATATACCATGAAAAATTAGTCTCCTAGTAATAACACTGCTATGCTAAGCCGGGAAAATGCGGGAATCGTACCCGGGACCTCAAGCTTTGTAGTCAGGATCTCTAACCACTGACCATTTGGACTAATATGATTATATATTTTTTAACTATCTTCCTATCTGAGTTTCAATCCGCATTAGACAGTAGGCAGCTCTAAGCTCTTCACGCCCACAAATACATAGGAAAAATTACATACACAATGTTTTTAATCTGTGATCAGGAGTTGAAAAATATTGATCCCTAGCCAAAATGGAATTTAATAGACAAGGTCTAAAAGCAATGAAGTTTGTTTCATTAAAAAAAAAACTTTATTGTAAAAACTTCCTCCACCCACCGAATGCATGGTCATTCTACATTTTGTTGAATTTAAGTAGTTTTGTCAAGTGTCATCGCTTTGGCGGTGAATTTGACAGGTCTTACGTCAATGTTTGTTTAAGAAAGTGACTTGTCAATGACGTTAAGCTCATACTTCTCATAGAATAAATCATATGTAGGGTGACAAAAGTGATTTTCTAAATAATCATTGTTTAAAAAAATAGACATTTTGTTTCATGTAACTGCAACTTAAATCATCATCATCGTCACCAAATACTGATCTAGAAAAATTAATTATATTTTAATTATTGGATGTAACTGAGGAGTGTCTTTTCAAAAGGGCTTATTTCCACTTTGAACTTTTTTTTGGAAATTGAGGAAAACATAAATCCACGGTTTCCATTTCGATATTATTACTTTATTTTCGATATTGTATTTAAGCAAGTTGAGATGAACTTTATGGCACTACATACTTTGTTTTATCTAATAAAATTATTATGTTAATTTACCATACATTTTCAAATTAATCCCTTTTGATGCGAACTTTTGGAATTAAGCAGTTTTGTTGCGGCCTTGTGAGAAATAAACCTTTTTGATTTGGACATTACAGAGCGAAACTCTGTTGAAGGAGATAACTTTCTATTGTGAAATTAATAAACTTAACTACTAAAAATAAGTTCCGGCGGAATAAATTTAGTTATTAAATATGAACTTCATCTGCATCATCTTCACAACAATCGCATTCGACTTTGTTTGGATTTTCTTCTACTGATAATATATAATGATTGCTTTTACCTAAAATGGTTCTACAAAGCCAGCTCCGGTAACCTTGTCCAATCATCTCCAAACTGTTTTTTTAACAAATTTTGTACATAGTAGGTAATCGTAAGCTTTTATTTCACAAGTAAATTTATGTCCTCTGTCTCTTGTTTTTTTTCTATTGTGATTTTTTTCTTTTTCTGCGGCCTTCTAAATTTTTGAAATTTTATTGTATGTCTTTTATTTCCAGTAATTGCCAATACTGCCACAATATTTTTAAATTTCTATGTATTATAATATTTTTTCGCATACTTTACTATAATAAAGAAATAGGCCCTTTTGATCCAGACGTTGAAATTTGAATCTTTTTTAGAGGGCAAGAAGAGACTTATTAGAACTTGAAACTCAAAGAATATATTTAATTCTCTATTTTAAGCAAAACTACATTCCTGGTTAAAAAAAAGTTCAAAATGGAAATAAGCACTTTTGAAAAGACACTCCTCAACTTAGCAATCAGCTTGACTTTAGAGACCTTAAAATATTATACAAGATGTTGGGAAGTTAGGGTAAAAGTTTGAAGGGGTGAAAGCAAAGGTTACATTATTTATTTATATTTAAAACAACCACCCACTCCATCAAAGTAATGAAGCTGTTTTTTGATGTATATTAAAGTCAGGCGTAGGTTGAACTTTGTAGAGACAAATGGATGCTGTTTTTTCCATTGTCACACAAAATTGTGATCTTCCTCAACATTGAACATAGCCACCAGTCTTAGCATACAGAATAGATAGTACATTATATGCATGCTCATAGAATGACTAATATGAATTTGTGCACATGTTTTAAAATTTCAAAATAGTTTGACTAGCATTTTTGTCTTTAACAACATAATTAACTAGACTTAATGCAAAGCTAACCATGCTTATCATTTGTGATTGCTTGTCTTATTTTAGTGATAACCAACCCAAAGTGGTCTACATACCACATTTCAACTCAATTACTTTGCGATAAATCAATTAGAGTAGAAGTAGAGCAGGGGTCTACCTAAAATTTAAAAATATGAGGGTCTATGAGATACAAAAGTTTGGGGATCTCTAATCTAAATAGTCAAATATGCTTGATAAACGTATTAATGTTACAATATGCTTGTCAAGCATCTTTTACCTTCTAGGAGACCATAACTAATATCACCTTTGAAACTTAATCACAAATTTTTGTTGCTAAAATTAACTTGATGTTTCAGTCACTTTGCAGCGGCCATGGTCTCGAGTAGACTAGGACTGCTTAAGGCCATTTTGCAAAACTGCTACTACTTGCAGATAACTAAGGTGTTTGTCTATTACTTTGTACGCAAATTTGGGTAGAAACATGGAAAGCCAATTTAAAAAAATTTCATTGCAAAATTTATTCAGAGAATAGTGCAGCATTTCTTTCATTTTTCAACTTCATAAATTCTAATTTGGAACAATTCTTGTCATAATGGTTATAGTTGCTGCTTACTAAATAATTAATTATTATTTTTATAACCTTTTTTTTGTATTCCAGCTAGGAATGCAAAGTCGCTTGAGTCTTATACAGTAACAGATTCCATTTCAATCAAGAATATTTAATTATGTCAAGAAGACTTTTACAGGTTAAACTTGAAACTATTTAAATAAAGAGCTATCTAATGTTATTACCCTCTTATCCTAGTTTTAAAAGAAGCTGTCTGAATGACTGCACAACATATCAAAGCACAGCCTGTAAGTACTGTGATTAGGAGCTTGAAGTTTTGCACAGGGTTTTCTTTCAACATGTGTAGGCAAGTCGAGTGAGCAGGTTTTGCAAAATTCCGACGGAATAGAGAATGCGGCAATACATAGACATAGGTAAACATAGTATTTTTTCAAGTTTATTGACAATTTTAGACCCATGACCATGAGCTAGATAAAAATTAAAGGATTTTCGTTGTTACTCAGATATTCTTACACTGCCCAAAACAAAAGAAATACTTAATGACTAAATCGATTAACGTTTAGTTCACGGGATAGTTAAGTAAAAGTAAATGTCATAATTAAACTTAACTTAAAATTTCTAGGTTTCATAAACGGGCCTCAGCGGCGCGCAATAACTTCGTTTTCACTGTATCTTTGTTAATATTAAAACAAGAGCTACACCAGACCGGAATTTAACACAATGGCACAGATGTTTGTCTTTATTTGTTATTTTGCAAAACAGTAAAATATCTAGAGTTTCGTTTGTTCTACATAACTTAATTTTAGTATTTAATATAGGCAACCATAAACATTTAGTTAATTACAATGCCACTCACCTCTAAGATTCCAATAATTAAAGAAATTGTAAATTGAGAATACTTTATTTAATTATTGAAGTAAAATTATAAACAATCGGCTTTTCAAGAACACACGATCGATAATTTTACAATGCTGCTGTCGTGTGTCGTGACATTAAAGATAGACTATCCAAAATTCAGAGAGACACAGACAGAGACTATAGAGACTTCAATTTAATTAAACAAGATACAAAAAAATTGTAAACATTATTATTAGAACGATAACATTTTATTTAGTATTTTCATTAAATTACTGAATATGTTTTTAGATAAATGTGCAGCCTAACCAATGGTACAAAATAAAACATTTTGGAGTCTACGAATTATATTTTTTTTTTACATTAGTGTATCTCTATTTAAACATCTAGCTAAGAAAGCAATAAATTTAAGAAAAAAAATGTCAATACAAAGTTAATGAAACAAAAATAAGATTTGAAATTACATTTCAGATTTTGTTTTTGCTTTCTAAGAAACAAAAGAGAACAACTAAAAAAACATGCGTAGAACGTAACATTCCAATTTGTATTGATTTTTAATTTTAATTTCTCTCGCGCCAGTCGCATTCGTTTCGTTCTTACTTACTGCTGCTGCATATCCGTAAATGACAGATCGTGATCAAGATATGTATTTTCGCGATTGCTATTTTTAAAGCTTCTTAACCAATGAAGCTATTTAAAACCTTAGTGTTATCTTTAAAAAACAGTGTTTTTATCATTCATGGCAATGTTTCTAAAACTTAGCGTATGAAAGACTTCAGGTGGATCGACTATGAAGATCTTTGATTAAATAGCCCATCAATTTTGAATTGTAGATTATTATTTTCTGAATTTGTCTTTAACAATCACCTCTTATGATCAATTTATTAAATAAATACTAAGCTCTTTTACTGTTCGTTATACGTTTCTATAGTTATTAACTGATATCTAATAACTATGTAAATATGGATACCCCATCTGAAAACTGGGACCCAGGTAAGTCCATGTTCATAACTTGGCCAAATTAATATTTTATGCATATTATAGTTAAGCTCAGATTAGAGATATTTAATTACATGTATTAATAAATTAAATAATAACCATATTGTAGTGTATCAGGTCTATCTGGCCATAGTTTACTCATTCACCAATATTTGACAGTAAAAGTAAATCATTATCTAGCCTTTACTGATACTGAATCTTTAAAATTTACACTGTTGTAATGTGTAAAATTTATGGAATTTTTATTATTTTGAGCTGGATTAATATGAAGAAGAGTTGAGCTTCAAGTTCTTCACCAGATTGATTCTGGCATAATCCTCCAAAAAAAAAGATCAAAGCCAGTCCGTCCATTAAATAAATGTAAAAATATTTTATTTTTAAATTAATATAAGAAACATGTAGGCGTGACAATGCTTGAATAGGCATCTAATTTAACTAATATTTCAAGAACTCTAAGATGAAAAATAATTATTTTGGAATGATACCAACATGGCACTCTGATCCTACAGAGTAAGTGTAAATAGCAAACAGTACCTACTAACATGAAACTAAACTTTGAAAAATATAGTCTGTATATAAAACTGCAAACATGAGCATGAACTTGCAACCAACACTGTACTCAAATATTCATCTACCTTATACCTGAATGCCAAAGATGATGCAATATTTGGTCTGTGATTTACATGGTGATTTTTAATTGGTGATCAGGACCTGAAAAATATTGATCCCTGGTCAAAATAGATATAATAAGTCTCTGTTTAGTTAATAAAAAAACTTTATTGTTAAAACTTCCTCCATCCACCAAATGCATGATCATCCTACATTTATTAAAGTTTTGTTAAGTGTCATCGCTTTGGTTGGTGGGGAATTTGACAGGTCCCGCGTCAAAGTTTGTTAAAGAAACTGACTTGTCAAAGAGGTTTTAAGCTCATGACTAAATCATGTGACAATGATTTTTATAAAAGTAATTTTCCAAATACTTAATTATTATTTAAAAAAATAGGTAGTAGTTTTGTTTCATGTAACTGCAACTTAAATGTGGTTGCCATCAAATACTGATCTAGAAAAATTGGTTCCTGATCACAGATTAAAAATCATCAGCTTGTTTATATCCATTTAAATATATGGGCAAAAGATAATAATTAAACAGAATAAACTGAAAATATTTTTATTTCTTCCTAAAGCACTCACACGCCTATTAAGTTCATTGAAAGAAGTACAAGCTGAGGGTGAAGATGTAGCCTTCCTGAGCGAGCTATTGCAGTCCAAGCAGCTTCATGCCTTGGTCCAAGTTCATAACAAGATAGTAGCTAAAGGCAAAGATGACAAGTTCTTTCCACTGTTGTCAAATGCAATGCAAGTGACTCTTGAAGTACTAGACTTGCTTGGCAATGTTGTTTCAGTCTCCAAAGAATATCAACAACTTCTGACCCTGCTGCAAAAACCACATTTCCAGGTTGGTGCTTTTTCCTTGAATATTAATGTTTGAATTCCGAGCATGTATTACAATTTGTTTTTTTGTAACAGGCTATTCTTTGCACTCATGATGCTGTCGCACAAAAAGACTACTATCCTCATCTTCCTGATGTACCATCTGATGCAGATGAAGAAGAAGAAACAGTCAAAATTGTTCAACTAGTGAAGAGTGATGAACCATTGGTATTTATATTTGTTTATATTATTTTTTGTTTAATATCAAATAGCAAATTAATATTGGTGGTATGATCAACAGAGTGACTGGACAAACCAGGTGAACAAAAACTTCACAATGCATACTGACTTTCTTGACAATGTTGGATTTGGATAATTATGAGCATACATTTGCTGATTGCCCTAACAATTACTGAACATTGTAGCAGCTAGATTAGTAACTGTCTGGGGGATAGTCAACCTAGTCAAACAAGAAGTAAAATCCAAAGAGAATTAAAAATGTTCAAGTAGTGCCTATTCAGTGCCCGTAAACAAGACGCCAGTCGCCAGCTAGCGATATTACTTGCTTGACATTGCGAGCACGAGCCTGCAGCCCACTCTACATGTTAGGCCGACCAACCACATAAGGGATGCGAGTATAAGTTAGAGTGAGTTACATCTCACTCTAACATACAATAGCGTCCCTCAGATTGGTAAATGTTAGCCCAGCATGTAGAGTGAGCTTGACGCTAGCACGTACTTAACACAATCGTATGAGCTAAAGAAGTGCACTATAATATCTAGCTAGTGTGATGACAGAGTTGCCACGATTGCAACCCGAATACGCAACTCTTAAGTGAAATGCAGGTTTAGCGATAGGATGGGACATGATGTTACTCATGATGTTTTGTGTACGGCCAAAGTTTTCTTTATGTCTTAGTTTATTTTTAATATGAAACATCTTATTATTTTTCTTTGTGATGAATATTGCATCTACCATTAATACTTTCTAGCTTTTTTACACTGAACACTAGAAATCCCATTTGTATCTTTGTATTGTCCATCGATAAATTAATAATTATGGTTGACAACTCTACAGTAGCATACTAAAACGATTTTTATTGAAAGGTTTTTCATTTAGAAATAGCAGCTATGTCCGCACTTTATGACTACTCATCTAAGAAAGCGTCTAAAGGTGGAGATTAGGTACCTACGTAAGTTCAAATTCTGACTTGACTTAAACTGGGTATTGCAAAGCATAGGTATTCTGTGTAACTGTTGGTACTTATTAGGAGGGTAGAAAATTGAAAAGAAAATGTTTTCTATTAAAAGGGTGGAGCTCAGAGTGCAGAGCCAATTGTGGTAAGTCTACACCTTGTTGCTAGTTATTTTGATGCTTTCAGTTCATTGTATTCTTGTCCTGTGAAATGTAATTCGTTCACGTTACTTTAAATTTATTTGTTTGTTCGTCGTACTTCCTCTTGCGATCACCCTTCATTCTCCATGTGCCTAATTTCAATACCTATTAGCTGCTATCTCTAGATGTGCAATTTGTCATGTGCTGTTTTTAACACAGATGACCGAATCTTACTTTTTTATCCCAGGCTGCCTCACCCTTAAATACTTTGCTTCGTAAATATTATGTTTACTTTGACCACTACTTATTATTTGATGTTTTATGTGGCAAGCTACTATTTAATTTATTACGTAGCTGTTATATTTAGTCTGTGCTCAATAGGTACGGAAGCGACGACGGCATCTTATATTAAAAATACGTAGATGACCTACTAGAGTCTGGCAATCGAACCGATTGTTCGATTCGGTCGTTCGAGGTTATTTGAATGAAGGATTAATTCGTAGGGTGCGACGATCAAGACGGACGAGGAGACGGGGAAGATCGTGATTGCGCGTGTGATGCACGGCGGCGCGGCGGACCGCTCGGGGCTCATCCACGCCGGCGACGAGGTCGTCGCTGTCAACGGCGTGCCCGTCGAGAGCAAAACGCCCGCGGACGTGCTCGCCATCCTGGTAACACCATCACAACCCAAGCCCTACGTAATCAAAACTGTTTCGTACCATTAAACCATCACCTTTATTTCCATTTAGCAAAGCTCGGAGGGGACTATCACTTTCAAATTGGTGCCAGCATTTGGCAAGGGAGGTTCGCGCGAAAGCAAAGTGAGAGTCCGAGCCCTTTTCAATTACAGCTCGGCCGAAGATCCGTACATACCATGCAAAGAAGCCGGGCTTAACTTTAAAAAGGGCGATGTTCTACACATCGTATCGCAGGATGACGCGTATTGGTGAGTGTGGCGACAGACGTTTATATTAGTGGTATAAACGACGTCATGTTAACAAGTTTGTTTCCCTTTTAGGTGGCAAGCTCGCAGAGAAGGAGAGCGCATCATGAGAGCCGGGTTAATACCATCAAGAGCCTTGCAGGAGGGTCGGATTATCCATGACAGGCAAACGGACCCACAGTCATTGGACGGTAAATAATCAGCATTTTTATCAGCATTATACTTAATATATACTATGTATATTACCTTTAATAAGCGACGCGACATTGTTTCGACTAAATAAAGGTAGCTTTTATCCTAGAACTCGGTAAGCTTCGTATTCTAATTAGTTGAGAAAAACGTAATATTGTAGGTAATTTATGAACAATCTACACTACTCAAAAGTTTAGGTAGGTATCAGATATGTATTTTAATACAAGAATTTTAGAATATAGAAGAAATTGATCCTTATATACTTTTGGTATTTAAAAATAAGTTTATTAACTATCTAAAACAAAAAACCGGCCAAGTGCGAGTCCGACTCGCGCACGAAGGATTCCGTCTATAAAAAAATCACGTTTGTTGTATGGGAGCCCCCTTTAATATTTTTTTTATTTGAATTTTATGATTTATTTTTAAAGTCAATATACAGGGTGTTAGGTAATGAGTGGATAATCCTTGAACTACGGATAGAGGGCACTTAGGACGTTATAATAAAGTTAAAAAAAGACAGTAAAAGTGGCACGGTTTTCGAGATGTTTGAACTTTTAGGTTTTTTTTAGAAAATTAACATCCTTGTTCAATGTTTTGATCATAGCACCATTTTAAGCTAATTTTTTTAATTTTTATTTTTGCTCAATATTCTTGAATACTTGTGTTATCAGATAGGCATCACCATTTTTGTGAGACTATATTGGATTTTTAATAAAAAAATCGCAAATTTAATTTTTGCGTTTTCAATTGTACATTGATCGAACTTTCAGCTCTCATGGTGAAAAAAAAATACATTACCGTCTAGTTGCCAATACCTAAGCTTAAAAACATGCTAATTTATTGACAATTTAAAAATAGTAATTACCTTTTCAATTTAAAAACAAAATGCCAAGATAATAAAAAACAGACACGCTCACCCACATTTTTCCCAGTGTACTTTTTGTATCCCGGGCGTAGAATCCAAAACTTTTTCTTGCAAAAATAACATTACTGGCCACTAATTTAAATGCCTTTTATTCCAAATTTAAAAAACATGCCGAATGCTCTTTGAAGCCCCCTTAAATATTTATTTTATTCCATTTTTTAGTATTTGTTGTTATAGCGGCAACTGAAATACATCATCTGTGAAAATTTCAACTCTCTAGCTATCACGGTTCCCGAGATTACAGCCTGGTGACAGACGGACGGACAGCGGAGCCTCAGTAATAGGGTCCCGTTTTTACCCTTTGGGTACGGAACCCTAAAAATAGAAAAGTGCTGCGATAGTTGTAATGTATTTACCTAACGACTGATTTTTCGGTTTTACCATTAAAAGCGAAATCTTTTTGCTATATAGATAAACCAGCTGCTTATGTGTATGTGCCGGTTGGACTGTCGCTCGTTAGTGTGCCATGATTGTAAAATATACATCGTTGAGTTTCTTGCCGTTTTCTTCTCAACGGAGATGTTTCCGTACCTACTGGTAGTAGATTTTTCGACGTTCTTAAGGCCCTACCAGTGGCGGGGCGTGAAAATTTTGCCAAGTAAAGCCGGAGCAAAAAAACCTAAAAGCCCCATTTATCCTCTTGAAAGTGCAGTAATAGAAGAGAAGCGTTTGATAACTTCGAATGTTTAGTCAACCCGGGGGGAATCGGGTTGTTAGTGTCCTTCGCCACTGGGCCCTACCGAGCTTTTGGCGTATTTATTGCATTTATTTAATCTCGTGCTATATCATTACTAACTAGCAAAGCTTTAGTCCTGAAATTCATGTGTAAGATATTTGAGGATTCACTCTAATGACCAGTGTTTATCGAAACACGATTAACTTACATACTTGTAGTTCGCTCGATAGAAAAAAAAACCAAAGTCGTCTCTAAAAAATAAAATAATTTCGTAGTATGACGTAAATACTGCAAGGCAGGTCATTTCACTTAGTTTTGCTACATTGTTTTAGTAATACGATGTAAACTTGAAAATACACAGTCAATTAACTTGGCTAATAATAATAAGTGACGTCATAATAAGGTCAATATTATTATCATACATAACATAATCTGTAGAAACATCGAGTTTTAACAGCTCATTAAGTATATCAATTTATTGTAGGTGGGTGCCAAATAACATATTGCATAAATAAATTTTGACTTCAATCAATCTGAATCACTGCAAAACCGATTTAATAATTCTTTCCTAAATTTGAATAAAATAAAATACACATACTTACACACATTACAAACTTATACATATAGTACATTGAAATTGTGAACTCAACTTCCAGCAGCAGTGTAGAAACAAGAATGACAATTTATCATTATATCGAGGCTATCAAGAAAAGGCTTTATACTTCCTAACCTTTTAACCGCCGTAGTCATCAGAACATCATATAGTCATACATAAGACACAAATTTTGCAGCTCAATTCGCCTCAGTCTGTTAAATAAGACCAAGCTTTGATTTGTTTTTTAAAGGTTATTCATTGCTCTAGCGTAATTTAATGAGATTAACTTAAACACGATTATTATTATAGTTTCGTATCGATGGCGACATGAGCATACACGACGAAAAATTCTAAGCAATTAAAGGGTTAAAGGCCAGCTACAGATCAGTGACTCCTTGAGTTGTTGATATTCATGGGCGGTAGTGATCATTTCCCATCTAATGACCCGCTTGCTCATTTACCTCCCTCATGTAATAAATAATAATTAAAATGATAATGTGAACGTGACTTTTTTTATATGATAGGGGCAAACGAGCGGGCGGATTATCTGATGGAAAGCCTAACATAAGTTGAGTTAGGAATAACTTGAGTTGTGATTGCGTGTGGCACAGGCAAGACGGCGCTGTGCGGCGCGGCGGGCGGCGCGGGCGGCCCGGACTGCGGCCCGCAGACGCCCTGCTCGCCCACGCCTACGGCCACCGCGCTGCTGCCCTGCAAGTCCACGCCGAAAGTCAAAAAGATCATATATGACATTACAGAGAATGATGATTTTGACCGCGAAGTGATACCGACGTACGAGGAGGTGGCGCGGCTGTACCCGCGGCCGGGGCTGGCGCGGCCGCTCGTGCTGGCCGGCGCGCCCGGCGTGGGCCGCAACGAGCTGCGCCGCCGCCTCGTCGCCACCGACCCCGACAAGTTCCTCACCCCCGTGCCCTGTGAGTTATATTACAATAACAAACCTCTTACCACCCAACTTTGTATTTAGTTTTTTTTTTCCATGCGCACATACACTTCAGGTACTGGGTGACAACTTCCAAAATGTGTACAACTCCTGGCAAGATTTGGCATTCAATTTTAACCTACGTGGACTTCAATGATCTGATTGTCTTGAAATTTAACACTCATGTCTAGAGATCCGAATAATCAAGTAGGTACCGACAGTCGATTATCTTATCAATTGAAAAATGTAATTTTACTCAAAATCTTTTCTTTTTTTTCAAATTTATAACTTCTATAATGATGTGAAGTTAACGTGTTGCGAGCCTTCGATGTAGGCCTTTACGTGGAATCAATCTGTAACCTGTATATGATATTTATTTATCCGCTCTTTATCAACAGATACATCACGACAACAGAAACAAAGTGAACAAAACGGCAAAGAATACATGTTCGTAAGTCGCGAGAGTATGGAGCAAGACATCGCGGAAGGCAAGTTCATCGAGCACGGCGAGTACAAAGGCAACCTTTACGGCACTACCGCGGAGAGCGTGGAAACGATTATAAATTCAGGTGAGAGCTGTGTCGTGTTTACTCCTGATACTATTTCACTATCACGCGCCACCTACGCGGTTGTCGATTTATTCAAACTTGTAGCCCACACCCCACAACGCAAGTTCCCGCGTTTTTACAAGAGCTAAAATGTTTCCGCAAGAGCAATTTGTGTTTCTGCCTTGGACTTAGTTCGGGCGGTTGTTTTCTCATATTGTAAAGGCAACAGTAGAATGCAAACCGCAACCTGCATGCCGCAGAATCAGACCGCAAGCGACACTATTGGTTTCTATGGTTTAATATGAAATTACATTCGAAACGCAGCGCGACTGTCGGTTGCCGTTGCGTTCTACCGCTGTCTTGGACCGCACTACCGCTCCCGAACCAGACTTGTCGATGATGCTAACTGCACGCAGTAAAAACGTGGTTTTCTAGTGCAAAATTTAGTTTCTCTGTCACCGGCGACATTCACATTTATTTGACGTGTTGTGTTGTGACGCAACAGGACAATATCGGTTTCATTTCATTGTTAATTGCTTAGATTATTTATGCACTAGATAGAGTGTCAGTAGCAAACATTGCGATACAAAACGTCCAAAAATTCCATATGACAGCTTCATTACGATCGCGTTAAGTCATTCAAACTGGTGGGAGGCAAATGACATATAATTGGCTTATATTTTTTGGGACGTTTTCATGCCGCCAAAGCTCCATCTATACTTGAAAGGTTTAGGTAGTTAACTAAATGTAAAACAAAACAATGTCAACTGATGACTTAAATACTGTAATTCTCCCATTAAACTATCTAATCTATTAATATATTTTAACGACCGCTTTAGCCTAGTTGGTAGTGACCCTGCCTACGAAGCAAGAGGTCCTGGGTTCGAATCCCGGTAAGGGCATTTATTTGTGTGATGAGCACGAATATTTGTTCCTGAGTTATGGATGTTTTCTATGTATTTAAGTATTTATTTATCTGTATAAGTATGTTTATCGTCGTCTAGTACCCATAGTACAAGCTTTGCTTAGTTTGGGACTAGGTTGATTTGTGTGAGATTGTCCCCTAATATTTATATATTTTTTATTTTATATAAATATTTATATATAGTGCATAAATAATCTAAGGTTAATTGTTATCTTCGGGAATTCAAACGTTATTTCAAGGAATATTTTTATTAATTAACATATTAATTAATTTTGGAGTCATGTCGTGCCCTTGTGGTGTCGTCGGGTTTAGACTATTTCTTCCGCGGATGTCGTAAGAAGCGACTAAGGAAATAGTTAAGGGTTATTGGTTAAGGCATATTGTAGGCGATAGGCTAGCAGCCTGTCATCATTTTCAATTTTATCTAACCTTAAATCTAAAACTGCTAAAAGTAGCCCCGAAACGTAAATGTAGCGTTTCACTTGCTCTGCCTACCCCCTTTGGGATTCAGGAGTGATGTGTGTGTATGTGTGTGTGTGTGTCATAATAAATAATAATAAATATCACGGGACAATTCACACCAATTGACCTAGTCCCAAAGTAAGCTAAGCAAAGCTATATTGTGAATAATGACGCTAGTTTCCCCGATCCCTGAATATAACAGATGAAGCGAATTGCTTGGTGCGAATAGGAGCTGGCTTCCACTTGTCGGAAGTCGGGCCCGGATTTTAATCGGATGGTCCAGTGGCAGAATATTTTATAGACTTGCCTGATAACGATGTTGTATCGGTGCCGAAAAAAAATGTCGGGTGTTTTGGCAGCCGACGTCCGGAAAAAAATCGTGTCGGGTTTCGCTCGCCCATGAGTAAATATGACGCAGTTCACATTGGTCAGATGTCGGGGCGGAAACAGAGGCACCGACAACCAATTACAATCCGGGCCCGACATCTGACAAATGGATACCAGCTCTAAGGGTACACGGTGGGTTCTATGGCATGCCGTTGCGGTCTGTCGCTGCAGCCGCCTCGGAGTCACGCGTTGACCGCTCCGTTGTGCACTGTGCAGGGCGCGTGTGCGTGCTGAGCCCGCACTGGCAGGCGCTGAAGGTGCTGCGCACGCCGCGGCTGCGGCCCTACATCGTGTTCGTCAAGCCGCCGCCGCTGGAGCGGCTCGTCGCCACGCGCCAGGCCGCGCACGCACGTTCTTCCTTCGACAAGGACAGTTCGAGGGCTTTCACGGTGACTACTCGACACATTTTCGGTCGTGTGTCGGAGCACACGGGTCACGTGTGGCCCGTGTGCTCTGCCTGCATACCCTAGCTGTAATCGAAAAGCCAGTTTTTCAAGCTAAATTTTTCCCATAAAGGCATTATTTTTGAATTTTTATTTTAATCAGTAAACAGTTGAGACTAAAATGCACGTTTTATTCGCTTCCCGTTTACGACTATGACATGTGACTTACGCAATACTCTTGAGCATAAGTAACATAACACGAAGTCAATATTAGGCTGCGTATCCACTGGAGCTGTGCGAGGATGCGTTGCGAGGGATGTGTATGTCATGAACCAATAGAAACACTTCATTTACCTATCCTTGCTCAGCTCAGCTCTGGTGGAAACAGCTCAGCGGAGCGAGGTTTTTGTACATACAAAAGAAGGGAAAGATGTGTGCGAGGAATGTGTGCGAGGGATGTGTTGCGAGGGATGTATTGCTAGGCGGCGTTGTTCCGCTTCCACCTCACCGCACCCCGCCCGCTTGTTTGAAAAGAGCCCGCTACACATCCTCGCTACGCATCCTCGCACCGCTCAACTACCTCGCACATCTTTGGTGGAAACATTCACACCGTTACACAGCCTCGCTCCGCTTAGCTACCTCGCACATCTCTGGTGGAAACGCAGCCTTAGTCTCTAAAGATATTAATGAGTGATGTTTGAAAAATGACAGGAAGAAGAATTCGCGGACATAATCCGGTCGTCGAACCGTATCAACTTCCTGTACGGGTACATGTTCGACGAAGAAATCGAGAACGACGAGCTGGCGCCGGCGCTGGCGCAGCTGCTGAAGGCCGCGTGGCGCGTGCAGTCCGAGCCGCTGTGGGTCCCCGCCTCCTGGCTCCAGTAGGCTAAGTTTGTCGTGTGGTACCCAATCCCTCTCAAAAAGTCTTAACGCGTTCAAAAACTGGGTCACGGGGCCGTTAAAACCACTGCAGCGCCGTGGGAATCAACTGCAGACACTCCATTCTCTTTTCTTCCTGTACAAATTATAATTGTGTCGATACTAAATCTGTAAGTGCACCGCAAACTTATTTGGGAGCCCCTGATTTATTTAGCACTTACAACATTATAAAGCAGAAGCTTTTGATGGACTTTTCCGTCAGTGGAACTAATGTTGTCATCGATGTGTGCTGTCGCTTTTGACAGCTCGTCTTGTACGCAACTGCAGTTGCGCTCTCACCAAATGTCACCACAAATATATGAGTGAGATCAAAATAGCAACGTGATAATTTATAAGTTATGCCGAGAAAATGTAAGTGAGAGCGACTTCTTTATCCATATATGAACGTCGTGTATACTGAATTGTTCTTTGTACGCAACAGTACGATACTTTGTCGTGTGGCCCACTCCATGGTACTTATGTATGGAATAAAATGGCACTTTTAACAAAATTATACTTGTACTTATTAGTTGAAATGACTGGTTCGAAATTGACCTCTTTATCGATCTAATGCAAATCTCCATTGTCAAACTAGGCTGTGCTGGAGATTTTAAGGGCACTGCTCATATTTACTTACTTGAATGTTTATAGCTTAATTGTGTAAATAGACGTTTTAATACTCAAGTACATGCAAGGTCATAAATATATGTACGTTACTAAGGCGGCAAAAATATCTACTACACTACTCACTCTATGACACTAACCAAAATTGTTGGTTTTACGTATATGTGACGCGATGGCTGTATATATATTTATGCCTTCGACTGTACATGTTACTATTTTTTAGTAAATTAATTTTGTTATTAATATCGAGCAAAGGCGAATTTTCTCATAGTTTTACTCTGCATTTTTTTAGCGAACGCATAACTGGAATGAATTTTGCAGAAATGTCTTATTATTTTATTATAGATTTGTTAAGAAATATTTGTATCTTCGAAATGGTACTTTCCGGCAACATTACACAAATCCTGCCGGTGGTTTGGGGGTCGGTCCGACGCCGCCAGTTTTTGGTTCATTTTTTATTGGAATCCAAAGTAACATCCCCTTGTTCATGAACGCTTGTTAAACACATTGTCTTCGCTAGACACCGACAAAACATAATTTAGTAACAAGAAAAATACGTTTTATGAATAAGAGAAAAACTGATTATTTTTTAACACTTGCGTCTCCCCTGGTCATACATAAATAGCAACATTTATTGCCCGCTACGCGAGTAGAAAATCCGACTTCGTGGCCAGGGTCAAACCGAAATGCACTCGAGAGCAAAACTTTCGGGTCACTAACATAAATTGCAATATCTCAAAAACTAATACTTGCAGCTAGCCTAATAAAATAAATTTAACTTTAAAGACAATTTAATGTCACTTAAATAAAACGCATTACATTTAATACTGAATGTTCGTTTAATTTTATAAAAAATAAAAAGTAAAAATGGCATCCAATTGCTTAAAAAACAAAATTGAAAATAATTAAATTTTTATACCATTATCTAATTTTGACACATTTTAATACTTGGTATTAACCCCACGTGCTGCCTGCACAGCTGCGATGCGATTCAGCATGCTGTACACCAAATTTCTGAAGTACAGTTAGGGAATGTTCTCCCATTCCTCTACCAACGCGTTTTTGATCTCGCGAAGCGTCATTGAAGAAGATACTCGTTGCCTTACTCGACGTCCAAGCTCGTCCCAGGCATGCTCGATCGGGTTGAGATCCGGACTCCGGGCCGGCCATTCCATGCGGCGAATACCCACATCGTTCAGGTAGTCTTGTACTACACGAGCAGTATGGGGACGGGCATTATCAATTATCATGCATGAAAATAGCATTTTCACCGAGTCTTATGCCATAAATGCACCGACGTGTTCATTTAGGATTTCTTCCACGTATCTTACGCCATTTAGAGTACCGTTTTCGACCAGTACTAGCTCTGTTCAGCTTTCTGCATAAATCCCAGCCCACACGAGTACCGCGAAGTGCGAACCGCCACCGTACGCAACCTTTTCTGCAATGCAGGCTTGCATGAATCGTTCTCCTGGCCTTTCTTTACAACTTCACCCTTCCGTCGCGTTGATACAGCATAAACTTTGATTCGCCTGAGAACACAACTCTTGACCAATCTTCAGGTGTCTAATCTGAGTGTTCACGTGCATAAATTTGTCTTGCTGTGCGATGGTGCCTTTCCAATTTAGGGCCATTTGCAGGCTTAAAGGGTTTCAAATTAGCTTCAACAAGTCGCCGTCTGACAGTCTTTAGAGTTATTGGTAGAGGTTACACATTATACTCTAGTTTTTTGGACAACGTTTATTCAATACCAGAAATTACACTAGGTTCACAACAGGCCACGACCGCGGGTTACAGAGTTCGAGTCTTATTCTAAGTCACAGAGTAAGAAATGGACAGCGTTCTTATCGTTAGTGTGTTGTGACATGAGTTGAGGCTTCGTTAGGCGTCCTAGGCCATCTTGGATTCTTGGTTGATGACCGACCAATCAACGTCGACCACCAGCGCGCGCGTTCGTTGATTGGTCGGTTCGAAACCTTGCTACAGATTGTACAATTATTCGGCTGGAGGTGCGAATTAATACAGACGGTGGCGGGATGATGCAACGACACAGCGGTCGCTCGTAGCGCCACAAGTCCAAGCACAGGATTGCTCCCACCAAGCCGTAAAAATTGTTGTCTCAATGCAGTTCCCGTAAGGAATCGATTTCGCAGCATAGTATTGACCAGATATCGATCCTCCCGTGCCGTTGTACACCTGGGTCTGCCTCCTCCTGGCCTGCGTAAGTTCGAACCAGTTTCTAGAAACCGCTGAAGAACACGCTGTACTGTTGATAACGTCAGTCCGGCTATTCTTGCTGTATCTCGTTGGCTTCGGCCGTTTTCCAGTATTGTAAGTATATGCATTTTATGACAGAAGGAAAACAAAAGCAAAAACAAATGGAAAATGGGAAACGTTCTATATTTCAAAAATAATCATTTTGTTTAAATATATTCTTTAATGACATTATTTTATACTAGCTTTTGCCCGCGACTCCGTCCGCGTGGAATTAGTAATTTGGGCAGCTTATTTCTTTTTTATCCAATTTGCTTTTTCATCAATTATGGCGCACCCCGAACCCCCCCCCCCCTTCCCCCCCTCCCCCCGCACACCCGCGTTCACATTAAACACCGTACTCCCAAGTCAAGCGTGCCTATAGAAGTTTTACTTCAAAAACCCCCGATTTTGAAACATTCTTCCGCTCCGCTCCGCTCCTACTGGTGTTAGCGTGATGATATATAGCCTATAGCCTTCCTCGATAAATGTGCTATCTAACACTGAAAGAATTTTTCAAATCTGAGCAGTAGTTCCTGAGATTAGCGCGTTCAAACAAAAAAACCTGTTCGCTAAATTCTTAAAATAGACGTATCTTTCTTATTTGTGAACCGATTGAAATGAAACAAACACTAAATGTTAATTCAAGAAAATACCAACATATCAGTGAAAACCGCATCCTTCTAGGTTAAGCCGTTTCTGAGATTAGCGCGCACAAACGCACAGACAAACAGACAATAATTCTAAAAATCATTATTTTGGGTTCTATTGTGCTAATAAATAGCCCTAGTGACAGTTTTTCTCAAATATCTTCAATGTACAGACACCGACTTGTTACAGATTTATTATATGTATAGATTATCAATGAGTTTTAATACTTGTAATTAAGGAGGGTAAAATTGTCTATAAAGTTAAATTTATTTTACTTAGCTAGGTGTATTAGTTTTCGAAATATTATAGCTTATTATAGTGACCCGAAAGTTTTGCTCTCGAGTGTAGTGTAGGTATAGTCGGGGTAAGAAAAGGTTCGTCACTTTTCGACTCTATGTCAACGAGTTAAGGTCGAAAAGTGACGAACCTTATCTTACCCCGACTATACCTACAACAGAACACGGGTAGCGATAATAAAAGCGTTAGATCGCATGTTTATAGTCTTGACTTTTGGCTCTTATGACAAGTATAGGTATCCCTATCTGTCTTAAAACATACTTCATTCTTACCGCCCTAAGGTGTGCTTGTATTATAACCTATCAGGTTAAAATACTTAATGAAATAAAATGGATCTTTTATTAAAGATATTTTGTTTCCCTTGAACGGCTAGCATATTTGCCACTATCTTAGATGTCGCTCATTGCATCTACTTAAAGGGCTATTTATAAAGGAACTAACGTAAGTTAGGAAGCCGCGGCTACACGTGCTAGCCGTCCAAATCGAACAGGAACTAATGTGTTCACATGCAACCTTATTATTGAATGTCAAGTAAACTAAGTATGTATGTGTTTACTTACGATGGCAATGTTTGTGTGCGTTTTAGTAATAACGATGTCTACGTATAGATAATTTACGTTAATTTTTTCTCTACACCCTATACCGGGTTGTTTTAGCATCGTACCTCTAGCTCATTTGATTCAATGCGTGTTTTTTTATGCGTGGATGTGTAATGATTCTGTAAAAGGGTGGGGCCGCGAAGCGTTTCAACCGCGTGTCCCGTGTGTTACCAAAATAGACTAATAGTACGTCCGTCAACTAAATAATCTCAGTGACCACCACCACGCTTGATGTGGTGTGCGGTCGCAGAAGTGCAATTGGTTTTAGTTTATGGACATTATCCTTAGATTTTGGTAACACACGGGATACGGCGGTTGAAACGCCTCGCGGCCTCACCCAAAAATCACTTTTAATTAAATTTTTACGTAGCTATTAAGTTCCTATTTATCGCTTATTAAAATACAAAGTAAATGTACTTCTACTATAGGTAATAAATAGCTTTACTACAGAATTATTTTATCTGTACGTAGGTAATTATAAATATGTAAAATATTATTTTACGATTAATAACGTCATGCCTTCTGAAATCCCCTTTTTTTAGTATTTTTAGATTTAGGTCAGCATCTTATTATTATTTCTATACCAAAGTTGATATGTTACCATTGTGACCTGAATAATTATAGGTTTAATGTGTATTTAAATTCTGAATTATAGGCGAATAATTGATTGAATTCAAAATTTCGTAACGTTTATGTACCGACCGATGACAATACGACACTAAAAATCCATAGGTAATAAATATTTAAATCGTTCTTAACTTAATCTATCGATTTATGTCGTTTATGTTTTAATTTTATCTCCTAGCTCTATTATACTGAGCTACTAACATGCAGAAAGATATTACGGCTAAGCCGGCTAGTATCTATGTCTCAATTTAGGTACAAATGCGTAGTGACATAGGACACAAAATTGTTCACATAATACGCCATAAGGTACTTTGCCCATGTTGGACCAGCAGTTCCTTCCTATGTATAATTTAATCAGAAAATAAGATATCTACTTCCGATCACTGATCATTCACCATTCTGTATCCACCATTGTCTTGATTTATTTAGGCATAAAATGTCAGTTAGGTATCTAAATTACTGCTGTGTCCACATTACACATTGGTATTTTTAAAGATATTATTATGCAATTAAGGTGGTTTTTGAGGCCAGCGTGTTCAATATTCAAAAGGCGACTCATACAGACCACCCTTAACTGATGTCGATGATGGACCGATCATCGCGTTGTTATCTTCGATCATATAGTACGTAGATGCAAGGTCCTATACAAAATCAAACTCAAAAATCTCGTCACAGTCGCGCCAAAACCGACTTATGACAAAACTGACGGACTAGAGTGATATAGTAAGTGTACATTTTAATATTATATCTAACGTAGTAGAACATAACGTCGTAAATAATCTGTATGAGCCTTAGTTTTGTTACCTTTTCTTACCAAAAATGGAATACCAGCATTGACAACGCATGACAACGGTGTTGAGAAATAAAACAAAATATCTATAAGAAAGTGTATTGTAAATAAAGCAACCTTTATTGAAGTACAATCACGATACTAAAATATGCGAGTTTCGTTATTTTGTTACGAGAGCGAAAGAAGGCAATTGATGGCTTACGCCTTGTTTTGATGGCTCCATTTTTCGAGCAGCTATAGTGCATCTACGTATTATATGGTCGAAAGTTGTTATAATGTTACTTTGTACCGTTTAGTCCAAATGAATCTTAACTAATTTAATTTATGTAAGTACGTGATCTTATATGCACTACTAGATAGAAAATATATTGTAACGCCTTCGTCTGCCTGTCACCAGTATTCGCATCGAGCTTATTTAATTTTGCTATACTACATTAAGAACTAGGTTGCGTCATTAATAACTAAATCATGTCCACGATTCACTTTATTTTTAGATTGGGTCAATTGTTATAAATTGTCCCAAAACAATATTCATTACTACTAAAACTAATGGGTGGGTGACGAAATACGGGAGAGGACAAAAACAAGAACAGAGCATGTTAATGTTTATGCTTTTGTTGTTATTTTCTCTGATTTTCTAAATCTTGATGAATGGATAGAAACAGCGCACGCGAGTTTGATCTTTTCATATATCTTTAATAGATTGTAGGACCTGTTTTACCACTCTCCGAAACCTAAGCTCCTGATATTTTAAGTGGCAAATATCTTTGATGCTTTGATGTGTCTCTGTTTGTTCGAACACAATAAACAGAAACGCCATCACAGTTGTCTACCACATAAAATATCAGGAACTTATAAAAGAGTGGTGAAGCGGATCCAAGTCGTGGCCATCATTTTACTTATATTGAATGCATGCCGTAGGTTACCAGTAATTGCTATGAAATGAATGATAGATAATGATATGGGAATTATGTTAAAATCATAATGACTTAGTAATAGACCCAATGAAAGACATTGTTTAAAAGTCTGAATATACACGATGGGATAAATGTGTCCTATGTAAATAAATATGTTTAAATGTAGAAATAGATTCAAAATATACATTTATAATTATATATATCTTTGCGTGCTTCTAAAGCATTAAATGTGAATAGAAACAGAGTATACAAATTTATGCTCATTTTTTTTTCTAGCGAAATTCAATTTAATATCTGTATTTAATACATAGATAAATCCCTGCGTACCTACGAAGAAAAGTATGCAACGTAATATCTGGTGAAACTGTTAACTAAAACCTCTGATATAACTTTATTCTTGTCCTGGTGTCCGTTTGCTTTGCCGTACGCACGAGTACTTTCAAAACATACCTACCTTCCTAGCATGAAATAATTACTTGTGGGGCCTAATGTAAATATGAAATAAAGTATTTACTTACTTAGTAAAGGTTAAAGGTTTCCACTATCAAAGAAAGTGGAGAACTGCAGAATAATTCAAACTAAAGTACGCATATCCAAAGTGGCAACGATTTGTTTATATATGTATATTCTGAAATCAATTATTATCAAATTCAGTTACCCGATTTTTAAATCGCATCTAAAAAAAATACCATTCGAAAATATGTATTTAAAATTACTGTATTAATTTACTGTATTATTATGCTCAGCAGCATGCATATGGGATGTCATATTGATGGCGTCAGTGTCAATAACATTAGTTACGCTGATGACATGGTGCTGCTGGGCCCCTCCATCAATGCAATCAGGCAACTGGTCGGAAGGTGTGAGAGCTATGCCGAGCAGCATGGCCTGAGGTACAACTCAAAAAAGAGTGAAATGCTGATATTTAAAGCAAATAAATTTAACCCGACAGTTGTACCTCAGGTGGTGTTGGGCGGCGTTGCTCTAAAGGTGGTAGACCAGTTCAAGTACCTAGGGCATATGGTCACGACAGATTTAAGGGATGATCTGGACATAGAGCGGGAGAGGAGGGCCCTGTCTGTGCGAGGCAACATGATCGGCCGCAGATTTGCTCGGTATACAAGGGAGGTGAAGATCACCTTATTCAAAGCGTTTTACCTTTTACACCGGCAGCCTGTGGGTGAGTCATGCGCAGCGAACTTATAATGCCATAAGGGTCCAGTATAATAACGTATTCAGGATGATGATGATACTGCCAAGACGCTGTAGCGCGTCGGGTATGTTCGCAGAGGCGCGCACTGACGGCTTCCAATTGCTCCGCAATCCGGCTGCTGAACAGAGTGCGCGGCAGTTCCAATATCATTCTGAATATGTTTGCTGCCCGCCTGGACTGCCCTATGACAAAGTACTGGGTGAAGATCGTCACTGGTCAAATTAAGTGACGATCTTCACTCAGTGCCGCGCAATTATAATTTTCCTTTTCTTAATTTTAATTGTTATTATTTTATTTTCATTTAATTTGTTTCTTTTGACTTGCTTGAATTTTTCATTATTTTTTTTTAATTTTATATTTTGTAATATAATAAATTATTTTTATTTTATTTTATTTATTAAGGTACTTACCACAAAACTGCAGCACAAATTAATTGTTCAATAAGTAGATAAAATTAATTAGAGCTGTAATTTTCTACTACTTTCTCGCATGTACAATTCAGTTGGTACAGTTTTTCGCTATTTTCAAATTGTATTTCCTCAGGTGTGATTTCAAAAATCGACTCCCAGAGTAGAAATTTTAGTTAGGGCTGCTAGTAAGTACTTCAATCCTTGATGCAAAAACGGACTTTGGAAACCATGTCTACTTTTTTTCACTATTTTTTAATTTTCCGGAGCGCTTGTATTATTCATTCTCGAAAAATTTTACAGTACTTACGAAATTATTGAGTGACAGAGGCCGTGATAGGTCAAAAATGTATATCAGTATTAGGCGAATGACGAAGTTGCTTAAAAATATAAAGAAGCCGTCTAATGCGAGTACAGAGGGTCTCTATATCACGCCAGACCAAATTTGGTCTATATGTATGTAGGTACGGGTTATGCACACCGTAAGAAATAAAAGTTGTCTCTCCTGTGGATATAAAATTAGCGACTTCGAGTCAGCAAACTTAAGATTTATTTAATGGGCCAAAAGTTGGTCAGGCGTCCCACACGCCGATGTACTTGACTAACAAAAACTAATACGTCTATAGACCCTTTATTTTTGCCATGTCCACAGGAGCGTCGCGAACAATAAAATTTGTATGACCCGTACACCTAGGTATTTAATGCTGGGAACGATGGTTAAGGGGGCACAATTACAGTCAGCAGTGTTTCCAGAGCATGTGTGTACTTTGACAATTTCTGATTCAGCAGGGGGCGATGGAATTTGGTATAGAAAAACTAATGATCTTGGATTTGTCGAGTTTTAGGGCCAGTCATTTTGACGACAGCCACCCTGTGACCTTAACAGGAGCATATTCAGCATCACATCTAGCCCCCTTCCAAGTGTCATCATAAACAAGAAGAGCCGTATCATGTGCATACTAGTACGTAAATAAATCATAATTTAGGACAGCAGAATAACACAGCTCATTTTATGTGAATAAATAAGAAAAAGGTTGGACCCAGGATGCTACCCTGAGGAACGCCGAGTCATTGCTTCCTCATTACTTAGTTGCGAACCAACTAAATAAAAGCCTTTTTTCTATAAAAAATACTGTGTCGCCACTCGATCCTGATTTTTAGGGTTCCGTAGCCAAATGGCAAAAAACGGAACCCTTATAGATTCGTCATGTCTGTCTGTTTGTCCGTCCGTATGTCACAGCCACTTTTTTCCGAAACTATAAGAACTATGCTGTTGAAACTTGGTAAGTAGATGTATTCTGTGCCCCCCCCCCCGTAACTTCTAAAATAAGAGAATGATAAAACTAAAAAAAATATATGATGCACATTACCATGTAAACTTCCACCAAAAATTGGTTTGAACGAGATCTAGTAGGTAAGTAGTTTTTTTTTAATACGTCATAAATTGTAAACCGCATTTTTTTATAGATAATGGTACGGAACCCTTCGTGCGAGAGTCCGACTCGCACTTGGCCGGTTTTCAAGTAAATCATCCGAACCTTCATTAACGATTGAAGTGTTGCCTAAGCCTAAGTCGCCCGTCTCAAATTTCACCCTTCTTTACCTTCCTATTTTGTAGGTTACAATCACAGATTGAAACAAATTACATGAATGTAAAAAATTGTGCCGTACCTTATAATACTTTGTGCGTTCAGCAATAATGATTTCTTGGAAGACGTTAATTGTAAAATTTTATTTGAGCTTTCCCTAATTTCCGCTGCTAGCTATCAATACGTCCCCCTTTCCTTAGACATCCACTAAGTCCAATGTATTCACTAATATCTGTGCCACTCCTGTGATCTAACGCCAATCATTATACTAGTAGTTCGATCCAAAGCAATATTGTGCGTTGAGACAGCTTTAGTTGCACATGTGGAGCTCAGAGTGATGTAGCCAATTTTAGGTGACTTCTTTTGGGTTTTTGGCCCAATTGCCAATAACATTGATGTAAGTTTCTCAAAAACCAACAGACAAAGTATAATATTAATTAGTTAGAATAAACCAGAGTTTTCAGGAGTATTAGGTAATATTTAATGTTCTACATAGTTATGGCCTTGACATAATCTCAAATTTGCTCCACTAGGATATTGTTTATTAACATTTACAAATCACAAATAAGTATCATGCTGTTTAATAAATTGTTTGAAAATTAAGTTTTCTTTCATTTACATGACCTTTTATTCGTGAGAGTTAGAATTGCGATTATAATACACTGTTCAATAAGTATCTTATGCTTTAGGGCCTACGCTAGCTGACGCGGACGCCAGCCGCGTGCACACACTCGCGGGTCTCGCTCCGTAAAAAATCTACCTAAAATCCGTCGCACGCGCCCGCGACACTTAAACCCCTTCTACACGGTCGGGACCAACCGACGACCGTCGTGTCGCTCGCGTCGGCCAACAGCGTTCCATACGTTTGGGGCCGACCACGGACAATGCGCTCGCGACCAAGGCCGTTGACATCAACCAAATATCGGTCGGGTCAACCGGTTTCTACACTGTCCATTTTTAAATCAACCCGACCAAGGACACGATGGTTGGCGGTTGGTCCCGACCGTGTAGAAGGCCTTTAAGCGCTGATCATACAATTTCTTATTAGACGCGCGCACGACGGGCGTCCGTTCCGGGTAATCCGCGTCAGCTAGCGTAGGCCCTTACACAAACATCATTGGACCTTCTGACGGGATACGGTAAATAGTTGTGGTGTTCAACATTATCTATCTTCCTACACAAGACTCTACGGTCAAGGTAACAAGAGACTGTTTACATTATTTTTAACATCATTTCTGCTGCTGACTGTACATTAAAAAATATATATATTTTTTCACCTTAGGCCGTTCGCACATGAAGCTACTCAAAGAGCGTCAGTAAGTAGGTAGTCGCGTCGTGTGCGATCTTCAATGCGAATGTATGGGCGGTAAGTAAGCAACTCTAGTAATTTAACTTCGTAACTACTTAGTTCTCTTTGAGTAGCTCCATGTGCGAACGGCCTAAAACAAGTCTGAAACATCTTTTTTTTTTTCATAGACAGTCATACTCAAGATGTACTGTCCTCAACCCATACCTAACTCGATCTTTCTGCGCTTGTCAAAAATCAAAGTTGTCAAAAAGAACCGGTTGTCTGTAAAGTCGGTTTACGGACGATAGTTTAACGTGACAACGTCATTACAAAACATCATTGATGAAATGATTGCATACTTTTGCCTGCTTTTCCCTATTGTGCCTTTCGCTCGCTCGTGCCGCGCTCTCGCTCCGATCGTTCATCGGCTCGAGCGTAACAGGACAATGCGTTATGTACGTTACACTGAGTCATCCTTTTTAATGCGTGCAGCCGGCGTTCATCGATTTATTAGACGTTGTCACGTCAAAAAAAGTCACATGCTCAACGCTTTACACTTGACAGTGACGTACCTATGTGACGTATAATTCTTAGAAGCACCAGCATAATCACAACACGCATTATGTGCAAAGATTGTCTAAGTTTTTGTGATAACACGAATTATGTTTAGATACGGATTTATAGTTTTCATCCTGTTGCTCCCAAGATTAATTCGTCCAGACAGTACTAACAGTAACGAAGGCAACAATGACAAGTTAATATTAAAACCAGCAGAATTGGTTGACCTCATTTTAGAAGAGCGAATAAGAACAGAAGGTGTAAAAGCTAAGGAGAGAACACACGACGTAAATGCGGTTTTGAGATACGGTGATTTTGACAAGCAGACGGCAGATACTAACACGGGTAGGCCAAATTGTAGACACGTATCCACTATAACTTGGTTACAATTTAAATCTAGTCCGTGAGGATTGGCACAAATCAGTTGGGTACATTGAAAACAAACAAAGCGCAACGTATGGTTTCATAGCTACTGGATGTCTAGCTGGTACAGCGGTAGTTACAACGGAGACGGAAATGGGTAAACTAAGTTATGAAATTAAGTAAATGATCCTGGTTGGTGGATATCATATCTACACTACTCTATACATCAATAGCCGGCGACCAGATGGCCTAGTGTTTAGAGAACCTGACTACGAAGCTTGAGGTCCCAGGTTCGATTCCCGGACGGGGCAGATATTTGTGTGAGAGGTCCCCAAACTTTTTTTCTCGTAGACCCCTAACCTTATTTTTCTGTTTTAGATGGACCTGGGGGATTTAGTATATAATGATATTTTATAAAGTAATGGAATTTAAATGCGATATTTTTCGCGTAGGTACGTAGACCTTGTGCAGGCGGTTGACGCGACGACCCCTATAAGGTCGATATATAAGGTAATTAGGTACCAATATTTCCTGGGCGTAACTTACTCATCAAAACAAGTCACTTTCACTCAGACAACTTTTCAAAATTTATAAAAAATCGAAAACTTTCATACATATCCATCCAAACGGATAACTTACTGCTTTAGTAATGAAAAATCGAGACTTTTTTTTTCAAATTTTAAAAATTTGTTCGAATAAATGTGACTTGTTTTGGTTAGTAGATTAAGCCATAGAAATATTGGTACCTAATTAGTTAGCACCCTGTCACTTTGATCTCTGATTTAGAACAACTTGTAGATGAATGCACGGACGACGTCGAAACTTTGAAGAGGCGCAAGGTATGGAGTCGGTGGAGCAAGTGGGGCCCATGTTCGGTGAGCTGCGGCGCGGGCGTGATCACGCGCCGGCGCGCCTGCGTGGCCGGCCGCTGCGCGCGCGGCGAGGCCGAGGAGCAGCGACGCGCCTGCACTCGTGCACCCTGCCACCAGCCGCACGAGCCACACGACGAAGCCGTTTGAACTCAACTGAACCTTGTATGACATTACTTACACATAAGCACCCTTACGGCTCCTGCAAACCGAATGCTCGTGTGAATGTTACCACAGTAGCACGTATGCTACTAAACGTGATCCTGCAAAAAACCGAACCCGCATAAAACGGGACGTTGCCCGTGTGAAAGTGCCGTTAGCGCTGTCCTAATTGGGGATGTCTTTTTTTGCGATGTATTAGTAAATCGAAAACAATTTCGAGATAAATGCTTTTTAACTCTTTTTCTGTAGTTATTTAATTTTAATATTATGTAATGAGTTTATTACATAACAAATAAGCAATGACCTTCATTTGACATTGGTGTAAATTGCGTGACCGGTCCAAGTCGTACTTTATTCTGTGTGGTTAGAATTATTCACAATTTACGCGTGGATTACGGAGTTAGATTTGGACCCGCTGTCTGACATCTAGCACTTAGCGCCAGTAAAGTGACACTAGCTACAGTGTACATACCACTACGCAAAAAATAATTAAAGGGGTTGCCTTATCGTACGCATTTAGATAGATTTAGAAATTTGGCAGTGTGGGAGCCCTCAATTATAATCTGACGTCATCAACCAAAATAGTTTCAATAATTAATTTTGAAAAATGTAGTGTACTAAATGACAAAATAATGAAGTTAGTTTCTTACAATTAATGTGGTTGTTTTGGTCCCAACGTCGGCGGTACAGCACCATCTATCGGCGAAGTGGGTAACCAATCTACTGCAGTCTATGTATGTTGATTGTTTTTCAGATGTAGTATATTTTTTTATTTGAAAGAAGATACTGTTAGCGTGATCTTATAGGTACTTAAAGAAAAAAATGCTTGCAATTAAGGTTAAATTACAATCTTAATTTAGAAATATTTTTTACAAAAACTTAAAAACTGCTCAACTGATTAAGTTGAAATTAATTTTCCTAGAAAGATTTTATTAAGTTTAACTTACGTGATTTTTTTCATATTTTTTAGACGTGCGGTTCAAAAGTTAGGACACATTATTTTGAACTTGCGGAGTGAATATCTCCGAAAATATTCACTTTATCAAAAAATGGTTCTAGAAAACCCCTATTTATTTTCAAATACCTATCCAATGATACCCCACACTATCGGGTTAGTAGAGAAAAAAAAATCATCCCCACTTTACGTCTATGGGAGGTACCATAAAAAAATATTTTTTATTTTTTTTTATTTAATCACTTTGTCGGCGTGACTGATATATATATTCAGCTTTCTAGTACTAACAGTCTCTGAGCTTAGCCGCGGACGGACTGACAGATAGACAGACGGACAGACATGGCGAAACTATAAGGGTTCCTAGTTGACTACGGAACCCTAAAAATATAAAAACCACTGGTAATTTTTTTTAGACATTCGCAATTCGCCTTTTATTTGCGCGGTTTCGTCGTGCGATGAAAGAGCTTAAACATACCCAGTTGTCCGCACCCCTTTTTTCGCTCTGCAAACTACTTAGATTTTTTCGCACTGCTCATCCAGTTTCTAGATTGCACCTGCGGCAATAAGTGCGAAGTACTGGAAAAAAAATCCCAGTCGTTGACAATGCGAACAAAGGGGTGCGAATAACTGGGAATGGCCCCGACAAAACTGTTTTTGGGTGTATCGCATAATAGCGGGACCGTCAATTAGGACTTAACAATTTGAAGTTTCATCGGACGCACGCATCATTGCACAGTGATGGCCAATTGGGAATGTCTAAAAAAAATTACCAGTGGTTTTTATATTTTTTTTGTATAGAAAAGTCAATTATAAGAAACTAATTTCAATATTTTGTCACTTAGTTCACTACTTTTTTCAAAATTAATTATTGAAACTATTTTGGTTGATGACGTCAGATTGTAATTGAGGGCTCCCACACTGCCAAATTTCTAAATCCATCTAAATGCGTACGATAAGGCAACCCCTTTAATTATTTTTTGCGTGGTGGTACACTGTAACTAGTGTCACTTTACTGGCGCTGTCAAAGTGCTAGATGTCAGGCAGTGGGTCCAAATCAAACTCTGTAGTTAAATCCACGCGTAAATTTGTGAAGAATTCTAACCACACAGAATAAAGTACGACTTGGACCGGTCACGCCATTTACACCAAAGTCAAATGAAGGTCATTGCTTATTTGTTATGCAATAAATTCATTATATAATATTAAAATTAAATAACTACAGAAAACGAGTTAAAAACCATTTATCTCGAAATGGTTTTCGATTTACTATACATTGCAAAAAAATAGACATCCCCAATTAGGACGGCGACTAACGGCCCGGTCGCAACTAGAAATAAAACCCCTTCTACACGGTCGGGACAGCGTTCCATACGGTTGGGGCCGACCACGGACAATGCGCTCGCGACCAAGGCCGTTGATAGCAACCAAATATCGGTCGGGTCAACCGACTTCTACACTGTCCATTTTTAAATCAACCCGACCAAGGACACGGTGGTTGGCGGTTGGTCCCAACCGTGTAGAAGGCCTTTAACATGGCCCGCCCCTCCACATTACTATTTCAATGTGTTTAGTCACAATATACGAAATAAAGTTTATTTAAACCCCTTCTACACGGTCGGGACCAACCGCCGACCGTCGTGTCGCTCGCGTCAGCCGACAGCGTTCCATACGGTTGGGGCCGACCGCGGACAATGCGCTCGCGACCAAGGCCGTTGACATCAACCAAATATCGGTCGGGTCAACCGATTTCTACACTGTCCATTTTTAAATCAACCCGACCAAGGACACGGTGGTTGGCGGTTGGTCCCAACCGTGTAGAAGGCCTTTAACATGGCCCGCCCCTCCACATTACTATTTCAATGTGTTTAGTCACAATATACGAAATAAAGTTTATTTAAACCCCTTCTACACGGTCGGGAAACCGCCGACCGTCGTGTCGCTCGCGTCGGCCGACAGCGTTCCATACGGTTGGGGCCGACCACGGACAATGCGCTCGCGACCAAGGCCGTTGACATCAACCAAATATCGGTCAGGTCAACCGAATTCTACACTGTCCATTTTTAAATCAACCCGACCAAGGACACGATGGTCGGCGGTTGGTCCCGACCGTGTAGAAGGGGTTTTATAAATACTTTCACAATACATTGAAGACTTCTTGAATTGTGGAGGGGCGGGCCATGTTATCGTAGATTATCTCTACGCAAGAACGGCGACTCGGCGATCGTGTTCTCTGTTCTTTGCGTGTGCCACCAGGGGCTAAATTCAGGAACGGCCCAACGGTTGCGATGGGAGCAGTACGCTTAGTATAAGTTTTACTTCACCAAAATACTTCTCGATCGCGTTTACGTAAAAATTTCAATTCTATGGAAACATGGACGTGCGGCCGCGGAGCGCTGTCCATGTTTCCCTTCTAATTGATTTTTTTACATAAACGCGAACGAGAAGTATTTTGGTGAAGTAAAACTTATACTAAGCGTACAGGTCTTCCACACACGCAACGAACAAAGAGGACGTTCACCGCGTGGTCGGTTCGGTCGCACGTAGGTACTTACTTACTCCTGGCCAGGCCATTAGGTAGCCATTTTTGAAAAATAAATGCCTGGTTCGGGTACCTATCTAGCGAGTTTTTTGAAAAAGACTGACCGGCGATGGTACACAGAGAAAAAAAGTTAAGTAGGTAGGTACTTACCTAAGTAAGTTCAGTTAGGTATTTGCATTTTAATGACATCAAAATATTCGCGTTGTCCAGATAGTTTGTTTTGCTGGAAGTTCAAAATCTTTAACGGGATACTATTTCCACGCGGAAACATCGCAGAACCCTAATGACTGCAACTCATTCATAAGTGTAAATGTTGTCTGTTAGTAGAAGTGTCCAATCAACGGCAACATTTCTTACAGCCTATTCAGTCCATAAGGTAAACACAGTTAGTGTTCCGCAGAAACCATTATCGTGACCTGAAAAAATAACGTGCATACCTACTACGTAGTGTTCATTGTCATGCGCGAGTTATCGCTGTGTTTAAGGGAATTCGAAAAGCTACAAAATGAATATTCTTATAACACTGACTGTGTTAGCGATGGTGAATCACTTGGTTATGGCAGAAAGTGAGTACCTATCTACATGGTTTAATAATTATAACGTACGGTCAAGTGCATAAATAAGTATCGATTTAATTCTCCCATCGTTATATACCTATACCTTAATTCGACGACCTAAGAGCTATGGGACATATTTATGAGCAAGTTGTGTGCACCCATATTTTTACACTTGACTGTACCTACCTATAGTCGACCAGACCAGACCAGACCGTCGTTCCTCTTTATAATATTAGTGTATACGTAGAAGAATGGAAGAAGGATATTTAAATAATGTGACGTGACGAACGTGATCGTTTCTCGTCTTATTATATTTTCTTTGCAGCAAAAGAGCCGACTAAGGACGTACATCTGAAAAGCGGTGTGAAAGTACCGCCAAAAAAGCCACCCGCCAATCACGGATCCGCTTCAACCGCCGGCCCGGTAAAAGACCCCTCAACCAAGACCAATCCCAAACCGAACAATGTATGGATATACAATCCAAGTTCTCAAGTAAGCACTAAGTACCTAAATGGTTTGTTCCCCACATATAATTATATAAGGGGAGAAAGGGATCTACTTAGAGTCTATCTAGAGAGAGGGGACGCTCTACGTCCCAACAGGATTTCATTTTGTACATTAATTTGTAAAAAATGTTACATGTCCGTAAATAAAGGTGTTTGATACTTAAATGCAACATCACTTTCGGAACACAACATGGTCGGAAATACAAATAGGTACACCTCACCAAATTATGTTGTAATGTAGGAAGGAAAATCATAACACCTGATTTTCTTTACGACTTTAAAACCGAATCCACATTATGTAACTAATTTCATACTTGACAACTAGACGTACATTGCGGCGCTCGATATATCGACCACTTATAACTCGCCCTGCAATGTAAACAAACTAGTTCCGCGAAATAAGTTGCATAATGAAAATTCAACTAGATACTTCACAACAGCGGGAGCCTCTTAGGAGCCCTATTGCAGTTGCTATACTATATTTCTGGTCAGATTTATAATTACATAGGTAAGTATAGTATAAATCTTCCCAGATTAATTTTTCGCTTCGAGCCCTTATTCTTTCAAAACAAACGGTATCGTCATAGTATTAAGGTTCAAATTTAATGTACCTAATGGCTTGAAGCGAAAAATTCACCTGGGAAGATTTATACTATAGTCGTTCAACAAATTATCTACTTAATACTTAGTTGTTGTATTCTGGATTCGTTTCACTCTCCCTGTTAAGGTCCTATTATTTTGTAGGACAGGATTTGTGAGGCCGTGTTCAATTTTTTGACGATTAAACAGAGACGGCATCATAGTTATCCGTCATATAATTTTTTTGGAACTTGTCACAGTGTGATGAAACAGCCTCTAAATGTAAGCCTAGCTGGAATATATATATGCAGCCTCAAAAGTCGCTGAACACTTTAGTACTTTGTCGCAATAAACAGTGATACAGTGTAGTTTGAAATACTTATGTCACGTTAGTGAAAGTGATAAGATAAAGTACTAAAATGTTCAGCGATTTCTGAGACCGACCGTACGTACATAAAAGTAGCATAATAGCTTGTGGGAGGGCGCGCCGTGCGCAGCGCAGCTGTGGAGCGTCAGTAACGCCCTCAGGGGGATGCCACCCCTTGATGACGATTCCAACTGCAATCATTGGGTAGGATTTCTACATAGACACTGGCAACCGATGTCTAGTGATCTATACATAGAGTAGAGCCTACGCAGTGCCTGCGCTGCATGCCTTCGACACATAATAACTATCAGTCACCTAAAATCCTACTTAATCCATGAAAATAAGTAGGTATCGTATAATTATGTTCTGTAGTAATCTCAGAATACAGAATCAATTTTTGAAGACTTGGGCAAGTTTGATATAGATCGACATATTTTGATAGAGCAATAAAAAGTCTATATAAAAAGTCGATATAATTATCGATCTATATATGTTATGTGCACTATAACTATGTACAATATGTCCGTTAAATCCTGCTTTAGTGCAAACGTAGTTTAATTGATTGAATTTTAATTAAAATGATACGATGCCAAAGCCGAAATGAGCGGAGAGGTTATTTTGAGTTTTTATTGGAAGAAGTAAAAAATGTGTTAACACGAACTGATGGACCACTCTCAACAAGAACAACTTGAATTGAATTAGTGTAACACATCAGAAATCATAATTATTTGAATCGTGACCTATTGCATAACGTTTTGAATATTAGGTAAGTAACTAAATCTCGTAATAATTTTCCTTGAGCATTACCTACGTTGTTACATTAAGGATCATTGTTAACCTTGGTTAGGGTTGACAGTTCCATACATTTTGATACTATAAGTACTATAACTGACCCTGGGTTAACAGTTAACACAGAGTTAAAATAGTTAAATAGCGTAACCCTTAGCGTACTTGGAATTACAATCGTTTTTAACCCCCGACACAAAAAGAGGGGTGTTATAAGTTTGACCGCTATGTGTGTATGTCTGTCTGTCTGTGGCATCATAGCTCTTAAACGGGTGCACCGATTTGGATGCGGTTTTTTTTTAATACAAAGCAGGTCTCTTGGCGGTGGTTCTTAGATGTTTTATCAAAATCGGTTCAGGCGTTTCAAAGTTATCAGCTCTTTTGTTAGCTGCGGAAGAGATCTTAGACGCATAACGGGCATTGACTTAATTATTAATTTATTTATCACTACTTTCTGTCATACGGCTTAGGATGAAGGTAGAAAGAAATAGTGAATGTGATTGCCAGCACCCACTCGTCTGACACTAACGCCTCTGGTCCACGCAAGGCCGCCTAAGAAATAGTGAATGTGATTGCCAGCACCCACTCGTCTGACACTAACGCCTCTGGTCCACGCAAGGCCGCCTAAGAAATAGTGAATGTGATTGCCAGCACCCACTCGTCTGACACTAACGCCTCTGGTCCACGCAAGGCCGCCTAAGAAATAGTGAATGTGATTGCCAGCACCCACTCGTCTGACACTAACGCCTCTGGTCCACGCAAGGCCGCCTAAGAGTGAAAAGATTCAACAATGGAGTCACGATTCATTTGGTGCGACGATTAATGCCTACTAATTGCCTACTGAGGGACTAATAAATTGCGTCATGTTACATATACTACTTGAAAGTTGATGCAGTTTCTTGGGTTTTCATTAGATATATTATATTATACCTACATATACACACATATTGTTCATACAGTAATTTTACAGTATGCAGAGCAAGGCGCGAACGAAATCCGGCCCGTTATTTTAAGACCCCACATTTCAAGGACAAGGATCGCCAAAACTCACACGCATGGCATTGACCCTTACTTCAATAAGGTTAGTTACAATGCGTATCTATCTAGTCAACTCATTGTACGAGCACAGGTACAGGTTCTGTACTAAGTATAAGACGCGGGGAAGAGGACAAGGTTACCATGGAAGATTGCAATAGGTAGGTTTGTTTTCAATCTGTGTTAGCAACAATAAGTAGTAGACTTCTGTTAGTTCTCCAGAACAGTTTCATTTAGTCGTATCCTGACTCTCTAAGTGCTATCTCCTATATAGTATACACATATAATTGAGTCTTAACCAGAACCCTACCCTATTTTTTAGTAATTAGACTGGACAGCAACTAAGTACCTTTTGGCATAGCAAAATTAATTGATTTTCTTCCGCAGGGCTATTTCGAACCCTTTGAAAAGCGACCAAGGCCAATAACTCTAGTCGCCTTCAGGAAAAATGGACTAATACCTCGCCAAAATACACAAGTAGGTATATTTAGGATTCCGTTACTCAAATTCGCTGTCTACCGTTTCTCATAGGTATGATCATTTGATCCAAATCTACTAAACCAATTAAATTATGGTACGATGCATTTTTGTATAATTTATTATACAAGTTTACAATATAGGGAACATTTTTTGGAGATACATGAGATAAATGTACCTACTCACTGTACCTTTAAGAAAATCTTTTATCTTAAAACGTGGTAAATGAGAACGCTGAATGGGTCAGAAATCAAGTAGGTCGACTGTCCTTACCCCTAGGATTTAACTTGACCGTAAGAAGGGCCTAGTAGGTACCACTTGATAAGAAAATTCAAAAGCTTATGGCAGTAATAACATGAGTATAATTGTCGTTCTCATACTGGGTTGACAAATACGGGTCGTATTTCAACCGCACCCCATAAGAACATCTGAATATGTATTGAAATGTGAAACGCATACACGGAAACGCTTGGCTTTGCATGATACGTAGGTACTATCTCACATGTAGGGTCAAGTGCAAAAATAAGTATCGATTTCATCCTCTCATAATTATGTACCAATACCTTAATTCGACGACATAAGAGCTATGGGACATATTTATGAGCAAGTTGCGTGCACCCATATTTTTACACTTGACTGTACCTACTTATTTACAGGCGTGTTTGGTAACTCCATGGCGCGCGAATGCTTCTTGGAAGTCTATACATACATAAAGCCCAGTTTAGACCTACAAGAAAAGTCGTGCAAGTTGCGTTACATTAAAAGGCCCTAAAAGTCGTGCAAGTTGCGTTAAATTAAAAGGCCCTTAAAGTCGTGCAAGTTGCGTTACATTAAAAGGCCCTAAAAGTCGTGCAAGTTGCGTTACATTAAAAGGCCCTAAAAGTCGTGCAAGTTGCGTTACATTAAAAGGCCCTTAAAGTCGTGCAAGTTGCGTTCCATTAAAAGGCCCTTAAAGTCGTGCAAGTTGCGTTACATTAAAAGGCCCTTAAAGTCGTGCAAGTTGCGTTACATTAAAAGGCCCTAAAAGTCGTGCAAGTTGCGTTACATTAAAAGGCCCTTAAAGTCGTGCAAGTTGCGTTCCATTAAAAGGCCCTTAAAGTCGTGCAAGTTGCGTTACATTAAAAGGCCCTAAAAGTCGTGCAAGTTGCGTTACATTAAAAGGCCCTAAAAGTCGTGCAAGTTGCGTTACATTAAAAGGCCCTTAAAGTCGTGCAAGTTGCGTTACATTAAAAGGCCCTTAAAGTCGTGCAAGTTGCGTTACATTAAAAGGCCCTAAAAGTCGTGCAAGTTGCGTTACATTAAAAGGCCCTAAAAGTCGTGCAAGTTGCGTTACATTAAAAGGCCCTAAAAGTCGTGCAAGTTGCGTTACATTAAAAGGCCCTAAAAGTCGTGCAAGTTGCGTTACATTAAAAGGCCCTAAAAGTCGTGCAAGTTGCGTTACATTAAAAGGCCCTTAAAGTCGTGCAAGTTGCGTTACATTAAAAGGCCCTTAAAGTCGTGCAAGTTGCGTTACATTAAAAGGCCCTTAAAGTCGTGCAAGTTGCGTTACATTAAAAGGCCCTAAAACGAGCGAGTTTGAAGTGGTCAATCGATTTTTCTTCCAGGTCTAAACTGGGCTTAAGGGACAGGAGTTATGACTTCCATATTGTTAACAATAATGCATCGAATAGACGGTATGGTATTAATTAATTAATTCTTTTTTATCCGCCAGGTGCACGCGCGCAAACCGCTTGAGGTTGCGGAAATGCAATCACCCTACAATAACATCGGGAGCTTTTGGCAAGACGACATAGGACAGTCTTAGAGAATAATACATACCTAACTTCAATTAGCAATTTCTTAATTTGTAAATACTACATATTATAGTTATTATATCGTAACAAAATAATGCTCTCATGTGTATTTTAAATATAAAAACTCTACAATATTTTGACTTACTTACTTCGTTGAAGTTTAACACTTAGTCGCCTTACGCCATATTGTCGATCGGATTCAATTTGTTTTATCGTTTTACAAAAATTGCCACGAACCTAAATCGTAACGTTTATAACCTGCTCTGCCCACTTCAAGGATTTTGGCAGGCGATGAAATGTTTTAGTTATGATTTATATTTTTTTCGTTGGACTCGGACTATGCTTACTTTTTACTCCGCAAAATGCACTACTTGACGAGACGTTACAAGTTAAAGAAGTTAACAATGAATCTGATGATGACAAGTTAAATCAAGCGCTTATTTTGGTTGATATCTTAAAAACAGGTATGAGGTATGAGTATGAAACTTTTATGATTAAATTTTGTTATGACTTGGCCAATTCTGGTACAGTTTATATAATTAGGTATGTAATTTAAAATCATTATATTAACGTCGCTTATACTTAACTAACTTATAAAATATGTTGTTCCGGCTCACGCCTGCACAATGCGGATGCACCTCAATGCAATGGATTGCATTATGTTTTTGTTCAGGCGCTTCGGCGCTTCAGTACTTTTTTACGTTAAGCTACCACTCTGCATCTTACCGTCGTTACAAGCACATAATATTTTTTGTAAAATTTTATTAATCTTTTGAAGATTAAAGTTTGTTACCGAACTTTTGAGTTTTCGTCCAAAGAAAATTCCATTTCTTCCACAAAAGAAGAAACATATGTCGACTGATTTTTTATCCACATATAATAGTCTGATTCGCTTGAAATTACATAGGGTTCCGGATCATTAGATAAAATGCGTATGGATGAAATTTAGCACACAGATAGTTTACAACTTGGACTATCACGTAGGACACTTTCATCCTGGAAAATTGCATAATTCTCAAAGGATAACAATTAAGTAAATTTGTGAAATAATTTAATAATATAATTATAGGTTCGTTTTTTTAGTCCTTATTTTGTCGTAAAAAAATACTCGACGAACTGCTTTTGTTTTCATTTCAATTACTCTCAGGCGGTAATTTATTTAAATAAATTGCAAAATATTTCTGCCTAGTCTAGTAAGTACCTATAGAGCTGCAATGGGCACTGACGTGGGTAAATAGTTCTTATAGGTCAGAGAGCAGAAGAAATTCAACATGATAAATGCTAAATTAGACTTGGTGCGGCTTCTGATGCGGCATAAAGAGTAGAAAACGGATGAAAAATTACTAAAATTTTACGTACCTACATACAAAATTGTTGCCATAACTAGTGAATCGTTTTACGCCAAAAATGTGACAGTTGCGAAGAAAGAGACTGCCTCATCTAAATTATGCTCGTTTACGAGTAAGTATATCGTATTTCGTATTCCAATGAGTTATCTGGCATCGCAGAGTACATCAAGCTACTGCGACAAAATATACAACTCCGTAACGGATATGAAAGCGTGAATGAGGAAGTCGAGCAGGCCACTTGTGCTGCTAATGCGACTGAGGCTCCTGACGTTACGTCCAGCACGACAAACGACGCTAATGGAAACAATACCTCGGGTGAGTGATCTGACTTCAATGTGGTAAGTGTAAGAATACTAAAAATAAAAACCGGCCAAGAGCGTGTCGGACACGCCCAAGATAGGGTTCCGTAGCAGGTACGAAAAAATCTTTTCACCTCACTAGCTCGGAAAGCCCTTTTTGTTTGTTTGACATCTATTGAGAAAATCGCTTTTTATCCACTTGTGAAGAAAGAGTTTTGACATTTGAAGGCAGCTTAGCTAAGTGATATTTGACAGCTAACAAAACGCAAAACGTTAAAAGTACTGAATTTTTAATATCACAATTCAATAATTGCATCGAGTAAAAAACACTAAATACAGTCTTACAACTTTATTTTAATTCATAAATATCAGCATTCAACATTAGCCTTCATTCTTGCTGTAAAAACGGATAAAATGTTCTGACAGTCCAAGTAAGTCGATGTGCGAACAAAACGCATACGAAATAATAAAAACAAACTTAAGTCAATCAAAACTTTTCAGTTAAGCAGTTAACGTTAAATATTCGCATGTTTTTCTAGTTATTTTGTTATTAAAAATGAGTGATTCGAGTGACGAAAACGTATTACACCTGTGGAATTACGGGAAACCGTTCATGCAAAATGCGGAATTGAGCTTGCGGAATGTCGGTATTGGAGTAGTTCCATAAAGACTGGATATGCTTAGGCTATTTTGCATTATATTTTACCAATATTGAATTGCATTATTTGATTTTACCAATATTTCTATACTTCAAAATTATTATATTGACAAAGAGGTAAATAAATAATAATTGATAGTGCAAACCCTTTTTCTTATTTTCCTCGCTGTAGTGAGGTGAAAAGTTTTGTGTTATACACGGGTGAAAAGTTATTTTACGTCTCGTGTGTTGAAACACTCGCTATCGAAAGGATTCTATTTTTGAACCACTCGCTTCGCTCGTGGTCAATCATAGGCTCCTTTCGATAGCTCGTGTTTCAAATGAACACTTGCGAGTGTAAATACAACTAATTTATATATTTAATTGGTAAAATACAACTTTCCCCCCTTGTATAACAAATAACTATTGCATAGGTACTTTATTACTGTGGTTGTTTTGGTCCCAACGTCGGCGGTACAGAGCCATCTATCGGCGAATTGGGTAACTAATCTAATCCTGCAGTCGACTAGAACTAGTATGTATAGTGATTGTTTTTCAGATGTAATATATTTTTTTTATTTGAAAGAAGATACTGTTAGTGTGATCTTATAGGTACTTAAAGAAAAAAAATGCTTGCAATGGCGGTTAAATTACAATCTTAGTTTAGAAATATTTTTTACAAAAACTTAAAAACTGCTCAACTGATTAAGTTGAACATAATTTTCCTAGAAAGTTTTTATTAAGTTTAACTTACGTGATTTTTTCATATTTTTTAGTCGTGCGGTTCAACAGTTAGGACACATTATTTTGAATTTTCGGAGTAAATATCTCCGAAAATATTCACTTTATCAAAAATGGTTTTGAAAACCCCTGTTTATTTTAAAATACCTATCCAATGATACCCCACACTATAGGGTTTGTCGACAAAAAAAAAACACCCCCACTTTACGTCTATGGGACGGGAGGTACCCTAAAAAAAATTTTTATAGGATTTTTATTTAATCACTTTGTCGGCGTGACTGATATATATATTCCTGCCACTCGGTTTTCTTTAACGTTGGCCTGACACACTGCCGTGTCTTGAGACTCTTAAGCACAGGTCTGGTAAGTTCCTACCATATGGTAGCCGAGAAACCTAAGTCCCGAATTGAAATAGAAACCACTCGAATGAAATCGTTTAGATCTTTGTGCCACCTTAGTGGAACTTTAGCTCTGAATTAGTCAACGCTGTACCTGGTTACTTTATGGTAAACGTCAAAAAATGGTGGTTAATTGAGATACCTGATTGTTAAGATATAATCAGCGAGGATATGAGAATCATAGTCATATTGGAAGAAATTGGGAATGTCTAAATAAAAAAACCAGTGGTTTTATTTTTTTTTGTATAGAAAAGTATTTTGTCATTTAGTTCACTACTTTTTTCAAAATTAATTATTGAAACTATTTTTGGTTGATGACGTCAGATTATAATTGAGGGCTCCCAACACTGCCCAATTTCTAAGTCTATCTAAATGCGCACGATAAGGCAACCCCGTTAACTATTTTTGCGTAGTGGTAAGCCACTTTACTGGCGCTGTCAAAGTGCTATGTCAGACAGCGGGTCTAAATCAAACTCCGTAGGAAAATCCACGCGTAAATTGTGAAGAATTCTAACCACACAGAATAAAGTACGACTTGGACCGGTCACGCAATAGGGATGTTGACACCATTAAAAAAGAATTTGAAGAAACGACTCCAGTAAAAAAACGCTTTATTTCAGCCCTGAAAGCCAGATTAATTTTCGATTAAATGCAAAATTAGATTTTTTGCTGCTTTTAAACAAATAAATAGTTAGTTGATTGAGTATGCGAACAATGACGTCATATGTCGCTATTGTCATTCAAACTCTATGGGAGATTGCGTTTTGACAGCTCATAAAAAGAACGTCAGTTGATTGGTGGTGTCAACATCCCTATTTACACCAATGTCAAATGAAGGTCATTGCTTATTTGTTATGTAATAAATTCATTACATAATATTAAAACGAGTTAAAAAGCATTTATCTCGAAATGGTTTTCGGTTTACTTTACATTCCAAAAAAATAGACATCCCTAATTAAGGTGTTTTCCTATAAGCTGTAGCTCGCACAGAAATCTATTAGTAAAATTAGTGAAAATTCCAATACGCTGCCAGCAATCAATAAAACATTTCTTGAATGAGAATGAGAAACCAATTTTTATTTTTAATTGTTCATGTGTTAGGTACATTTATTTTCCCAGAGTCTTCCACTGGAGGCAGTGCGCCGCTCCCGGCGGGTACGCCGCCGTCGCAGGCGCAGCCGCGGGCGCCCGATCCTGACTTAACCACGCGAGCCGCTATGGCCTACTACGACATGCCCATGCCACAGCTACCGTATCCGCTGCACCAAAAACTATATCAAGGACCGCGCCGTATGGAATGTTTTTAGAATAGTATTTTATGATTGAGCGAGTCTGATAAATATTTTTCAGTGGTCTTAAACAATTAAGACCACTGAAAAACATACACACATACATTCCACATACACATATGA
This sequence comes from Archips crataeganus, assembly GCA_947859365.1. Taxonomy (NCBI): domain Eukaryota; kingdom Metazoa; phylum Arthropoda; class Insecta; order Lepidoptera; family Tortricidae; genus Archips; species Archips crataeganus. Next base: position 15,141,736 of record OX402045.1, on the reverse strand, counting down.
TTGGTTGACATATGATTCCGCACATTAAGAGCGTTTATACCTGCTGAGCTGGCAACGTTGCATTTTTGTTAGATTTTCTCGATTATTCCATAAAAATTGAATGAAAATTAAAAATGTGGTGTAAGTATACGAATTAGCTAAGTAAAGTTTTTTAAGAGGTGCTAATTATATATTTTTTTCGACAGTGGGCGTTCTGAAGATCGAGAAACTGCAGGTGTTTTTTTTTTATCTCCTGTTGTTTACTGGAAATATTTTTTAAGTGTCTGAGATGTCATTTGTGAGATTTAATGGCTGACAATTAGCCGTTCGTGCTCAATACTTAGTAGAAACAGAAAAAAAACGAAGTCATCTGTCACTTTTGTCCATGTCAAACCGTTTGCGTTTCGTTTGCTTTGCGTTTTGGTGTGATCGGTGTGATTTTTGGACTATTTTTAACGACCTCCGCACCAAATCCAGATTTTCAATTTTACTTACCGCATTTCTCCACGACCTATGCACGATAATTGAATCACGATTGAATATTTTCGATCATTATTTTCGAACTGCTTCTTGGACAACGCAAAGCAAACGAAACGCATACGGTTAGATTTCATTTGACATTGACAATTGACTTCGTTTTTTTCTATTTCTACTAAGTACTGAGCACGAACTGCTTGTCAGCCATTAAATTTCACAAATGTCACCTCGAACACTTAAAAAAATTTTTTTCAATAAATAGTAGGAGATAAAAAAAAACAAATGCAGATTCTCGGTCTTGAAGACGACTACTGTCGAAAAAATATATAATTAGCACCTCTTCAAAAAACTTTACTTAGCCAATTGTTCTAATATAAGTTAATGTATCTACTGCAATAATTATTCCTGATAAGACTTTTATTTTCTTTAAAAACCGTTAGGTAATCATTTGTTAGTTTTTAAATAAAATAAAAGTCTATCACGAATAATTATTGCAGTAGACACATTAACATAAGTACACCGTGAAATTTTAGTGGTTGTTTTCCCGAAACGAGGTGATTTAGTATCGATTGTACAATCGATTTATAATTACTATTTTGACTAGAGTCAAAAATCCAATTGTGAAAAACGAAAGTCGAAAATGACCGGCAAACCAATAGTAACGCTTCGTTGGTACCTAACCTATCGTACGATAGTACGCTACTTGTACCAACGAAGCGTTACTATTGGTTTGCGGTCAATTTCGACTTTAGTTTTTCACAATTGGATTTTTGACTCTACTAGTCAAAATAGTAATTATAAATCGATTGTACAATCGAAACTAAATCACCTCATTTCGGGAAAACAACCACTAAAATTTCACGGTGTATATTAGAACAATTCCTATACACCACATTTTTAATTTTCATTCAATTTTTATGGAATAATCGAGTAAAACTAACAAAAATGCAACGTTGCCAGCTCAGCAGGTATAAACGCTCTTAATCGGTGCTCAAAGTGTACGGCGTCAATGGCGTAACTAGGTACAGTCAAAGGCATAAATATATACTTATATACAGCCATCGCGTTAAATATATATGCAAACACCAACCTTAATGGTTCGTGGCATAGATATGTAAGTATACTTACTTAGATATTTTTGGCGCCTTGGTAACGCATATATTTGTGACCTTGACTGTACATCTTGAATCAAAAATTCCGTTTAAAAAACATGAAAATTCCGGATTTGCCTACCTGTGATATTTTCTTTGTTTCTTTTTCGATTCCAGGTTATTTTCGGCGACGCATTCCGGACTACTACTATTATGGTATATTTTTTTTATAATATTAAAAGAAGTCTTGAGGTCATGCGATGCTATTGAGTTTGGTTTATTTATTTATATTCGGAGAACCAACAACTACAAATTACAGAGTTTAAACATCAAATATAATATGTACTTAATAAATAACTAAGGTAAGTCCGGGTTATCTACCCACAATTAAGGGAGAAAAGCCATCGTAATAAATAGGTAGAAAATTCATAGCTTTGGGCACATGAAAATTGCACTAAGTTCGACGACATGACGTGTTTCTGATGAGGCGTAGGTAGAGAAGAATGGTCATTAAAATCTTTTAAGCCAAAAACTATGCTAAACATAGAGTTAAATCTTACCCCTATTGCTATGGACAGGCATTAGCCATCATACCCAATTCCAATTACCCATGCACATCGGGATAGTAAACTGTTTATTAAAAAAAAAAACAATTTTGTAATGATCTCGCCATAAGTATTATTTTTATTTTTAGATTTACCTCATCGTCGCTTTTTTAATGAACCGCTTGTGGTAGGTAGGTACGTCTCTGCCTTATTCATTAATCGTTATTAACTGTAGGTACCTACTCCCGACAAAATACTAATTTTTAATACGTTTCGGCTTGCTATAGGACAGTCGCAAAGGAACAAAATACCACCACCCAGTGGTCTCGAACGTCAATGAGCGAAATCGGTAGAGCTGCCAACAAAAATCGGTACATTTGTCCCTAAAATCGGTATATGACAAAAAAAATACAATTTTTAATCAAATTCGTTTATTTAACAAAAAATCCACTTATTATTATATTATAATAACATAAAAAACAATTTTCAACATAAAAATATAATAACATAAAAATCAACTTACAAGTTTACAACATAAAAATATAATAACATAAAAATCAGCGTACCTACTAAAGTACTAACTTACATCTAATGCTGCGGCCACATAGTGCGACCAACCGCCCAACACTCGAACAGTCCACATGTCAAACAGTTGGCCGACAGTGTGGCGCTGCCTCCAACAACCAAACACCCACAGATACCCTACATCGTTCCAAACTTCCATAGACCATAGATGAGTATTCAAAATGCAATGTGTCCGCAGCGTTTTTCAACGTTTTTCAACTCCAAAAACAACAATACAGTATGTTATACTCCACTCCACTCTGTCATATTCTAAAAAAAAACTGACGCGAAATCAAAGATTTTATCGAAATAATTAGACAAGGGGCGCGGAGGGTCTGTTCGTGCGAGACTTATTTATTCTGTGGTGCGAGTTGGCCAACTCCTTTTTTAATCTGTACCGCCATCGGAGCAATCGCGCGCCAACACTGGCCAACACGACCCAACGCTGTCAAACATGTACCAACTACTCTCCACACCACACCATTGGAGTGTTGGGCGGTTGGTCGCACTATGTGGACGCAGCATAACACACTTATTATATTAATATATCATATTATGACAATTATTAATTTGCCAGCGTCAAGTTAAAGAAAGACAAAAACTGGAAATTTAGAGATTTAGAAAGTTAAACAAGTTGCACAATTGCACACCAAAAACGGAAATCTAACAAATTAAATTATTTTTCATAATGTTTCGGATCGTACCAATATTCTTTGGCCATAGCTGCAGTCATTTTTAAATTAATTTCTAAGTCATAACAATTAGCATCCATGAAAAGTCGTTTTGAATGCAGTAGGCTAGTGATTGACTCAGTAGACAGCCTATTTCTCTGTTTTGTTTTCATTATATTAATTTGAGAAAATATGCGCTCAACATTGGCAGATGAATGGGGGAAAGATAAAATATTAAACATAAAAGTAGTTAACAAGGGAAACATTTGAGTCTCATCGCCACGCTTTAGCAAACTTACTTCATCCCAAAATAGTTCTACGTCATCAGAAAATGTTTTCATTTGATCACAATTTCTTAGAATGCGCCACTCTGTATCAATTGTTTGGAAATCATTGTCCTGAACAATATTAGGAAAGAGCCTGATAATAGGCACTATCGAAGCAGTTTTGCCACTTTTAACATTTGTGGGATCAATAATGTCTAAACCTTTTATCGGATTATCTTTTAATGGGAACCGCGTGGTTATTTGCTTACAAGCTTCAATATAAAAATCTAGGCATCTGCATTTAAACAAATTAACTTGTTCTGGGTTTAGATCTGCTGAACTACTAAGCAGTGTATTTGATGCCGCAGCACCATAATATACGTCGTTAATATCCACAAAATTCCTAGGATTTGTAAAATCAACATTTTCGATTGGAGTGGAAGATAAGTATTGTCTTTTTAAAAAACAATCAAAAATAGTTTTTAATGTTCCAGTTATTTTTACAAATAAATTGTGAATTTTCGGGTGTTCTGCTTGCATTTCTTTGTTTAAATCGTTAAATAATGGCAACACAAAATCTAAAAATTCCAGAAATAATAACGTAGTGGGATCTTGGAGCTTCTGTAATATATGTTCTGCAGCTAAAAGATGATCTCTATTAGATATTTGGTCTATAAAAAATAGTTTTAGAGCAGAAACCTGTTCTAATATTCTTTTCACTGCTGCATGTACTGATAACCAGCGTGTTTGAGAGGGGTGGAGTATTTTATGTACTTTTAAGTCACAAAACATTTGAAACTGTTTAAGCTCTGCCACTCTTTTTGGACTGGAAGAAAAGTAATTGTAAATGTCCCTTACAAGATCCTCTATGAAACGTGGCAATTTGGTACAAGCATAAGACGCGCAAAGATGAAATGAGTGGCAGACGCATTTAAATATAAAAATGTTTGGAATTTCGTTTTGTAACAAAGTTGCAACAGAGTTATTACGTCCCATCATTACATTTGCTCCATCAGATGCAAATCCTATTAGATTAGTTTTATATGGAATATCATTGCTTCTAAAAAAGTTAACAATGTGTTTGAATAAGGTTACCGCATTAGCTTCTTCTAATGGAATAAGAGCTAAAAAACTATCTTTGATGCGATGTGTTTTTGCATATCTTACGACTAAGCACAAGTGTTTGGTTGTACTAAGATCAGTGGACTCGTCAATAATAAGCGAAAACTTAGTTTGCCGCAGATCTTCACATAAATTATCGAAACTTTCTTTACCTATAATATTATCGATTATGGCGTGAGTTTTCGTCGTAGAACATTTTATCTCTTCTGCTATTTTTGAATCAGGACACACGGACTGTATCAGTTTCGGTAGGTGCTCCATAATAGTGAATGGTAAATTGTGTTCAGCAACAAACGAAGCCAATCTTATTTCACCTGAAAATAAAATAAAGAATTAAAATGACGTACTTAGGTTTATCTAGTGGAAATTCGGGCACTAATTATATCCACTGCTTCTCGTAGTTAAGCACCAATAAGTAGAAAACAAAGTACTTAATAAAACAATGTAAGTAATGGCATGCACAAAATAAAAAAAAATATATTTTACCTTGCTTTACTAGTGTATCAGATTTTTGAGTTTTTGTCACAGTAAATGATGATATTTTCGGTTGAGATTTTATATTCTTCGATGACACCAAGTGAGCTTGTGAAGAACTATGTTTCTTTAAAGCGTCTTTTCCAGATGTAATGTTAAGATCTTTACTACAACTCTTACAATAGGCATAGCTTACGCCCTTACGACTATCTTGTAGCCAGCCTGAGAATTCTTCTTGTTCTTCCCATTCTTTTCTATAATATTGTAGATATTTTTTTCTTTTTGCACTCGCACTTGTACTCGGTTCCTCGTCGGACGACATTTTAACTTAATAATTGCACTTCGCGTTCGCAACTATAGACTTAAGGATACATAGATGCTTTCTCTTCTAAGTCAAGAAAAATAATGAAAAAATAAAATCCGAATTCCTGTTTACATCTATAGAAAAGGGAATTCCCGAGCGCGAAACCCCTTACAAAATAAAGTTGTAGGACTCAAGGGTATTCCCCGAAATATATGGACCAATCCGCAATAACTCTGCTCATTCATTCTTGCTGTAAGGTGATTCCCCGTAACATTAGGCCCATACTACACGGGCGGTTTCCCGCCGCGGTTTCCCGCTCGACGGAGCTGCGCAGTGTAGTTTGCACCATACAACTTCCATATAAAATTGTGTCTAGTGGCGGTTCAGAAGCGGTTTCCCGCGGCGGGAGAACCACCCGTGTAGTATGGGCCTTAAACATAAATGAAAAGGGTTGCCAACGCAAAATTGTGAAATCGGTAGAAAAATCAGGAGAATTTCCATGTATTTTCTGAAATCGTGGAAAAATCATTGCATTTCGGTATTTCGGTAGTACAGAGTCCATTTCGGTAGAAATACCGAAAAATCGGTAGGTTCGAGACCACTGCCACCACCTTTCTACGAAAAACCAGTACCAAAAGGTAAGACGTTATATAGGTATGTACGAGTACCTACTCAATATAATGTGATAGATTGCTTAAATTCACCATAATGACTGAGGGCTGCCAACCACCTACTGTCCAAACTATTATAAGTATACATAGATAGATACACGAAGGAACTTAGAAAACTGGGTAAGGTCACCTGAGGTAAAACCCACTATTGGGGTTATTGCGTTTATTTGAGTAAAAGGGCCTTGACAGACGGACGACAAAGTGAGTGAGGTACGGAACCCTAAAAAGTGTTTTTTTGCCGTTTTTATAGGTAATGGTACGGAACCCTTCGTGTGCGAGTCCGACTCGCACTTGGCCGGTTTATATTTTGAAGTAAATTAAAAAATGTTTACAACACTTTGTTATTTGGCTTTGGATAAATGCGTCTGCAAATGAAAACGCATTTTACGTTATTATACTATTTTTCGTCTCAGCTGATTATTTGTGGTTCGTGGTTTCGTTTATTAAAAAGTTCGCATTCAAATTTATCGTGTTGTACATAGTTTCACGATGGACTTTGACGAAGAAACCCTGCATCTACGAGCATATAACCCCATACAACGGAATAAATGCACATCACTGGCCGATCAATGAACTGACGCGCGGATGTAGCGCTGCAGACGCGCTGCCTGCGCGCGGCACTTTGCCTCAAATTTGAATGCGCCCTAGGTATACCTTCTAGAATATTGTATTGCAAAACACGTGCCATGAAGTTTCGGAGGCCTAATCACAAAATTAAGTATTTAAATAAAACCGGCCAAGAGCGTGTCGGACACGCCCAAGATAGGGTTCCGTAGCAGGTACGAAAAAATCTTTGCATACTTTATTAATGTGGTTGTTTTGGTCCCAACTCCCACCACGCACAGAATTTCAACGTCGGCGGTACAGAGCCATCTATCTGCGAATTGGGTCACTAATCTAATCTGTGCAGTCTTACTAGAACTAGTATGTATGTTGATGGTTTTTCAGATGTAATTCTTTATTTTATGAACCGATTTCAATTTTTTTTTATTTGAAAGAAGACTCTGTTAGCGTGATCTTATAGGTACTTAAAGAAAAAAAATGCTTGCAATGGCGGTTAAATTACAATCTTAGTTTAGAAATATTTTTTTACAAAAACTTATCAACTTAATCAGTTAAGTTGAAAATAATTTTCCTAGAAAGTTTTTATTAAGTTTACCTTACGTGATTTTTTTCATATTTTTTAGACTTGCTGTTCAAAAGTTAGAGGGGGGGGGACACATTATTTTGAACTTTCGGAGTGAATATCTCCGAAAATATTAACTTTATCAAAAAATGGTTTTATCATACTCTTATTTATTTTCAAATACCTATCCAATGATACTCCACACTATAGGACTAGTCGAAAAAAAAATCACCCCCACTTTACGTCTATGGGAGGTACCCTAAAAAAAATTTTTTTAGTTTTTTTATTTAATCACTTTGTCGGCGTGACTATATTCATGCCAAATTACAGCTTTCTAGTACTAACAGTCTCTGAGCTTAGCCGCGGACAGACAGACAGACAGACGGACAGACATGGCGAAACTATAAGGGTTCCTAGTTGACTACGGAACCCTAAAAAAGATACATTTTGCCAAATTGAGGTAAAAGCGTCTAAAATCCCGGTTTAAAAAAATGGTTGTATATATTTTTTTAATACTTAATAGTGCAGCAAAAAATGTATTTCGAGAAAATTATTATTAAAACTTATATAAAGCCAGGCCCAAACAGTACTTCAAAATACTTGATACATATTTCACAAATTTGAGATTAAAAAAAGATAAAATAAACACGAAAAAACAGGTAGGTACGCAATTACCTCAGGTGACTTACCTATTTCTGCAAAAAGAGGTAGGTAACTATATTAATTATTTTATTAAATAAAATATGGTAATAACTTTAGTGCTCATTTAATAGATAGATACCGGGTGGAACAGAACGTTAGACCTTTGCGAAAATGGGGTGTTATTTAGGCCAATCACTATCTTTTTAGGGTTCCGCACCTCGAAAGGAAAAAGCGGAACCCGTATAGGATCACTTTGTTGTCCGTCCGTCCGTCCGTCCGTCTGTCAAGACCCTTTTTCTCAGGAACGCGTGGAGGTATTAAGCTGAAATTTATATCAAATACTCAGGTCTACGGTCCCTTGAAGCTGTGAAAAAGTCAAACTTCTAAGCCAACGCAATCAAAAGATACAGCCGTTTATGCCGCTAATTTCCGCAAATTATCGAAACTCGCAAGGGAATAAAAACCTACAGGGTACTTCCCGTGAACTCAGAATCTTGAATTTTGGTACGAAGCAAGGTCTTATAGCACAAATAAAGTAAAAATTGCGAAAAGCATACATTTTTTTGTCTATCTGTCTATATCAGTAACCAATCTACAATGATCCCACACTGCGCACATTTTGCTTAGGAGCAGGGGTCTGCTAAGACTGGATTTTAATAGATACATATAAATTTGTACGGAACCCTCGGTGCGCGAGTCCGACTCGCAATTGGCTGGTTTTTTTTTAAATAAACTATGTTAATATTTATAACCATTTTCGAGTTACAGCTTGTTAAACTTTATTGCAAAAAAACGCTTGGCATAAAAACCTAGATTAAACTAGGTCGCAGAGAAAAGGTCATTGACCTTAATAAGATGAATGACAAAAATTAAAGTCATCGTAAAGTCGAGTTTTGCTTGCCCGAGACGCAGAGCATCTAAAACAGTAACAGCCAGTGAAATAATCGTTATAAAAGAAGGGAGTCTAGTTTAGTAAAGAGGTTTTACAGTGAAAAATTTACACAATCATAATTTATAATTTATCTTCAAATTATTTTTTTACGTCTAATAGTCATAGTTTTGTATCAAAAGGGATATAAGTTTACTATCATAGTGTGAAATGGTAAAATCTGCTCACGAGAATTTAAATAAAGTAATTTGCAGACTGACGAATTTTTTTACTGCGTGCACACGGATTGGTGTACTTTGACCGGCCTCACTTCGTTGTTCGCAGCGCTCTATCTTTACTTTTTATTTGATCTGAGGCAAGAATATTAAATAAAAAACTGGATATTGCGTGCCGAACTACGAGTTGAAGCCAGGTTCATTCACCTTTGCTCCTATGTTCTATCTCTTTTCAACACTGTGATATATTGCCAGGTTATTTATAAAAAAACCTAATTTTTTTTAGAAATACGCATTATCCGGCATCAACTAATTAATTTACTTTAAGCTAATTTCAACAGAAATTTATATTTTTCTTATAAAACTTTCTGCAATAAAATTTACTTAGTTTTCTTTGTATTATACAAAAAAAAGAACCCAAGCAAAATCCTCATTTCACCGGTATGCACCTCCTGCGTGCTATGGCAACACTAAATGGCCGATATGTCAGAATCACGTCAGAATTGTCAGAAGTCATTCACCAATTTCAGAGGATTTTTACGTTAAATAAACGTTTTTCGTCGATTTACTTGGGTTATGCGCTATGTATTACATAGTAAAGCATTGTAGGAGTAATTGGAGGCCGAAATCCGACATAAAACTTCACAGGTGAGTACTTATTTTACGAAAATGTTCATAAATCTTAGTGGCAATCAATTTTCCTATATTTTGCTTCTAAGCTTTGTTAGTTTTTATTCAAAAACCCCACGAATAGGTTTATAATGTTAAGTTAGAAGTATATTTTGTTTATTTGGAGTTAAACATGACCTTAAATGAAAAATTGAAGAATGTGTAGTTTTACAACTAGGGTGACCAATCCCTTTTCATGCATGGTATTTATTCGTATTGAATGGAGCTAAATCTATCAACTTGGTACGGTTTCTATCTTCATAATTCATATCACAGTATATAATAAAATGTTTATTGTTTGTGTCTTTACAATTAACATGAATAATATTTTACATTGCAGTTTTCCAAAAGATGAAAGAAGGAGGCAAAATTGGCTGTCGATTGTACCGATATAGGGAAAGGTGTAGAGCGTTTGACAATTTGCAGCTTGCATTTTAAGCCTGAAGATTATGACTATGACCCAGAAAGGCCGGGACGCCTACTCAGTACAAAACAATATTATTCTCACATGTGTAGAAAATAAAGAAACTGTTATAACGTCCTAGTATTTTATTATTTTTTTCCATTGACAAATACTTCCCTTATGTTTTGCAGTAAGTATTTGTAGCGTCCTCAGGTAAAAGGTAACCTTTTGCCGGATATCAGTAAGGCCGAGTAACTGCAGAGTGGCATAGAAATGCAACCAGAAATGGACCTTATATTGACGACTGACAAAAAAATTGGTACCTTTTACTTGAGTTTGTGAGGATGGATGCTCACTTTCATGATAAAACGGTTGAATGAAAATTTAATAACAAAACCGGCCAAGTGCGAGTCGGACTTGCGCACCGAGGGTTCCGTACAAATTTATATGTATCTATGAACATCCAGTCTTAGCAGATCCCTGTTTCTAAGCAAAATGTGCGCAGTGTGGGATCATTGTAGATTGGTTACTGATATAGACAGACAGACAAAAAAAATTATGCTTTCTGCTTGCAATTTATGCTTGCAATTTTTCCTTTATCTGTGGTATAAGACCTTGCTTCGTACCAAATTTCAAGATTCTAAGTTCACGGGAAGTATCCCTTGCGAGTGTCGAAAATTTGCGGCAAATGGCTGTAGGTATCTTTTGATTGCGTTGGGTTAGAAGTTTGATTTTTCACAGCTCCAAGGGACAGTACAGTAGACTTGAGTATTTGATTTAAATATCAGCTTGATACCTCCACGCGTTCCTGAGAAAAAGGGTCTTGACAGACGGATGAACGGAAAACAAAGTGATCCTATAAGGGTTCCGTTTTTTCTTTTTAAGGTACGGAACCCTAAAAATTGAATTGAATTGAAATCGGTTGAATTTAATAAATTTCAAAATCAATCTGTTGTATAAAAGTATGTCAAATTCCGCGGGATATTCCTAATGTATGCTTAATTATGGACACCCTAAAGAAAGAGATGCAAGATCGGCGTGACGTAATTCAAGGTCATTTTTTCTGGCTTCAAAGGAATGTTCGGCATGCAATATCCAGTTTTTTATTTAATATTCTTGATCTGAGGAATACTCATATACCTACTCGTAATATTATGATGACAAGGTGAGGCTGACGTTCACAATTGTCTATTTATGTATGTCATTTCACATAATTTTGTGTTTGAAAATGTCGCGTCTGGAAGCTCTCCCGATTATTTAAATGTACTTGTCATAAGACAAGATAAGCATAAGCGCAGAGTGCGATTACAACACTTCTTGAACTTTACGCCAGTTCTGAAATAAATATCCTCCGCCGTATCCCGCAGAGCGTAGGACCACATTACATGCTCTTGACCGTGTTGCTCACGGACGGCCGTTCTATTATGCCACGAGCTTTGCAGGGTGACCCGCGGAGGTAACATTATCCAGCATGCTGTTAGACCATAAGAAAGAGTGCTGCGGTACTAAGTATAGGCGAATTGAGCATGTTTGTGCCGAGTGCCGAAGAAAATCCCTTTGCTTACCGTTACACGCACAGAAATATATCGAGGTAACACGGGACATCAATATCGCTGGTCGGTTAATGTATGGGCGGCAATCCATGGTGACATACTTATAGAGCCTGTGGTGTGGTGTGGTTACCGACTTAAAACAGAGATGGTTACATGGCCCTCTTGAAGAAATGAGACAAAAACTGCCGATATCCTTCGAAAATCTCCACAGAAGCAATGTTTGGGATCACATATTTACTCTATCGGAGGTGCATCGGCATACGCGAACTCGTGCTGCAGCGTGTATACAGTGTGTTACCGGTGCCGGAGCTTTTATTAAAATGGAGTAAAGTAACATAGTTCTCTAACTTAACCATGACCTTTATTTAATTAATAAACTAAAATTCTGAATTCATTAACTTTCTAACAAAATTTAAATTGCTAGCAATGTACAGCGTAGTAAATTGAAAGTACCTAAGTGTAAATGACAGCCCTTCATACTTTGTTTACTTATGATAACTACGGCAAATTAAAAGCACTTGTTACATTGATAAACACTTTATTACCTACTGAATAAAACTTTAAATACAAACCCCGCCTTTAATTAATCATTCCGTTTTGAGAAAAAGCACTTCCTTCGGTCCGTTTTGTTTTTCGTAGAAAGTAATTTTCCTCTTCACAGTTTTGTGAAAACCAATCGCAGTAACCTTTTCTTATTGGAGAAGTAATAATAACACCTTTAAAAACAAGAAGATTATGTTTTCTATTCCTTTTTAAAATCGTATGCACAGTTTTGTTACGGGCAAAGGGCTCGACGTTGGGATATGTCTGTAGTACTCGAGAATCTATTCTTCAACACTGCACTGCACTGGCACGATCCTGTTCATGGCCCTTTCAGGCTGACCAGGAGCGATTGGCCTGTTCTCACGAACTCGCTGAAGCGCCGCCGTTATCAATCGAACATTGTGTGGATGTCGTCAATTTGGGAAGCGTTCTCGATAAAGCTTTAAGGCTTGAGCTGCATTTCCATGTGTCTTGCCGTAATAAAAGCATATCAGATAATTCTCGTGCATCGTATGTCATTTTAAAGAAAAATAAGTACCAGGTTTGCTAATGTTTTGGTTTGTAATTTGACAACCCGACGTCAACACTTTTGAAATTGTCATGTCAAAGTTTACAAAAAACTCTTTAATTAATGTATCAAAACCTCCATACATGAACGCAATGATAAGGACGACGATAATTTTGTGATAGTTGTCTCAGTTTTTTACCCCCGTACCACTACATGCCTTGTACCAAGTGCATTAGCGATATGAGTAACGACAATTACGTAGTACACCCACTACATTTAACCTGCGGATTTTGGAAAATTAATTGTGCAGTTAATTCACATTATTATGGTTTGCTAATACATGCAAATAATTGCAAATGGAACATATTATTAGCAGTTTTAATAAATACCCACGCACCGGTAACGTCCTGTATACGACACGGTGGAATCTTTGAGCATCGCATGTGTACAAAATTGGAAAATGACAGGTGTCATATTAAAATGTAAATATTATGTAAAACTACGATTTTTAATTTCGTGGAATTCTGACAGATGCCAGATTTTGACGTTTCAGAGGCAACAAACCTTTTTTCATTTTAAATCTATTTATTATTTTAGAAACATAATAAAATAGGCACATTACTAATTATAAATATAGTGAAGGAGAGCTTTTACTATAAGAAGTTATCAGTTTTCATTTATTAGTCTATATTTATTTCATAGCAGGTTTTTTTAAGAGTTTCGTGTACCTATTTATGGTACGTGTGAGACAGTTCATAATGATATTAGTCCTCTTTAAAAAACATAATACATAGCAAAAAACATAAAACTTTTCAAGGAAATAATAATATCAATCAATGAAATCGACAAAAATAATACGGAAACAGGAGAGCGAGCACATTCGAACATTCAAGACAGAAGCCGAATGACTATAATATTATTTTGACAGAAGAATGATATTTGATGGTTGACATAATATTGTCAATTTAATCAGCTAAAATCATGCAAAAATCGAAAGAAGAAACGTCGAAAGAAAATATAGGTACTTCTGATATAACAGTTGGTAACTTATCTCGGTTCCTTCGACCCGAAAAATTTGACGTCGATCCGACTTCAACGGCTGCTGATCTGAAATGGACCCACTGGCGGTATACGTTTAACATTTTCCTAGTCGTTGAAGCTCCAGAAGGGCTATCTAGTTCGCTAAAATTGAAGCTACTAGTCAATTATTTGTCACCAACCATCTTTTCACACATACGCAATTGCGAAGATTACGAATCGGCTATATCTGCTCTTGAAAACATTTACATTAAGCCAAAAAATGAAATACATGCCCGCCATGTGCTCTCTACCAGAAAACAACGGTCGGACGAGTCAATTGACGAGTACATTCGTGCATTAGAAGAACTCGCTCATAATTGCAACTTTCAAGATGTTAAAGCTGAGCAAAATCGTAACGATTTTATACGTGATGCTTTCATTGCTGGTATCAGTTCTTCGCAAATACGCCAGCGACTTCTTGAAAACCTTAAATTGTCCTTAGAAGACGCTAGAAACCAAGCTCTATCACTCGAGATGGCCGTCGATAACTCGCAAACTTACGCACGCAATCTTCAACACTTACCTGTCAACGCTATCGATAGCAAAGAATCTCAACGAAAAACAAATTCGTTTTCACTGAACTCTCAAAGAAGAAGATGCTTCTTTTGCGGTGGAAATGTGCACCAGCGTGTCAAATGCCCAGCTGTCAACGCTCTATGTCAGCTATGTTCCAAGAAAGGACACTACGCAAACGTATGCCGTAGCGGTACAGCTAGCACATCCAATGCTGTGACCGGAAATTACAACGATGAGACCCCAGATACTTCTGTTGCAACCGTATTCTCAGCCGCATCACCAGCAAGCTTACGGAAGGCTACACTACCTATAATACTAAATGATTTTCGAGCTGATGCTCTCATTGATACAGGTAGTTCTGTTAGCTTCATAAATAGCCGTTTCGCGCAAACATTAAATTTAAAAAAGAGTCCATACCGACAAACCATAACTCTTGCATCATTGAATCATACATCCTTCGTGGAAGGGATATGCCATGCAACTATACAACTGGACAAACATGTTTATAAACGACAGCCCCTACTCGTCGTAAACAACCTGTGCGCGGACGTTATTATCGGACATGATATCCTCAAAGACCACTCCAGCTTGGAATTTCGATTCGGCGGCACCAGAGAACCTTTGATTTGCAATGTAATGGAAGCTTCTGTTCCACCTGCTTCAGTATTTTCCAACTTATCACCTGATATCAAACCTATAGCTATTAAATCAAGAAAATATAGTGAAGAAGATCAGGTATTTATTAAGCAAGAGATACAAAAACTTTTAGAAGATGGTGTCATTGAGCCAAGCGTTTCACCATGGCGCGCACAAGTGTTGGTCACAGACGGGATCTCGCATCGAAAACGCCTAGTAATAGATTACTCACGTACAATAAATAGATTCACTGAACTGGATGCGTTTCCCCTACCTAATATAGAATCTATTGTATCTAAAGTGGCCGAAAATAATTATTTCAGTCAAATTGATTTAAAAAGCGCCTACCATCAAGTGCCTATATCAGAAAAAGAAAAGATTTATACAGCTTTTGAAGCTTGTAACAACTTATACCAATTTACTCGAATACCGTTTGGCATTACAAATGGCGTAGCTGCCTTCCAGCGCACTTTGCATTTTATCATCAAGTCAGATAATCTAGACGGAACCTACGCTTATCTGGATGACGTCACAATTTGTGGCAAAACAAAAGACGAACATGACAAAAACCTCCAGAAATTCATGGACGCCGTTAAAAAGTATAATCTCACTTTAAATGAAACGAAATGTGTCTTTAGTACCGAAACAATAAATTTACTTGGCTACACTATCCACAAAAACGCCATTAAACCAGACAAACATCGACTGAGTCCACTGACAAATCTTCCTATACCAACAGATACTGCATCTCTTAAAAGAGCCATCGGAATGTTCGCTCACTATTCAAAATGGATAAGAAACTTTTCTGAAAAAATTAACCCACTTGTCAAATCTTCCAAATTCCCTTTAGACGGAGACGCTGTAGCTTGTTTCGAAAATTTAAAGAATGACATTTCTAAATCAGCGCTTATTGCTATTAATAACGATGAAACTTTTACAGTCGAGACTGACGCATCTGAACATGCTCTAGCAGCCACACTGTCACAAAACGGACGACCTGTGGCTTTCTTCTCAAGATCATTGTCAAACCATGAACGACGTCACTCATCAATTGAAAAAGAAGCAAGTGCCATTGTTGAGGCATTGCGCAAGTGGAGACATTTTCTAACTGGTCGACACTTCATATTAGTAACTGACCAACAGTCAGTCTCATTCATGTTCAGCCAGCTTCACTCCAGCAAAATAAAAAATGAAAAAATCGAACGATGGCGACTTGAACTGTCGTGTTATAAATATGACATTGTTTACCGCCCTGGAAAAGATAACACAGTAGCTGACACACTGTCACGAATAAGTGCGAGCATCAACACTAATAAACTTTATCAATTACATGATGCTCTATGTCATCCCGGCGTTGCGCGGATGGCACACTGGGTTCGAGCAAAAAATTTACCTTATTCAGTTAACGACATTAGAGCAATGACATCATCTTGCCGAATTTGTGCAGAGATAAAGCCACGCTTTCATAATGTCAGCAGCCAACTCATCAAAGCACTAGCTCCATTCGAAAGAATAAGCTTAGACTTTAAAGGCCCGATGCCGTCTAGGACAAGTAACAAGTACATACAAACGATCATAGACGAATATTCCCGATTCCCATTTGCATATCCTTGCAAGGACATGTCATCCAGTACCATCATAAACTGCTTGAAAAACTTATTTTTCACTTACGGAACACCTGCTTTTATTCATTCTGACAGAGGTGCTTCCTTCATGTCTGAAGAACTAAAGACGTTTTTGACTTCTCTGGGAATATCCACCAGCAGAACCACTCCTTACAACCCTGAAGGGAACGGCCAGGTCGAAAAATTGAACGGAACGCTTTGGAGGACTATTCAGCTCTACATCAGGTCTAAAAATCTCGATATCGAAGATTGGGAGCAGAGCCTACCCATCGCCCTGCATGCTATACGCTCTCTGTTGTGCACATCTACTAACATGACCCCGCATGAACGGATGTTCATACATCCACGAAGATCAGGTAACGGGGAGGCTTTGCCAACTTGGCTTCTTACACCAGGCCCAATACTCATTAAAAGAAATGTAAGGAAATCCAAATATGACCCATTAGTCGAAGAGGGGGAGCTTTTACAAGCAAATCCTTCATACTCACACGTAAGAATGCCAGATGGTCGAGAAACGACTATATCGAATAGACATATTGCTCCTTTACCTCCTTTGGAAGACAGTGGCGATGAGAATGAAGTTGAGCAATACTATTCAATGGACGAGGAAGAGGTACATCCTGGCAACAATGACAGTGACGAGGCAGTGCCCGAGCACCCACCGCCTGCTGCAACACCAGCACCAGTACTACGCCGCTCCACCCGAGTACGTCGAGCCCCTGCCTACCTCCAGGACTATACAAGGGATTCGTCTGTTCCAGAAAGGGGGGGTGAATGACATAATATTGTCTATTAATATCTGTCACGAACTATGTCATTTCTGTACCTCATATTTAATCAATTTAATTTAATCAATATTATGTCAATGGTTTTTATTATTTAAGTATGTAACTTGTCTATGAAATTTTAAATTACAAACCTTTTGAGACGACGATTGAAACTTAATACATAACTATTAATTATAATGTAAGTCCGAAAGTTTTCGATATATGTCAATCTTCGCAATGATACCCGAGACAATTTATTTTTTACTCATAAAAGGGTTAAATATTTTATTACGTCTGAACATTTAGATCAAAAAATATTCTAACTACATATTAATTAATGATTTATTGCATTATGCCCAATTCTAATGTGTATACTAAGGAATTTGTGCTCTGTATTTCCTAGTTTTTGTTTTATCTCGTTTAAATTTTCGGGAAATATTTGTTGCCTAGTAACACTAAGAAATGTCAGAATTCCACGAAATTTAAAATCGCAGTTTTAGCTACCATTTATGAAGTAAACTATAGTTTTTCTAAGAGTTATTTTTGGAGAAGTTGCATTATATTTAAAAAAATAATATTTTTCCAGTTTTACGCCCACGGCTTCATTCGCGTGGAACGTGTAAAGTCTGGTTACATCAGCTAATAGAGATTGTTATCAACGTGCAGTTTTCATAGCAAAGTATGGTCGGCAAACAAATGAAATATAAACCTACCTACCCTAATACCTATAGAATAGAAAGTATTGTATGTGCTAATCAATGCGTTAAAATAAAACAAGAAATACAAATATTTCTTTATTCGCCAGTTTCAGAAGAAATTGCACCCTCATTACTACTGTCAGAATCTGTGGCCAAAATAGAATAGGTCCATCATGCTCGGCGATCATAGGCAGTAGACGATGATTTTGGCACTCGGTGATGTAGGTATCGGCCTTCATTGTTTGTGTAGTAATAGATAACTTAGATAACTTGCCACACTCGCAAATAGCTGGCAAATAGTTGGCATCACTGATATGCTTGCCCTCTGGTAAGGTATAAAATTAATCACCCGGGAGCATTTTGTAATTAAACTTTATGTATGTCTCATCGTCCATAAAATACATGCTGCGTTTCGGCACAACAGTTTGTCATAAAATTTTTAAGCTCTTGGTTTCACACATGCGGCCTGCTTATCGCTTCGTTTTAGCTTTGTCTGTTTTTTATATGTTTTAAGAACAATTCTTGCTTTGGCTCGATGGACATTACTTGCAGATGTTCGTAGTTTTTTGGCAACATCCCTGACCGACAGGTTTACAGGTCGCGTTTTTCGGCCCTTTTGGTGCATCATAAAAGGTAAATTCCTCATCATACTTCCGATTAGCTGTACGTACGGCTCAGATGTTTGCTCCCTCCGTTTTTGCAAACCCTTTTAGCGTTATCCTAGGATATTGTACTTACACCATTTATGCACGATCAGTTTACGTTTTGCTGCAGAAATTCCACGCATTTTGCGTATCTTGCAGAAATTTACTTCAAACAATAACGAAATTTCTTGGTAACCATGAAAGCTGAACATTTAAATTTTTTTCAAATCATTATTATAAAAAAACATCAGCACTGCAACTTTGTGCTTATATTTTCAGCAACACCCAATAGCCGCGTTTACAGAATCTTGCAAGTTTTGTTTAAAAAATTTAAAATACCTTAGTGTTCACTGCTATCAAACTGCTATCGAATAATGAACCGCAGCAATTGCTGATAATGTTGTGTCAACTTGTGTCACGTCACTACTCTGTTCCGTTTCACATATTGCGTCATTTAAAAAAATAAATATATTTCTGTCGTATTCGATGGAGTCTATTTAATGGACACTGATATTGCTATATATTTTTAAAAAGTACAGGTTTACATTTTTTTGATTATTTTGCTTCAAAATATAAATAACTTTTAAAAAATATTTTGCGAACATAGTATGCGTAATTTGAAAAATTTTCAAGTGTCACAGAACTCATCATAGGTGAAAAATACTATAGATATCCATTCGGGTTGTCATCATCATTAAAAATAATATTTTAATGTCTTTATTTTTTTATTTTAATAGGACTTTCTGATCATCACTAAATCGATTGTACATCGTTTAGATTACACAATATTTTCAGGACGGTCGTATTTTTTCGTTGATTTCCACCCGGTATGTATTCTGGTTTACCTTACCTACCATTAATTAGTTTGGTATTATTTTCACGAAATATAACAGTTTTGGTTATATTCGTACAAGGAAAAAGGGTTCTAATTTTGATGATAATTATTTTTAGGGTTGAATTTTGTTAGGTGTAGCGGATGATCATTTAAATTAATAACCTATTTATTTCCAGGGTCTGATTTTAGAAGATTCGATTATGATAACGATCCATTTAATGATACACCAACTACAGTTTGTGAGTATATCGTAACGTTAATAGCTAAATAAGTAGGTACACCAATTTTAAGTACACAAATTAAGTAAAACCATTATAATCTTCTGAAACTTTACATGATACGAATTTTGTTATTAGTGACGACAACTACAGAGTCAACTACAACTAAAACAGCCGCGGCTAGTACTACTGCGACAACTACATCACAAAGCACTGCAAGAAGCGCACAAGCATCTTCTGATGCAACAAAGGTGACTACGACACCTGAGCCATCCGTTGAGACGTCACTCGCCGTCAAAACTAACCCTACTTCAACACGTGCATCCAGCAAACCAACGATGAATGCTGCTACTGTCGCTCGACGTCCAAGAGTGAGAACAACAGCATCAACTACTAGTCCTCAATTATGTGAGTTACCCTACTCACTACCTACCGTACCAATATTTTTATTTATATGGGCATTTTCAATTTATCTGCTACTTTTTTTCAGAATTAAATAGTTCAAAGTATGCGATGGCATCCTTTAGCAGGTGAAAGCATGTGATAGCATGTACTCTGATGATGACCAGAATATGCTATCACCTGCTAAGATTCAGAGCAATGCGAATAGTGTGTCTGAAATCATGCAGCTAAATGGGATTCCACCTGATAGAGTGTCTCCACCCTTTAAAAGTTCTAGAAAGGTTGGCACTAAAACCAATAAACGCAAAGGCGTTTATCCCTTTCGCTCCGGTAAAGTCGTACACAAAGTCTACACAGTATGCCAGATTCAGCGTGAAATGATATCTGCTCCTCAGTCCTGTAGGCGAGTTAACTCGTTAACAGAAATGATGTTCATAAATCCGAAAGACGACTTAACTCGGCCAGATAAAACTCTTTTCAAGAGCCGGTAGGTAGACTAGATAACTCGTTAGCTAATGTTATCAAAAGAAGGGTAGGTAAATCTAATGTATAAACACCTCGTGTTACGGTGTTTTGGTCTTAGGTACTCCTCCAAAACGGCTCGACCGATTTTTATGTTTTTTTTTACAATATGACGTAATTCGCACCTTCGGTACAACAGTGTAATCATCTCGAAATAATACACCATTTTAATTTAGACTTTCCGGAAATTAAGTAGTCTAAATTAAAATGGTGTATTATTTCGAGATGATACACTGTTGTACCGAAGGTGCGATATTTAGGTACATTTAAATTACATTTAACTACCTATACAAGAGTACGGAGCGCAATGTGTTCCGGCTGTGGAAATAATTGCCGATCGCCCTAATCCAGGACGTAGTGTCAATAAATTTAAAACGAGTAAGTAAGTAGATATACTTACCTACTCGTGTACTGGATACGAGAGCTCATCGCACAAAAGTAGCAATTACACCAGCCGGATTGAAAGGGTTAATTCTAGAGTAACAAGATTGTTTCTTGGCTGTACAATCGCCATTATTTAACATCGGAGCATTAAAAAAGTTAAAAATATCTGAACATTGGCTGTATTGTCAATCGCGTACGTGCGTGTTCAAATATTTTTAAATTCCTATCTATTTTTTTCAGACCGTGAACCATTAAAAGAAAAGGTACATCGCACACCATCACTTCTAACCACCAAGGATCCAGTAGATGCAGAAGTCGCTTCGGAGTTAGTAAACGAGTTGAAGAAAGAAGGCATTCCGTTAACGAAATTAAAGTTAAAATCTTCAACCAACCCAACTACGGACCTTTTTGATCCCGCTTTCAAGACAGCTAGCATGAGAATATATTTAGAAAAGAGCACGAGATACCCAATACCCTTACCGGAAAACCATGCATTTTGCTACACCAATCCAAATAATCCGTTATGTCGAACTTTGATCAAGTGAACTTGCGTGTCCTGTCCTGTGTACTTAAGAACCTATCTTTGGTGATCCAATAAATATTTTATAGCTGCTTACTCGAGTCATTCAGAATTGAGGAAAGAGAGGAGAAGCACAAACCACAGACTTAGAATATAATAGCAGACTTGACATAACGAGTCAAAATAATGGCAAAAACGCACACATCTCTATCACACAAACACTTACCGGTGAAAGGCTAATCCTCGTATATTTCCATATGTAACACTTTCACAAAGGTAGGCACTACATTTCACCATCTTTAAATCTAAATCAGTTCTAATTTTATTTTGATGAGAAAAACATTAAAAAATCTCAGTTTACCAAAAAATTCGCTTGCAGCTTCGGTTTAAATGAACTGAAGTTCAAAACATAGCATGTGTCCTTTTTTTTAAGGATTCTTGGACAGTGTTGCGACACATGAGAAAACGGGATGACAATATTCCTGATCATTGTAGCGTGAGGGAATAGGAAATATGTACGCACACACACGTAGTTATGTCAAGTCTGCTATTATATTCTAAGTCTGTGGCACAAACTTTCCAGAAGCATAATCCTTTTCTTCCCTATCTACCTGTGTAGTTCTACATAGATACAACAAGTGACGTTATTTTCGTTCAATCCATTCGTCGAAACTTCCGTAAAATAAAATTTCGGAACTAGAGTATGTTAGGGTGATATCGACTGTTGTAACCTACGTTTTGGTGTAGTACAAAGAAACTATCGATCGACGTCGACCAATCCATTCTACCATCGAGGCGAGAGAGCGGAGTGGACTCGTGCATAATGAATGAGAGTAACCGTTTATTCTAGTGTCCATAATTCGAGAGACAACTTTGACAATTCATTTTGCTCAAATGTTGCCACAGATAGGGTAGTGCTGTTCGTGTTAAAAAAACATTACGGCTTTGGCTACCTGTGGTATTTATTCATTACTTACGTTAATATGATTAAATTAATTCAACAATTTACTTTTCAATGTAAGATATCATTAAAGAAGTAAAAAAAATCCGTCTTATACGTATAGTAAATCATATAGTCCAGTCGACACTGATTATCGATATTGGCCACATCGCTATTTAATTTCGTCTAACCCTGGTAACCCTTTAATTGTCAAGCTTGTCTCTCGAATTATGGTTACTAGTATAGTTGAAATTGAAATCCATATCTCCCCCTATCTTAATCAAATTATCAACCTTACTAAGTAATATTATAAACAATGATCGTAGATTTTCCAGCATTTTTGGTGCCGTGCTAGGGTTGACAGTAGTGGCAGACCTCGTGCATGCCATGTACTTACGCGCGATATTTACCTACCGCGAGGACCACAGATATAATAATAAAGAGGATAGAAATGCGTTAGTTCCTGGTGTACTGCCGTTTGGCAAATTATTTTTCCCAAATATGATTTCCCAAATAACTTATCGCAATAGTTTCATTTCCCAAACGAATGTTTAGCAAAGTTACATTTCGCATTTTATTCATTTGGTCAAATCATTATTTGGCAAAGTTTCACTTCGTCAAGATTTTATTAAGCAAATGCTTCTTAAGCAGATGTTTTATTTTGTCATAAATTATATGCCAAAAAAATGTTTGCCAAATTTGTCACTTCCCATGCTCAACTTATAGCAAAAGTTCGGCAAATGATAATTAATTTTTACTGTTGCAGAAATACAATAGTATGGATCTATACAGGAATTTCAAGTATAAAACGAATAAATGGCAGAAATAATTGGTGACCCCTGTCGTATTCCATGCAATATTTTGTTGCAGATATACAATAGTAGGTAACATTGTGGCATATCGCTGGCAGCGAGCGAGCGAAGCGAGTGAGCAAGACCTTACAGGGCAGAAGCGACTCGGACAGGTTAGGTTCAGAAGGCTAAGGCGGGAGCGAAGCGTAGCGTAGCTCCCGCCTTAGCCTTCGATGTTAGGTATTTTTTTTATGACAGCACAGAAAAGGATTATTACCTTTGATATTATGAAATGTCATACAACCATGACATTGAATGTTTTCCATGCTTTAATTTAGTAGTCATAGATACAGTACACTTCGTCACTTTATCCCGCCGTAATTCACAATACCAGTATTATTCATTTTTATCCTACGCACTACTCATATTGGGATATAAAACGTATGCCATGCAATGTTTTGGGATTGGTATGTTATGCCAAACGATACATTTGCCAAAAAAAATTTGGGAAAATAGAACATGACCATTTAATTATTTGCTAAACAATCACATGCCAAAAAAGAGGTTTGCTGACTGTAAAATTGCGATAAGTAGTTTTGACAATTGAGTTTTTGCCAAATAAAAATTTGGGAAAAAAAGTTTGCGATGTGATACTTTGGTAAACAGTTTTTGCCAAACATCAGTAATCCCTTAGTTCCTATTTTCTTCCGGAACTCGTGTCGCTGCTTCATCCCCTCTACTTACTGTGTTAATGCACACATGCAAAAGACCGGAACCGTACTACGCAATCACGCACACAATTACTAATATTTTTGCTTACAAACAATTATGAACCTTACACCTTAGAGATAGCATTGAATAACACTCAACGTAAGTCATACCCACATTTACACAACGGCGCCATTTATTGGCCGCGTCGGCATTATGTCTGTACTAGTCGTAACCTGTTTTTTTGTCCGTACCACGAACTTTTGTGCAAGACGGAAGGGAAAATTAATTTACATTGCTGCGTATAATTCAAAACGATCTGCGTTTTTATGGGCATGAGTAGCAATGGTATATGAAGTTTCGTGTTAATAACGTGTAAACCAATATTTCATAATGAAATATTTTCTCAAGTTGTATTTTGATATAAACCGCATTATTACATTAAATTAATACATACCAATGAAATGTAATCCCCTTATTAGTGTAATTACACAGTGTGGACGAGTTTCCGCAATTGCTAATGCTGCAAAACACCATTTTAAAGCACTTGTTGTCATACCCACGTTTCAAATAGCACTGAGCCACAAGTCGCGCGCTTGTGACCTACGAGTCACAAGCGCGGCGCCAAGGTCACGCGTCTAAGGCACTTCTATCCTCTTTATTATTATTTCTGTGGCGAGGACGGTCTCCTGCGATCGAAATTTCAGTAGGTTGTCTGTCACAAGCGCGCGCCGACGCACGTTCAATCGTGTTCCATGGAAAAAATATGCCGCCTGGACTTTTATAAGTGAAAATGGTGAAACAGGGGGCAAACTTTAATATGACTATGCTAGAATTAATACCTAATATAACAATTTGGAAGTTCGTATCGCGCTGTCCCTCTTACTCTTCTACAAAAAGCTATAAGCATGAGCGGGATGGCACGATGCGAAGTTCGAAAGTTGACCTTCGTATACGAGCGTTCATATTCCGTTGAGCACCGCTGATCCGAAACCAAGGGCACAGGGTTCCCACTCGCCCATATTTGGTAGGTATATAAATCAAGAAAGATAACAGTGTGTATTAATTCAGTAAACTACCTTTAGTATGTAAGTAAGTTATTTATAATATCGTTTAGTAGTCATTGTTTGTTGCAAAAATCACAGAAAAAAAAGATGCTTAATTAGGCGCGACGCGGCTAGCGTGCGAACTGAAGGCCGCGCGACAACCTACTGCCATACTCCTCCCGGGAGGAGCGCCGGCCGAACATACCTAAACTGCGGAGTGAAACCCCCCTGCCGCGACTCCGTCCGCGAACAATGGGGGGGGGGGGGGGATAAAAATAGCCTACGACCTCAGGCCTACCGAGTGTAGAGAAAAAAGTTTCATAAAAATCGGCACAAGCCGTTTCGGAAGAGTTCGGTAACAAACACCGTGACACGAGATTTTTATATATTAGAGGACTGGTATAATTTATTATTTTTACTACACTCAAAAATAATGTAACTTATCGGAACAAAAAAGAAGAAACCTTTTTGGAAGCTTTTTACTGTGCATTGTGCAGAAGAAATATTAAAGATGAAATGATAAAAAATAAACTATTTCAAAAGTTAACAAACGATGTTTTTATTTATTATCATCCTAATTCTTGCCCCATATTTACAAAAGCTTCCAAAAAGGTTTTTATTTTTTTGTTCCGATAAGTTATGTACATTATTTTTGTGTGTAGAAAAAATAATAAATTATACCTACCAGTCATATCCGTATAAATATTGAGATCCCTACTTGAAATCCGCTCTCTATTTAAAGATTAGGTTACATGCAAAGGGGGAAAATATACATAGAAAACATAAAATAATATTACAGAAAAAAGGACTACAGATTATGAAAAATATGACTGACTCAAATGACAAGGAAATCTGTCTATATAAATCCTCATGTAAATAAGAAAGAAGATGCGTCATCATCATTATGTTTAAATTTTAAGCGTTTTAAGCTCGAGAAAAGATTTTTTTTTTCGAATTAGATTACCCCATAAAATGTTATATTTGCACGTAATTAAATTTACATTACCATTAAATTATTATTGGTATTGCAATTTTGTTTAAAAACACATCCTATACAGGGTATTAGGTAATGATAATGAGTGGATAATCCTTGAACTACGGATAGAGGGCACTTAGGACGTTATAATAAAGCTAATATAGGTTTAGTAAAAGTCGCACGGTTTTCGAGATATTTGGACTTTTAGGTTTTTTTCGAAAATTAACACCCTTGTTCAATGTTTTGATCATAGCACCATTTTAAGCTAATTTTTTTTAATTTTTATTTTTGCTCAATGTTCTTGAATACTTGTGTTATCAGATAGGCATCACCATTTTTGTGAGACTACATTGGATTTTTAATAAAAAAATCGTAAACTTAATTTTTGCGTTTTCAATCGTACATTGAACGAATTTTCAGCACTCATGGTGAAAAAAAAATACACTACCGTCTAGTTGCCAATAAGCTTAAAAACATGACAATTTATTGACAATTTAAAAATAGTAATTACCTTTTGAATTTAAAATCAAAATGCCAAGATAATAAAAAAAAGACACGCTCACCCACATTTTTCCCAGTGTACTTTTTGTATCCCGGGCGTAGAATCCAAAACTTTTTCTTGCAAAAATAACATTACTGGCCACTAATTTAAATACTATTAGGGATGATCAAATAAACGAAAAATTACAACTACTAATTTTATTTAATCACAATAGGTAAAGTTACAAATAATAGCAAGACGAACGAAAATATGGAGAAAACACTTTCTAATCTTAAAATTAGGCGCGAAAGGATAAGCTCAGAGCAATACGACCGTCCTATGCTAAGTGCCCGGTAAGAATGGCTCATGAGACTGAGCTCCGGCGCTCACCACTGTACATAACGGCGACGGAAGTCAATTGACGATCTCTAAAATCAACGCAGTGGTGTTGCAAGTCTTATTTATTCCTAACACAGCCAATTCTGACATCCTGCTGTCCTCGGCAGGTCCTTAGTCGCGGCTAGCCTCCGTGTCGTCAGCTGGTTCAGTCGACGTAGCATGTTGACCAGGTCCAGCTGATGCTTCAATGGTTGCAGACTCTTGTACTAGGTGCGTCACATTCATCAATGCTTAAACATATGAGCAAAGTGTTAATTAACATGCAAACATACCTAAGTAACATAATAACGTATTGGAGATGTAGGAAAAAATAAAGGTCTCACTATAGTGGTCACCAATTTAAAAAAATGCAATAGCTAAATTAAAGCGGATACTGCTAATGAACAGATAGGCAGATTGTTAAACAAACAAGTACTTATGTATTACTTTAATTTCGAAATTTTAATCGGGAATGAAAAATAAGTGGAAACATGTATTTAAAGAAAAGTTACAACATAAATGTCAGAAGTTTTAGTCCCTATTAACAAGCTGGCATAGGCACCTTGTTAGCTTACCACGCTTGTAGCAGGTATGTAAAAATTATAACTGAACTTTTGACATAGGCACAATGTTACCATATCACACAGTCGACAAAAGATGTCATTACTCGTACGGCTGGCATAGGCACAAAGTTAGCATACCACGCAGAAAAACAAAGTTTCATAATAATTCTGTTGGCATAGGCACACAGTTAGCATACCACACAGAAGAACAACATCACACTGCTGCCATAGGCACAAAGTTAGCATACCACACAGTGGCCAACACTGTAGGCATAGGCACAAAGTTTGCATACCTCCCAGTGGCCAACACTGTAGGCATAGGCACAAAGTTCGCATACCTCCCAGTGGCTGCCGGCATAGGCTCTAAGTTAGCATACCGCTCAGACTTCAACACTGTAGGCATAGGCACAAAGTTCGCATACCTCCCAGTGGCTGCCGGCATAGGCTCCAAGTTAGCATACCGCTCAGACTTCAACATTCATCCTCAAAGAAGGCAGCACAGGACTCGGGCGTCCACTCTCCACTCCACGGCACCATAAACTGGGCTGCAGCACAAGTGGTCTTACCATAAGACCCGGCCAGTAGCTTCAGCTCGTAACAAAGAAAAAAACAAAGTCATTTACTTTAAATACCCTAGGCGGCCGCCTGTCTTTATTGACGTATTCGTCTTGTGCTTCTTGGTTTCATCGTAACCGCTCAGCCGTCCTGTCTCGTCATTGTAATAAAGAATGTCGTTTCGCTTCACATGTCGATTAGAGTCTAATTTACCCTCACTGAGCAAATCAAAAAGCTTTCTAGTTATAAAAGATCGCGCACGTCTAACGCGCAGCCTTTGACGCGTTACAATCAGTGACTATTTTAAACTTTAGTCCTAACACGTAATGTCTACAATGCTGTATATCTTTAACCACAGCAGAGCTAACGTTTCTAGCTCATAAGAATGGCAAGTAAACTTACTAAAATAATAATATGCGACTACCCGTTTTTTCCTATCTTTGTGAACTTGCAAAAGCGGCGCCCCGTAACTAGCGCTAACTGGCATCTGTATGTACCTCAGTTGATAATTTGGAATCAAAAATAGGATAGGCTCATTAGTAAGACAGTTAATAATTTCAGTACGACCAGACTCTTGCCCAGGACCCCAAATAAACTCAGAGTATTTTCGTGTTAAGCGAGCTATACATGCGGTTTTCCTAGCAAAATTAGGGATGTACCGCCTAAAATATCCCGCTAGCCCAAGAAACTATCGGATTTGTTTAACATTTTGGGAGGTAGGAGCCATAACGACATTTCATAAGGGCGATAACAAACTGGCGAGTCACTATTGACTCCTTTATGCATACTGCCTGTGGTAACAGTCGACGTGGCAGTACCAGCTATCATGGACGCAGAGAAACTGTTGACTACTTGTAAAGGTCTTTAGCGATCATCTCCTACCAGAGAAGTTTTTACAGGCAAAGGTAGCTTTTCTAACCCAACTGTCGCCGCATTGGAAACCGATTTATCACATGTAGGCAACTACTGATTTTTCGTTCGAACAAATGTAACGCCATCACAGTTCGAAACGTCTGTTCCAATAATAATTCGAGCGTTCATACTTTCGCTAGGAACTATGAGCAAATCTAACTCTAATGTGATTTTGCTAAACTCGACGGGTAGTGTCACATATGACGAAACCTTCGTTATTGACCTACCTAACCCCCTTTCACTCACAAGATATGGGTTTACTAGCACATGAAAAGTGATTAACAATCGCAGATGATATTAGTGAAACTTCTAGTGCTACTACTCTGAGGTTAGAATGTCGGTGGCTATTATTCGTAAGAGAAATTGATCGTGAACTATGAACTGGCCTAACAAACGTCGATAAAAAAAAGAGACAAGTTCGTTAGAAGACAAATAAGCATTCGCCGCACACGCCTTCACGTGAGGATGTTTTATTCCCCTGACCACAATTTCCGATACTAAATCATCGCTCAGACCTTTCACGACTTTTAAACGCAACAATGAACGCCTAGCGTAATCCGCATAAGTCGTGTATTCGTCAGAATCAGTGGACATAATGTCATAAAGAATACCCGCAATATCAATTTTCTGAACGCATAAAAAATTTAAATCTCGTTTAAAATTGGACCACGTCCGGTCGGCAGTGAAACCACGCGTCAACGTCATGCACATTTGAATCGAAATTAGACACAATACCGCTACGTATGCACTGATTTTAAAGAATTTATGGCCTCGACTATTTTCTCCGTAGAATTCTCAACCACGAAAGCCTGAGGGGCAGGTACGGGTGGAGTTTCAGAACGCACCGCAGATGATTCTCGATTTTCTAACGCATTCAAACGCGACACTATTATTTGTAAGGACTCGCGGACACTGCTTGATTGCAACGAACCGCTACGACGCCGCGCCTTATGCTCGTGCCTACGCCGCTTACGGCTTCGACTACGACTACGACTATAAGTGTTCTCCATATTTTATTACGTTAAAGCACTTAAAACTAAATAACACCGGATGGAAAAGCAAAGCACATAGTTTGATCCCACTTCTGATATTAGGGATGATCAAATAAATGAAAAATTAGAACTACTAATTTTATTTGATCACAATAGGTAAAGTTACAAATAATTGCAAGACGAACGAAAATATGGAGAAAACACTTTCTAATCTTAAAATTAGGCGCGAAAGGATAAGCTCAGAGCAATACGACCGTCCTATGCTAAGTGCCCGGTAAGAATGGCTCATGAGACTGAGCTCCGGCGCTCACCACTGACATAACGGCGACGGAAGTCAATTGACGATCTCTAAAATCAACGCAGTGGTGTTACAAGTCTTATTTATTCCTAACAATACCATTTATTCCAAATTTAAAAAACATGCCTACTGCTCTTTTTTAATTTGATTTTGAATATCGGTATTATTGCGTAATTAATGGTGAATTGAGTGTTTAGATGTGTTAAGGTTGTTGTGTTGTTTTTTTAGTTCAATATTGTTTCGAACACAATACACACCAACAGAATATGCTCAAATGCATTACATTTATGGTGAGTGCCAAGGCAACGCTAGTGCTGCTACAATGTTGTACGCTGAACGCCACCCAAACAGACGCCACCCTGATTACCGGATTTTTCCTCGGATCCATAACGCGTACAGTGCAGACAGATAGAGTGTTCTGTATTAAATTTAATAGCGGCAAATCCTTCTTTGTCCATACGGGACATAGCAAATATTCTCGGACTGACAACGTGGGAAGGGCATGCAACTCTTAAAATTGCACACTTTTCATTTCCAACGTGTGCAAGTCCTATGTTTGTGTAGCGTTCAGCGTACAAAATTGCAGCAGCACTAGCGTTGCCTTGGCACTCACCATAAATGTAATGCATTTGAGCATATTCTGTCGGTGTGTATTGTGCTCATAACAATATTAAACTAAAAATATCAAAACAACAATTCACCATTAATTACGCAATAATACCGATATTCAAAATCAAATTAAAAAAAAACAAAGAGCAGTCGGCATGTTTTTTAAATTTGGAATAAATGGCATTTAAATTAGTGGCCTGTAATGTTATTTTTGCAAAAAGTTCTGGATTCTACTCCCGGGATACAAAAAGTACACTGGGAAAAATGTGGGTGAGCGTGTCTTTTTTTTATTATCTTGGCATTTTGATTTTAAATTCAAAAGGTAATTAATTACTATTTTTAAATTGTCTATAAATTGACATGTTTTTCAGCTTATTGGCAACTAGACGGTAGTGTATTTTTTTTTCACCATGAGAGCTGAAAGTTCTATCAATGTACGATTGAAAACGTAAAAATTAAGTTTGCGATTTTTTTATTAAAAATCCAATGTACTCTCACAAAAATGGTGATGCCTATCTGATAACACGAGTATTCAAGAATTTTAAGCAAAAATAAAAATTAGAAAAAATTAGCTTATAAATCTTATAATGGTGCTATGATCAAAACATTGAACAAGGGTGTTCATTTCCGAAAAAAACCTTAAAGTCCAAATATCTCGAAAACGGGTATGTATTACAATACCGAAGTACGAAAGACCGAATGGGTCAAAAGACCAACACGATTTTTTTCTGAAACCGTAAACTTTTCACAATTTATTAAAACGACATCTTACAGAACCCATTAGGTTAGGTTAGGTTTGTTTTATAACAATCTTAAAAAGTTTACGGTTTCAGAAAAAAATCGTGTCGGTCTTTTGACCCATTCGATGTTTTAATACATTCGGTCTTTCGTACTTCGGTATTGTAATACATACCCCTCGAAAACCGTGCCACTTTTACTAAACCTATATTAGCTTTATTATAACGTCCTAAGTGCCCTCTATCCGTAGTTCAAGGATTATCCACTCATTACCTAACACCGTGTATATGCGACTTAATAATGACGTCACCCGCACCAAAGTTACGCTCCCTGCTCATAAGTTAAGAGTAATACCGTGTCGTGTATGATATGCTTATTGCTTAGGGCATTTTGCGTTTAGGTCAACGGGGGGGGTTTCCTCCTCCATGAGATTCAGAAAAGTGAGTAGGTATGACTAGGAGGACATGTATATCCTCGTGGTCATACTGATATGACAAATTAGTATGACCACCAGGAAACGGGGAAATGGTGCTATAGTCCGACAAGCTCGTGCGCGACCCTCCGCGGAACTCTGTCGCAGTCAGCGTTTGCCGCACTTATTAAAACTACTACTTATTATTAGCAGAGGCTCCCTGCGACAGGGTTCCGCCGAGCGCCGCGCACGAGCTTGTCGGAGTATAGTCAGTGATCCAAATGTAACTACAACCTCAGCAGGCAGTGGAAACCGTGTTTACAACAAGGAAACAACATCTAACGTGCCAAGGCAAAAAAAAAGAATACTTAATTTTCATTACTTTTATTACGATAAGAAACCTAATTTTGACAATTTTCTGTTACTATGTTTAAAATAGCAATCTTAATTATATTGAATTTCGTTCTTTTAAAGTCAGTTCCCAAAAACATGCACAAAGATAATTATCATATTCATTTAGTAATATTGAGGTAGTTATTAGTTTCAGAACTTATACCAATTAAAAATGGTTCTAAAAATAACAATAATCAAAGAAAATTTTGGTGACATGGTGTTCAAACCATTCAGCTCGAACTTTTACAAAGTAACTGATGACATGTATGTATACTTGGACCTTAATACGTTTATGATAGAAGCAACAATAACAGCTCCTCCCTATCTAAATATAGCAGCGCCGAATGATGCTCCCCCATTGTTCTATAGAACTGTAGTGTACAAAATTATTGAGACTATTTTGAGTTTAAGAATTCTCAAGTGGCGCAAGTGTACAGAGCAAGAGGGGAAACCGGGCGCCGACTGCCTTGTACGTGCTAACACATACATATACTAGTATCTATAGACTCGATGGAACATCAATACATTAAGTTAGACCGAAGGGAGTGTAACATACGAACATTAGATTGAGTGCTCCACATCCCCGCTAAGTAACAAATATAGTAAACTAATATAGGTACCAAATGCAATGTGTGCTCGACGTTTTTCAAAATAACGTTCATAATAAAATTGTATCATTCCATTCACAGACTTTATTTATAAAATACAACCATGCACATAAAATGAACTTGATAATTCTGCCGATCACACACCAAATACACAAAACAGTGGTTTACACACACGAGAAAGAAATATGTAAATAACAGTAGAACGATCAAACAAGAATGATAAGGTATATCAATAGCGAGAATGACATGTAAAGTGGCGCGGCGGCGCGGCGGCGGGTGTAGTTCAGTCTCGTACCGCGCGCCGCCTGCGTCTACTCTCAACTTAACGCTACTTCACAACGATACAATTAATCAACTAAAACTATTTCTGCATCCTAACACATTACAAATCATAATGTACCCTCTTTTTACATTTGGAAGGAATAAACAACATGCCTGTATATGTACACTCTTCCTGTCGCATTCAAAGTAACCGTAAATCGTCTCCAATGTGTTGTTAGCCGATGCTCTGAAACGCGGTTGGCTGGTCGCGCGACGCAGCGACCTACTCGTCGATCCATTCTCAACACAAATACATGACCAAACGATTCCTTCTGTCCAGTATATGAATATAATATATGGATCTTTTTTTGTATTTATTATGATGTGAAATGTTACACCGACATGAACTTTTAGTGAATTTAACACATTTTAATTAACAGCCACATTAAAAATGCATACTATTTTCCCTACAATTGGGATGCGTGTACATTCAAATATACAATAAACTGCTAACACCATGACTAAAATGTGCAATTTGTAATTTGTAGTCAATTCCGATTACAAATATTTTTAGGTGGATTAAAATCACCTGGTAAATACCGATAATCATTGGCATTTCGTGCGGCAGTTAGTAATGCGTTTAGGTACGTTAATTCTGCCGTATCGGTGACTACATCCACCTGGTAAGGTCTAGCCAACACGCACCACCCCTGGCCGCACGCTGCCACACCGGCCCGTTGCCTCGTTGTACCTTGCGAGAGGAGGTGCGTCACTGGAAGATACTTATTTTTTGCTGGCGGTACTTTTTACTACATTATCATCGGACCTATATACACATACAATCCAAGTCAATCCGACCTCATAAATGGGTCAAAATTCACTTGCAAATTTTAAAGCAAATTAAAGTTAGTAACAAGCTCGATAATTAACTGATTCAGTGGTTTTCACGAAAATATTCCCGGAATTCGGTTATCCTTCGTTTGGTAAAATTATTTCTTGTCGGAATCTCATTTCTTCAAAGCTTCTTTGCATAATTTTCCATTTGTTAAGAGTTATTATTTTGCCCATTTCAGGTTAAACGATTTTTTTTTGTCTTATGTCGTTTTATAACACTGACCAAACCAGACCAAACGAGGGATTACCCCGGAAATGTAGCGCAGTTTACGATATCATATCAACATAAAACTGACTACAGACAAAGTAACGTGTTGTCAGTTATTTATCTTTGGCCGCACTAATAGATATTAATTCTACAAAAATGTATCAGCACCGTTAACAACTCTGATGTCATGTAATGGAATGTATATAATATAGTGCTGTTATTTGCTCAGAATAAGTATTTGTAAAAAATTAGTATTCCAGAAGCCTAGCACAGCAGACAGGTTAAGGCGCAATTCGACCTATGTTTTGTTGACCTTCTTCCCGATGCGTACCGGGCGCCCGCCGCTGCCGCGGCCAGGCTTCGCGAACACTCGTCAGGTCACTATACTAATAGATTTAAAAAAATTACAACGGTGCGTGTATCTTTTCCGAGATAAATAAAACTCGCACAAACTTTGAACAAACTTTTTTATAACTGTGTTGAATAAAAAAGTCGATAACTCCAGATGACCCCTATTATACTCCCCGAAATTGATGTTATGTCGCTGCGACTTCCTCAAGTTAGTAATTTTTTATTTTTAAATTTATTAATTACGCGTACCAACTAGTCAGAACACTGGCTGCAATTGCGAGTCAGTCTTTTTGGTTGGTTAAATAGCGCAACATTTCTTGCGTCCGAGGCGTACGTACGTAGTGTCAGTGATGCGATTATTCTATTCAGAGATCGCATTAGCAAAGTAGTTTCTCTGTTGTCAAATCAACTGGTAAGTCTGGAAAGAGTCAATCGGTAGCTAATTTGTAAGTCGAAGACCAGATGTAAGTATTTCAAACGGAAGCGAATCCGTTACATTTCCGTAGCACTTGAGGGAACTATATTGAATTCGTGCATAGTATGTTTATCATTAGTGGAGCCCTGTCTAAATCCCTACTGATATTAGTGGATAAAGTGTGTTTTATTATTATATGTCAGATGTGTAAGTTTAAATGTTACGACCTTTTAACGTTTCAGCATAGGTATTAATTAACGAGTATTTTGTTAAGTAACATTTGCCAAGGTCACCGCGCCCGCGCGCCCGGGAGCAATGCGTGCGCGGCGAGCCGGGCGTAATGCCAGTTAACGGACCATAAACTAGACTTCAAGAGTGCCATGCTTGCTTATTTCAGATAATGCTACCGACCCTCATAATACTGGAACGCTATAAGGATCGATGCCAAACGTGAGATTATTTCCAATAATATGTGGAAGCATTACAAAACAGCTTGGTTTAAACTGCATTTATTTCTATAACCCACAGAAATATTGATGATTCTATAAACCATAGATATTCAATAGTTTCATTAGGCATTACATTCGTTAACGGAGTGCTGATTCTAAATTTATTTGCGGACAATTAGGTAAAATGAAATTGAAAATTATTTTAATGCATTTGGGAAATAGTTCAATTTGTTTGAAAACGAAAACTGCGAATAGAAGATTGGGAGGCCAGTGAGCTCTAGGAGCTCATTCAATGCCTCCACCTCTTAGATTTCAAATATTGAAATTAAGAATAGTCAATTAACTTTTGCCAAAACTTCCATATATTATCACAATTATAAATATAAATATCTTAGCTTTTCATTAATTTTGATATTATTCACTTAATCTTAATCTCTCATAGTAAAATATCTCACTTGGCACAATAGTAACACAAATCGTACATTTCAATAATAAAACATTATCTCGATAGAATCAAACGATACGACGCTTCCACTGGCACCATTAAACGCTACGGTGTCTTCTTCATTTTCGAAATCTTTTCATCAAAGTTTCATACACGAAAACATTATAAAGCTAACAAAGACAAAATTACAAAGAAAACGATCAACAAATCACTTACAAATTAAAACTCATACGTTTAATTCTTACTTTCCAACAATTACTATTATATCAAAAATATTTATATCCGTCATAGGATTTCTTATCTCCGTGGCAGTGCGTCACGGCGGCCGCGGCCGGCGCAGCCAGCGACAAGCGCACTGTCGCACTAGCGGTGCTAGCGGTGCTAGCGGTACTAGCGGTGCTAGCGGTGCTAGCGGTACTAGCGGTACTAGCGGTACCAACGCTGCCGCGGCGCCGCGCACTGCCGGCCGTAAGTCGGCGTCACTCTTTGGATTAGTTACTTCACACCAACGCACACGTTCATTTTGTATAATCATTGTACAACATTCTTGTCAGCATGCAGAAAATTCTGAATCGTTTTAAAGAAATCATTACATATACTCGCAAAAGCATCTGTCTGTTCATTCATTGAGCCTCCTCAGTAAAGCCATATCATGTTTAAATCCGTTGTTCTTAGTCGGTTTGTATCCCACACACCCTTTTAAATAATATTAACAGTGTAGTGATTTCAACAGATTAATCTATTACTTTATAACAAAACAAAATATGTACTTCTTTTGTATAATAATGGAGTGATACTATAGCTATTGACATCAACATGTGTATATGTATAGGGAACATAATCATTAACTATTGCATTATATGACAACTCTTTATACTGTAGCTGAATAACATGGTATGAAAACTATAACAATAAACTATATGCGCGGCATTAGAATCATATACTTAAGTGGCACTATCGTTAAGAAAATAGTGTATATGAATAGTATATATTCAAATATTAATCATCAACATATATAATCCCGGGGTAAAAATATGGATTTATCAATAGTTATTAATTACAATTCACTACATTAATATCAACAACAACATTTGGACACAATATGCTGCCAACACAACAGCCTGCCAGCGCAATAATCGGGCAACTCTTGTAGAATCTATATATCTGTAACTTCACAATGTAGTTACTAACGCAATTCTGTCTAACTAAGGCGTATCTAATATGAGGGTTACCGCTTCATCGTAACACCGGAAGTGGGATGATGGCGTCGCAGTTCTGTATCGGCGAGGCAACCGGTCGGGCGAAGGCTGTGAGAGGCTGCCGGTGGTGACGGTGGTGACGGTGGTGACATGGAGCGAGGGTCGGAGGCGGCGAGGGTGGGTGGTGCGGGTGGTGCGGGCGGCGCTTACTGCGGCGCGGGCGGCGGCGGCGGCGCGGCGCGGCGGTGGCGCCCCGGCGCGCTGGCCTGCGCCACCATGGCGCGGATGCGGCGCTGCGCCGACTGCCGACACAACCACGTTAATCGTACAATACAATACCATACACCTACACTAAACCTACCTACCACCCCACATACAACTACAACACCAAACTTAAGCAGCGAATAACACCTCAATACGATATATATATAATACTATATATATCTTAGATTCGGTGAGCAGCCGTACTGCTAATAAAATAAATAATACCTCAATACTACTTTGTTATTTACACAATTCAACTATATCATTCGAGGGTTTATTATGCATATCGATCATATTATTCGCTGTTAATTTGAACATAAGTTTTACTCGACTGAGACAACACAACACACATGAAAAAATAATAATAATAGCAATCGGTTGAAAATATTTCAATATTAATCATTCATGATTAAAATTCAGCACTCGCCGCAACTATGAAGTTTACTCATTTGAAATCCATTATTAATCTTGTTTTATTTCTCAAAAGGCCATGCGTTCATGTCTCAGACGGGTAGCACGTACGAGGGGCGTTCAATATAAAGTGAGAATGAGATGCAAACTCTTTCAATATTAGGAAATTAAATACTGGCCGGTAAAGCTAATCTATCTAGCTGATTGCTATGAAAAAAAAAAAACTAACTGTCTTTTGTTTAAAAAAAATACGGTAATTTCTTTGCAATGCTATTGAGTACATTAGCGAAAATGGAGAAAATTTAACTGCGCGCCGTTATCAAAAACTTGTGTTTGAAAAATTTTTCTACGGACCAAGTCAATTTAGATTTGCGGGACACTTTAGGGTCTAATTATGCTCCTCCGTATTCGACAGTCGCACGTTGGTGCGCCGAATTTAGACGTGGAAGAACATCGACAATGGACGACCCCCGCTCCGGACGCCCTACTACAGCAGTAACTGAAGAAATTGTGAAAAAAGTTGAAAACTCAGTTTTGGCGGATCGTCGTGTCACGGTTCGTTTTATTGCTGAAAATGTAAAGATTTCAACGGGGAGCTTGCATAATGTTTTACATGAACGCTTGGGTATGAAAAAGGTATCTGCGCGTTGGGTACCAAGAATGCTTACTGACACGCAAAAACAAACTAGAGTCGAGATTTGTCAAGAAGCTTTGGACCTGATACAGCAAGACCGGGAACTTTTTTTGGCGCGATTTATAACAATGGACGAAACATGGCTCCATCATTACGACCCTGAAACGAAACTGCAGTCTATGACATGGAAAAGGCCATCATCTCCAACTCCGAAGAAATTCAAGGTGGGCCCATCTGCCGGTAAGGTCATGGGCTCTGTTTTTTGGGATGGTAAAGGGGTATTAATGATTGAGTATCTCAAACATGGAGCCACTATTACGGGCACTTTATACGTCAAACAAATAGCAACATTGCGCAATGAGATTCGCGAAAAACGGCGAGGTAAACTCTCGAAAGTTGTGCTGTTCCACCAGGACAATGCCCCGGCACACAAGTCCATCGTTGCAATGGCTGCAATTCGTGATGCTGGGTTCAATATCCTTAAGCAACCTCTGTATTCACCAGATCTCGCTCCCAGTGATTTCTACCTATTTCCGAGATTGAAACAATACCCGAGAGGCCAGAAATTTGAAGACGACGACGCGGTAGTCGCTGCAGTACAAGATTTTTTAAGTACTCTAGATGAGACCTTTTTTAAAAATGAAATTTTAAGTTTAGAAAAAAAGATATAATAAGTGTATTATGCTAAAAGGTGACTATGTCGAAAAATAAAATTACATTTAGTAAAAGTTGTTTATAACATACTCATTCTCACTTTTTATTGAACGCCCCTAGTACATTAGCATGATGAACAAGCTCAACGTTACTGTAACTTGTTGAAATCAAACAGTAAAATTAATAAAGTGTATCGTTCAGCTCACTCTCAAAAAACATTCGCTTATCGCAGCTGCAGGTCTGTCTAATTTTTATGCAATAATGACTAAAAAAATATTTATACTCGTATAGTTGAATACAAAGAGATGTATCAACTTTTTCACAATTGCATTGTAATAAGGAAAATTGATATACATATTTTTGCAGCAGACCGTACATCGTAATCGTACATCGTACATCGTACATCGTAAAGCCGACTTTACGATGTACGGTCCTGCTACAAAAATATGAATTAGTGCAGATACTAAGAAAACTCTTATCAAGGATAGACAGAAATCAAAAAGAATAGATTAAAATAATCCACGTGTAAATAATCCCCGATATGTAGTTACAAAAGTCCAATATCAAAATTATTAAACGATTAAGTTAAATAAAGGCGAAGCATAAATTAAACGCAAAGTAAATGACACCATTTTATTAATATAAGGCAATTTTATTCGTAACATTCGCAAAGTGTTCTATCAGACAATACAATACTAAAGTGACACTCACCTATCAAGTAGCCAAAAAGCTGTATATCAAAAGTCATGGCCACTATGTGGAGCCGATTCACTGACTCACTCTGAAGTATCGACCACACTCCATTACGAGGTTCAGCCGGCTTCAGGCGGTTGCTACAAAATGTAAAAACCTCAGTTACGCCACACTTTGCCATGTTAAGAAAATAACTTCGCTCAGCGCTATAACATTTAAACTATACTTATCTTAAATAGGCTCCACACATCGTACTTTGAATACGACACCATCTTACACTAAGTATACCTTACATTAAAATGGTTAGTTAATTACCAAAAATGGACTTGTGTAACTACATGTGTAAAACATACTGACGCTTTGACTTAACACTCATTCAACAAATTCGCTTCGCATAAATATTTGTTACTGGAAAGAACAATCAAACATATTAAATATTTATGATAAAAATGACAATGTTAATTTAATATGGTTCCTATAGGTAAAATGTGCAGGAAATTTTGTTAAATGTGCAATCGTATCGTATGCTAACACCCAAATGCCCAAAAGCTTATGTAGACAGCAGAAAAAAATTACATTCCAATAAAAAAGATGGTCACAACAAATATTTTTTACCTTATAGATACAAAACCTTAGGATCAAAAAAAATATGCTAAGTATACACTTCTTTCAGTACAGCAATCAGCTAATTTTAGGTAGTATCATCTCTATACTGTACTATCACGTCGTTTACGTAAAAAAACCAACACAATTGTTAAATTGTTACGGTTATTTCCTGTGCCGCTAAACTGTACACTGGCATGGAACTCCACACCGCGCATCGCGTAACTTGTACCTTTTATATAATAAATAGTTAATATGTTTGATTTTAATATTAATTTAAAAGTAAATCGCTAATATCATGTAAGAAGGGTTAGCTCACACTGAGACGCTTACGCGGCACATGCCGTTGAGAGAATTGGCAGTTACACAGCAGCAATCGTAAATATCGGAGCTGTATATGTATGCTTAAAGACGCATTTACACGATTGACAACAAGATGGTGTTCAACCCTTAAACCATTAGACAACCCTGTCAAGACATTCGATTTTGGACCGTAAATGTTGCTAATTTGAATCGGCTTTGATTTCTGTTTGACGGAAAATATATTGTCGGTATCGATTTAAGGGTTAAACAGCTCCGAAGTTTATGATGGCGACTGCACTCGGTTGACGAATCATCTCAATGAAAAGCCAAGTCTACATTAGTCTAATTTTTGAGCAACTTCAAAAAAGGAAGAGGTTCCGTATTCGACTGAATCTAATATTATGCGTGACGTGTATCTGCGTTGCGTAGCACAGACTAGTATCATGATCATGATCGTTAGTCTGAACGCGAAAATATACGCCATCATGTGTACCAAAAAAATTAAATTAAATACCAAAACAAGCGTTCCTACTTATACATCGTTTATTTTAGCATAAATAAATAAATAATACGTAAATCCTGACGAGACTTTTTATTAATAAACGCTTTTTAAAAAACGGTAATTATTACTTATTAAACTAAAATACTGCAAGTGACCATAATATTTACATATTTGCTGCGACTTATTTTTGTTTTTCAACTAAAAGACACGTCACAATCGCTTAAGTTCTTTCTTTTGCTAAAATAAACGAAGTATAGGACCTAAGCCTGACCTCGATACGTTAAAATGTTATAAATGTGGAGCAACCCAAACGTAGGTCGCGTCTCAATGTGAAGGAGTGCGCAAGATAGCAAGCAGGCAGGACGTACCTGTACGCTGTAGAAGGGTCCGACGATGTGGACGGTGGTGTCGTGATCCTGCGGCGGCTGGCCCTGCTGCTGCGGCTGCTCCGGCAGCTTGATTAGCGAGCCGGTGACGCGCTGCAGCTCGCGCACGTTCTGCCCGCCCTTGCCGATGATGCGGCCCACCTGCGACGACGCCACCACTATCTCCACCGTCAACCGGACATCGTCAGAGCCGGACATGAAACCCTCCTCACGCATCTTCTCGAAAATCAGATATTGAGCCTGGAACGTTACACAATAACAATCATTAGTTCATCGCCGGCCAGATTTCATTTAATTATAGACCAGACAGATATGAACTTATGAACCCTTTTTCCTCAGAAATTGATGCATTTGACTTATACATATATTGTGCATATTGTATTTCCATCTGGAAAAGTCGGAATACGACGGCACCCGAAGTGTAAAATCAATTATTGTATTTGTATTAAATGAATGACAAGTGTTACACCTACGGCTGTACGATGGGTATTGCAGTCAATTTAGAGAGCCTGATAAAATACGAACTTTTCCGGTAAAAATACGATAGAAAACCACTATGCACTACTTCTGTAATAGATTTGTTTCTCGAATTATCATATGTTTCTACATAATTTAAATTGTACTACTAGCTTGTTTCTCGAATTATATGTTTAATAGTAACTCACCTTCCACTGGGCTTCGGGGCTGCCGACAATAGTGACTTTACGTTCAGGTTGAGCGTTGTTCTGGTTCTCAACCTGAGGTTTGTCCTGCTCCAGGGGAGCTATCTTCACCGAGGCGTTGCTGAACCGAATTATATTACGAATATGTGAGCCCTTTGTGCCGATAATTGCACCCACTGCGTTGTTGGGGATGTACAAGTAGGTGGTCTCCTGTAACATTTAAATGGATTTAGATTAAAGTTGGATATTCCCGACTACACACATTTCATAGTGCACTCCTGCCTGATTTACTCCACTTTATTTAACCGAGAAAACATTAAAGCTATTTAGTTTACACTAAATATACCTAGAAACTACAGATGAAGCAGAGCCAAAAGTACCTATAACTTCAAGAGAGGCGTCAAACATTTTTCTCACTTTTATGGATGTCACATTACCTGTGAGTCTCCAGCTCCTTGCTGGGCGCCGCCCTGGCCAGCCATGGGCGCGTAGATGGGCGGCGGGAAGGGCGGCGTGGCGCCGCAGAAGCCGCCGCGACCGGTCGACATCATAGCCATGGGATGTAGACCCGGGAACATTATGCTTTGAGGCGCCAGC
Organism: Archips crataeganus; assembly: GCA_947859365.1. Classification (NCBI taxonomy): domain Eukaryota; kingdom Metazoa; phylum Arthropoda; class Insecta; order Lepidoptera; family Tortricidae; genus Archips; species Archips crataeganus. Next base: position 15,098,846 of record OX402045.1, on the reverse strand, counting down.
ACCTGAGCAGTACAAACAGGATACTTAGCATCACGACTATTTTCCAAATATTTATTGTATATATACAATCAGAATCAGAATCAATCTAATCTCGTATCACGGTGTTTGTTACCGAACTCCTCCCAAACGGCTTGGCCGATTTTTATGAAACTTTTTTCTCTACACTCGGTAGGTCTGAGAATAGGTCGTAGGCTATTTTTTATCCCCCCCTTTTCCCATTCTTCGCGGACGGAGTCGCGGGCAACAGCTAGTCTAATATATAAAAATCTCGCGTCACGGTGTTTGTTACCGAACTCCTCCGAAACGGCTTGACCGATTTTTATGATTTTTTTTTCTCCACATTCGGTAGCTCTGAGAATAGGTCGTAGGCTATTTTTTATACCCCTATTCTCCGCAGACGAAGTCGCGGGCAACAGCTAGTATAATATAAAATGTAATTACCTGCAAATCATTTTCATAACTCTGCCGCAGCTTGGCTGAAATTTGTGACTCCGCTTTGGCCATGTTTTCAATAGTTCCTTTCACGGTGATGATACGCTCAAGGTTGAAACTATTAATGTCATTGATGGAGGATACTGTGATCTTCGTGTCAGTTTCCTGCATGATTCTCTTGATGGTAGTGCCACCTTTACCTATGATGCGCCCGATAAGATTATTGTGCGCCAGGATTTTCAGCGAGATTTCCCTAAAACATGAAAATGACTTAAAATACCGCAAACTGTAAACTTATTTCAATTTATGCCGAGTCAGTTTTCCGCCAACTTACCCCTTGTTTGTGTTGTTGGCCTCCTGTTGCATGACCTCGAGTATTCGCTTGCAGGCATTAGTGCAATTTTCGGGGTTTCCGTAAATGGTGATGGCCTTCTCGAGCGAGCCAACGTTGTCTTTGCGGTGCACGTCAACGCGCGCGCGGCTCTGCTGCGTGATGAGCCGAATGGTGCTGCCCTGGCGGCCGATGATGGCGCCGACCATGTCGCTCTGCACCAGTAGGCGCAGCGGGAAGTCCGTGGGCCGCGAGCCGCCGCCGCTGGCGCCGCCGCCGCCGCGGCCGCCGCCCGGCCGCCCACGCCGCCCGCCTCGCGCATTCTGCTCTGCCGCTTCCACTTTCATACGACTGCCCTCCAGCTCATAGCCATTTAAGCCATTGATAGCTCTGCAACAAAAATGTATCACTTTAATATCGGAAAACTGTCTTTTTCCTTGCTTTTGGGATCAAAAACGGCTCTTTTCGTAGCAATAAAACAAGAAGAACATCCTTAATTATTAAGTACACAAGTTCAGTTTAGTGTCATTTGATTTTATTTAAGAAAAACACTAAGTCGCAATTTAACACGTCAAATCAACTATGGTATTTCATAACCATTACATTAGATTTACAAACATGCAATTAACAGGTGCATGAAGTAAAAAGTAGATAAAACTGTGCCAGCGAAGCAAGTCTTTAATCTTAAGGATACAAAATGATACATTGTCGTCACTACAAATTTCACCAATAGTACTAGAAACTTATTGCTTCCAGAATAATATTTTAGATGAAAGGACCGGGGACTGCAGGACCAGTAGACATTAGTTTAATATAAAATTCCCGTGTAATAAAAAAAACAATCGTACTCAATTCAATTCCATTGCGCTTCACGAGGTTGAAGCACTTGTCACGACAAAGTCGTAGGTTAGATTTTCAGTTTTCCGCAGTTCAATACAATATAAAAATAAAGTCCATTATACATTTAAGAAAAAAAGAGAAATGTGTAATTGAAACACACAAATTACACATAAAAGAAGAAAAAATAAACATACTATGTATATTATATAATATCGTCGGGGATAGTGCAATACCGCGTAACTAGCACTGGTAAATACTACCTATCTGCACAAAACCCATAGGAAAAATCCGCGTACCTGGCATTGGTTAATATCGCGTATCTAACAAATGTAGCCAAATTAAGAATTCCCGCCAACGAACGTAAAATCCTGATTAGAAACGTTTCAATCTTCATCTCCTGTAAAGTTGGTTGTTGTGTAGATACGCAGTATTTACTAGTGCTAGTTACGTGGTTTTGCACTATGGGTGTTGTGTAGATACGCAGTATTTACCAGGGCTAGTTACGCGGTATTACACTATCCCCGACGATATACCGAAAAGCACAAATAAGGGCCACACTCAGCAACTTACTCCTGCGGCGCTGGTCACGATTGTGTCACTTTTTTTTTACTGTTTAGGAACTAAATGAGCCAATCTCAAGCAGACGTCGAACGAGCCTCACGATACTAAAGCCATCTAATCTAACCGATATACCACCACGTTTTGCCGTGGACTTAACTGAGCTTGGTAACCTTCTTCTTTACACAATCTTGTAAGCTTGTACTTAATCCTACAAAATTTGTAGAGTTCACTGACAAATCAAGGAAAATAACAATATGTGCCATTGCCTAAACAGTGGGCATCAACTGATTAATTATGCAACTTGAAAATTTAATTTACGCCTCAGTCATGTGATGTATCTTACAATTTATTTATTTTTATTTTTTAATTAATGACATTTCAGATTTTGTCATACCGAAGAAGAAGTATTAAAGCTATATTTTAATACATTCACCACAAAGCCAGAGTTAAACGCAGTTTACACAGAAGTTGACCGCCCACAGGCCACAATCGTGATAAACGAAAATACGATCGAGCGCTTTCCACGCGAGGGCACTCGATTCGCCGCCATCGGCGAGCAGGTGAATGAATTGATTGAGCAGAGTTAGAGGAGTTTGGAAACCGATTTGCGCTGTATATACCCGTCATGCTTTAGGGTGACATCAAATGACATCAGCTGTCAATTAAAAAGACCACGAAGAGCAAAGAGTGAAAGCCGATACATAAACACATGCACAGAATCAGAGAGCAGAAAGGTAGAGGTGAAGTGAATTAAGGAAAGGACATGAAATAGTAGCAGGAAAGACCAAACAATGTAACCAGTGAAAACAATGCAAGTGCATCCCAAAAAGTTGCATCAAACAGTCTAGTACTCACTGTTGCGCTTGGTCCGATGTCTCGAACGTGATGAACACCGCTTGGGTGCTGGCGTCGCGCGAGTTGGCTTTGTCGCAATGCTGCACGTTGCCGTACTGCGAGAGCAGCGGCTCGATGTTGTCGAAACGGACATGCAGCGGGAGCCCGCTGATGAGTACCTTGGATGACCGGCTGCGAGAAGCGACAGAACCACCAATGAGACCACTCGTTACTTAATCAACAACAATAAACGTTTACATAATCAAAAACTGACGTAACAACGTTTTGAATTAGTTAGTACATGAAACATGGATAATTTCTAAACTATCGGGGAATTTTCGTTGCCCGATTTCAAAACAAATCACGTGTCATTTTGAGAACTCGCTACTAAAATTGAACATGTACCTATAGACATTAAATGAGATATAATTGGCGAATAAAACTAACAAAAGAAGTAATTTGGCATTACTTGTTTGGAGCAGGGATTGCGAATTTTTATCTCAAAAATGATGTTAATAGTAAAAGTAGGTGCAATTTAATTAATTTTATTATATTTTTTGTTTTTGTTATATTGTAAATTAAAACATTGTCTAACGCTGAACAGTGCTTAAATTACTATTAGGTTTGAATACTTTTTTTGTCTACTTTGTTTGTGCTTTTACATAAAATATAATGAATCATCCATCTAATGTTACCTACATAGTAAAGCATATTGATGTTTCAAAAACACCTACTTTTCCCACCATGGCTGGCTATGGCAACAAAATGGCGGAGCGCAGATGACATCATCGCTAACACATATATAACGCCCTGTGCAAGTTTGCACATCGGGTTGGGCTCGGGTCCGTCCGTCACCCGCTATGCGGCGCGGTCGGGAAATGCACTCCGCCCTCCCCACCTCGCCCGCGAGCGCCATTCACAACTAGGGCTCGATTGTACGAGTTTCGTACGGCCATGTCGAGATCACGTGTACCGTCCCGCGACAGGTGTGTACCGTACAGATTTCGGACCCGCACGGTATCCATTTTTTTCATACATAGCTAGATCGTCTATTTGCGAATAATTAATTGTTTAGATATACATATTACGAAGATGTAACCGCGCCTGTAACACCAGTTATTGTTCCTTCATTTGTTACTTGTGATGATTAGCATTTAATTAATTTACATACAGTCGAATCGAAACATAGAACCTTCTCCTTTTTTGAAGTCGTTTAAAAAGGTATTGATAATATCGCAGGTATCAATGGTATCGATTGCTAATACCGAATCGATGGAAGCATAAATGCCGGTTGTTAGTAAGTTAAGTATAGTAAGGGCCGCTTCCACGGTCTGGGGTTAAAAAAATCATCGTTAGCCATGAGTGGAGTTCCATACAATTTTATGTAATCACTTTGTCGGCGTGACTGATATATATATTCATGCCAAATTACAGCTTTCTAGTACTAACTGTCTCTGAGCTTAGCCGCGGACGGACAGACAGACAGACAGACGGACAGACATGGCGAAACTATAAGGGTTCCTAGTTGACTACGGAACCCTAAAAAGGTAAATTATACCCACATAGGTTAGGTTGGGTTAGAGTTAACCAACATTAATTAAACCCATCAGACCTAAATGGTAAGGTAATAAAAATAGGATTAAAAAATTTCGGGCTACAATAAGTAGGACAACCGCTTTATTTGCATTTCCTGTTTCCTCCATAAATAGGGTAAGATAAGAATTGAAAAAATTTGAGACTTTCTTTATACAGGTACACAATAATAATAGCCTTTAGCGCGGAATTCAGCAGAATGTTCCCTGTTTTGATCATGATCATAGATATCCTATTTTAATGACTGATCATTACTGACGTGTCATGATTCTGTATAAATTCAGATAAAATAAAAATAAAATTAAATATTATTAAAAATAACAGCAATTTTGAGACTGAAAATGCCATAGTGTTGTGCACACAACTTGTGATTGTTAATTCAGCTAAATCATTTACTATTCTTAGAGTTTCTACTATTGCATTTTGCAATGTAGCAAGATCAGTTTACAGAAATGTTAGGGTAACTCATAGATTACGGCTTACTATTAGGGCTATCCGCGCCAAATATAATCTCTAAGTCATCCAAATGAATGACTTAATTAATTGGATGGCCGTACCTGATGTTCTACCTAATAAGTGAAGGAAAAAATCCGTATACGCTGTACTAGATATAAGCCGGCCCGTGCTTTGGACGGCCTTGGATTAAGATCATCCTAAAATGATAATCTTTGAACATTGCGACAAAGTAACTGCCTAAAAACTTATGTTAAGGAACCCTGCACCACGAGTTCAGCAAAACGCTATCCGCTTTTATAATTACGCGACTATAGTAATGATTTCGCAGCACACGAAATTATTGGTAGGTACTGAACTAATAACAAAAAGAATTTACATGTATAACATACAATAGTAATATCATCACGCAATACGTAAACTCGTGCATGCATGACCTATGCGAAGTGCTGCAGAGCTCACTATAACAGACCCGCTTTATTATCAATATAGCCGGCCGGCCGGTTTCTGTGCGAATGATTCATGGAGGAAGCCAGCGTCGCGCGTCGGGCTAGCGCCGCCGCCATTTTATTTTACGAATACGAACCACGTGCTCATGTGTGTTTAATTAACTTGTTAAGAACTAGAAACCCATCTTTTAAAGAAAACTAATATTTCTGTCTATGTGTCAAATGTGTAATACAAGTGTCCCGAAGAAAACGATCGCGATCGAACATAGTAATGCTGTCAACGACCTATGAATGTTTAATATTGTAATAGGTAGCGTAACCAACCATACCTGCGGTTTCTCGCCATTCTGTGCGCCATGAGCCGGTTGTGAAACAGCACGCGCTCGATGCGGAGACACAAGACAGTTAATTCTAGATAGGTAGGTATAGCACCACTTAATTTACGAAAGGAACTAAATATTTAGTCCTTTCATGGATAATGGATAACAAGTGGATCTCACGAATGGGAAAAGTAAAAAAACTACATAAAGCTATAGGCGTAAAGTGAGTGATGAATTGAAGTTTCGCAGGGAACCTGTGGCGCGACTGCGAATGTTGCCGTGTGACTGAGTGGAGCGGTGCGAGGAGCGCGAGCGACGAGCGGGCGCAACGCTTGTTCAGAACGAGCTTGCTTGCAATGCACAACGACCGCCCGCTACCCGCGCCACCCACCCGCGCTCACTGATAAAAAATAACAAACCATTCACTAACCCGAACCTTACTTATTATAAATAAAAAAATATATATAATTAAAGGCAACATATACAAAGTGAGATGTTCAAAGATCATAAAATTTTAAGGGTAGTTAGTATAAGCCCCAATGAACATGGTTTGATACATTTTTTTTTAAAAAATACTAACTTTTTCCATACAAATTAATTCAGCGAGCAATAATGATCACGTAATAGGTAGTAACTTAACTATCACCTAACATAAAACTGACTTTCAAATTTCACCCTTATCGACGTGACGTCATTGATGTCATTTCATTGACTTTTATTATCATCATTGAGAAGCATGAATACACTAAAGAAACCGACAATCGCATGTTCGATTCTCGGAGATGCGAGTAATGTACCTCCATTTTATTTGTCCAGCTTCGCCGTACATCAAAATCATGTCAATGGTCTGTGCATTTTGAAGATAAACATTACATGACAACTTCTCGAAAAAAAAAACCGTGATCCGTCACTTTTTTATCTAACATGGCCTGGTTTTAAAAGTTTGATGTAAAAGTTTAGTAATCGATTGTAGTGTAGTCCGTAATTTGAGAATTAAGGAGTATTAAAGCAGGTTTCATTGTAATTGCGATTTATGAAAACTTCAATAAGTAGCAGGTATTAACGTGCAAAGACAACGTCAAATATTTGTCGATAAACAGTTCTTCCCTATAGTCTTGACTTGAAACAATGCAAAACTAAAATCTAATGCAGATTTATACGGTCTGATCTATCATCTTGCAATATCGAGGCTAGTTTGAGCCAAGATTATTTTGAAGACTGTTCATTATCTAGATTTGTATTTTTTTATAAATTTTGAACAATGCTCTAACGAGTTTCAAAGCGCAAAGTTTAATTCAGCCTAATTAATTAAGTATACCAAATCATTAGTCGGCATTGCAATATAATAAGTGCAATGCGTTAATAAGCGTTAATAATACGTGAGGTATCTATCAGTAATCTGTATAGATTGTTTGCAAGACAAAGAGCAATTGGTTGTTAAGCTAAACGACAGCGGCGCGTGCACGAGCCACCTGCCGGCAGGTGCAGCGACAGCCGCAGCCGCGCCGACAACGCGCGCGCGACCTATTGCAATGCTGACGTGTGCACTACACACTACACACTACACCACACCACACACATACAGAGCTGTAGCTCCCCATGCCCAATGCGAAGTAAAATATCACATACTAGCCTTCCGTCCGCAGCTTCGCCCGCGATAAATTAATTTTCCCGTAGGAAAAGGTATTTTCCCGCGGTAAAAAGTAGCCTATGTCACTCAGTGATAATGTAGCTTTCTAACGGTATAAGAATTTTTGAAATCGGTTCAGTAGTTTCGGAGCCTATTCAATGCAAACAAACAAACAAACAATCAAATCTTTCCTCTTTATAATATTAGTATAGAAGTATGGATTGTCACATATTGTCTGGAATATAGTGCAGGGTTGGAAAAATCATGATTTAATAAAAAAGAATAAAGCACGATCTTTTTGAAAAAATAATTAATCACTATTTTTTAGTGAAGAGGACAAGTCTGAAGATTTTTCCAAATATTGAAGCAATTGTATGGGGCTATCTTCTTCAGCTTCAAATTATGAAACCGCATGGGAATTGAAAAAGCTGGAAAACTGGTATTTTTGCTTAAGTATTTTAATAATGACATTGATTTCTCTCCGGTTAACAAACTTTAACATTATAATTTCTAAATCTGTTTTTTATGTTGATTTCGGTGAAAGAAAGTTAAATTAAACACATTTTATTAAATCATTGGTTTCTACTGAAAAAATAATTCGATTTAAATCATGATTTCAAACGAAATTATTTAATTGTGCCGACCCTGCTATAGTGTTCCTTATAGTTGCATTTAGCTTGATGCCTAATGCCCCCGCACACACACACACACAAACGTGCGCGCACTTCTCGCTCATAACTCCCTCAAAATATAAGTTATAACTTAAAGCCTACCTAAGTCCTAACAGAAACAAATCATACATAATGCAGCAAAAGAGCGTTTCTTAGAAGTTCGCCTTACCTACATAATGTAACTTCAAAACCACTTGTTTCCAATTATAAGTTTTTATAAAAATATGACAAATAAAAATAAAATAAAAAATAAATAAAATGAAATAAAAGCAGTACCCAAAGATAGTCTCATGTAAAGTCTTATATGTATAGTCGACCAAGTAAGTGCTTTACCATTTTTTATGACAGTTCCTATGTGCTTCAGAATAAAAACAATAAGGCTGATTCTCACATTGACTTGTAAGTGAAAATAGCCTTTGATGTTTTAAGCTGTACAACTGACATTGAACCTTAAGGCAGGTTTACACAGGGTCAGTAACTGACTTCGGATTCGAGACAAGTCAGCGCTGACCCAAGAAATACCCAATGTAAATTGATTTGAAGTCAGTACAGCGGTGGGGGTCAGCGCTGACTTGTCTCGTATTCGAAGTCAGTTACTGACCCTGTCTAAACCTGCCTTTAGAGTGATAAAGGAATTTCTTGGTCGACTATGCATAAGTTAGGTAACTTTTTCATTGTACACGCTGACTGGCACTAATGGATATGTCCGTCGTTGGTGTTGAAAAAAAAACCATAATACAAACTACTTAGCCAGATACTGTTTGTTGAGCTCAAACTAAACCGTGGTGTTAGGTACAGACTGAATCGAATAGAAACCGTAATGGTTATTTTGTGATACGAGGTTGGTAAGTAAGGTTTTACAAATGAGTTGACGAGTGATAAACCCAAGCCGCGAGGCGAGAGTTTTCATCGTCACGAGTTTGTAAAACCTTGCCAACCGTGTATCATAGGACGTTTTTCAATACATTTGTTAGAAAATAGACAATAAAATAAAAGAAAATAAAAACAATTTTCTCGAGATTTTGATGGCAAAAGACTATTTTGCGCGATTAGCGCCTTACTTAAAATATCGGGCGGAGTTAATTCCATGTTATTGTCGACTTCGTCACTTCTGTTTGGTACAAATACTATAATCAACAACACAAAACAACGCAAAGTTTTACAAAAATGGCGCGTCCGTAAAGCGCATGCGTAAGTTGTTTTTAATAAGGTAAAGAAAAATAAAAGGTGGAAATCATTAAAATCTGAGGTAATTAAATTACAGTTTATAATAATTACAATCAATTTTTTTTTTTCATTTAAAAAAAACTGCTTGTAAACTTTTAAAATGGACATTTATAAAAACTGAATATAATCGCACTAGTGCGGTAAAATTAACTTACGAGTCATGTATATGTCCTGTATATATTCTTTGAAAGTGAATTGTTCGAGCAAATGTATTGAAAAAAGCTAGGTGGCTAATACTTTTGGCCAAGGCTGCATGTTGTTTTTAGGGTTCCGTACCTCAAAAGTAAAAAACGGAACCCTTATAGGATCACTTTGTTGTCCGTCCGTCCGTCTGTCAAGACCCTTTTTCTCAGGAACGCGTGGAGGTATCAAGCTGAAATTTATATCAAATACTCAGGAGGAGGTTCTCAATTCGGTTGTATGTTCTTTTTAATGTGTGTTACCTGAGAACTTCATCATTTATGAACCGATTTGGAAAATTCTTTAGTTGTTTGAAATCGTATGCTTCAAGGTTGGTCCCGTTGTTACCAGAATCTAGTTCTGATGATGAGATCCATGAGGCATTGAGGGACCTCCTCAAAAATTCAAGGTAAATGTATAGTGATTTTAGTATTTTCGGCGACAGGTCAAGCATTTGCATTCAGAAAGTATCATTAGGTAAACTGGATGTGATGAAGAAGTCCGCAGATAGCCAACGGAACTCTTAAACGGGTCAAATCTTGCAAGTTGAATTTGACCCACTGGACCTAGAGACTTGAAATTTTGCACATAGATATCTTATACAATGTAGGCATACTAGGCATCCACTAAGGAAGGATTTTCGGGAATTCCCACGGGAACGGGATAAAACGGGATTTATATATTCGATTCCGAGTGACCGTATCTCTGTAACAATAATAACTAGACACAAGCAGGTATTACATTAGTTAAAACATTAATTTCAGGATTTTTAAAATTTCCACGGGATAAGGAAAGAATGGGATTTATATAGTTCAGTTCAACGGAATCCTATGAACTATAATTACTAGACTATTCAAATTTGGCATAGAAGTAGGTAATTATAATTGTAAAAAACATTTTCGGAAATTCCCACGGGATAAGGAAAAACGGGATTTTTCATTTTACTAGTCGTAGAAAGCTGAAATTCGGCATGTAGGTTGCTTGGGGAGTGTAGAGGAGCACTAAGAGAGTACTTTCCAAAATTCCCACGGGAACAGGAAAAAACGGGATTTTTCGTTTTACTGGTCGTAGAAAGCTGAAATTCGGCATGTAGGTTGCTTGGGAAGTGTAAAAGAGCATTAAGAGAGGACTTTCCAAATTTCCCACGGGAACGGGAAAAAACGGGATTTTTCGTTTTACTGGTCGTAGAAAGCTGAAATTCGGCATGTAGGTTGCTTGGGAAGTGTAGAGGAGCATATATCGTTTCTTGTATAAAGAACAGTAGATACCATCTTTACGCCGATGACTTGCAACTGTATGCATCCAGTGTGCCTTCAGATGCAGTCACCGTCGTGAAGAACATTAACGCGGACCTTGATCGGGTTTTCTCTTGGTCGGGGAGGTGCTGTCTGGCTCTTAATCCTGGAAAGTCCAAGTATCTTATATTTGGATCCGGGCATCAAATTCGTAATACTCTGAAATACCTGGCTTCCGACGATGTTGCTATCATGGGCGAACCAATAGAGAGGGTAGACGTAGCAAGAAATCTTGGGCTAATTATGGATGGCGAGTTACGCTTCGAGAGCCATATTGCTCAGTTAGTTAGCAGCTGCTTCTATCGCCTTCGGATTCTTTACAATATTCGTGATTACCTCAGTGTGGATTTGCGTGTCCGATTGTGTGAATCACTCGTATTGTCTAGGATGAACTATTGTGACGTCGTTTATGATGGTTGCTTACTTGGTCGTTCTGGGAGATTGCTCCAACGAGTTCAAAACGCATGTGCTCGTTTTTGCTTCAAGGTCCCTCCTCGGTCCCATGTCACTCCGTACTTGAACGCTGCTGATCTGCTTAAGATGCACAATCGCAGGCGCTTGCACCTTGCAACCCTTTTGTTCGGTGTAGTGCGACACAAGACGCCTTCCTACCTTTTTAAAAAAATCTCATGGTTGAAAAGTTTGCGCAGACTTAAGGCTATTGTGCCGCCGCACCGGACGGCGGCGTTTCGAGGGAGTTTTAGGTTCGCGGCGTCTAAGTGCTGGAATGACATCCCCCCTCCCATCCTAAGTGTGACTAGCAGGTACACCTTTGGGCGAAAGCTTAAAGGCTATTTGTTGTCATTGCAAAATCCTTAATTTCCTCTCCTTTCCAGCACTATTTCACAAAACTTCTTTGATTTTTATTGTCTTGGTTATTTCATTTTTCGTTTTAGTCTGCGCAGGGTTGTATACTTGGCAAGTGAGATATACTAATTATGTTCAAGAAATTTTCTTATTATTATTTGCTTTTACAATTTACAAATTATTTATTTACGCATGTACCTAGTCTTATGTATGTAGCTATTAGTGTGCAGTTTATTTATTTATTTATCTATCTAAACAGCGATCCGGGTGTCACCAACGGTACTGGCTGAAAATCAGCGCTGGGGTACTTTAAACGCCTCAGCATTATGCTGAGCCAGTGTCCGATTTGCAACCGCAATGACACATTCTATCTTTAGCTTTAGTATTGCCTTTTTGTTTTGTATAATATTGTGTCTTGTGATGTTGTAAATAAATGTATTTTCTTTCTTTCTTTCTTTCTTTCATTAAGAGAGGACTTTCCAAAATTCCCACGGGAACAGGAAAAAACGGGATTTTTCGATTTACTGGTCGTAGAATGCTGAAATTCGGCATGTAGGTTGCTTGGAAAGTGTAGAGGAGCATTGAGAGAGTACTTTCCAAAATTCTCACGGGAACTGGAAAAAACGGGATTTTTCGTTTTACTGGTCGTAGAAAGCTGAAATTCAGCATGAAGGTTGCTTGGGAAGTGTAGAGGAGCATTGAGAAAGGGCTTTCCAAAATTCCCACGGGAACGGGAAAAAACGGGATTTTTCGTTTTACTGGTCGTAGAAAGCTGAAATTCGGCATGTAGGTTGCTTGAGGAGTGTAGAGGAGCATTGAGAGAAGACTTCCCAAAATTCCCACGGGAACGGGAAAAAAACGGGATTTTTCGTTTTACTGGTCGTAGAAAGCTGAAATTTGGCAAGTGGGTTCCTTGGGGAGTGTAGGGGAGCATTAAGAAAGTATTTCCCGAAATTCTTACGGGAACGGGAAAAAACGGAATTTTGCATTTACTGGTTGTAGAAAGCTAAAATTTTAAAATTCATAAGTTTTTACTGTAATGTAAGTTGGCCGCAAAGGGCTCTTTAACCGACTTCAAAAAAGGAGGAGGTTATGCATTCCACTTTATGTATTTTTTATGTAGGTATGTTCACCGATTTCTCGGTCAATTGTGGACCGATTTTAAAAATTCTTTTTTTATTCGAAAGAATATATACTCCTGAGATAGTCCCATTGTCACCAAATCAGGATCTGATGACGGGATCTCAGGGAAATCGAGGGCAACCCTCAAATTTTGTAGGCACGCATTACGTTTTTCATATATTTTCTCAGGTTATTTAACCCTTTAACCATTTGACAACCCTGTCAATACATTCGATTTTGGACTGTCAATGTTGCTAATTTGAATCTGTATTGATTTCTGCATGACGGCAAATATCTTGCCATTACCCACTAAAAGGTTAAGTGTTTGCGTCTGGTAGACATTGTCTCATGTTGATGAGCTAATGATGGAAGGTAAACTCCTTAACGGTTAGGAGTTATAGAAAATTTCTTTAAATATCATATGCACGTATATACCTTTAGTTTATTCTTTCTGGTTATTCAGATGAGCTGATGATGGAAAGTATAACTCCTTAACGGTTAGGTCACACAACACCTTAACAAGATACTATAATATGTATAATATCAATGCTAAGTAGGTAAGAAAACATTGAATTATACATAATGTAGGACAGGGGAAAGTAATAATAGGTTTTATATTATTAACAAGCCTGGTTATTTTAGTGCCCGCTTCCGAATTAGTGAAAAACATTGTATATATAAAGAAATACTGTAAAGGAGACCGTATCTACCTGAAGTTTAGTCGGGTTTGCTTGCACACGCTTGCTTGCACGTTTTCTTGCACGCTTGCTTGCTTGCGTGTATGCATGCTTGCTTGCATCTTGCTTGCATGCTTGCTTGCTTGCCTGTATGCTTGCTTGCTTGATATCTTGGTTCTTTGGAATACTCATGGTACACGCGAGCGAAGCCGCGGGCAAAAGCTAGTAATAAATAAATATCACGGGACAATTCACACCAATTGACCTAGTCCCAAACTAAGCAAAGCTTGTACTAGACTAGGGGTACTAGACAACGGTTACACTTACTTATATAGATAAATACATACATACATATTAAACATCCAAGACTCGAGCACAAACATTCGTATTTTTCACACAAATATTTGCCCCGACCGGGAATCGAACCCAGGACCTCAAGCTTCGTAGTCAGGTTCTCTAACAACTAGGCTATCCGGTCGTTCAAATAGGTAGGTTGAAAATTTTACAGAATCTGTGACCTGGTTTACTTGGGTATTATTGGGTATTACGTCATTCTCTATTGTCTGTTTGTAATAATTATTAACCTTTAAGAACATATCAATAAAAAAGTAATTAAAAAAACTAAAAACCCGTCTGCGGTGTAAATAAAATAATAAATAAAAAAAATTAAAAAACCCGCCTGCAGAAATACTGAAAGGTGGAAACAAGATAAAATGTTCAATAACAATAAAACGAATTTAAAACACGTAGATGGCAGTCTTCCAAAAATTAATGCAACAAATTTTTTTTATTTTTATTTTGTTTACACCGCAGACGGGTTTATAGTTTTTTTAATTACTTTTTTATTTCTTGCTTTTTAGTGTAACCTCCTGAGACCCAGACAAATTATTGAGTATTTGAAATTAGGAATCCGTTGCTATTTAGTTAAAGTTCAAAACCAATTTTGAAATATGAAGGTACTTAATTTTCCACATGGGCTTCATAGAGAAAATTATTGCTCAAAGATATCTTAATAAGTAGGTACGTCGTCGTTTTAATACATTGATTGCCAATTTACTATTCCAAATTAAATTTAAACACATGACTTGTATATATTTTTGTAATCTCTTTTAAAATCCCTTTATTTTGATACCCTACTCGATAGGTTTGATTTACTAACAGTGCGCTATGTTTACAAAAACTGGTTAAGTGCGACTCGGACTCGTACATGAAGGGTTCCATGCCTTCGTACAATGTGTTAAAAATAATTCAGTAAAAGATATCTGGTTAATGCCATTAAAAAAATCGACTTAAAAAACCCTGGAAAAACACTTTTCTTGTATGACGACCCCCTTTAATTTTTAACTTTATCTTATTTTTAGGTATTGTTAGTTTAAAAAATTCAAGCGTCTATTACGGTTCAAGAGATAGAGCCCTATGACAGACGGACTGACGGATGGATAGACGGACAGACAGCGGAGACATAAAAATAGGATCCCGTTGGCACCCTTTGGATACGGAGCCCCAAAAACTGCCCAAGTGTGGGTCAGACTCGCACACAAAGGTTAAGGAACCTTTACAGTGGTAAAGACTACAAGCACTACCTACTGTACCAAAAAACACGTTTGTTATATGCCAACCCCCTTTATTTTTTTACTTCATTTACTTTTTAATATTTTTTAATATAGCGGTGGTATAAACACACTCTGAAGATTCTCAGTCTTTACCTATCATCACAGTTGATATTTTTTTTATAAAACTGGACTTAGGTACATAATTTGAAAAGGACAAGCTCTTGTAGGTACATTATATTACACATGCAAGACTCGAGCACAAACATGAAGAACGCATGACGAAAGCAGAATAGGACGAGCCAAGACGATACCACATCACAGCTAACCTTTTATTTATCCCGGGGAAGCGCAAACTTCCCGCGGGATGCAGGCGGACGAAGTTGTGAGCAACAGCTAATACTTTATGACAAATACAGATCCCGTAAATGACTCGCAATTGGGGATGTCTATTTTTTTGCAATGTATAGTAAGTAATTCGAAAACCATTTCGAGATAAACGCTTTTAAACTCGTTTTCTGTAGTTATTTAATTTTAATGTTATGTAATGAATTTATTACATAACAAATAAGCAATGACCTTCAATTGACATTGGTGTAAATTGCGTGACCGGTCCAAGTCGTACTTTATTATGTGTGGTTAGAATTACTCACAATTTACGCGTGGATTATACTACGGAGTTTGATTTGGACCCGCTGTCTGACATCTAACACTTTGACAGCGCCAGTAAAGTGACACTAGTTACAGTGTACCACTACGCAAAAAAAAATGAAAAGGGGTCGCCTTATCGTACGCATTTAGATAGATTTAGAAATTTGGCAGTGTGGGAGCCCTCAATTATAATCTGACGTCATCAACCAAAATAATTACAATAATTAATTTTGAAAAAAGTAGTGAACTAAATAACAAAATATTGAAATTAGTTTCTTATAATTGACTTTTCTATACAAAAAAAAATATAAAAACCACTGTTAATTTTTTTTAGACATTCCCAATTACAGCATAATATGTCCATGCTAGGTGTGTCGCCAGCATATTGATTTTGTGGTTGGTGAATTTATGAACACACTATGTTATCGCTCGGGACAAATGCGTATTATTTTTAATGGCGCGACCACAAAATGCGTTTATGTAAAACACCACTGAGCGGTATAGTTAAATAAAATGGGTCATCACGAATTAAAATTACTTTGTTAGCTTAATAATAAGTTGATAACATAATAACTCTGCGAAAATAGTAATTTAGTTAAGTACTATATTTTCCTTAAATAAGTAAAATATCAGTAGTAAGCTTATAAAATAACCTCTAAATACTAATCTCGTACTAAATGTATGGGAGTGCTTAATGTCTAAATTTCGGGTTTTCTATATTTTTTACAAGCTTTTATTTAGTTTCACCTGTCCCGACGTTTGTCTGTAATCAAATCTTGCAAGTTAAATTTGACCCACTTCCCTACTATCGATTGAGCTGAAATTTTGCATGCATGTGTAAATCAGGTGACAATGCAAAATTATTGTGATATGGAGCTGATCTGAAGATGGAGCTGGAAGGTGACCATAGAAACTCTGTAATAAAACGACACAACCCAGTCGAGATTGGGCTCGTTTGACTTGACTTTGCGAGTACTTTGCTTTGATCCCAGATCATTGTTCTAAATGTAAAATGCTTAAGGGCCTACCGAGCTTTTCGCGCTTTTAGGCTATTGTTCCGCCGTACCGGACGGTGGCGTTTCGAGGCAGTTTCAGGTTTGCGGCGTCTAAGTGCTGGAATGACATTCCCCCTCCCATCCTAGGAGTGACTAGCAGGTACACCTTTGGGCGAAAGCTTAAAGGCTATTTGTTGTCATTTCAGAAAACTTAATTCCTTTCCTTTCCAGCACTATTTCACAAAACTTCTTTGATTTTTCTTTGTCTCGGTTATTTCACTTCTTCTTTTAATCCGCGCAGAGTTGTATACTTGGCAAGTGAGTTAAATTATAGTATAGTAATTTATGATTAAGTAATTTTGTTAAAATTATTCGTTTTTATGATCTACAAATTATCCATTTACGCATGTAGTTTATGTAGTTTATCGCTTATATTTATAAGTGTACATTTTATCTATCTGTGTGGCGTTCCGGGTATTACCGACGGTATTGGCTGAAAATCAGCGCTGGGGTTATAAACGCCTCAGCATTATGCTGAGCCAGTGTCCAATTTGCAACCGCAATGACACACTCTTTTTTTAGCCTTTGTATTGTCCTTTTTGTAAAAATATTTATGTGTCTTGTGTTGTTGTAAATAAATGTATTTTCTTTCTTTCTTTCTTTCTTTCTAATCGATTTTGGGTGGGTGGGCGATTTCGGGCGTGGGGGAGGCACGATGGCTCAAGACTGGTTGGTTGGATTGCGCGTGTTTTTAGGTATTTTTATCTCATTACTAAAACAAATACATATTTTAAAAATGTACAACACTACGCCCTAGAAAACATCTTGTTTTATTAATATTCAAAAAGTCATGACCTGCCGTGCAGTATTAGCGTCGTACTACGAATTTATTTTATTTTTTAGAGACGACTTTGGATTTTTCTTCTATCGAGCGAACTATAAGTAATCGTATTTCGATAAACTGTCATTAGAGTGAATCCTCAAATATCTTACACATGAATTTCAGGACTATATATAGCTTTACTTGTACCTAATGCAGCACGAGATTAAATGAATGCAATAAATGCGCCAAAACCACGGTAGGCCCTTAATCGCCTGCACGTGTGTTCCGATATTTTTGACTAAGTATTGGGTAGATAATAAAGTAAAATAAATTACATATTGGCCAATTTAAAAAGTACGAAAAATTTAATTTTTACGACAATAAGCCAAATATACTGGTGTAAAGATCGGACAGAAACACGGCAGCAACATTCACTAATAAAGTTTTTTTAACTAATTCGACCTTGCTGAACTCGATTCTGCCTGGTGACCGGTGTCAACCCCTCCCCGCACCTTTCCCCAACAAATCAATATAATAAAGCAAGGATATATGAACTTTTAGTGTTAGGTTTGGTTTGCATTATACTTTCCTTGTCATTAAAGGCTTGTTTACACTATGTCAAGTAGCAAGTGCAGGTTAGAAGTGATTAACTTATCATGTTTTTACGATGGTAAGTGTGTGTTAAGAAATCGTTTACACATTGCTTTGTTGTGCTTTGTGCAGGTGCAAAGTGTTTAACAAAATGGAGGACGAACAACGATTAAAATTACGAAATATTATTTTAAAAGTATAGTCGCGGTAATCGCTTCAGAAATCGAGAATGAGGGTGTGAGGTTTTACTAATTTGTAACAAATAATAATAATAATAATATATTATATTATATGGTACCAAAGGCCTCTTCATGTTGGCTTTGGCCCCATGAATGCCTTTCAAATGACCGGGTCCCCATGGGCCCGTGATCGGAAATCCGTACCAACATAATAATAATAATCATTTATTCATATATAGTTGTACAAACAATGAAGGACAAACATATTTCTGTCAGCACGAAAAAGAAGATAAAAACAATTTGCACATTTAATTAGTTATAACTCTGGCCTCCAAACTAAGCAAAAGCCTGTGTTTTGGAGTATCAGCGTTCGACGCGTTACCGCTGCTTGAAAAGTTTACAATATGTACCACTATCAGACTTCTATGCGACAGACAGACTAAAAACTAAGAATAATAAACATTAAGTTTGTGTGGGTAAACGAGGTGAATGAGCATATGCGTGCGTGTTTGAGTATGTGAGTGAGTGAGTGTGTGTGTGTGTGTGTGTGTTTGTGCGTATGTATGTGTGTGTGTGTTGTGAATCATGCCGAGTTTGGTAAGATCAATTCAGTGTCGTCATAGCTAAGTTTTTGTAGCCAATTTGACACTTGACGTTTAACTTCAAATTTATTCAATGGATAAATATTTAGGATACGATTAGTTGTGTTATAAATCTTTGAACTGGATACGTAATATTGTCGATTAGAAAATTTAGTTTTATGTGGAACTATGGAGCATACCCTACTAGTGTATCTTTTTACGGGGTCAACGGGTGGTACCTGAGAATGCTTTCGAAGGATCAGGCGGAGCACAAACAGCTGTCTCACTGTCAGTACTTTTGCAGTCATATAAAGTTCTTTAGTTGGAAATTTTTTCTCTTTGCGGTACATGACTTTCAGAACAGCTCTCTGCGCTCTCTCAATTTTTAGGAACGAGGTCTTTGCAGCGCAGCCCCAAGCAGGCACACAGTAAGTTAGCACTGACGCGCAGAGCGCAGAGTAAACAATGGCAAGAGTATCTTTATCAGCTGACTGTCTGAGAGTTTTGAAGATATGAATGAGGCGCCTAACTCTTGAAGTAAGCATATCAATTTGGGGATACCAGTTAAGATTACTATCTACGAAAACCCCAAGATATTTTATATGTTGAACTTGTGAAATAGGCAAGCAATGGCAGTTGTTAACGTTACAATTTGAGTGGATGGTTATTTTGTAATTGGACGGGGGTTGGGAATTATTTTTGATTGAGAAAGGGATAAAGTGAGTTTTGGTTAAATTAAGCGTCAAAAGGTTTTGTGACAGCCAACCACTAATTATGTTCATATTGCTCTCAGCAATCAACCTGACATCCTCCCAATCGGATCCATCTATGACGACTGCTGTATCATCAGCATACGTAAAAATTTTGCAATTAGGGAGTTTAAGGTCGCACAATTGATTTATATAAATCAAAAATAACGTAGGTCCAAGAATGGACCCCTGCGGGACGCCGTATTCTATAGAAACTTCGTCACTCAGGGTTCCATTTATAGTGACTCTCTGAAAACGATTAGTTAAATAATCACTAAAAATGTTGTGGGCAATGCCTCTCACTCCTACATCATACAACTTAGCTAAGAGAACTGGGATATGGACCGTGTCGAAAGCCTTCTGTAGGTCAAGAAAGAGACTAACACATTTTTTACCTCTATCAAGATTCTGGGATATATGAGTGGTTAGGACAATAACCGCATCTTCCGTGGAGATACCTGATCGGAAACCGTACTGGTGTTTGGACAAGATATTGTTTTTGGTAAGAAAAGTGGTTAGACGCCTGTTCAGAAGTTTTTCAAAAATTTTAGAAAAGGTTGACAAAACGGAGATCGGCCTATAATTTGAGATGATCCGTTTGTCGCCACTTTTGTATATAGGATGGACTATCGCTTTTTTAAAGGAATTCGGGAAAACACCCGAAGAGAGAGAAATACTGCAGATATGTTTGATGATAGGAATCAATGTATTACGGTTTGACTTCAATATACTCGACGAAATAGAATCAATGCCAGTGGCTGAGTCAGAGCGCAACCCCAAGATAATAGATTCAATTTCATTTATGTCAGTATCATACAAAACCATTGAGTTAGACGTATTAATTGTATATATGGGTTAAGATTAGCCGCGTTGCTAGGTATTTCAGAAGCGAGTTTTTTACCAATCTCAGCAAGGAATTTATTTACCAAATTGAGAGAAGTTTTGGTATTGTCAGTTAGGTTGAGTAGCTCAAGAGGAGGACTATGGGGTTTAGCGGTGTTAGTGATGCTCTTAATGACTTTCCACGTTGATTTGGGATTGTTTTTCGATTTCATGAGTTCATTTTTTTCATATAAGATTTTTAATTTACGTAGAAGACTGTTACAAAAGTTCCGATAGCGCAAGTATATAGTTTTAGTGATTTGGTTATTAGGATCGTCACCAGCTTTTTTGTGGAGTCGATCTCTATTTCGTATGCACCTCAACAACCCAGGGGTGATCCAGGGCTTTATAGTCCTGTCCTTTCTAGGAATCTTAATCGTCTTAGTGTTTTGTGCTATGATGGACGACAACATTGAAGTGAACTTGTCAGCGGCTAGGTTCGCATCATCTGTTTGTAAAATAGCAGAAAAATCAGCACTGTCTATATCGTGTTGTATGCTAACAGGGTCCGTTACTGATTTGAATTTTTCAACCTTATTGGAGTTATTTTTAATTGAAATACATAAAAGAGTTGGTAGGTGATCGGTAATATATGAATTTATAACGAGCGTAATTGACGTAAGTTTAGATTTTAGTAAAACATGATCAATACATTTATTTAGTCTAGTAGGAAATAAATGAGTGGGAGATAGTGCGTGTGTAGCATTTAGGGTCAGGTAATCATCTGAGAAGTTGTCATTGTTAAGAGGTTGGATGTCAATATTGAGGTCTCCCGTTAGAGCAATGTTACTAATGTGATTTAAGTTCGTTAGACAGCCATCCAAACTCTCAAGAAATGCGTCTAATTGGTCTCGATGAGAGTAAGATGGCGATCTATAGATTGCAACTATTGCTGTTCTACCATCAATTATACACGAAAGACAGTCGGCATACTTAAGATCAGGTTCGGCAACGACATGAGAGAGAGAAGATTTAACATAAATAATTATTCCCGAGTTTTGATTGTAATGATGTGCGAAGTGTATCCATCTAAAAGTGGAATAATCGGGTTTTATTGAAGCCAACACTCAGTTAAAACTATTACATGGCAAGTAACCTTTATTTCAGATAGCAGAACCCTAAGCCCATCAAAGTTTCTGTTTACTGATCGGATATTAAGGTGCAGGACGTTAAAATTATTGTTGCGACGATCATCCAAAAAACCATAAGATAAAAATTTAAATATTGAAGCCGGCACTACATAGTCCAGGGCACTCAAAACGTTCCATAGGCTAGGGTCTCGTGAGTAAATCGTGAGTAAAGGGGTAAATCTGCGTCTCGTGAGTTGTTTATTTTAATATTCAGCACAATGGGGATGTTGACACCACCAATCAACTGACGTTCTTTTTATGAGCTGTCAAAACATAATCTCCCATAGAGTTTGAATGACAATAGCGACATATGACGTCATTGTTCGCATACTCAATCAACTAACTATTTATTTGTTTTAAAGCAACAAAAAATCTAATTTGGCATTTTATCGAAAATTAATCTGGCTTTCAGGGCTGAAATTAAGCGTTTTTTTACTGGAGTCGTGTCTTCAATTTTTTTTTAATGGTGTCAACATCCCTATTTATGTTACAAAGGCACTCGTACTTTATGTATTCCATTACTCATTACGAAATTCAACGTTTGCTCCTCAGTCCACCTCATATTTATACCGTTCGCATCCGTCCGTACTATGCACTTAACAAGCAGATACTCTACAGTATGCTTAGTATAAGTTTTACTTCACCAAAATACTTCTCGATCGCGTTTACGTAAAAAATCAATTACTAGGGAAACATGGACAGCGCCTCCACGGCCGCGCGTCCATGTTTCCATAGAATTGAAATTTTTACGTAAACGCGATCGAGAAGTATTTTGGTGAAGTAAAACTT
Organism: Archips crataeganus; assembly: GCA_947859365.1. Lineage (NCBI taxonomy): Eukaryota > Metazoa > Arthropoda > Insecta > Lepidoptera > Tortricidae > Archips > Archips crataeganus. The sequence goes on along the minus strand of OX402045.1, from coordinate 15,076,504 downwards.
ATACTAAGCATACTGTTTAGCGTTACCAACAATAGATCGAACTATCGATAGTATTGGCAATACTATCGTGACCTTGAAAAATAGTCACAATATCGATAGGCCTATCGATAATATCGATAATATCGATAGTATCGATAGTATTGCTTTTCAATAGTAGTACCTGGGCGACGCTAGTACTGTTTACAGTGTTCAGTTAGGACTTAGGATTAGGACAAGAAGGACTGCGAGTTCAGGGAGTACGCGGGTGTGCGGGGGCAGCAACTTAACAGGCAAAAATAGACCGAGCATCTATTCACTTCGCACCCGCACTTGCCACTTAACAAAGTGTAAACAGGCCTTAACGCATTCACTGCCGGGAACGCATGTGCGTTTTTCGTGACTTTCGCCTAGTGCCGCTGCCGCTGTCATAGTTTGGCAGTCATCCGAACGCACATGTGTGTTTGTGGCACCTGAAGAAGTCTCGACTCTGACAGCCGGGTCAGCCGGAAGTGAATGAGTTAATTGAACAACATGTGGTTTATTTAGTTTGACGGACGAAATAACCGTTAACTGCTGCAGTCACGCGTTCGATACAGATATGTAATTAAACCTATTTTATTTTTTGATATTTTTTATAATTTATTTATGCTGTACGAAATATTTTGTACGCTGATTATAAAAAAATATAATTTTAGTCCTAGGTTTTTCAAAATAATATGATAATTTGATAATTATCAACAGCAGTTTTTTTACCGGAATTTCGTGATTTAAAATTAAATCATTCTCATTATACTCATTTATTAATTGCATCAAGTTTATTTATATGCATTAATTAAATCAAGTAGGTACCTATGTATTTCAATAAACATTAGTCATTCCACGCTTTCGCAAGTGTGAAAAAACCGGCCAAGTGCGAGTCGGACTCGCGCACGGAGGGTTCCGTACAATTTATACATATAAAATGCTTTGTCCTGACTGACGGATCAACGCACAGCCGAAACCGCTGATCGTAGAGACCTGAAACTTGGAGGGTGTGTTCTTTGTATGACGTAGGCATCCGATAGGAAAGGATTTTTCGTAGTTCTACTCCTAAGGGGGTAAAAAAGGGAGGCAAAGTTTGTATAGGACAACGTGATTCCTTGGTCCAATCTACTTCAAATTTTGCATAAACATTCTGCAACAGAATTGATGGAAGACGTGTTTCGTATTTTATTGAAATTCATCCCTTGACGGGGTTTAAAAGGAGTAGAAAGTTATTTTGGGGGTGATTTGCTTCGAAGTTGATATCAATACTCCTTAGTGCTTTTGATTTAAATTACTTTTTATTTTGACACAATGTCAAACGAAACGAAACTTCAAATTTTGCAAACCATTTGTCTACGTTTGTCAACCACTTCCTGATCTAATCTCTGATAATAACTAATTATATGTATAAGTATTTGCATTTCACCAAGCTTTTGCTTTTACAAGCGCAGCGTGGGACGTCCACCAACGAGATGGACGGACGTTTTGGTGAAGGCCGCAGGTTCAGGGTGGATGCAAGTCGTATCCAACCGTAATGATTGGGCGTCAATGATCAATGAGGGAGGCCTATGTCCAGCAGTGGACGTCCTACGGCTGAAATGATGATGATGATGAAGAAGCTTTTATGTGAGTTCAACCTTTTTCGAATAAAATCGAATTGAGTATTCAACCATCATTGTTGAACTCACATAAAAGCTTGGTGCAATGCAAATACATATAAAATGCTTTGTCCAGAAGTCCTAAATGACTGACTGGCGGATTAACGCACAGCCTAAATTGCTGTATGTAGAGACCTGAAACCTGAGGATAGAGAATAAACGGGATTTATAATATTCACTAACTGATACTGATGATGATGATGAAATGATAATAATATTAATAATGTTGGATGTTGCCGTTGCCGGATTTTTGTTTTATACAATGAAAGAGATGAAGAAGCTTTACCACAAATTGGAATTCTACGCGGACAAAGTCGCGGGAAAAAGCTAGTTATCTATAAAAATCACGTTTGTTGTATGGGAGCCCCCCTTAAATATATTTTAATTTTAATTTAATGATTTATTTTTGAAGTCAATATATAATTAAATATTCTGTGAATATTTCAAGCGTCTACCTGTTGCCGTTATCAATATCGAGCAAAACGAGCAAAAAAATCACGTTTGTTGAATGGGAGCCCCGTTAAATATTTATTTTATTCCATTTTTTAGTATTTGTTGTTATAGCGGCAACCGAAATACATCATCTGTGAAAATTTTAAGTCTATCTATCACGGTTCCCGAGATACAGCCTGGTGACAGACGGACAGCGGAGCCTCAGTAATAGGGTCCAGTTTTTACCCTTTGGTTACGGAACCCTAATAAGCACTTACTTTCCACACGCGAGCGGAAGCGCCTTTTATTTTGTGACGAGTTTAAGTCGATGTTGAAATATGTAAACACCTACGAGACTTTCCCTCAATGAAAGGTAAATAAGAATGCAACATCTTTTTCCGAAAATGTTTAGCCCCAATTTTTTCCTCGCTTAATAAACGTTGTATGATATACGTGTCGAAAGTAGGAAATTCCCAACTCATGTCGGCTAAACCACACTCGCTTCGCTCGTTTGTTTTGATCTCCGCCATTCGTTGGGAATTACCTACTTGTATCATAAATAACTATTATTTACCTTTCCCACAATATACCTTGTTTATTTTGCTTGACTTAGCGGGGGCACTGCCTTGTCCCCAGATTTTAAGCGTTTTTGTCTGTATTGCTTTGTTATTTATTTTTAAAATGTGTTACAGATATTTCAATCACATACATGAGACTTATCTGTCATACCTACATTAAAGATGTTTGTTCGATACCACAATAAATAAAATATGTACCTACTACTATCATAAATTAATAAAAAATAATATTATTTACTAAATAAAAATTTAGGGCACTTTACTAACCTTAGATCTTGATGATCCTCTTGTTCAAAAATTTGATCATGGTCCTCTTGTGAAAGATTGAGCTCGCTAAATTGCTGTTCCACGGAATTAGCCATTGCACTTCAATTAAGGACACAAATATTTAACGATATAATACTGTATACGATTGGAATGAGTTTATAATAGTCACCACTAGTTAACAAACTTAATCACGTCGGTAATAATCCTGAATTTGTTGCGTAGGGGGGGTTACACTACACGAGATACGTCACCCAATAGGTATATATTCACTGGTATTTTATTTTTAATGGTTGCCGTGTAATAATGCCGCGCTTTCCGTAGTGGGGTTAGTATTAAATTAATGCAGTAGTGCTGAACTATGCGTAGCGTGTGTATTTGTTTCTCCCTGTAGTTTGCCTCTGCCGGTGTACCACACGTGGTTGCTTGGGATTCAATGGATCTGTTTATTTTCGTATTACATAATACGCATGGTCTGAAGTGGGCAAGACGCCGATCGGAATGGATGGAACGGCACGGCACAGCCGGCACGGAATGTGATCGGTGGTAGCGGTATCGGCGGACAGCGGCGTCGCTTCGCCGAGCGAGCGGCGGCCTCGCTCGGTGAACGATTCGGAGGGAAGGGATGGACGCGAGTTGCACGTGTGCGCCGCCGTGCGTTCGGTGCGCAGGCTATCAAGATCACTTCTCAACTGAGTAGAGCTGCGTTCCCCCAACTCCAACTAATGTGGCACTCTACGTGTGTGACTAAACGAACGCGAACGACGCCGAGTCGATTCTCTGTGCATCCATTTCGTGCGGATTTTGTTGGAGAATGCGCGCGCTGGGCGTGGTTCTGCTCGGGGCCCGAGGGGAGAGCGCGGTACACCAGTGAGGCGCAACTATCGATTTAATTTACTTATATCGAATCTAGTAACAGGTGTTTTATTAACTTTGATTTCGTTTGATGTTTATATTTTGTTTTACTTTTTAAAAAATCTTAACATTATTCATTACAATCACTGGCTTTTTGATAACTTATTTTACACATTGTACATGATCTTAAAAAAAAGAAATAATCCGTACTCCATACAAATGCGAAAGTTAAAATTTAAACGTTCAACTTTTTTGTTAGGGTTTGCGTCGCGTAAAATTGAAAACAGGTAAGTATGTGACGTGAGGACATATTTTATTAGCGATACGATAATCTTGATCGTATTTCTTAAAGTAAAGAACGAACCGCAAAATTTTTGCATTGAACTGTTTTTAGATAGAAATTTTACAAATATGTTTCCCGTGAACCATGACGTGACATGGTGATCTGATCATGATCATACACAACACCACAGGCACAGGGTTCTCTAGGACAGTGTTCCGCAAAGTGTGTGCCGCGCGGCACACTGGTGTACCGTGGTCATTAATTAGTTGGTGTGCCTCGGAAAAATAAGGTTATCTCTAGCTAAATAGAAGTTACGGACGGAAGAAAAATACCTACTTTGACAGATGAAAATCACGCGAGCGCAAGAGCGAGGCATTGTTCATTAATATTATTTAAAAACTGATTTACCATTTATGATGTAGGTACTAGGTGCCTCCAAAAATGTTCGTTTTCCTAGATGTACATTGAACACAAAAAGTTAGCGGGATACTGCTCTAGGGAATTTGTGCCACAAGTACTTTTTTGTTACTTTTGTAAGGTTATTAAAAAAAACACTTACATTTAGAAAGTAACTGAAGTGCTCTTGAAAAGATACAGATCCTAACAACATGAAAAAAATAAATTGCTACCTATAGCAGCACCTAATCCATTTTGGGAAGAGACATCTGTGACCTAAAATATCCGTTGGGTTTAAATCATCTCTTTCCTAAGACACCCATGTACCAAAACATCCATATTCTATGATCAATAACATCTAATTCCCAAAAAATTATAGAAGTTTATCTTCTTCTTCTTGTGTGTGTATATAAAAGGCAACCGTTACTGACTGATCTATCAACGCACAGCTCAAACCACTTAAGGGCCTACCGAGCTTTTCGCGCTAATCGATTTTGGGTGGGCGATTTCGGCTGTAGGGGACGCACGATGGCTCAAGATAGGTTGGTTGGACTGCGCTTATTTTTGGGTATTTTCATTTTCAACCGACGAAAACAAAAGGAGGAGGGTTCTCAATTCGACGTGTATTTTTTTTCACGCATAACTTTTTACAAAGTAGTCCGATTTTGATGATTCTTTTTTTATTGGAAAGCGTATACCCCGAGGGTGGTCCCATTTAAATTTGGAAACAATATTCCTACCCTAAGGGTAGAAAAACAGGGGATGATTGATTGTTCAGTTACTGATTGTACTATATGACCACGCATAACTTATTACAGAGTAGTCGGATTTTGATGATTCTTTTTTTATTGGAAAGCGTATACCCCAACGGTGATCCCATTTAAATTTGGAAATAATATTCCTATCCTAAGGGTAGGAAAACAGGGGATGATTGACTAACTTTTTACCGAGTAGTCTGATTTTCATAATTCATTTTTATTGGATAACCTTGAAGTTGGTATTATAAATTTGGAAAAAAATTACCCCAGGGATGGGAAAAAAGTATAAAATAAAAACTTTTTAACAAAAAAATTAAACCGCCGAAAAAACTGAAAAGCAAAAAATAATACCTTTTTTGTTTGACCTTAATCTAGGTACCAGTTTGAAGTCGGTGCCTCAGCACTTAGCCAGGAGGAGTGGACCTATAATCGTCTACCTGATTGGCTTCTATCACTCCTCCTGGCTCGTGCTGAGGCACCGACTTCAAACTGGTACCTAGATTAAGGTCAAACAAAAAAGGTATTATTTTTTGCTTTTCAGTTTTTTCGGCGGTTTAATTTTTTTGTTAAAAAGTTTTTTATTATAAAACAAATACATATTTTAAAAATGTAGCAACACTACGCCCTAGAAAACATCTTGTTTTATTGATTGATTGATATAAGTCAGCGTCGTACTACGAATTTATTTTATTTTTTAGAGACGACTTTGCATTTTTTTTTCCTATAGAGCGAACTACAAGTAATCATTCCCACATCGTCCACATTCCCATTTCGTCTACATTCCCATTTCGTCCTTGTCCCACTTCGTCCACATTCCCACTTAGTCAACATTCCCGTTTCGTCCACATTCCCATTTCGTCCACATACCCACTTAGTCAACGTTCGTAGCCTATTTTATTGCAGTTTTCGCTATCACTTAGCTTAATTCTCAGGGAAGATTTTAAGTATTTTTGTGATTAAGGTATTCATGTTAAGAAAAATACTTGCTAAGCACGGTGCGGGTCAATACTATTCGGATACACTACCAATTTCGTTATATTTTGTTACGAAATGGGAATGTGGACGAAATGGTATGTGGACGAATCGGGAATTGATTGCCGACGAAATAGAATTGCTGACGAAGTGGGAATGTGGACGAAATGAACCTAAACGCTTTTAACACCCCTCTTTTTGTGTCGGGGGTTAAAAACACGTTAGGCCCTTAACGGATTTTGCTGAAATTTGACACACGGATAGTTATTATGACGTAGGCATCCGCTAAGAAGGGATTTTTCGAAATTCCCACGGGATAGGGAATAAACGGTATTTATATTTTTTCTTAAAATGATCCTATCTCCGTAACTATAATTATTAGAGACTTCAAATTTGGCATGCAAGCAGGTCATTATGACACAAAATTTAAGTAAGTATTTCCTTTCCAGAAAGTCCGTCGGGATAATGAAAAAACGGAATTTGTATATGAACTACCTAATTGATATCGATGATATGACGATGTATTTAGGATTTTTGCTTAATTCAATGAGATAGATGAAGAAGCTTTACCACACATTTGAATTCTGCGCGGACAAAGTCGCGAGCAAAAGCTAGTTAATTAAATAAAAACTTTTGTTCCCAGAACACCCATATATACCAACCTATTAGATAAATTTAAGTTGACGTCTCTTTGTTAGGTTTCCATAGTTTTTTTTACGTACCTATTTTCATTTAGGTTAAGTGTGACCCCTTTTTTATTACTGGCAATTATAACAAAAAAATAAGTAGGTATCAAAAATACGGGTATGTATTACAATTTACAATACCGAAGTACGAAAGACCGAATATATTAAAACATCGAATGGGTCAAAAGACCGACACGATTTTTTTCTGAAACCGTTAACTTTTTAAGATTGTTATAAAACAAACCTAACCTAACCTAATGGGTTCTGTATGATGCCGTTTTAATAAATCCTGAAAAGTTTACGATTTCAGAAAAAAATCGTGTATGTCTTTTGACCCATTCGATGTTTTAATACATTCGGTCTTTCGTACTTCGGTATTGTAATACATACCCAAAAATACTGATTTATGGAAACAGTTTTGCAAGGGAACTCTGCGGCTTTGTATGAACGCTTGAACGCTTAAGTATGTTGATATATGCTATATTACTTTGAAAGTATGAAACCAAGAACGCATAAATGCGTTTGAGGACTTTATGAGCGATGCCCAGCCAGCGTATGGTGAAGGTTTGAAAAAAAATGCGCCAGAGAATACATTAAGTCATATGTACATATCCCAATCAAATAACATAACAGTGATGCAGAAGTTGAAGGCGATGTATTAACGCTGAAGTGACCTCGTCTTAAACCACAGTTTTAACCCTTTGAACGCCCCATTTTGAGTATACAACAACCTTCACCAAACTGGCTAATGGATGAAAAGTATTTTATATTAAATTAAATATGTTCAAAAGCCGGCGCTGCGGCTGATCAGGCCCAAATTTCAGTTTCAGTACTTATATATTTTTTTTTTACATTTCAACGTTGACTAAAAAATTTCAGTTTCAGTACTTATATATATTTTTTTACATTTTAACGTTTCGGTAATAAGACAAATTAAATACCTACCAATCAAAAGTATAAAGCCTATGGAATATGCAAACGTTAGGTTGACTATTTTTTTCCGGTCATAACTATTGGGTAGGCAGGTATACCTAAGTCACCTAACAGTGGCGTAGCGTAGTGGGGCCGAGGGGGGCGGCCCGCCCTGGGCGGCACGTTTAGGGGGCGGCAAATATTTTGTAAATATTTGGACAATTCCATGTTGTAGTTTTTTAAATTGGTTAAGTAAAATTTGTTGAAGTAGGTAAGTATACATTGGCGGCAAAATTTTCTTCCGCCCCGGATGGTTGACACCCACGCTACGCCACCGATACCTAAACAGGTAAAAACAGGTAAATCGATATTTGCACTGGTCTGGTTAGTCAACCTAACGTTTGCATATACACCGTGAAATTTTAGTGGTTGTTTTCCCGAAACGAGGTGATTTAGTATCGATTGTACAATCGATTTATAATTACTATTTTGACTAGAGTCAAAAATCCAATTGTGAAAAACGAAAGTCGAAAATGACCGCAAACCAATAGTAACGCTTTGTTGGTACCTAACCTATCGTACGATCGTACGCTACTTGTACCAACGAAGCGTTACTATTGGTTTGCGGTCATTTTCGACTTTCGTTTTTCACAATTGGGTTTTTGACTCTATAGTCAAAATAGTAATTATAAATCGATTGTACAATCGAAACTAAATCACCTCGTTTCGGGAAAACAACCACTAAACTTTCACGGTGTATATTGTATAGGCTTTATAATTTTGATTGGCATGTCATTTGTCTATTAACCGAAATGGTAAAATGTAAAAAAAATCATTATTGAAATTTTTTAGTCAACCCACTTGCAATGTATTTTTTAACATATTTCATTTAATATAGAATACTTTTCATCCATTAACCAGATCGGTGAAGGTCGTTGTATACTCGGATCCTAGGCTAGTACAAATGTGTCACCAACACGCCGAGTGAAGACGAAAAGTTACGCAAATTTCAATCGTAATGTCGCGTGTCAGTTTCGGTGGCGTGGTAGGCACGGCAGTACACGACCTCTTTAGGCGTTCTTGGCATTCAAAGGGTTAACATTATCTACTTTATTATTATTATAATAATTACTACCTATACTAAACGGGACTTATCAGGCAGTAAATATTTATTTATTTACCTCGACGTTTCGGCCACATTGCAGCAGCCGTGGTCATGAGTTAAGTCCAGTGCGTGATAAGTCCCGTTTAGTAAAATCACGAGTTTAAAACAGTATATTATTATTATTATTATTATAGTAACATTCTTGTCTAATTATTAATACGGAACCCTAAAAACAAAACACTACTTTTTTAAATGCTTAACACCAACATTTAAAAAAAATTAAATGAAATAAAATTAAATTTAAATGCTTAAGACTTGTTAGAGATATGGCAAATGGCTCCGTCAGGCTTCAACCACGTGTTTTGATTATAGCCAGTAAATTCTTTTACCTGTGATGCCAGGAACTCCCTTAATATTCTCACAAACCCAGTAGAGTTAACAGTGACCTTACGGCCGCTACTGTTTTTAATTTTTTTCTATAGTCTTTTCTTTAGATGCTTCGAGTAGAAATTGTCAGCCGTAACGTTATCTTAGGAGAATGAAGTGGCCTTTGATGTTTTGCTTTGGGCTTTTAGCTGCCCCAAAACCTGCAATTCTGTTATTAACGTGCCTATTAATAAGTGGGCTTCGTCGGAGTATAAGATATTATGAAAGTTCCCTAAGCGATCCAACATAACTTCAGCAGTCGATTTGCGTAAATTTAAATCATTAGGCTTTAATTCCTGCACTAATTAAAACTTTTATAGATGTCATTTAAGATCCAATTTCAAAATACAGCGCAATGATGTGCAAGATATTCCTTATTCAGCCGAACGTTTGCGCGTCGACAGATCTGGATCCCGCTGAACTGAAGCGGAAACTTGCTGAACGTTTGCCTTGCTCCATGTAATCCATGGGCCTAAGGTTTGATTCAAATTTAGTGTTATTACTGTCTCTTCAAACTTCTTCATCCATTTCTAAATCAAAACTGGGCTCGAACACTGATTTAAATCATGTAAACCATACTCCACTCGAAACAAGTGCAGTGCCTCTCAATAATGGATTATCCACTCTTTAAATAAATATGTTTTGTACAGAAAGCGCGCCGAGGTACAGTAAAACGATTAATTACAACTAAATTTCCATGAAATAAGCTATTGTTAACCTTCTCCGTGCATCCCTCCTGCTATTTGAGTTTGTGCGAAAAATCGAATTTAAAAGTAAACTAATTCCTGGCCCACCCTGTAGTAACTGAGATTGTTTTGTTTTGTATTTATCTTTATTTTTCAACTCCAAATTTTTACTTTTACGGTCATCCCGTGAAATCCATATATTTCATACTAAATACAAACTGAAACATGTGTTGCTGGTGCTAGCTGGTTGACCAGCTGTGGTGTAGGGGTAAAAGCACTCAGCATGGTATGCTGAGGACCCCCGGGTCCGATTCCCGGAGCTGGTATTTTTCTGTGCATCCATGTTTCAGTTCGTATTTAGTATGAAATATATGGATTTCACGGGATGACCGTAAAAGTAAAAAAATGGAGATGAAAAATAAAAAAATACTTCATAGTTCATACCAATCTTGAAAATGTAATTTTTTCTTCAATTTTAGATTTAGCAATTCAGCAAATAAGATGGCTAATGGAATGGGTAAAGATAACGAACGAATGTTTGAATTTTTTTTTTAATCAGTCTATTAATCCATTCATTGGCTAATTCTACTGACCATTCTAGGGCTTAGGTATTCATAAGAACTACACTTCCTATTTTGAAAGTCATCTTTTATTTGGTCTTTACATTACAACATCCAGGTGTAGACAGTTTTCAAATAACCCTCCTTCGATAGTCGGGTGAAAATAGACATTTGGTTTGTTGAAATTCCCTCTCGGATGCCGCTGACGCCGATCGGTGTCATTATTGACCTAAACACAGTGCCGCTGGCGCCGATCGGCGTCACTATTAATTTTGTACTCGAATTTACCCACAGATCTGAAAAAAAAGTGTGAAGGGTTGGACTGAAAACCAGCGCTGTGTGCGTGCGCACCTCCGTGGGCATGCATCCAAAGCACACGCTGAGCCTAATCCATTTAACACGCTTAGTTGTAGGTTCAATGTAGAAAATAATACCTTACTTTTAATATTGTATCTTTTTTTTTCTAAGAGTGTTAATAAAATCCTATTCTATTCTATTCTATTCTAAACACCACCGTTGACGCCTAAATGGTCAATGGTCAAAATTCTATTGACCAGTCTAGGGCTTATTCTTAAGAACTAAACTTCTTTATCTTTATTGATAGTAATTTATTGCACTACTAAAAAAAGCCGTACAGTCAGATTAATCAAATTGACATTTAGTATAGCAAATTACCACTCGGATGCTGATAACGCCAATCGCCGTCAAATTTTACTTTAGTCGCATGCCGCGGACGCCGATCGGCGTCAAATTGAACTTGTCGGATGCCACCGACGCCGAGCGGCGTCACGCTTAGGGAAGCGGCGGTATCGCGACGAAGTGCGTGTCAGATGTCTAGGCAATGAATGGGTTAACTATACTTACTGAATCTTGTGCCAGTCATTAAAAAGAAAATATTAGACTTACGTTACGTACGGTAGGTACTATTGCTGTCGATAATCGACTACCTACTAATAAATCCAGCGCGCGCGACCCTGCACTGTAACGAAACTAGCACGATATTTTCTCGTATAGTCTTAAATTACCTTGCCATTGATATCAAGCAGGTATAAATAATATATAAAAGAAGAAAAAAAATATAACATATAAAAGTTTAGATAACGAATTTACAGTTGAGAACAAGGAAAAAAATTCGGAACAAAAATGTACTTAATGGAAACACTATCTAGCCTAGCGGTTCTCCATCTTTTTTGGTGACGGAACCCTTTTGGAAAGCGAAATACTTGACGGAACCCTACAATAAAGCAATAGTTTTTAAAAGTGTAGTGTGATACGCCGCGCGTCAGAATGGTCTACCAGAGAGAGGTTTTGAATTTTTTTTTTCAATTCTTGCGGAACCCATACAGGGGTATCGCGGAACCCTAGGGTTCCGCGGAACACGCTTAGAGTATGGCTGATCTAGCCTATAGCCGTCCACGTGCTCGCCTGCCTGCCTGCCTGCCTGCCTTGCTATTTTAGCTGAATAATAATCACTATAGAAAACAGCGGGTCTTTCAGCTCCGGGATGACGTCGTCATTGGGGGGACCAATTAAATCTTTTTAAATTTTCGTTTTTCCTAGATTAAGAGGAACCTATCTTATCGACATTAGTGAAGCAAAGTCTAATCACTAAAAGCAATAGCAGTTCGTGAAGTACATTTGTTACTAGGTCCGTGCCACGGCGCCCCGCGCCCATGCGTTTTCCACAGCCACAGCGTTCGCCCGGGGCCCGCGGAGGGCGGTCGCCCGGCACCGCCTACTTCGTCTGGTACAGGCGTCATCCGCCTCGTGTCCCGCTTCACCTTAAAATTAAGTAGTCGAGACGTAGATTCAAGGAGAGAAAACGCCCTTCAAACAGCTCAGTTTTGTAGACAACCCTCGTTCCGTACCTCCCAATCCCAGTTGCATCTTACGAAACCGCGGCTCACTATTTTGACAGATAGTACCAGAAAAAAAATGGCAAAGTTAATTGAATCAAATGGGAAAATAAGAAATCGGTTGTACCTGCCTAACTAAAAGTGGTAGCAATAAAGGGATTATTATTATTGAGTCGGTTCGAGGCGAGGTGAGTGAGACTGAGACTGGGCCGGGACGGGCGCGCCGGGCGCGGGCGGCGGCGCATTAACGCACATGCACGAGGGGCGACTGGCGCACCGCGATTAATCGCACACCACCATAACCCGCTATTTCTACACAACAATACCACCGCAACGCAAGTAGCCAACCACTTATTTTGGCCGCTATTGAATAAGTAGGTATTTTGCGTATTTTTAGACGATAGGTAAAGGAGGCTGAAAAATTTACACACACACACACATATTAAATTAATATTATTATTATTACTTATTATTTCTTTTTTGTCATGTACTTGTTTTTCTGTATTGTATTTTTTGTGGTGTACAATAAAGAGTCATTGTATTGTATTGTATTGTATATTACTTTATTACTTAGGTACACCATATTTTCCTTGTTTAATATAATGAGGCCTTAATTCCCAGATGTTCACTTCCCCAATTTTGCACATTTCCAGATCATCGCGTTGCCAAATTATCACACTCTCATTTCCTCACATTGCCAAGTTTTCACGTGCCCAATTCTTCACAATTTAAATTCTTCATATTTTCAGTTCTCACATTTACAATTTACTACATGCCCTGTCCCTCAATTTCCCAATTCTGAAACACCCCGAGACCCCGACAAATGACAAGTACAGTCTCACTCAGTTTTTAACTAACATGTATCTTGTGATAGATATTAGCTATATTTATATTATAAGGCTTGTTCACGAAAAAAAGTAGCCACTATTATATAATTCAGGTATTCAATATGAAATGTAATTTTTTAAAGAATTTAATTAGAAAGAAGGACTCTTCCTTCACCTTTCGTTTTAAGTGCTATTATGGATATTCATATCAGATGCTATCCATTTTTGTGCTTAATTTCGAAATCTCTGGAATTTAGTCACAGATTATGTATTTTTCACGTTTGGGTCACAGAGGTTCTTTCTTTTTCCTTACTCAATTAGATTATCGACGCTATAATGTTCCGCGAATACCTTTCCAGACTCTTAATTACCGTAAGCAGGGCATAAATTGTTTTAAATCATGCCAGAAGTACATACATTTATTTATATGCAATCATTTTAGCTCTATGCCTTAACTGGCATTATGTAGGATTCCACAACTTGTAAGGAAAAATGTATGGATTTTAGTTTCTTATACATAAAAAAGAATACTCAGTTGACAATCTAATTGCGGTTCTATCTAATCTATCTAGACCTAATGGGAGACAGTGGAGACTTAGTTTTCGATGGCTACTTTTTTTCGTGGACAAGCTTTTTTTTTTTTAATTATATAAGAGGTGGCAAACGAGCAGACGGGTCACCTGATGGAGAGCGATCACCGTCGCCCATGGACACCCGCAACACAACACGGGGGCATCACAGGTGCGTTGCCGACCCTTTTAGGAATTGGTAGGCTCGTTTTTTAAAGATCTCTAGGTTGTAAGCGTACTCGTGAAAACAAGTAAAATGAGCCCAAACTCAACGGGGCTATGTCGTTTTGTTACTGAGATCATGTGCACACATTCCGGTTCCATCATCAGGACCCTAGTAAAGAGTACTCGTGAAAACCAATCAAATGAACCTAAACTCGACGGGGCTATATCGTTTTCTTACTGAGATCCTTTGGCCACTTTCCGGCTCCATCATCAGGATCCTGGACATCATCCAGGTACTTGTGAAGACAAATTAAATGAGCCCAAACTCGACGGGGCTACGTAGTTTTGTTACTAAGATCCAGTGCCAGTTACAGTTTGAAATATTGCTGTGCTGCTTATAATAGCAAAGAGTGACAAAGACAGAACTTTAATCACATGATGCGCACCTGGCTATAAACAGTTGTCATTTATCGTAGTCCGAAATGTGTACTAGGGGCGTTCAATAAAAAGTGAGAATGAGTATGTTATAAACAACTTTTACTAAATGTCATTTTATTTTTCGACATAGTCACCTTTTAGCATAATACACTTAGTTTATCTTTTTTCTAAACTTAAAATTCCATTTTTAAAAAAGGTCTCATCTTGAGTACTTAAAAAATCTTGTACTGCAGCGACTACCGCGTCGTCGTCTTCAAATTTCTGGCCTCTGAGGTATTGTTTCAATCTCGGAAATAGGTAGAAATCACTGGGAGCGAGATCTGGTGAATACGGAGGATGCTTAAGGATATCGAACCCAGCATCACGAATTGCAGCCATTGCAACGGCGGACTTGTGTGCCGGGGCATTGTCCTGGTGGAACAGCACAACTTTCGAGAGTTTACCTCGCCGTTTTTCGCGTTTGGCGTATAAAGTGCCCGTAATAGTGGCTCCATGCTCGAGATACTCAATCATTAATACCCCTTTACCATCCCAAAAAACAGAGCTCATGACCTTACCGGCAGATGAGCTCACCTTGAATTTCTTCGGAGTTGGAGATGATGGCCTTTTCCATGTCATAGACTGCAATATAAAGTGAGAATGAGATGCAAACTCTTTTAATATTACGAAATAAAATACTGGCCGGTAAAGCTAATCTATCTAGCTGATTGCTATGAAAAAAAGAAAAATAACTGTCTTTTGTTTAAAAATATATACGGTAATTTCTTTGCAATGCTATTGAGTACGTTAGCGAAAATGGAGAAAATTGAACTGCGCGCCGTTATCAAATACTTGTGTTTGAAAAATTTTTCTACGGACCAAGTCAATTTGGATTTGCGGGACACTTTAGGGTCTAATGCTCCTCCGTATTCGACAGTCGCACGTTGGTGCGCCGAATTTAGACGTGGAAGAACATCGACAATGGACGACCCCCGCTCCGGACGCCCTACTACAGCAGTAACTGAAGAAATTGTGAAAAAAGTCGAAAACTCAGTTTTGGCGGATCGTCGTGTCACGGTTCGTTTTATTGCTGAAAATGTAAAGATTTCAACGGGGAGCGTGCATAATATTTTACATGAACGCTTGGGTATGAAAAAGGTATCTGCGCGTTGGGTACCAAGAATGCTTACTGACACGCAAAAACAAACTAGACTAGAGATTTGTCAAGAAGCTTTGAACCTGATGCAGCAAGACCGGGAACTTTTTTTGGCGCGATTTATAACAATGGACGAAACATGGCTCCATCATTACGACCCAGAAACGAAACTGCAGTCTATGACATGGAAAAGGCCATCATCTCCAACTCCGAAGAAATTCAAGGTGAGCCCATCTGCCGGTAAGGTCATGGGCTCTGTTTTTTGGGATGGTAAAGGGGTATTAATGATTGAGTATCTCGAGCATGGAGCCACTATTACGGGCACATTATACGCCAAACAAATAGCAACATTGCGCAATGAGATCCGCGAAAAACGGCGAGGTAAACTCTTGAAAGTTGTGCTGTTCCACCAGGACAATGCCCCGGCACACAAGTCCGCCGTTGCAATGGCTGCAATTCGTGATGCTGGGTGTTCGATATCCTTAAGCATCCTCCGTATTCACCAGATCTCGCTCCCAGTGATTTCTACCTATTTCCGAGATTGAAACAATACCTGAGAGGCCAGAAATTTGAAGACGACGACGCGGTAGTCGCTGCAGTACAAGATTTTTTAAGTACTCAAAATGAGACCTTTTTTAAAAATGGAATTTTAAGTTTAGAAAAAAGATATACTAAGTGTATTATGCTAAAAGGTGACTATGTCGAAAAATAAAATGACATTTAGTAAAAGTTGTTTATAACATACTCATTCTCACTTTTTATTGAACGCCCCTAGTATATTAAAAATGCCTTTATATACTAATGATAAACCCCTAAAAAATTATATTATGCAGGTATTTAACGTTATTGTCACCAGGTATCAGAAAAATTCGTCTCATTCTTTTTTCGTTACATTTTTATTTCGTCTCATTCAGTATGCTTAGTATAAGTTTTCCTTCACTTCAATACTTCTCGATCGCGTTTACGTAAAAAAATCAATTACTAGGGAAACATGGACAGCGCCTCCGCGCGCGCGCGTCCACGTTTCCATAGAATTGAAATTATTACGTAAACGCGATCGAGAAGTATTTTGGTGAAGTAAAACTTATACTAAGCGTACTGTTCTGTATTCGTTACTCATTTTCTATTCGTTTTGTTCGCTATCTTCGCGAGTCCAATTCTGTACGTTGTCTCGTTCTTAATAAGTCTTATTAATTTTTCATCATCACGTCCTTCCTTGGATTCGTTCCTCATTCTTCAGTTTCAATTTTTGTCTCATTCACTTATATTCGCCTCAATATTTCCGTTACGTTTGATGCTGATCACATTCCAATTAGTCTCTTTCGGTTTAATTTTAAGTTCGTTCCAGTCGTTTTGCGTCTCAGTCGCTACTTGTAACTATCTTTTGCCGTAAATCTTCAATTATTATCCCCGGGTTGTACCAGAAAACAACGTCTATAAAAAGGTAATATAAAAATTATCATAAGCCGTAAAATCCTAAATTTCAATTTGTTTATTAATATTAAATATGAATCACCGATCGATCCGGTCAAAAAATATATGAATAGCGAATAAGATGGACATCGAACGCGACGAGTAGCGAATGTGGCCAAAAAAGAACGAAACTAAAGTGACTAAAGTTAAAGTGGAGGTGATACTAAAAACGAGAGAGACAAATAAAAATATAGCCCTAGAAAGATCGTGACGAAATACTAAGACTTATTTAGAAAGAGACCAGTTACAGAATTGGACTTAGGAAGATTGGGACAGATAGCTAACAAGACAAATTAATAATGAGATGAAATAAGAATTGAATGAAAAACAAATCAATCTGATACTCATAATCATCCCGAGCAGTGCAGTGCAACCCAGGCTAGCAGGTAACAGGTCATTTTGGAACAAATGCCAAAATGCATAAAATGTTTAGATTAACATTTGTCAAAAAGGACAAAATGTTTGTGCCGCCAAATAATTAATAATTTAATTAATTTACAGGCAGAATATGCTTTGGGCAACATGTTATTTAGTCAGAATATTTTAAAGGCCGCATTCACTGCGATTTATTCCTTGTTTCTACGACAGAATACTCTGGGCTCACAATGTACAAAATACGATTGACTGAATGTGGTCTTCGACATCAATATACTTTTTGATTTTATATTTATATTTTGTTCGTTTTTTTCTAGCATAATCATTAATTAGGTTTTTGTGGCATCTAATACTTTTATTCAGTATAAAATGTCGACATTTATATACTTCTTGACCGTTTTGTACATTATGATAATGAGACATTTTGAACCATAGTATATTTAACATTTGTACTAAAATGATCTGTTACCTGTTAGAACTGTTGCCTGCTGCTGTCTGCTGTAGGTACAGCATAGCTTAAATCATTAATATTATAAAATAAACATGTAGGTATATACAGGTACCCAATTACGTTTCTTGATTGCATGAATATTACAGCTAGTCAGCTGTTGCCCGCGACTCCGTCCGCGAAGAATAGGGGTAGGTATAATAAATAGCCTACGTCCTATTCTCAGACCTACCGAATGTAGAGAAAAAAATGTCATAAAAATCGGTCGAGCCGTTTCGGAGGAGTTCGATAACAAACACCATGACACGAGATTTTTAATATTTTTTATCATTTCGGAGCTGGGCGGAAGTATTCGTAAAGATATAAATAAAAGTTAACCATCCGTGAGACCCTTTGCACTACCTTGATCTGTCAAGTAAGTTCTGATCAAACAAAACCACCAAAGCACTCGAGATTCCGCTTAGTTATGGAAAGGGTTCAAAATGTTATACCTTCTTTATATATACATACTAATACATTACATTGAATAATCCCGTCCATAAGCGATGGTATATGCGATAATATTGAAGCAGTCTTCGCCGACACGCTTTATCTGCAGCTACACAATATTAACGCTTTGCATAACAATACGACAAACAGTCTTTCATTCGTGGGACAAACCAATCTTACGAGGACTACTAATCATTCAAGGCGATCTAGTTTCAGTAAGAGATCGTATACTAAATTTTGTTGAATTCGCTTATTTGAACGTGACTTAACAGGAAAAAACCGCATTTCTATAAGTTTTAACGCATTCATAAATAAATAAATAAAATAAAATAAAAATTATGTATGATCTAAATGTATGAGCTACTTTATTTTGATTAATAGAACTGGAACAATAGGCAGATTGATTTGTGAATTCTTCTACATCTACACTAATATTATAAAGAGGAAAGATTGGCCACTTGACACAAGATTGGAACAAAGCCTCGTCCAACTTTTTTTTTTAAATACTGGCCGCAAAAACTTCGAACGCCGCCAAATTGAAATTAGAAATTTAATAATAATTTTATTTATTATTTATTTTATTCATTATTTGTTTAAAATTTAAATTGAAATAAAAATAAATATGAAACTGCAATAGTTTTTTTGACATGGTTCTTTGCCTTTGTTCCTTCAAATTATAGTCTTAAAAATATGAAATGTTGTTAATTAAAAGCAAGGATGATTTAGACTGGATTAGCAATCGCCATAGTACAGATCGGCCACGGAAAAATAGTTCGATTATTAAATCTATATGGCGCTGAATATAGCCCGAGGGTTTGAAAGCAAAACAATAAGACTACAGATATTTCATATTACTGCAAATGTATTATTTTATTATGCAATATTTTTGAAAACTAATACATTTGTGTGACAAAGGATGGTCTAAAAATGATCGAAATTGGAGTGACGTAATATATGGCCTTATCTTTTATACAGAATATACAGAGTATAGATCGAGTCATTCTCATTCATGATGACGCGTGCCGTGGTTCTTATTTCAATGTTATTAAAGCTCCAAACGCACAGACAGCGGAGGCGTGGCGGTGCGGTGGCGGTAACGGTTATAATATTCTAACTTGTATGAACGGTTGTACGGTACCGTACCGCGAGCTGGATCATACAAGTTAGAATATTACAACCGTCACGTCCGTCACCGCCACCGCCACTCCACGCCTCCGCTGTCTGTGCGTTTGGAGCTTAAATGTCTAATTTTGACAAATTCCCGCGCTTTGTGAATGGCACTAGCTATAAATACAGGTCCCAAACATACTAAGATTTATTTATTAGTGAACTATTTGAACACTCATTATACGCCGAAAAGAGATTTTTACACTCAATCGGAAATATTATTGCGTGAAACGAAGCGTACTGACAATGACGCATGCCGATGATTGCGGCCATGACCGTTGGCGAGGCCATACCAGAATAATCTTATCTTAGCCGTGGTCACTGACACATTACGCAATATGCCGCCCGCCACACACCAATCTTCTTATTTAATTTATTAGAATTATATACGTACATTATTATCGAACTGCTATCTATGATAACTGTGATAAGTTCTGGAAATATTTAATATTTATAAGATTTACAACCAAACCAACGGTAAAAATTTAGTATTTGCCAGGAAAGGAAAGCCTGACATGTGCCGCATAGTTATTAGCATTTTGATTGTGGTCACTTTATAGTGACCATAATACTGCAGCAAACAAATCAGAAAGACATTACATCATTCTTGTAGTAATCTTCACACATCAGTATGGTATTCTATTGAACAAAGGAAGGGTGTAAAATAAAAACCAAACAAGTTGGAGCGCTTCGCCCGCGTGGCCCTTGCCAAAAACAGGTAAAATTCCTACAATACCTACAATTCAGACGCGTCAACAGTTCTGTTTTTTGCAGTTCCGTTATACACCGTGAAATTTTAGTGGTTGTTTTCCCGAAACGAGGTGATTTAGTATCGATTGTACAATCGATTTATAATTACTATTTTGACTAGAGTCAAAAATCCAATTGTTAAAAACGAAAGTCGAAAATGACCGCAAACCAATAGTAACGCTTCGTTGGTACCTAACCTATCGTACGATCGTACGCTACTTGTACCAACGAAGCGTTACTATTGGTTTGCGGTCATTTTCGACTTTCGTTTTTCACATTTGGATTTTTGACTCTAGTCAAAATAGTAATTATAAATCGATTGTACAATCGATACTAAATCACCTCGTTTCGGGAAAACAACCACTAAAATTTCACGGTGTATACCTGCGACAAATATTTTTGATTGTTTTCTACTGGCCGTATAAGTATAGTAGATTGTTCAACAAGGGAGGAAAACAACCAATATCACACGAGGTTACTTGGTAAAATATTTCAATTGAGTTTATTGTTAAGGAATAATTAATTTAACAAAATTTAGAATGTTCAATATAATAATAAATGAAAACAGTATTAGCAGTATTTTAGTAAATTTATTTATAAAATATGTAAGTAACCAATTTGAACCAAGGAGTTAAGCGCAACACATACAGAGAGCGGGCGCGGAGCGGGTCGGGCCCGCGGCGGTTGTAAAATACATGGCGGTGTATGGACGACACTAGCTTTTGCCCGCGTCTCCGTCCGCGTGGAATTAGTAAATTGGGCAGCTTATTTTTTTTATCCATTTGCTTTTTCATCAATTATGGCTCTCCTTAGTTCCTCGATAATAAATAAATTACCCCCCCCCCCGCAACCCCCAACCCGCTCCCTCCCGCACAGCAACCCCAAACCCCCCCCCGCACCCCTCCGCAACCCCTGCACGCCCTCCCACACAGCACCCCGCGCACACCCGCGTTCGTCCCATCCCAAGTCAAGCGTGCCCTATAGAAGTTTTACTTCAAGTTTTTTTTGCCAAATATCTTGAAAACGGTGCATCCTACGGCAAAATCAATGAAATTTTCATCCCCCCTTTAATACCCCCACACCCTCTCCCCCCCCCATCTCCTTGGTGTTTTGTCAAATATCTCGAAAACGGTGCAAATCAATGAAATTTGAGTCCCCCTCCTCCGCACCCTCAACCCCCCCACCCCCTTGGTGTTTTTGTCAAATATCTTGAAAACGGTGCATCCTACGGCAAAATCAATGAAATGTTAATCCCCCCTTAACCCCCCCGCGCCCCTCACCCCCCTCAAACCCCCCCTGGTGTTAACACTAAAAGAATTTCTCAAATCGGAGTAGTAGTTCCTGAGATTAGCGCCTATATAGAAGTTTTACTTCAAAACCCCCGATTTTGAAACATTCTTCCGCTCCTATTGGTGTTAGCCTGATGATATATAGCCTATAGCCTTCCTCGATAAATGGGCTATCCAACACTGAACGAATTTTTCAAATCGGAGCAGTAGTTCCTGAGATTAGCGCGTTCAAACAAACAAACAAACAAACAAACAAACTCTTCAGCTTTATATATTAGTATAGATTACAGAGACGGCGGGCGCGGAGCGGCTGGCGGGTCACGCGCGGGTCCCGCGCCCGCCGCTGACGTCACAAAAAGCGCGCGGGCCAGTGCAGTGTTGTTTTTTACTGATTTCTAGCATATTTTATATTTATCCTTGTTGGCAACACTGCACTGGCCCGCGCGCTTTTTGTGACTTCGAGCGACGGGCGCGGGACCGCTCGGGACCCGCGAGTGTCCCGCTCCACGCCCGCCCGACCCGCGCCCGCTCTCTGTGTGTTGCTCTTTAAGCTGTATAGAGATAGGCTGTGTGGACAATAACATTGTCGTTTGCCGTGCTTATTTCTTAACATTTTCAAACTTTTCTGGTTTAAGTCCTAAATAAGAAATTAATAACTTAATTTAATAATATTTCACTGGCATTATAAAATTTGTAATATGACTAATTAAGAAATAAAACTCAATACTTAATTATTCCACGTATTTGCCGTAATTCTTGGCTGAATGTGTATGTGTTCCATTGACTGCCAATGCCTGTAATTTTTTTTAATTCATTTCTAGTTCTACCCTTGGGAAGAAAATAATAGTTATTCTCCCGTATGTGAGATATATGATTTGCCTCACTTTCCGAGTATGAGAGATGAAAAATAAATTTACCACCCGCCCTCGAAATATGTTAGTTTAAAACTACTCAATGCCCATCATAACTAATGAAAATAATAGACACTCAAAAGTTAGTTTTACATTCTGAATCAATCGTTAAGATCATTCAGGTAATTCGTTTATTGCACGCATCCCATATAAAAAATAAATACCTAACAGCAGTTATTTGTGTGTTTCTTAAGCTCATTGACTAAAGGATTGCCACACTGGATGCGTTCTGCGGTCGCGGTCAGGTCAAACTGAACGCAGCCCGCATTATGTATGAACAACATTGTCGGTCTCTATACAGGGTGAATTCAAATTGATGATACAAAATTGGTGTTTCGTACTCAGTTAATGCTGGACAATATAATGCGCTAACTCATTTGTTTTATTTAGTCTAATCTCTAGTTTTTCTCTCCATTTATTATAAGTTTATTTTATTTAGACAACTATCTACCGAATATCGAATAATGAACACTATTACTCGGTATTTGACGAGTAACAAAAAAAAATGCCGAGTAATGCCGAATAGACATGTGCGCCGATCGCCGATTGCCGAATACTAGTGTCCGACCGAAGCACGATTTTTAGCCGAAACCGAAACCGAAACCGAATATTCGGTTTTTTTCTGATTTCGGCCGAAACCGAAACCGAAAACGAAAATTTTGAAGACCTATCATATCAAACAAAATATTCAAAATTACTGTACAAATCGTAAGGAAAAGGTTATTGCAAGGATTTCTTATATGAGAACAGATACTTTTTTTGTTAAACAAAATAAAAAACGTTATTTTTAATGAAAAATGACTTAGCATAGGTATTATATTATTCAAAACGAACAACCTATTCTTATCACGTCTAAACTAAATTCACAATCCTAATATCAAACGTATTGTTCATTAATCACAGCATAAAATGCAGTAACAGATTCTAAAAAGTAAATAATAATTTAATAAATAAACAACATTCACCATATTTTGTCGCGCGCCATGATTGTGGTTCACAAACAAACGTCACAAACTGCATGCATACTAGGTACTATCGCTGGTCCCAGCTGGGCCGGCCGCCGATGCATTACCAATACCTACCCGGCCGAGCGTGCCCGAATTAAGCCGAGCGCTCCCGATGCGAGAGGCCGCGAAGTAATTTCGGCCCGGCCGAAGGTTTCGGCCGGAATCTGGCCGAAACCGAAACTTCGGCCGAAATCACTTTTTTGGCCGAAATTGGCCGAAACCGAAACCGAAACTTCGGTTGGACACTACCGAATACCAAATAATAGTAATAGCGAGTATTCGCAGCATCTCTACATACAGAATAGTACATTGTCCATCGAGGGCCGTAAGTAGGGGATTACTAACGAGGGTCTATAGAAGCCCGACGCCGAAGGCGGAGGGCTTTTAATGACTCGAGTTGGTAATCCCCTTACTGCCCGATACACACAATGATTTTCATCACATTGCGAGAAGACAAAAACAAAAATAAAATTATTTTGTCTCAACACTTTTTTTTTTAATAGTCTGTTATAGTGTCCAACTGCTGGGCAAAGGCCTCCCCTCTTGACCTCCACAACTCCCGGTCCGGCGCAATGTCAGGTCCAAATTGTAAACACTTAAATTGAATAAAATAATGGCTAAATACAAAGTGTCACTTTTTCGAGTCATCTACCATAGATAATGTAAACTGTGTTTAGTTCAGAATTCGATTGGTCATACGGCCAGATTCTGCCAACATGTTAAAAAAATACTTAGGTAGGTACTAAAATTATTGCAAAACTATTTGATATAAATTTAAAATATGAAAATAACAAAGTTTCATGAAGCGTACATAAGTTTTGTGTTGTAAAATTGGGTTATAGCTAAGTTTTAAAGATATAAATAAAACGTTGGCTGACTTGAAACCTCCTTAGTCTCAAATGACATACCTAACTAACTTGTTTGCAAATTTTAAAACTAAAGTTTAAATTCCTTTGGGAGGAAAACTTGTACGTAAATCCATAACTCTCTTAAGAACAATTTAGGCCATTGTCATTTAGTATACAGGCATGGAATAACACCATTGAGGAGCAAGTGTGATGAAAAATTAGTAAAATGATGTTTCATTTTCCCACTCCCGCATTAAGTACTTTCCCGCCATCCCGCTTAACCCTTTTCCAGGCATAGCGCATATAGCGACCACATAAATCTACACAAAGATTTGACCTTGCTCCTTTTACAATATGGTTGAAAATCAATTGAATTTCTTCAAAATATGCTTTGCTTTTGACTTAATCCTGCATAGGTAAACAATAGAACACAATAAAATTATTAGTTTTGTAATAGCACCATCGATATAGAATATAAGGTATTCTACTATATCGTTGAGTAGCACATCTAAATAGACTGGGCCTTAAATAGGGTTAAGACGCGTTTTTGGCTGGGTCCCTTGTAGGTTTTTTTTTACTCTACATCAAGGGTGGCCAACTTGATTAGACCCAAGATCTACTGTTTACTGACGAAAATCTGTGCGATATACCTACCAATAATATAGATGGAGCACTTGGTGATTGATTACGTTGCGTAGTCTGACCTATTAGGTACATTTTTTTTTTTTGCCTTGGCTTGATCGACTGGACTAACAGCCGTGATCGACCAGTCGATCGCGATCGACCGGTTGGCCACTCTTGCTCTACATGAAGTCCCAGATGAGGGCCTCGATTTCAGGTAGTTTAGATCTTTAAAGATGGGTCTAAAACATCAACAGATACGAGCTTTGGAGCAGACTCATAGGACCTGAATACATCTCATGATAACGTCTTCCAGGCAGGGTTAATAAATAACCTTGCAATGGATATAAGGCAACAACGCGGCCGGTCAATTGGCAAGAGAGGCTCGGAGATGAAGGTCTTCGGACCCGAACCCTTCCTACCTCAGCTTTTTGGATGGTTGCGCGGCGCGGCGTGGCCATCTGTGCCACAAAACCATGGTAAATACACCGACAATATTCGACAAACCCGCAGGCAGAACCGAGATGCTCTCCTGACGATCCTGACGATCGCAGGTTTGGACGTACCCAGCTTCGACTACTAGTTGGAGATCTATCTGACGACAAAGCACTTGAATAATCTTGGTATTAGAGAAGAAGAGGACCAGGCAGGGAGAAGAGACGACCACGCAAATCAAGTCGTCGGCACCGTGAAGGCTTAACTCTGCTAGGCTGAGATAAATAGGTCCAATCCAACTGCCGATCACGCATAAAGAGCGCTATTACCTAACACTAGTTGAAAACCATTTAATTGTAACCAATAACGATTTAAAAAACGACATCACTAATAAATTAGGTACCTACTTTCCCTATTTTCCCACAATTTCACTGCAGTAGTTGTACGCGGGTTGAATAAAAATGTCGCTGTCGTAACCCATGTTATATTAATCCATGCAATAATCTAACATTGATTCTAATTCTAACGGCAACGGGCAGCTGTGCGCTGGCGCGGCCGGTTGTACTGACAACCCCTCTAATATCCAAAATACACATTACAACATTCATACACTCTCGAGGTCGCATTGTGCCAGCACACCAGCTGCTAGGGCCTCGTGATTTAAGCTCAAACTTAACTCCGAAATCTGTCATCCCTACAACTTAACTTATACCTTACACTTTGCATCTTTGCAACACTCGCATCCTTGAAATTGGTTTTGTAAACTGTTTTTATTTTTATATCTTGTTTGAATGGGGGATGTCAATTTTTTTGTAATGTATAGTAAATCGAAAACCATTTCGAGATAAATGCTTTTTAAATTGTTTTCTGTTAATATTTATTTTTAATATAATGCAATGCATTTATTACATATCAAATAAGCTATTACCTTCATTTGACATTGAAGTAAATTTCGTAGACGGTCCAAGTTGTACTTTCATCGATGTGGAATAACATTATTTAGAATTATTCACATTTTACGCGTGGATTAAAATACAGTTTGATGTGGACCCGCTGTCTGACATCTAGCACTCTGACAGCGCCAGTAAAGTGACACTAGTTACTATGTACCACTACACAAAAAATAATTAAAGGGGCTGTCTTATCGTAAAAATTTAGAAATTTGGCTGTGTGGAAGCCCTCAATTATAATCTGACGTCATCAACCAAAATAGTTTCAATAATTAATTTTGAAAAAAGTAGTGAACTAAATGAAAAAAATATTGAAATTAGTTTCTTATAATTGACTTATCTATACAAAAAAATATAAAAAAGCATTGGTATTTTTTTAGACATTTCCAATTTTGGAATAGTGAAGTAAATTTTAGACAGTAAGTTTATTCCCCTTTAATAAGAATGGATAGGTAGGTATAAGGTGTATTGCGGTTGAGGCAATTTTAATGGGTATGATAAAATAATACAAAATAATCAGTTTTATTTATCTACGATGGATTAATAAAAGTATAAAAGTGAATAGTATTTTTAAGAAAGTCAATAGTATTACCATATTGCAAAAGGAGCAAGGTCGAATCTTTGTGTTGATTTACATTGTCGATTGATTAGTACGCACTATGCCTAAAAATGGTTAATTTGACAGAATGTTGGCCAAAAGGCCAGGGTACTTATTTTTCATATCATCATTTAATTTTGTTGTTATTACGATCTAAGTCTTAGCTTACTGACTTAAGTCCAGTTTAGAACTCCAAGAAAAGTTGTGCAAGTTCGATTAGTTCGATTACATTGCGGCGCCCGATTGACCACTTTAAACTCGTAGGCTTTACGACCTCGTTTTGTAATGCCGCCATATTGTATCTCGCCCTGTAGGTAGGTACTAGGGACAGCAGGGTAACGGTTAAAATTATTAAAAAAATTATCAATAATAAAAATACGAGGTCGTTTGAAACGTTAGAAGGCAACCAACCATCCGCTCACTTTCGCGAGCGACAGCAACCCCCCGAAACAGAATTAATTGGTGTGATCAGGTTTGAAGCGTTAAACCTATAATAAACGCTGTGTTATTTTATGGTTAAAGTTAAATACATTTTTTTATACTTAGTTTCTTTATACAAGATATCCGTTACACATTTTTACTAAGGACGTAATTATTTAATACAATATGAAGAGAAATACCTTTAAAAGTTACTTGATGTAAATCTACACGAATCAATAAAAGGCCTTTAAGAAAAAACTAAAAAATATGACTATGGCGCTTTTTAGGGCAAAAAGCTATTGTTACCTATGTATATGGTGTGGTACTGGCTACTGTATAGAATTTTTAATTAAAAAGAGAACTGAAAAGAGAATCGAAAAAACCCTTTTAACGGTCGGTGACCACTTCTGGCAATTCTTGATATGGTCAAAAACCGAAGTGATCACTGACCGTCAAACAAAAAAGAAAAAACGTATCATTCGAACGGTATCTGAGTAGTTTGTCTCATTCGTTTGACTGTATAGACCAATTTACCAATATTATTTTTCCCCAATATTTTTATTCCCATTCGCATTTTTTTCCAATTTTAATCGGCATAGACACTTAGGTAGGTTTATTTAGGTTATGTCAAGTTTGCATCGGCCCGGCAGGGCCAAAAGCACACAGATACAGGAGGTCCGTGTTACCAGAGCTTCGTCGACACTGTTTCCGTGTCGATTTAAATTGGGAAAAAACGCTACTTTGAAAATAAGCTTCAGTAAAAAATCATAGTAGGGAAAAAAACATTTGGGGGAAAACGCGAATGAGAATAAACATATTGGGGAAAAATAATATTGGTAAATTGATCTACAGAAGTAAATTTCATAAGGGCATATATTTTATCCAGACATAGTTTACGACCAAACAAATCACTTGAAATAGATATTTTGTTGATAACTTTTACTATTGAAGCGTAGTTAATTTTTTTTTAAATCTAAGGAGCAATGTAACGCGTACAATTTCATTTGACATGAGTGTTTATTTACCTCATGTTATGTTGCCAAACCCTATTATTAGGCAGAAAGATCTTCTGAGCTTATGATAAAATTAATGCCGCGATCATAAAGCAAAATACTGAAAAACATCTTGCTAACTTACTGCTAAGATCTTATCGTAATTTACTTATTAGTGACTGTCGGAGGCAATTGAGATACTCCCCCGTGTTAAAGTTCCTTTTGCGAGTCTTCACGAATCACTTCACTAAAAAAATGTTTCGCATTCCAAGCAGGTGGTGGTGGTAGCATGACTTGAGTTTTCAATTTCATTAGCACTTAAATAACATTGTTTACATTTAAAACTGCCTAAATCAATAAGTACCTCTCTTGACGTTCCTTATTTGACACTTTCATAATGAGCCTAGATAACATAAACATCCAACGCCATAAAGGTAATTAGTACTAGGTAGTATTAAAAGTTCGTTGTCTTTGTCACGTTTGTTTTCTTTTCTATTCAACCTTTAAGAATAAAACCACAAAATTCAATAGCAAATGTAGAGCGAACTCATTGGTGGCGTTTCTTCGGACATAATTTGTATGTATGTATGTAAACTCTTTAATGCACATAAAAATAAAAATGCAAGTACACAGAGAGGAGAACAAAGGCGAACTTATCCCTAAAAAGGGATCTCTTCCAGCTAACCTAGTTAAGAGAAGACATTTTATTATTTAGTGGATAAGCAGACAAGTTAAGTTAAAATTAGCATCTCGAGTTTCAGTATTTATTTAATTAGGTAAAGTATCTACTAGGGGCATTCAATAAAAAGTGAGAATGAGTATGTTATAAACAACTTTTACTAAATGTCATTTTATTTTTCGACATAGTCACCTTTTAGCATAATACACTTAGTATATCTTTTTTCTAAACTTAAAATTACTTTTTTAAAAAAGGTCTCATCTTGAGTACTTAAAAAATCTTGTACTGCAGCGACTACCGCGTCGTCATCTTCAAATTTCTGGCCTCTCAGGTATTGTTTCAATCTCGGAAATAGGTAGAAATCACTGGGAGCGAGATCTGGTGAATACGGAGGATGCTTAAGGATATCGAACCCAGCATTACGAATTGCAGCCATTGCAACGGCGGACTTGTGTGCCGGGGCATTGTCCTGGTGGAACAGCACAACTTTCAAGAGTTTACCTCGCCGTTTTTCGCGGATCTCATTGCGCAATGTTGCTATTTGTTTGGCGTATAAAGTGCCCGTAATAGTGGCTCCATGCTCGAGATACTCAATCATTAATACCTCTTTACCATCCCAAAAAACAGAGCCCATGACCTTACTGGCAGATGGGCTCACCTTGAATTTCTTCGGAGTTGGAGATGATGGCCTTTTCCATGTCATAGACTGCAGTTTCGTTTCAGGGTAGTAATGATGGAGCCATGTTTCGTCCATTGTTATAAATCGCGCCAAAAAAAGTTCCCGGTCTTGCTGCATCAGGTTCAAAGCTTCTTGACAAATCTCTAGTCTAGTTTGTTTTTGCGTATCAGTAAGCATTCTTGGTACCCAACGCGCAGATACCTTTTTCATACCCAAGCGTTCATGTAAAATATTATGCACGCTCCCCGTTGAAATCTTTACATTTTCAGCAATAAAACGAACTGTGACACGACGATCCGCCAAAACTGAGTTTTCGACTTTTTTCACAATTTCTTCAGTTACTGCTGTAGTAGGGCGTCCGGAGCGGGGGTCGTCCATTGTCGATGTTCTTCCACGTCTAAATTCGGCGCACCAACGTGCGACTGTCGAATACGGAGGAGCATTAGACCCTAAAGTGTCCCGCAAATCCAAATTGACTTGGTCCGTAGAAAAAATTTGCAAATACAAGTATTTGATACCGGCGCGCAGTTCAATTTTCTCAGTATTTAATTTCGTAATATTAAAAGAGTTTGCATCTCATTCTCACTTTATATTGAACGCCCCTCTCTCGTGATATTTTACATAGATTTTAATCCAAATATCTTATGGATGCGAGCAAATATAATATCCTTCTTTTAAATTTGATGAAAAGGGGTCCAATAACTAAGATGTGGTATCGTAAATTTAGCGTAACGCAACCCCTTCGGAAATCGGCTAATCGCTGGACTGAAGGTTAACGAGTTTTGATAACTTGTTGGCCTCCTGCCTATTTAAGTTAAAGGCGCCCACAGACTAGCAGTTGGCTTGATAGGCCGAAAAGGAACAGGGCCGCGGCTATGTTAGTGTTAGACTAATCCACTAAATACAGATACAGACCCTTAAAAAAATACTGTTCAAGTTTCTTGTTGGTAACGCACTGAGATATAGGTTTTTTTAAGCTGAGGCGCTGCAGTAGTTCTCGTTACCAGAACCAGGGGAGTGGGGGGGGGGGGGGGTTCATTACGTGCACATTAAGTTATATATGTATGTGGTCGAATAATATGCTCTGCCTAAAGAGGGGTTAACAGGGGTTTAGGTTTACTTGCGTTCCTTTTTTTTCCAGAATTTATTTTGAACCGTTACACTAAACTGTACCCCAAAGTTGAGGAGTCTAGCCCTTTACCTGCGGGCACAATCTGAATAAATATGAATTCTCTACCTAATGACAGTGACAAAAAGTCTATTTTTATACTAAACATACTGTCAACTATAGTTGACACCCGTCGGTAAAGGGCTAGTAATAAGAGTAGTTTTAGACGACCAGATGGCCTAGTAGGTAGAGAACCTGACTACGAAGCTTGAGGTCCCGGGTTCAATTCCCGCGTCGGGGAGATATTTGTATGAGTAATACGAATATTTGTTCTCGGGTCTTGGGTGTTTAATATGTATTTAAGTATGTATCTATCTATATAAGTATGTTTATCCGTTGCCTTGTACCCATGCATAAGTCCCATAACACAAGCTATGCTTAGCTTACTTTGGGACTAGGTCAATTGGTGTGAATTGATATTTACGGAGATTCGGTATCTCTGAATTGAATACATAATTCCTGCCTATTCCCTATCCCGTGGGAATTCCAAAGAATTGATCGTTATTCCTTGTCTACGTCAGGACAAAGGGTTTAGAGGCTGGGCGTTGTTATGAACGGCCATATCTATAAAAATCCAGTGTTCGCAAAATCCTGCTTTAAAGTTGCTGTGTGGGGTCGTTGGGAGTTTGGAACTCTTTATTTGTTGTTGGAGCGGCAATGGAAATACACACTAATGTAGCAATCTTAGCTTTCTCTCTATTACGGTTCTTGATGTACATCTCTGTGATGAACAGACGGACAAAATAAGTAAAGCGACATTAACTGGGTTTCCTCTGTCACATTTCTAGTACGGAACCCTAAAACCATAAAAACGGCATTACCTATAAAAACGGCAAAAAAATCAAATCACGTTTGTTGTATGGGAGCCCCCCTTAAAAATATTTGTTTAATTTTAATTTAATGAATTAATTTGAAAGTTCATATGTAACTACATATTCTGTGAATATTTGAAGCATCTATAGCATAAATCTTCCCAGGTGAATTTTTCGCTTCGAGCCCTTATCTTTCTAAACAAACGGTATCGTCACAGTATTAAGGATCAAATTTAAAGTATTGGCTCGAAGCACAAAATTCACCTGGGAAGATTTATACTATACCTTATCATATCCAGCAAAAACGAGCAAAAAAATCACGTTTGTTGTATGGGAGCCCCCTTAAATATTTATTTTATTCTCTTTTTAGGGTTCCGTAGTCAACTAGGAACCCTTATAGTTTCGCCATGTCGGTCCGTCTGTCCGTCCGCGGCTAAGCTCAGTGACTGTTAGTACTAGAAAGCTGTAATTTGGCATGAATATATACAGCGTGTATTTTTGATACAACCACAAACTTTACAAGTTCTTAGTATAGGCCCTAATGATTATGTTTTTCTATAAAATTATTAAAAATGCAAGATTTTTTTTCCTTACAAATTAGTTCAGCGCGCTATGTATCTCATTTTTATTCGCACGTCACAACTGTCACAAGTGATAACTTTAATCTAACACACGTTAGCCAAGTGTCAAATAAGGGTACGCAATACATTGCTGCTCGAAATTTTTTTAAAAATTAATTACGCGCTGGTAGTTAACACTAAATTAACAATTTAACTTAATATCGGTTCATAGCACTAAAATCTACTTCTTGTTACAGTTTGTGGTTGTATCAAAAATACACTCTGTATATCAGTCACGCCGACAAAGTGATTAAATAAAAAAAAGTGAAAAAAATTGTTTAGGGTACCTCCCATAGACTTGTGGGGTGATTTTTTTTTCTCGACTTACCCTATAGTGTGGGGTATCATTAGAAAGGTATTTGAAAATAAATACGGGTTTTTTAAAACCATTTTTTGATAAAGTGAATATTTTCGGAGATATTCACTCCGAAAGTTCAAAATAATGTGTCCCCCCCCTCTAACTTTTGAACCGCACGTCTAAAAAATATGAAAAAAATCACGTAGGTAAGTTAAACTTTATAAAACCTTTCTAGGAAAATTATTTTCAACTTAATCAGTTGAGCAGTTTTTTCTTTAAGTACCTATAAGATCACGCTAACAGTAGTATCTTCTTTCAAATAAAAAAAATATATTACATCTGAAAAACAATCAACATACATACTAGTTCTAGTAGACTGCAGTTACCCAATTCGCCGAAAGACGGCGCTGTACCGCCGACGTTGGGACCAAAACAACCACATTAATAAAGTATGCAAAGATTTTTCGTACCTGCCACGGAACCCTATCTTGGGCGTGTCCTACGTTTTTTGTTATAGCGGCCACCGAAATACATCTTTTGTGAGATACAGCCTGGTGATAGACGGACAGCGAAGGCTCAGTAATAGGGTCCCGTTTTTACCCTTTAGGTACGGAGCCCTAAAAATCTAAAATGTTGAGCAGATCGCTCACGGCAGCGGTCAATTGGGGACAAAGAGTCCCGCTGCCGCAGGTACCCAGTAAAAGTGACAAAGCACATTCAGCGGCCGTGGTGCCATCTGCCGTGGCGTGCAAGCGAAGCTGTAAATCGTACACGCGGCAAATTAGTACATAAATTTATCTCACTCGAATAAGAAAATGTAAATACATATGAAGGGTCCACAGAAAGAAAATGTTGTCAAGTCACTTTTTTGAAAATTGAGATTTTAATCTCAAAGTGTAGAGCTCGCAAAGTACTATAACATACCACTGTATTAAATAGGGATATCTGAAAATATATATTTTTTTCACTTTTAAAGATATGGTTACCATAGTAATTGTTCGTGATGACTATGACCAGGGCCCGTACTTTTCATGCCGATGACATCAATTTGACGTCACGCAGCATATAGGATGATTGATCCCAAATAGTTTTATTGTAATTATTAATAATTAGTCGTCAATCATTTTAATCATGTACAAATTACTTCAAATGTGATCTATTCACACGTGGAATAATAAATAGGTACCTACTTGATGCGTGAAACGTAAATTAAACTATTTGTTTAGTTATATTAAATTTTATTAAATGTTATTGTTACCACATTTCAATAATTACTTAGAAAATAGAATTCCTCTGTAACTTGAAGTACGCCATCCTTCTTGCATTAATTCCTACGCAAAGAAAATCTAAGTCATCTTCGTGTTCTACGTAATTCAATATTCATAAAAATACTTTTGTTTTGTAATCGTATTTTTGTTTGTTGTGTCGCACATTTGGTTAATTTTTAATGATTGATGATTAATGATTGATTATCGCAACTACTCAAATTGCAATCATTCTGTACGCGGCGTGACGACATCGGCATCAAATGTACGGGCTCTGCTGATGACTAAGAAGTACAGTGTTGATTTCTGTACGCTTAGTATAAGTTTTACTTCACCAAAATACTTCTCGATCGCGTTTACGTAAAAATTTCAATTCTATGGAAACAGGACGCGTGGCCGCAGAGGCGCTGTCCATGTTTCCCTAGTAATTGATTTTTTTACGTAAACGCGATCGAGAAGTATTTTGGTGAAGTAAAACTTATACTAAGCGTACTGATGTGAGATTATTAGCATTTTTTTTATAATGATCTTAGTGAAACAGGCTTATTATTGCTTCTTATCTACTGAAACAGATAGATAGTAAATTTAAAACATACATAGTAGCGGTAGAGAAACCCACAATTTTGTACAAAAAAAAGAATAAAAGGTTGATAAGTCGAAAAAGGGGGGCAAACGGGCAAAGTACGAATAAAAAGTAAGGGTTTCCTGCGAGGGGACAAATCTCTACAAATAGTTTTGACCTCACACTTAGTAGGCAAAAGCAGAAAGGGGGGCAAGTACCGAACAGATCCCGTGTGTATTGAAATCGTGCGCTCACTAGGACAGCAAACAGACGAATGAGTAGGTGCCTATTATTTTTGTATCTTTGTATAGTGTGGAGACTTAACTTTAATACACTATGTTATCTACCTACGTAAACCTACCCACCCACAACAAACCCGTTGACAGCCAAACAAATCGCACACAACTTGCTCAAAAAATATGTCCCATAACTCTCTTTTCTAAGGATTTCGTATGTGTACGGAATGTTTCAAGTTTAGGTATGTTTTATACCTTAGGCTACTGTTTACTCTTAAACTACAAATAATTCCCAAGCAATCTTAGCCGCTATAATTTTCCTCGTAAATTTAATATATTTACTACCATTCTGAATTTTTTCAAATTTTTCCACCCAACAGTTTAGATTTTAGAGGGGGGGGACGGTCGATTTTAATGAAAATTTTCACTTTCAGGTTGAATATTTCGCAAACAGATCACTGAATAGAAAAATCATGTTAGCAACCCCCTAATGGTTTTAAAAGACCTATCCAACGATACCCCGCACTATAGGGTTAGTCGAGAAAAAAAAATCACCCCCACTTTAAGTCTATGGGAGGTACCCTATAAAAAATTATTTTTTATTTTTTTATTTTACCACTTTGTTAGCGTAACTGATATGTATATTCATGCCAAATTACAGCTTTTTAGTACTAACAGTCTCTGAGCTTAGCCGCGGACAGACAGACAGACAGACGGACAGACATGGCGAAACTATAAGGGTTCCTAGTTGACTACGGAACCCTAAAAATATAACCCATCCAACTCACATTCGTAATTATTTTAGCAATAATGGTTATTTTTTTTTAATATGGCTCTGGCCATTAGACGTAATTAGAGGACAATAACATTACAAAAATGTTCGTTCAGTAGTATTTACATTATTGGGGAAAAAAGTATAGTAAGTACAGTAAAAGTAAGTTCCGTAGGTTCTAACTCGAAGGTTTTCCAATATTCCATCTTAGTTTGTCATAAATAAGTAGGTGCCTACACGTCTAAAGTAAACCGAATATCTACTACTACAACCAATAGTAATAATTTACATCCAGCAACACTCGTCATAATATTGAAATTGTCCCATTACTGAGTTTTTCGTTTATGCACATGAAAATATCAAATGTTCTAAACGATCGCCTTCAGCTATTAAGTATCCAGGAAGGCAATGTTCGGCGCGCCCGCCAATCGCAGGCGGCGGCCACACCCCCGACTGCACATGCACCCCCACTCCACCCTTCGTCACACCCTTGCCAAATACTGCTCTATCAGATCACAATAAGTACAATTATTATTAATAATAATATGAGCCGAATCCTGGTCAAATAAAAAGACAGCAATGCTTAGATCACATAAGAGTCAAACAAGACGTAGGTACATTACATTATCAAGTAAAAAGAAACAAGAAAAGATTGGTGTTTTTAGTGCTTTAGATCAGTCACAGAACCCGATTAAAACAAACACGTCGCCCCTAGTCAAATGACAGTTGGCGTCCTAAAGAATTAGACAATATTATCTTATTAGCTTAAATTCTGTAACTTGTCTCTCTCTTAATAAGTCTTATTCGTTTCTTCCTTGGACTCATTCGTCCTAGCCGTCCTAGTCGTTCCTTTCGTTTTTGTCTCATATACTTATTCGCCAAAATTATTTCGATACGTTCGGTGCTGGTAAATAAATTTTCGTAAGAAGGAGTGAGTACACGGGTGCTTAGTATTACATATATAATACACGCATCTGACAAGCGTAAGTGACAAGTACTAAGCAATTAGCTACTAAGCTCGGCTCGTGTAAACCTAGCATAAAGTGCCTTACACACGAGCTTAGTAGCTAATGCTTAGTACTTGTCACTTACACTTGTCAGAAGTGTGTAAACATATTGTGCAAGTGATTTTAGTATTATACAATACACGCATCTGACAAGTGTAAGTGACAAGTACTAAGCATTAGCTACTAAGCTCGTGTAAACCTAGCATAAATGAGACAAAAATAGGCCAAGTGCGAGTCGGACTCGCGCACGACGGAGTCCGTACCATTATCTATAACAACGGCAAAAAAACACCCACGTATATATATGTTTCATTTTAATTTAATTATTTATTTTTCAAGTGCATATATAACTAAATATTCTGTAAATATTTTAAGCGTCTATAGGTAACGCCATCAGAGTTGAGGTCACGCACACAACAACACGTCATGTAATGAACCGACCGCGGGATTTTGACATTTATTCGAAGGTGTTCAACAGACTCAAGATTGACTAAAAATTTCTTCAACCTATTTCTTTAATAATAATTTAGGAAAATACATCTAGTTCAAATAAAACAGAAAATAAAATATTTTGATCTATTTTATATAAATCAGATAAGCATATTTTTCGCTATTTATTTATTTGTTGTTATGCGGCAACCGAATTTCATCACCTGTGAAAATTTCAACTGTCTAGCTATCACGGTTCACGGGATACAGCCTGGTGACAGACGGACAGCGAAGTCTCAGTAATAGGGTCCCGTTTTTACCCTTTAGGTACGGAACCCTAAAAGGGAAGTACGACAAATGAGTCCAAGGAAGACCGTGACGATAAACGAATAAGACTTATTAAGAGAGAGCCAAGTTACAGAATTTGTCCAAATAAGATAATGACGGAAAACGAACAAGACGAATAAAGAATAAGTGACGAATACAGAATGAGACGAAATAAGAATTAAACGAATGAGGCGAGATAATAGGATACCATAAGTTTTTAGTTGTATCTACAACAATATCTGACTGGATTAATTGTCTACTCGGCACAAACGGACTTCTTATTTATGTGGAGTTAAGAATCCTAATTTCGAATCAAAAATTAACGGGTTTTTCGGCTTATCGTACTTATTTCAAATACACTATACTCAAATAAAACGTAAGATAGGCTGACAATTCACAACGTATGTGGTATGAAAATACCTTTAAGCTGTTTAGATACGGCGTCGCATGTTATTTCCATACATTTTGCATCCATGACGTTAAAGTCCGTCAAGTCAGTGATCCGTTAGCAGCTAGCGGTGTTAGCTAATGGATCGCTACGCGACAGATGGTACTTTGCGGTGCTGCAAGTGCTCATAGGCGGCAAGGCGATAATTGCTTTCCGTGTCCGTTTGCCACGGACGTGGTAAACACAAAACATAAAAACCGGCCAAGAGCGTGTCGGACACGCCCAAGGTAGGGTTCCGTAGCCATTACGAAAAAATCAAGTAATATTTTTCTAAGGATTTCGCATGTGTACGGAATCATCCAAGTTTAGCTATGTTTTATACCTTAGGCTACTATTTACTCTTAAACTACAAATAATTTCCAAGCAATCTTAGCCGCTATAATTTTCCTAGTAAATTTGATGTATTTACTACCATTCTGATTTTTTTTTCAAATTTTTCCACCCAACAGTTTATATTTTAGGGAGGGGGGACGGTCGATTTTAATGAAAATTTTTACTTTAAAGTTAAATATTTCGCAAACAGATCACTGAATAGAAAAATCATGTTAGCAACCCCACAATGGTTTTAAAAGACCTATCCAACGATACCCCACACTATAGGGTTAGTCGAGAAAAAAAAAATCACCCCGCCTTTACGTCTATGGGAGGTACCCTAAAAAAAATTCATTTTTTATTTTACCACTTTGTTGGCGTGACTGATATGTATATTCATGCCAAATTACAGCCTTCTAGTACTAACAGTCTCTGAGCATAGCCACGGACAGACAGACAGACGGACAGACATGGCGAAACTATAAGGGTTCCTAGTTGACTACGGAACCCTAAAAATGAAACTAATCCTTTTTGAAGTCAATTGAAAGGCAAAGCTGTAAAGTGCAAAGATCTCGCGGGACAGACGAAGTTGTAGGTAACTTCTTGTCAGCAATATTCTAAATAGCTTTAAGTATTTGTTTATGCGGTGTTGTTTCTTTTACGCCAAATACAACGCACAGCTAGCTCCAAACAAATGCTCGTTTAAGTAGTCATCTTGACGCCTGGTCGAGGCGCACGGCGCACGGTTGTAAGACTTGGCAGAGGTCCTACGGCAATGAACGAATATCACGAAAATGCACGGTAAATGTATATTATGTAAGAAAGAATTTTAAAAAAAATACTAAGAGCGCTTTATAATCCTGCTATTTCTAGTGTAGTACCTCCTTAAACCCTTGATCAGAAAGCAGCATCGCGACAACATTATTCTTGTTTTCGCAAACATGCATTCAGTTTCTATTTCGAACTGTAACAGTTTGCAGTCACATATGAATAAATAAATAATACATGGTTTTTATTTAAACGGCGGTAAACAAACAATATATGACGCAATCGACGATAATGTTTATTTTAGCATCTTAGCGCAACACACACAGAGCGGGCGCGGGTCCCGCGCCCGTCGTCACAAAAAGCGCGCGGGCCTGAGCAGTGTTGCCAACAAGAGTAATATAAAATATGCTAGATAACATTAAAAAAAACCGGCCAAAAGCGTGTCGGACACGTCCAAGAGTTCCGTAGTAGGTACGAAAAAATCTTTGCTTACTTTATTAATGTGGTTGTTTTGACTTCCCAACGTCGGCGGTAAAGCGCCATCTATCGGCGAATTGGGTAACTAATATGCAGTCTACTAGAGCTAGTATGTATGTTGATTGTTTTTCAGATGTAATATATTTTTTATTTGAAAGAAGATACTGTTAGCGTGATCTTAACTTAATAGGTACTTAAAGAAAAAAAATGCTTGCAATGGCGGTTAAATTACAATCTTAGTTTAGAAATATTTTTTTTAAAACTTAAAAACTGCTCAACTGATTAAGTGTGATGCGCCGTCTGTGTGATGTCGTTCATACACCGCCATGTAAATACACCCGTCGCGGGCCCAAACAAGGCAGGAAAAATGAACTGCAAAGTAAAAGGAAACTCCTATCTTAAGTATTTTATAACCCCTAACAGACGACGCTGACACGTAAGGGCTTTTAATTTATCATACACTACTGTTTATTTCCTGCTAGTGTCCCAACACGCACGGAGCCGATGCTTAGATGCGTTGCATGCGTGCGCGTGCGCAGGGCAGGGCGTCGCTCCGCGCTGCTCCCACGAGTCAATGAACGCGCAAAGGAAATGGGACGTCTAGACCAGTGTGCTTCAATTAATCGGAAGATTGGCCGCAATATAAGTGCATTATGACAACTACTACTGTAAGCCGTCACATATAACGCATCCAACTCTGCAACATGAGCGTCGCCCTATCTCAGAGCGCGTCGTAAGTTAAATCCAGTAATTGCTGGGTGTTGCCTTAGTTTAGCAGATAATAGAAAGGCCATGTAGTATATTCAGACTGATACTTATGTTGATGACGGTCTCATAAACGACAAGACAACGCTCCTGGGTCGCGTTACAAAAGCTGCGCCCGCGCCGCGCCGTCACCAGATCCACAGCCGCCACACACGAACTCGACACGCTCATGTTGTGGCTACATTCCGCATTGCCACCCGCCAAATGCACAATTCCAATACAACGCCTCGTCCGACACCGGCTTATTCCAAAGAATTTACAGCATTACTGGATACGATAAAAACGAGTTTGGCTACAAATGGAATGGTTAAATAGTAAGAGCTTTACAAATTAACTATTCATTTAGCAAACTTCACCGGCTCGCGGTCGTGCGTTCGCGTGTGAAGATGACCGAGGTTGCATTGTGCAAAAGTCTATAATTCAAGTCCAAATAAAGGGCGCAACGAGCCGGCGAGATGCACCGAGGAGAAAGTGCACTTTCAAAGTGGGAGGGTAGGGGAGAGAAGCACGTGCGCGGCGCGTGAGCCGCGCGGGCCGCACCTGCGCCCGCGCTATTTCTTCCCTTCGCCTGTGCTAATTTAGTATACATCTCTGATCATATACTTAATAGTAAATTCTAGTACATATTTACCAAATACACATCCGACATAATTTGAAGAAAGCGAGAATCGACCCTATAGGAAAAAACCGGCCAAGTGCGAGTCGGACTCGCGCACAAAGGGTTCCGTCTATCTATAAAAACGGCAAAAAAATAACGTTTGTTGTATGGGAGCCCCCTTAAATACCCATTTATTTTATTCTGTTTTTAGGGTTCCGTACCCAAAGAGTAAAAACGGGATTTTCACAGATGATGTATTACGGTTGCCGCATAACAACAGAATAAAATAAATACTATGGGAGCCCCCATACAACAAACGTGATTTTTTTGCTCGATATTATAACGGAAACAGGTAGACAGACGCTTGAAATATTCACAGAATATTAAGTTATAAATTTACTTTATAAATAATTAATTAAATTAAAATAAAACAGATATTGAATGGGGACTCCCATAGAATAAACGTGTTTTTTTCGCCGTTTTTATACATGATGGTACGGAACGGACCCTTCGTGCGCGTGTCCGTCTCGCACTTATTATTAGTTACAGATGGGCTTAAAGGTGAAAGCTTCTCAGTAAAGCAAGCTAATTAAGACGCAGACCACCTGATTGTTGCAACAGCCCTTTGAGGTGTCATACGGGCTTGAGGCAATGGCAGTTGTTGGTGAGGGAGGACACGAACCTGATCAATGTCAATACGATACGAATTATATCCGACGCCCCCGAGCAATAAGTCTGTAATCTCATGTTATGGACTTTTTATTGTTATGCTAAATTCTGAATCTACAGGTTGGAATACATCATACATATTTTTTTCAATTTTTTTTTTAATGCAACTAACGAAGATATTGAGAATGACGGGTTTATTGTACGGAAATCTGCAAAGTCAAATACCACGACAAAAGTGTCGCTACACACCAATACACATTCTTTTATTATTTTGATATTTGGTATTATGCTGTTACCGGTTTATTGTCGTAAATAATTTTTGGCAAATTTTTGGCAAGCGATAATACTGTAATTCATTTAATAAACTTTATACGGCAATAGTGACTAACAAAGTTTTATAGGCGAATGATTAGTTAGTAAATATACGTAATATTTTCTGACCTATTATTTAATTTCAAATCAGATCATGTCATGACCAGTTATTCACTATTGAACGGTTACTGAAAATATGTGTGTATGTATGTAAACTCTTTATTGCACATAATAATAAAAATACAAGTACACAGAGAGGAGAACAAAGGCGAACTTATCCCTAAAAAGGGATCTCTTCCAGCTAACCTAGTTAAGAGAAGCAAATTTATTATATAGTGAATAAGCAGACAGTTAAAATTACGTGCGGTAAAGAAAAAAAAACAGAAATACTCAAAAGAGAAAGAAAATAAATAGGTACTTACAAAATAATATAAATACAAAATTTTACATTAAACGCAACATAAAACAGTTATTACAAAAGCGGACACAGTCTCACCTCAGATGTCAGTGTCAAGCCATAATTTGAAAATATGTTATAATTATTTCCCCGAGAACAACAATGCCATGGCACAATGCAGTTATTATGCTAATTTTAAATTACTATAAAAACCTTTGCATATTACGTGTAACTCTTCAAACGAAAAAAAAAACGTTATAAAAGTCAGCAGTATACTGTTACCAATCCACAATTTTAGCATTTTCACCACAATAATCCGGTAAGATACTTTTACTGGAAATTAAATTCAACTTATTATCTGTAAAATTAATTTTCTTTACTTGCCTAATGCTAAATGCACATTTTTAAGTATTGATGTTTATATAAAATTACAAAAAAAAAGCTTTTATTTCATATACCAATACCTTCAGTATTCCAATTGGTTGCTAAGATATTCAACAAAAACAGTAAATCATTTTTCCTGTAAAATTTACATTTTGCGATTACCGACTTATTGCTTGGGGGCGTCGTACGATCAATGTCCTAGCCACATCATCGGCAAACATGCATTTTTTTAAACCGAGAAGACGAACGGCCCCATCAAAAGTATTTGGCCTCAACAGCTTCAATCCAGCAGACAACATCAGAAGGCAAAACGACGAATGAGTCCAAGGAAGATCATGACGAAAATCGAATAAGACCCTATTAAGAGAGACAAGTTACAGAATTTGACCAAATAAGATAGTGAATGAAAAATAGCCAACAAGACGAAATAACAATTAAACGAAAAACGAATGAGGCGAGATAGATAATAGGATACCAATGTACCTTAACTATGTACCTATATTTGGTGACTACTCCTTAACAGTTTTTAGGATTCCGTTCCTAAAGGGTAAAAACGGGACCCAATCAGAGTTCGCTGTCCGTCCATCTGTAGAACCGTGGTAGCTAGACAGTTGGAATTTTCACAGAATACGTATTTCGGTTGCCGCTATGACAACAAATACTAAAAAACAGAATAAAATAAAAATGTAAGCGGGCTCCCATACAACAAACGTGATTTATTTGTTCGTTTTTGCTCGATATTGATAACGGCCACAGGTAGACGCTTGAAATATTCACAGAATATTAAGTTCACTTTAAAAATAAATAATTAAATTAAAATAAAACAAATATTTAAGAGGGGCTCCCATACAACAAACTTAATTTTTTTGCCGTTTTTATAGATAATGGCACGGAACCCTTCGTGCGCGAGTCTGACTCGCACTTGGTCGTGTTTAGGGTTCCCGCACCTCGAAAGGAAAAAAACGGAACCCTTATAGGATCACTTTCTTGTCCGTCCGTCCGTCCGTCCGTCTGTCAAGACCCTTTTTCTCAGGAACGCGTGGAGGTATCAAGCTGAAATTTATATCAAATACTCAGGTCTAATGTCCCTTGGAGCTGTGAAAAAAATAAACTTCTAAGCCAACGCAATCAAAAGATACAGCCATTTACCTATCCCGCAAAGGGTATATAGTCCGGGAGGCAGAGGCTATTTTGATTAGTGTTTTTATACCGATCGTTACTTCACAATACTAGTAAAGAAGCTGTCCCTAATAAGGAAAGTGAAGGTCAGCTGACGCACCTGCGGGGTCGCTTGCAATGAGACCCCATAGAACACGTCAAAAAAAAAATCCGAAAAATATTTTATACCGCATGAAATTTTTTTCATGTGTAATTGACATTGATTAGAATTAAAAAAAAAAGTATTCAGTGCACGACAGAGGGGGGGGATTATGCGTCAGCTGAACATGCGAACTTCCAAAAAAAATTAGAAAATAAAATTATTTTATGCCGATTGAAATTTTTTTACATGATTTTAGACATACAGAAATGAGATATTGATAATCAGCTGCATATATAGTGGGGGAAAGACCGTCAGCTGGAGCAGGAATGTATCACTGCGAATAAGGAAAGTGAAGGTCAGCTGACGCACCTGCGGGGGCGCTTGCTATGAGACCCCATAGAACACGTCAAAAAAAAAATCCGAAAAATATTTTATACCGCATGAAATTTTTTCATGTGTAATTTACATTAATTAGAATTAAAAAAAAGTAGTGCAGGAATTTATCACTGCGCGCATATATCTCTACGACGCGCGGAATTTTAAATGCTCCAGCTGACGGTCTTTCCCCCACTATATGTATATGCATCTGATTATCAATATCTCATTTCTGTATATGTCTAAAATCATGTAAAAAAATTTCAAATGGCATAAAATAATTTTATTTCCTAATTTTTTTT
Source organism: Archips crataeganus (assembly GCA_947859365.1). Taxonomy (NCBI): domain Eukaryota; kingdom Metazoa; phylum Arthropoda; class Insecta; order Lepidoptera; family Tortricidae; genus Archips; species Archips crataeganus. Next base: position 15,032,245 of record OX402045.1, on the reverse strand, counting down.
TGCAAGTTCGCACGCTCAGCTGACGCATAATTCCCCCTCTGCCATGCAGCTGACTATTTTTTAAAAATTCTAATCAATGTCAATTACACATGGAAAAAATTTCATGTGGTATAAAATATTTTTCTGATTTTTTTTTTAACGTATTCCGCAGCTTCCCACTCTCGCATCCACCGCAACTGGACCAGCTGACGATCGATTTCGTCATGAGCCACATGCATTCTCTTTTCTATATTAACATCAACAGGCATAAAATGACTTGTTTAAAAAGCCGCTGCCTCCCGGACTAATAGCCGGACAAGCATAGTAAAACTGCCATTAGCGAAAAAATGATTTTCCTTTTACCGGATCAAAACCTACAGGGTACTTCCCGTGAACTCAAAATCTTGAAATTTGGTACGAAGCAAGGTCTTACAGCACAGATAATGGAAAAATTGCGAAAAGCATTAATTTTTTGTCTGTCTGTCGTATATCAGTAACCAATCTACAATGATCCCACACTGAGCACATTTTACTTAGGAGCAGGGGTCTGCTAAGACTGGATGTTCATAGATATCATATAAATTTGTACGGAACCCTCGGTGCGCGAGTCCAATTCGCACTTGGCCGGTTTTTTTAAACTACCAGCTCTTTCGGAAGACCATCATTGCCAAGAAGAACACGCAGCAAGAAACTTGGCAGGAAGTAATTTTTTCAATAAAATAAATAATTACAAAAAAAAACAAATTACAATATAAAATTAAAGAATAATAATTAATAAAAAAATACATGGATGTATGGAATACCTTCAAATGGGGTAGGTACACAATAAGGTACAGGTCGATTCACAAGAGTTGGCACGAATGGATTGAACGAAAGTAATGTAATTTTGACACTTTTGTAGGAAAATGACTGATGCAAGTCATTTTCATATTTGTGTGAAGTGTATTCAAATAGGTAACACATACACATAGATACTTTCACTTTCATTCACTCATTCGATCCATTCGTGCCAACTCTTGTGAATCGACCACCTGCATTAACAATTTAACACATAGGTACAGGTCGATTCACAAGAGTTGGCACGAATGGATTAAATGAGTGAATGAAAGTACCTATGTGTTACCTATTTGAATTACACTTCACACAAATATGAAAATGTCATGCATCAGTCATTTTACCGACAAAAATGTCAAAGTGACATTGCTTTCGTTCATTCCATTCGTGCCAACTCATGTGAATCGACCTGTAACTACCTTACGATGTTTTTTATCTTGGAAAATTGCAGTTCTCTATCAATGAATAATTTGCAGATGAAGTCGCGCGAAACGTTAGTAGGTAGGTATAAATAGTTTAATACCTACATGGAAACGGGCTAAATTGGATAGGCACGTCTAGATAGACAGGTCATACCACCATACCTATGCACTGTGGTCCGAAAGCAGGACAAAAGTCGAGCACATGGTCAAATTATTGTCATTTATGCATGTTAATTTACTTATCGGTTGCCATGGTATCCTGCTGTATAAAAAAAATTACGATATACCCATGATTTCATTATCTTACGAGCCTCCGAAGTGAACAAATCGTTACCGTCTAATTTAGCGTTACCGGTAAGTCAGCAAGGTGAAGTTTGATATCGACAAATTTTTCATATTAATTTTCTTTTTACTTGTATATTAACAATGGAAATTACTAATAGAGGTATGTTTCTTGTTTATTTTGAAATTGTTGTATATTTTAATACATTATTTTTAAAATTCTCGACTGCTAAAACTTATATGATTTTGAGGAGATTTTTGTGTTCTTTTTTAATTCACTTAAACTTTTAACAATGCTGGGCTTAGCTGATATTGAACTTTATATTAAAATATGCTTATTAAATATAAGTTTTCACATAACTTGAAATTGGGTGCCTAAACTTGCCTCTGTATCGACTACAGGCCTGCTACGCCATCGTAGTATTTGCTACGAATGTCAATAAAATCACGATAAACTTTTTTTTTGTTTTTTAGGCAAATCCACTGTCTGCCAGTTTTTGAGGCTTTACGTTTTTGATCAGTGGTCTAGTGTGCATAGTTCTCAGTCAGAAAAACTTACCAGAATACTGCAAAATATAGCCGAAGTGTTGCCGGACTCTGAAAACCAAGATATCGAAAACATTCGACACCGGCTCACTTGTTTATTTATGCAAATGACTGGCAGAATACTAGAAAAATGTTAACAGTACGCTTAGTATAAGTTTTACTTCACCAAAATACTTCTCGATCGCGTTTACGTAAAAATTTCAATTCTACCGAAACAAAGAAGCGCGCACGCGGAGACGCTGTCCATGTTTCCCTAGTAATTGAATTTTTTACGTAAACGCGATCGAGCAGTATTGAAGTGAAGGAAAACCTTATACTAAGCATACTTACTGCAGGTTCTACGTCCGGTAAGCAAATATCGAAAATCGGCAGACCAAAGAAAGACTAAATCAGTTATAAGTTTATTAGAATAATATATTTATGAGAATTAATGTAAGTAGATACTTGGTATCTTTTTAGGGTTCCGTAGTCAACTAGGAACCCTTATAGTTTCGCCATGTCTGTCCGTCTGTCTGTCTGTCCGTCCGCGGCTAAGCTCAGAGACTGTCAGTACTAGAAAGCTGTAATTTGGCATGAATATATTTATCAGTCACGCCGACAAAGTAAAAAAAATTTTTTTTGGGTACCTCCCATAGGCGTAAAGTGGGGGTGATTTTTTTTTCTCGACTAACCCTATGGGGTATCATTGGATAGGTATTTGAAAATAAATAGGGGTTTTCTAAAACTATTTTTTGATAAAGTCTATATTTTAGGAAATATTCACTCCGAAAGTTCAAAATAATATGTCACCCCCCCCCCTCTAACTTTTGAACCGCACGTCTAAAAAATATGAAAAAAATCACGTAAGTTTAACTTAATAAAAACTTTAAATAATTTATTGAATCAGGCGTTACTTTGCGGAGGTCCATATTAATGAACTAAAACAATTACTTTGCTCACCCGCGACCTTACAATAGTTACGTTTATGCAAGAAATGTGCGTTCATGCAGTTCCTCCACCTCCACACTGTACGAACACACACAAATCACATAAACCCAACCATCACCACCACCAAGCTACACTGACGCGTTTCGAACTCAACCAGAGCTCATCTTCAGAGTTACCACAACCGTATGCTATGCTACCAAACGTTAAACTGAACTGCAGGAACTGCAGGAACTGAGCTGCAGGAGGACTGGAGGAACTGCATGAACGCACATTTCTTGCATAAACGTAACTATTGTAAGGTCGCGGGTGAGCAAAGTAATTGTTTTAGTTCATTAATAAAAACTTTCTAGGAAAATTATTTTCAACTTAATCAGGTGAGCAGTTTTTAAGTTTTTGTAAAAAAATATTTCTAAGCTAAGATTGTAATTTAACCGACATTGCAAGCATTTTTTTTCTTTAAGTACCTATAAGATCACGCTAACAGTATCTTTTTTCAAATAAAAAAATATATTACATCTGAAAAACAATCAACATACATACTAGTTCTTAGTTACCCAATTCGCCGATAGATGGCGCTGTAGCGCCGACGTTGGAACCAAAACAACCACATTAATAAAGTATGCAAAGATTTTTTCGTACCTACCTGCTACGGAACCCTATCTTGGGCGTGTCCGACACGCTCTTGGCCGGTTTTTTGTTTTTAAACATAGAAGCACGATGTTAAGAAGAACATAATATTTTTTGTAATTAAAATAATTGATTGTAAAGTAAGTCCTAGTAGTTTGACCTATCTATGTATTGTAAAAGCCGTGGTGACCTAGTAGTCTGACCTATGGCCTCTCAAGCAAAGTGTCGTGGGTTCAAATCCCGGCTCGCACCTCTGAGTTTTTCGGAATTTATGTGCGAAATTACATTTGTAATAATTTACCATGAGCTTTACGGCGAAGGAAAACATCGTGAGGATCTTTTTTATACCAATTTTTATTCATTTTTTTAATAAATAATTCACCGTATTTTTTTTTAATTTTCATGTGGATACTTTAAGATAATTTTGTCACTTCCTCCATTAGGTAAGTACATTTTTCTCCTTTCCGGACCACAGTGCTATGGAAGAATATTAATTATTACGCAAAACTACCTACTGATCTTATGAAATTTGACACAGTATGTTTAACCTGGATTAACAGATATAAACTCAACGAATAATTAAGCAGGTATTTACTCAAATAACCAGTGAAGCTAACATAGATAGTATAGTATACCTGGTAAACAGTAGGTATTTTAAAAGCCAATAAATTGGATTTTGGTAAATCATGGTCAGCTAGGCTTTTGTTACCAGATTGGAATTATAACTTTTACATATAACCCTTACGCTTTACTATACTATAATCTAGCGGTGGAGGGGCGTGTCCCTTCAAATAAATTCGATACTAGGACAAGGTACATTACGTAAAGAAGATTGAACTGAACAGCATTTTCGATCAATTCCATACTACTTAATACCTACTAAGTTAGTTGAACCGCAATATACAATATTCGATTCAAAACCAGTTTATAATTTTTTCATGAATTCTTATTGGAATATGTATTATATATTGTATACACATACCTAGCCTAAAAAATAAAGAAACGAAATAAGCAGTTGTTAGTTAGTATTTTCGTATTTCAGGCTTTGACAATGTTTTGATTTCCAATGCTTATTTATTAGTAACACGGAACTGTCGAGCTATAACACATATATGTATATATATTTTATCAAGAGGTGGCGAGAGCGTGATAAACCTACCTACCCAATGATATATACTATATACATAATATTATTACACTAATTAAGCATTTGTACCTGCCGAGATAACAGCTAACGACATCACAGTTAAGCGAATATTAGGCCCACTTACCTATCTTCGTACGAAGGAGAATCTTCCCCGGAAGCACCCTGAGACAGGTCCCCGTCCATTTCAAAAGAAATTTGGTCAGTCAGCTCGACGGAGTAAAGTCTAAAGCGGCAGGAAGATGTAAACAACACGAGAAAGCGGAGCGCGCGCGATAAAACCGGTACACGAAGACGGTACACCACGCGGACGCGGAATTACGGAGTACAGCGTACGAGCGAAGTGTTCGCAAGCAGGAGCCGCGTGAACTCCGGTCTGCGCGGCGAGCAAGCACTAGCTCCGTCAGAGTCGAGTACCGAGTACTGAGCGCGAGGCGAGGCGCGGTGCGGCGCGGCCGAACGATGTGAACGAACTAGCGCGGGGGAGGTGCGGGCGGCAGGGCTACAGGGCGGAGGTATCGACAGGGCTGTCACATCGAGCTCCACGACAAAGCGCGGCTTGACGTGACATTATTACCCAGGTCGTCATGGTAACTTAAGACTAGCATCTAAGCTAAGGCCTCTGTAGTCTAGCTTTTCTATCAAATAGTTATTAGAACGAGAGAATTTTCTCTTTGCCTTGCCTTATCTCATTTCATAAAGGGTCAGCTCTCCTCGACACTTTTTCCATCGAGATATAGTTTAAAAAGTTCAAACATCTAAGTTCTTGTCATAATGGCTTATAGTGGAATTAAGTTCTTTTAAAAAATATATAAAATATAATATATTTATCCTATATTAAATTGTGAAACCGTTAAGTAACAGAGCTCAAATTGTACCAAATCAGTTCTATAGAACAAATGAGACCTATACAGGGTAATTTTTAAATAAGTGTACAAAGGCCGTAGCACGTAGCAGGATAAGGGAAGAAAAAATGCCCTTTTATGATTAAGAGCTGTTTTTTTTTCTATAGTTACCCACATCTAGTAGTACAATTGTGCAAAGTTTTGTTGAAAAATTCCGATTAGTTCAGCCGGAAAAAAATAAAATCCGAATTCATGAAATATGACTATCTAATCGACTTCAAAAAAAAAGAGGAGGTTCTCAATTCGTCTGATTGTTTTTTTTTCTATGTTTGTTACGCGATTACGCCCTTAATTTAGAACCGATTTTTCTCAAAAAGTATTGAACTTTATGATACTATCTTTTTTTCATTTTGGTTAACTAAATAGTATATATTTCCTGAAAGAAAATTGAGTCTCAATCTTTAACATTTCTGTAAAAAACAGTAAGACAAAATTCAAAAAATTTTTTTTTTCATCCCTGAATGAGTGGCCACTCTAAGTGACATTTCTAAAAAAGTCCTATTCAACGATCTGTCAGTCATATTAGTTTGACGGTTAAAATCGAAAAGCAACAGTGTTAAAATTTAAAAAATATGTTTGTTGGATTTTGTTACATTTTATTCTTATACCATTCCAATACCGCCAAATAACTTAAAAATAAATCCTCTTTGTAAAAAAAAAACAATTTTTGACATTTACAATAATATTGGCTTGAAAATATATTTATGTCATTTTGTCGCCTTTTAAATTAAACTTATAAAATAAAAACCTTTATTTTTAAGTTATTTGGCGGTGTTGGAATGGTATAAGAATAAAATGTAACAAAATCCAACCAACTTATTTTTAAATTTTGACACTGTGGCTTTTCGATTTTAACCGTCAAACTAATATAACTGACAGATCGTTAAATAAGGCTTTTTTTAGAAATGTCACTTAGAGTGGTCACTTATTCAGATATGAAAAAAATTTTTTTTTTAAGTTTTGTCTTACGTGTTTTTTACAGAAATGTTAAAGATGGAGACTCAATTTTCTTTCAGGACATTCGCTGCTTTGCTAAAAAACCGGCCTAATTCGAAATGATACGCTGTGTAACTTAATACTTTAATTATTGCAAATAAAGTGGATAGTTACACAGCATATCATTTCGAATTAGGCCGGTTTTTTAGCAAAGCAGCGTATAATACTATTTCGTTAACCAAAATGAAAAAAAGATGGTATTATAAAAAGAAAAGAAAAAAAAGAAAAAAAAAGAATTAAAAGAAGGAAAAGTCATATTTTATGAATTCGGATTTTATTTTTTTCCGGCTGAACTAATGGGATTTTTTCAACAAAACTTTGTACAATTGTACTACTAATGGGTAACTATAGAAAAAAAAACAGCTCTTAATCATAAAAGAGCATTTTTTCTTCCCTTATCCTGCTACGGCCTTTTAATAAGTCATTGTTTTTTTCTTATCCAATCAGCAGATCCTGACTTGGTGAAAATGGTACCTAATTAATTATAAATTATAAGTAAGTCTAACACTTAACAAACGAAACGCAAATTTAAACGGACGGAAATTAAAAATACCGTTTTGCAGATTTTGCGCATACATAGATAAAGACAGAATCTATACTAATATTATAAAGCTGAAGAGTTTGTTTGCTTGTTTGAACGCGCTAATCTCAGGTACTACTCCGATTTGAAAAATTCTTTCATAATTAGATAGCCCATTTATCGAGGAAGGAAGGAGGAGCGGGGAAGGCTATATATCATCACGCTAACACCAATAGGAGCGGAGCGGAGCGAAAGAATGTTTCAAAATCGGGGGTTTTTGAAGAAAAACTTCTATAGGCAACGCTTGACTCGGGTGGGAGTAACGGTGGTGAATGTGAACGCGGGTGTGTGGGGGGGTTCAGTGAAGAGGAACGGAGGTGCGAGAGGGGGGGGTTCCTGGGTTCGGTGGCAGTGCGGGGTGGGGTGGTCGGGGGTGCAGGAGGTTCTAGGGGGTGCGGGGTTGGGGGGGGGGGGGTGCGGGGGCGGGTAATTTTTTATATCTAGGAACTAAGGTGAGCCGTAACTGATGAAAAAGCAAATTGGATTTAAAAAATAAGCTGCCCAAATTACTAATTCCACGCGGACGGAGTCGCGAACAAAAGCTAAACTGCGATTTTTAATTTCGTGGAATTCTGACATTTCTTAGTGTTACCAGTCAAAAAATATTTCCCGAAAATTTAAACGAGATAAAACAAAAACTAGAAAATATAAAGCACAAATTCCTTACTGTACACATTAAAATTTGACATAATGTAATAAATCAGTAATTAATACGTAGTTAGAATAATTTTTGACCTAACTGTTTAGACGTAATAAATTATTTAACCCTTTTATGAGTAAAATATAAATTGCCTCTGGTATCATTGCGATGATTGACATATATCGCAAACTTTCGGACTTAATAGTAACTAAGTTTTTTTCAATCGTCGTCTCAATAGGTTTGTAATTTACAAGACTTGATTGTTCGAATGTGCTCGCTCTCCTATTTCCGTATTATTTTTGTCGTTTTCTTTGATTGATATTGTTGTTTCCTTGCTAAGTTTTGTTTTTTTGTAATGTGTAATGTTTTTTAAAGAGGACTAATATCATTATAAACTGTCTCACACGAATCATGAATCTCTTAAAAACCTATGAAATAAATATACGCAAATAAATATGAAAACTGATAACTTCTTATACTATTCTTCTTCTTCATAAAGTACTCTATCGTCTTCTCCTCCACTATATTTTATAATTAGTAATGTATATGCCTATTTTATTATATTTTTGAAATAATAAATAGATTTAAAATGAAAAAATGTTTGTTATCTCTGAAACATCTAAATCTGACATTTGTCAGAATTCCACGAAATTAAAAATCGTAGTTTAGTCTAATATAATAAAAATCTCGTGTCACGGTGTTTTTTATCGAACTACTCCGAGACGGCTCGACCGATTATTATGAAACTTTTTTCTCCGTATTCGGTAGGTCTGAGAATAGGTTGTAGGCTACTTTTCTTCGCGGACGGAGTCGCGGGCAACAGCTATACTTAATAATTACCTTATCTTTAAAGTAACAAAATTTCGATTAGTGAAAATAATCGGATCACTCACGTCTTAAAACGAGTTTAACTCGACATGACACTATGAGTGAGTCTCACGGTAGTTTCATGTTCAAAATTTTGATTGTGACGATATTAAATATTTGTGTTTAGCAGGCTAACGAAGGGGATGTGACCTCTGTGTAGGTAAAGGCCGTACCAAAGAGGAATAACACTTAACCTTTTACGCCGTAGTCTGATATATAAGACACAACATACCCAGCTCATTTCGCCGCAGTCTGATAAATAAGACTAAGATGTGGTTTGGTTTTTACAGGATATTTACCACTCTAGCAAAATTTATTTAGATTAATTTATGCATAAGAGATTAAACTATGAAGTCAATAATAGTAAAACTGGTTGTTTCCATTAATGTTAAGTTTTACCTAAATTAAATAATGTATTTCCTTATACCATTACTTTTTTTACAACACTTCATAAGAAGCAGTCAGCCAGTATCTGATTTATGATTCCTTTACGAGTAGGTGCTTATCGATTATAGTATTAGTAATATTAACCTGGTGACGAACCCTGACCTACTTTATCTCATATCTTACGCGTCTAAAGATATATTAAGTTACTTTTCTGGCCGTTACCGTTCGCATAGCGAATGACGTGTCAAAACGGTCTGGCGATGGTGACGCATTAAGGAATTAAATGATGATGACATTATGAGATGCTAACTTTATCTATATATATAAAAGAAGAAACTGACTGACATATCAACGCCCAGCCCAAACCACTGGGCCTTTGGCATGTAGGTTCCTTATAAGGTCTAGGGGTGCACTAAGAAAGGATTTTTCAAAATTCACACCCTAAGGGGGTGAAACGGGGGTCCAAAGTTTGTATGGGGAAACAAGATTAGTTCGACTATTTTATTCGAAACTTCACAGAAGTACTCCTAATGATAAATGAGTAAACACGTGTTTCAGGTTTTTTGAAAATTCAACCCCTAAAAGGGGGGAAAGGGGTAACAAAGTCTGAAAATCAACATGGGTGTTGTTTCTATGGTTTATCGGGTCGCTGGTTATGAAAAAAACAACGGTTTTAAAATCCGACATGGCAGACGTAAAATACCATCTCCCTGGATGGTGTGCGATGGGGTTGAAATGTCTAAATAAACTAAATGACTGTTGATATATCAACGCACAGCCCAAACCACTGGACCTAGAGACTTGAAATTTTGCACATAGATACCTTATACAATGTAGGCATCCACTAAGGAAGGATTTTTGGGAATTCCCTCGGGAACGGGGAAAAACGGGATTTATATATTCGATTCCGAGTGACCCTACCTCAGTAACTATAATAACTAGACTCTTCAAATTTAATACACAAGTAGGAATTACATTAGTTAAAACATTAATTTCAGGATTTTTCACAATTCGCACGGGATGAGGAAATAACGGGATTTATATATTCAGTTCAACGGGATCCTATGAACTATAATTACTAGACTCTTCAAATTTGGCATAGAAGTAGGTAATTATAATATAACAGTAAAAAACAGTGTTAAGGATTATCAGAAATTCCCACGGGATAAGGAAAAAACGGGATTTTTCGTTTTACTGGTCGTAGAAAGCTGAAATTCGGCATGTAGGTTGCTTGGGGAGTGTAGAGCTGTATTGAGAGAGGACTTTCCAAAATTCCCACGGGAACGGGAAAAAACAGGATTTTTCGTTTTACTGGTCGTAGAAAGCTGAAATTCGCCATGTAGATTGCTTGGGGAGTTTAGAGGAGCATTGAGAGAGGAGTTTCCCAAATTCCCACGGGAACGGGAAAAAACGGGATTTTTCGTTTTACTGGTCGTAGAAAGCTGAAATTCGGCATGTAGGTTGTTTGGGGAGTGTAGAGGAGCATTGAGAGAAGACTTTCCAAAATTCCCACGGGAACGGGAAAAACGGGATTTTTCGTTTTACTGGTCATAGAAAGCTGAAATTTGGCAAGTGGGTTCCTTGGGGACTGTAGGGGAGCATTAAGAAAACATTTCCCGAAATTCTTACGGGAACGGGAAAAAACGGGATTTTGCGTTTTACTGGTTGTAGAAATCTAAAATTTCAAAATTCATTCCACTTTTTTTTGTTTTCTATGTAGGTATGTTCACCGATTTCTCGGTCAATTGTGGACCTGCTTGCTTGCTTGCCTGTATGATTGCTTGCTTGATATCTTGGTTCTTTGTTATACTCATAGTACACGCGAGCGAAGCCGCGGGCAAAAGCTAGTTTCAAATAAACTTTTAAAAGATACTCGATTGTTAATATGTCGTTATCGATGTCGTGAACTCCCTGTTGATAAATTCGATTTTATCGACGAAACTTGGAGCCCGACTCTATACTATAATATCTTACCTCAAAACGGACCATAGATTGTTCGCCACTGTCTTATTTATCAGACCGCATGTTACGTCACATATATGAAAGTCATACCCGTAGTGATGCGACAATGTCGATAATACGACCGCCTCCTACTTACTTTAAAATTTCTAAATATATAACTAAAATAAAATGAATGAATAATGTTTTCTACGCCAATGTCTTATTTATTAGTAGACCGCTTCTGACGTCAGAGATATAAAATTTGAAATTATAGTGACGCGACCATGATAAAAATGTTAATGTCTGTGACTATAAGTAGACATAGATAATTCATTTAATTCTTGGATAAATTATTAAGGTAACGTTCTGAATTTTATTACATAGTGTCATTATGTGATAGGGTAGTAAAATAAAACTTTTACGGAAGATAGTAATATATTTCAAAATAAATCATTATATTATCGCAACATGGATATTCAAGCCCTACTTTGCGTGGTGCATCTTCGTATTGGCGGCGACACGAGCATGCTCGATGAAAAATTGGAAGCGGTTAAAGGGTTAAGTCCTTTTTTTACGTTTTTCGGTTTATTTTTACAGTATCTTACACAACTTTTTTAACTCTAACAAACCGTAACACTGTATCTGTAGAAATCGTTGCATTTCAGAGATTCTCACTAATTCACTACGAAACATTTAAATCTAAGTGAAAATACCGTATTATAAAATTTGATGCCAAATAAACTGCATTTTATCCTATGTCCGTAGTTACCGTTACCGTGTCCGTGTTATGAATGTTATGATTCATCTAAGTGGTGTTACAGTACCATACTATCAGGCTTCCTCTATTTAGGTAGGTGTTGTATTGTTTACCTATGCATATTACTTTAAAAGTGAATCATACTTTAAACAAATTCAATTAATTTTCTACCATATTGTAAAAGGGCATGGTCGAATCTTTGTGTAGATTTATGTGGCCGCTATATGCACTATGCCAGGAAAAGGGTTAATGTAAGTCGGGACTTACAGTATTGTGCTCCGAACTTTAGGCAGGCGGAGGGAGTACGCGTGGCGGGGTTGTTCAGTTGATATTGAAGTAATTCTAACGGGTAAATTTTTTGTTCAGAAGCAAAACAATGTATGTGGACTAGTTTTTTTTTTGTTTAATTATAATAAATAAGACTTAGGTTAAGAAACTGATCTCAGAATATAACAAATCTTGATCTCAAATTACCAAAGTTATGATTAATAAAAAGACTTTTTGATTAAAATTTGGCAAGTTTTATTTTAAATCACCCTTATTGTCGTGTATGCTACATTTTGACACAAAATCGGTTCTTCTGTAAAATTACAAAATGGCACTTGCAGTCTTATGCTTCCCAGGTACAGTTCAGAAAACTGAATTGCGTACCAAGACGGAACCTTTTTTTTGCAAATGTCATGTTGACATTCCATACACCTGCCAAAGAAATCATTGGGAAACTAACTGTGAGGAGGTTCCACCTTCACCCTGGTACGCGATTCAGTTTCCTCGACTGTACGGAATGTCAGTTGTTTGCTGCCTCATAAATCATCATAATCACTACATAGTATAAAATAAAGTCGCTTCCCGCTGTCTGTCTGTCCCTATGTATGCCTAGATCTTTAAAAGTACGCAATGGATTTTGATGTGTTTTTTTAATAGATAGAGTGATTCAAGAGTTTGGTTTATTTATATGTATAATTGCACCCGTGCGAAGCCGGGCCGGGTCGCTAGTTATAATTATTTAAAGCGTTGTCAGTATTTTCGGTATTTTATTTTTTTGTAAACTTTAAACAATTAAGTAGGTATAACAAACAAAATACTAAACTTAATAAATTTTTTCATGAGATCTTGTTGAGTACATATGTGAAAAGGGCTCCACGAGGTAAAAAAAATAGGTTAATTATTTAAATTTTACGTCAATTTTACGTCGAGAAAAAATTGTTGATTAACAAATTGATAATATTTTGAAAAAATCAACTCAATCATACTAATATGAGACATACTTCGGCGGCGGGCATGATGTCGACGTAAAGGCCATAAATAAAATGTAGTACAACTCCGGGACTATTTTTATTGGAAATTTCCTCTTCTTTAACCTTTTCGAAGCCATCGACTTGATATGAAGTCAAGAGTTTGGTGAGGTTTTACAAGTTAACTCAAGTACTTTATATTTTCTATCTCTTGTTATTTGCATAGTTACATCTTCGATTTACAAAATATATAAATCCGGTATCCATAACCGCTTTAGTATGGCGGTAATAAACTAAAAATTAAAGTCGTGTTTAAAATACAGCCACCAACGCCAATGGCTTGATTTGCAGTCCATTAGTGTTGTGCCCCCTCCCATAGTTAACCACGATACTTTGGTCGACGCAGGAGTCGGTTGCAACAAATACTAAAAACGGAATTAAATAAATATTTAAGGAGGGCTCCCCGTACAACGAACGTGGTTTTTTGCCGTTTTTTGCTTGATATTAATGGTAAACGATACGGAACCCTTCGTGCGCGAGTCCGACTCGCACTTAGCCGGTTTTTTATTATTTTTGCCCATTATGTACTCTGCAGTCCTTTACGAACATGAACATTGCTATTCAAATTGTACGTGGCACGCAGATCTATGTGTGGGACCCGGATAAGAGAAGAAAAGACAAAAATAAGTTTTCCTCTTGCCCCTACTAAAAATAATAAGGACAATTTAGTAACTGGGTAAAAACGTAGTTAATCGTTTTAATAAATCTAGCCATCTCTACTGTTCGCACAAAATCTAAAGTGCCATACGCCAATGACTGCAAATCAAGTCAATCTAAAACGTCAAAATGTAACTAGTGTTGTACTATGGTAACCCTGTACTTGCACTATAAATAAAGGGTTTTACTTTAAAATCTACACTAATATTATAAATGACAAAGCATGTCTCTGTCTGCCTGTCCGTCTGTTACCCCCTCATGCTTAGAACGCAAAACCGATTTAGATTAATACTTATTATTTATCTTTTTTTGACCATAATATATTTATCGACATGGACTTTTGGTTTCCTTATGTTTGACGGGTTGTTTACATGCAATTTGTTGCTTGGCGTGGGTGGCACGCTATTGTTTTTTTGACGTGGCTGCGAAGAGGTTAAGAATCTGTCTGATTAATTTCTAAATTATGAAAATTTGAGTTAAAGCCAAAAAATCAAAAAGTTTTTAATTTGTTCAATAATGTGCAGTAAAATCGAGAAAAACATTTCTTCTTGAGGTCATTCCGAATCCGATACAAATACTTATTTTTAGGAGCTTTATCTCTATTTTCCAGGATTTTGAACTTATGAAACAGACTACCTATATAAATAGGAAGGTAACGTAGTATTTTAGTATTTTACAAAATCTGGTATTTTGGGAACGTGATATTTTAGACACGAGCGTTATTATTGATATTTTTTATCAATCTCGACATAGACGTTTTTTAAGTTATTTTCACGACTATTGACTATTAATAATCATCATCATCATCATTTCAGCCGCAAAACATCCGCTGCTGGTACTGTACATAGGCCTCCCTCATTGATACCTATTCATTACGGTTAGAAGCGGTTTTTACCAAATCGTCCATCCAACTTGTTGGTGGATGTCCCACGCTACGCTTGCCAGTCCGTGGTCTCCATTAGAGAGACTGTTAACCCTTTAAACGCTTCCAATTTTTCATCGAGCATGCTCGTGTCGCCGCCGATACGAAGATGCACCACGCAAAGTAGGACTTGAATAATCCATGTTGCGATAATATAATGATTTATTTTGAAATAGATTATTATCTTCCGTAAAAGTTTTATTTTACTACCCTATCACATAATGACACTATGTAATATAATTCAGAACGTTACCTTAATAATTTATCCAAGAATTAAATGAATTATCGGTGTTTACTTATAGCCACAGACATTAACATTTTTATCATGGTCGCATCACTATAATTTGAAATTTTATATCTCTGACGTCAGACAGAAGCGGTCTACTAAATGAGACATTGGCGTAGAAAACATTATTCATTCAGTTTATTTTAGTTGACAATGTTGACATTACTAGGGAAGCGATTTAATATATTTGGAAAATATCGAAGTTGAATAATTTTATTGTTGATATTATAAGTTGCCTCGCATTTTACTGTATTTAAACATTATATTTATTTAGAATCGAAAATGTGTACCGTAAGGGTACCTAGGTATTACAACTATAGCATATCTAATTATATTTAGAAATTTAAAAGTAAGTAGTGGACGGTCGTAATATCGACATCGTCGCATCACTACGGGTATGACTTTCATATCTGTGACGTAACATGCGGTCTGATAAATAAGACAGTGGCGAACAAGGTTTGAGGTAAGATATTATAGTATAGAGTCGGGCTCCAAGTTTCGTCGATAAAATCGAATTTATCAACAGGGACTTCACGACGTCGATAACGACATATATAAACAATCGAGTATGTTTTAAAAGTTTATTTGAAATAAAGTTAGTATCTCTGTCATCATCATTTAATTCCTTGTGTATTGCGTCACTATCACCATACAGTTTTGACACGTCATTCGCTATGCGAACGGTAACGGCCAGAAAAGTAACTTAATATATCTTTAGACGCGTAAGATATGAGATAAAGTAGGTAATTACTTCATCAGGTTAATGTTATTAATACTAGAATCGATAGTAATACCTATAATCGATAAGTACCTACTCGTAAAGGAATCAATCATACGAATGATTTCATCACATTACTAGCGTCTTATAAATCAGGCATTGGCTGACTGCTTCATATGAAGTGTTGTAGAAAAAGTAACGATATAAGGAAATATATTATTTCGTTAAAAACTTAAAATTAATGGAAATAACCAATTTTACTATTATTTACTTAATAGTTTAATCTTTTATGTATAAAGTAATCTAAATAAAATTTTGCGAGAGTGGTAAATATCCTGTAAAAACCAAACCAGATCTTAGTCTTATTTATCAGACTGCGGCGAAATGAGCTGGGTATATTGTGTCTTATATATCAGACTACGGCGGTTAAAAGGTTAATAATGCCAACTCTTAATTAAAACAATTTTAATTCCCTAAAAAGGATTGCTGATGCTTACAGCCAAGAGAACGTGAAATATTTAAATGAAGGTTTTTGATTCCTTATGATAAAATACATAAAATAAGCTTAATTGATGGTACACTTTTTTTTATTAATTATTTATTTAAACGTCAAAAATTGCGAAAATCGTAATTTTTTAACTTTGCGACTTGGTCAGGAGGGTTGATTGGTGACCCTAGCGGTGTAGGTAGTTGACGTATCATCGCGCGGGGATCAGCGGGCGGTGGGGTGTGGGGTGGCGCGTCGTGACGTGCCGGCGTTTCCACGGTAACGACGCCGCCAGCGCGCCGCCCGCCGCCCGGTATTTGCCGCCATGACTCCATGAGTTTCCTCACGTAAAAACACGTGCGTGTCCTAATTATGCTGGTTTTTCAGTTTGCCAACATTAAGAAAATTCTTTCAGAGACTTTTGACAGATTAAACAAAAATACAATTTTTTGATACAATCTTTTAATAAAAGATAAAGTATATATATCCATTAATTCGGTTATATTAGCGTTAGAGCGTTCGAGACAGAGAGCGGTCTGGAGTTCCGAGTTCTGCGTTCAGAGTTCTGTCTGCATTTTGAGTTTGACCGCTAGAGAGTTCCAACGCACCGCACACAAGAGGCGGTCAAATTCTTGCGTTGCGTTCCATGTTTTTGTATGTGCAACATGTCGCTAGAAAGTTCATCTTTCGAAAAAGATACATTGATTTTGTGGAGCCTAGAAACTTCTATAAAAGTAGAAAAATATTGTATTGGGTGCACCTAATAGGCTAGACGACTAAAAAACTGATTAGTCCGTCAGTTAGATTACCTATTAAAAAATATTGTAATTAATTTTTATTTATTAATTTTTTTCATTTGGTTGAGAAACAAAAAATGACGAGGATACAGTGCTTAGAAGTTTCGAGTAACGTCACTGTATGGTACAATTTTTACCTAAGAGTGACGTTACAAAGCCCCCACTCCGGAAGTTTGATGATCTATTATACCTTTGTCGATTTTTAATAATTTTATAAACCAAAAAATACGTGTCCCATATTTTTCCATTATCTAACTGACGGACTAAATAGAATGACATATTTATAACCCAGTCGTCATCCCTATTAACACAACACGAGAAGAATCTTTTGACGCGGCCATTTCAAGCCAAGTTTCTGCTTTTTAACCCCCGACACAAAAAGAGGGGTGTTATAAGTTTGACCGCTATGTGTGTGTCTGTCTGTCTGTGGTATCATAGCTCTTAAGCGTGTGCACCGATTTGGATGCGGTTTTTTTTTATAGAAAGTAGGTTTCTTGGCGATAGTTCATAGATATGTTTCATCAAAATCGGTGCAGCTGTTTCAAAGTTATCAGCTCTTTTGTTAGCTGCGGAAGAGATCTTAGACGCATAACGGGCATTGACAGTGACATAATTTCGTTGGGGGTTTTTAAAATTTTTAATTTATAGTCAACCAAAAAATTGCTTTTACTTCCGAATAAATAGACGGGTTGGGTTCGTAAGGACTAGATTGCATAACGACTCTATAAGCAAAACGTCTTAGTTGCATAAGGTCTTGGTAAGCACAATGTCTTTTTTGCAGAATGCCCTAGTGAGTAGAATGTCTTAGTTGTTCGATCGACAACTATAGCATAACGCCCGAAGTTGCAAAATGACTAATAGGGTTTACGTCCAAGTTATTAATAAGTATTGATTGTAAAACGACGCATAAGGAAAAGTGAAAAGTTTGAATGACGTAACGCGATCGTAATATGAAGCTGTCAAATAGATTTTTGGACGTTTTGTATCGCAATGTTTGCTACTGACACTATCTAGTGTATAAATTACTGATGTGCCAAAGGAAACTTTCCAAAATTGCGAAATTTTTCATATAGGAAAATTTCGGAAACTTCCCATAATTTTGTATGGGGATTGAAACTTTCCGTTTCTTAAATTTAAATATCCTATATTTCTTATTTTTCACAAATTTCCGAGAACTTTTCCAACTTTTTTGAAACTTTCCGCAACTGCACCGCTGCACTGCTTCTGTAGTATAAATAATCTAAGACAACCTTCACCGAGCTGGTTAATGGATGAAAAGTATTGTATATGAAATTAAATATGTTGATAAATATATTGCAAGTGGGTTGACTAAAAAATTTCAGTCCAGAATATGATTAATTATTTATTTTTATTTTTTTAAAAATTTTACCGTTTCGGTTAATAGACAAATGACGTACCAATCAAAAGTATAAAGCCTATAGAATATGCAAACGTAGGTTGACTAACCAGACCAGTGCAAATATCGATTTACGTGTTTTTACCTGTTAAAGTTCAAAAGTTCCATTCCGTTCCGGTCAAAAGTTATGACCGAAAAAACTAGTCAACCTAACGTTTGCATATTATATAGGCTTCATACTTTTGATTGATAGGTATTGCATTTGTCTATTAACCGAAACGGTATCGTCTTGGGTCGTCCCATTCGTTTTTTGTCAAGTTCTTAATTCGTCTCATTCTGATTTCGTCATCCATTCTTGAACCTGAATAAGAACAAGACAAACAACAACTATGACCCAAGACGACAATGACTAACAGCGAAAGTGACGAATGAAGAATGGATGACGAAAGCAGAATGAGATGAATTAAGAACTTGACAAAAAACGAATGGGACGACCCAAGACGATACCACCGAAACTTTGACCTGTAAAAAAAAATACTTGACTGAAATTTTTTAGTCAACCCTCTTGCAATATATTTATTAACATACCTAATTACTTTAATATAAAATACTTTTTAACCATTAACCAGCTCGGTGAAGGTCGTTGTATACGCGGATCCTAGACTAATAAATAAGGTCCTATTTCTATGGTGGCCTAGGAATAGGTTCGAAGGACTGTAGGTACTTTGCCTGTTGGTACTTTTTTGTTATTAATATTATTATATTACCTACAGATTTCCGAATCTGAATCTGAAAACCTTATCAGGAAACCTACGTCTGCGGTTAGTCAACGGGAGGCGTCCTTCGGTCCGGGCCGGCTGAATGGAGGTTGGTGAGCGCCTGCGTCGCGCCGTATCGATCTTGCAGGGCTCGCGGCCACGTGGCGTGGGCGCGCCCGTACCGGCGACGCGCCCGGCGCCGGCCACGTGTCCTCGCCACTCCCGGTGCTCGCCCACCTCGCAACCTACCGTCTCCCGACCCACCCCATACGGCCGGGATCGGTGGGACTGGTTGGGCCCTTATCAATCTTATACCGTGTTGCTATGCTATGCTGTGTTATCAATCGAGTCAAATGCAGCTGATAGATTCTCGCAGCAATGGGGGATAACGATACTCAACGTACAATTGGTATATTGTCTCAAATGTTGCAAACGTGTTAACTACAAGACTATGACTGCTGCTCCTCTTTTATCTACTATAACAGTTTGCAAAATTCGTATTTTATTACCAACAGTTTAGATTTCCACTACCTAACCGTTAGTTAACTTGTGCTATTCCGAGAATTCATCCTTAATGTTACTAATTCTAAAGTTAACTCTTTGGTTTTAGACACTTGATGTAGAGTGAGCTCCCTGGAAATCTTTATTCAGCGAAGTAAGTACATTAACATAAGGGGTATTTCACAGCAAAAGTCATAGACACCTAATTATTGGGTTAATTTCGAAATCTTAATTGAAATTTGTTTGAAATATAAGTATAAATAAAAGGTGCAGCACTGGCAATCATCTAAGCTAAGCGTTGCGAACATTGTTGACGTAAATAAATAAATATTAAGTAAAAAATATCTTCTTGTAAACATCAAAAATATAAACTTTGTTGCCAATAAATGCGAGATGTAAAATTTACTCTAACTTGAATCTCCTCTCATAACGTCAATAACGTTGTACAGACTGTTAAGTAATGAGTGGATAATCCTTGAACTATGGATAGAGGGCACTTAGGCCGTTATAATAAAGCTGTATCCGAGATATTTGGACTTTTAGGTTTTTTCAATGTTTTGATCATAGCACAATTTTAAGCTAATTTATTTTAATTTTAATTTTTGCTCAATATTATTGAGTACTTGTGTTATCAGATAGGCATCAACATTTTTGGGAGACTACATTGGATTTTTAATAAAAAAATCGCTAATTTAATTTTTGCGTTTTCAATCTACCTACATTGATAGAACATTTAGCTCTCTTGATGAAAAAAAAACACCACCGTCAAGTTGCCAATAAGCTTAAAAACATGCCAATTAATTGAAAATTTTAAAATAGTAATTGCCTTTTGAATTTAAAATCAAAATGCCAAAATAATAAAAAAAAGACACGCTCGTAATGAGTGGATAATCCTTGAACTATGGATAGAGGGCACTTAGGACGTTATAATAAAGCTGTATCCGAGATATTTGGACTTTTAGGTTTTTTCAATGTTTTGATCATAGCACAATTTTAAGCTAATTTATTTTAATTTTAATTTTTGCTCAATATTATTGAGTACTTGTGTTATCAGATAGGCATCACCATTTTTGTGAGACTACATTGGATTTTTAATAAAAAAATCGCAAATTTAATTTTTGCGTTTTCAATCGTACCTACATTGATCGAACATTTAGCTCTCTTGATGAAAAAAAAACACTACCGTCAAGTTGCCAATAAGCTTACAAACATGACAATTAATTGAAAATTTTAAAATAGTAATTGCCTTTTGAATTTAAAATCAAAATGCCAAAATAATAAAAAAAAGACACGCTCACCCACATTTATCCCAGTGTACTATCTACTTTTTGTATCCCGGGCGTAGAATCCAAAACTTTTTGTTGCAAAATTAACATTACTGGCCACTAATTTAAATGCCATTTATTCCAAATTTAAAAAACATGCCGACTGCTTTTTGTTAGGGTTCCGTAGTCAACTAGGAACCCTTATAGTTTCGGCAGGTCTACACTTTAAACTTTACTTTCTGTCCTGCTTATAATAGCAAAGAGTGACAAAGATAGAACTTTAATCACATGATGCGCACCTGGCTTTAAATAGTTGTCATTTATCGTAAAGTCCGAAATGTATACGAGTATTTCCAATGTATTTTTGCAAATTTAATTATTAAATTACTACGTTACAAGTAATTATAAAAGAATTTAAATATCAGAATTTAATAAAAAATACCTATTTAGTATCACACCATTAAACAAACATGATTCAATCGAAGCTAAAAGAAGAGAAATAAATAAAACTATTTGTCATGGTTCATTTAGGACCCTAAGCCGTGCTTGTATTATTGACAGTGACAAGACTAATCAGTAGTGCCACAGATTATGTTATGTACGACCGACCTGATTTTTTCTAGACAATGGAACATGGCTCTCTCACTGTGATGTCATCCAGAGTATTTCTTAAAAAAATTATAAAAAATTAAATACTCAACCAAATTCAAAATCGATGAAAATGGTATCTTAAAATATTCTATTCCTTCCAAAAAAATATAAAAGCTATAGGTAATTTTTTTTTGGTGCATCCCAATTGCCAACTTTTTTTAAATAATTTTTTGAAGATACGTACTTATCTGACTTTTTTTGCTAAAAACTTAAATTTCAATTATCTCAGAATTGACTAAGTAAAGTTTTTTGAAGAGGTGCTAATTATATATTTTTTCGGCATTCGGCGTTCTGGAGATTGAGAAACTGCAGCTGTTTTATTTTTATCTCCTATTGTTTACTGGAAATATTTTTTTGAGTGTTTGAGATGACATTTGTGAGATTTTACGGTTGACAAGCCGTTCGTGCTCAGAACTTAGTAGAAACAGAAAAATAAACCGAAGTGAACTGTCACTGCTGTCAATGTCAAATCGTTTGCGTTTCGTTTGCTTTGCGTTTTGGTGTGCTCAGTGTGATTTTTTTACTATTTTTATCGACCTCCGCATAAAATCCGGACTTTCAATTTTACCGCATTTCTCCACAACTTATGCACAATAATTGGATCACGATTGAATACTTTCGATCACTATTTTGGAACTGCTTCTTGGACAACGCAAAGCAAACGAAACGCAAACGGTTAGATTTCATTTGACATTGACAGAAGCGACAGTTGAATTCGTTTTTTTTTTCTATTTCTTCTTAGTACTGAGCACGAACCGCTTGTCAGCCATAAAATCTCACAAATGTCATCTCGAACACTTAAAAAAATATTTCCAATAAATAAAAGGAGATAAATAAAAAATAGAACCGCCTTCAAAAACACCCAAAAAAATATTAATTAAAAATGTAACCGACTATAATGAGCATTATAATATCTTTCTACTAATCTGTTTGAAGTCGGGCCTCAGCACGAGCTAGTAGGAGTGGTAGAAGCCCAACAGATAGTGGGTATAATAGGGATAATAGGTAGGTAAATTAAATTACTACTATAAAGTTTGAGGTCCCAGGTTCGGTTCCCGCGTCGGGGCAGATATCTGTATGAAAAACACTAATGTTTGATCTCGGGTCTTGGGTGTTTAATATGTATTTAAGTATGTATCTATCTATATAAGTATGTTTATCCGTTGCCTAGTACCCATAACACAAGCTTTGCTTACTTTGAGACTAGGTCGATTGGTGTGAATTGTCCCGGGATATTTATTTATTAATTTAATTACTAGGTCCACTCCTGCTGGCTCGAGCTGAGGCCCGACTTCAAACAGATTAGTAGAAAGATATTATAATGCTCATTATAGTCGGTTACATTTTTAATTAATATTTTTTTGGGTGTTTTTGAAGGCGGTTCTATTTTGTATTTAAAAAAAAATATTTTTGTCTTTTTAGTTGTATTGGTATAAAAAAGATGCGTAGGCGTAGCCAGTAAACGAAGCCCCGCTTCTGTGTACAAGATTTTTTAAGTACTCAAGATGAGACCTTTTTTAAAAATGGAATTTTAAGTTTAGAAAAAAGATATAGTAAGTTTATTATGCTAAAAGGTGACTATGTCGAAAAATAAAATGACATTTAGTAAAAGTTGTTTATAACATACTCATTCTCACTTTTTATTGAACGCCCCTAGTAGAATTAGAATATTACGAGAAATGCCTAAATTAAAGAAAGGACAAGCCAATTTATTACCTTACGTTGGGTCTAAGCAAAGTAGAATTTTGGTTAGTGTTAAAGTTGCTCAAAGCAGCTGATATGATCGTATCCGCACGGCAGGAAGACTCGTGAATCATTACCATCAGTGAATTATGTTATGAGTAACTGACTAAAGTTAGTCAACGTAAATGACAAATGAAAACGTACAGAACCACACCACGTATATATAGGTATATTAGGTAGGTGCTATTCAGCGGTATGAAATTATGTATAATCCCTAGCAATGAGTTGTGAACAATGTCAAGTGCCTCATATCATAAGTCATATTACGAGTATATCACCGTATATAACAAGGTTTCAATAGTTTCAACAATTATTTATAAAGACCATGAAATACTTCACGTAGACCTACTCAAGCAACGCCACAGTGAGTGTACTATCGTTAAAGCCGATGTTTAAGAGGGTACGATGGCTGAGAGACTTTTGAGAAATAGGTATTTTAATGAAATGTCGCTGTCTCGCCCGAACCCCTTCGTGTCAGTACAGCGAGAGCGGGACAACTGCAGCTCAGACCGTTAATAGGCGCGTAAAATTGATCAAAACAGCATTTCGTAATCCCCTGTTTTCTTCTCGAAAACTGGACCAATAAAAATATTTTTTTCAAAAATAATTAGGAGACAGATTTAGCTATGCACCTATGTTTTCTTTTTTTGTTTATATGAGGAATTCTTTTCTGATGAGTGTCTGAAAATGACGTTAAAATTGGGCAATTTTTTCAGTTTTTGAAAGCTTATATTTCTTATGTTAATTGAAATATGGAAAAAAAACGAAACATAGGGGCATAGCTGTGGTAGATACAGATTATACATTAAAAAAAAATTGGCTCTAAAGCCATTATCCAGGGAGGAAACTGGGGATTACGTTTGTATGGAGAAATGGTGCGCATCGTATCCTCTTAACCCTATTGGTGGTCACAAAGGACGCAGGAAGCATGGAAATTAAGACTTAAAATCATTGTACTAATCATATCAAAGCGTCAGTTGTAATTATAATATAACGGTGCTTGTTCGCGTTCTGATCGATGCTTCAGCATTGAGAGGCTAAGGGAGATTTAATAAAGATAACACTGTAAATTCGCCGCACCCCCTTTGGAGTGTGGCCGCTACAAAGCGCCGAACATTAAGTGCCGCCTTCAATTCACTGGAGTCCTGGGGCAAACAGTCGTCAGCCAGCTCCTTTTATACACGGGTCACAAAAAATACAGTGGTGCACGCAAACAAAAGCATGCGACCACGAAACACGCAACAACGGTGACGGTGACGTCATTAATTTAAGAGAAGCCGCTTTGGAACCTATTGTGTTAAACAGTAAACTGAACAAATGAACAATAATAATATCACATCCAAAATCCATGTTCATGGCCTCCGATTGGGTTCGCAATAGATAACTATAAAACGACGTGCAAATATGAACATAATGCGTAAATTTCACTTACCTCCACCCGCCGGGCGGTGAATCGTTGCTTGTCTCTTTCAGCTGAGTGGTGCTGGCACTCTGAAGGTTCAGGACGTTCACGCTGCGTAACAAATAATAATTTTAAGATTTAAGCGAACAAATAAATTTTCCTCCTACATCGCATTTTCCCGCGATAAAAATGGATGCTACTCGCTGACAAGTGATAGATAATTTATAGCTTTTACTAGGAGAATATTTTTTTTAAATCGGTTAAGTGGGTTTTGAGTTTTTGCGTTGTAAACAAACAAATCTTTGATATTAATATTTTGAGTTGTACTTATAAAATTCGAAATGTAAAACGTAAAATGAAAAATACTTAGTGTTAGGTAAAGAATATTAACGATACCGATAGTGATTAAAAATCACCTTTTCAAGACTTTACAAGGTGATTTTTTATCACTATCGGTATCGTTATTCTTATTAACACTATTTTTCATTTTACGTTTTACATTTCGAATTTTATTCCTAAGTGCAACTCAAAATAAAAACAAAGCAAAGCAAAGCCACGAGATGAAACGAGAGCACACTTGGCGCCTATAGCCAGAAGATTCGGTTCGAATTCCATCCGGAGCAACCAAAAAAATGATTAGTGCGTATTTATAAATAAAATAAAATCTTATATGCGGTATTTTTTGGAATCGTGTTTAAGTACTAGCAGAGATTTCAAACCACATTTTCTAAAAGTAAGAATACCTAATCTCACATTACGTTTGAAATAAACTAGAGTCCTAGTAAATGAAAAGTGTAGATAATAAAATAATGGAAGCTCTCGAAGCTTGTTTTCTTCTCGAAGGTACTTTGCAACCATTGTTCCGGAACCCACAATGGATTGTTAAACGATATCAACAGGTAAACACAACCGGTCGCCTTCACGGGAAATTAAATCTCAACATTGGAGCCTTTACCTACTCTAGACTTTTCTCCACGGTACCTATGGTACAGTCGCCAACATAAACATGGGAACTGTAATTTTTTTAACAGAATTCATAAAACGGAAGAGGATCTGTGTTCTGTGGATCTGTGTACCTACATAAAGTAAGTAATTCAGTGTTACGAAGATACCCTAGATGTTTTTCCTTGACGGTATATTTATTATGAACGAAAGGAAATAGTTTAACGTTTGCATCAGCTTCACAGAATTTAATTCTTTTAGGAATATCGGCAATCGGCGGGGAAGTTGAGGAGTTTCGCTATCATCACCTAATTACTAGTTCTGTTACAAAGCAGCATTCTCTGTATGGAGGTTAAGACAGCCATTACAATGTTGAGACGAGAGGCATTTCCTATCGGCCTGTTGTTTTGGGTTTCTACAGGCACGCGCTGGTTTATGAAAAGAGCCACGCACACTATGAATTCAACGGAACTAGGGTACGTTTACGTACATTCGACAGACCAATAAATTAAAAATCCGTGTCGGTATGTATGGAAAACCTTTTTAGCTGACACTTTGGAGATAACATTAATTTATTTTTTCTACTCCTGTAGTAGAACTATACAGTAATAACTAACGTTATAAGTCTGTTCCAAGTTCTAAGCTCTATGGTGCAAATTCAGTAACGTATTAAATAACCCATAGTAATTTTCATTATGTTACGGAAAGAACTGAGTAATATAATAACATTCAAAAAAAGAATACTGAAATCGATTTTGATAATCGAGTTTCCTTAAATATGAGTGTGCCACGCCACGTGATTGGTTGCTTAAAAATGAGCAAGAAGTTTATTTTTTCAAGCGAAATTTCCTAGTTGAGAACACGCTGGTACGATCGTAAATTAAAAAATAAATAAAGCGGGAAATTAAATGAAAGTCAAAATCTAATGCTGTTGTTGTTGGTTTAAAGTTTAAAGTAATTAAAAATAATTGAAAATGAGATGATATTGAGATGCCGTGTACTCTCCTGAAGACACTTTAACGATGGCGCAAACAGTCAATGAAAGTTTGCTGCCGGAAAAGTCAAAAAACTGTAAGTATAACAAGATTTACAACAATTTCATGCAATGGAGAATCGACAAAAATATTATGTACATGTTTTTCGGAAAATGTGTTGTTGGTGTATTTTGAACGTTTGTTAGTTATGTACCTCAAAAGCAAAAATTCCTTGCAGCGTTTCACCTAGTCGCATTTCACCGCGATCGTGTTTTTTATTTTCGCTTTATGTCTCAATCGTATATTTTTTTGCTCGCTTATATTTAGTCGCATTTCACGTCGATTGTTTATTTAAATTTTGTCTTATGTCACAATCGTCTAATTTTTTGGTCGCTAATGACTTTAGTCGCATTTCACCTCGATCGTTTATTTTATTTTCGCTTTATGTCTCAATCGTCTATTTTTTTGGTCGCTAATAGATGTAATCGCATTTCAGCTCGATTAAATATTTCTGTAACATTATAGTTCAGTAATATTTTTAGTACTACTTTATACGAAAAACGTAACGTTTTGTCGTTCACATAGGTACTTTAGAAACCCAGTATTACCTACTTTTGAGAATCTTGTATTTAGGTTGGGAAATGTGGCGTTTTAAGGGCAAAATAACTTAGGTATTTATGTTAAAAATTTGCTTTATTGGTGCTTAAACTAAAACTACAAACAAGGTTTTAAACTAAATACACAACAGGACAAGAGTGAAGAAAGAAGTGGCGACCGGATAGCCCAGTGGTTAGAGAACTTAGGTAATAATTTGGTGTAAATTGTCCCGAGATATTTATTTATTTTATTTATTCATTTAGTATTTCAACATGGCAAGTTTACTAACGCACTGTGCTAGAGGTAGTACATCCTGCAAATAAGAACTACCTATATGCTGTATTTTAGTGTCCATGATGTTGAATTTCATCAATCGTTTCCGGAATATTGGTACATTCAATTCATTTCGTAACAAGTTGAAGAGTCAACTGTTATGGATTAGTCTCTTAAAACTGATATCAAATATAATACATTCAAATTCGGTTTAAATAATTTGTTTATTTTACTGTGCCATCCTTCTAGCACATTGTTTGTTCTGTGGCGTTGTTGAAAGCACGACAACATACTAATATTGTTGACAGAAAACCACTGGCTTGCCATGTACTTGTTAAACATTTAACATACGGTGATATACTCGTAATATGACTTATGAGGCACTTGACATTGTTCACAACTCATTGCTAGGGATTATAAATAATTTCATACCGCTGAATAGCACCTACCTAATATACCTATATACAGGGTGTATCCGTTAACGCGATCAATAAATTAAATTATACATCCTTTAACTAATCAGTAATTAAGTCCAAGTGGTTTAATTTTTTTTAAATGAAAACAAAAGAATTTGTTATTTTCTAACAAAATTAATCGGGCCAGCAATGTACTGCACTGCAGACCGTCATGTCTAGTCGAAGTACTTGACGTTGACATTTACTATCGTTTTCAATTGAAAATGTACTAAATACACCAATATTTTGCTTAATAAACATGCGAAGGTCTTAATTAAACGATCAGAAAATCAGTTCTTTTAAAATTACGTAATACTTGTCCTCATCAAGTACCTAAGTGTGGGCGAAATGATCAAAACACTAAAACAACTTTATCCTGTTTATTTAACGTTATCAACAAAATAGTGCATTATGATAATATCACTGACAATAGTAAAATTATGCCAATCTCACCAGGTGACTTCTTCTCTAGATAACTTGTACTTTTACAACGAAAACGCCCATGGACCGTGTGCTGGCTGCACACGTCCTGCCTCATCGGTGATCGTGACAACAACACGAAATTATCAATCGGAGGATCCTCGTATGCGTTATTTAACTCAAATCTCGGCTTACATTTGCTCTTGTTTCGTCATAATTCACGTGTATCGTAATTTAATTTTGTTGATGCCATTTTAAATTATTTTGATTTGTTTACCAACTTGACTTTTGTATTTGTCAATGTAACATTAGTAATAGAGTAACCAACTCATTCCTAAAGAAAAGACAAGGTTGCATTTGCAATGTATGGTTTATGGTCTGAGTCCGAGATAATAATATTGAACTTTTTGGAGTTCAACAACATAAGGTTAATAAAAAGTTGAAATAGGCACAGATTGTAGAGATCTTTCTGTTTATGAGTAAATATTTATAAAAAAAATAACATCGCCCCTGTACCAAGGAAATGCCCTGTACCAAGACATCTAACGACCGATAACTGACAATTACGCAATGATGAAATTCATTGATTATGCATTGTAACTTTAAATTACAATTTTTCTGTGATTAAGCATTTTGGCGCATTAGAACCAGGTAAGGTAACTTCGGATATGCTAAGGAATCATCGTTTAAATTTATTGTTTTACTTATAGACTACACCCGGTATACGTGGTGTGGTTCTGTACGTTTCAATTTGTCATTTACGTTGACTAACTTTAGTCAGTTACTCATAACATAATTCACTGATGGTAATGATTCACGAGTCTTCCTGCCGTGCGGATACGATCATATCAGCTGCTTTGAGCAACTTTAACACTAACCAAAATTCTACTTTGCTTAGACCCAACGTAAGGTAATAAATTGGCTTGTCCTTTCTTTAATTTAGGCATTTCTCGTAATATTCTAATTCTAGAACTAAAAGATTCATTTCCATAACGTCCAAACTGAATATTTTATCTTTTTTCTTTTATATTTTATCAACTTGATGATATTACGTAAAGTAACTTGAAAATTTAATTTGCGAGTATAAAAGAACCGAAAGTGATATAGTTGAATACGGGTTTTGAAAAATGTTTCATTCAGTATGGAGTGTTTCAAATAAAGCCAAAAGCCATATACCTACTTATAGTAACGTTCTCGCAACGTCAGAGAAAGTTGCCTTGGGCAAAAGGCATTGCAGTAGATAGCTAGCTGCCAATAACATACTTATAATGTATAATGTATACAGGGTTATTGGTAAGTCGACTTATTCTCGTCAAGAGGTTATGGGGGAGGTCATTTGCAATCATTTTTGTCCCATAATGCCCTATGCAAAATGAACCAATTCTGAGATAATTGAAATTTAAGTTTTTAGCAAAAAAAGTCAGAACTACCCGATTTGATGCAATTGTTTTTACTTACTTATTTACAAACCCTTCTTTTACTTTGTTTACTCACTTTAGCAACTTGGAGCAGCTGTATCTAAAGAACTATCAGGTCTTAATAGACTTAATTGGTCTCGTTTTGTTGCGAATGGTGTGTACCTACTTTAATAACGTATATGGATTTAAGACGTAAAATGGAACCATAGTTGACCATATCGACAAAATCTTAAAAAAATGTCTGAAATTATTTTTGTTTGGAAATTTTGCCAATTTTTGAACAACTGTATCTTACAAACTATATGGTTTATCGCCTTCTCACTTTAACATTTTTTGTTGGAAATTTAGTCGTCTTTAAAGTGTACATAGTGATATTTGCCGTAAAATAGGTCCCTGTTGGTAAAAATTGACAGAAACTGAAAAGTCATAAAATTTAATGGTTTTTCAAAAATTTGACAATGGTACGGAGGGTTCACGCGGTCGAATACTTGGATTTGCCATAACCACTTCATCACATAGAACATATAAAAAAATCAGAACTACCCGATTTGATGCAAGACAAAAGTACCATTTGTATGTGCTACCTATCGATGTTAAGAATTTTTTTTTCCGAAGGTTTAAAATCCCGAAAACTTCTTTTGTCCGAAAGCATTTTTTTCTGAAACTGTAAATATTTCAGGATTTATTTCAGGACCATCGTGTAGAAACCTTTAGGTTAGGTTAGGGTTGTTTTATAAAAATCCTGAAATATATACAGTTTCAGAAAAAAATGCATTCGGATAAATGAAGCATTCGGGATTTTAAATATTCGGAAAAAAATATTTCGAGAATATGATTCATCACAATAACAAAAAATAATATTACTAATTTGCATAAGTATTCACTACTATAAATAAACAAATAAAAGATTTTTTTAATTCCTTGTTTCATTTGACCCTTGTTATGTTCCAGTAGCATAAAATACTATTAAGTAGTACTAGGTGCGTCGATTAAATCCGTAGGTTGATAATTAGTCAATAAATATAAATAACTCTATAATTTAATTTTTTTATATACACTCATAAAAAATAACCAACGTTCGTCTGGGATAGTATTCTGAGCAGTCTATTTTTGAATTGGTTTAGCAGTTCCAGAGATTACCCTACATACCTACAAACAAACAAAAGATACCTCTTTATTAGAAGAGTATTTTTAGTTCAAATTCATACTCACATTTTCTTATTAGCTACTGAAGGTTCCACGATCAATGGCAAGCCGCAATACGAATAACCTGGAATTATAACAAGAAAAGAATTTTCAGTGTGTTTCTACTGTGCTCGCATCGCTCAGTACATGTATATACGTTTCAGTACGTGTATTTAAAATTAAATAGGTATCTAGATCAAACACCAAACAGTCCTATTAACTACATTATATAAAACTACAAGCTAAGTAGTTTGATATAAATATTATTTTTTTACCATGAAGTTTATCAATTGCACGGTCAGCGGCAGATTGGTCCGGAAAATCAACGAATGCGTAGCCACCTCTCTTCACCGAGATATCAGCTACGGTCAGATTGTGCTCAGCAAACAGCTGCCTCACTGCAGCTTCGTCTGCTTCAATAGGCAAATTCCCTATGTACAATTTGTTCATAGCAGACACAGTCTTCAGCTGTTCACTCATTTTTAGTCCGGTATTCCAAGGAAATCTTGCAGATACTTAAAAGTCCGTTTTTTCGTCGATTTAGAATGACTAGCAAATCTAGGGAGCCTGACGTATTTCTTTTGTCTTTCTCCTTGTCCAATTATCCTTGACGTCTACCTAAATTTCGAACTTTTAATCTGTTTGACATATCTGTCTAAATGGCCATGATAACTTTTTTTGTTCAAATAAGAGAGGTTAATTAAGATCAAGTGGTGAAGTTGCGATTATGACCACAGACTTAAAATATTATATTCTAAGTCTGTGATTATGACACTAAAAAATATTGTTAGTAAATTCTAAGTAAACACTGGATAGAGTTAATTATTGGAATTAAGATGCCGCAAAACTATTTATTTAGCTTATTTATTGTAAGTAGGTATCGTAATGATCAGACCGTAATGAACTAAATCCCGACAACATCTTTTCCTACCTTATTTTAAACTAGTTTTAGCTCGCATCTTCGGTCGAATTAATAATTTTAGTAAATAGTTAATACTACTGACAAAAAAACCGGCCATGTGTGAGTCGGCCTCGCGCACCGAGGGTTCCGTACAAACTTATATGTATATATTAACATCCAGTCTTAGCAGACCCCTGCTCCTAAGCAAAATGTGCGCAGTGTGGGATCATTGTAGATTGATTATTGATATAGACAGACAAAAGAATTTATGCTTTTTGCAATTTTTCCTTTATCTGTGCTATAAAAGAACTTGCTTCATATCAAATTTCAAGATTCTGAGTTGCGGCATAAATAGATTGGTCATAGCCTCAGAGCTCATAACGAATTTAAGGAAGGTGTTTTAGGCACGTTGAAACAATAAAAAGAATATATTTTATCAATGTGCGAATCTAGAATGTCGAGTCTGGCGGAGCCCTAGCGGTTATTTCGCTACTGCGCAGTATAGGTATGACTTTTGCAAAAAACTAAGCTCAAAAAATATGTTTTAGGCAACTTTAATTTTTTTTTAAATCACAGTTTAGGATGTATATAATCCAGAAATAAAAACCCCTGACTCTTTTGTTGGTTATTATAAAGTATAACCAGACTCTTCCAAAAATATTTTTTAATATACGCCAAAAATATACTTCAGGCATTCTAAAATTTTTATAGCATGCTTATTAATTAATATTGAAAATAATTGCAAAAACGCCAGACGAATCCATCGGTTATTAATAATTCCCAGACGCAAATGAAAATTTAAAAGGAGTGCGACAAGAAAGTCTTATATCTTTTTTTTATTGTTTCAACGTGCCTAAAACACCTTCGCTAAATTCGTCATGAGCTCTCCGGCTATTACTGATATAGACAGACAGAAAAAAAAAATATGCTTTTCGCAATTTTTCCTTTATCTGTGCTATAAGACCTTGCTTCGTAGGGTTAACGTCATAAATAAGTGATAACTTTTGTACCTTGTCACTTTAACATCATGTTTGAAAAGCCATACGAAATTACGTAACGACTGAAAGCGACAAGGTACAAAAGTGATCACTTATTTATGACGTTGACTGTACAGGTCGATTCATAAGAGCTGGCGCGAATGGATCG
Organism: Archips crataeganus; assembly: GCA_947859365.1. Lineage (NCBI taxonomy): Eukaryota > Metazoa > Arthropoda > Insecta > Lepidoptera > Tortricidae > Archips > Archips crataeganus. The sequence continues at coordinate 14,999,261 of OX402045.1, read as the reverse complement.
AATGAGCGAATTAAATTATCTATGTGTTACCTATTTGAATACACTTCACACAAATATGAAAATGACATGCATCAGTCATTTTCCTACAAAAGTGTCAAAGTGACATTACTTTCATTCAATTCATTCGTGCCAACTCTTGTGAATCGATCTGTACCAAATTTCAAGATTCTGAGTTCACGGGTTCACGGCAAAAGTTGTTTATTTTTATCATTTAACGAGGCTTTTCAATATATATTTTTAGGGTTCCGTCCCCAAAGGGTAAAAACGGGATTATTATTACCCCACCTATTACTGAGACTCCACTGTCCGTCCATCTGTCTTCTGTCTGTCTATCCGTCTGTCACCAGGCTGTATCTCGTGAACCGTGATAGCTAGACAGTTGAAATTTTCACAGATGATGTATTTCGGTTGCCGTTATAACAACAAATACTAAAAAACAGAATAAGTAAAATAAATATTTAAGGGGGCTCCCATACAACAAACGTGATTAATTGCACACGAATGAAAAAAAAAATTGTTTTTTAAGAGAATGAAGCAAATATCTAAGTGCCAGCCACCTTGACAATGAAGTCAACTGCAGCAGCTTTTGGCAAATTTCGTTCCAGGGTCACATGATATAAAGCTCCCTACTAATGTAGCTGTATACATGGCAATCGTCCTGCCGAATCTGCGTATGCATCGGAAACGTGGATCCTATATATATCGTAAGCATATCCGCTCCTTGGATAGTTTCCACCTTAGATGCCTGCGCGACATTATGAGCATGCACTGGTCCGACCGTGTTAGAAATACGGAGGTTCTTATGCGTGCCGGTGTCGCTGGAATAGAAACCTATCTAATGAGGCGGCAGCTACGATGGTGCGAACATGTCTCCCGCATTGCTGATAACAGAGTGGCGAAGCGCATCTTTTACAGCGAACTGGAGAACGGTACCTAAGCGCAAACAAGGCGGGCAGTTTCTGCGATACAAAGATGTGTTGAAGCGTCACATGAAGAGAGCCAATATTGAATATTGATTCATTCAAGTGGGAGACTTCTAACTACGTCGGAGGGGCCCTGAACTGTGGCGAGTGTGGCAGAACATTCGTTGCAAAAATGCTCTCATTTATAGCAAACAGTCGCTGTGGCCGAATACAGTTAGGAAAGGATGATATTGTGATGATTTACTAAATGTTGAAATGTAGCGAAATAATGGGATTTTATAAATAAAACACTGATTGAAAATAAATCGATATCAACATAGGTACATATTTGTTATGAATAGTTTATTACTAAGTATAAAAATAGTTGTACAATAAAAATAGTTATACATGCCTGAATCAAACAAAAAAGATCGTTTTACGAACCAAACCATGAATGCTGTACAGCCTAAAGTGCGTTGGGATAAAGTTGTAGATGTAATAGATCCCATTCAGGCATAAATATGTTTAGTCATGGTAAAACCGCACGACGCGCCATTTTATTGAGTTCAGTCAAGTTCAGTTCAATTCAATCAGTCTTACTTTGCAACTTTATTTACCTATCTAAAGTTCCCAAACTATACTCATATTTGCAGAGGTAAAGTGTTAAATTTAAAGGACAATTGGCTAAGTAAAGTTTTTTGAAGAGGTGCTAATTATATTTTTTTTCGACAGTAGTCGTCTTCAAGACCGAGAAACTGCAGCTGTTTTTCTCTTATCTCCTACTATTTATTGAAAATATTTTTTTTAGTGTTCGAGATGACATTTGTGAGATTTAATGGCTGACAAGCGGTTCGTGCTCAGTACTTAGTAGAAATAGAAAAAAAAAACGAAGTCAATTGTCAATGTCAAATGAAATCTAACCGTTTTCGTTTCTTTGCGTTTCATTTACTTTGTTTTGTCCAAGAAGCAGTTCCAAAATAGTGATTCAATTATCGTGCATAGGTCGTGGAGAAATGTGGTAAAATTGAAAATCCGGATTTTGCGCGGAGGTCGTTAAAAATAGTCCAAAAATCACAATGATCACACCAAAACGCAAAGCAAACGGTTTGACATGGACAAAAGTGACAGATGACTTCGTTTTTTTTCTGTTTCTACTAAGTACTGAGCACGAACGGCTTGTTAGCCATTAAATCTCACAAATGTCATCTCGAACACTTAAAAAAATATTTCCAGTAAACAATAGGAGATAAAAATAAAACAGCTGCAGTTTCTAGAACTTCACAACGCCAACTGTCGAAAAAAAATACAATTAGCACCTCTTAAAAAAACTTTTCTTAGCCAATTAATAATAGACTTGAAAATGTCGATACGCGGCAGAACTGTCTCAATATCCCAACGCACTAACGTTAATCCATACTTAATAGTTAATATTATAAAGAGGAAAGATTTGATTGTTTGTTTGTTTGCATTGAGTAGGCTCCGAAACTACTAGACCGATTTCAAAAATTCTTTTGCCGTTAGAAAGCTACATTATCACTGAGTGACATAAGCTACTTTTTACCGCGGGAAAATACCTTTTCCTACGGGAAAATTAATTTATCGCGGGCGAGCTGCGGACGGAAGGCTAGTGTTACTGCCACATTATTTTTGATTCGTAACTAACGCTCTGAGGTTTAATTAAGCACTGTTGTATTGTATTTGTATTGTTTAAAAACGTAACACTCGAACTTTACATTCAACGACCAACTGGATGTAGTATTTTACTTATTCTGCTCTTTTTGATTGATTACAGAATACGTGCTACCAGCCTACCACCATGGATTACTACGGAATGATATAGTAGCGTTATCGTTTCGAAAATAAAGTACAACTAAAGCGAAAATACTTCTGTTACGACTAAATTGTATAATACTGGGGTGCAGTGTACACTAACTAAATGCTAAACCCCTTTCTTATTCACTTAGGCGGTATCCACGTAAGTTAACAATAATAATAAATAAAGCAACCGAGAAAATATTTTGAAGTAAATTGTTGTTTTTAAATTAACGCGTAGGTATGGCGGGCTGTAAGACACACCGGAGAAGTATGGCATTACGCTACCGCCTTCTGTTTTTTTATCGACTATCGGAAAATACAAGAATTTTTGTGGAACAAATCGTTCGATTCTAGTTACTCATCCGACACGTTCGATTAACGCCCACGCGATTGTGCCGTCGGTACCAGCGCTATAACCATCATTTTCCTTTTTGTCATTACGTAATTAGACCCCTGAAGAACCGCCATACTGGTACAAATGACCTAGTATTTTGTGTCACCATCCCCCGGTCTATTATGCAGGATTAATTTAAAAGTAAAGTATATTTTAAAGAAATTCAAATGAATTTCCACCTTATTGTGAAATTTGTGAAGGGAGCAAGGTGGAATCTCTGTGTAGATTTTATGTGGTCGCTATATGCGCTATGCCTGGAAAAGGGTTAAATAGTTTATCCCAAGCCATTTATTACTAAGACATGACATATAATTGTCCTAATTGCGGATGGCTATTTTGTTTCGGTTGGAATAGCATTATTTAGAATTCTTCGCAATTTACGCGTGGATTAAACTACGGAGTTTGATTTGGACCCGCTGTCTGACATCTAGCACTCTGACAGCGCCAGTAAAGTGACACTAGCTAGATACAATAGTATTTTTTCATTTCTCATACCTACTCAGAAAGTGAGGCAATTCATATCAGACATACGGGAGCAAAATTATACTTTCTTCCCAAGGGTAGAAATGAATTAAAAAAAAAACAAAGGCATTGGCTGTCAATAGAACACATAGGCATTCAGCCAAGCATTACGGCAAATACATGGTATAATTAAGTATTGAGTTTTTTTTTCTTAATTAGTCATATTACAATTTTTTATAATGCCAGTGAAATATTTTTAAATTAAGTACATTATTAATTTACATTACTTTTTTATTTAGAAACTTAAACCAGAAAACTTAAAAAGATCTTAAGAAATAAACACGGTAAATAACAATGATATTATGTCCACACAGCCTATCTCTATGTCAGCTTAATTCCTTGGTTCAAATTTGGTTACTTACTTATTTTACGAATAAATTTACTAAAATACCTTATTTATCTACTGTTTTAAATGATTATTATATTGAACATTAAATTATTATTATTGTTTTTTTTTAAATTGTGTTAAAAATTAATTATTGCTCACATTCTGAGAGGAGGCCTGTGCCCTGCAGTGGGACGTATAGAGGCTGGGATCATGATGATGAATTATAACAATAAACTCTATTGAAATATTTTACAACGATCATTATTGACCAGTTTAGTCATTTTTATTTATTTATACTTTTCACGACAGCTCGAAAATGTGGCCATAGATAACCTAAATCCAGTACTGAAATCTGCCTATATATGTACGTACATTTAACAGCTGACTCTTTTATGGCGCGCAAAACACGACAACAATGTACATAACACATTACGAAAACAGGACGTATCAGTATATGCATTTCATAATACGATACGACTTTTTGAAAGATATTTTCTGAATTTCATTCCCGGCGTGCTGTAACGACATTATTGGACCAATCAAAAGTAATCGTCTGCTGCATGTGAAATTAAATTGACCAATGAGAATGCATTATTCATGACTTTAATGAGGTGTTTTTTTTCCTTAAACGCATAATATGCACAGAATACTGAAAAGTGTCAAAAAACGCCACAGCATTAACTTTTTAAGCCTGCTGCACACTGCGCAGGTCGGACATGACGAGGATGAGGATTTTATTTTTTAATTATGTGGTTTTGGGTACTGGCCACTAAGAATGGCCGCGCTCGTATAAAAAAATAATTACGTCGCAAAAGAAAAAGTAAAATCGGCGGGAGCAACGCAGTGTTTCGATTGTTTAATAGTTATTTCCTCGCATTAGTCGTGAAAAGCACAATGATTAGTCTTTGTCAAAAGTACAATAGATGGACTCGTACTATCGAGGGCCATCGCTACGCGCCGGCCCTCAAACTAACTCGTCCATCGATTGCTTACTTTCTAGCCTCTACAACAATCTACTATACATTTTCTTACTTTCCTTGTAGTCGAAATTAAAAGCAGAGTGTTTAACTCGGGAAAACACCAATATCACACTCGAAATATTGGCACCCTCGTTATGCTCGGGTGCCAAGTTACCTCGTGTGTTATTGGTTATTTTCCTCCCTTGTTGAACAATCTTTAGACGACCAGATGGCTAGTGGTTAGAGAACCTGACTATGAAGCTTGAGGTCCCGGGTTCGATTGCCGCGTCGGGGCAGATATTTGTATGAAAAATACGAATGTTTGTTCTCGGGTCTTGGGTGTTTAAATATGTATTTAAGTATGTATCTATCTATATAAGTATGTTTATCCGTTGCCTAGTACCCATAACACAAGCTTTCCTAGCTTACTTTGGGACTGGGTCAATTGGTGTGAATTGTCCCGTGATATTTATTTATTTAATCTATTATTTCTACTCGCGTAGTACAATCAATGTGCTACTTACGATATCGCTATCGGTAGTCCAATGAGGTGCATTGTGTGATCGCAACTTTGACATTTCATTATGAAACGTTACATAATGATCTTTATCTACACCCATATAGTAAATCCTCTATTATGCGTTCAAAAACCATAGATAATGACCAGCATTACGACATTGGATTCTATTATGAACACGGCAGTATCGCAATGAGATTTCATACGTCATTACATTAGGTACAGTCAGCATCAAATAGTTCGTGACACCCAAAGTGGTCAAATAGTTCGCAACACGTCTTTATTACAGTTGGAATAAGGCCGTGTTGCTAACTTTTTGGCCACTTTGGGTGTCACGAACTATTTGACGCTGACTGTACAGTAGGTACCGGTGCAGGAGGAGCGTGGCGTTCACGTCGCGCAGGTCGTCGTGGGGCAGACATACTTCTCGTTAATGCAGGTCATTTCTCAAAGGTTCTTGAACACATGATAGAGGATTTAATATATGGATGTAGATAAATATTTTATGCAACTGTATGTAATTAGGCCTTAAAACACTCATGTGACCACACTCGTGTTTTAAGGACCCCTATTACGATACAGTTGCATAAAATACTATTTTCGCACTGCAAATGACGGAAATTAAAATTAAAAAAAAAACAACAGCCATTCTATTTTATTTAAGTACTTAATTATTGTTAAATCGACTTTATACTTACATTAATTTAAATATGTTTACGTACAGAATTATTAAATAATGAATACTTAAATAACGGACAATAAATGAATTTAAAAGTTATTATTAAATATGAATATTTTAACATCATTCAATTTGGCTGTATGACCTAAAGTTCCCGAGTCCATTCTAAGGTTGTGATTAGTGAAAAAAAAACATTTGCACGGAGTTCTTGAAAGTTGAAAGAAATAAAAGAGTTCATCACTATTTAAATGACTTTTTATCTGAGAGAATGTGTGACTTTGGTGAATTAAGTGATGCAGAATAATGTTGACGCCGCCAGAAATAAAACAGGCGGCAATGGAAGTGAGCAACAATTTGCTACTTTTAAAATCGAAAAATTCATTTATTGTCCGTTATGTTGTAAGTATTCATTATTTTAATAATTGTTTATTTTGAGCTCATAGAAAAAGTAATATATGCAACTATTCATAATCGGCCATTGAGACACTTATGCGTATCTACTATGACATTCGGCTTGCCTCATGTCATATAAACTCGCACTCGTGTCTCAATAGCCCTTATTATGATACAGTTGCATAAAATACTATTATGCAACTGTATCAAAATAAGGTCCATTGGGAGCCATTGGGAGAAAAATAATCTTTGAAAAGGCAAGAAATCATCTAATATAATGAACATGACTTATAAATGAAATGGACTCATCAATAGAGATTGAAATGGCAAAATTTGGCTAATGATTACATAGCTAAGCATGCTCGACTGTAAATGGATATTCTTATTTCTAAACCCCGTTATCTTGTCGCACTGACGTTGCTTTTTGGCAGGGGTTGAGTGTTTTCTTTTTATCTACCATCTAAATATCGGTGGTGTAGCACTTAGAGTTATATGTCAATGGCAATTGTGATAAATATGATAAAAAAGGAATAAAAGTCTTTCACGACAATTACAATAAACTTTATACAACTCTACATCATCAGTGTAACTAAGGGGTATAGGGGGGCAACTGTGAATCCTGCTGCATAAAAATGCCAAGGGCGAACTGACCAGCCCTACACAGTTTCAAAAAACAAATGCTATTAACCCTTTACCAGGCCGCCAAGAACAAGCGCGATTAATAAGTTATTTATGTAGATTTGCAACTGTATTGAACGTCTTGTACAAAACGTATTTACAAAAGTCAGATATGTTCTTGTAAACCTGAAAAAAATATGTGGGATACGATATTCCCATTGCCTAATGCCTGTCTGAGTAATGAACTGGCATATTCAATAAAGTGTACTTAACTATATTCTTGTTCAAGCAAAGGGTGATGTCTCCCACATAGCATATTGTATATTGTATACCATAGTCCGGTTTCAACTTCAAGTCTCCTACAAAACATTATATCAAATCCCTGAAAAAATTATTTCAGCATAATAGCAATTTTATTACTTACTGACACGACAAGACAATTAACTGGGCTATAGGCAGAATAGTTCCCACATAATCAAACTCTAACAAGGCAATGGGATAGTGTCACTCCACATCCAAATTCCGGTCATATTACAAAAATGCATGAATATTTACCAAATCATAGGATTACATTACCTTACAACACTCCAAATCTACAAAATATCAAAAAATTTTCTTCAACCAATCTGCTTTTATTTCGCTGAAATTAATTTAAATGTTCGTATTTTGTCATAAATCACTGAAATTACTGGTCAAGTGAATTCAAACGGCTGTCAAAGATATATTATTAGATTTAGCTGTGTGCTGTGAATGAAGATCATGAAACCATATTTTCATGGATCAATATAATGTTTTGTGGGAGATTTGGAGTTGAAACCGGACTATGGTAAACGAAATAGTATGTGGGAGACATACATCCCTTAACCTGGTAAAGGGTTAAAGGCTGCTGGTACTGGTAATTCAAAAATGGCTACGGTCATACATTCCATCTAAAAATAATGAATATTTAGGTACAATCAGCGTTCAACAAAGAACCAAATCTTGAAAGCAATTACAAATAAATACAACTTACAGTATTAAAGTCTCCGATGATGACCACTCTTAATTTTAATTAATTTATTTTTTAATTGATAGGCCACTTGCCACTGTTCGTAATGTAGCCGTGTAATGCAAGTCGGGTTTAGCCGCTTATACTCGTATATGCTGATTTGCATTACGCGGCTAAATTACGAGCAGTGGCAAGTGGCCTATCAATTAAAATCTTTGACTGTACTGGAAATGATGCATTACAGCATTAGGTACTATTCGTTTCAAAATTATTACAATACTGCGCATAGCATTGTTGCACAATATAAACATCGATATCGAGACGGTCGATAAATAAACATTCAACCCCTATGAAAAAGCAATGTCAGTGCGACAAGGTAACGGGGTTTACTTATTTCTATATCACAAAATTCACAAAAAAAAAAGTGGAAAATTAACAATCAAAATATAGAAAATTATAAGGGAGCGCTAAAGAGTTCACGCATCGTGTCACGGAATTCAACAATTTAACAAACCTAAAAAAATTGCAACGCTTAATAAACTATATCTCAAACGCATTTAGCCTTTTCACCACCAACAATAGTACCTATGTAATTATTTATAAAAAATATTTTCAAGTTACATTTTAACAATATCCTTCGAGATTAGATTTACCCCCTGTTTCACCATCCATTGATCAAATTTATTTGACGGATAAATGTGATGCAGTCTCTGTTCGTTTTGTTCGAATAGACGGAGACGGCATCACATTTATCCGTCAGTTAAAATTAATCAGTGGGTGGTGAAACAGCCCCTTAAAGTTTAGCAAAGAAATAAATCGACAAAGACGTATATATGTTTATATTCCAGTTTGGTGATAGACACTAAAATATTTATTTGTACAGCAAATTATTGCACAGCTTGCCGATATTATCGAATTTGTACTTTAGTCAGCACAAGATTAAAATTTTCTTTAATAAATAGGTGTTAGCTACTATTCTTCTTGTAGAATTATATCCAATGCATTTAAACAAGGTATCTGTTTTCCAGTTGGAACGATTTGTACTGGTATAAGCACTTTACTATTTTAAATGGGGTAATTTGGTAGTAATAAATATTATTCAAATAAATTATGTCACCCAATCTGTTCCTGCAAAGGGCATCAGAGTAAAGAATATGCAAAAGATGTGGGAGATGATTTATGACCATATTAGTGTAACATGTCCTTTGTATTCTCAGTAATTAAGTCTTCTTCTATGACCCTCATATCGAGTAGATTTTGCTCAAAGCCAGATAACTTTTAAACTATGATATGGAAATTACATTTTGTACTTTTTCCACTTATTGAATCATGCGTTACTTTGCGGAGGTCCATATTAATGAACTGAAACATTTACTTTGCTCACCCGAGACCTTACGCTAACTACGTTTAATGTAAGAAATGTGAAATGTGTTTGTGTGTGTCTGGAATGCAAGGAAATAATTAGGTACAACACTGGTATGGTATGGTAGGTATGGGGTCTATTATTAATGAACACGTAAATTTAGTATCTTCTTCCTTACTGCGGCTTGGGTTTTATTTGAGCAATAACAGTTAGTATTAATAAAATATGCCTTATCAATCTTATCATTAAATAAACAAAATTCAAGGTAGTTTATGTGACAATTAAAGTTCAATAATTTTTGTGGGGTAGTTTGTTCTAGAAAAATAAAGTGGGTAAGTACTAGAGAAGTTATAGTGACAAATTAAAACATTTGACAAGTTTGATATGAAGTATCTTTTTGTATTTTTATTTTTCAACTTCATTTTTTATTACTTTTACGGTCATCCCGTGAAAACCATATATTTCATACTAAATACAAACTGAAATATGGATGCACAGAAAAAACCCAGAAACAAGACCAGCAGAAGTGTTGAAATCTCTCGATGAGGGTATAACATAGGCGCTGTATCACGCAAGTGATGATCTAACAAATTGAGATATGAATCTGTAGGAAAAAATCGTGTCTAGACTCCTGACCAGTGGTGGTGTAGGGGAATGGCACACGGCTCGGAATGCTGAGGACCTGGGTTCGATTCCCAGCGCTGGTCTTTTTTCTGGGTTTTTTCTGTGCATCCATATTTCAGTTTGTATTTATTTAGTACCTATGAATTTATTTGATTTGGTTTGTTAGTCTAACATTTGGTAGCATAGTAAACGATTGTGGTACCTACTTTGAAGATGAGCTCTGGTTTAGTTCGAAACGCGTCAGTGTAGTTTGGTGGTGGTGATGGTTGGGTTCGTGTGATTTGTGTGTGTTCGTACAGAGTAGAGGTGGAGGAACTGCATGAACACGCATTTCTTACACAAACGTAACTATCGTAAAGCGCAACACACACAGAGATCGGGCGCGGAGCGGGTCGGGCCCGCGGCGGGTGTAAAATATATGGCGGTGTATGGACGACCTAACACAGACGGCGGGCGCGGACCCGCGCCCGCTCTCTGTATGTGTTGCGCTTAAGGTCGCGGGTGAGCAAAGTAATTGTTTCAGTTCATTATTTATTCATGTTTAAACACAAATTCTTCATAAATATACCAACCTTATGTTTACGCGCACGATTAATAAATGGGTAGTTGTACGAGAGTAAGGGGTTTCAACAGCTTTCAATTTCCTGTCGCATATGTTGAAGAAATGAGTGACAGTTAGCATGACATTTTCATAAATTGAAATTGTACCGTAAACACGTTGTATCTAATATCTAATATATAAAAATCTCCTGTCACGGTGTTTGTTATCGAACTCCTCCGAGACGGCTTGACCGATTCTTATCAAACGTTTTTCTCTATTCTCGGTAGGTCTGAGAATAGGTCGTAGGCTATTTTTTTATACCTACCCCTATTCTTCGCGGACGAAGTTGCGGGCAATAGCTAGTCGTTTTATAAAAATCTTCCGATTTGTGTGGCTCATTTCTTCAATATATGCGTCAGGAAACTGATAGCGGTTGAAACGCTCATGGAACTACCCAAATACAGTAGATGTACAGTCGCCAGCAGCACCAATATTTTTATCTACCAATTTTTGACCTTGTTGCGTTGTGGTTAGGTTCACACAACAGTCAATACAAATGGCGAATGTACCTAATAATCTTCCAGAAAACCCTCTGATTTTTCTCAAGCCCCTACATACTTTACACGCTCTTTTATTGAATAACAATTATATAAAACTGAATTAGGTTAGTGTATGGTATTACTAAAAGTGGCCTCGAAACGTAAAGGTAACGTTTCGTGTGCTCTGCCTACCCCCTTTGGGAATACAGGCGTGATTTTATGTAAGTCTGCATGTAAATTAGGTATATATTATATTAAAATAGTTACTTGTGTTGTGTTTTACATGCACAGATACCTTATATTGATAACAATTTTACTAAACAATGAATGCATAACATCGTTGTGTGTAACAATTATTAAATTTATTATGATTATGACACAAAACCATTACGAAATCTAAAAATAGTTTTGAACAAATATTTGTTATTTTGCTAGAAGGATTAATAACATTTTATAGAAATCGTCCCGATAAAGACTAGGCTAACCCCGCTGGCCTGTGATCTAAATTGATTTTGAATGTTAATGTGTTTGAGACATTTGGGGTTTTTATCGGAACACAAAAAAAGACTGTCGTCTGGGTTGAAGAACGCATACCTATCTCTATCTATAGTAAAAAAATAATGCTCCGAATTTACTTATTCATTCTCTGCTTTTAGATCTCTCCTTTTATAATAAATATTTTGTATTAATAATCATAATCCCTGATTAACGCCTTATAAACTAGATAACGCCTCTTCCCTGATTAGGCTTTGTTTTTCTGCTCATTCTCTTTGATCATAATCATTCTTGAATGCATGCGGAACTGCAGTCGGGATTCTAAAGAATATCCAGAATACTTTTTCCTGCAACAATACAAAACATCAAATTTGTGTGTAATGAACATAACATTCGCTCGATTCCAGGTAAGTTGAAGCGGTAACCTATTCATGGATATTACAGATCGATTCACAAGAGTTGGCACGAATGAAATGGAATGAAAGTAATGTCACTTTGACACTTTTGTAGGAAAATGACTGATGCATGTCATTTCCATATTTGTGTGAAGTGTATTCAAATAGGTAATTTAATTCGCTCATTCGATCCATTCGCGCCAGCTCTTATGAATCGACCTGTACACATGTTAAATTATGATTACAGTTCTTCAATTTGTTCAAGAAGATGTTATGGAATTAAATATGAAACATTTGATTCCAGACCCACCATAGTATGTTCTGACAGTAAGTTCATAATGAATTCCGTTGTCAAGTAATACGACGTAATTCATTATGACATTATCTGTGAGTGAAATAGTTCCACAGTGGGCACGATTCAATTTATTCCATGCCACTAGATTTCAAAGAAGCTAATTTGGCGATTTACATTTTGGTTCCGTTTAAACCAATACCACAGAATATACAAATAGTACTAACGTACAGAATGGCCACGCTCCGCCCCGCACCGATTCGAGTTACCCCACCCCTCAAGCGCAGGATTGCCGGAAACCGCCGGAAATCAGTCGGGCGGGTGCGCTACGCGCGCGATGCATGTCGGCCGCATACGGCACTAAGTTCGGGAGCAATAATTTTGCGAAATGGTAATATACTGTGCATTGTATGGGTGTTTGTCAACAGCCAAAGATAAGGAAAGGAGTTTACCTGCCCTACCTACTTCCTTTTATAAATCATGTTTTCTGAAATTATCGCGATTTATACATGAAATAACTACCTACTGAATAATTCGTTTAAGTTTGTTGTCGTATATCTATTGTAATTGAAAAAAATAATGCTTAAATACACAGACAGACACATTTTAAGTAGGTATGTAATGACATAACTACCAATGGGTAGTACTTATAGTACTAGGTTTTTGTGATGGTCAGCCCTGTGTATCTTACGCACACATTGACGCGTATACAGACATCGTCGTGCTTATGTAGATAACCAATACTCAACTAGCAATTGCCTACTAGTACTTGCTAGGGCTAACGCAATAATATTAAAGGTCACCCAAGTAGCACAAGTAGTATTACAAAAGATCACTTTGTGTATAACTCGGAACTTCATGAATTAATAAACAGTTACTATGGTTCAACCGAGAACTTAGAGCTGCGTAGGTATTACGCTTTAGTCTGTATAACAGCACCATAAAAGTAGAAACGGATACTATTGTTACGGCTCAGAGTTAGTGCAGATGTCAAAAATGCCTTCTTACAGTCTCGTTTGCATTGGTTGCTTGAACCCGTTGGCGTGCAACTGCCACACGGCGAGGCTGGTGGGCTGGCTGGGCGCGCGCCGGCTGGGTCCCAGCGCAGCGGCGGCGCGCCGCCTTGCACGCGCTCGACCAGGCCGTCTTCAAGTGCGAGCGTAAACTAAGTGAACCAAGCCATGGCACAACACTATCTCTAGTTACAGTGTAACCCCCAGCTGGAGTCTATCCCGTTGCCGTGGTTGATGCGCTCGACCAGGCCGACTTCAAGTGCGGGCTTAAGTGAACCAAGCCATGGCACAACACTATCTCTAGTTACAGTGTAACCCCCAGCTGGAGTCTATCCCGTTGCCGTGGTTGATGCGCTCGACCAGGCCGTCTTCAAGTGCGAGCGTAAACTAAGTGAACCAAGCCATGGCACAACACTATCTCTAGTTACAGTGTAACCCCCAGCTGGAGTCTATCCCGTTGCCGTGGTTGATGCGCTCGACCAGGCCGTCTTCAAGTGCGAGCGTAAACTAAGTGAACCAAGCCATGGCACAACACTATCTCTAGTTACAGTGTAACCCCCAGCTGGAGTCTATCCCGTTGCCGTGGTTGATGCGCTCGACCAGGCCGTCTTCAAGTGCGAGCGTAAACTAAGTGAACCAAGCCATGGCACAACACTATCTCTAGTTACAGTGTAACCCCCAGCTGGAGTCTATCCCGTTGCCGTGGTTGATGCGCTCGACCAGGCCGTCTTCAAGTGCGAGCGTAAACTAAGTGAACCAAGCCATGGCACAACACTATCTCTAGTTACAGTGTAACCCCCAGCTGGAGTCTATCCCGTTGCCGTGGTTGATGCGCTCGACCAGGCCGTCTTCAAGTGCGAGCGTAAACTAAGTGAACCAAGCCATGGCACAACACTATCTCTAGTTACAGTGTAACCCCCAGCTGGAGTCTATCCCGTTGCCGTGGTTGATGCGCTCGACCAGGCCGTCTTCAAGTGCGAGCGTAAACTAAGTGAACCAAGCCATGGCACAACACTATCTCTGTTACAGTGTAACCCCCAGCTGGAGTCTATCCCGTTGCCGTGGTTGATGCGCTCGACCAGGCCGACTTCAAGTGCGAGCGTAAGTGAACCAAGCCATGGCACAACACAATCTCTAGTTACAGTGTAACCCCCAGCTGGAGTCTATCCCGTTGCCGTGGTTGATGCGCTCGACCAGGCCGACTTCAAGTGCGAGCGTAAGTGAACCAAGCCATGGCACAACACTATCTCTAGTTACAGTGTAACCCCCAGCTGGAGTCTATCCCGTTGCCGTGGTTGATGCGTTCGACCAGGCCGTCTTCAAGTGCGAGCGTAAACTAAGTGAACCAAGCCATGGCACAACACTATCTCTAGTTACAGTGTAACCCCCAGCTGGAGTCTATCCCGTTGCCGTGGTTGATGCGCTCGACCAGGCCGTCTTCAAGTGCGAGCGTAAACTAAGTGAACCAAGCCATGGCACAACACTATCTCTAGTTACAGTGTAACCCCCAGCTGGAGTCTATCCCGTTGCCGTGGTTGATGCGCTCGACCAGGCCGACTTCAAGTGCGGGCTTAAGTGAACCAAGCCATGGCACAACACTATCTCTAGTTACAGTGTAACCCCCAGCTGGAGTCTATCCCGTTGCCGTGGTTGATGCGCTCGACCAGGCCGTCTTCAAGTGCGAGCGTAAACTAAGTGAACCAAGCCATAGCACAACACTATCTCTAGTTACAGTGTAACCCCCAGCTGGAGTCTATCCCGTTGCCGTGGTTGATGCGCTCGACCAGGCCGTCTTCAAGTGCGAGCGTAAACTAAGTGAACCAAGCCATGGCACAACACTATCTCTAGTTACAGTGTAACCCCCAGCTGGAGTCTATCCCGTTGCCGTGGTTGATGCGCTCGACCAGGCCGTCTTCAAGTGCGAGCGTAAACTAAGTGAACCAAGCCATGGCACAACACTATCTCTAGTTACAGTGTAACCCCCAGCTGGAGTCTATCCCGTTGCCGTGGTTGATGCGCTCGACCAGGCCGACTTCAAGTGCGAGCGTAAGTGAACCAAGCCATGGCACAACACTATCTCTAGTTACAGTGTAACCCCCAGCTGGAGTCTATCCCGTTGCCGTGGTTGATGCGCTCGACCAGGCCGACTTCAAGTGCGGGCTTAAGTGAACCAAGCTATGGCACAACACTATCTCTAGTTACAGTGTAACCCCCGCTGACGGGAGCATTTTAGTGGTAGTAAAATATGCTATTGCATCACATCACACTCTGGGAATTTATCGGCACCGCTATAATACTATTAATTTTTTGAACGCCTAATACTATTAACCTTTTGAACGCCAGAGTCGGCTATAGACGGCAATGCGGTAGTACAAATATTAACCTACCTGAACCCGCATAAGAATCAATTTTGTTCATAACAAAAATGATGTGTGGCGTTCAAAAGGTAAAAGCAACACCAAGGTAATGCACCAAGAATATTGGATAAACCTAGTTACCTGCAGGCAGACTAGAGATCCTCTTTCGAAGATCAACCCCGGATTATCCCGCAAACTTCGCGGTTATGGTAGAACTCAGCTCCGACTACTGGTTGGGGCTCTAACTGGACATGCCTTGCTTAACAAACACTTACCTACACAATTTAGGTGTTACTGACAGCCCCCTATGCAGAGCGTGCATGGAGGCAAAAGAAATGGAGGCAAAAGAAACGGCCTCACACATCCTGCTGGAGTGCGCGTGTGGCGAGCTACAGGGCACTACACCTCGCGACACCGAGGTCGCTCAAGGAACTCGTCGGCAATGTGAAAGGTCTGCTAGGCTTCCTTAAGGAGTTGGGCTGTCACGAATATTGCCTACAGGCAGTTACGCAAAATAGGCGCATAGAGACGTCGAGTTGCGGAAAATAGCCAGTTATTACCAATTATTACCAAAGCAACTCAGCAAATAAAATAAGCAATTTCAATATGAACGAAGGGTAATGTAGAACCTAAAGCGTTAGTTACGACTAGCAGTCACACAATCCTAACGCTTAGTCTGTATAACAGGATACTCTTATTCTGTTAAGCAGCTGATAAACAGCCTGGTGAACCATAATAATTCCAATATAGTGCTACTGTAATGCTATTAAGCAGAAATGTGAACTAAACTAAAGGCTGAAAAATTTGTGCCCAAATAAGAGTTATTATCAGTATTAACAGCGCTGTTAACACCATTGTAACAGTGTCTTGTACAGCTTCAAGTTTCCGTGTACACCAAAAGTGATTTCCTATAATGCTACTTGGGAAGTGTGTAGGTATAGGTGTTGCAGTATTACCTGGTGTCATGTAGGATCTGTCCGGCACGCTCGGTCTCTCCCAGGTGATAGTAGCACATGGCGATCTCTGCCATCGCGTACGGTAGCAGAAAAGTGTCCTCTTTGATTTCGCTCCTCAACCTGAAGGGTAACATTCCATTTCCAGTGAAAACGAGTTCAATTTGATTTTAAATCGATTTTAATATAATTAAACCTCCTCCTACCTTTGAGTATAAGAATTAATCTAAACTGTTTTGACTGCAATGACTTAAAAATAGTCCTTTGTGTAAAACTTTGAGCAATTCCAAATCCCAAACTCATCCATGAAAATTAAATACGGTACAGTCAACCAATTTGATTCCTAGGCCACTATAGAACCATGTCATAATGAATTAATTTGTTTATCTTCTACGACAGTGATTATTGCTGAAGTGTGTCATGAGGACATCTCGATCTTTGCGAACATTGTGTCAAAGATAGTGAATAGGAAAGGAGTTTGCTTATAACTTACAACTTGAATTGTCACTGTCCATCAATCAAAAGTTCTTTTTCTTCTCATCCCGGCAAGGGCATTTATTTGTGTGATGAGCACGAATATTTGTTCCTGAGTTATGGATGTTTTCTATGTATTTAAGTATTTATTTATCTATATAAGTATGATCCGTTGCTTAGTACCCATAACACAAACTTTGCTAAGCTTACTTTGGGACTAGGTCAATTGGTGTGAATTGTCCCATGATATTTATTTATTTATTTATTTATTTATTCTCATGTCATAGAACGACAACGTTTGTAAACTCTTTACGTATTGCATGTTCTGATCGGAAAGTTGATAATCCTTTGTCCCGCACTGATGTTGTAATTATCTAGTAGTATGCGACAAGGTTCTACAGTGGCCTAGAAATCAAATTGGTCGACTGTACATCTGACATAGATTAAGATTACATATAAGTAAACTAAGGAGGTCTGGGTAAAAACATTCTGTATGTAGCTTAACGTCATACGTCTGTCATCGGCACCAAAGTTAAGGTCCCTCGAAATAAATAAATTAAAACAGATAAGGACATTATTTTTTATAAACTTTTAAGCAACAACACAGCAAAAACCGGGGGTCGAAATCGCTCTTGTCCGTAGGTTTACCCTCGGGACCCTGTCTGTGACCCCTGGGTGGTGCTAAACGAGCGATACAACTCCGGTGGTAGGCTTCGGCCGCGGCTGGTCACCACCCTATAGGTATAGGTCGAGCCAGGCCGCCAAGCGAACCGTCGTATCCGGCCTGTTGCGCACGCGTACCGGTTACAGTGCCTCGTATTTGTTACGCTGTTGCGATACGGTTTGCACTGCTTGGGGGAGCGCGCAACACCTCGCTCAACTGCCTTATTTAAATTGTTTTGATTTTGAAAGCTGTTCTAAATTTGAAACTAATTACGTATACGAGTACAAGGTGATTTTTAATTGGTGATCAGGAGTTGAAAAATATTTATCCCTAGTCAAAATGGAATAATAGATGAGGTCTCACGTAGATAAGTCTGTGTTTAGTTAAAAAAAAAGTTATTGTTAAAACTTGCTCCATCCTCCGAATGCATGGTCATCCTACATTTGTAGAAGATAGTACGTTCGTCAAGTGTCATCACTTTGACGAGGAATTTTCCTTTCACTGATATCAGTATCAAAACAATATGTTACGTATACATGAATTAGACACTGAATTATAATCAGATTTACAACCTGACAGACGATAATATGTACGATTAAATTTCACCGATATTGCGTATCAACACTGATCTAATATTGTGTTTTTATTAAAATTATTTCACATAATTTTATTATAATATAAATAAACAAACTACAAAACACTGAGCGATTGACATGACATTACCTAATGTTGTAATTTCAATAAATACCACACCACAAACAAATCGACCGCGCTAGCGCATCACGTCCGGCACGTTCTATGGCTCCGAATCGTAGATACAGTGACACATTCCGGCAGCGCGGCACAGCGTATACGATTTGGTGTTGTGCAGCGCGCTGAGCACAGCCCGTGGCGGTTTAATTTTGTCTGTTTATAAATCTTATTATAATAAAATATCGTACTTTCTGTTTTACACTAAAACTCGATATTTTAAAATTAAATTTCGCTCCAGTAATTTTAAATAAGTCTATGAATGGCTGCATGAATGTCAATTCCGTCGGCTATTCCAAGTGGGATAAATTAATTAAAAAAAAAGCTTCTGTCAAAGTGGAATAAAGCCTTATGCACAACGTAGAAAGTCTTTTTTTAAATGTGATAAGCCGATAGAGACCGGGTTATCTTCAGCCTATTCCATGCCTATTCTTACGGTAGACGCTTGTAGTGAATCTATGGTTTTATGAATGAATATTTACATGTGTGAGTGTACAATTCCTGACGGAATACTGAATTTATGAATGACTGATTGGTCTTGTGGATATTTTGATGCGTTTTGTTACTGCACCATTTTGAAAAATACTTAAAAGTTTATTATGGAAGAGTAAGTCTCTATACAAACAATCGGTTACTAAGAGAAGCGTTTGGTTACTTCAAAATTTTAGGCAACCCGCTGGGAATCGAGTTGTTAGCACCCTTCGCCACTGCTAAACTCAAAATGTCCCAAACGCAAAATGTCCCAAACGCAAAATACCCTAAACTTGAAACGACCTAAAGTCGTAAAGAAGGAGGTTGATAAAGTAAATTAAGCAGTCGTAGCGAGGATGACCTGTGAATTACTTTATAGGATAGGATTAAGACCCATAGTCTACGATTGGAATGGTTACTCTCAAAATATAAATTCTTAAAATCCATACTAATATTATAAATGCTAAAGTGCGTCTGTCTGTTAGCTCTTCATACTTAAATCAATGAGCCGATTTACATGAAATTTGGTATGGAGATAGTACTTATGATATGACTCATGCCATGCATGAGTTACGAGTAATACCGTGTATGATACGCTTAGGTGATTGTGCGACGGGGGGTTTAGGCTGCGTATCCACCGGAGCTGTGCGAGGATGCGTTGCGAGGGATGTGTTTGTCATAAATCAATAGAAACACTTCATTTAAAAGGTCCTAAGTGAATGAAGTGTTTCTATTGGTTCATGACAAACACATCCCTCGCAACGCATCCTCGCACATCTCTGGTGGAAACGCAGCCTTACAATGATTTTAATCAAAAAGTTATTTTCAAATAAACATTATAAAAAATAGACGTTTTGTTTCATGAAACTGCGACTTAAACCGAACGACCACCATCGAATATTGATCTAGAAAAATTGGTTCCTGATCACCGATTAAAAATCATAGTGTAAAATGATACTGTATAAATAGGTATTATGTTATGAGCGGTTGGTTGGGTGTGCTTACTGCATGACCGAGTCCAGCGAGTCGAGCGCCAGCCGCGGCAGCCCCATGGCGGCGAGGCAGCAGCCGCGCAGGTAGCGCACCAGCGCCAAGTTGTCCGCCGTGGCGCACGCGCCGCCGCCGCCTTCCAGCTCGTCGCGCGTCGCCTCTATCAACTGTAACATACAAACATATTACTGAAACGATAATAGGAATTTCACGTGCTACCTACATTTTTAAAATTTACCATGAGCTTTACGGCGAAGGAAAACATCGTTAGAAAAGCTGCGCATACCTGCGAAGAAATTCGATGGTGTGTTCGAGTCATACACACCGTGAGACACAAAAGTTGTCTCTCCTGTGGACATAAAATTGGCGACTCTGAGTCAGAAAACTTAAGATTTGTACGTTGGCCAGGCGCTCCATACGCTGATGTAGATTTGATTAATAAATATTGCCTATAGGCCCTTAACTTTTGTCATGCCCACAGGAGAGAGGCGAACAAAAATGTAGTTAACCCGTTATTAACACAACTATTTAAAATTCTGGAATTTCATTAAACTCTTATGGGAAATTCTCAGATTAATAATAGATAGTAGTACACAGACATTTCAAATTGGTATAATTAACCTACATGTAAAAGGGGGCATTGGATTATTTTTTTCTTGTAAAAGGGGCGGTAGTCCATGAAAGGCTGGGAACCTGTGCTCTAGACTTAGTAGTGGTTACGATTTAAGAATTTTACACGAGTACAATTCTGTAGTAAAAAGTAGCCCGTGATATTCTCTCTCTGAAACTTTGAGCCGGTTACCTTAAGCACGTCCTGCGCGGCGCGCTCGTCCCGCGCCAGCACCTGGAACATGTTCCAGAGGCACAGCAGCTCCAGCGCGGGCAGCACCAGCCGGCCGCCCTGCGCGCGGTACCGGCTGCAGCGCTTGATCATGAACTTCTCCATCGGCAGCGACTTGCCGGCTATGCGCTGCTTGTAGTACGACGCGTTCCTGTAACAACACACACATCTTTTTTAGGGTTCCGTACCTCAAAAGGAAAAAATGGAACCCTTATAGCAAGGGTCTTCAAACTTTTTGAAGTCAAGGGCCTAGTATACTCTGATGTTGGTTCGGTGGGCCGTAACATAATAAAAACTATTTATTTATTATTATTAATGTGAATTTAATTTTGACAATACAATGTCGGGTGTCGGGCCGCCATGGAAGCAACCGCGGGCCGCAGGTTGAAAACCCTTGCCTTATAGGATCACTTTGTTGTCCGTCAGTCCGTCCGTCCGTCCGTCAATACCCTTTTTCTCAGGAACGCGTCGAGGTATCAAGCTGAAATTTATATCAAATACTCAAGTCTACTGTCCGTTGGAGCTGTGAAAAAATCAAACTTCTAAGCCAACGAAATCAAAAGATACAGCCGTTTATGACGCAAATTTCCGCATATTTTCGAAACTAGCAAGGGAATCAAAACCTACAGGGTACTTCCCGTGAACTCAGAATAAGTTTTCAATAAATATAATTTTATCTAGTTTTTTGCGACCCTAGCCCATGCATAATAATAAAGAGCAAAATCCCGATATGCATGGGCTAGGGAACTTCGAGCCCTATCAGTAGCGATAAGAATCATTGAAATATGTTAATAAATAAGCGAGATAAACCGAGATAACCGACCGAGCGATAGCGAACATTCCCGGCGCGTCGGTCAAAAACGCGTCGGGAATTATAGCCAATAGGGCGAGGGCAGCCTCCTTGAGTTTAGACTATAAAAGGAGGCGCCTTCGCCCGTCTGTTAGTTTTCTGAAGACGAGCTCTGGTAGAGTTCGAAACGTGTCAGTGTAGTTTGGTGGTGATGATAGTTGGGTTTGTTTGCGTGTGTTCGTGCAGTGTGGAGGTGTAGCGCACGCATCTTACATATAAAAATCATAGCCTAGTTGAACACGTTTTCACTATAGTCCGACAAGCTCGTGCGCGACCCTCCGCGGAACTCTGTCGCAGTCAGCGTTTGCCGCACTTATTAAAATTACTACTTATTATTAGCAGAGGCTCCCTGCGACAGGGTTCCGCCGAGCGCCGCGCACGAGCTTGTCAAGGTATAGTGGTATGTTATGTGGACCAATGAATATAATTGGTGGATATAAAACGCTTCCATAAAAACGGGTTGGTTAGACCAATTTACCAGAATCATTATCACTAACATTACCTAATAAGTGATTATGTATTACTAACAATAATGGATTGAAAAGTCTGAATAAATATTCATATTATTATTATTATTATTATTTCCTAGTAGTAAAATTTCCAGACTTATTTTTTCTCAGTATGGTTTTTACTGAAGATTATTTTCGCATTTTTCCCATTGTTTTTAGCTCGCCTAACTTTTCTTTGCGTCTTATCATTAGTTAAATGTATATAGTATATATACACTAAAAAAAAAACCCTTAAGTTATCCCTTTTATGTGGTCACACCTCATAAGTTCAGTGCACTGCTGGCGTTCGGCCGGCGTCAGCGCGTCTCCCAACTGCAGCAACAGCGCTGCCTTGGTGTACGTGTAGATCGTGCGAGACCACGAGCTCTCCTCCATCAACCTGTTGGCATACGACGCTGCTTGCCGCCACTCCATCTTCAACCTGTACAGAATAATAGCAGATTCAAACAACACATCATTATGCGCCGCACTTAGGTACGGATCGTACAAATATTAAGGCCACGAGACTATAATGCAAGTTTTTTACTTCCGACATGCGCAAGTTTATGTCCTAATGGTAACGTCATACTGCCATTAGGTTAGTTGACACTAATAATCATAATTCCGAAACAACTCTAATAATTCTAATTAATCAATTGAGTTGGCTAATAAGCGACGTCAAAGCACGTTATTGCCATACAAATTTACTAAATCTACAGAATAATCGCTTTTTGACAGCTTATATAAAAAGTACGTCAATGGATTGACATTGTCCAGTACAGTTACGGTTAAAATCGGTTAGCGTTTAGCGCTTCAGAACCCACCAACGACGCCATAATATAGCAACACCTGCCCCCTGTACCACAAAAGTTACAAGTGCTACAAATCGACAAAATTGTAACATTTTACTATGAGAAACTTGTCAATTTTGTCGAATTGTAGCACTTGTAACTTTTGTGGTACAGGGCCCTGATCGATTAACATGTACTACTTTATATTCCGATAGAGTGAAAATTTCCTACGATAACAAGGCAGGCAACTGCTAGTTACTATACTTCGTTTTTTTTCAGCATTAGAAATAAGGTAAAGAATCTTGACGAGTATTTTTATTGAAAAACGCTTTTAAAATATAGTAACTATTACTTATGAAACCAAAAGAGTGTGAATTACCATATTTCCTTTCAAATTGTTACATATTAGCTGTGACTTATTTTTCAAAAGTGGACGTAAACAAAAACACGAACACGTCAAGATTGCTTACCTTCTTTCTAATGCTAAAAAAAACGAAGTATAATATCCTACTAATATTATAAATGTGAAAGTTTATGAAAATGTTTGGATGTTTGTTACCTTTTCACGCTTGAACCGCTGAACCGATTTAGATGAAATTTGGTATGGAGATAGTTTGAGACCCTAGGAAGGAAGTAGAATAGTTTTATTCCCGGAAAATTGCATAGTCCTCGCGGGATAGCGATAAACGCAATCTTCGCAGCCGCAGTTGCGGGCAACAGCTAGTGTATGCATAAATGCAAAAAAGTCACACTCACCCGTTGACCCACATGATTTCCCAGTAGCAGACATGTCGGAACTGCAGCCACATGTCCTGGCTGTCGATGGCGAAATTGTACGTGATTATAGCCGGGTTGAACATGCCTCGCATTAGCTCTAGCCGCCCTTTGAACAGAAGGAACCACACACCGTCTGGATACACCTAAAATTTAATCATATTAATTAATTCACATTGGCTAAATTAAATTTGAATATGGCTAGCAGATACAAGGTCGGAAAGAAGAATAGTTTGCGTGCGATTGGTCTCGTCGTAAAATAAACTTTTATATTATAGGGGGAAAACGGGAAGGCAGGTACTCATAATGGGAAATAATCACCGCAGTTTATGAGTACTCATAACATAAGTAAAATTACGGGTGCGTTTCCGGTTTTCTCAGGAAAGAGTAGCATTTCCGAGTGCCACCGACGGTGCTGGCTGAAAATCAGCGCTGGGGTGCTATAAACGCCGGAGCATTATGTTGAGTTACCCATTTGCAACCGCAATGACACTATATTTATCCTTTGTGTTGTCTATTAGTCATACTTAATATTGATGTGTCTTTTGTTGTTAAGCCTTCGACACACTTACGTATCTTACGCACACATTGACGCGTGTACAGACGTCGTCGTGCTTATGTAGATTCAAGAACGCGTATTTTGTACCTTGTGGCCGCCGTGTGGTACTACTTTAAATAGACGCCGTCAAACAACGCCGTACCGCCCCGTCGAGGTCCCGCCCCGCCTGCTGTGTGTCGAAGGCTTAAATAAATGTATTTTATTTCTTTAATTTTTTGAAAATCCTCAATTTGTACCGGTCTGGAAATATTGGTTAGGCTAGTATTGGCAAATTTGTTTGTGGACAAAACGATTTTTTGCCAAAATAGCAATGGTATTCTTCTCTCTCTTGGATTCGTAAGAGACTTTATTTTCAGAATAATCGTTAGATATAATGTTAGTACCTTGAGCTCTTTGTCCAGTATCTCTTGACAGATTTCTAGGTCGCCACTGGCGCCGATGAAGTGGCAGATGACGAGGTGATACGCCAGTAACGTCAGCTCGCACAGCACGGCGCGTAGCCCCGCTGACCGCATGCCCGCTACCAGCTCGCTTAGACCGTATTGCTGAGTATATCTTCATATTAATATTATTTCACTAAATTGGGAAATAGTTGGGAAAGATATTTTCGGCAAAAAATTAGAGAACCAATGATGTAATTTAGTAAAATTACGGGATTTCAAATCAACTGCGAGATCCAATAGTTCTCGCAAGTGCAAGCGCTAGCAATTCATAATGAAAATAGAGCAATTTTCTTAGCACCAAAGTAGTGTTGTAAGAAACTCGAGTCTTGGGAGTCCTATTTAATAAAACTTGAGCTATTTTTGAAGACTCGAGTCTTATAAATAATACTTAGAGCTCAAGTCCTTCAGAATTTGGAATCTTTTATAAAAAGACTTGAGTCCTGCCAAAAAGAACTCAAAGACGGAGTATTTTTAAAAGAACTCATGATTAGGTTATTTGCGTTTAATGCAATTAAATTGATACTAATTTTTATTGTGCGATTTATTATCAATCAGATTAGTAAATAAATATGAACGACGATATAAAATCACCCAGTATTACCTATTATAATATTTATAATAATACACTCAAGTTTATGACTCAGTCTAGCTCAAAGAACTTAAAAGACACGAAAGGACTCAGAAGACTCAAAGGACTTGGACTCATGTGACTAACGAGTCCTAGTCTTGAAAATCTACTCAAGTCTAAAGACTTGAGTTTTTTACAATACTACACTAAAGCCTCATTTTACGCAACAGTCTGCTTCGGGGATCTCCGAGGTTGTACGGACCTTGTTCCCAGAGAAGCCGACGAACTCTAGCAGGCTGATGATGCGCGGCGGCAGCAGCGAGATCATCACGTTGAACGTGGCCGTGCCCAGGCGCACGCCGCTGTGGAAGTGCACGCGCGACGTCTCGCTCTCCCACTGCTTGCGCGCCAGAATCTTCGCGCAGTCCCTGCGAGTCATTCAAAGTCTAAGTCAAAAAAGCTAAGTAAAGCTGTTTTTATGTCCAAGGCGATTAGGCGCAAACAGTCACGAACAATACAAATATAAAAAATATAAGTTTCTTGTTTTTTTTTTTATAACCGGTTTTTTATATTACAAAATTAGTATAACTAGGCAAATCTACTTCAATATTATAAAAACTGCAATGCATGAAATATAAAAGCTTTTAAATGAATATTTATTTATTTATTTCTAATGTTGCCGTTCCCTTGCAGTCGAAGTGAAAGCAGAGTGTAAAATTTATTGAATCAGGCGTTACTTTGCGGAGGTCCATATTAATGAACTAAAACAATTACTTTGCTCACCCGCGACCTTACAATAGTTACGTTTATGCAAGAAATGTGCGTTCATGCAGTTCCTCCACCTCCACACTGTACGAACACACACAAATCACATAAACCCAACCATCACCACCACCAAGCTACACTGACGCGTTTCGAACTCAACCAGAGCTCATCTTCAGAGTTACCACAACCGTATGCTATGCTACCAAATGTTAAACTAACAAACCAAAACAAATGTTTTAACTTGTCACTGTAACTTCTCAAGTACCCACTTTATTTTTCTTATTCTCAAACTACCCCACAAAAATTAACTTTTATTGACATATTATAAAACTACCTTGAATTTTTTGTTTATTTATTTATAAGGCATATTTAATTAATACTAACTGTTCAAATTCGACCCAAGCCGCAGTAAAGGAGAAGATACTAAATTTACCTGTTCATTAATAATAGACCCCATAGTGTTGTACCTAATTATTTCCATGCATTCCAAAGCATCCAGACGCAACCCCTTGCCGCAATAATGTAACACTTCATAAGAATCTGAATCTAACAATGAATGATTTGATTCCAACAAATGTTTTGCAAAATTCGATCTATCTGGATGCTCATTCCTATATGCCGAAACATGCTCTTTAAATCTAGTATTAAAACTTCGGCCTGTCTGTCCTACGTATATCCCATTGCAGTCATTACAAGTAAGCTTGTATACCCCCGATCTAGTTCCCTTATCTACCTGTTCTTTGTGGTTACATAGCCTAGAGTACAAAGAGTTGTTAGTCTTAAAGGCAACATTAATATTGTTTGATTTTAAAATGCCATAAATCTTATCAGACAAACCCCCAACGTAAGAGATGCTAGATCTATATTTGTTAGTAGACTGAGAAGGTAACGCAGCGTAAAGCATGCTATTTACTAACCGTGCCTGCTTCTTTTGAACTAAACTATCTACCATTGATTTTGTATACCCATTTGAGATCGCTATCTGATAAATAGTACTCAACTCTAAATCAAAATTTTCCTTAGAAAGAGGCACAGTCAACAATCTATTAACATAACAATGGAAAGCAGCCAGTTTATGCTGCCACGTAACTATTGTAAGGTCGCGGGTGAGCAAAGTAATTGTTTTAGTTCAGAGTGTAAAACTCGAGCATTAAACCCATTTGCCCTTTTGACGTGCCCATCCACCCTCGCCGTCGCTCTGGTGGCTACATTTACGTATCGGGTAAAATGGCTGGTTTTTTTGCTCTTGTTGTACAATCTACTATAGTAAATTTAGACGGACTTGCGCGGATAAGGGTTAACTATGTAGTTAACTGTTAACCCCGGGTTAAGAAGTGTCAAAATGTATAGAGCTATCATCCTTATCCCAGGGTCATCGATTTAATTTTTTAACCATAAGGTTAAGGATTGACTGTCATGAAGTACAGATGGAAAATCGTCTACTTGAATTGACCATTTCCAATTTTGACCAAGAATAATACCGTTCAAAACTAAGGTTCAAAATGAATATCAAAAAAACCTTTACCTTTACCTTTTCTCTGCCGCTGACCGTACTAAATCAACTAAACTAAACGTAGTCAATCTGACACACCGCTTCTAGTAATATAATAAAATGCATTGTATGATACCTATTCACAAATCAAGCTCCTAAGCTAGCCCAGCACTAGTGGAAACATAGATCCGACTTTGCGCACAATTGAACAACTTCGCTCTTGCGGTTAAACAGTATTTCGCGCGTTTCGTGCAGCAATTGCGATTAAATACGTGTAGAGTAGGTAAGGGCTCCTTACTTGTAGCTATTGTAGCAGTTCTTGACTTTGAGGGTACCCTTGATGAGGCCGGTGAGGTCTTCGCCCTCCATGATGGTCATCATGGCCTGAAGCAGCAGCGCCTCCGCATAGCAGAGCTCCGCATGCGCCTCTAGGTCCGTATACGTGCTGAAGTTTGGCTGTTCACGTCATAACAAAACTATTAACAAATTGTATCTGTAAAAGCCTTAGCTCGATTTCCGCGAGCGGCAGACATGTCGCCAAGGTGCGTGGGTGACGTGCCACCCAATCCATGTTCGAATTATTGCAGGTTTAGATGGAGGACGACGTTTCAAAAAGTTATCGCAAGCGGAACTTAACAGGTGTACACTACATTTTCAAAAAACTAGCTTGCGCATTCAAGGCTCTTGATAGTTGATTGAATATTCGCGTCAATTTTTTCATAGAAAAGCATAGGTAGCGTCCTTGAGTAGTACACAGCAATATTTATATTTTCGTAAAAAAAAATTGGCTGGTGTTTTTATTAATCATTGCTCTCAGAATAAGAAGGCTTGGGCCGTAGTTCCCACGCGGGCTTAGTGCGGATTGGGAACTTCAAACCCACCATTGAATTTTCTCACAGGTGTGCGCAAAATCTCTCACGATGTTTGCCTTCACCGTAAAGGTCATGGTGAAATTAAGATGTAATTCACATAAATAAACACAAAAATAAATAAATTTCGAAAAAACTGAGGGCTGAGAACCTGGGCTCAAACCCACAACCCTCTGCCTGAGAGGCCATAAGTCAAACCACTAGATACATTGTATTGTTATTTTTATTAAATACATATCAACATATTATTATTACATATTAGCTCCACAGATACCTTCTTACTTCTGACTCTTGCTACTGTATTTTTACAAGCTTTTATTTAGCTCACCCCGTTTGTTTTATAATTTATTTATTATTATTCTTGGGTCAAATCTTAGAAGTCGAATTTGACCCA
Organism: Archips crataeganus; assembly: GCA_947859365.1. NCBI lineage: Eukaryota > Metazoa > Arthropoda > Insecta > Lepidoptera > Tortricidae > Archips > Archips crataeganus. The sequence goes on along the minus strand of OX402045.1, from coordinate 14,970,391 downwards.
CTTCCAGTGGTCGGATTTGCTTGAAATTTGGTATACTTATGTAGGTTGGATGACAATGCAAGTAAAGTCACCAAAAAGTACAGTCAGCGAAAAAGCTTGTATTGAAAATGAAATTTTTAACAAAAACTTATTAACCACTTGCAATGATCTGATTGACTTGAAATTTAGTATATGTATAGAGCTCGTCTATAATCAAATTTTTTATTATGCAAAAAGTTTTTGTAATAAAAATACATTATGTAGACATCGGTAACTCGTGGCATTTAGGTAGCATTTGGCGTTTCTGACAGACTAGTGAAGTGACTATGTTTCTCTGTACGACTCGAGCAAAGAAACCAATTACAAGAATTCTTTTCAACCATTTAATATTTGACTTTCGTGATAGGCAATAAATATTTGTTAAATTTTTTTAGAAGTTATCCTACGTCTCCGTATTTGTGTGTTGGTTAAATAAAAGTTTTTGTTAAAAAAAACCTTTTTATTGCAAGATTTTTTGTTCACTTAACTTGCATTGTCCTCCAACCTACATAAGTATAACAAATTTCAAGCCAATCCAACCACTGGAAGTGGGTCAACATCGACTTCAAAAATTTGACCCGTACACACATACATTGCAAGTTAAATAAAAGCTTGTAAAAAGCATTCTTGCGTAAGTTTGTTGGTGTTCTCTTTGATTTCAACTTCTTTATTTTGTAATAAGCTATTAAAAATTACTATTAAAGATATCCTGGATTTTTTGATAATGCTTTTTTAGCTTTTGATAAACAAGTTTACCGGATGTAGTCTCGGTAATAAATGTGACCTTTCAATTTTAAAGAATTATTTAATCTTATCTGAAAAGACACTTGAAAAACATGTCTCATCACTAGTGCCACCTAATTGCCATGAGTTACCGATGTCTGTGTGATTAACTTTACCGAGCTCAATATCAATGAATTGCAGCCTTAAGGTTGTAAATTCATCATAATTGCATTTTATCAGACATAAAGAAAGCTAACTTAATTTCATTAACAAGCTATCAGGCGAATATCACATTAAGCAAAAACTGGTACCTAAGTAGGTATAAGTCAATACAAAAAAGAATAAAAAGAAAAAAAACATCAACTTGTCGAACCTTCTCACAGTAGTAATAGTATCGCAATAATATTTCTGTGAAAAGTTTCCACAGTTACTAGATTCTATAAAACACCAATTCATTTATCTTTGCGTAATTCAGCAGTTTTCGCTCAGCCCAGTGGTTTGTTTGTTAATAATTTCAAAGTATTTTTACACGGGTACCTACAATACATCGCATGCAATACCTTTCTTATAATAGTGCCAATGCTCTCGACGAGGGAGTAGTTCCTCCTGTGTTGGTTGCAAATGCCGATGCACACTTTGAGCGCTGCCAGGGTGCGGTTGATCTGGCCGTGGTCGAACGTCAGCATAGCTGGGATGAACTCGAATATCGACATGCCTAGGCTGTGGTATAATGATGTACGGCACCTGGTAGGAAATTACAATCATTAAAATGTGTCATATTTTTAGGGCTTGGAACCGGAATAGAAAATACTGGAAGCATGCATGCTTCTCTATTATAGTTCACGTGACCGAAGTAATAACTAGTTATATTCCTTAATGAAGCTATTTAGAAGATACGTTTACCTCTTACAGTAGGTATGATTCATACTGACGTCAATTTTACGACTCCTCATCATGTTTTTAGAAAACGCTACTCGACCTATCAGCATATTCTTTAACTTGGAGCAGGTTAAGACAAATATGCTGTAAGTTACAGATAAATCAAATAAAAATTTTATGTGTCAAAGAAACTTGTGATTTCCGATTCGAAACTGAACTAACCAACCTTCTTTTGATGTAGCATTACTTAAATTAAATACATTTCGAAGCATTTCGTAGATTTCTGTTGGTAAGATCAACATGTATGATAATTATCGTAAAAACGACATACAATATTTAATCGAGGTTAGTTGATTTTATCGATGGATAAACAAATTAAACAATACAGAAACACAACCTCAGATCATAGAAAGAAGTTCCTTTTTATGATCTGAGAATACAACAGAAGTCCAACAAAGCTGCAAGAATGCAAGTATCACAAACCCGAGGTTGAGATCTATAAATATGAACGCCCAGACAATTAGTGCGACGATATTAAGGCTTTGAAGGTCAATGACGTCAATATTTTGTTTTGATGGTGTATTTTGATCTTATTCTATTATGTAGATACTTGACGCGTTTCACTCACGACTAGTTTATTAATAGGTATCAATTTAATAATTATTTTTAAAGTTTTCCACTATAAATAAAAGTGTAGGTCGGATTGCGATAAAAAAAAAACGTTTCATTCAAAGCCGTGGATGGACTTCGTCATAAAAAAAGGATATAGAGTTATTATACAGTAGGGACACTAACCAAGGTTTCATTATATTTGACGCTCCAACCAGATCATTATTAAAGAATTTTCGCATGGCAACTTCGCATTCTTCAAACGCTGTCTGCAAGTCCATCGTATACCTGTAAATTAAATTTGATATATACATGTAGGAAAAAAGCGGCCAAGAGCGAATCGGACTCGCACACTGAGTATTCCGTACACATATCTTTGTACTTTACTGTAAGTATAGTCAAACTAGTAAGTGCTTGCTTTGCCATTTTTATGACAGAGTTCCTACACCAGAAAGTATTTCAAAACAAACTATATGGAACATGAATTATTATTGCTTATGATTTTTTTTTGCTCTTTAGAACATAATAATAAAGACTTTCAATAAACGTATTTCTACATAAAATCAAGTTTTTTTTAATGTTTTGGATATTTGAAGTCCATATTTGTCAGCACCGAATGAAAACAAAAAGGCAAAATCAGGAAGAGACGCATAAACGTATGTCATATCATAAAGTGTATTCATCAAATGTTTTATGAAATACATATAATAAAACTCAATTAATCTTTTTTGAGGAGTATTTATTTTGTTGCATTCCAGAATGAATACAATAAAATTAAACCGATTTGAATTATAACAGTTTTTCTTTCATTTCCTTGCATTTGATGATTTAAAGTAGAGATCATCTATCTCGAGTGCAAAAAAGCAATCACACCCTCGAACGTCAAGAGCCCTCTCTCGATTTTCTTGGTTACCTATGCGCCTAATACCCCAAGTGTAATCGAATAAGGTTGTTAAAGACAATTTAAATTTATTTAGAGTATAATAACGTGACCTTATCACTTCCGGCTTCGCTCGTGATAAAGTCATGTACACAGGGTCGGATTTAAGGAAGGGCAATCGTGTCTACAGCACCGGGGCCTCCACTAGATCCAGATCTTTACCTAAATTCGGCACAGTGAATACAGTCAGTAGTAGAATTGGATAAGCGGTTGTGGCGCTCTCAAAATGATCTACAGACGACTTTATAGTCAAAGGTGCAAAAAGGTGTAAAGATCACTTCAAGTAAATAATGACTCATTCACTTCTACAGTTGGACGTAACAAGTTTTATGTAAGTAGGAGTAGGTAGGTACATAAGTTTGCTTCCGTAGGGATGTAACGTTAGTAATAATTATTGTTACTTAAACTGAATAATCTTGCGCTAAGAAAAATGGAGTGGAAGGAACTGCACAGACTAGAGTTTTAATCTTAAAAATTGAATGATATAAGATAAAAAAAAACCGGCCAAGAGCGTGTCGGACACGCACAAGGTAGGGTTCCGTAGCCATTACAAAAAAATCAAGTAATATTTTTCTAAGGATTTCGTATGTGTACGGAATCATCCAAGTTTAGGTATGTTTTATACCTTAGGCTACTATTTACTCTTAAACTACAAATAATTTCCAAGCAATCTTAGCCGCTATAATTTTCCTAGTAAATTTGATATATTTACTACCATTCTGAATTTTTTCAAATTTTTCCACTTTACAGTTTAGATTTTAGAGGGGGGGGGGACGCTCGATTTTAATGAAAATTTTCACTTTAAAGTTGAATATTTCGCAAACAGATCACTGAATAGAAAAATCATGTTAGCAACCCCGCAATGGTTTTATAATACCTATCAAACGATACCCCACACTATAGGATTAGTCGAGAAAAAAAAAATCACCCCCCCCTTTACGTATATGGGAGGTACCCTAAAAAAAATTATTTTTTTATTTTTTATTTTACCACTTTGTTGGCGTGACTGATATGTATATTCATGTCAAATTACAGCTTTCTAGTACTAACGATCTCTGAGCTTAGCCGCGGACAGACAGACAGACGGACAGACATGGCGAAACTATAAGGGTTCCTAGTTGACTACGGAACCCTAAAAAGAATCTATATCAAGATCACTCACTACATGACACTTTTTTAGGCCGTGTTCAAACCAAACTGACGGTCAGCCGCCGAAAGTGAGCGAACGTTGCGCAGTTTATTGTATTTCCATACATATTCACTTTTTCGTTCACTTCTAACCGACAATACGTTATTACGCTATGCGTAGACGCTGACATAAAATACCGTTTATTTTTGTTTATTTTCACGTTTACACTGGGGCTCACAGTGAGCCTGCTCATATTCGGCGGCTTACAGTCAGTTTGGTTTGAACACGGCCTTATACTCACTCGAGCTGCTCTTCGGCTGCATCTTCAAATTCATCCTGAAACAAATATATTATTCATTAATTTGCATCATTTTATTTTCTTACAAATTAATTTGTTCTTAACGCGTCAGCTATATTAATGTATCTTTAATTTTAACCACGACATGCCTTTTAATCGGGTACTTTAGTGCAGTAGGCTGGTAGGTACATATTACGACTAGCAATATTTTTGCACCATACCACGAACGGACTTGCACCTAAATGGATGACGTCAGTCCACCTAATTGGGGTGTCGATTTTTATTTGTATAAATCTTCCCAGGTGAATTTTTCGCTTCGAGCCCTATCTTTCAAACACAAACGGTATCGTCATAGTATTAAGGTTCAAATTTAATGTAATGGCTCGAAGCGAAAAATTCACCTGGGAAGATTTATACTCTATATGTTAATTTTCCACGTGGAAACGTACGTGGTGACGTTTTACAGAAGAAAATTATGTTGAAATTGTGAGATTCTGATTAATAAAATACAGGTGATCGACAGAATGTAAAGTTCATTTCAATAGAATTTAAATCTCTTAGATACCTATAGCCAACTGATATGAACACCTGATTATCTATCTAGGTACCTAAAGGTATGATTATAAACCAATTAAAAAACGATTTTGAACATATCACTAGGGACCTAGACAATTTGGTGTCCATGTCAGTTGGTTAGAAGTGTCTACGAGATTGTATTGAAATGGAGTTTAGACATTTCACACGGAAATGTAGCGAAGAGATAGTTTTAAAATGATGGTCTAAGAGCCGTTGAAGATCGACCTTCACCGATCTGTTAACTCGATGAGACATATCTTTTATCAAATATAATTGTGGAGTGCCTTTGGCCATACTGAATTAATGAAATTACGAATTACCCCATCGAGTTTGGACTCGTTTGATTCGTTTTGACGAGTGCTTTGATCCCAGATGGTAACCAGGGTCTGATTATGGAGCTGGAAGATGGCTAAAGGCACTCCACAATAAAACAAAAAAAATCTATGAACACTTTTCGATAGGCAAGTTATCATAGGCATATTTGTTTATAAATTATATTTGATAAAAAATATGTCTCATCGAGTTAACAGATCGGTGACGGTCGATCTTCCACGTCTCCTCTACTATGAGCACGATCGGTTCTCAATGTTCTCATGTATTTCACCGTGCTTAGGTTATTCAAGTTAACGGCTCGGTAACGGCAACCAGCCTACTGCACTAAAGTACCTACGACTAGGGTTGCCAACCGTACTATAATATATAGTATTGTACTATATTTTGACTCTGTGTACTATATACTGTTGAAGAAATATATAGTACGCAAAAATACTATATTTCGGTCAGTCCTTACGCATGCGGTTTGGGTAGGCCATTTTTACTATACTAATGTTTAATGAATCAATTTTCGCTATTTTAAGTACTTTATACTATTTTTTTTTTCAGAGTACTATATTTCTTGTACTTCGGGCTGGGAAATACTATATTTGCTTAAGAAATAGTTGGCAACCCTACCTACGACCCAATTAAAAGGCATATCGTGGTTTTGACAACAAAAGACGTGACATTATGGAATAACAGACATTTTAGGAAAACGGACATTTCAGGCCTGAGCCAAGTTTTACACAGTCCGTACACCATACATACACACATGGAAAAAAGGATTGGCCATACTCGAGCCTTCCATCGAGCTTATAGTGATAGACGAGTTAATGTTGATGACTGATGCTGGATATAAGTTTACATTGTTGTACTAATTCGGAAACATGATGATTATTTAAATAGGAATTTTTAGTAAAGATTTTGTTCGTAGCATCGTGCAGGTGTACCGACTCACGTTATCCATGTATGTGTGGGCAGCGTATTTTAATAGCTCTGTATTGTTTTGATACTGTCCCGCGTCATTCAAAGAAGTAGCAAAAAACTTACAAAATTGAATAAACAGTTTGCATAACTTGAAAGTTATAAGATTTGGTGAAACGAGATAGGTTCTTTTAACTGTAATGTAGTTAGATACATTTACTTTTCTGATTTGTTAATTTATTCATACATTCATCACGTCTAAAGCGATTATGTGTGTAGTCTAATACTGAGGCCAACTTTATAATTTATAACTAGTAAGAAAGGTTATCTCCTTACAGAAAATACAAACTGTGTTATTCTTATTATTGCAAGTTTTTATTTAACTTGCAGTGTTTGTCTGTTAGTCAGTTCATTCAGGTCAAATCTTGTATACTTTGCGCGAGATAAACCTGGACAAAAGTTCATTGACCCGACTTCTACCACGTTTCACACAAAATGTACGTTCTCTGTCGCTAATCATGTCGCGACACGAGTTTCATAATACTCTGACCAAATGTGAAAAGAGTAACTTCGAAAGTAACACTTTTTAGGATTTTTTGTTGATATAATATGACATTATTACTATTTTCTTATTTGTTATTGTAACATAAATTACGGTTGATATGATTGCTAAATTTCACAATTTTCATAATTTTGGATACAACTGATTTTTTCTTACTTTTATACACTTTAAAATAAATACTTTGTAAATTTAACCATCAATATATATGCGTAGTTCATTATATACTGTAATTACTTCATTACATAAAATTACTCAACAATTTTATTTTACACACTCTAAACTCGAAATTTTAAGTTACACGCTTACGTTTGCAAGCGTTGTTCGGGCAGGGGCGCGACACTCGGTCGCCATTTTGTCCGTCTTTTACTTTTGTTTCGTTTCCATTCCGGCCATTCCGCGTTCGGCAAGCGCTTGCGTTAGACGTACTTGGGAGAATTCCACTTTGTTGTTTATTTGCTAAAGGTGTTGCTATTTGTATTTGTTACACACTTACCTACATTTCAACTCAATCAGAAAACGGGAAGGGGGTCAAATTCAACTTGCAAGATTTGAACCGTTGCCGGCGGTCAAAGTCAAAGTCAAAGTCAAAGTCAAAGTATTTTATTTTGTAAAACATAGGTAAAACTGAGTACAGTGATCGCAAAATATTATTTAGTTTCACTATGTTTTGCCAATTGGTGTACAAAAATTGGCGGTACATACAGAAAGCGCGAGCCGACACGATCGGGAAACAAGTGCGAGTGAGAGAGAAAATCGCGCGCCGGCGCGGCACCCATATCTACTAGGTACTTTACTTACTTAGGTTATTTTATTAAGGTGTTTTATAAGTGTCTTGTTGCTTGTTTTAGAAGTGGCTTTACGGGTAGTTTTGTAACATCCTGTATATAATTATTGTAGCATTACAAACGATTTCCTTGAAATACTCTTTTCTTTTTAATAAACATTTTTATTTGAATTATAAGCTCTTTCTTTTAATCTAAAGCTTTTAAAAAAAATAACTAGCATGACAATGTTTGTTACGTCTGGCAAGGTCAAGCGCTCACCCTGCCTTCTACCACGTTACGCGAGGTAAGGCGTATTAGCGATAATTGTCATAGATTTTATATCGTATCGTTTGTAAAAATGGCGTACATTGGTAGACAGGCGTCAATGAATTTTTGTCCAGGTTTATCTCGCGCAAACTATAGGTAAGTTGTATTTCACTTACAAGAAGCGGGCGGATTGATTTAAGTTTAAATAGTATACCTATACACATTTTCATATTATGTAGATTCAATGATAATGCAACCATAGTCATCTAACATAAAAAATTATGCAAATTAACAGTATTAGGCCGCCCTTACACCTGTGAGTTACTCCCGTAATATTTATGTAAGTTACTTACGGTTGTATTTACACTTAAAATAAACTTACAGTAAATAATGCTTACGTAAGTTTTGTGATATTTAACTTACGTAAATTATTACATACCCATTTACATCCGTAAGTAGCTTACATAAATAACCAGTAACTAAAATATCTTCTCTTCGGCGGCAAGTTCAAGCGGCTGCTGCATACATTATTTTAACAAATGAGCAGCGGAAGCAAAAGAAATGCTGGGTAAAACCTTGGCTAGAAAAAAGAATGGTACAAGGTGCCTATGAAAATCTTTTGAAAGAGTTGAGAATGGAAGACCGAATCTAATTTTTCAATTTTATAAGAATGAATGCCACAAATTTCGAACTTATATTGGAACAAGTAGCACCAATAATTAAAAAAGAAAATACAAATTTTCGACAGGCAATTTCACCAGCTGAGAAACTTATGGTCACTCTTCGATTTTTAGCTACAGGTATATGATTTATGTAAAAAATTATGCAAATTAAAGTGCAATCATTCAAAGTTGGACAATTGCTAATTGTATAGAACGTGCTTTAAAAGCGGTAATTGACAACATTTCATATTTCTAAGACTATAATTTGATTCGTTCTCTGTATTCTGTTTGGAAAGAGAAAGACGCTGATAGTTTTAAATTTTCACTAGGATTATTAATTAATTTGTTACAATTTTTTAAAGATGTGCTTATTCTAAAAGAGCGTAACGATAGAATAGATCCATTACTTTTGTCTAGTCTCTATTAAAAAAAAGTGATGACGTAAATTAGACGTTAAGGTTGTTATCATAAGAATATTACATAAAAAAACTGGATGTTGCCTGCCGAACTATGAGTTGAAGCCAGGTTCATTCACCTTTGCTCCTATGTTCTATCTCTTTTCAACACTGTGATATATTGCCAGGTTATTTATAAAAAAACCTTATTTTTTTTAGAAATACGCATTATCCGGCATCACCTAATTAATTTACTTTAAGCTAATTTCAACAGAAATTTATATTTTTCTTATAAAACTTTCTGCAATAAAATTTACTTGGTTTTCTTTGTATTATACAAAAAAAAAGAACCCAGTCAAAATCCTCATTTCACCGGTATGCACCTCCTGCGTACTATGGCAGCACTAAATGGCCGATATGTCAGAATCACGTCAGAATTGTCAGAAGTCATTCACCAATTTCAGAGGATTTTTACGTTAAATAAACGTTTTTCGTCGATTTACTTGGGTTATGCGCTATGTATTGCATAGTAAAGCATTGTAGGAGTAATTGGAGGCCGAAATCTGACATAAAACTTCACAGGTGAGTACTTATTTTACGAAAATGTTCATAAAAATCTTAGTGGCAATCAATTTTCCTATATTTTGCTTCTAAGCTTTGTTAGTTTTTATTCAAAAACCCCACGAATAGGTTTATAATGTTAAGTTAGAAGTATATTTTGTTTATTTGGAGTTAAACATGACCATAAATGAAAAATTGAAGAATGTGTGGTTTTACAACTAGGGTGACCAATCCTTTTTCATGCATGGTATTTATTCGTATTGAATGGAGCTAAATCTATCAACTTGGTACGGTTTCTATCTTCATAATTCATATCACAGTATATAATAACATGTTTATTGTTTGTGTCTTTACAATTAACATGAATAATATTTTACATTGCAGTTTTCCAAAAGATGAAAGAAGGAGGCAAAATTGGCTGTCGATTGTACCGATAAAGGGAAAGGTGTAGAGCGTTTGACAATTTGCAGCTTGCATTTTAAGCCTGAAGATTATGACTATGACCCAGAAAGGCCGGGACGCCTACTCAGTACAAAACAATATTATTCTCACATGTGTAGAAGATAAAGAAACTGTTATAACGTCCTAGTATTTTATTATTTTTTTCCATTGACAAATACTTCACTTATGTTTTGCAGTAAGTATTTGTAGCGTCCTCAGGTAAAAGGTAACCTTTTGCCGGATATCAGTAAGGCCGAGTAACTGCAGAGTGGCATAGAAATGCAACCAGAAATGGACCTTATATTGACGACTGACAAAAAAATTAATTATTAAATTATTATTATTAATTGGTACCTTTTACTTGAGTTTGTGAGGATGGATGCTCACTTTCATGATAAAACGGTTGAATAAAAATTTAATAACAAAACCGGCCAAGTGCGAGTCGGACTTGCGCACCGAGGGTTCCGTACAATTTTATATGTATCTATGAACATCCAGTCTTAGCAGACCCCTGTTCCTAAGCAAAATGTGCGCAGTGTGGGATCATTGTAGATTGGTTACTGATATAGACAGACAGACAAAAAAAAAATATGCTTTCTGCTTGCAATTTATGCTTGCAATTTTTCCTTTATCTGTGCTATAAGACCTTGCTTCGTACCAAATTTCAAGATTCTAAGTTCACGGGAAGTATCCCTTGCGAGTGTCGAAAATTTGCGGCAAATGGCTGTAGGTATCTTTTGATTGCGTTGGGTTAGAAGTTTGATTTTTCAGAGCTCCAAGGGACAGTACAGTAGACTTGAGTATTTGATTTAAATTTCAGCTTGATACCTCCACGCGTTCCTGAGAAAAAGGGTCTTGACAGACGGACGAACGGACAACAAAGTGATCCTATAAGGGTTCCGTTTTTTCTTTTTGAGGTACGGAACCCTAAAAATTGAATTTAATTGAAATTGGTTGAATTTAATAAATTACAAAATCAATCTGTTGTATAAAAGTATGTCAAATTCCGTGGGATATTCCTAATGTATGCTTAATTATGGACACCCTAAAGAAAGAGATGCAAGATCGGCGTGACGTAATTCAAGGTCATTTTTTCTGGCTTCAAAGGAATGTTCGGCATGCAATATCCAGTTTTTTTATGTAATATTCTTGTTATCAAATTTAAAATTATGACAGCTCTTTTTTCTAGTGAAAAGGGTAAAGGAAACATATCTATACTGTGGAAGTAGTTGTAAGTACATATATGTATTTAAATTTGTTGTATTTTTTTAAATATGGAGAAATAAATTATAATAAATATTTTTCCGTGTTCAGGAGGTGAAATTCTTTCGATTCGTGCAGTAATTTTCAGGTGACAAAAAAATGAAAGGTTGTCAATTAATGTTTCTACCTCATCTGGTAACTTGTTTTTTTTTGTTTTTGTTTAGCTATCGCGGGAAAATAATTAGTAAGTTCTCAACAAAGGCCGCCTTTACACCTGTAAGTTACTTCCGTAATACTTATGTAAGTTACTTACGGTTGCATTTACACTTAAAATAAACTTACAGTAAATAATGCTTACGTAAGTTTTGTGATTTTTAACTTACGTAAGTTATTACATATCCATTTACATTATACTTACAAAAATCCAGTAACTAACATGTCTTCTCATCGGCGGCAAGTTCAAATTAAAGAAAATTCCTGCATATTTTTTGTCAAAAAGTTACTTATAATTAAATATATTTCGAAAAGATAGATTATAAACTGATGTCGTTGGTTACGTTTGTGTAGGCTACGTTCGTAAAACATGAGAAAGAATGCAAACAGATCTATTTCCGCTTTCGGTAGGTGTACAGTTGAAGGCATAAATATCTATAGGTACAGTCATCGCGTCAAATATATGTAAACATCAACCTTATGGTTAGTGGCATAGAGTTGTATATACACCGTGAAATTTTAGTGGTTGTTTTCCCGAAACAAGGTGATTTAGTATCGATTGTACAATCGATTTATAATTACTATTTTGACTAGAGTCAAAAACCAATAGTAACGCTTCGTTGGTACCTAACCTATCGTACGATCGTACGCTACTTGCACCAACGAAGCGTTACTATTGGTTTGCGGTCATTTTCGACTTTCGTTTTTCACAATTGGATTTTTGAGTCTAGTCAAAATAGTAATTATAAATCTATTGTACAATCGAAGCTAAATCATCTCGTTTCGGGAAAACAACCACTAAAATTTCACGGTGTATAGTATTCTTTAGAGATGCCGACTTGTCGGTACTTCTAGCCAGGGTTTGGATTTTTCATCGCACGGTAAGATTAAGAAAACTGGAGTCGATATTAATGCTAAAGTTTAATTCATATTCATACTCACACTCACTCATTTTCTTAGTCCCTTAATACTTGTATCCCTTTATAAGGCTGACAGATCGAAACCATCAATCAAAAGTTAATCTTAATTGTATGTAATTAAAATTATTTTTGTTGTACGATGTGGGAAGTCTAGAATATACTACTAATCTAAGGTCCGTTGATATAGAAAGATTATTTTTCAAGTCACAAGTAAATTTTCAACCAACATAGAACCTGTTTTACTCCAGAAAATATGGAAAAATTCGCGATTATTATAAATAAATCTATACCTATAATAAATCTGTAACAAGTCGGTGTCTGTACATTGAAGATATTTGAGAAAAACTGTCACTAGGGCTATTTATTAGCGCAATAGAACCCAAAACAATGATTTTTAGAATTATTGTCTGTTTGTCTGTTTGTCTGTGCGTTTGTGCGCGCTAATCTCAGAAACGGCTTAACCTAGAAGGATGCGGTTTTCACTGATATGTTGGTATTTTCTTGGATTAACATTTAGTGTTTGTTTCATTTGAATCTGTTCACAAATTAGAAAAATGCGTCTATTTTAAGAATTTATCGAACCGGTTTTTTTGTTTGAACGCGCTAATCTCAGGAACTACTGCTCCGATTTGAAAAATTCTTTCAGTGTTAGATAGCACATTTATCGAGGAAGGCTATAAATCATCACGCTAACACCAATAGGAGCGGAGCGGAGCGGAATAATGTTTCAAAATCGGGGGTTTTTGAAGTAAAACTTCTATAGGCACGCTTTTGGTGGTGAATGAATGTGAACGCGGGTGTGCGGGTGGGGTTCGGTGGGGGGGGGGGGGGGGGGTAATTTTTTTATATCGAGGAACTAAGGAGAGCCATAATTGAAGAAAAAGCAAATTGGATAAAAAAAATAAGCTGCCCAAATTACTAATTCCACGCGAACGGAGTCGCGGGCAAAAGCTAGTATTAAATAAATATCACGGGGCACTTCACACTAATTGACCCAGTCCCAAAGTAAGCTAAGCAAAGCTTGTGTTATGGATACTAGGCAACGGATAAACATGCTTATATAGATAGATACATACTTAAATACATATTAAACACCCAAGACCCGAGAACAAACATTCGTATTTTTCATACAAACATCTGCCCCGACACGGGAATCGAACCCGGGACCTCAAACTTCGTAGTCAGGTTCTCTAACCACTAGGCCATCTGGTCGTCTAAATACTATACTCATAAATACTATACTCATATATATGTCTAAATATTATACTCATTTTACAATACACATGCCATACCTTGTCAAGTTTTTGACGCACCTATCTGTACGAGGGGCGTTCAATATAAAGTGAGAATGAGATGCAAACTCTTTTAATATTACGAAATTAAATACTGGCCGGTAAAGCTAGCTAGCGGTAGCTGATTGCTATGAAAAAAAAAACTAACTGTCTTTTGTTTAAAAAAATATACGATAATTTCTTTGCAATGCTATTGAGTACGTTAGCGAAAATGGAGAAAATTGAACTGCGCGCCGTTATCAAATACTTATATTTGAAAAATTTTTCTACGGACCCAGTCAATTTGGATTTGCGGGACACTTTAGGGTCTAATGCTCCTCCGTATTCGACAGTCGCACGTTGGTGCGCCGAATTTAGACGTGGAAGAACATCGACAATGGACGACCCCGGCTCCGGACGCCCTACTACAGCAGTAACTGAAGAAATTGTGAAAAAAGTAGAAAACTCAGTTTTGGCGGATCGTCGTGTCACAGTTCGTTTTATTGCTGAAAATGTAAAGATTTCAACGGGGAGCGTGCATAATATTTTACATGAACGCTTGGGTATGAAAAAGGTATCTGCGCGTTGGGTACCAAGAATGCTTACTGACACGCAAAAACAAACTAGACTAGAGATTTGTCAAGAAGATGCAGCAAGACCGGGAACTTTTTTTGGCGCGATTTATAACAATGGACGAAACATGGCTCCATCATTACGACCCTGAAACGAAACTGCAGTCTATGACATGGAAAAGGTCATCATCTCCAACTCCGAAGAAATTCAAGGTGAGCCCATCTGCCGGTAAGGTCATGGGCTCTGTTTTTTGGGATGGTAAAGGGGTATTAATGATTGAGTATCTCGAGCATGGAGCCACTATTACGGGCACTTTATACGCCAAACAAATAGCAACATTGCGCAATGAGATCCGCGAAAAACGGCGAGGTAAACTCTCGAAAGTTGTGCTGTTCCACCAGGACAATGCCCTGGCACGCAAGTCCATCGTTGCAATAGCTGCAATTCGTGATGCTGGGTTCAATATCCTTAATCATCCTCTGTATTCACCAGATCTCGCTCCCAGTGATTTCTACCTATTTCCGAGATTGAAACAATACCCGAGAGGCCAGAAATTTGAAGACGACGACGCGGTAGTCGCTGCAGTACAAGATTTTTTAAGTACTCAAGATGAGACCTTTTTTAAAAATAAAATTTTAAGTTTAGAAAAAAGATATAATAAGTGTATTATGCTAAAAGGTGACTATGTCGAAAAATAAAATTACATTTAGTAAAAGTTGTTTATAACATACTCATTCTCACTTTTTATTGAACGCCCCTAGTATCTCTACATGCCCTATGGATATTACAAATTAGGAGCTTTCTTAATGTTCTTTTTTTTTGTTGTGGCAGTTATTTTTTTTTTAAATATAATTTAATTCAATTCTAATCATTTACTTCATTTACAATTTACTTTCGGTGTTAATTAAATGAATATGAGTATGAATATGAATTAAATTTTAGCTTTAATATCGAGTCCACAGTTTTCTTCATCTTACCGTGCGATGAAAAATCCAAACCCTGCTTATTGCCGACTATCCGGCCACTATTATAGTAGGCGACCCGATCCGATCCGGTTTCTTCTTTGTATGTTCATTATTCGTATTCTCAATAAAATATAATTGTAGCGGGAATTACATTAAATAAAAACCTTGAGGAATCGTCTGTGGTCGAACATTTGGCTACAGAACCTAACTGAGGAATTAGGGTTGGATGTCGGTATTTAATATGGTCGTACTTTTGGTAGGTATTTGCTGTTTTTTCCTGCCACCACCACGAGAAATTATCATTGGGAATTGGTTACTTGACTTTACGACAGTCATTGTCCAATTATACAAAAAACTTTTTGACATAACGACGACAAGTAAGATTAACTTTTTAACGACCGCTTTAGCCTAGTTGGTAGTGACCCTGGCTACGAAGCAAGAGGTCCTGGGTTCGAATCCCGGTAAGGGCATTTATTTGTGTGATGAGCACGAATATTTGTTCCTGAGTTATGGATGTTTTCTATGTATTTAAGTATTTATTTATCTATATAAGTATGTTTATCGTCGTCTAGTACCCATAGTACAAGCTTTGCTTAGTTTGGGACTAGGTCGATTTGTGTAACATTGTCCCCTAATATTTTATTTTATTTTTTACATGTTTAAATTTTGATCCTCATAGGTGCGAGCCGAATTTATGTGAGAAATTACATTTGTATTAAGCTTTACGGTGAAGGAAAACATCGTGAGGAAACCTGTATACACCTGCGAAGAAATTGAATGTGTAGTTCCCAATCCGCAATGGTCCCGCGTGGGAACTAGGTACGGCCCAAGCCCTCTCATTCTGATAGGAGGCCTGTGCCCTGCAGTGCCCAAGTAGCACAAGTAGCATTATAAGAAATCACTTGGTGTACACGGAAACTTGAAGCTGTACAAGACAGTGTTACAATGGTGTTAACAGCGCTGTTAACACTGAAATAACTCTTATTTGGGCACAAATTATTCAGCCTATAGTTCTAGTTTAGTTCACATTTCTGTTTAACAGCATTACAGTAGCACTATATTGGAATTATTATGGGTCACCAGGCTGTTTATCAGCTGCTTAACAGAATACGAGTGTCCTGTTATACAGACTAAGCGTCAGGATTGGGTGACTGCTAGTCTTATATAACGCTTTAGGTTTTACATTACCCTTCGTTCATATTGAAATTGCTTATTATATTTGCAGATTTGCTTTTAATAGTATTATAGCGGTGCCGATAAATTTCCAGAGTGTGATGTGTAATGGCGAAGTAAATGTCACAATTTTATTGAGAATTTGTGTTAACTCACGAAAGTACACCTTTATAGCCAACCTACTGTGAAAACATTTGGGAATGCAAGTTTACTGTGAATGTTTATATGGTTTTTTAGCAAATTTTTTACGCGCTTCGGAAATATCTCGTTTTAATTAGAAATGTTGTGAAAAAAGTAACACACCAAAAATATATGTATACATTTTTGAGCGATTTACATAAAATTATACGAAGTTTTATATTATACTATAATAAGTATATGAATAACGCGTAATTTAAGGCAGTAAAATATAAATAACAACAGAATAAATGTCAATATATACGATTTAGGTTATAATAAAATGGCGCATTCTTAAGAAACTTTTGTGAACTCTTTTTGTCCTGAATTAATTACCATGGCTGTACAAGAGTACATCCCAGTTCCTCTATTATACTTATTGCAGTAAATAAGAGTTCAAGTGAACCAATATTCAGCCTGTCAGCTGTTATTAGTTTTATTATGGTTCACATAAACGCTAAAACCATTTATTTGTACTACTTAAACGCATTACCTTTTAATAGTTATTTAATTTTTATTTAGTAGTTTTATTTTTAATTCAATCTTGTTTTAATTTTTCAATTTTTTTTGCATTTTGTATAATTTAATACACGATCCACGCCAACTGTTAAAATGACCGCTTAAGAATTTAATGATTGACTAACGTGAACCTGATTGCAGCTTCGTGCGTTATAATATATGTAAAGTGTTCTTTTATGCAGACTAAAACAATATATTGGTATATTTCACAGCCAAATGCTGCATTTCTGAGTTAAACAAGGATCTTGAAATACCTTCGGTGTTCACGTGTATTAATAAAACACCTTTTAACTGCTTTGAAAAATAGGCTTATAACAGAGCCGAGGCGAACCGATGTGGAACTTTTTGTGTTAAATTACTCTAAGTGTACACTACTCTAAAACTGTTGGCTGTACGGTAGTTCACAGTGACACTTTTAAGACGCTAGCATTTCAGTGGTATAATTCTACGCCTTTAAACAGCAATAGCATATTTTACTACCACTATAATGCTCTTAAGCAACCAATGCAAAAGAGACTGTAAGAAGGCATTTTTGACATCTGCACTAACTCTGATCCCGTAACAATAGTATCCGTTTCTACTTTTATGATGCTGTTAAGCAGAC
This sequence comes from Archips crataeganus, assembly GCA_947859365.1. Lineage (NCBI taxonomy): Eukaryota > Metazoa > Arthropoda > Insecta > Lepidoptera > Tortricidae > Archips > Archips crataeganus. The sequence goes on along the minus strand of OX402045.1, from coordinate 14,952,710 downwards.
TAAAGCGTAATACGCAGCTCTAAGTTCTCAGTTGAACCATATTAACTGTTTATTAAGTCATGAAGTTCCGAGTTATACCCAAAGTGATTTCTTATAATGCTAACTGTGCTACTTGGGTGGGACGTATATAGACTGGGTTGAGGCTGTTCGTTGTTTATCAGTCATTTTACTCTTCTAGGTTTAGATGAATGTTTTATCAGTATAAGTGTGGTACCAAATCGTCGAATTCTTCGGTGGCCAGGGGCGGTGCGCCCTCCCCGTGATACTCCGAGTGGTGCAGCAGCGGCGGCGCAAGCGCCGGTGCCGTTTCTTGTCGGAGCGCCATCTATGTAAGCAATCAATAAATTAATTTCCAATTACTTGGAATTAGAACAAGTACGTACTTAGTGCAACAAAAAGTAGTCAACAGGTTGGTGGAACGCACATATGGACCTTCCTCAATAATAATCGTTATCACAGTTCCTAGGTAAATTACAGCAGGTACATACTTTGTTTAAAAAGTGCAGTTTCTCGGCGATATTTCAGGAACTAACCCCAGCATTGTTCAAACCAATTTAGATATTTCTTTAATGTCGTAGATAAGAAGTTAGAGAAGGTTTAATAAAAGTCAATCGGAAGTTGATGAAATTAGACTCATAAATTACGGTCGGCGAAGAAAGTGGGCTACCAATTTTGATAAAAGTTTCTGTGAGATTTAAATATCGCTAAGGTTGACATTTCTAACTGAGTGAAGTCATTAGGCACTGTCATCATATTATTGCAATTTTATCATGATGTGCAAATAAACTGCAATCGTAGGGTGGTAAACCATATTATTGGCCGACTGTACATACAATATAATGATAATTTATTTGCTGAACATGCATGTTAGATTTGTTCTATTCATATTAGATATTCTATATACCCAACGATAACCTCTTGCTTAGAAATTAAGTTTTACAGTCACATGTTTTATATTAAACAAAAGAAACCTTCTCATCTTGTAGTAAATTATCAAAGTCTAACTTATTCTGTTATTTATTGGGACCAGGAAGTTAACGGAGTATAAAATAATAAGTTTATGATGGGTTAAGATATTATATTTGGTAAGTAAAACAAACAGATCAAATCATATTTCGAGAAATCGCTTATATTGAAACAAATATTATCCTCCAATGAAATAACAGCTTTTAATGATCACAAATAACAACCACACAAGATTTTCGACCTATATAAATATTATTCAGTTACCAACATAATTCAAGTATTCATTGATTTATAGCTGTACACGTTAATATATAAGCTATACGATAATTATTAATATATTTACATATGAAAGATATAGAAACAAATTATAGCCATTTATTAATTATACAAACAAGTAAGTACTTAACTGTCAAGTGACCACGGCGACGGCTCGTAACAAAGTGCCCCCCACCTGGCCTAAGAAGGCCTTTTATAAGTTTGCCCTGCCGTCCGGGTGAGTCGCAAACAACTGACGTCACCAGAGTAAGACAATCGGAAAGTATCTTAATTATTCTATCGCTTATCTTTAGAGCCAAGCATTACCCAAATTATCAATGCCGTAACCATATCTCATTTACTTACTTATTTTAACAATATATTTTATCACCTTACATATCTACTGTCAAGTGACCACGGCGACGGCTCGTAACAAAGTGCCCCCCACCTGGCCTAAGAAGGCCTTTTATAAGTTTGCCCTGCCGTCCGGGTGAGTCGCAAACAACTGACGTCACCAGAGTAAGACAATCGGAAAGTATCTTAATTATTCTATCGCTTATCTTTAGAGCCAAGCATTACCCAAATTATCAATGCCGTAACCATATCTCATTTACTTACTTATTTTAACAATATATTTTATCACCTTACATATCTAATAATGTTATAACAGTTTCTATTACTTAGTATATCTAACACGGCCATACTGACATGTACTACGTTCTCGGAGTACATACATAGGTAAAATCATCGAGTCAGATATAAATGTACATATATATTTTTTTCTTCTATAAACGTATTATTATTATAGGTAAACTTTGTGATGGAAGGGTTAAATAGTCTTAAGTGGGCACAGTCACGTCAGATTCAGTCAGTCACAGATTTCTCATTGGCACCGGCTTAGTACAGCCACAGGATGACCACAGGCCCCAGCTAAGCACGGCCACAGAATTATCACAGGCCCCAGCTTAGCACAGCCACGGGTTTACCACAGGCACCGGCATAGCACAGCCACAGGATGACCACAGGCCCCAGCTAAGCACAGCCACAGAATTATCACAGGCCCCAGCTTAGCACAGCCACGGGTTTACCACAGGCACCGGCATAGCACAGCCACAGGATGACCACAGGCCCCAGCTAAGCACAGCCACAGAATTATCACAGGCCCCAGCTTAGCACAGCCACGGGTTTACCACAGGCACCGTCACAGTTTTCGTCAGCCAGTTTAACAGAGTTATTGTAATATGTCGTAATTATGGGTACGATGTTTAAATCTGCAGGTCACACATGACAATCGGATAAAAAATTGCTCTATAATACGAGTACTCTCAATAATTTCTACCCTTACCGCACCCGGCTATTCGCCCGCTGCCAGTGAACCGTGTTCACCCGCCGTCAGCGAATGCCTAACACCAGTAAAGGGTTATTTAAAAGCGAAAAACCGCACTGCTAATAAAATAAATAATGCCAGTAAAGGGGTTTTCAATCATAATTATTCTAATAATCCCTCACTGTGGGCGGCCAATCACCCGCTCGGCTGTCAGTGAAGCATAAATCAACTCGCCGTCAGTGATTGCCGGCCACCAGTTAAGGAATTAAAACTGATAGTTATAACAATAATTCCATAATTATCATGAGTGACCTCACCTCAAAACACCCCTACTCAACCTGTCAAACTCAAACTGTCGTCATAATAGTAAAAGTCAATCGTCATCACAACTATGATTCATTTGTAATCATAGTTACTTTCTCATGTTTATGTTATCCCAAATTATAATTCATCGTCACAGCCATATCAGTGTCATATCATCATCTCATATGATTACTCAAAATCACAATCACAGGATTGTAAATTCTGTAATGATCACCCTATGTAGTAAATATGACCAATCACAAAAAAACAATACTTTATAATAAATCACAGACCACACTCATGTGATCTATTACTTTCAAGACAACAAATTTTACAATAATAGCATCATATCTATATGCATTAACATACAAATATCAGAAAACATTTTTTTTCCATGTTTCGTGTAATTATTAATTTTACAATGGCATGACATCCTTTATCAGCACTATTTTATTTATTTTCCCAAACATTTTATTCTTTGTTTTTATTTTTCATTTTTTATACTTATGTTAATATTATATCTCATGCGATGAACTCTAAAATTTAATAAAAAAATTAAAACTACCTTGTCTGAAATTTTACAAACAAATAGCTCGGCCAAACTGACACATCCATAAACAATAACAAAATAAATATTTAAAAACAACACATACACTGTTAACATCGAGATTTAAAACTGTACTGTTACTGAATTACTTTTGGTGTTCAATAAAGAGCATTTTGTATTGTATTGTAAGAAGTGTAAAAACGTGAGTTTTTCATCTATTTATCTCTTTTTAGAATCAACGTCATTGTGTGTCAAAATAAGCTAACCGTTTAAATCATTTACATTACGTGTTGTATATCACGATTGTTCATAATTTTTAAAGAAAACTTAAGTATTTATTACATCACTACTAATTATTAATTTACTAACTTTAATGATACTTTGACATTGCAAAAAAAATTTTATTTAGGTGACATTTGTACTTACTATTTTTTGTTACTTAATTTAATGTAATGTAATTCAATTTAATGTAATTTAATTTCATTTAGTGTAATTTAATTTTACTGTATAACTAAATATACTTAATGAATTATTTTAAAGGTGAGATTCACCCAAGCAGAATAATACAATACTATCTACCCGTGTAATCCACAGGAACGAAATTCCGCCATCGCTATCCTACCCTACGGAAACATTTATTATTTTGTGAGAGTAAAAAAAAACTGGACAAGGCCATTTTTTTTAAAGTAAACTTCTACCTGATTTGCATAATGCCTAATTCACTAAATTGACTAAACAAATTTTCACGGTCTCGTAATAAGTAAATATCGATTTGTCTCATTCCTAGAATAAATAAATGTCATAATAACTTTGGTCTAAAACCTTTCATATCCGATAATGTCCAAATATCAAAATGTTTATTTCTTTATAATACGGAATCACAGATAATATTATGATAATCCTTCAAAATAACTGGAACTGAAAACTCCAGAATGGCAAAATATCAGTTTTAAAATGCTCAAGTATTTTTTTCAAGCTTGCGGGTTGGGGCAATTATTATATTTGCCTGACATATCGTACCGTATCATATCGTATCGTACCGTAACGTGCTTGTCGTACTTAATTTTTTTTTCTTTTTATTACTTCAATGTAAGTGGCCAGGACTAAAGAAAATAGTAAAGCTAATTGTACCTACGTGAAGGTTAACTAGCTTTTAAAACAGTCTTCATTGAATATAAGATGTTCTGGAATAAGGGTGTTGTGGAGTTGTTCATTATAAGACTCGATACATTTTAAACTCCACCCATATTAAGAACATGGCGTAATGAAAAACAAATCAACTATTCTGGAATTTAGGCACTTTGACACTAAGTCCTTTTTAAGATCTAGAAGTATTGGCAAAAGGGTAAAAGTAAATTCCGGCATAATGTGCCCTAGTCTAATAAATAGGTAAATGAACAAACCTGTTGACGGCCAAGTAGAATACGAAACCACAGGTTGTCAGTATTTACCAGTTATCTTTAACTAATCATTTGATAGAAATTACGACACGTACGTACACTATTTTATTTAAAAACTGCTAATTACATTTAGCAACCTTTCGGAAACAGTGTTGTTTCGCTGAGACGCTAATAACTGTTACGATCTACCCCAATTTTTCTGACGGTAGATGAACAAAGAATACGAAAACTGTCGTACACAGACAAATAATTGAATCTAATAAATAAAAATAAATTCATGACGTTAAGGTTGTTATCAAATTTAAAATTATTACAGCTCTTTTTTCTGGTGAAAAAGGTAAAGGAAACATATCTGTACTGTTGTACTGGTAAATTTAGATGTTTTTTTTTTAGATTTGTTGTATTTTTTAAATCTGGAGAAATAAATTATAATAAGTATTTTTCAGTGTTCAGGAAGCGAAACTCTTTCGATTCCTGTAGTAATTATCAGGTGTCAAAAAAAAAATGAAATCTCGTTAATTGTAAGTTATGGATTTACGTACAGTTTTTCCTCCCAAGGGAGTTCTAACTTTAGTTCAAAAAAATTTACAAACAATATTAAGGTATGTCATTTCAGACTAAGGAGGCTCCAATTCAGCCAACGTTTTATTTATATCTTTAAAACTTAGCTATAACCGAATTTTACAACACAAAACTGATCTGAAACTTTGTTATTTTTATATTTTAAATTGATATCAAATAGTTTCGCAATAATTTTAGTATGTATTTTTTTTATCATGTTAGCAGGATCTGGCCGTAAGACCATTCGAATTCTAAGCTAAACACAGTTTACATTATCTATGGTAGATGACTCGAAAAAGTGATAATATATATTGGAAGGTAGCCGTTATTTTATTAAATTTAATTAAATTTAAGTGTTTAGACACAAAATTTTATTTTTAGTTATTTTTTTCGCAATGTAATGAAAATCATTGTGGGTACTATACTCGCAAATTTTTCTTTTGAGAAGCAAGGACATTACTTAATTCAAATCATAATTGCTTGGCTAACTAATTCAAAGTAAAATAAATAAAAAAAAACAACTTTAACGCTGTAATATTTGCAACGAAGAAATAGATTGGCGAGCCTGTTGAAATTACTGTTAAAGGATGCCATTTAATTTTGAACATTTATACACGACAAATCCTAAAATTCTAATAATAATTTATAAGTTTAGTAGGTACAGTACTCATAGCAATGTTTTTTTTTTATTAATGTTTCGATTACTTTAGCCGAAAGCTTTCCAGTATACATTTTTAGGGTTCTATTAGTTATTTAGCAAAAGTCACTATATTATAATAATATCAATTGGGATAAATAAGATATGATTTTCGTAAACTAATTTTGAGTAAGTAGGAATTGAACAATCATAAGATGATACCAATGGATCACCCGTATGTAACTAAATTGTGATTCTACCTTATTTTTTGTTCACCTTAATTTGAAAGTGACTTTCAGGCTTTTGCAATCGAAACAATAATTTTGCGGAAAGTAAGGATATCGCAAAATAAGTGACAATGGGTCTCTTAAATCATACTGGCCTTTGTGAAGTAGGTGGTTACTCTTTTATAGTGGCAGCTCTTCTTCATTCTTCATGGAAGCTTGTAAATACTGGAGCACCACATCACGATGCTGCCAATGTTGGTAGGGCGTCAGCGCGATCGCGATGTCAACAGGACGCTGCATTCTACGCCATACCAGTGTGCCGTTGATCATAATTCCGTTAAAGTGGTGTGACAATGACGTCCATGAAAAAAAATAGGTATAAATTAATAACTGAGCTAGGTACTATCCCACTTCTGATGTTAGATTTGTTCTATTCATATTAGATATTCTATATACCCAACGATAACCTCTTGCTTAGAAATTAAGTTTTACAGTCACATGTTTTATATTAAACAAAAGAAAATTTCTCATCTTGTAGTAAATTATCAAAGTCTAACTTATTCTGTTATTTATTGGGACCAGGAAGTTAACGGAGTATAAAATAATAAGTTTATGATGGGTTAAGATATTATATTTGGTAAGTAAAACAAACAGATCAAATCATATTTCGAGAAATCGCTTATATTGAAACAAATATTATCCTCCAATGAAATAACAGCTTTTAATGATCACAAATAACAACCACACAAGATTTTCGACCTATATAAATATTATTCAGTTACCAACATAATTCAAGTATTCATTGATTTATAGCTGTAAACGTTAATATATAAGCTATACGATAATTATTAATATATTTACATATGAAAGATATAGAAACAAATTATAGCCATTTATTAATTATACAAACAAGTAAGTACTTAACTGTCAAGTGACCACGGCGACGGCTCGTAACAAAGTGCCCCCCACCTGGCCTAAGAAGGCCTTTTATAAGTTTGCCCTGCCGTCCGGGTGAGTCGCAAACAACTGACGTCACCAGAGTAAGACAATCGGAAAGTATCTTAATTATTCTATCGCTTATCTTTAGAGCCAAGCATTACCCAAATTATCAATGCCGTAACCATATCTCATTTACTTACTTATTTTAACAATATATTTTATCACCTTACATATCTAATAATGTTATAACAGTTTCTATTACTTAGTATATCTAACACGCACATGTCAACATTGCAAGTTAAATAAAAACGAAAAACTAACTATGTACTTACTAACAAAGTAAACCTACTATAAAATTCCACCTTAAGGCTGCGTATCCACCGGTGCTGTGCGAGGATGTGTTGCGAGGGATGTGTTTGTCATGAACCAATAGAAATACTTCATTTACAAATGTAAACACATCCCTCGCAACGCATCCTCGCACAGCTCCGGTGGATACACAGCCTTATCCACTTTCAATGGTGCGACTGAACTGACTTGATAGGTACCTACAGTTTCTTTCAAATCAAATCAAATCAATTTATTTGCCAGAATACGATTACATGGTCTTATATACATACATATTTGATTCCTAGGTCACTGTAGAACCATGTCATAATGACTCATTTTGTTAATCTTCATTATTGTTATTATTTCCCTTTATGGCGGCCTTAAGGCTTGGGCCAATGTCAGTTACGGTCATGGACTTATACCTAACCTGGACTGAGTACTGTGACAAAAAAGTGAGGCCGACAGAGAAACCAAACCAGAGAAGTGCATCTCGTTCTAATTAGGGTGACCAAGTACACCTGCGGATAATTATCAAGATTTTTCTTTAAAAAGTATAAATGAGTAAATTCAGAAATAGAAAGAAATAATGTAAGGTTACACTGATCTTACAATTACAACTAGCTGACTCGGCGAACTTTGTTCCGCCTTAGAGTAGAGGCAAAAAAAATTAACGGGTGAACCACCCTTAACATTTAGAGGTATGATTAATAGATATTGGCCGATTCTCATACCTACCCGATATGCACACAAAATTTCATGAGAATCGTTCGAGCCATTTCGGAGGAGTTTGGTAACAAACACCACACGAGAATTTTATATAAGGTTATTTTATTTATTTTTATTATTATTTAATTTTTATTCATGTTATAAAGAGGAAAGATTTGTATTTTTATATGTTTGTAACGAATAATTACGAGACCGATTTCAAAAATTCCTTCACCAATAGAATTTCTTACTGGAAAAATACCACTTTTATACGTTACTAGCTTTTGCCCGCGGCTTCGCTCGCGTGAACCATAAATATTTCAGAGAAGCAAGCAATTAAGCAAGCAAGCTATTATGCAAGCAAGCATGAAGCAAGCATGCACGCAAGCAAGCATGCGAGCTTATAAGTAAGCATGCAAGGAAGTATTCAAGCATGCAAGAAAGCATGCAAGCGTGAATCCAACCAGGATTCTAGCAAGCATCCAAGCAAGCATGTAAGCAAGCAAGCATGCAAGCAAGCAAGCATGCATGCAAGCAAGCAAGTATGCAAGCAAGCATATAAAAAAGCATGCAAGCGACAATCCCAACGGATTCTAGCCAGCGTACAAGCAAGCATGCAAGCAAGCATGCAAGCAAGCATGCAAGCAAGCAAGCATGTAAGCAAGCAGGCATGTAAGCAAGCAAGCAAGCAAGCGTGCAAGCAAGCAAGCAAGCATGCAAGCAAGCATGCAAGCAAGCACGCAATCAAGCACGCAAGCAATCACGCAAGCAAGTACGCAAGCAAGCACGCGCCTTCCAACAGTCCAAATAGCGTGGCTGCATTCCAAAATCGGTCCGTGAATGTCAAAAACGTATAATGTTTTTTTCTCAAACATGCTATGAAATATTGACGTTATGTTCCTTAAAATACGCCAAGAACTGTCACGTTGCAGGTGCGGCTAGACGAGAGGTCAATAATGGAATTTCATACAACATTGCTGGCCAAGGCCAGCAAAGTGATCGTCTATTGTTTTATGTGACACAGCACCATGACGTTTAATAGGTCGACGTGGTCGACGTGGATGGATGGATGGACGGACGGATGGACGGACGGACGGACGGACGGAGGGATGGATGGATGTTGATGGATGGATGGATGGATGTTGATGGATGTTGATGGATGTTGATGGATGTTGATGGATGTTGGTTGATGGATGCTGATGGATGTTGGTTGATGGATGTTGATGGATGTTGGTTGATGGATGTTGATGGATGTTGGTTGATGGATGTTGGTTAATGGATGTTGATGGATGTTGATGGATGTTGATGGATGTTGATGGATGTTGATGGATGTTGGTTGATGGTTGTTGATGGATGTTGATGGATGTTGGTTGATGGATGTTGATGGATGTTGTTGTATGTTGATGGATGTTGATGGATGTTGATGGTTGTTGATGGATGTTGATGGATGTTGATGGATGGATGGATGGATGGATGTTGATGGATGTTCTTGTTCATGGATGTTGACGGATGTTGATGGATGTTGATGGATGTTGATGGATGTTGATGGATGTTGATGGATGTTGATGATGTTGTTGGTGATGTTGATGGTGATGGTGATGATGATGGCGGTGATGATGGTGGTGATGATGATGATGCATGTTTGAGAAAAACTCTATACAAGCCTTGGCCACGAACAGGGATTGCCGGCCTCGTATCTCTAGATGGCCTCGTTAACACTCGGCCATCTATAACTACTCGGCCGGCAATCCCCTATTTCGCGGCCGCTGCAGTAATGTACTATTAAACCGTCGGTATCCTGATCGTGGATTTCCATTTGGATTTAAATCCAGCACGCCCCACTCCATTTGGACGTATCGGCGTGGCGACTTTGGAGTGACCGTCAATGCTAGAAACGTACACCAAACGTGCGCCACGCCATCTGGACGAAATCCAAACGCTCCGTGAATGTGCAAAACTAAATCCATTTTTAGGGTTCCGTAGTCAACTGTCCGTCTGTCTGTCTGTTCGAGGCTATGCTCAGAGACTGTTAGTACTAGAAGGCTGTAATTTGACATGAATATATATATCAGTCACGCCGACAAAGTGGTTAAATAAAAAAAACTATTAAAAATTTTTTTAGGGTACCTCCCATAGATGTAAAGTGGGGTGATTTTTTTTTCTCGACAAACTCTATACTGTGGGGTATCACTGGATAGGTATTTGAAAATAAATAGGGGTTTTCTAAGACCATTTTTTGATAAAGTGAATATTTTTGGAGATATTCACTCCGAAAGTTCAAAATAATGTGCCCCCCCCCCCCTCTAACTTTTGAACCGCACGTCTAAAAAAATATGAAAAAATCACGTAAGTTAAACTTAATAAAAACTTTATAGGAAAATTATTTTTAACTTAATCAGTTGAGCAGTTTTTATGTTTTTGTAAAAAAATAATTCATAACTCTGCCCTCATACGAAAAACATTTATTTAAGCATAAAAATGTACGGACGATTTCTTTTCGACCCAACTGAGACCCATATTTTTATCTCTATTAGTTTCCGAGATACGTTAAGCATTTTAGCCGCTAAATACAGCTTTTTTGATCTTTTCATAAGAAATAAGGCAGTTTTCTGATGGCAATACGCTTTAAAAACGTTAAAGTACTTTGACGGCGGTTTTACTTATTGATTCCCCGAAAAAATAATTTTTAATACTATACAACAACGTCGTTAACTACCGTTACTTACCTAAAAGGCGGTTAAGCGACTATAATTGCCTTATTGTTTAGTATAGTTTTAAAAAAAAGTATTGGATAAATAAGCTAAAATGCCGCTATCATATTTCCATACGCTAAGATGCCGCTGAGTACCTTTAACGGCTATGATGTGTAGTAAAGCTGACCATTTTATAAACAAAATACGAAACTAAAAATGTTCAACGGCTTTTTTATGTATGAAAGTAATAAAAATATATGATCAAAAATTCTTACTAAACGCCGTTAATCTACAATACTACTTTAAAACGCAGCTAAATGACTATTTATCGATATATGGCTGGATCGAATAAGGGAGCGCGGGGTACGGGGCACTTCCCGTTGGTACCGAGAATTGAGCGACCCGGCAGTTAGTTGAAGTTAGTGCGTCATTTGACACTGTATATGCGATACCTACTCGTGTATGTATATCCTGGAAAAAAGATCCGGATGCTATATTAATTATATAATATCTGTTTACGATAATTTGGAAACCACATTTTTTACGCTTTTCCGACATTTTCCATAATGTCGTAATGCGTCCAAGACTTTATTGAGCACAAAGCAACCGGCATCATTATATTTCCAACCTGGCCATCATAGTCGTGGTATCCACTTATTCATAGAAATCATAATCGATTCCGAAATAATATATTTAAAACCTAGTAAAGATTTGTTATATTTTCCTTTCAGGAGTCATAACTCTTCAAAATCCTTACCCTGGATGCCGCGAGGTGCTGCGGATTGCGTTTTCATAACAGGGCACTGAGGGCACCCCAGCACCCGCGGTTGACTTGATGATATCATATATGGTTCATAGCTAAAGCTTTGGGTGGATTTTTGTTATCAAGTAATAAATAATATAATATATATTTTGGTTGTTCTACTGAATCGATTATATCTCTTTTGTCTGCACAGTTTTACTCATATAAGGGGGTTCGTTAGGTAGAGTACTTACTATAAATTTTTATTGTTCCGTTTTGTCGCATAAAAAATGCAACTTTAAATCGGTTCCTTATCAAAATACGTCGCTCTAAATCTGAACTAAAAGGTCAGTAAAGTAACTTGCTTCAAACTCTTTAATTAATATACTTAAGACTGAAAATATCAATTTTGATAGCAACGGGGCAAAGATTTTCATCCTTAGCATGATAAAAATACCAGACCCAAATGGTGAGTAGCCAGCGTTAATATTACCTTGCTTCACGGAAGGTACAAAATATCTGTCTTGTCACAACTTCGCAAGATTATTTGGTCATGACTAAAGATATCAGATCAATAGTAGGTATTTGTAATCTATTCATGAACACTAAGCGACCTTACCGACCACCACCACGTCAGCGGCGAGCGCGATCGCGTCGGCCAGGAGGCGATCCGCAAAATCGTAAGCTGTTCGAGCTCGTTGCATACTCTTGCCAAGTTCTAATAACAAGCCTGTTATAGATGACAGTAAATTTGCTTGGTATGTTTATTTCGCAAATAATACAAAATAGTAGAACTAATTTTGGGTTTTATACTTACTTATTTTATTTTTTTGGTTTAAACTATTTTACCATAATACTTAAGTGTCAATTAGTTGAGCTGAAGATTCTTTCTCTCAAGTAAAGTGAAAAGAAACGTTGAGAATGATTAAATACTCAGTGTTATTATATGTACTTATTATTCAATCCAAAACCTACCACTCTGAACATCTACTTCGTATATATTTATATTGAGAAAGAAATGACGAATTATAATATAAGATCAAACGAACTTCTTGAAGCGAAGTTCGATCGATATTATAAGAGTCATTTCATTCGAAGATATAAAATCCCTCCCACCCAGTAACCCCATGGAAAGTTTTGGTATTTAATACACTCTAAAAAGAATGACAAATAATATGGCGGCATACCGAGGCGCGGCGGTTGCCGGAAGGGGTTTAAATAGGAAATAGTCAAAAATAAATCTATTTTAAAATGTGCGAATGCTACCTAGTAGGTTAAAGAACTACTTGGTAAATATTTATATCTTCGAATGAAATGACTCTTTTAATATCGATCGAACTTCGCTTCAAGAAGTTCGTTTGATCTTACGTATATTACATACCTATTGTTTATTTAATAGTTTATTACTTGGTAGGTATAACATTAAGTAGACGTCTTTTTTTGGGGTTCCGTGCAGTATTAATAGGTTTATTTTGCTACACAACATGTTAGCATAGTGTGGAACTCTCGGTGTCGGTACTTGTATTTGGCCTTTTTTTTATAGTATTACTATTTGATATTTTGAAAAGAAGTTAACCTTATTTGTTAGTCGTTTAGTTAATTAATATATTCTCGGGAAAATCTAATCGCCCTCCTTCCTTACGAGCAAGTATGTATAGTGGGCGGTTAGATTTGCCGGTAAGTATATTTATGTTGATTTTATCACAAAGCGTCATTTTCTGATACTTAATAACTGTATCTCAGATAGAACTTTGACTGAATCTATTTCGTACTATTTTTCATTAATAAAAGTTTAATTAACGTCTTATTTCTTCAGACTTCTTTTTTCTTAATTTTCAGGACCGACTGAGAACTTTGCCATAACGGCTTTTTATATCAAATAAAATTCATAAGATAACAAAACGTGCTAAGCAAAAAGGTCGTTACATAACGTAGGTGTGCCTTTAACTGCGTTTTAATTTAGTATTAACCATAAATTTAGTAATAGATTCAGAGTAAAACTAAGTTAAAAAGCAGTTATTTTGCTTAGCGGTGTTATTAATTCGTTACGCTTAAAAAATCAAATACTTTAACAGACGTTAAAAAGCCGCTAAGTTTTCTTGCGGCTTTTTTTCTTATGATCGCTGAACAGTTGATAGGAACCATAAATATGTAAAGGATATAATAAGTAAAAAGCCGTTAAGGTATATTTAACGGCCTTTTAGTCTAGGAATTTAATAAAATGTAGAGATAGTATACTGAAATAAAACACAAATTGATTGTTTTTAAATACTTTACAAAGCAGTAAACCCCTAATTTGTATGTAAATAGATACGTCATACGGTCTTCTACCAAACTCAATTCACAGACTTGCAGAAATGCTTATAGAATTCTAGAAAAATACATTCCCACCTTTTTTCCATTTTTCTCAAAACTACCTTTTGTCACTTAGCGGCCTTCTCTTGTATGAGGGCAGAACTAAGATTGTATTTAACCGCCATTGCAAGCATTTTTTTTCTTTAAGTACCTATAAGATCACGCTAACAGTATCTTCTTTCAAATAAAAAAAATATATTACATCTGAAAAACAATCAACATACATACTAGTTCTAGTAGACTGCAGTAGATTAGTTACCCAATCCGCCGATAGATGGCGCTGTACCGCCGACGTTGGGACCAAAACAACCACATTAATAAAGGGTGTACTGCCGTTTGGCAAATTATTTTTCCCAAATATGATTTCCAAATAACTTATCGCAATAGTTTCATTTCCCAAACGAATGTTTAGCAAAGTTACATTTCGCATTTTATTCATTTGGTCAAATCATTATTTGGCAAAATTTCACTTCTTCAAGATTTTATTAAGCAAATGCTTCTTAAGCAAATGTTTTATTTTGTCATAAATTATATGCCAAAAAATGTTTGCCAAATTTGTCTCTTCCCATGCTCAACTTATAGCAAAAGTTCGGCAAATGATAATTAATTTTTACTGTTGCAGAAATACAATAGTTTGGATCTATACAGGAATTTCAAGTATAAAACGAATAAATGGCAGAAATAATTGGTGACCCCTGTCGTATTCCATGCAATATTTTGTTGCAGATATACAATGGTAGGTAACATTGTGGCATATCGCTGGCAGCGAGCGAGCGAAGCGAGTGAGCAAGACCTTACAGGGCAGAAGCGACTCGGACAGGTTAGGTTCAGAAGGCTAAGGCGGGAGCGAAGCGTAGCGTAGCTCCCGCCTTAGCCTTCGATGTTAGGTATTTTTTTTATGACAGCACAGAAAAGGATTATTACCTTTGATATTATGAAATGTCATACAACCATGACATTGAATGTTTTCCATGCTTTAATTTAGTAGTCATAGATACAGTACACTTCGTCACTTTATCCGCCGTAATTCACAATACCAGTATTATTCATTTTTATCCTACGCACTACTCATATTGGGATATAAAACGTATGCCATGCAATGTTTTGGGATTGGTATGTTATGCCAAACAATACATTTGCCAAAAAAAATTTGGGAAAATAGAACATGACCATATAATTATTTGCTAAACAATCACATGCCAAAAAAGAGGTTTGCTGACTGTAAAATTGTGATAAGTAGTTTTGACAATTGAGTTTTTGCCAAACGCTTCGTTAGTACAAGTAGCGTACGATCGTACGATAGGTTAGGTACCAACGAAGCGTTACTATTGGTTTGCGGTCATTTTCGATTTTCGTTTTTCACAATTGGATTTTTGACTCTAGTCAAAATAGTAATTATAAATCGATTGTACAATCGATACTAAATCACCTCGTTTCGGGAAAACAACCACTAAAATTTCACGGTGTATATTGTATATAATCCTATTATTTTAATCAGTCTGCATGGCGCGCCATTAAGTAACGACGCGACAACGAATTCATCGTAAAAATTCATTGTCTCATAATTAGTGTCTTGTTTTTTAATCAAGGGAATCCACAAGTTCTAGTAATTTAAAGTAGGTTGGCTCGTCCATTCTAAGGTAGTTTCTCCAATCAGCGGGTTCTAATAACAATTCTTTCATTAAGTTGGTATGAGAGTAGGATTGCCTTTTTCTTAACCATTTCTTCGTCCATGTCCTTTTTGGTTTTTTAAGCCTTTTCACATAAATGGCTACCACAGTTCCCAGTAGTAACAAATCCATAATGCATACGGTACCGATAATGCACACACAAACAAGCAAGTGAAGCACTGCGCTCTTGGAGCACCTATGGAGTATAAAATGGATCGATCGTCAGTGTACGAAATAATTGGATGCCGTCCATTTGGATAAATCCATTGTAACGGTATCCGTTTGGAAGATTCGTCAGTGGACGGCTTTACAACTACATACACACTCGTTCGTAAAGATGTGAAATTAGTAATTTGGAGGGGTGGGCCATGTTACCGTAGAACATCTATACCTCGGACGAAAAGATAATGCGGAGCTTCCCGAACGCTGCTGCACACCTCCTTCTTAAAGTTGGATCTACCTAGATGGACAGTTTGTCGTGGTACAGGGTAATTTTTTAGTCAGTGCACAAATTTTGATATTTGATTCAGTATCGTTGATAGATCACGATTATATGTTCGAGAATTATTTTTTTTACATTTTGAAATTTGGGTTGGTTATAGTAATTCATCCAATAATTATTCGAGTTACTATGAAAAACAAAAAAATTAAGTAATAATTATAGATGTGGCTTACATTATAGTTCCTTGATTATTTATTTAGTAAGTAATTATCCTTTATACTTGTGTTATTAATGTTTTATTTATGTATTATAAGTATACAGGGTGTTAGGTAATGAGTGGATAATCCTTGAACCACGGATAGAGGGCACTTACGACGTTACAATAAAGCTAATATAGGTTTAGTAAAAGTCGCATGGTTTTCGAGATATTTGGACTTTTAGGTTTTTTTCGAAAATGAACACCCTTGTTCAATGTTTTGGTCATAGCACCATTTTAAACTATTTTTTTTTATTTTTTATTTTTACTCAATATTCGTGAGGACATGTGTAATCAGATTAGATTAGATTTTTTTTTAAATCGCAAACTTATTTTTTGCATTTTCAATCGTACATTGACCAAACTTTCAGCTCTCATGGTGAAAAAAATATATACTTTTTATATCCAGGCCGTAGAATTCAAAACTTTTTGTTGCAAAAATAACTTTACTGGCCACTAATTTAAATTATTTCAAATTTGAAAAAAAACATGCCAACTGCTTATTGTTTTTTTTTATTTTTTTATTTCGATTTTGAATTTCGCTATTATTTCGTAATGAAATGAATGGTGAATTGAGTGTTGTTGTGTTGAATTATTTTTGTTTAATAATGCTTCGAACACAATACACACCGCTAGAATATGCTCAAATGCATTACATTTATGGTGAGTGCCATGGCAACGCTAGTGCTGTAAATCCGGTAATCGGGATGGTGTCTGTTTGGGTAGCGTTCAGCGTACAAAATTGCAGCAGCACTAGCCTTGCCTTGGCACTCACCATAAATGTAATGAATTTGAGCATATTCTAGAGATTAAACTAAAAAAAATTCAACACAACAATCTAAACACAACTAAACAAACACTCAATTCACCATTCATTACGCAATAATAGCGAAATTCAATATCGAATTCGAAAAAAAACAAAAAGCAGTCTGCATTTTTTTTAAATTTGGATTAAATGGCATTTAAATTAGTGGCCAGTAATGTTATTTTTGCAACAAAAAGTTTTGAATTCTACGGCCGGGATACAAAAAGTACATTGGGAAAAATGTGGTGAGTGTCTTTTTTTTATTATTTTGGCATTTTGATTTTAAATTGAAAAGGTAATTACTATTTTTAAATTGTCAATAAATTGGCATGTTTTTAAGCTTATTGGCAACAAGACGGTAGTGTATTTTTTTTCACCATGAGAGCTGAAAGTTTGGTCAATGTACGATTGCAAACGCAAAAATTAAGTTTGCGATTTTTTTTTAAAAAATCGAATGATGTCTCACAAAAATGGTGATGCCTATCTGATTACACAAGTCCTCAAGAATATTGAGCAAAAATAAAAAAATAAAAAAAATAGTTTAAAATGTTGCTATGATCAAAACATTGAACAAGGGTGTTAATTTTCGAAAAAAACCTAAAAGTCCAAATATCTCGAAAACCGTGCGACTTTTACTAAATCTATATTAGCTTTATTATAACGTCCTAAGTGCCCTCTGTCCGTAGTTCAAGGATTATCCACTCATTATCTAACACCCTGTACTATTGTATAGGTATAGTTAGGTATTTGAGGTTTACGTATGCATTTATATTTATTCAAATGGTTTGCTCTATTGTCGGTCCTTGTTTTTTGATTGCTCTTCTCTACCACTCAAAGATTGACTGGCCGAGATCCCTTCAGGGATAAGTCCGCCTTTGTACTTATCATTTTTTTTTCTGTAACTGTAAAAATCCCTAAACTTGTCTTCAATTTCTTCGGGATGTGGTTTTGAATAAAACGGACTGTAGATTTTAGCTGGTATATTCGGAATCAGTTGTAAGAACGTTACAGTCGTTGGATTTTTGATTCGATACGTTGACAGGAATGATAAGTAAAATGTTAAAAAAAACATGCGATGTTGCTACAGTAAAAATTATATTTTACTAGCTACGTTTAAGTAGCTTTAATGTAAATTATTTTAATGTATATAATATGTATGAATATTTAAATAAGAATTAAGGGTTCAAAAAAACTAATATTTTTTTAAACGATTCTTAACAGTAATCTTTTTGTTTTCCTTTTTGTACAATAAAGAGTATAAAGAAACAAACGAACAAATATTATAATGAAAAATTCTGAAATTTGTTATTTTAACGATACTGAATGACATATTAAATTTTGTGCACTTATTAAAAAATTACCCTGTATGCGTTCAAGAGCGGAGTCACAGATTACTTAATAGTTACTTTGTAACAGATACTGCATCCCGTACAAAATCTTGGTACTTACCGCGATTGTAGTAGCCACAGATTATACTACTCCGTCTCCTTAAGAATGTGTGCGTGCCGACAGTGACAAGGGCTGTTTGTTTGGATTTTTTCTTCTACATGTTGTTTTACCATTTTCTCGGGATAATTGCTATATATTATATCCATGCAAACTTTCCAGCACTAATATTCCCTAAGCTAAGCCACGGACGGACAAAGGGACAGACGGTCATGGCGAAACTATAAGGGTTCAGTTTTTGCCATTTTAGCTCTGGAATCCTAACAAAAAAGGATATTTATTGTAATGCGCAGAACACACTGCCATGCTCACAGTACCCTAGCGTTATACTAGATACGAAGGTCAACTTTCGAACTTCGCATCGTGCCATCCCGCTCACGCTTATAGCTTTTTATAGAAGAGTAAGAGGGACAGCACGATACGAACTTCCAAATTGTTATTACTATTAATTCTAGCATAGTCATATTAAAATTTGCCCACTGTTTCACAATTCACTTATAAAAGTCCAGGCGGCACATTTTTTCCGTGGAACACGAATTAACGTGCGCCGGTGGGCGCTTCCCCCGATAGGTAAATATCGCGCGTAAGTACATGGCATGCATGAGGTCTGGCGGAGTTCTCAATCATAACGGGAGTCGGGGCAACATCGACATTAGATATGGTTTTGGTCTTGTCCATGATCATCCTGAGTCCTACCCGTTGGGAGACTCGATTGAGGCCTTCGAGCATCGTGCTGAGTTCCTCCGTCGATTTTGCCTTGACCACAATATCGTCGGTAAACCGGAGGTGAGTGATGTATTCGCCGTTGACATTGATGCCTAGTCCTTTCCATTCCAAGAGCTTGAAGGCGTCTTCCAGAGCGGCAGTAAACAGTTTCGGAGGTATAACAGCCCTCTGTCTGCCTCTTTTCAAAGCAAACCTTTTTTTTTATTAGTTTTTTTAAGTCATAATTCACGACAGCGTTTCTAATAATATTAAAATCAATAAGAGTCAAAATGAAGTCAAAAGTAAAATAATGGTCCTAGGTAAAACGTAAAATGTGTATGCGTACAATTTTAATGGGCTAAATAAGATTCGCCGACATGCAGTACAAAATTATTCTTACATACGTATCTACACGTGTAAACGGTCAACTGCCCCAAATGTGCAGAAGCGCATTTCATATAACGTAACTTAATTGGAAATCCACTGATTCATTTGAATTTTACGGTATTCCGTCTAAAATTTTAACAATTGAACACATTCGCTTGCATCAAATAATGAGTTAAATTCACACGTGTTCCAAGGACAATAGTATCTAGATAGTGCCTGAAGCATTAGATAATACTTCGGTTTACCTTATTTTGTGCCCACGACGAGTAACTGCTTATTGTATCATGCCGTCACGCCTGTAACAGAATAATAATTATGTATTCGACAATAATATTACAAAGCAGGTACCAATTATCTAACGCGTGGCAGCAGTAATAATAAATAACGTCTTAATTTTTGCTTTTAGAGGTAGTTGAATTGCTATAATGCAATAAACAATAACTTAGACCAGAGGCCTTAATAGTCTAACGTGGTCTGAATCACAATTGCTTTCAATCACCACTTCTTTATGTCAAACGAAATGGGATGAGGGTAGAAAGAGACGATGAATGCGGTCGCGAGCGTCCCATAGAGCGTCCGCGTGTTAGAAACATACGGCCTCAGGAATCAGGTCGGGATCAGTTATTATACAGAGTGTCCCTAAAACCAACGCCAAAATGGGAGGGGAAATAGAACAACTCATAAGCAGGGTTCGGATTATTCATCGCACGGTAAGATGAAGAAAACTATGGAGTCGATATTAAAGCTAAAATTTAATTCATATTCATACTAATACTCACTCATTTTCATAGCCCCTTAATACTTTTATCCCTTTATAAGGCTGACAGATCGAACCATCAATCGAAAGTTACTTATGTAATTAAAATTATTTTTTGTAGTACGATGTGAGAAGTCTAGAATATACTACTAATCTAAGGTCCGTTGATATAGAACGACATTTTTCAAGTCACAAGTAGATTTTCAACCAATATAGAACCTGTTTTACTCCAGAAAATATGGAAAAGGTCGCCATTATTATACTCATTTTACAATACACACGCCATACCTTGTCAAGATTTCGACGCACCTGTTCCTGTATATGCATATTACAAATTAGGAGCTTTCTTAATGTTCTTTTTTTTGTTGCGTGGCAGTTATTTTTTTATTTAAAATATAATTTAATTCAATTCAAATGATTTACTTAATTTACAATTTACTTTCGGTATTAATTAAATGAATGAGTATGAGTATGAATATGAATTAAATTTTAGCTTTAATATCGACTCCATAGTTTTCTTCATCTTACCGTGCGATGAAAAATCCGAACCCTACTCATAAGCAATCAGATTAAGAAAATTTGACCTTAATTAAAATCTCATGGTTTTCGAGATATTGGCAGTTTAAAAAAACTCGTGACTATTGATACCGATTGTGTCGCCGTGCCGTGCCGTGCCGAGTGTATCGATTGCCACCACTGCAAATTTAAGTATTTTGTAAATCTGTTTTTAGTCTTCAATGGGACCCTATCTCCGTAGGTAACCATTTCTTTAGGATAATTAAGGTGCAGTAAAAAGGGAATTCTGGAATTTCCCGCGGGATAGAGATCGGGAGTTGACTTTAAAACTTTTTGTGCGCGGAAGAAGTCACGGGAAAAGCTAGTAAATTGTATATTAGTCTTAAAACGTGTAAAATAAAGCATTTATAAACATTTTATAAATTTTATTTTATTTAAAAAAAATTATCTACTATGTTCCAGCGAATCGAGACTCCATTCATTCTATGTTTCGTCCAACATCACTTTGACGTTTGACGTTGTTGATGTGTCAATATTGTTACAATGGCTAATTTAGTAAAAAGTATTCCACATGTTGATAAGTATGTTTGCAAATTTGATATAAAACGCGCATGAAATTGAGTCGTTTTTTGCATAAAATACTTATCTCATCTCAGTACAAGTTGTAAACTAGTGATGTTGGCATCTTTCTGAATACA
This sequence comes from Archips crataeganus, assembly GCA_947859365.1. Taxonomy (NCBI): domain Eukaryota; kingdom Metazoa; phylum Arthropoda; class Insecta; order Lepidoptera; family Tortricidae; genus Archips; species Archips crataeganus. The sequence continues at coordinate 14,931,041 of OX402045.1, read as the reverse complement.
GCTGCAAATGTCATATTAACCGTGTTTGAATGGCGCGCGGTAGCTAGACTGGCACAGACCGGCCGCTGACAACAGTCAGTAGCGGACTGAGGGGAGACTCATTGCATACAAATACGCGCGCGGGCTAGCTTATGTTTATTTCGTTTTAATTAAAAACTACAAATAAGTTTAAAAAATTGAACTAGCATATTGAAGTGTGTTAAGACTAATCTACAAAGAAAATTTAGATGCTTAAATCGGTCTGGTTTGTCTGTAAAATGCAAATCTCTGTTTTAAAAGAGGTTTCTTTGATATATTTTCTCTGTTATAAAAGTTAACGAATCGTGTTTCTGCAACTGTCAAAATGAAGTCAATTAAATGAAGAATCACGTTATCAAATATCACTTTCATATGTATTGCCTAGTACCCATAACACAAGCTGTCCTAGCTTACTTTGGGACTAGGTCAATTGGTGTGAATTGTCCCGTGATATTTATTTATTTATTGTAATTGTGGGAAAAATCGAGATCCCCGACACCCAAATTTCCAATGCGTCGTCTTAATGCGGTTTTCGCTATCACTTAGCTTAATTCTCAGGGAAGATTTTATTTTGTGATTTAGGTACCTATTCATGTTAAGAAAAATACCTACTTGCTAAGCACGGTGCGGGTCAATACTATTCAGATACACTACCAATTTCGTAACTATTTTGTTACGAAATGAGAATGTGGACGAAATGGGAATGTTGACGAAGTGGGAATGTGAACGAAATGGTAATATGGACGAAATATGAATGTTGACAAAATAGGAAGTGGACGAATAGGGAATTGATTGTGGACGAAATGGGATTGCTGACGAACTAGGAAGTTGTCAAAATGGTAATGTGGACGAAGTGAACCTAAACGCGTGAGACTCACTCATAGTGAAATAATACGGTTTACTCAAGTCTCAAATCGAGTTTAACTCAACATGTTTCGGGCTAATCCATAGCTCTTCCTCTCGGAGAAACACGCTATGGCTGCTGCCAAACGTGCACCACTCACTAATTATAGGAATTGATAACATTTCGCCTATTATTTTAGGCAGTTCCGTAAAAGTTATGTCTTATAAAAGATTTGCCACACTGGATGCGTTCTGCTGTCTTCGGTCAGGTCAAATTGAACGCAACGCGCGTTATGTAGAACAACATTGTCGGTCTCTATATACATATTTTGTATACCTAGATATGCGATCTGACCGTACGATCTGTAGCAGTGTGGCAAATCCTTAAACACCTCAACCCATTGTAAATCAACTGAGGATACATTGTCCGATGAAAGTTTGACTTTCTCCCGCCGCCCAGACATATCGATGTTAAGCCCGTTGCCCAGATATGCACTATTTATACCTGCAGACTCCGGGTCAAAACCGAAGGGGTGGCAGCTCTAGTTACAAACGTGGTTTATACACTTACCCCCTGTTTCACCATCCATTGATTAAATTTATTTGACAGATAAATGTGATGCCGTCTCTGTTTGTTTTGTTCAAATAGACGGAGACGGCATCACATTTATCCTTCAGTTAAAATTAATCAATGGGTGGTGAAACAGCCCTAGCCTTGTTTATTTAACTACGAGTTGGATTGGAATGCACAAAGTAGGTTTGATTTACTCAGCTAGAGCAACGAATGCTGTCATTCATTACATTCTTAACTTTTACAGTTAAGATAAGCTTATCAGACGTTTTTATATTGACTCATTCATAAGGTGCCTGTGAAGATGTTAAGTGATGAAATGTTTTATTTGGATTTACATGATTTCGATAACTGCCAAAATATGCCTTCACAGTTCATGTCAGTATTTTCTGCAACCAAATAAATCGGCCAAAAGTTTACATTTGCTAATTGCCATTTTAAGATTGTACTTCCTACCTTATACCTATGTAACAAAATTGTGTCTTAATTAATACGAAATATCGCCAACAAACTTGAATTAAAATTACCAAAATATTTAATTATGCTTACCAGATTTAATAATTAAACTTTAAGCGAGAGATATAAAATATACAGGGTTATTGGTAAGTCGACCTATTCCCGTTAAGGGGTTATGGGGGAGGTCATTTGTAATCATTTTTGTCCCATAAAGCCCCATGCGAAAATTAACCATTTCCGAGATAATTGAAATTTAAGTTTTTTGCAAAAATAGTCGGAAACACATCTTCAAAAATTTATTAAAAAAAAAGTTGGCCATTTAAATCAATTTTTTTTATTTTCTTATGTACAAGATAAAATAGCTATTCTTATGCAATATTAAGAGTATAATTATCTGTAAACGTTTAAGAACGCAGGACAAAAAAGTAAAAAAAAATAAGTTTTTTTATCAGGTTGTTCAAAATGAATGGCACAATAACAGAAAATTTTACTAGTATATTTGGCGTGCAGATTGTACGTAAAACATGCACTTGTTTCTAGCTTTCTAACAAGCTACTAAATGTAAATGGTTGCCAGAAAAAAATAATCACAAAGGACGTAGGAAGAAAATCACGTCCGAACATTTCTCGAAGTCAATTCACCATTCTCATAAATCAAAAATTTATTTTATAAAAAGTTGGCCATTTAAATCAATTTTTTTCATTTGCTTATTTAGAAGATAAAATAGCTGTTCTTATGCAATATTAAAAGTACAATTATCTGTTCAAGTTTAAGAATGCGAGACCAAAAAGTAAAAAAAATATGATTTTTTTATCACGCTGTTCAACATTAATGGCACAAAAACAGAAAATTTTACTAATACACTTGGCGTGCAGATTATACTTAAAATATGTACGTATTTCTAGCTTTCCAACAAGCTATTAATACTATGATTTTTGTTAATTTTTGCTAGAAAAAAATGATCAAAAAGGAATTAGGAAGAAAATCACGTCCGAACATTTCTTAAAATTAACTCATTAAATCTATCAATAATAACTGTAATAAATACAACTAATAACAATAACTAATGCAAAAATAGAAAATTGAAACAAAAAACAATTAAGTTTAAAATCCTACGACGTTTTTATTTTATTTACATTTAATACCCATTCATAAATGTTCCTTATTTGCCGCAGTGGCGGACTAAGAATTTTGTAAGCACTTCCATTTTCAAATTATAAAAAATAAAGTACATATTTGAAGATGGAACTTCTTACTTTGATAATCTTACTAAAAAAAAAACTGTGTATTTTTTTATTTGAAAATCGGCGGCAAATCCGTTTACTTAATGTACGACATGGTATTAAGAAGATTACTATGTCTGGGATCATAATAATTACGCAAAATACACAGTTAATATTTTTTTAGAAGATTATCAAAGTAAGGAGTTCTATTTTCAAATAGGTACTTTATTTTTTATAATTTGAAAATGGAAGTGCTTACAAATTTCTTAGTCCGCCACTGCAGCAAATAAGGAACATTTATGAATGGGTATTAAATGTAAATAAAATAAAAATATCGTAGGATTTCTAACTTAATTGTTTTTTATGTTTCAATTTGGTATTTTGCATTAGTTATTGTTGTTAGTTGGATTTATTAAAGTTTTTATTGATAGTTTTAATGAGTTAATTTTAAGAAATGTTCGGACGTGTTTTTCTTCCTAAGTCCTTTTTGATCATTTTTTTCTACCAAACATAAGCAAAAATCATAGTATTAATAGCTTGTTGGAAAGCTAGAAATACGTACATGATTACGTATAATCTGCCCGCCAAATGGATTAGTAAAAATGTCTGTTTTTGTTCCATCACTGTTAAACAGCGTGATAAAAAATCAATTGTTTTTTCTTTTTGGTCTCGCATTCTTAAACGTGAACAGATAATTGTACTTTTAATATTGCATAAGAACAGCTATTTTATCTTGTAAATAAGCAAATAAAAAAAGTTGACTTAAATAGCCAACTTTTTTTTTAATAAATTTTTGATTGATGAGAATGATGAGTTGACTTTGAGAAATGTTCGGACGTGATTTTCTTCCTACATTATTTTTTTCTGGCAACCATTTACAAAAATTATAATATTAGTAGCTTTTTAGAAAGCTAGAAGCAAGTGCATGTTTTAAGTACAATCTGCACGCCAAATGTAATAGTAAAATGTTCTGTTCTTGTGCCATTCATTTTGAACAACCTGATAAAAAAACTTATTTTTTTTTACTTTTTTGTCCTGCGTTCTTAAACGTTTACAGATAATTATACTCTTAATATTGCATAAGAATAGCTATTTTATTATGTACATAAGAAAATAAAAAAAGTTGATTTAAATGGCCAACTTTTTTTTTAATAAATTTTTTAAGATGCGTTTCCGACTATTTTTGCAAAAAACTTAAATTTCAATTATCTCAGAAATGGTTAATTTCGCATAGGGCTTTATGGGACAAAAATGATTGCAAATGACCTCCCCCATAACCCCTTGACGGGAATAGGTCGACTTACCAATAACCCTGTATATGAAAACTATATGTACGGTCAAGTGCAAAAATAAGTATCGATTTAATCCTCCCATCGTTATATACCTACACCTTAATTCGACGACATAAGAGCTATGGGACATATTTTTATGAGCAAGTTGTGTGCACCCATATTTTTACACTTGACTGTACCTATCACGCGACACAAGTATTAAAATGATACTTGTGTGACATAGTTTACCAAAACTAGTGATAAACTTAGGTAGGTAAATAAATGCACATAATATTTATTGGGGTCAACGCACGGCAGCTATTTAACTGCTACGAATGCTTGAAAATTGTGCAAGGTGTAAAAAAAGTAATTCTTAGTAGGTATGAATAACGTAACCAAATTAGATGTGTTAACAACGTTTCTTAATTTCATTATTCTGTATGGACAGGACTTTAATAAACGTTATTTTTGCGTAACGCTATTTTTCATAGCGTTATATTACCATATAGCGTTATTTAATAAAACGTTATTCTGTAGCGGTATCCATTACAACGTTATTAATAGATATATATCGATACTTCGGCAAGCGATATAATAAATAACTAGCTTTTGCCCGCGACTCCGTCCGCGTGGAATTAGTAATTTGGGCAGCTTATTTTTTATCCAATTTGCTTTTTCATCAATTACGGCTCTCCTTAGATCCTTCCGGAAGAAGTGAAACTTCATAATAAACCAACCCGCTCCCAATCCGCTCTCAACCCTCCCCCAACCCGCTCCCAACCCGCCCCCAACTCGCTCTCAACCCGCTCCCAACTCGCCCCCCCACCCACTCCCAACCCACTCTCAAGCCGCCCCCAACTCGCTCTCATCCCACCCCCAACCCGCCCCCAACCCGCTCCTAACCCGCCCCCAACCCGCCCCCCACGCGCTCTCAACCCGCCCCCAACCCGCTACCAACTCGCCCCCCACCCGCTCTCAACCCGCCCCCAACCCGCTCTCAAGCCGCCCCCAACCAGCTCTCAACCCGCCCCCCCCACCCGCTCCCAACCCGCCCTATCTAACTGGGCTATCTAACACTGAAAGAATTTTTCAAATCGGAGCAGTAGTTCCCGAGATATAGAAGTTTTACTTCAAAAACCCCCGATTTTGAAACATTCTTCCGCTCCGCTCCGCTCCTATTGGTGTTAGCGTGATAATATATAGCCTATAACCTTCCTTGATAAATGGGCTAACTAACACTGAAAGAATTTTTCAAATCGGAGCAGTAGTTCCAGAGATTAGCGCGTTCAAACAAACAAACAAACAAACTCTTCAGCTTTATATATTAAGTCATGGACTTAATACCTAACCCGGACTGAGTACTAACTTTTATTAGTCAATCAAAAGTGACCCATATTACCAAGCAATACAGTTTAGTAATGACAACTAGAGACAGCGGTCCGAGAGAGAAACCCAAACTAGTGCCTTGTGTCCCACTCGCACCATTTGCCAGTGGAAAAAAGATAATGAAATAGTAGTAAAAATTAGTACTGAAAATAATAACCTTCTTTATAATAAATAGCTATATTTAGATACAAAATATTACCTTTTACCTAATTTGTAAATCATTAAGATTGCAACTAATATTTACTGATTAAAACACGGTAATGCGTTAAATATTGTGATGATCAAGTGGTGATTGTAAATTTTAACTGGTATCACCGACGTTGACAAATTAGGGTGCCTATGATTTAGGCCGGTGTGAGTATGTCTACTAATGCAATTTCGTAGATAAGACTGAAAAGCAGGTTGGGTTATAGGAAAAGGGGCCCGATTTAAGGACTTAAAAAAATTTGGATCAGAAATTTTTTTTCGGGTTTTTGTAATTTTTTTTTTTTTTTAAACTTTAAAGAATACATTAAAATAAGCATCTTTTATATATAAAGATGATCTACGACTGAAATTATTTGTCTTTTTAGGGTTCCGTACCCAAATTGTAAAAACGGAAACCCTATTACTGAGGCTCCGCTGTCCGTCCGTCTGTCCGTCTGTCACCAGGCTGTATCTCAGGAACCGTGATAGCTAGAGAGTTGAAATTTTCACAGATGATGTATTTCGGTTGCCGCTATAACAACAAATACTAAAAAATGGAATAAAATAAATATTTACGGGGCTCCCATACAACAAACATGAATTTTTTTGCTCGTTTTTGCTCGATATTGATAACGGGAACAGGTAAGACACTTGAAATATTCACAGAATCTATCTATCTAATCTATCTATCTAATACCTTTAAACGAGCAATTCTTGTATATATATAATCAGGATCTCGGAAACGGCTCCAACGATTTCGATGAAATTTGGTATGTGGGGGTAAAAAAGGTAAAAGTTTTTTTTTTACACCTTGGGTTACACTACTGAAGTTTTAGCAAGGATTCCGGATTCCTATTATTTTTAATAAGTGCACAGATTTTAATATGTGATTCAGTGTCGTTAAAATAACAAATTACAGTATTTTTCGTTATAATAGTAATCACTTTTTTTTGTTTTTCATAGTAACTCGACCAATTATTGGATGAATTACTATGAACAACCCAAATTTCAAAATTTAAAAAAAAATTTGAACAGATAATCATGATCTGAATCACGTATCAAAATTTGTGCACTGATTAAAAAAATACCCTGTATTACTCAGAAATAATGTAGCATTCTATTCGTGAAAGAATTTTTGAAATCGGTCTAGTAGTTTTGGAGTTCATTCGTTACAAACATACAAAAATACAAATCAATCCCCTGTATAACATTAATAAAAGTAAAACAATAATAAAAATAAAATAATTGTAATATAAATATAAGATCAGTGTAGGCTTACATTATTTCTTTCTAATTCTGAATTGACTCTTTTATACTTTTTTAAGAAAAATCTTGATAATTATCCGCAGGTGTACTTGGTCACCCTAATTAGAACGAGATGCAAGGCACTAGTTTGGTTTCTCTGTCGGCCTCACTTTTATGTCGCAGTACTCAGTCCGGGTTAGGTATTAAGTCTATGATATTAGTATAGATATAGATAACGTTATTCTGTAGCGGTATCCATTATAACGTTATAGACCATCTCTTTCTTACTCTACAGGGTTATTTTTAATTCACTGACATCCTCTTAACCCTGAATTCCTATCACTCAAACAAATGTTTTTTGTTTTACGATTTTTTTAAATGAAGCACTTTTGTCCCATACAAATACACAGAGTATCGTAAAAATAAGAGGTAATCTCTAATTTTCAAAACGTTATTACACCAAAAATATTAAATTATGACAAAAGCCGTAAAACAAAAAACATTTGTTTAAGTGGTAGGAGTTTAGGGTTAAAAGGATGCTAGTGAATTACAAATAACCGTAGCAAATAACCCTGTATTTCACCCGCTCCTGCGCTGCTGGCGCGGCGCATGGAGCTGGAGCATGGAATAGTTTTGCCTAGCCGTCTGGCGCCGGCCGAGAGCCGACGCGCCGTGCGTTGCGTGTGCCCAAAGTATATGGAGCGGCAACAGCGCGTATATAACGTTATGGTTTTATGGTTTTCATTCTGTTATATTATGATATAACGTTATGAAGGAATATAGAATTTGTTTGAATGAAATTTTAAACACAAACGATATACTTATACCGGTATTATATCGTTTTTTTTCTTAACGTTATAAAGCTCTGTGTATGGATATGCTATTATGTATGATATGAATCGTTATTTATTATGCTGTCCCTACCTAATTATTGTAATGAAATAGGAATTTGAATTGCCAGAGGGGCCCAGGATAAGCTCGAACTTGACTATTGATGCAGAAATGAGAGAACCCTAATCTAACTGTTGCCCGCGACTCCGTCTGCAAAGAATAGGGGTATAAAAAATAGTAACTAACTACGACCTATTCTTAGACCTACCAAATATAGAGCAAAATTTTAATAAAAACTAAAAAGCAAAGACCATGAAATAAAAATTGCACCGACTACAAACAAAAAGCATAGAACGACCACAGATGCTGCAATGTGGCCGTAACGTCGAGATAAATATTATTTGCGTGATAAGTCCCGTAGTATAGTAATTATGAACTAATTAATACTGGTAAAAATCTCGTATAACAAGGAACGAGACGAGACTCCGCGTCAAAGAAAATAAGACGAAACGCGGCGGAAGTTGGTTATCTGCAAATTCGTAATACCTATAATGTACTCCATCTATATATATAAAAAAAGAAACTGACTGACTGACTGACATATCAACGCACAGCCCAAACCACTGGGCCTAGAGATTCAAAATTTGGCATGTAGGTTCCTTATAAGGTCTAGGGGTGCACTAAGAAAGGATTTTTCAAAATTCACACCCTAAGGGGGTGAAACAGGGGTCCAAAGTTTGTATGGGGAAACAAGATTAGTTCGACTATTTTATTCGAAACTTCACAGAAGTACTCCTAATGATAAATGAGTAAACACGTGTTTCAGGTTTTTTGAGAATTCAACCCCTAAAAGGGGGGAAAGGGGTAACAAAGTCTGAAAATCAACATGGGTGTTGTTTCTATGGTTTATCGGGTCGCTGGTTATGAAAACAACAACGGTTTTAAAATCCGACGTGGCAGACGTAAAATACCATCTCCCTGGATGGGGTGCGATAGGGTTGAAATGTCTAAATAAACTAAATGACTGTTGATATATCAACGCACATTCTAAACCACTGGACCTAGAGACTTGAAATTTTGCACATAGATACCTTATACAATGTAGGCATCCACTAAAGAAGGATTTTTGGGAATTCCATCGGGAACGGGAAAAAAACGGGATTTATATATTCGATTCCGAGTGACCCTATCTCAGTAACTATAATAACTGGACTCTTTAAATTTGATACACAAGTAGGTATTACATTAGTTAAAACATTAATTTCAGGATGTTTCACAATTCCCACGGGATAAGGAAAAAAACAGGATTTATATATTCAGTTCAACGGGATCCTATGAACTATAAATACAGGCAGACGTAAAATACCATCTCCCTGGATGGGGTGCGATGGTAGGCGCGTCAAATTAGCTTAACCTGGACATAATTCTATTACCCGTTCTTTTTATTATTTTAGCGGATATTGTCATTAAGTATCAAATATTAATTAGATATATGATTTAAAAAATCTGCGGTGAAACCTGTGTAAAAAAAATCATGACATTTCGTACACAAACTTACTTTTTTCCAAGGGCAAAATAGGTAACCAAATACCTTGTTAGTATAATTTTGAGATACATTCGAATGCTAACACCTAATAGCAAAATTAAACTGAAACCAAATTCGCAAGTAAGTTTTTTTTCCTAGTATTCATCTGATCTCCATATCTAGATAGGCCAAAATGGTAACTATGATGTTTGCATGTACTGAAGCTATATCGCGTCTTCGTAGACATTTAATACAAAAATTAAACATTTATTTCTTACGCTTTAATAATAATGAATTTCTCAGTAGTTAAAAATCGTAACTGTGAGATTTTTGTTTAATAATAAGTTTTCATGTAGTATAATCACGTTTTCATCAAAATTAAACATGTTAATGTCACGCACATCAAATTGAATATTCAAATTAAAAAAATACGCGCGAGCAAGTATTTAAGTTATAGTGTAGAGCAGGGGTTCCCAATTTTTTTGTGTCAAGGAACCCTAATTGATTACATTTTTCCTAGCGGAACCCTTCTTCTCACGCCCTGCCCTGCCCCTCTCTCTCTCGTTTACATACAGGTCAGTGCGCGCGAACAACGTTGCTCACCGCACATGAAAATATTTTTTACGGAACCCTTATTGCCCTTCCACGGAACCCCAGGGTTCCGCGGACCACCTTTCGGGAACCGCTGGTGTAGAGTGATGCATGCGAGGGTGCGGGGCGGGGAGAGAGCGCGGCGCTGACTAACGCCCCGGCCACGACTTCGCGCGACTGGCGGCGCGTCGAGCAGCGTCTGTGTTCATTGCGCAGCCGAGACGCTCGCTGCGCATTGGTTAGCTGGCGACACACGCAATGAATTGTATTGTAATGATTGTATTCAACCTGAATACACAAACTCGCGCCGCCGGTCGTGCGAAGTCGAAGCGAAGGTTCCAAATTTAAGGGCCCTCGCCCACGGCGACTTTTTGTAGCGATGCTGTCGCGCGTTTAGTAAAAATTAATAAGTAATTAATTAAAAAAAAAACAAGGTTCTAAATACTTGTTCATAAAGACTTTAAAAAAACATTTAAAAAAATAATACTTGGGAGATAGCGACAACCTCAATTTTTAGTTATTTAATGCAGAATATTATAATACTTATTGCTAAGATATTTTTTTTGTAAAAAAATCCATTTGGGGCAACAATGTAAAAAGGTCTTACTAATGAATACAGGCCGTCCTTACGACTATAAGTACTGACGCGACAAGTACATTTAAGCGATATACAGGGCGTCCCGTAAGTAGTACGACAAACTTAAATGGGAGATAGGTGGGCAGGTCATCTACCAAGTATCAAAAAATTACCTTAGTAAAAGTCTCACTGTTTTCAAGAAATTTCGGTTTTTCTGATTTTTTGAAAATGTATACCCGCACTAAGATTTTGAGGCGTGATATTCGGAATTAATTATTTTTTGCATTTATTTTTATTAAAAATAATCTCGAATAGTTGGGTTATCAGATGCAAAAAACCATTTTAAAAAAGTATTCCAGTTTTTTATTTATTTTTGTTACAATTTAAATTTTGCCTTTTCTCCTAAACTTTGGTCAATATTTGATCTATCACGGTGAAAAAAAAATACATGACCATTGTTTAGCTTATTAGCTTAAAAACATGCCCATTTAATGGACATTCAAAAATTATAAATAGCTTATCAAAAAAATATTTACAGGAAAAATCTCCATACAAAGCATTAAGTACCAGAAAAATCTCGTTAAGCCAATAATAACCTTATCTAAGTTGATGCGCAAGATGGATCAGAATGCACTCTGATTAATTCAGCAGCTGTGCAAAACTAAATAAATAAAAAATCTATCCATGTGTTTCATTAAAAAAAATTAAAACTCATTCATATTTAAACCCAAATCAATTCAATTTATAACCGACTTCAAAAAAAGGAGGAGGTTCTCAATTCGGTTGTATGTTTTTTTTTAATGTTTGTTACCTCAGAACTCCGTCATTTATGAACCGATTTAGATTTAGAAATTTTTTTCATTGTTTGAAAGCACATGCTTCAAGGTTGGTCCCGTTGTTACCAGAATCCAGCTCTGAGATGGGATCCATGAGGAATTGAAGAAACTCCTCAAAAATTGAAGAGAAATGTATAGCGATTTTAGTATTTTTGGTGACAAGTCGAGCATTTGCTTTCAGAAAGTATCATGGAAGGGGTCCCCTTTTCTCCCATAATCTTTTTTATCCGAATTTTGAAAGTCAGAAATTGATGTCCATAATATTCTTGCTCATAAATATCGATGGTCATAATTTTTTTTAAGCATATCGCTTAATAGTTATAACTGCAATGATCCATAATCCTATTGTTCATAACTTTAAAAAAGCATAATATTGTTATCAATTAACGGAATATCGTTGATTATTCGGAAGCATTGTCAGGCATATATCTTAAAGTAATAATTGTTTTTAGTCATAATTTTTCATTGCCTAAAATACACTAAACATATACATCGAAATTGATAACATCCAAAGGAATATCGATAATTATTCAGAAACATGGTAAGGCATATCGCTGGCAGCGAGCGAGCGAAGCGAGCGAGCAAGACCTTTCAGGGCAGAAGCAACTTGGACAAGTTAGGTTCAGAAGGCTAAGGCGGGAGCGACGCAACGCTTCGCTCCCGCCTTAGCCATCGATGTTAGGTATTTTTTTTATGACAGCACAGAAAACGATTATTACCTGTAATATTATGAAATATCATACAACCATGACATTGAATGTTATTTCAAAGTAATATTATGCCTAAAAATAATAAACTATTAGCCAGAAATTAAATAATTTGCAAAATATTGTCATTAGTTCATCAATATGAATAATTTATCTGAAGAGGCTACTTATGCATATCTTATTTCGATAATAATACAATATAAAACAAATTGTGATTAGAACTCATCCGTTCAGCGGGCGTGCCAAATTATTTCAAATTTATTGCTTAAGAGAATCTTTGCATCCAGGAAAATGCCACCATTTTGATAATCTAAAATCAAATCAAATCAAATCAAAATTTTATTCACCACTAATTTTATTCAAATCAAATCAAAATTTTATTCTACTTTACTAAAATTATTATCTAAATTATTTTTCAGTTATTCAAACAAAATTCCATTAAGAAATGTGTTTATTGTGACTTACGATTCCCAACTTCAACAAAAACAACATGTAAACTATAAAAGAAATTTTGACGAGGTTCAATTCCAGGTTATTAGTTATTTAGTTATTAGTTAATCTAAAATCGAAGCCATGGTTCTTAGGAACAGATTTCGCTATCTCTCATAGTTTCTGATTTCTCCATACTGACCCATTTGGATTGATCACCCTGTATAATCGATTTTTATCAATTTACGGAAATGTCATATGAATCGAAAAGACTAAAATCGGGCACAACACTGCTTTTTATTCCCGTGTCTTGCCCGTGTCAATCTAATTTAATGAAAGTGTATACAAACCTATTTCATCAAAATTCTTGCATAAACACCCACTAGATTAATCAATAACACATTCATCTTGCCTAAGGGAACTAGCTTTCAGAATATGTTTTAGTTGTAATTATCATTATTTTATATTTTTGTTTTCTTTTTTCTTATTGTACATATATTTTTTTTTAGTCTAGGATAGTTGTACATATGTATATAATATAAGTATTGTGTTGTAAATAAATAAGTTAGAAATTTTCTTTTTGAACATATGGATAAGAGAGAACAAGTAGATGTCATATTTACAGATTTTTATTTAGTTACTAGCTTTTGCCCGCGACTTCGTCCGCGTAGAATTCCAATTTTTGGTAAAGCTTCTTCATTTCTTTCATTGTATAAAACAAAAATCCGGCAACGGCAACATCCATCATTATTATCATTTCATCATTTCATCATCATCAGTATCAGTTAGCGAATATTATAAATCCCGTTTATTCTCTATCCCGTGGGAATTTCAACAAATTTGTCCTTATTCTATGCAAATTTTCGCTTATTTTTATCCCGCGGGAATTTTGCATTTTCCCCGAGAAAAAGTAGCCTATGTCCTTAAAAGTGTAGCTTTCTACCGGTAAAAGAAGTTTTAAAATCAGCCCCGTAGTTGATTTCACTTATTTTTTTCCCGCGAGAATTTTGCTTTTTCACGGAGAAAAGTAGTCTATGTAAATAATGGTTGGTGTAGCTTCCTATTGTTGAAAGAAATTTTCAAATCAGCCCTCAAGTGATATTCACTTCGTTCTATCTCACGGAAATTTTGCATTTTACCGAATAAATAGTAGGTAGCCTAGCCTATACCGCCGATAAAGGATAGTGTAGCTTTCTATTGGTCATTTTTTTTAAAACTCAGCCCCGAAGTTAAATATACTATTTTTTATACCGCGGTAATTTTGCATTTATCCGGAAAATAGCATCCTATGTTAATCAAGGACAGTGTATATTTTCTATTGGTGAAAGACATTTTAAAATGAGCTCCGAAGTTGAATTTTTTTTCTATCCCTTGGGAATTTTGCATTTTCCCGGAAAAAGTAGCCTATGTCAATAAAGGATAGTGTAACTTTGTACTGGAAAAAGATTTTTTTAATCGGCTCGGAAGTTTCAGACATTAATCTATCCCACAGGAATTTCCAAAAATCCTGCATTAAGTTTTTTTGCTGTTATGTATGACCATTTACGTTTATACTGAATTTGAAAAGTTTAGTAATTGTAGTTACGGAGTTACGGAGATAGGATCCAGTTGATTTGAGTATATAAATCCTGATTTATCCTTATCCCGTGGGAATTTTCAAAATTATTGAAATTAGCTTTATACCTATTCTAATAGTCTACTTGATGCCCAATTTGAACAGTTTAGTAATCGTCGTTCGTCGTTATGGGGATAGCGTCACTCTCGATTGATGAAATATATACATCCCGTATATTCCTTATCCCGTGGGAATTCCGGAAAATTCTTTCTTATCGGATGCCTACGTCATACAAAGGACGTCTCTACATACAGCGGTTTAGGCTGTGCGTTAATCCGCCAGTCAGTCATTTAGGACTTCAGGACAAAGCATTTTATATGTATTTGCTTTGCACCAAGCTTTTATGCGAGTTCAACAATGATGTTTGAATACTCAATTCGATGTTATTCGAAAAAGGTTGAACTCACATAAAAGCTTCATCATCATCATCATCATTTCAGCCGTAGGACGTCCGCTGCTGGACATAGGCCTCCCTCATTGACGCCCAATCATTACGGTTGGAAGCGACTTGCATCCACCCTGAACCTGCGGCTTTCACCAAAACGTCCGTCCATCTCGTTGGTGGACGTCCCACGCTGCGCTTGTAAAAGCAAAAGCTTGGTGAAATGCAAATACTACTTATTATAATTAGTTATTATCAGAGATCAAGATCAGGAAGTGGTTGACAAACGTAGACAAATGGTTTGCAATATTTGAAGTTTCGTTTCGTTTACATTGTGTCAAAATAAAATGTAATTTAAATCAAAAGCACTAAGGAGTATTGATATCATCTTCGAAGCAAATCACCCCCAAAATAACTTTCTACTCCTTTTTAACCCCGTCAAGGGATGAATTTCAATAAAATACGAAACACGTCTTCCATCAATTCTGTTAAAGAATGTTTATGCAAAATTTGAAGTAGACTGGACCAAGGAATCACGTTGTCCCATACAAACTTTGCCCCCCTTTTTTACCCCCTTAGGAGTAGAACTACGAAAATCCTTTCTTATCGGATGCCTACGTCATACAAAGAACACACCCTCCAAGTTTCAGGTCTCTACGATCTGCGGTTTAGGCTGTGCGTTGATCCGTCAGTCAGGACAAAGGATTTTATATGTATAGATTATCGAACACAGTATTTGAATAAATCTCCGAACTAGTCGAACCGCGTCGTGGTACTTACTACGCGCACCACGTGATCTAAGGTATCACAAAAGTTGGTCAACCAGCTAGCGCCGCCTCGCGCGCGACGGCACCGTCGGGAGTACGACGTAAAGAAATTACGACCTTATTCCACAAGTAATAAAGTTTGTATTAAAATGTAATTAAGAAAAAAATGCAATTGATATTTATAAGCGTGTACATTTATTGTTTAATTTGTTACTTATACTATTGATAATATTTTGAAGGCATAAATTAAACACTTTTGAAGTGGTTATGTATTTTGGCTTTCCAAAAATTACTAATATTTGTGATTAAAGAATCCCGCAAAAAGAATCTGTTTAATTTTTAAAATTTTATTACGACACATAATATACTATTTAGTATAAGTTGTTGTAATGCAGTTAATAAACAATTAAATTATTTATAAAAAAAAAAATTTTTTTCGGTCAGTCTATTGAGAAATGGTAATTATGATTTTTAAAGAGGAAATAATTTCTTAACTAATTATTTAAACAATGCAAATATGTAAAAAACGGTTTTCCCATGACAACAATATGGTAAAAAAACTTTTTTTTAAATATTAAACTAGTCTATTTGTTTATAAACAATTTATTAACAAATGCCGCAAATAAATATTTTTCGATGTTAGACAATGCCTCTATGCAATGCAAAAATAGCCATAACTCAGCATTAGATTGAAAAATTTTTTTTAACAACATTTTTGATGATTTTCATTTTTTGTTAACTTAAAAAAATTATAATAAACAAAATATACAAATTTAAGATTTTTTTATAACGTGGTCTTGTTAAGTATATATATAAGAAGAGCTCCAAGAAGCCAAAAATTTATAGGCCAATTATTTAAACTTTTATACTGTCTTTTGTAAAAATTAAAGCCCACGAAAAACTACTTAATTGTCAATAGTATAACTTTTTGAAAAATCAACAAAAAAATTTTTTTCCAACGGGACTTTCTTCCTTGAAGTGTTCTGATGACACGATAATTTTTTTAAATTTTTCGATTGATATTTAATTCTATAAAAAAATATTTTATGTCATAGACTCTGTTGAGCGGCAGCGCGGCCATGCTGAATCGGCCGCGCGGGGCCCTATTTTCAGCGCTAAATTAAAATTATAAATAATGGAGGTAGAGTTCCGGGAGGTAGGACTTTTTTTTTGGAAATTTTTTCCTCTTTAAGAATCTTTTTTTTAAATTTCTTAAATATTAATAGTTTTTGAGATATTGCCAAAAAACGAAATCTTAATTTGTTAATAACTTTTGCAATTTTTATCCTGCAGTAAAATCCTTCGAATACATTTTTCTAGACGTCATTCCGAATCCAATGAGCTATCACACATATTTTTAGGACCTTTATCAAGAATTAACACCATTTTGAACATTTCGACTAGACTAGATGCTCGCTTGCACGCTGGCTAAAATCCGTTGGGATTGTCGCTTGCATACTTTTTTATATGCTTGCTTGCATGCTTGCTTAGATGCTCGCTAGAATTCTTCTTGGATTCTCGCTTGCATGCTTGCTTTCATTCTTTCTTGCAAGCTTGCTTGCTTGCATGCTGCTTGCACGCTTGCTTGCATAATTGCTTGCATGCGTGCTTGCTTGCATGCTTGCTTGCGTGCTTGCTTGCGTGATTGCTTGCATGCTTGCTTGCGTGCTTGATTTCGTGCTTGCTTGCATGCTTGCTTGCTTGCTTACTTGCATGCTTGCTTGCATGCTTGCTTGCACGCTGGCTAGAATCCGTTGGGAGTGTCGCTTGCATGCTTTTTTATATGCTTGCTTGCATGATTGCTTGCTTGCATGCATGCTTGCTTGCTTGCATGCTTGCATGCTTGCTTCAGGCTTGCTTGCATAATAGCTTGCTTGCTTAATTGCTTGCTTCTCTAAAATATTTATGGTTCACGCGAGCGAAGCTGAGGGCAAATGCTAGTGTTTAATAAATAAATAGAGATTTAATCATCTTTTTCAACATCTCTAACCCTTTCCTACTCAATTACCAAACTAAATAAACAAATGCATATTTTTTGGCTCAATATAATTAATAAGCTATTAGGTATGTTGATGCAAATAGCAACGAAAACGAAATAGACAGAAGAATAAGTACATTTTACAAAGTACAAAATACTGGGCCCAAAAAGAAATTCTTAAAGGGAACTATAGCCTTAATATAAAAAGACCATAATGGATTCCTGCATTCTCCCAAGCTTAACTTACGCCAGCCAGACATGGGTCTTCACAGAAAAAGTAAAGAACAAAATTTCATCATGCCAACATGCAATGGAACGAAGTATACTGAAACTGAGAAAAATACAGAAAACGAGAAACGCAGACATCCGAATGAAAACTTAAATAACAGATGCACTTCTTTTTAGCTTAAAACAGAAGTGGAAATGGGCAGGGCACCTGTCAAGATAAATAAAATAAATAAATATCATGGGACAATTCACACCAATTGACCTAGTTCCAAAGTAAGCTTAGCAAAGCTTGTGTTATGGGTACTAAGCAACGGATAAACATACTTATATAGATATAGATAGATACATGCTTAAATACATATTAAACACCCAAGACCCAAGAACAAACATTTGTATTTTTCATACAAATATCTGGCCCGACACAGGAATCGAACCCGGGAGCTCAAGCTTCGTAGTCAGGTTCTCTAACCACTAGGTCATCTGGTCGTCTAAAACACAAAGATAATAGATGGACTTACCAAATAACTAAATGGCAGGGCCCAAAAGGCAAAAGGAAAGTGGGAAGACAGAAGAAAAGATGGGCGGATGATATAATGTACCTACATAGCTGGAATAAGTTGGATGCAGGTGGAAAAGAATGGAGGAGGCTTTTACCCATAGGGGGTCACATAACAATGTAACGGGACAAGTTAAGTATGAAGTATCTTTTTCTATTTATTTTTTTATTTTCTTCAACTTCATTTTTTTTTTTTTATTACTTTTACGGTCATCCCGTGAAACCATATATTTCAAACTAAATACAAACTGAAATATAGATGCACAGAAAAAACCCCAGCATTGGTCTTTTTTCTGGGGTTTTTTCTGTGCATCTATATTTCAGTTTGTATTTAGTTTGAAATAAATGTAACGGGAATAAAATAATTATAATTGCATGTATATTTGTAAAGTGTTAAGTGGAAAATAAAGCTGTAATAATAATAATAATAATAATAAAGTACCTACCTGGTTATAATAACAAGCATGAATGCTATTTGTATAACTTGATTCTAAGTTTAATTAATTACAAAGTTATGATGTGTTTATTGAAAATCATAGGTAAGCAATGTGCATCAATAGACATAAAAGTAAACTAAAACATTGTTTATATTTGATTATGTTGATGTTACCCCATAATAATAAATTAATAAATTGGCAAAACAAGAGGTGAGAAAAAAATATGTTTGTTGGTAGTGGAAGCTGGATGTTAGTTTGCTCTCAGTAATGGACCTTTTGGAGAAAGTTGGCGATGCCGATGACATTAGCGCTTTCACTCCGCAGCCTCCGCACCACACTTAGCGCGCGTAATGTAAAGCGCAGCCGACGCACGTAGTAATGTACTCATTATATATTATATATAGAAAATTAATTGCGCGGACGTTTAATGGCGTACATGTCTTTAAAAGTTAAACAGTATCTTAAATCACTAAGGTTTGAACCTTCAAACCGAACGCAATCGGTAGAAATCAAGTCATAATTTGAACGTAAGTCAGCTAGTGTCCACCTAATTACAATTACGATTTTTAGTAGAATGACGTATTATAGCTACCTGTATCAGTATTCTAACATTAATTAACAAGGGCAAGTTTTCGATTAGAAAGGGCACGATCGCTCAAGAGTAATTCAGTTAACACATTGCACGGCACAGTCAATAATTGTCCAGCATCAAAACCGATTCTAATAAAATAAAAGCTTGTAATCATTATAGGCATAAAAATAATAACCAGGTATAGAAACCGAGTCTCTAATTTATTTTAGGATTACCTCCAATAAAAATCAATACTTACTCTTTATTCTTCAATGTAGAATGTAAACAAAATGTTTATAGAAGAAAGCTTCTGTTTAGGTTTAAAATTTCACCGAAGCGATAACGTTTTATTAATTACGACTTCGTTTTATATTACTCTTAGTAAAACAATTAACTTAAATTACGAAATAATTTACACGCACAGAAACGAACCGCGGTTTATCCGTCAAATTAATTGCGTCAAACACTTGCGAAGCGAAGTGAAGTCAGTCAGGAATGATGAGATGGATGATGAGAGAGAGAGCGAATAATTGCTCGTCCGCTCATTCATTCCGTTCATAGACATATACCGATGGACCGTGATACCTACAAATCATGAGTGTATACCTAAAGTTGTCACAAACAATGGCGCTCAAGGGTTGTGACATCGAAACCAAAATAGTCGATAATTATATTATATTAATAATAGTTGGTAATAATATTATTATTAATAGCTTTGTTCATAATTACTTCGGTAATGGCATATTCGTTATACAGGAAAATTTATAATGTTATATTCCTTTGGAAATTATAAGGGGTAAAGGTATCTCAAATGTTCAAAAGGTATAAAGGGTGTATCCGGGGGTTGGATCAAACGTTGACCAAAGGTAGGGGACCTCAGGAGCTACCCAATTAACCCCCATGTATGTTCAGCGATTTTCATTTGTTTCAGAGTTATGAGCATTTTAGTGAAAATTTCAGAAATGTCGGATTTTATGTATAATTTTTTTGTAGTAGCTGAACTATTTGACCTACGACCGTGAATTTTTTTTGGAAGTAGTGAGATAGAGGGTCTA
Organism: Archips crataeganus; assembly: GCA_947859365.1. NCBI lineage: Eukaryota > Metazoa > Arthropoda > Insecta > Lepidoptera > Tortricidae > Archips > Archips crataeganus. The sequence continues at coordinate 14,910,757 of OX402045.1, read as the reverse complement.
ACCAATAACAATTCCATTTTAAATCGTGTTATCATAAATTTTACAACAAAAAATAAAACTCACAATCATTTCGTAGACACTTTAAAAAAAACAAGACTGCATTCGTTCTGGTGCCGGTAGGTAATCATTTTATCACTTTCAGTTTAGTTGCTCTGGAAATAGGAAGGTGTTTATATTATTAGGAAATAAAATGTTCCTTCTCTAAATAAAATATGTCAAATTAAACGCAATAGCCGACACAACTTCAACGTCCACGTCTGAAATGTTTGCTTGTCCGGAGCACACCAACCCAATCGCAAGCGTGTAAATGGCGTCCAAGCGTTTGTAAAGGCTTGTAGCTTGTACACGCTTGCCAAGCCTCGGCAAGCGTGTAAATATAGCATTAGGTTCCAATCCCAACTGTCAAATTTTCGTTCAAAAAACAAAGTTTATTTTATTCATTGGCTTGGCAACACAGCGCTTACAGAGAACGAAACATTACACATGCGAAAAGAATGAACGGAATGAATGAGCGAACGAGCAATTATTCTCTCTCTCTCTCATCCATCTCATCATTCCTGACTCGACTTCGCTTCGCATGTGTTTGACGCAATTAATTTGACGGATAAGCCGCGGTGTAAAAACTTAGGTTATTTTATTCATTGGCATGGCAACACAGCGCTTACAGAGAACGAAACATTACACATTCACTCACATTCAGTCACAAGTCACAAGACTGGAGGGGCGATATTCTACTAAGGACACATTTGTTATACAAATATGTGTGAAATCGACATAAAAACCAAAAAACACATATGGTCTCTTTCTTTCTAAGGTGACTTGGCTTATGAAGAAAGAGATGGCATGACATTTGTTTGTTCTATGCTCGGAAATATTTTGACATAACGAGTAGACAGCATTTCCGGCTGCCGCTTGTGACAGAGGCTCTAGGTACTTGAGGTGTCAAGTGAACGATAACTGCGCAGTTTTTAGTGTTTTTCAGCGATTTTTAAATACTATTCCATTTGGTTTTGTGTTGTGGATATCTATTATTAAAAACGCAATATGGCTCCGTCTTCCATAAAAGGTGTGCTTAAACTTTCGTGATTTTTACTCATAATTACTAAACTAAACGGGACTTATCACGCACTAAATATTTATTTATTTACCTCGACGTTTCGGCCACATTGCAGCAACCGTGGTCACGAGTCAACTGAAGTGTAGGGTGTCAAGTTCGTTTAGCCGCACGAGTCTTTCGAACTACCCGCACTTGATCCCGATTAGAATCAGCACCCGTATCTCGAACTACCCGCACTTGATCAAGATGTTTTAACGGCACCCCATCACACCGACACACAACACTCACAACATCCGACGACCTCTCCGAACACTCCTGCCGAGGCCAACATTTGTTTATAACAGGATTCCACGCAGACGAAAGCTTATATCCATCCTCCCGATTAAAATTTTTGTGTTTTTTTAATTTCAACCGCTTCACGCACCATTCTAGAGTAGAAATGACGTTCTGTTGACAGAATTCTGGGATTGTGCAGTTCAATCCAGTGGTTTGGTCCTGACTCCAACAAATGCTCGGCTATGGCTGACTTATTTACTTGGCGATTTTTAACAGCCGCGATATGTTCCTTGACCCTCTCAGCTATTGTTCTTTTTGTTTGTCCGATATAGGAACTACCACAACTACAATCAACCTTATAAACACCCGGTGTTTGGAAGGGAACAACATCCTTGGGTGTCCGCATATGCCTCGCGACCTTGGACAAAGGCGTGTAGACAACCTTGATGGAATACTTGTCCAAAATAGCGCCAACCTTGTCAGTCACTCCCTTAACATAAGGCAGATACGCAGGCTGTCTAGCCACGTCAGGATGTCTATCTCTACGTTTCCTTCTGGGCTGCCGTTTATTCACCACAAAACCGTTGCGTTTTAGCACCTCCTGAACATGTCCCAACTCATCCTCAACAAATTCAGGGTCACACAGATCCAATGCCCTATTTTGCAGCGAACTCACAACAGATTGGAGATGTCTGGGATGGTGGTGAGATGAAGCATTCAGATACCTATCCGTGTGCGTCGGCTTCCTATAGACAGTATGTGCTAAAGAACCATCCGTTCTCGCCATTACCTTAACATCAAGGAAAGCTAATGTACGCCCTACCTCCAATTCATAAGTGAACTGAATCTTGGTATGGATAGAATTGAGATATGCCAAAAACTGTTCCACTTCAGGTTTCCCACCTTTCATAACGCAGAAAATATCATCGACGTATCGCTTCCACAATTTGACATTCCATGCTTGCAAATCTATAGACGTCTCAAAATATTCCATCCAGATATTGGCCATCACCGGTGCCACAGGACTACCCATAGCAACGCTATCTATCTGTAGATAGTGCTGTCCACGATACAAAAAGTAACTCCCTTCCAAACAATTCCTAAGCAACACCATGTAAGACTCTGACATGTCATTAACAAATAAATTTCAAACTAAATACAAACTGAATATAGATGCACAGAAAAAACCCCAGAAAAAAGACCAATGCTGGGAATCGAACCCAGGTCCTCAGCGTTCCGTGCTGCGTGCTAACCCCTACACCATCACTGGTCTAGAGGTTAGCGACGAATCTTTCCCATACATCGTACACTTCAGTCTGTTATAATCACATTTAGGCAGTGATAAAGCGCATCTATGTTATGCCCTCTACCGAGAGACTTCAACACTCCTTCGGAGCTACCCGCTCACCTGGACCAAGAGATGGCGCTACTAGGCCAACTTTTACAAGTTAAGTATGAAGTATCTTTTTCTATTTATTTTTTATTTTCTTCAACTTCATTTTTTTTTATTACTTTTACGGTCATCCCGTGAAACCATATATTTCAAACTAAATACAAAAAAAAAAATGAAGTTGAAGAAAATAAAAAATAAATAGAAAAAGATACTTCATACTTAACTTGTAAAAGTTGGCCTAGTAGCGCCATCTCTCTCATTAAAATTACGCGTAATTATAGCTGTACATCACTACCAACATATACATATAGATAGGTATACATCTATAGATACGTCACATTAGTTCTTCACCAGGGCGTAGGGTAGCAGCACCTTCCATACATGCATATTTGACCATAGAGTTGCCACTCTTGTTCATATAATATTACAATACTCTTTGGGGTAGGCAGAGACCATTTCTTTCCACTTGCTACGATCCTTACATACTTGTTTCGCTTCGTCCACTTTCATTATTCCCTTCATACATGCTCTTCGGTTTAGGGTACTCTTGACCTGGCCTTTTTTCAAGACGTCCCTGATTTGGTCTCGAAACGTCCGCCTAGGTCTACCCCTTCCAACACGTTCATTCACACTCGCCTTATACACTTTTTTCGTCAATCGTTCTTCATTCATTCTCTTGACATGGCCAAACCATCTCAGCGCGTCACTAATAATATCAGTTTAAATTGCGTTGCGAAACTATGTTTAGTTTTATTAATGTTTGCAGACTTAAATAACTGGTCATGTTTATTATTCTTAATTTAGACAATAATATGGGACAACATATCAAACGTGGCGCCTATTTTCTGCAAGCAAATTAGAATTGTTTGCTCTGCAACATAGACAATATTAAACAAAGCAAACGAATCGAGCAGTCTGTGGAACTAGCAAAAATAATCTAAATTTACTAAATTATCTAAACTGTTGCTAGACACCCCGCTTTCCGGCTTTTTACCCCGCGTTTTGGCCACTGGCCCCGCTATCCGCGTTAAGGTAACGCGGATCCGCTTTTTTAAAATATGCCAAATCACTCACACAGTAGTAATGGCTCAGAAATGTCGCGGAAGCGGATGAAGATGACTTTTTTTTTATGTCCCACTGCTGGAAAAATCCGCATTTTCATTTAAAAATCCGCGTTTTGAAAGCGCAGCTCCCGCTTTTTGTAACACTGGCAACACTGTAAATCAAATCAAACATGGCCTCGTCTTTGAGTGTTCTTAAGCAAATTAAAATGGAAAATTTATGTCGGACTTGTTTATCAAAGGAAACTATATTGCATTCTGTGTATGATGTGTACTCGGAATCAATAAAATTTGATTATGTTTTAAGTGAAGTAACAGGCTTAAAGGTATGTCTGAATTTCTTAGTTTTGGTATACTATTGTTTTGATATTCTGTCCGTACCCTATTTCCCTGTTTAACAACAAATTGCGAACTCTGGAATAGTAAAATAAATTCAAATAACTCTTTCAGTGTTACTTATAATTAAATATTAGGTCCTTACTGCGAGTTTAACACGTTTGATTAACACAAGTGTTGTAATTAGTTTGTTCATCAGTTTTAAATCTGTACCTCGCATTTTTTTATGGGTCTCCTTACGCATTTTTCAGTAATCTCGTAAGTGTATCTTCTAATATATAAAAATCTCGTGTCACGGTGATTTTTATGAAACTTTTTTGTTTGTATTCGGCAGGTCTGAGAATAGGTCGTAGGCTATTTTTTAACTTCGCAGACGGAGTCGCGGGCAACCGTTAGTAATATATATAAATAGAATCATATGTTGTGTGTAATTGAGTTAACACAGTCTTCCTATTCTATATAATAATAAATAGATTTTTGGGACCTGAAGCACGGACCTGGAATGTAATGTAAAGAAAAATTAGTTTAAATATTTTTATGTAATGGGTTTTGAAATATATAGAAAGTCTCAAGGGGCAATAATATTCTATTTGATATTTGAGAAAAAAACTTGTGAAAGCCATGCAGATTTTGGTTCCATAGAATAATCTCAGAATGATTGGGCTTAGGGCATATCCCCACTCATGCCATGCAGATTAGGAACTTTAAGAGGCCTGTGTCCTACGGTCAGACATATGTAGGGTGAGATGAAGATGTAGATGAAGTAAAATCTAATGTCTTTAAACAAGCAATCCATGAATATTTATTTATTTATATTTCGGGGATCTAGGTAACAACTGTAAAAATTTTGGTGATATTTTCTATAGGGTTTCTCTGTGTGTTTTTGTGGTCGCCCAGTTACTATCTTTTTACATTGCATTGAGGTGTTCAAATGTTTATATGAATAAGTTAGTGTTAGAGTACATGATTACTCTGTGGATAGTACTGCATGCATTTTTATATATTGCTCCTTTACAATGAGACTGACACAATATGAATTATTGTCATTTCAAAAGTAAGCCTGTTTGTCTTCTTACATTAAAGTTTATTTTTGAAATGATAATAATTCAAATTGTGTCAGTTACATTCTATAGGAGCAATATTGCACCTTCGGTACAATAGTGTCTCGAAATAATACACCATTTTAATTTAGACTTTACATAATTTCCGGAAAGTCTAAATTAAAATGGTGTATGGGTTTGAGATGATACACTGTTGTGCCGAAGGTGCGATATGGTAACAGACTACCCATCCTTTAGCCACAGAGTGATATGTGTAAAGAGAGTGTAATGAGTGCAGTTTAAATTGTTTCTTTCTAACTCGTTTTCTGTAGTTATTTAATTTTAATATTATGTAGTGAATTTATTATATAACAAATAAGCAATGACCTTCATTTGACATTGGTGTAAATTGCGTGACCGGTTCAATTCGTACTTTATTCTGTGTGGTTAGAATCTTCACAATTTATGCGTGGATTATACTACGGAGTTTGATTTGGACCCGCTGTCTGACATCTAGCACTTTGACAGTGCCAGTAAAGTGACAGAGTGTATAGTGTACCACTACGCAGAAAATAATTAAAGGGGTTGCCTTATCGAACGCATTCAGAAAGATTTAGAAATTTGGCATTGTGGGAGCCCTCAATTATAATCTGATGTCACCAACTAAAATAGTTTAAATAAATAATTTTTACAAAAGTAGAGAACTAAATGACAAAATATTGAAATTAGTTTCTTATAATTGACTTTTCTATACAAAAAAAATATAAAAACCACTGGTATTTTTTTTTAGACATTCCCAATTAAATCAAATACTATTTTGTTACCTGTCATTTTCATTTTTCGACAGATTGAACATCACAACGCCCTTATGTCATTCACATTTCTCTGGAGTTTGAGAGTGTGTGCGTTGATATTACCACGACCAGACGACCAGATGGCCTAGTGGTTAGAGAACCTGACTACGAAGCTTGAGGTCCCGGGTTCGATTCCCGTGTTGGGGCAGATGTTTGTATGAAAAATACGAATGTTTGTTCTAGGGTCTTGGGTGTTAAATATGTATTTAAGTATGTATCTATCTATATAAGTATGTTTATCCGTTGCCTAGTACCCATAACACAAGCTTTGCCTAGCTTACTTTGGGACCAGGTCAATTGGTGTGATTGTCCGGTGATATTTATTTATTTATTTATTTTTTATTTATATTGTTCCACAGCGGTTTATGTTATTTATCGTTAATTTCTTTGTTGATGTTTATTGTTATTTTGTTGTTGCTGTTGCCTGTTGGTGTTCTTGTTATTATTATTTGTTATTATTGACTATGGATGGAACTGAACCCGGCCCAAGCGGGTTGCAGGGCAGGAAACGTGATTAATGTTTCACCCAAAAAGAAACGAGTGAAGCAAAGTCCTCTTAAGGCCAGTGATAAGGGCCTACGCTAGCTGATGCGGATTGCCCGGAACGGACGCCCGTCGTGCGCGCGTCTAATAAGAAATTGTATGAACAGCGCTAAGTGGCGCGAGCGCGTGCGACGGATTTTCGGTACATTTTAGACCCGCGTGCGGGCGCACGCCGCGGACGTCCGCATCAGCTAGCGTAGGCCCTAAGGAAGTAGTCCATAACATACACAAACTTGTGATGGAGATGTGGCCTAAAACTAAGTATATAAATATTTAAATATTTTTATAATTAAATTTTGATATTATGTACGTGCAAAAATAAGTATCTATTCAAACCACTCAAAAATATGTTACTACGGCCTTATTGCGTCGGAATAAGAGTCTGTGGTATTTATTTTTTAAACTTTGAATTAGTTCATATTTTTACACTTGACTGTACTTAATATTGAAACCCAATGTATTGTCCAACAATAATCGCGTAACAAACATACAAAAAAAACATACAGAAGAATTGAGAAACTACTAAATAACGAAACTACTCTATTTAGGGTTCCATAGCTAAATGGCAAAAAACGGAACCCTTATGGATTTGTCATGTCTGTCTGTCTGTCTGTCCGTCCGTATGTCACTTTTTTCCGAAACTATAAGAACTATCCTGTTGAAATTTGGTAAGTAGATGTATTCTGTGAACCGCATTAAGATTTTCACACAAAAATATAAAATAACAATAAATTTTGGGGGTTCATACTTAGCACTGAAACTCAAATATTTTACTTTCATCAAACCCATACGTGTGGAGTATCTACAGGGTTATTTGTAATTCACTAGCATCCTTTTAACCCTAAACTCCTACCACTTAATCAAATGTTTTTGTTTTACGGCTTTTGTCATAACTTAATATTTTTGAATAATTTATTGAATCAGGCGTTACTTTGCGGAGGTCCATATTAATGAACTAAAACAATTACTTTGCTCACCCGCGACCTTACAATAGTTACGTTTATGCAAGAAATGTGCGTTCATGCAGTTCCTCCACCTCCACACTGTACGAACACACACAAATCACATAAACCCAACCATCACCACCACCAAGCTACACTGACGCGTTTCGAACTCAACCAGAGTCTGGTTGAGTTCGAAACGCGTCAGTGTAGCTTGGTGGTGGTGATGGTTGGGTTTATGTGATTTGTGTGTGTTCCTACAGTGTGGAGGTGGAGGAACTGCATGAACGCACATTTCTTGCATAAACGTAACTATTGTAAGGTCGCGGGTGAGCAAAGTAATTGTTTTAGTTCATTAATATTTTTGGTGTAATAAAGTTTTGAAAATTTGAGATTACCTCTTATTTTTACGATACTCTGTGTATTTGTATGGGAAAAAAAGTGCTTCATTTTAAAAAGTCGTAGAACAAAAAACATTTGTTTGAGTGATGGGAATTCAGGGTTAAGAGCACTGAGTTATATAATCTAGAGTGACAAACTTCATACTACCACTACCGCCTCAACAAAACGCGTGCCAGTTTTGAAATTTGACAACGTAGCTTTGATCAACAAAATAATAAATGAGACATATTATTATGTTGAGACAGATTGAGTGCGTTTGAGATGTGGTGCTGGCGGAGAATGGAGGGGATTAGCTGGACTGAAAGGAGAACTAATGAGGAGGTTTTAGAGTTGGTGGAAGAGGAAAGGCGGCTGTTAAGGACGATTGAAAATAGGAGAGAGAATATGCTGGGGCATCTGATACGACATGACTGTTACATAAAAACTATTTTGGGCAAATAGAAGGCAGGCGAGGCAGGGGAAGACCGAGACGGTCATTTATAGATAAGCCAAGGAAAAAGTCAATGTCATGTCGTATCAGGAGCTGAAAACGCTGGCAGAGAACCGAAAAGAGTGGCGATTACTTCACCGACAAGAGCTAAGCTCTTAAATTAATGATGATGATTATTATGTTTGTCTCTCTTACACTAGTATGCTCGCATTGCGGCGTTTATGAATGTGATAAAGATGACGATATTTAAAGCTTGGTGTTGCTTACCTTACGTAAATTTTCCCCTAAATAATAAATTACATGAAGAAATTTTTTATTAGTTCATACATAATGGTAACTGGGTGGACAAAAACAATAATTAATTGGGTTTCAAATACTACTACTGTACCTACTAGCAGCTGTTGCCAGTGTCATTTATAATATTAGTGCGAATTATATCTATTGAAAGGCGTAAAATAAAACGATAGTTTTTTTCATAACACAAATATAATATAATAAAACAACAATATAGAAAACACAACGACCATTAAAAATTATATAATTATATTTTGTCTGGGACGTTTTAAAATTTTTCTGCATAAGTGAAAATGTTTCGAACAAATTTTTGTTGATTTTGTAGGTAGCTAGTCGGTTTCGCATCGTAGTAATCTGATTTTTCTATCCAGATCCGACGGCGCACTTCATCTTTCTGTACCCTAGTAAACATGCAACATAAATTTAATAGCACAGGTTAAATAGAGATTCCATACAATATGCGAAATTCCCCCTAAAAGTTGGGAAAACTAAACTATGATTTTACTGGCCACACTGAACTTACAGTTCGATATTAGATATTTTTATTAGTTTTTGGTCACACACAGAATAATATGAGTAACTGAACACTGACCTTACGCATGAAAAGTAATGCCACTTGCTTTATTGTGTGTGTTGGTAGCGGAATCGCAAGATTTTACAGTGCATTTTCCCATTTTTCGCCCGGTATGTAACGGTCGGTGTCACAACGACCACTGATTAGCTGTCAGTTGAGTTCGAGACTGCAGTCCACATTGGAAGTTACTCGTGTTTGCGATCTGTCTACAAATGTAGTTTGTATTACATCAATGGTTAAGAGGATGTCAGTGAATTAAAAATAACCCTGTATAGATAGGTCTTCAAAAATTATATTGAGGTTTCTAATATAATTTTTTTCTAAACGGTATTGTTTGCGCGAGAGACACTTCCTAAGTGGTAAAATGTGTCCCCCCTGTAAGTTCTAAAATAAGAGAATGATAAAACTAAAAAAAATATATGATGTACATTACCTACCATGTAAACTTCCACCGAAAATTGGTTTGAACGAGATCTAGTAGAGAGTAGTTTTTTTTAATACGTCATAAATCGTAAACCGCAATTTGTTATAGATAATGGTACGGAACCCTTCGTGCGCGAGTCCGACTCGCAGTTGGCCGGTATTTTTTTGAAGTCGGTTGATAAAAAATTTATGACACATGCACAGATACAATACACCGTGAAATTTTAGTGGTTGTTTTCCCGAAACGAGGTGATTTAGTATCGATTGTACAATCGATTTATAATTACTATTCTGACTAGAGTCAAAAATCCAATTGTGAAAAACGAAAGTCGAAAATGACCGCAAACCAATAGTAACGCTTCGTTGGTACCTAACCTATCGTACGATCGTACGCTACTTGTACCAACGAAGCGTTACTATTGGTTTGCGGTCATTTTCGACTTTCGTTTTTCACAATTGGATTTTTGACTCTAGTCAGAATAGTAATTATAAATCGATTCTACAATCGATACTAAATCACCTCGTTTCGGGAAAACAACCACTAAAATTTCACGGTGTATTGTATCTGTGCATGTGTCATAAATTTTTTATCAACCGACTTCAAAAAAATACCGGCCAACTGCGAGTCGGACTCGCGCACGAAGGGTTCCGTACCATTATCTATAACAAATTGCGGTTTACGATTTATGACGTATTAAAAAAAACTACTCTCTACTAGATCTCGTTCAAACCAACTTAGATACTTTCATTCACTTATTCGATCCATTCGTGCCAGCTCTTGTGAATCCACCTGTACAGTCAAGTGTAAAAATAGGGGTGCATACAACTTGCTCATAAATATGTCCCATAGCTCTTATGTCGTCGAATTAAGGTATAGGTATATAACGATGGGAGGATTAAATCGATACTTATTTTTGCACTTGACCGTACATAGATTCTAATTACTAAACTAAACGGGACTTATCACGCAATAAATATTTATTTATTTACCTCGAAGTTTCGGCCACATTGCAGCAACCGTGGTCACGAGTTAACTGAAGTGTAGGGTGTCAAGTTCGTTTAGCCGCACGAGTCTTTCGAACTACCCGCACTTGATCCCGATTAGAATCAGCACCCGTATCTCGAACTACCCGCACTTGATCAAGATTTTTTAACGGCACTGTATCACACCGACACACAACACTCACAACATCCGACGACCTCTCCGAACTCTCCTGCCGACGCCAACATTTGTTTATAACAGGATTCCACGCAGACGAAAGCTTATATCCATCCTCCCGGTTAAAATGTTTGTGTTTTTTAATTTCAACCGCTTCACGCACCATTCTAGAGTAGAAATGACGTTCCGTTGAGAGAATTCTGGTATTGTGCAGTTCAATCCAGTGGTTTGGTCCTGACTCCAACAAATGCTCGGCTATGGGTGACTTATTTACTTGGCGATTTTTAACAGCCGCGATATGTTCCTTGACCCTCTCAGCTATTGTTCTTTTTGTTTGTCCGATATAGGAACTACCACAACTACAATCAACCTTATAAACACCCGGTGTTTGGAAGGGAACAACATCCTTGGGTGTCCGCATATGCCTCGCGACCTTGGACAAAGGCGTATAGACAACCTTGATGGAATACTTGTCCAAAATAGCGCCAACCTTGTCAGTCACTCCCTTAACATAAGGCATATACGCAGCCACGTCAGGATGTCTATCTCTACGTTTCCTTCTGGGCTGCCGTTTATTCACCACAAAACCGTTGCGCTTTAGCACCTCCTGAACATGTCTCAGCTCATCCTCAACAAATTCAGGGTCACACAGATACAATGCCCTATTTTGCAGCGAACTCACAACAGATTGGAGATGTCTGGGATGGTGGTGAGATGAAGCATTCAGATACCTATCCGTGAATAAGCGCGATAAGTCCCGTTTAGTTTAGTAATTATGAGTGAAAATCACGAAAGTTTAAAACAGTATATAGATTCTAATTATTATTAATTATTTTTGTCAGCGTGTATTAGAGTTGACAACCACTGCTTTTTTTTCTCATCCGAAAATAAATGAACTATAGAAAGTTCAGTTATAATTTTTGCTGTGCTAAAATTATTTATAATGTTGTATGTTTTACAGATTGAGCAAGATGATGGTTTACCGTCAAAAATATGCCAGGACTGCAAGGAAAGAGCAATCAATGCATTTAATTATAGGACAAAGTCACATGAAGCACATGCTGCTCTTGTGATTTTATACAAGAAGGGGAATTCAGAGGTAATTAAATTAGTAAAATTATTAATTGTATAAGTAGAGTTATTTAACATTTACAAAGTAAAAACAAAATCAATATTGAAACTTGATAATGTAGCATCAATCAAGCATGGCTTAGTTGAAAAACAGTGATGCGGCTTGCAGTTAGCACAAGGCTGAGTGATAGCATCATTTCAGCATTTTATTGCATTATACATTTGATAAATTAGAATTCTGTTTAAATTCTTTCATTTGATGATGATATTTTGTGTTTTTTTACATATGCCTCGTAGTAAGGACTTCCATGCATCACTATCACTTTACTGAATGAATATTTTTTTACTTTTTTTTGTGTTTGTCAATTGATTAAATTTTAAGAGTAAATTTGCACAATTAGCTGATAGTAATTAGATCAGATATATTAGGCATAAGAGTCCAATAACTAAACTTATGACAAAACCAGAGAAAAACTGGGAACCTCTATCAGGTGAGACTTAAGTTTTTATAGCCACGTCTGAGTCCCCAGCCTGGATTAAAAAAGGCCAAAATGTTTTCTACTTGCTGAGTTTTGGCTACTTTGTTTTCCTTAAAAATAGCCTTGCATCCAAATTTTTATTTTGGATTCGTAGTTCGAACATTTCGATGTAGATGGCGCTGTTCAGGTACGGTGACTGACAACTCTATTTCAGTATAATAATAATGTACTCTTTGCTACTAACTTGTTTGCAAATTTTATAACTAAAGTTAGAACTCCCTTGGGAGGAAAAACTGTACGTAAATCCATAATTCCCTTAAGAACAATTTAGGCCATTGTCATTTAGTATACAGGCATGGAATAACACCATTGACGAGCAAGTGTGATGAAATAGTAGATTGTACACCAAGGGGATAAAGCACTGCATTATGTCACGGGCGCGATATTGAATCCTGAGCGTATCGAGGGACTCCAGATTTAACTCCCGAGCGTAGCAAGGTGGTTTTTTAGTTGATTCCCGAGCGAAGCGAGGGAATTAAGATGGAGTCCTGAGAGCAGTGAAGGATTTAAGCGCGCCCAAGGCAAAATCAGTTTTATCCCCGAGGAGTATACTCTACTTTTCTCACCTTTAGCGAGACAATAAAAAACAAGGCTACTAGAATAATACTGGAAATAGACCCAGAAGCACTGATTCTGACACTGACTTTGCGCCTTTTGCAGTTTTCCATTTGTCGAAATCTTTGTAAGCTTTTAAGTATTTTTCCTTCGACTTCTCTGGGAGTACATTATTAATAATTTCTAAGGCTGGCTTGCGCAGACCTGGGTTAGCTACTTAACTCCGAGCGAGTTAACTGCTAACCCAGGGTTAACAAGTGTCAAAATGTATGGAACTGTCATTCTTAACCCAGGGTTACCGATTTAATTTTTTTACCCTGAACTGTGAAAGTGGTCCTAAGGCGTCTAATTTAATGGAATCAGGAGTCAAATCACTTTCGTCACTCGATATTTTCCTAATGTTTTATCTTCTTTTGCAGTTTTGATACTTAAAATTGCAGCGTATTGAAATACTCGCGGCTTTTGTTTTAAGTATTGATTTTTTTTCGTTCGGTTTGCCGTGGCGTGGCCAGCTCGATTTTCGAATAAGTTCGATTTTCAAATAAATGAGGCGTGGCGCGCGCCGCCGTCCACCTCCTCGCCGTCGGCCACCAGCAGCTGCAGCAGCCGCGCGCCGCGCGATTTTGACGAAATTAGACTTTAAATGCATAACAATAAGAACTAAGAGAAGTGAGAATCACATTACTGCCCGGCGGGTTATAATAAATAAATAAATAAATAAATAAATAAATATCACGGGACAATTCACACCAATTGACCTAGTCCCAAAGTAAGCTTAGCAAAGCTTGTGTTATGGGTACTAAGCAACGGATAAACATACTTATATAGATAAATAAATACTTAAATACATAGAAAACATCCATAACTCAGGAACAAATATTCGTGCTCATCACACAAATAAATGCCCTTACCGGGATTTGAACCCAGGACCTCTTGCTTCGTAGGCAGGGTCACTACCAACTAGGCTAAAGCGGTCGTTAAATTCAATGAAAATTCAATGAATGAAATTCAGTACAACATTACACCCCGGCAAAAGACAAGGGCTATAATGATTTACTTTGAGTAAGGTTTGCATGATATATAATGAGGCATTGTCGAGCAGGTGGTGTGAAAACGTTATTGTCTTCGCGTACGAAGTCGCGGGAAAAAGCTAGTCATTTTATATAAACCTCACAAAAAATTTTGTAAAAAATATCTTTTTTATTTGGTGTGGATCGTTTTTTCTTCTATTACACAACTATTGTTAGCGATATAAAAATGTTTCTAAGACTACTCTCTGATTACAACAGTCTTTTGTTTGCCGTGATAATTCCGACCTCTGACTATATAATATTAGACTGGTTTCTGTCTGTGACTTTTTCTGTGAAGAATTTTTGATTTTATGAAAATAAAAGGTAGACTATTCTGTTAATTTAGGGTTTTAAGCTATCTTCGTTCTAAATTTGATCAAAAACTTTCCAGTCATTTTAGTATGAAGAAGTAACAAACATTAACTCATACACACTCACAAACTTTCCCTTCTATGGTATTAGTATTGCAATTGGTCTTAATTATGCTACTAATAAAAATTAAAATGTTAAAGTTGATACCAGTAGTAGTCGTAGTAGTAGTAGTAGTAGTAGTAGTAGTAGTAGTAGTAGTAGTAGATAGTACTAGTATATTGTCAATTACTGTAAGGATTTTACTTATAAATATTTTGGTTTTGATTGCAGACCTTAACAGCTGGTGTCAAAGTTGAGGAGACTGTTGCTGATGACAATGATGATGGCTTGGAAATCGATTTTTCTGTGTCTGTCTCATCTGAAAATTATAAAGAATGGGGTAATATATGTATATATATATACAGGGTGGAAAAAATCTATGGGCCCTGGAGGGGAACTACCTTAAATCCTTTAGTTAGCTCATTTTACTGAAAGGAAACATTCCTTTATTTTTAAAAAGAAATAAAACTGCGTTTAAAGATTTTTTAAATTTTGCTTGTCTCATCCGGGAATCGAACCAACTAAAAATAAAAAATAAACCCTCGCTATTTTATTATACGAATCGGTAGGATTGTTGTTCAGGATAAAATTTGTCTAATAACATATTTATTCAGGATAAAATTTGTCTAATAAATCTTATTTATTCAGGATAAAGTTTGTCTAATAAACATATTTATATTTATTGATGATTGAAATAAAAAAGTGAAAACTAAAATTAATTTTTATTTTATCATCAATAAGAAGAACGTAAACATGAATCATTTTTATAACGTAGACGGACATTAAGAAGAGAAAAGAATCTTAATAATTCAACTGATAAGTTGCTCGAAGTGACCCCCATCGTTCCGGATACACAAATTTAGTCTACATTGAAATTCTTTTCGTGTAGCCCTCTGTAAAGTGTTGTGGTGTATGCTCCTAATAACATTTTCTACCGCAACCCTTAATTCTTGTACAGTATTATAACACGTTTTGTAAACTTCATTTTTTACATGACCTCATAAAAAGTAGTCCAGAGGCGTCAGGTCTGGACTTCTCGCTGGCCATCTAATCGTCCCGTTTGTACCTATCCAGACATTGAAATTTTCATTAAGGTAAGCCCTGGAAATTCTGCTATTGTGGGCAGGTGCACCGTCTTGTTGAAAAATGATATTATTTCGTTCCTCCTCCGGTAGAAGGTTCAATTGATTATGTAAAAGGTCTAATATTTCCATGTATTTTGCCGTATTTAGATGTCCTTCATAAATGTGCACCAAAACAACCATATTGCTTCTGATTCCGCACCAAACATTAAAGGAAAATCTGACCTGATTGTTTGTTTCGCGAACACGGAATGGATTCTGACGGGACCAATAATGATTGTTATGTCTGTTATACATTCCATTATTGCTGAAATTTGTTTCATCAGACCATACAATGTAGTCTAAAAAATTTGGGTTGCGGTCTATTTCTGTTTGAATATTCTGACAGAACTCTAATCTCCTTTGACTGTCTCCCGGATGTCGTTTCTGCACCAATCGCCCATCACGAAAACATCTGTATTTGTACTTTTTCAAAACACTAAGTACACGAGTATGGCTGGTGCCTATCTCTTGAGCAACTTCCCTACTAGAAGCTTTCGGGTAACACTCAATGTATGTCAAAACACATAAATCAAAATCGGAAAAGTCTAGATTTTGCTGCTGCGGACGTTCTAAACGATTTTTGAAACTTCCAATACTTATTCACTAAAATTTTCACCATTCGCGACAAAACTTTTCTAGATGGTATTTGTCTGTCTGGATACCTCTCACTGTACCACTGTAGAGCTAAATTGCAATTCTTGTTGTTTGAAAAGTAAGCTTCTAATAAATCGAAATGTTCTTGATACGCCATTATTACAGAATTACGGAATGAAAGCAAAACAAAACAAAATTTGAAATTCGAACGAATACTTCTTTCTTATAGTTTTTAAAAATGTTATCGCTCGAATTTCAAATTTGTTGCCTCGCGTTGCAAAAAAATACGTTCCATTATTAAACTTTTTGTCAGAATGAACGTCTAGTGTAAGAAGGAATCGTGCTGTGCATAAATTTATTATTACCATTTACCGATTTTGTTATCCAATACTTCAACAAGGTACTTAGAGATAAATAACATTAGCAAGCTTGTACTTCATACAATGTCTTTAGATGTTAAAGAGATAAGAAAATTTTAACGTGTCATTTACTTATTACAAGTGAACAGTACTAGGTATTCAAATATTATTTTTATTTTATACCCAGGAGACGTGGGTTCGAATCCCACCGGCGCACCCGAAAAACTTTTTCGCTTTTAAATAATCTTAGTACTAGGTATTGTTAATAAAGAACTTGTAATAAATATTTAATTTTATGGGTATCTCGCACAACAGATGAGTGTGGGACCAAATGTTTATTAGACAAATTTTATCCTGAACATCAATCCTACCGATTCGTATAATAAAATAGCGAGGGTTTATTTTTTTATTTTTAGTTGGTTCGATTCCCGGATGGAAAAAGCAAAGTTTAAAAAATCTTTAATTGCAGTTTTGTTTCTTTTTAAAAATAAAGGAATGTTTCCTTTCAGTGAAATGAGCTAACTAAAGGATTTAAGGTAGTTCCCCTCCAGGGCCCATAGATTTTTTCCACCCTGTATATTTATGTTTTTAGCATATTGCATAAACTGATAAAATTAGTAAGTAATCAGTATTATATATTATATACATATGTTGCGAACTTTTTACTGTTTTTTATACCTTTTTTAAAAAAGTGCTGGTCAGTCTGTTTTATGTCGTTGTGCGGTTGAAGTTCTGTGAGCGAATTTGTATGGTTTAGTTGCTTGCTATTAAAAGATTTTTACCATTATTTAAGTCACATCGTCGTTTCATTACAGTCCATTCCTTTTACGTTACAATATATACTATTCCAAAAGTTCAATTACACGCATAATGACATATCTACATAAATTGACACATATGCGAAATGCCACATACGCAAATTGACACGTATGCAAAATAACCGCGGTGTAAAACGTATATCATGAGTTCATGACAAATGTACAGTATGCATTATATTCCCGATTCCAATCGACACAAAACAGTATCGACGGAGCTCCGCGTCCTTTAGGCCCTTCGGGCCAATGCAAACTGACATAACCTACACCTACTAAGATTATATGCATATTAGATATTGTTCGTTACGTGGTTTGGTCTTTCTGCGTTATTTTTTCCAATATATATTGTTCATTTGCGCCTAATCCCAGCAATTAATTTAAACATCATAGGGATACAATAGAAAATGTCTATTTGACTTAAGTCTTATTAGTATTAATACTAATAATTTTTGGCTGATATGGAAAACAACAGTAATTTCACTATAACTTACTGAACAATTTAATTTTAATTAAGTGTACCATTTTTTAGGTACAATAAAAAATGAGAGTGAGGGTAATGGTAATCTGCCATGTCAACAGTGTAAAAATTGCTACTTAGAGTTCAAGTCTGTTGCAAAACTGGAAGAGCATTTACAAAAAAAATGTGTAAAAGGTGAGAATTTATTTAGAACTGTATTAACCAATGTAAAAAAGTACTTTGTTTTATTGAAATACTGCTCTTACATTTTTAGTGGAGAGTGAAGATGAACATGGTACATATTGCCCACTTTGTGGTACATGCCATGAGAATGCAGATAATTTAACAAAGCACATGTGGACCAATCATGCTGAACTTATGGGCCCAAAGAAGAGAGGCAGACCAAAAAAGTTGCTAACTAGTGTAAGAAATTATCTTATCGCATTCGCTGCCTGACAGAGCGAGAATTCTTTAAATGCCACAAACGCACATGTGCATCCAAATGACTGCCAAACTATGACAGTGGCACTAGGGCAAAGTCATGAAAAAGTCCCGGCAGTGATTGCGTTAAAAAGTATATTTTTTACACTAATCGAATTATTGAAATGATTTATTACTTGTTTGTTTTTTTCAGACAATATTGAGTAAATTATCTGAAAATGGCTACCACTTGAAAACTGACCATATCAAAGCAAAATGCTGCTTATTTTGTAAGGATGAATTTAAAACTAAGTTAGAGCTAGGAATTCATATGATGGAACACAAAGGTAAGCAAACATACAAGTCAAAATATCGTTGAAGCAAACACATCAAAGTTAGACTGTTCCGTGTTCCTTATTCTCAAATTGCGATTTAAGTCGTTTTTTCCGACTAGAACTATCACGACTATTTACTTGACATACTAAACTTTGCAACAGTGTTTACGGAACTTAAGTGAGTGGCATAACTGTGCAGTAACAATCAAAACAAATCAAAGTTATAAATCCTTCACGGCGTTAATGATCTACGGCTACCCTCGCATAAACAAAACTACCGCTGCGCTGCGCAGCGCGTGAGGCCGTGGTCGCTTTCACCCGCCGCACGCGGCCGACAGCGGCCCGCCGCCCGCGGCGTCTGAATGGTGTGTTCGGGAATGCTCGGGAGTGGTCGTTTTCGCCCGCCGCGTTCGGGACGTCGCACGCGGCGGGCGAAAACGACCACTCCCGAGCATTCCCGAACACACCATTCAGACGCCGCGGGCGGCGGGCCGCTGTCGGCCGCGTGCGGCGGGTGAAAGCGACCACGGCCTAAGTCATCGCCTTCGCTCCGTGCGACCGACCGGCACCTCTGTACTACGTTACGTTGCGACGGATCGTTCGCCTATCGCTATCGCCGTCTTATTGCTTGTAGCTTGGTGCCGGGTGTCGTTGATGA
Source organism: Archips crataeganus (assembly GCA_947859365.1). NCBI lineage: Eukaryota > Metazoa > Arthropoda > Insecta > Lepidoptera > Tortricidae > Archips > Archips crataeganus. Next base: position 14,891,566 of record OX402045.1, on the reverse strand, counting down.
GAAGATTTCGCTTCGGTGCGGCGGATTTTTGTCTTCATATTGTGCAAGAAGAGGCCATATTTGCTGTTGACATATTTTTCCTAACGTCTTTTTATTAAATTAAAATAAATATTCTTTGCATGACTGAGATCACCGGGGTAATCTAAGTCTTTTCCGCGATGACTTTTGTTTGCGGAGGTTGTAACGCGGAGATAAAGCGTAGCAGCTCCCGTATTGTATGCCCTAACTGTAAATCCAACTACCACCAAGCTTGTGTCAACTACAATAGCCCACAGGTGCTACCTACGAGTAGGATTGCAAACGGCTGGATTTGTCCAGACTGTACTGCTAAATCACGACGCGGGGGTGACAATACAAGTACCCCTGTACGGGGGGCTGCTGCAGGCCACATTGAGAGTAAGTCTAACCCAGAAATCGCAGTCGGCTCGGATAGCGACGCCGGTGACGAGCCCTCATCAGAAGCAGTGACGCCTCTGCGCTCAGTAAAACTGGACGACAGCATCGTCGATGCGATCAGAGTGGAAATAAAGAACTCGATAAAAAGTGAAATAGCAGCTGCGATACGAGTTATAATAAATTCGGAGCTTTCGCCTATAAGAAAAGACCTTGCAGAACTCAAACATTCCGTCGAATTCTTTAATGCGAAATACGAGGAGTTTGAGAATTCGATTCAGATACAAAGTACCAAAGTCGCTCAAATTGAATCAAACGTTGGCGAAATTCAACCTGTCGTACAAGGTTTGGAGGACCGAATCAACGAATTGGAGCAGCAGTTACGCGAGGCTAACGTTGAATTCCACGGTATACCTGAATTTAGGAGTGAAAACTTGGTTACTGTTGTTCTACAAACTGCTGCTGTCGTATCCCACTCCTTAAAGGAGTTGGATATTATTCACTGTACCAGAGTGTCTAAGATTAACAAGGACAACAACAAACCGCGTACGGTTGTGCTTAAACTGAAGGATAGGCGGTCCCGAGACGAGTTTTATTCTGCTATTATCAGGTTTAATAGGGCCAACCCGAATAATAAACTTAACTCTTCTTTGATGGGAATTGGTGGCAACCAGTCTCAAGTGTATGAGTCTGAGCATCTCTCACCCTTTTATAAAAAACTTCATGCTGCCACTCGCATCAGAGCTAGGGAATTAAATTACAGAGCGGTGGTCAGGAACGGTCGCATACTTGTTTATAAGAGCGAGAAGTCTTCTGCTATTGTAATTAAAAAATTTAGTGATCTGAATACGTTACGTTAATTATAATTTGTTATTTTTTTTTATTTTTTATTTTATTATTTTTGCAGTAATATAACACACATATTGTTTTTTCTTTTTTTTTTCTCTTTTTGTAACCCATACTGGATCTATCAATATACTACCAGAATGTTCGTGGCTTGAAGTCAAAGTGCTTGGATTTGTATAACAGCCTGCTTATTGATAGTTATGATGTAGTCTGTCTGACAGAGACCTGGCTTGATAGCGACATTAACTCTAATGAATTATTTGATAATAGATACACAGTGTTTCGTAGGGATCGCCATGATTGTTTTAAGAGTCAGTTTGATAAGTCTCATGGCGGAGGCGTCCTGATAGCGGTTTCTTCGAGGTTAACTGTGGAGTTGAAGTTGGACTGGCAATCATCATTGGAGGACTTGTGGGTTCATATCAAGTTCAATGGTATTGATTTGAAGTTGTGCGTGGTGTACATTCCCTCATATGTTCCACACTCATTATTTGCGGGTTTCCTAAATGTATGTGAGAATGTAATTGCATCATCGGATGATCATAGAACGATTATAATGGGGGACTTTAATTTACCCAATGCTACTTGGTCTCATGGTCTGATGGATCATGAGTCCAAGTAGCATTGGGATGAGCTAATGCTAATGACTCAAAAGTTTCGTCGCTTAGTGATTTCACCTGTATCACGGGCCTTAAGCAGATCAATACAATACGTAACGCTAATGGCAGAATTCTGGATCTAGCCTTCGTTGACCCGGACTTAGTTATTGCCTTAAATGAAACTAGCCCCATTATTCGCATTGATTCTCATCATCCCCCATTTGAAGTGACTGTTACTTTTGCTAAACAGTGCTCGTTGCGTGAGAATGCCCAAAACATTCGATACAATTTTCATAAAGCTGACTTTGATAAATGTTGCTTTAAATTGTCTGAAATCAATTGGGACGACTATTCAGATCTTCCTTGTGAGGATTTACTTCAATTACTGTATAACTCGATAGGGGATGTTATTGATGCTCACGTACCTTTGAGTATTTAGACTGAAGGGAGGCGCCTTGAAGCGCATTTCCCCTCTGCCAAAGGTATGAACCCGCCGGGTATAACCGTTATACAAAACTGTTTCGCTCGCCTCTCATGACATTTCAAAACGGCACGCGTCAGTGAATGAGCTCCCACAAAAATAACCAAAATGCAAAGAATTCGGGCGTGAAAAAATGTCTGACACGTCGAGTCTACAAAAAGACAACGTAACTTTTCATCTGGAAGTATTTCGTAACGTAGTTATTGTTGATTAATAGTAAAAATACGTGAAGTTTATAATAATATTAATGTCAGTCAGTGTGGCCAGCTTTTTGTAAAAATAGCCACATTGGCCATTTATAATTTTTATAAATCAATTAATTATTAACGAGGTAAAATATAAATTATTTTGATTGATCTTATACATTCATTACATTGTTTGATTGACTTCATCCATGTAGATTTTAAGGCCAGGCGCTGACTGCAACTTTTTATCACCTCGTTTGATTGCTATTGATTTTTGTGCTGGAATTATATGAAAGCGCGCTCACTATTCAAAATGCCACCGCTGCTACCATAAACACAAAAACAAGTTTTCATCTCTCAATTAAAAATTCCTAACAATTCTATAGCACTCGACTCGAACGAAGCGACAAAAAAGTGCAGTCGGCGCCTGGTCTAATAATCTAAGATCCGTACTAGAACTAGCTCAGTTTTGTTTTGTGTGCGGTTATACCTATAAGATATAAGTGATTGTGACACTCAGCTCAACATGTTTATACAAGCAACAATTTCTGATGTACCTAGTGCTAACAATTGTTGGTAAACCTTAAATAAATAAATAATAATAATAAAGAAGAATCTACCATCACCCATCTGTTTAACGGATTAAAATAATTTTATATCAAATTTAATACAGTAAAAAATATATATCAAGTGGTTTGGCAAAAAACTACTGGCCAGACAATTATTAAATAAAAACCGATTGTCTGTAATGTCGGCTTACGGACAATAGTTTAACGTGACAACGTCATAACAAAACATTCAAAAAACAAAAATGAAACCAGGCGGTCACCCATCCCCGCGCCCGACGTTGCTTAACCTCGCTGATCGGACGAGAACCGGTGTTTTGTCAAATATCTTGAAAACGGTGCATCCTACGGCAAAATCAATTAAATTTTCATCCCCCCTTTGAAACCCCCGCACCTCCTCCCCCCACTCCCCCTCCCCCCACTCCCCCTCACTTGTAAATTAAATATTGGACTAATAAGATTAACAAATAAGTGAAAACCACATCCTTATAGCTTAAGCCGCTTCGGAGATTACCACGAACAAACGCACAGATAAACAGACAGTAATTGTAAGAATCGTTACTATTTTAATTGCTATTTTTATTTAACTATGGACGAAGCTTAGTTCTCTTTTTTATTTTTCTAAATAGATTTAGCTATTTTTTTATTTAAATGGTATTTCATCGACCACTAGTAATATTGGCTATTCTTACTTACTAAATAATTGGCCACACCGATAACCGGTCTAGTATTGACTAGAGAGGGGACACATATTTCCACAATCGATAAACTATTGAGTGAATGAATCAGTGAATGATTTGTCTTATCATGGTTTCATATTTTAAAGGTTACTAATAAAATGGAAATGTATGGTTAGTAATAAATGTATGTTTAAAGTATTGAACTCGTTAAAAAAATTGACGTGAAAGTATTAACAAATACTTTTTAATGATTCAATACAAGTAACAGGCAGTGATTCGACTTCATACTAGAGCACCCGAATCGACGCACGCACACAGCCAAGCCTCTTACACGGCCGCGGCCGCTAACCAATCTTCGCCAGACAAAACTACGCAGTTCCACGCCGCACGCCGCGCAGTTCGGTCGCTGGTTGAGTGAGTGCTGTGACGCGCCGCCCGCTCTATTCGCCCCCGTTTCGATTCCGTAACGTGGCTATAAGCGCTCGGTACAAAGTAACTAGGTACATATTATAATATTTTCTTTAATAATGGCGGCGTCACGAGAACGTGTGTATTGCAGTGTTTACGGGTGCCTAAATTCAACGGTGATAAAATCAACATTGTAATTTTTTCAACTTCGTGCTGATGCTGAAAGGTAAAATTAGCACCTATTAGGTACTTTATTATTAGTCTATTAAAATTTGTCTAGGTACCTTCTCAACAAAATGTTAACCATAGTGATGTGTCTATTCTATTTATAGAAAATTACAAAGTAAAAGAGACATTTGGCACATCTGACATTAATATTACTTGCTTATGTACATATTTTAATAAATCCTCTACTTTTAAAACTTATAGAGCAATCACATTTGTTTAGAAAACGAATTTTCTATTAACAACTTAGGGATTAATTGAACGACTGAATGTATGAACGAGTGAATGCTTATCGACATTCTTATCGACATGGCCCTAACTCTAGCTGTCTCTAGATTGTTGTCTATGTGTGACGTACGTGTGACATGTATAGACGAGATGTTTTTCAATGTGTCTATGGCGATCACTGTTGTGTTGACGAATTCGGTTTGTGTGCGTGTGTACAACATTGCTCTGTTTTCATTTGTAGTTAAATTGCTTGTGTGTGAGTGCATTGCCCCCCCCCCCTGCGAGTTTTGGCAGAATAATTGTTTAGCAACCTACGGGCGATAACATCTCCTTTCAGTCTAAATACTCAAAGTCACGTACCGGAGGTTAAAGAACGGACCAAACGTTGCCCTCAATGGTTTTCAAGGGAACTGATAGGATTACTTAGGAAAAAAGATAAACTTCACAAGAGATTACCAAATACAAGAATCCACGCGATTATGATGAATTTTCTTTCCTCAGAAAAAAGGCAAAGGCACTTATGGCTCAATGTTTTAAACAATACGTTTCACATATTGAGAATGACTTAAACAAGAATATAAAAGCGTTTTGGCGTTATACGAAGGCAAAGAAAACCACTAACCAAATTCCTAATCGTGTCGTTTATGGGGGTGCTGTGGCGGAGACGGGTCGTGATGTTTCAAATCTCTTTGCTCAATACTTTTCTTCGGTCTATGATCCGCCTGGGCCTTCTGACTACACACCTGATTTTCCGGGAGGCAACTTTTGTATAACTGATGTTGCATTCTCTGAGGAGGAGGTGTTGGAGAAACTTCGCTCGTTAAATGTCTCCAAAGGAGCGGGCACAGATGGAATACCAGCCATTTTTATACGTTCGTGTGCAGGTGTATTGGCTAAGCCGTTAACTATGATTTTTCGGAAATCACTTAATGAAGGTGTATTTCCAAACTTATGGAAATTAACTAAAATAACACCAATACATAAGAAAGGAAACAAGAGTGACGTCTCCAATTATCGGCCTATTAGTATCCTAAATTGTTTTGCAAAGGTGTTCGAGAGCTTGGTGTTTGAGGCAATATATACTCACTTTCTCCATATGCTTAGTCCGCGTCAGCACGGTTTCATCCGAAAACGCTCTACAACTTCAAATCTTGTTTTATATCTTCAGTACTTATCCTCGTCATTTCAATCTAGGGCTCAGACTGATGCCATATATACTGACTTTGCAAAAGCTTTTGATAAGGTTAATCATCAAATTCTGCTCATTAAATTAAACCACCTTGGGATACACGGCAACTTGCTTAGATGGTTTCAGTCCTATCTCAGTCACCGATCACAACTAGTTTGCGTATACGGATATGATTCTCTACCTTTTTTAGCGGAGTCCGGTGTTCCCCAGGGATCGAATCTCGGTCCGCTGTTGTTTCTGTTTTTTATCAATGACCTTTTAACTCGTTTTCAATGTGATGCTTTGGCTTACGCTGATGACATTAAAATTTTCCGTACCATCCATTCGCAAGAAGACTGCTTTTTGTTACAAAATGATCTGAATATTATGCATGAATGGTGCGTTCGGAATAGGATGTCCCTCAATGTTAATAAATGTCAATGTATAACATTCTCAAAGAAATTAAGCATTACTGAATTTAACTATAAACTTGGTAGTGGAACTCTGGAAAGGGTAGCGAAAGTTAAGGACCTTGGTGTGTTGTTTGATAGTGACTTGTCGTTTCGCAGTCACTACGAGAGTATAATTTCAAAGGCTAACCGTACTCTGGGATTCATAATCCGTAACACAAAACCATTTAAAAATGTAAACAGCTTGGGTATATTGTATGCCTCGTTGGTGAGAACTACACTTGAATACTGCTGTGTTATCTGGCAACCTATCTATACCAAATACTGTGAACGATTGGAGTCAATTCAGAGGAGATTTGTTCGGCACCTCTGTAGTAGGACAGGGACACGTCGTAAGGTTCCTGAATATAGTGACAGACTTGTTAAATTCAACCTAGATTCTTTGTCGCATCGACGTGATATCATTGACTTGGTGTCCTTGTATAGGATACTGCATGGCGATCTCGACGGAAATCTTTTGGATTGCATAGGCTTTGGAGCTAGTACGAAGCGCACACGAAACCAAAATCTATTTGCTGTACCCATTACAAATAATAATGTTAGCCATAATGCTCCAATTATACGAATGTGTCGTCGATTTAATGATTTGAATCAGGATGTTGATATTTTTTGTGATTCGCTAGCCACATTTAAGCGGAAAATATCAATTAAGTGAAATTTAGTTAATAATTGTTATTGTTATATTATTATGGTTACTTACTTTCTAACAACTGGTGTGTATAAATGTTGAGTACAGTTGTAATTGTATTGTAGACACTAATATGTTTTTATTCTTTACACTATTTTCTTACTGTTTTGTTTACAATATGTAATTGTACCGTATCAATAAATAAATAAATAAATAAATAAATACAGAAATATGTATCTAGTCGAAACTGTCGAAAATATGACTACTTACGGTTTATTACGTCGGAATAAGCGTGTGAGGCACACGTTTTAGAAGCGTTGAAAAAATAAATATTTTTTGGGTACCTAGATAATTAATTGCTTTAAGCGTTATTTGCTTTAAATGTCAGAATTGTTGCATGTTCTGATCTAAAATTTTTACTTTTACATACCATAATAGTTTCTATTGTCAATGCTAGTTCACTCAGGATGTCTTCATACTCGTTTATCTTTTAGTACAACTAGCTACGTATTTTTATTTTAGGCACAAAGATTCTCTGTTGTGTGCTGTGTAAAAAGATGTATCTCAACATTTTGCATTTTGAGCAACATATTTGCAACGGGACAAATTATTCTAAAAAGATGTTGAATGTAAGTACATCAACTGGATGCTGATAATGATAGATAAGCAATAACATGTCAACCCATACGAACATCGTTTTGAGAAAATGAATGCTAATGATTTTTATTAGGATTTTTTCAATTTGTTCGAGATTTGGTGGGTTGACACGTTACTGCTTATCAGCATCCCTGTATTTTTTGAATTATTAGAAAAAAATAGTTATTATAATAATATAATTTATCTATTTAAGCAAGACACAACTTTAAGTATTGAAACCAGGAGCAAACAAATTGGCTATCTAACAGAAGTGTTACTGCAAGACCTGCTGGATCCAAATGGGGATATGGTAGGTATATATTAAATATTATTTAATTAATATTCAGGTAAACCACAAATCATTGGCTATGCGGGACTAATCTACATAACTACCTATGTTAGTATGTGTAGCTTTGCAAATTCTTAAAACTACGCTTGTTGTCTAACTAACGCGCTGACGCTTTCTTTCGCATTAACTATTTCTTTCTGTCAAAAGTGTCTAAACGGTATAGATGGTGACAGAAAGAGATGGTGAAAGCGAAGGCAAGCGCCCGCCCGTAGCCTTGTTCCTTGAATCCAACGGTGTTGTTTTACAATTTAGACGTAACTATTGCGAAGGTTGATCGGAATGTTTTGGGAATCAAACTATTTAAAATGATGCAAATTCGATACGATATGAATGTTCGGTAAAACGTTACTTCAAGGCGGTACCTCATCTTTGTGTTTTTTTTTCTGATAACAGCAACCTTAATTTGTCTTATGTGACCTATGTATAGTCGGGGTAAGAAAAGGTTCGTCACTTTTCGACTCTTATGTCAACGAATTAAGGTCGAAAAGTGACGAACCTTTTTGTACCCCGACTATACATGATGGAACATTTTTCCCATTTAGGAATTATGCATTTATGGTGTCATGGTACCGCGGAAGAGTGGGTATTACTCGATTCATTACATAGTTTACCTTTATTTTAGGAGAATATAAATGTTCCTGAAGTTTGCAGTATTTGCAGTGAAGTATTTTTATCAGAGGGTGATCTCGTGACTCATAATGATGCAGAACACCCAGAACTTTCACAACGTTGTAACCTTTGTTCCAAGGTAAGAGGAAATGATAAAAGAATAAAAATAATAAAATACAAAAATGGTGTTATTAATTCAAAATGAATAAGTTAAGGTGATCAAAATTATATAATTAGGTACGCTTCAGCGTTCTATTGATTTCGTTGTGCTGTGTTGTTTTCAAAGTATTTTTTACCACCTCACCTCACCAGCATGTCTTTGTTTCAGGTATTTGCAACGTTGAAATCAGCTGCTCGTCACAGAAATATATGCAAGCAAATAGAAAGAAAATTTATATGTAGTACTTGTGGCCTAAAATTTGCTTATGAAATATCATTAAATAAACACATATTGCGATTTCACGAGGGCCAAAGCGTGTCAGTCAAGTTCATGGACCCCAAAACGAAATTAGACGAAAAGCAGTATCAGTGCGACACTTGTAACAGATGTTTTTACAGGCGAGTTATTTAATCTAGGTATCTTGTATGTCTCTAATTTTTTTTTACATAAATCTGACCCGTGATTTACCACTATCTCACGTGATGAAAAGTGCAGATGAGGCCAAGGGTGTATCACACTGGTTCAGTAATAGCCTATACACTTTAGCCTTGAAGATCCCTAGGTTGTAGGTATTTGTGTGTAAATACAGACTACTAATAATTTATCTATTTATGTCTGTGTGGGAAAACTTTTTGGCTGACTATTTTTGTTGATTGTTCGGGCATTATAATTCAAATTACGTACCTACATCTGTGCTCAATTTCAAACCATTCAATAACTAGAAGTATTTAGGTGAAATTTGACTCGCAAGATATAAACTTAACAAAATGCATGTTAAATAAAAGCTTGTAATATCAGTAATATTCATAAGATGATATCGGTAAAAATAATTATTTGACAATAAAAGTATCAAAAAACCACATCTGGTTTTGGGGAAGTATTCTCAATGCGTTTCCGTTCAATAATTCACCGAGGCTAGTTCCAACATTCTCGCCTTATACACCGAAGAGCTAAAGTAATAGGCCACTCTTATTATAACTTTGTGTTGAAGAAGTGGACATCGAAGAATCTTAACCAATTTAGTTTATAAATAAGTCTGTTAGTTGCACAGATTATCCCAATTTTTGTCATTGAACTTGTATAACGCCCTGTATATTTTCTTAAAATATATTACCTACTTAATTTCAGAAAAGATTTACTAGCTAGACATACCAAACAACACATGCCAAGCGAAAAACTTTTTGAATGTGACGTATGCAAGAAAAAATTCCATAGGAGGGATAATCTACGGTTAGTGGGATTGTTTATATAATAACTTACTAGCCTTGCCTTGTTTTACTTACCTTATATTTTACCTATTTTATTATTATTTATTTTTTATTCATGCTATTGTTTGCCTATTGCTTACCTTATACATATATTTTTTTCCATGTACTTGTTTTCCGTATTGTATTGTATTGTAAATATAATAATCTACGTATGTTTACAGTCTAAATGACTCTCAACGATCATACAGGGTTGGGCGGATTTAGTGTACTAGTTTTATCTCGCCATGTTAGGTACTTCAATAATGATGGTTGGTTTTTTTTACCTTATTTATTACATTTATAAAATTAAGAGTTTATTCCTCTTTACGATATCTAGAGGTCAGCATGATATCTTTTGTTTTTATACTGTTTTCAACAGTGGACGCGAAACGCCAGCTCGTTATAAACCTATACAAGCAAAACTTCCGGCCATGCGAGATGTTTAAGAAGCTGCAACATTTAAATATTAATGTAAATTTCATATCGCGGATCATTAAGCGGTTCAAAGAAACTGTACCTTCACGAATCAGCCCCAAACCAGGTCGAAACCCATCTATTCGTGTCAAAAACAAATTTAAAAAGTTCGTGAGCGTGAAAAATCCGGCCAAAAGTGCGAGTAAACTCACTAGAGATATGAAAATATCCCGTTGATCAATGAATCGTGTATGTTTGAGCCTATAAAGTTGCATGGACTAATTTAATTCAAAATGGGACGTATTTCGCCACCCATGCAACCTCCGCGCGTGCCGTGCTCTATGTCACATACATCGAGCCGAAAAAAGAAGTAAACAATTGAAATCGTAACCTGTCAACTGCGGCAGCAATACGCAATTAATTTCCCGCATGAAGAATAGTTATTTGTGATACAAGGTTGGTAAGATGGTTTTACAAATGAGTTGACGAGTGATAAACCCGAGTCGCACGGCGAGGGTTTTCATCGTCACGAGTTTGTAAAACCTTGCCAACCGTGTATCATACGACGTTTTACAATACATTTGTGAGAAAATAGGCAATTAATAACACAAAATTGTAAAATAAAAACAAATTTCTCGTGATACTTATTGGTGGCAAAAGATTATTTTGCGCGGTTTGCGCCTTACTTTAAATATCGGGCGGAGTTAATTCCATGTTACGAGGGGCGTTCAATATAAAGTGAGAATGAGATGCAAACTCTTTTAATATTACGAAATTAAATACTGGCCGGTAAAGCTAATCTATCTAGCTGATTGCTATGAAAAAAAAAACTAACTGTCTTTTGTTTAAAAAAATATACGGTAATTTCTTTGCAATGCTATTGAGTACGTTAGCGAAAATGGAGAAAATTGAACTGCGCGCCGTTATCAAATACTTGTATTTGAAAAATTTTTCTACGGACCAAGTCAATTTGGATTTGCGGGACACTTTAGGGTCTAATGCTCCTCCGTATTCGACAGTCGCACGTTGGTGCGCCGAATTTAGACGTGGAAGAACATCGACAATGGACGACCCCCGCTCCGGACGCCCTACTACAGCAGTAACTGAAGAAATTGTGAAAAAAGTCGAAAACTCAGTTTTGGCGGATCGTCGTGTCGCAGTTCGTTTTATTGCTGAAAATGTAAAGATTTCAACGGGGAGCGTGCATAATATTTTACATGAACGCTTGGGTATGAAAAAGGTATCTGCGCGTTGGGTACCAAGAATGCTTACTGACACGCAAAAACAATCTAGACTAGAGATTTGTCAAGAAGCTTTGAACCTGATGCAGCAAGACCGGGAACTTTTTTTGGCGCGATTTATAACAATGGACGAAACATGGTTCCATCATTACGACCCTGAAACGAAACTGCAGTCTATGACATGGAAAAGGCCATCATCTCCAACTCCGAAGAAATTCAAGGTGAGCCCATCTGCCGGTAAGGTCATGGGCTCAGTTTTTTGGGATGGTAAAGGGGTATTAATGATTGAGTATCTCGAGCATGGAGCCACTATTACGGGCACATTATACGCCAAACAAATAGCAACATTGCGCAATGAGATCCGCGAAAAACGGCGAGGTAAACACTCGAAAGTTGTGCTGTTCCACCAGGACAATGCCCCGGCACACAAGTCCGCCGTTGCAATGGCTGCAATTCGTGATGCTGGGTTCGATATCCTTAAGCATCCTCCGTATTCACCAGATCTCGCTCCCAGTGATTTCTACCTATTTCCGAGATTGAAACAATACCTGAGAGGCCAGAAATTTGAAGACGACGACGCGGTAGTCGCTGCAGTACAAGATTTTTTAAGTACTCAAGATGAGACCTTTTTTAAAAATGGAATTAAAGTTTAGAAAAAAGATATACTAAGTGTATTATGCTAAAAGGTGACTATGTCGAAAAATAAAATGTCATTTAGTAAAAGTTGTTTATAACATACTCATTCTCACTTTTTATTGAACGCCCATTGTCGACTTCATCACTTGAACATCACTCATTTTGTTTGGTTTTTGTACAAATACTAGGTATAATCAACAACTCAAAACAACGCAAAGTTTTACAAAAATGGCGCGTCCGTAATGCGCATGCGTAAGTTTTGTTTTTAATTAGGTTAACTAAAATTATCAGGCAAAGGTTCGACGCGTTCAGCCACTGCGATTTTTTCGAATAAATAAAAGGTGGAAATCATTAAAATGTGCGATAATTAAATTACAGTTTATAATAATAACAATCAATTTTGCAAATTCATTACTTAGTTTTGTATATTTATACATTTTTCTACGTATAATTCGATATTTTTTTATTTTTGTCACTTAAAACTCTTTGCTTGTAAACTTTTAAACTGGAGAATTAAAAAAAACTGTAAAAAAATCGCACTAGTGCGGTAAAATGAACTTACGAGCCATGTATACATCCTTTGAAAGTGAATTTTTCGAGCAAATGTATTGTAAAATATATTATAATTTTAACATAGTTTTACCTACGGTACCTACCGCATCCCACCTTGAAGAACTCAGACATCGTAACGCAAATCTGCCCAATTTAAAAGAATAACCGCACTGCGCATAAAGTCCGCTCCACATTCTCGACAAAACTACACGAGACTTGCCGAATACGAGAATGTGGAGTGAGTATTCGTCTATGTTCGTATTGTCTCGCGCATGTTCGTGTTGTCTCCGTTTCGTGTCGGTAAAATGGTCAAACATCAAAGGGCTCTCGTGTAGTTTCGTATTTGCGCGAAACTATCCCTCCAAGCTGCGCTCCCGTCAGGCGGCCGACGGCAACCGTAGCAAGCGCATATGCGGTCATTGAATGTGAAAATGGGCATGATTTTAACAACGACATGTAATTGAGTAGGAAATATAAAGAAATAACTTATAAAGATAGATATATTTTTTTACCTTGTTCTTTTGCGATGTATCGCAGTCATCCAGTATCTTCGCCTATTCCAGCGCCTTTTGATAACTTTTTTTTCACGTATCAGCAAATAATTATAATAAGCCACAGCGCATAAAACTGCGGCGACAGAAGTTTCGAACATGTCCATCTTGGGTGAAAGTCCAACTAAAACTGCGCAAGACGAGAATGTAGTGGATCGCTCTCGGCTTCGCCCGATCTCGGGAAATATCTCTACAAAACCAGTCTCGTGTAGTTTTGTCGAGAATGTGGAGCGGGCTTAACATCTGACCGGAGCTAAAGGTGAGTGAAATACCATCAGTTTGATTATATTATTTCCATACAGCTTTATAGGCAAACTACAAAGAGTATTAGAACACCTAGATCCTACAGTCCACTAACAAGCCAACACATTTTTTGGCCTTCGAGCCGCACTCTTTGTAGATTTTCCTAATTTTCGGACTTCTTTCAAAATTATCATCCGCCATAATTTACGTATTAATTAATTCCCTTTAACTCCCTTTAACTCGTTTTTATAACTATAAGCCATTGAGGCTTGGGTTCCACCGCATTCTATTCCTATTCCCGCATAATAATAAAATATTTTCCCGCATTTCGATATTTCAATGTCATAATTATTTCATTATTTAATATTTAAAATAAACCACTTTGAAATTGTGCTTACGGCTACGTCATTATAATACGACCGTGAATGAAAGTTCGCAGTGCGCGACATATTACATTCCGTCTCGCTTACACCTATGGCCACGTCATGTGTATTCATTCCATCCGCGCAGCTTTAGAAGAATTATTAAACTTTTTAATTTAGTCGCATTTTGCTGTGTTCCATTCTGTGTTCGAATTTATAACATTGTGTTCCATTTATAAAAAATGGAAAATAAAATCTCACTTTTGTCAAGCAAGCGTGATTCTTATTTTAAACGTGTTCAGAGCATTAACGATGCTATTCCGAAGTCAAAACGGGATAAAATTGCTTTGTTTTTAATGCAAGCCTTCGATCAACAATTGTATTGTTGATCGAAGATGCAAGCTGATAACATTCAACATTTGCGCGATGAATTTTTTGAGCTCAATGATACGATTCATGTGTGCTATTTAGAGTTGGATCCAAAGTATGAACCCAAATTTAATATATTGTGGGCGTTCGATGGCATGTTTTATGCAATTAAATGTGCTTTTAGGAAGTTGAGCGATTCAGACGATACTGCCACTAGTGCAGCGCCAACTGCGGCGCCCGCTTTTATGTTACCACGCATCGATATTCCTGACTTTGACGGGGACATACAAAAGTTTCCTTTGTTCATAGAGTCATTTCGCACGATTGTACATAATAATCCCGCGTTAGGAGACGCAGAGCGCGTTCATTACTTGATCTCTAAATTGAAAGGCAAAGCTCAGTCCATTTGCGTAGGCATTGCGCCTACCCCTGTCAACTACAGGCTGTTGTATGAAACCCTAGTCAACAAATATGAAGACAAACGCGCTATTGCTATTTCCTATTTGGAAAACATTTTAAATTTGAAGCCTTTAGGCACAGCTAAGGCAAATGCGACAAATTTAGAACATTACATTGATCAGTTTTCGACGTCGGTAGCAGCTTTACGTTAGCTGAACATCAAAGATATGTCTGACTTCATATTTGTACATTTGGCACTGCGTAAGTTAGATAGTGAAACGTCCAAGGCTTTTGAAATGTCCCTTAAGGGCAATGAAATGATTCCTAAATACGATGAATTTGTAAAGTTTATTCGCGATCAAACAAAAATATTGCAACGCACTACTGCAGTCGCGTCATCGTCGCATCCGCACGCCGCCACCCATGCTCAGCGCAGTCAGCCGACCCCCGCTCCCCGCACGCATTTTGTACATAATAATATGCAGACTTTTCTTGTAAATAACGGAGACACCCCTTACCGCGTTTGTATTTACTGCAATAGTAACAAGCATGCTAACTTATATCAATGCGAACCTTTACTGAGACTGACGCCGATCGAAAAATATAACATAATTAAAAAGTATAACGGTTGTGTAAATTGTTTAAGTGTCCGTCATACACTTTCGACTTGTAAGTCGAACACTACATGCAAATATTGCAACAAGGCCCATCATAGCCTATTATGCCGCAACGCTTTAGAGCGTCCACACTCCCCTAATCAGGGTGACTCTAATTTTAGAGATTATGGACATTTTCATAATGTTAATAAAGGTCAATTTCGACCTCCCGCGCCTCTCCCTATTGATCAACCCGCTTCTTCATCCGCAACTGGCACTCCCGCGCTGCCAGCGCGCCCGCACGCCGCCGCGATACCGTCTTCGGTTCAACCCGCCCTCGCAGCCGCTGCTTCTGGCTATCCGCGCACTAACAACAACAATGCTGTAGGTTTCTCAGGCACTGCTACTAGCAACCAAGATTCGCGCAAGACAGTGTTATTAGGAACTGCAATTGTACAAATTTTAGATGCCTTTGGTAATCGCCGCGATATAAGAGTCCTAGTTGATATGGGCTCTCAGAACCATTTTATCACATCGCGCTGCTTACGCAAGTTAGGGTTAAAACTTATGCCTGACGATAAAAATACTTCGATGCACGGTATAGGAGAAAGTTCCCAGTGCATAAAAGGGACGTCAAACCTAACGCTGTTCTCGCGATTTGACGAGTCTTTTTCGTTTGATTTGCAAGCGCTGGTCATTGATAAAATATCTGGTAATCTACCTGCTTGTGAAATAGATACCGCATGTTTGGATTATTTGAAAGACATAGAGTTCAGTGATAGTCATTGGTACATGCCTGGTAAAATCGACTTACTGTTAGGTGCTGATGATTTCTTCAAGTGTATCATGAAAAACAACCGCATTGTCGGCCCACCTGGTCTACCCGACGCAATTGAAACTGTTTTCGGATATGTGCTTTCCGGGTCCGCTTACACCGCATGTGTTCAGTCGCCTTCTGTACAAACTTTCTTCATCACGACTGAAAAGGTTGATACTCTTTTGTCTAAGTTTGGGGAGAATGAAGACGTTCCCATCCGCAAATATATGTCCACTGATGATCAAGTGTGTGAACAGATTTATTCGCAGCAGGCTACAAGAGATGATGTCGATTGCTATATTGTACCGTTTCCATAATGAATCACCTACTGCGCCACGTAGATATAAATCGCTCCGAAACAGATTCAAGAAAAATAATTTTATTCATCAACAATATGATGAAATCATCCACAACTATTTGAAAAATTAAATACTTAATTGTTTGTATACTTGTGATAAATTTAGTTTAGTTTATTGTTAGTTTCCATAACAGCTGACATACGTCAAACGTACTTAAGAATCTTGGTCTCACCCGAGTTTCACCGCTATCTTTGCATAATATATTTATCACTTTGCTAATAAGAGTGAACCGCAGATTTATACATTACCGCTATTGAACTTTCTTGCAACTTAGTTGATCTTTTCTTAAAGGCCTGTTTGGATTTAGTTAAATTCTCTGGCAAATCACGTTCTTTACTTAAATATTTATCGGAAGACAGTCGATAGTCCGCTTAATTTGGTAGTAATCGTAACGACTACAGTTTTATACGCGAAACTATTGATGAAATCCCTCTGGTTATTGAAACTGGATTTGGATGTGTAATTTATAGAGCACCTTTGCGTACATTGGTTTCAGTTCAAGTTGAGCTTCCGCTTTTACAGCTTTTATTATTTTCGTTAATTAATGTAAAATGTTAACATTTGTTATACCTACTTATACTTCTTCATTATTTTACTTTCTTTAAATGTAAAAACGATTACTCTTAAATATCGTTTTCCCGCAAATATAATTTGTTATTAACTCGCATCTCTTTATTATATGTTAATGCATCGAATACAACCGCTTTAACTCTATCACATATTTAACATTAGGTCTAATAAATTCATTGCACAATGTTGTGTTAAGTTTGTCATTGGAATAAGTATAAACTAAGTATTTTTAGTAATATTTACATGTACTTTAGATTAAACAAAATGGAACACCGCATATAAACCCTTAACTACAAGCACAGTTGTCTTATTTAATATTGATAATTATACCGCTTCTTAAATGGCCGTTAGGTGTAATTGGGATGTACCAATTTTTGACAACGTATAATAAATCGAAAACCGTTTGGAGAAATAGGCTTTGTGAAACGTTTTCAGAAATCAGATTCCAAAAATATGATAAACCGAATTAAATAAACAAAATTTAAGTAATGACCTTCATTTGAACCCTGCAGCGAATCGTCACAAAGGCAGATATAAAGCAGGTCTACACTCTAAAGCACATTGACAGTTTAAAATGTTGCTGTCCTGCTTATAATAGCAAAGAGTGACAAAGATAGAAGTTTAATCACATGATGCGCACCTGGCTTTAAACAGTTGTCATTTATCGTAAAGTCCGAAATGTATACGAGTATTTCCAATTTATTTTTACAAATTTAATTATTAAATTACTACGTCACAAGTAATTATACTGAAAAGAATTTAAATATCAGAATTTAATAAAAAATAACTATTTAATTTAGTATCACACCATTAAACAAACAGGAATAATCGAAGCTAAAAGAAGAGAAATAAATAAAACTATTTGTCATGGTTCATTTAGGACCCTAAGCCGTGCTTGTATTATTGACAGTGACAAGACAAATCAGAGGCCCTACCACGAAGTGCAAAATTCGAACTCCGTTTCGTGCCGTCCAGCATACACTCATAGGATTTAATACGAGAGTGAGCGGGACGGTCCGATACGAAGTTCGATCAAGGAATTTCGTGGTAGCCCCCCCCCTCCCCAGTAGTGCCACAGATTATGTTATGTACGACCTGAATTTTTCTAGACAATGGAACGTGGCTCTCTCACTGTGACGTCATCCAGCGTATTTCTTAAAAAAATTATAAAAAATTAAATACTCAACCAAATTCAAAATCGATGAAAATGGTATGTTAAAATATCCTATTCTTTCCAAAAAAAAAATAAAAACTATAGGTTATTTTTTTTGGTGCATCCCAATTGACGATGTCTTTCCGTGTAAAGATGGAGTAATCTGCTTGTGTCAGTACGCACAAATTCTGGTGTCTATAAAAGACCCGTGGTAAAGGTTTCTCCTTTGCCATTGCTGTAAGTTTATTTTATTTTCTCACATGTCACAAATGTTTGTTCCTTGTGGCATAACTTCAAGTTACTTTTTATTTGTTATTCCTTTCTCGCTCTTTGTTTATTTATAAGAACAAAGAGATCTTTGTCCTTTTAGGCGGGGGAATGTTTGAGCCTATAAAGTTGCATGGACTAATTTAATTCAAAATGGGACGTATTTCGCCACCCATACAACCTCCGCGCGTGCCGTGCTCTATGTCACATACATAGAGCCGAAAAAAGAAGAAAACAATTGAAATCGTAACCTGTCAACTGCGGCAGCAATACGCAATTAATTTCCCGCATGAAGAAAGTATATTATAATTTTAACATAGTTTTACCTACCGCATCCCACCTTGAAGCACTCATACATCGTAACGCAAATCTGCCCAATATAAAAGAATAACCGCACCGCGCATAACATCTGACCGGAGCTAAAGGTGAGTGAAATACCATCAGTTTGATTATATTATTTCCATACAGCTTTATAGGCAAACTACAAAGAGTGTTAGAACACCTAGATCCTACAGTCCACTAACAAGCCAACACAGTGTATCACAATATTAATTTTGGATTAATGACCTACAAAATACAGGAAATTCACGGCTTAACAGATGCCTAGAAAAAAAGATGGAGTGGGAAAATGCAGCGAGTTGCTTGCTTGGCATGAGGGCGATGAGAGTTTTTTTTCTGATGAAAAGATGTTTCAATTGCAAGATAGCCACTATCATCACAATAATCGTGTTTATGGTAATTGATTGAGGGATCTTCCAGTAGACAAATTACCGTACAACGTTTTCAAAGTGCGATATCACTCTTGAGGTAAGTTACCACCGCTGTTCATTGATCGGAGAGTAAAAAATAATAAAGACTATTATATTCAGAACAAGTTGCAGTACCATTATGCTAGAAAATAGCCAGAACTTGTATGGAAATGACTATTTTTGCTTTAACAAGACGACAGTGTTCCAACTCACAAAGCTAAACGTAGTCAAGACTGGTATCGAACAAATTTAATAGATTTCATTCCTTAGCAAGAATGGTCTGCATCTTCACCAAACTTGAATCCACAGGGCCTTTGATATGGGGATATATTCTGAACAAGATTGGGAGCACATGAGATATGAATTCAAATTAATTTAAGCACTGGTTGGTCCAGATATGGCATGATATACCAGATGAAGTAGTACGTGCCGCGTGCAACTCTTTCTATGATAGAATGCGTCAAGTTATGAAAAATAATAGGCATCGATTTGAGCTAGTGAATCAATTTTGTAAATATAGAGTAAAAATCATGTTTAATATTGAAATTAGAGGTTTCGTTTTAGTTTTATTGCTATTTTAAACTAGGACACTTAATCTGCCCAAGCCCGTACATTAACAATGCCATTAAATGATTTAAAATTAGCGTGTGTCTTGTTTATACTTGTTTGAATTTAGTTTGCGTAAGCTAGAATAAATACCTGCTAAGGGCCGATTTTTCAATCCCCAGATAAAAGTATCAGTCAGATAAATGTAAGCTCTGTCATTTATTTCCTATGACTTGAGAAAAGGAAAGCGAGTGATGGATACTTTTATCAGTTTTATCTGGTGATTAAAAAATCGGTCCTTAGTCGAAATATTTCTTAAGTGTAAAGTCAAGTCATTAACTCTCTAATATTGCTATGTTCCTAAGCATCACATGTATACCTACTTATTAGTTATTCCATCCCTATTTGTAATGCGATGCGATATGTAATAAAGTAACGAATAATCCTATTCCATTATATTCTAATATTAGGTATATTTTTCAGATCTCACAAGCGAGTTCATGAGATACATCGCGATAAAAGTGCTAGCAATAACTGCTTGTGCCTATATTGTGGACGTAGTTTCTCGAATTCATCAAATCTAATAGTTCACATGCGCCGCCATACGGGCGAGAAACCGTATAAGTGTGACTTTTGTGGTAAAGGTACGTTTATTGCCCAATTAGTATTAGCGTAACACTTAACGCGTTATCTCGTGTCTGCGTTGTGCCTCAACTTCATTTTGTCATACTTATGTGAGTGATGGAAGAGTTACGAAAGAAATATACACCGTGAAATTTTAGTGGTTGTTTTCCCGAAACGAGGTGATTTAGTATCAATTGTACAATCGATTTATAATTACTATTTTGACTAGAGTCAAAAATCCAATTGTGAAAGACGAAAGTCGAAAATGACCGCAAACCAATAGTAACGCTTCGTTGGTACCTAAACTATCGTACGATCGTACGCTACTTGTACCAACGAAGCGTTACTATTGGTTTGCGGTCATTTTCGACTTTCGTTTTTCACAATTGGATTTTTCCTAAACTATCGTACGATCGTACGCTACTTGTACCAACGAAGCGTTACTATTGGTTTGCGGTCATTTTCGACTTTCGTTTTTCACAATTGGATTTTTGACTCTAGTCAAAATAGTAATTATAAATCGATTGTACAATCGATACTAAATCACCTCGTTTCGGGAAAACAACAACTAAAATTTCACGGTGTATAAGGTGAGTGAAGATGAAAATGTTGCAAGGGGGAGACCAATAAAGACATTCAGGCAGTCAGACAAGGGATGTCTTGGAGAAAGGTCAGGCCAAGATTGCCCAAAACCGGCGAGCATGTTGTGGAAGCGAAAGATGTACGTCAGGATCGTAGCAGGTGGAAACAAATGGTCTCTGCCTACCCCTTTGCTGGAGAGGAGGCGTGATTGTACCTTTGTATGTATGTATGTGAGTGAAACATTCTTAATTTCGCCACTGCGTATCTGGTATATAAGAAAAAATATTCACTGTCATGGATCCTTGACGAAGCCTCTTCTGTAGGCTTGGAATGCTTAGGGCCGCTTGCACGTCTAGGATTGAAAAAAAAAACTCTTCAACCCTAGATCAGTACTAACAGTTCCATACATTTTGACACTACTTTAAATACATTATATCGACGGTTAAAAGGCAAAACGCATGAAGCGACACTTTTTGTCAAAATGAGTTATATACATATTTGAAATCAGCGAATTTTTCTCCGTCGTTTGAGCCGGGTATCATGTAAAGTTCAGAAATTTTCGCTTCATGCGTTTTGCCTTTTAACCGTCGATACAATTAATTAGGGACCTGCTTTCAGGGTTCCCGAGGTCGTCGGACTTGCAATGTCACAGACGATCGCATACCGGAGAGAAGCCATGCATTTGTGTTGTTTGTGGGAAAGGTATTAATATGTATTTACTTTTTTTATTATACTATATAGGCTTGCGTTTAATCACAATCACGCCTGATGGAAAGCGATGACTTACCTAAGTACGAATCAGGAATTTCCTCCCTTCGCCCTTAATGGGTGGGACCTTCGGAGACGCTTCTCCAACAAAGTTGTAATTTGCCTGCGCTGTTTTTGTCATGTCATGATGAAGCATGGACTAATTTAAAAACTAGTCACGCTCTTAACTTTTGATTAAATTAGTTAATAATTAGATTTAACTTTTAGATTTAATTTAACTACTATTTCGTCACATAATGCCAGTAGAGTTTATCTGACCTGCCTTGTTCGTTATATTATTATTTTATTTTGTCGTATTGGGGTTGACCCTTCGTGTAAATATCAGCTCTTGTTCCTAGGTTTCTCGCGTAGCAACAAGCTGTCGCGTCACATGCGTGTGCACACCGGCCACAAACCCTACAAGTGCACTTATTGTGAAAAGGCATTTTCGCAGAGTAACGACCTCACTCTCCACATCCGACGACATACCGGAGACAAACCTTACATCTGTGAAATATGCGGTGATAGATTTATTCAGGTATAGAAATTACACTTATGTGGATCATGCCTTTTATTTGCTTATGCCATAGTTACCGTTATCCTTTTTATTCAACATAGACTCAGACCGGAAAAAATAAACCGGCCAAGAGCGTGTCGGACACGCCCAAGGTAGGGTTCCGTAGCCATTACGAAAAAATCAAGTAATATTTTTCTAAGGATTTCGTATGTGTACGGAATCATCCAAGTTTAGGTATGTTTTATACCTTAGGCTACTATTTACTCTTAAACTACAAATAATTTCCAAGCAATCGTAGCCGCTATAATTTTCCTAGTAAATTTGATATATTTACTACCCTTCTGAATTTTTTCAAATTTTTCCACCCAACAGTTTAGATTTTAGAGGGGGGGGGGGACGGCCGATTTTAATGAAATTTTTCACTTTAAAGTTGTATATTTCGCAAACAGATCACTGAATAGAAATATCATGTTAGCAACCCCGCAATGATTTTAAAAGACCTATACAACGATACCCCACACTATAATGTTAGCCGAGAAAAAAAAAATCACCCCCACTTTACGTCTATGGGAGGTACCCTAAAAAAAATTTTTTTACTTTTTTTATTCAATCACTTTGTCGGCGTGACTGATATACATATTGATGCCAAATTACAGCTTTCTAGTACTAACAGTCTCTGAGCTTAGCCGCGGACAGACAGACAGACGGACAGACATGGCGAAACTATAAGGGTTCCTAGTTGACTACGGAACCCTAAAAAGCATAAAATAAGAAAATAGTACATTGTTGTAGAGGCTAGAAAGTAAGCAATTTAACGGACGAGTTAGTAGCGACGCGTAGCGGAGGCCCTCGAAAGTACGAGTCCATCAATTGCACTGCACTTTCGGCCAAGGCTTAACACAGTGCTTTTCACGACTACTTCGAGGAAATAAAGTGAATTATACAACTAATGAACGTGTAAGCAAATTAAGAATTCAAGTAAAAACGCGTATTCCCTTTGTTTGTTTACCCCATAGTAGCCGCTGGCCGCTCGTCGTAGCTCGACATAAAGTAAACTATATCGCTTTACAAAAGGCATGAGGAGCTGACACAGGACATGACTAGAACGGACTGACGACTCTGACCGTGACAGAACTATATTTCAGATAATAATGGAATCTGATTCCTTTGCCTATCCGTAAAAGGGATGAATATCTATCTTTTTTTTTTAAAAAATTAAACGACTTCTCATTGGCCAATATAATTTCATAAGCAGCACAAGTCGTGTTCTGATTGGTTGAACAATGTTACGAGGGCTGTTCTGAAAATTTCTAGCTACTCAAAAATACATAAAGATATGTCTATTATTTATTTTCAATTTTTCAAAATATTCTCCTGCGGCATCTATACACTTCTGCATTCGACTAAACCAGCTTTCAAAACAAGACAAAAATCGATCTTGCGGGGAAGGTCGAAAAATGCACGTCTAAATTCGTCTACTGCGTCATTTGAGCTGTTGAAACTTCGTCCTCGCATACTTTTTTTAAATGGTGGGAAACAAAAAAAATCGCACGGGGCCTGGTCTGGGCTGTATGGTGGGTGTGGCAATAATTGAACCCCAGAATTTTGCAAAAAATCGAGTGTCCGAGCAGCAGTGTGAGCGGGAGCATTATCCTGGTGAAAAAGAATGCCACGGGTGCCGCTCCTCGGACGGTCCTCGGCTAGTTGTTGGAAGGCTTGAGGCAGGCATACTTCACTATACCACTGGCTAGTAACAGTTCTTCTATCTTCGAGAGGAATTACTGCTACGGGACCACTGCGTCGAAAAAAAACAACAATCATTTTTTTGTTGACCGTCCTACCGCGAACAACTTTGGTAGGTAACGTGTCTTCCTCGAACACCCATTGCGTCGACTGCTGCTTCGTAAGTGGGTCGTAGCTATATATCCACGATTCATCCCATGTCAGTATGTAAGACACCTGCTGAGATGTGCCACCCTTGAATTTTTCTAGCATATATTTGCACCAATCTACCCGGTGGGCTTTTTGCTCTTCTGTGAGTAAATGCGGTATCCATCGTGAACAAACCTTGCGTACTTTTAGGTGATCGTTTAAAATATTTGAAACAGCCTGTGATCCAATCTTCAGTTCATTCTGTATCTCCCTGTGTGTAATGTTCCTGTTTTCTTTAATAAGCCACTTCACCTAGATGACATTTTCATGAGTCACTGCTGTCGAAGGCCGTCCAGGTCTGGCTTCGTCTTTGACGGACTCTCTGCCCCGACCAAATTCTCGAAACCAAAAGGAAACTGTGGCTAACGAAGGAGCAGATTGACCAAAAGCTATGTCTAAATTTTCATGTGATTGTTTAAATGACAAACCTCTTTAGTAGTCGTAGTAAATCATAACACGAAATTCTTCCCTAGAAACGTTCATCTTGCAATCAGAACAATGTCTGACACATATTTTTTAAAACAACTTTTTTTTTCTTTTATAATGATGGCCAATTGGCTACTTTCCTAACTAGTCAGTCTTTTAGATTATCAAAAAATATTGGACACGTATTTTTTATTTTGTCAATTAAACAAAAAATTACGAAGATATGGCGCGTTGAAGTTTCGCGTGACGTCACTTGTTCCTACACTTTGTATGAGCGTTTTAGGAACAAGTGACGTCACGCCTCGTCACGCGGAACTTCAACGCGCCATATCTTCGTCATTTTTTGTTTAATTGACTAATGGACTAATAAGAATTATTATTTTTTTACCTAGGAAACATCCCTATTATTTTCGGCCAGGACTTTAAAGTCAATTAAAAAAGGTTTTAATTGGTAGCATAAAAAGTAAAATTTTGCAAATAGGTTTGTCACAGCTAGGAACTTTCAGAACGGTCTAGGTATTGTTGTCCAGTTTAAATTCAGAGAAGGCCTGCTCATTCAATGTACAACTATTGATTGTTTTGGGGACTAAGAACAGACCATTTTTCGCCACATTTCCGAACAGTGGCGTGAAAAAAAAATAGCTAAGACAAGTAGCCCGACGGCAAAATTGGCAATGCGAAAAAACTGTAAAGCATATTATAATTTGTATTAATTGACCCAGAATTGGTTTTTTTTTGCCGCTAAGCATGTAAAATCTCATCTATTTTTTTATTACATTATTTATATTAGCATAATTTAGCTTTTTTGTTTTCAGGGGACTTCATTACACAATCATCGACGTGCGCACGGGCACTTCCCAGCCTCTTCGTCCAATACACACCCAAATGGTCAAGGGCTGTCATATACTTCTATTGCACCTCACAGTTAAAATATATACTAGTCTCATCTATGAACATAATATAATAAAATAATCATGTATGATTATTTATCAATAACATAAAAATTTGTATTCGACTTAAGAAATCAATGATATATATTTTTATGGTTTCCGAATCGATGGAATCTTTCATTCCTCCTCCTTGTGTCGTAATCCTCAGTGCTTAGGGTCGTTACCTCCACTAATAGGCTACTTTCCTAACTAGTCAGTCTTTTAGATTATCAAAAAATATTGGACACGTATTTTTTATTTTGTCAATTAAACAAAAAATTACGAAGATATGGCGCGTTGAAGTTTCGCGTGACGTCACTTGTTCCTACACTTTGTATGAGCGTTTTAGGAACAAGTGACGTCACGCCTCGTCACGCGGAACTTCAACGCGCCATATCTTCGTCATTTTTTGTTTAATTGTCAAAAGAAAAATTACGTGTCTAATATTTTTTGATAATGTAAAATACGGACTAATAAGAATTATTATTTTTTTACCTAGGAAACATCCCTATTATTTCCAGACTATCGCTCACCATTTGTCTCAGTCTTCGGCAGCGTTTAACAGTATGTTGGTAAAGTTGCATATCTGTCTATCGCTCGGGGCTCTTTCCTCTTGGTAGTTTTCTCGTGAGCTTTCTTTGTCAACCAGGAGTTTTTAAGGTTTTCGTTCTTTTTACTAACTACACTCATGGACATATTAAGAGGAACGCAAAAAAAGAGACCATAAATCAAAATAATGTGTTGAATTTGTATTAATTAAGTTCACTAACGAGGGGCGTCTGAAAAGTTCGAAGCCTAATAACAATTTACACAAATTAACTTACGTTTATTTTTCAATATAATCTCCTCGTAATTTAATGCATTTTTCACATTTTTTATACAGTGCTTATAGGCCATTAAAAAAATATTCTTTATTTTGTTCTTCAAAATGCTCCTGTACAGCCGCCTTCATCTCTTCGTCACTTCTAAATCGTTTTCCCCTCAACTCTTTCTTCAAATTATTGAACAGAAAATAATCCTTTCGGCACTTGTGTCCTAACTCCTTTGATTAACAGTTCACAAAATTCACACTTACCAAAATACCAATTCATCTGTTACTCATATTCTATAATCACTACTGCCTATAAATACCATTTCCTAAAATGCCCACTTTTTTGTTTAACTCCTGTGAAGTTCCACAAATATTTTTATTATTATTTAGACGAGAATTGGGGTCATTTTCTATGAGTGAAACCATCGGGCGTCCTCTAGTAGGTAATAAAACACAAATGTTGTAAATGCGAATGTAATTAGTATTTAATATAATTATAGAAATGTACCTACCTATCTAAACCAGTTTCGTTATTTCGGCAGTGCAAACGCTGGGTTATACTTAAAACATCAATGTACCAATGCAACAAAAAAATTGTACCAATAAATAGGTAAGTGTGTAAAATTATCCCAAGCAGTAAGTTTATGAAAGACGCAACCCTAAGTTGCGTTTTAATACAATTATATTTTCAAGAAACTCATGGCTTGAAACATTCCCATTTTCTAACTGGATAAGGTACTCTGCATACTTCTCATCAAATAGTATGTCAATAGTACGTCTGTTTTTTTTCAACTTGTTGAACAATGAAAACTGAATTCTGGAATCTGCATGTTTCGCTTCTTTGTGTAGCTTGAAAAGGAAGTGAAAAAAATTAGGTGTTGGTGGAATATTGCCATTCAGCCGCCTATGCCAGCCTTCCAGGGCATTTTAGTTGTTCTTTGCGTTTCATTGGCACAACTAAGATTTTGCGCAGGCAATCGGGGATACCACTGTCGCTTAAAATATTTCAGGAAGTCTTGTATTTTCGACGTTTGAGGAGCGGAATTTATTATAGAAGCCCATACTTCACTAAAAAATCGTGGCGGAAGAAGTGGAAATAGGGAACAGAATCTTATATTTTTTTTTCATAACGATTTTTTATTTTTAACTCCTTTTTTTTATTCCACACTGCCTTATTGAAGTGGTGGAAGCAATATGTCACTTTCGCTGCAGGAAAAACTTTTACGACTGCATTGCTTTGGGCCTGTTCAAAGTCGCATTTGTATTTGTTTATTTGTATTCCTAATTTATCCTTTAACAGCTAAAAAAAACGTGTTTATGTATCTTCTCTTTTGTTCGGTAATAATCCAAAAAGTATTGGTATAACGTTTGTCGTGTTTTTGTTAGATCCGATGTCCACGTGAATGCTAAACAGCTGATAGAAGTGAGAAGGCGTATACCTAAACGTGCCATCTCCAAAATATTGTATCTCGCCACAAGTTTTCATGAATATTCATGATATATTTGAATCAAAAATTAAAATTTTATTCGTAGTCTTCGCAAACTAAAAAAGAATTGAATGCTAGTGGCACCTGGACATCTTCGAGCTTACTAAAAACCAGTCTGTTGACATACAGATATTTTTTTCTAGCATTGAATACTTAATCTATTCTTTATAGATGGCCATTGTGGAACATCATGCTTGTATTTTCCTTCTTTCATATCTTCAAAGGTTTTTTCATATATCTTCTGAACTGGGCCTAAATCTTCACAAACTCGCTGTTTACATTCTTCTGCTTTAAGTAAAATTTCATTTTTAGCAAAATCTTGACGGCATAGGTGTATCTTCTCCCTGATTACTTTATTTTTTTTGTCATTGATTGTAATGCATAGATGAACATTCGTGTTTCTCTGTACAACGCCACAATGAACTGCCTTTATTTTTTTACCAAAATTATAGCGATACCCATTTCGTAGGAGGATATCACCCCCCTTCCGATTTTTTACAAAATCAAAATCACACATATTTGCCTACACCACGTAAATGACATCTAGGAACTATGACAAACAAGCCGGAGCACTAACAATAATCTTTTATCTAAAGTGGTCAGTTATCATTGTAAGTATTAATTTATAAGTGTCCAAAGTGATAAGTACGAGAAATAAACCTTATGTGAATTTTGTGAACTGTTAATCAGAGGAGTTAGGTAGGACACAAGTGCCGAAAGGAAAATAATCGCTTGGGGCTAGATCTGGGCTGTAGGGTGGATGGTCAATTTCGTCGAAACCAACTTCCTTCAGAGCACGCCTCGCAACATGAGCGGTGTGAACGGGTGCGTTATCTTGCAAAAACAAAATGCCTTTCCTTAGTTTGCCCCTCCTTTTCTCAACTATGACTTGTCGCACCTGTCTTAGTAGATCCGCATAATAAAGTGCAATTATTGTGGAGCCTTTTTCTAAATAATCGATTAAAAGAATACCATCACAGTCCCTAAACACCGTAGCCATTAACTTGAGGCCGACTTTTGCACTTTGAATTTCTTCGGCGGCCTTTCTTCCTTTTCAATCCACTGCATCAATTCAGACATACACTCCGGATCATACTGTCTGATTCATGTTTCATCTACAGTCACTATTCGGGAACAAACTTCATCTAAATTATCTTCGCACAATTCTAAAAACGCTCGAGAAGTTTCAATACGACGCTCTTTATCGAAGCCCGTCAGCATTTTCGGTACTGTGGGACTTAGCTAGAGTCTAGGTAGAACTAGTACGGGGATACGCGCGTGATGCTAAACTTCAATAAGTAATAACAACATATATTTTTATATGTGGATTTATTCTTTGAGATTATTATAACTACTACAGTATTATGTCCAGCACCTTTTGCTGTTCGGAGCAATCCGCCCTGACTCCTTACACTCACTTCTAAACCGATTTAGGGTTCCCCTCTGTGGAAAAATATATTTATTAGTTTTTATAAAATTATAAGTCGGGTTTACATTACCATTCACCGTATCGGTGCCGAGTTTCTTCACGATTCTACGCCTTCTCGCAAACCATCTATCATTTGTTCTACAACTTTCTGAAGTCGCCTCTCGCTCCTTCATCATCAGAGCAGCTTTCCTTTGAAACCCTTCCGACTTCGAAATATTTTCACGCTTTCCAACCTCGCTCCGCTCAACCTCAATCTTACGCTCCGACTTTCCATGAACTATCGATACTTCCTTGACCGACACAACCTTCTTGGCCATACGATTTGAGTCTGAAACAGAAAAATTATTAGCACAGAACCCTGTTGCCGTTTTAACCGAACGCACTTGACATTCTGTGGTCAAGAAACCTATTTTCTCACACTCAACCTCTTTCGACCTATTTTCATTCGTTCGCACTTCTTTCTTTAAATTAGACATCGTGTCACTTATTTTTTTAATGAAGTTGACACGGAATTTTCCCTTCAACGTCAAATTGCCCCTATAAAAATCAATAATTGCGTTATGCGCACTTAGGAAATCCTGTCCTATGATTACGCTATCCAAATCTTCCTCTACTATAAACAAATTTATGGGACAACAACCCCTGTCCACAAGTAAATATGTGCTAGCCGTTCCTACAGTATGAATAATGGAGCCCCCTGCCGCACGCAAAGGTGTGCCAAGTGCACGCTTATACTTCAAGCAATATTTTTCTGCAAGCGCAGCAGATATCAGTGAAACATTGGCTCCAGTATCCACCAAAGCCTTACATAGCTTGCCATTAAGTTCCGTCGGCACGAACGTGTCCATGCTCGTATAAATATTACCAATATCTGGAAACTTCTGTGAAAAAATCGTGTTGATCTGCGGAACATTATGCTGTGCTTCAAGATTCGGCTCCTGAACAACCGCATTTATATTTGACGCGCCACGGCTATCCTGACGCCTCTGGACATTTGATGTTGAAGCGCTAGCCTGCGCTCCTGTGTACCACTGGCGTGGACGTAAATTATAGCCGCCGTACGGCCTTGGCGCGCCTTGCTGCGCCTCTCGCGTCCCGACGCAAGTGACTGGAGTCTCTGGAGTACCATACCGTGACTGCGGCGTACTCGGTGTGAACCCCGTGTTTGTTTCTTGTGATCTAGGCATAAAATCTTCATCATTAAAAATCGGCAAGTTTATTTTTTGTGTTTTCATATTTGCTTCCGCATTAAATACATCACACAATTGCAGTATTGTTTTTCTTAATTCATCCTTTGATGCGTACAATCTAGCTGCTAAATGGGCTTGCCATTGCGAATTAATTGATTTGAGGAAGTGCTTAATAAATCTACCGTCCTCAGTAATGCCTGCTTTCAACGCCAATCTCTCGAGATCATAATAAAATGACAGCAACGGCTCTTTCGGGTCTTGCTTTCTATAATAAAAAGACTGAGCATAGTCTTCTTGCGATGGAAATTGTTCAGCCAATTTCTGTGTTACTAAATCATACGACTCCAACGTCGTAAAATTGGCCTTGTACCATGCCAACGCGGGTCCCTCTAAATAAAGCGCGATGGCCACTCGCTTCTGTTCTGCATTCCAATTCTTGATGATCGCAATCTTTTCAAATTGGTGAATAAAATCTTCTACATCTGAGTATCCTGCGAACTTTTCGGCCATCTTCTTTCCCAATAACCTTTATCGGTGCACAATTTCTATATAACACAAAATATTGCAAGCTGACTCACGGTTTTGCTTCTTAAATTGATACTTTTACCCAAAGTTTCCATACACTTCACGCGCTCCGTTTATGAGTCAAAGCGCGACTTTCAACGGGGAATTGGTCATCCTTCATTTACCGCTCACGGTTTTTCTTCGCCGCCCTCTGGATGGCTAGCTAAAACATAAAAGACATCGACCGCGCCTAACCTCCACCAACTTGTGGGACTTAGCTAGAGTCTAGGTAGAACTAGTACGGGGATACGCGCGTGATGCTTAACTTCAATAAGTAATAACAACATATATTTTTATATGTGGATTTATTCTTTGAGATTATTATAACTACTACAGTATTATGTCCAGCACCTTTTGCTGTTCGGAGCAATCCGCCCTGACTCCTTACACTCACTTCTAAACCGATTTAGGGTTCCCCTCTGTGGAAAAATATATTTATTAGTTTTTATAAAATTATAAGTCGGGTTTACAGTACCCAACGAGCACTGACTTTATTCATGTGCAAATGTTTATGTTAAACTTCGCCGACTCTTTCTTTACTAATACCTAAGGCCTCAGTTATTTGCCAAATCTTAATTCTTCCATCTTCTAATACCAACTTTTTGACTTTTGCTACGTTTTCTCCGGTCACTACCGATATCGGCCGCCCTGACCGGGGGTCGTCTTTGAACGATTCCCGTCTGAGTTTAAATAAGCGACTCCACTTTTTGACTGTGGCATAAGAAGGTAAATAATAGCCATTTCCTCGAAAATACACTGCGGTGATTTTTTACTTTTTGTCAGGAACTTAATTACAGTACGGTGCTCAATTTTCGTAATATTCGTTGGTAATTCACACATGATGTACTTTTCCGTTGAATATCTCGAAACAGATTAATATAAACATGACATGTTTTTTTTTAAATAATTTGTTTTTAAATGGTCTTTCTATCGCCCAGTATCATAAACGCATATACAACCTCGAAATACCTTAGGCGGCCCCTGAACGATCAATTATATTGCACAATATTGCGAATTGTGCAATATTATTGACCGTTTAGGGTTAATATTGAAGAATGCGCAATGATTGACCGAAAGTTTGAGCGAGTTTAATTTTTATTGCGCCATTTTTTTCCATTGCATCGTGTAGGGTCAGTATTGTGCAATATTTTAGTATCCGACTGAACACGAAAACATTGTGCAGTTCGTATTATTGAGCAATATATTTGCTCGTTTGGATTCAGAGCGCCTTTCAATCTTATTGTACAGTCGAGTTCACCAATATCTGTACAGATATTGGTGAACTCGACTGTACAATAAAAAGTATTGTACAATGTTATTGTAGGTCTAGGGGCCGCCTTAGGCTTAGAACTTTTCAGACGCCCCTCTTACAGTCGGGGTAAGAAAAGGTTCGTCCCCTAAATCTATTTTCGTTTGCTCAGTATGAACGATACTCTGCTTTACCGATTGAGTATAACATAACGACCGTCATGTTACAGTCTGTGAAACGGCTGTCACTCGCCGCCAGTCGGGATGACAGTTACAATTAAAGGTTACAAGCTTTTTAGACCACAAAAGTTCATAGTCCCTCGTGAATGCTCGTGTAATATCGGAGATTAGGATAAATTGCTTTGTATCATACGAAAGAGATAATGATAACAACCTGTGTCATCTTGTTTACGAGCATGTGGCTTGAGTTCGTGTTCAATCGTGCCGTCTCGTGGACACTGAGTTATATAATCTAGAGTGACAAACTTCATACTACCGCCTCAACAAAACGCGTGCCAGTTTTGAAATTTGACAACGTAGCTTTGAAATCAACAAAATAATAAATGAGACATATGTTTGTGTCTCTTCCACTAGTATGCTCGCATTGCGCCGTTTATGAATGTGATAAAGATGACGATATTTAAAACTTGGTGTTGCTTACCTTACGCAAATTTCCCCCTAAATAATAAATTACACGAAGAAATTTTTTATTAGTTCATAATGTTAACTGGGTGGACAAAACCATAATTAATTGGGTTTCAAATACTACTACTACTACTGCACCTACTAGCAGCTGTTGCCAGTGCCATTTTATAATATTAGTGCGAATTAAGTATATCTATTGAAAGGCGTAAAATAAAACGAAAGTTTTTTCATAACACAAATATAATATAATAAAACCACAATATAGAAAACACAACGACCATTAAAATAGATATACGTAAGTATTTTTGTCTCGGACGTTTTAATATTTTTTTGTTTTTATTTTTTTCTGGGTACAATTTATTTTAATCATTTATTTATTAAAAATATTTATTTATTTACCTCGACGTTTCGGCCACATTGCAGCAACCGTGGTCACGAGTCAGTTGACTTTAAATTGGTTTTAAAACTTGTAATTATCCCATTCACTTTATTCCACATTCCGTCTTCTAATATAGTAATTAGTAGCTGTCGCGAATGAAGTTTAGCTCCTGTTGTAATTTTCTCTTTCAGTAACATTTTTTTGCGGTTCTTATACCTACCGACTCATTAGCAAGTATGGAGACGATAATCACGTATTTGCTCATAGTATTGAGCGTAATAAACAGCAGCATTTATCGAAGTGCCTCATCCATTTGGTAATTATTGGCTCGGGACGTAAGGGAATTGGACGCGTATTTTTTCCTAAAAAGTCGTACACGCTCGGGAGATTTCAAGAAAATCTTTTAGTCAATAGAGATCAACACATCCACATCTTTAAAGTTATCTCGCACTTCTTCTGCAACTCGATGCAGACCATGAGCTAAACAAGTAATGTGTTTCATACGAGTAAATGTTGCTTTTATAATACGATCAGCTTTAAGCTCCAAACGCACAGACAGCGGAGGCGTGGCGGTGCGGTTGCGGTGACGTTTAAGGATATGCACGTTTCAACAATTTTCCAGCTTTTAACATGTAACTGGCTGAATCTGATGAAAAGAGGAACACTTTTCGTTTATAAGTTTCAGCAGAGTCAGCCCATAACCAGTTCAGTGTACTTTCGAAAAATCGAAAAATAGTTTCGCCATTTACTGATTCAAACACCTTGGATGCTACTACGAGGGCTGTTTGAGAAGTCCTTTTAAAAAGTAAGAAAAAAATTTTTTTTTGTAATAATCAAATTTATTTTTCAACATTGTCTCCTTTAAGGGCCAAACACTTATTCCAGCGAGTTTCCAATTTTTTTATCCCCTCCAAAAATACGATTTCTCGAGGTCTGCAAAACAGTCGTTCACGCCTGCGATGCAGTCCGCATTTGTTAATTTTTGTCCTCTAAGCCATTTTTTTAAGATAGGGAATAGAAAAAAATCACACGGAGCTAGGTCCGGTGAATACGGAGCATAAAACGATCCAATAACTCTGCGTAATAACGGCCACTGATAGTCTTCCCCTTTTCCAAATAATCAATCATGATAATTCCTTCGCAATCCCAGAAGACTGGCGCCATCACCTTCCCAGCTGACAAAACAGTCTTGGCCTTCTTTGGGGCACGTTCACCACGTTCACGTTTTGTTTAGACTGCTGTTTCGACTCAGTATAATGGTGGACCCAAGTTTCATCCACAGTGACAAATCGACTCGAAACATCCCGAGGATTACGCTTCATCATATCCAAACACAGCTTTGAAATTAGCTTTCGTTCGCGTTTTTGTTCCATCGTCAATAAGCGTGGCACCCATCGTGCAGACAGCTTTGTCATAGCCAAATCTTCGTGCAGGATTTTATGCACTCGCTCTAGTCGCTCTGTGGAGATGCCTATGTTCTCAGCTATTTCACGCACCTTCACTCGGCGGTCGTCAAGAACGATATTATGTACTTTTTCTACAACATCCTCAGTAGTGACTTCGATTGGGCGACCAGAGCGTGGAGCATCAGATGTGCTTGAGCGGCCACGTTTAAAATCACCACTCCAGTTATAAATAGTCTGCAACGTTGGTGCAGTAGTGCCATGAACAGAATCAAGTTCAGATATCGTGGCAGCACTGCAACCCTTCATAAAAAAGTGTTTTATGACAGCACGAAATTCAGACGTGTTTTCATCCAAGCAACTGTAAAATGACAATCTCTTGTTTTTTTTAGCTGATTTTTTTACAGTTTTTGTTTGAAAGATGATACCTGCCAGTGTTAATGCCATTTTTAAATAAAAAAAAGGTTTTACAAATAGTTTTTTAAAAGGACTTCTCAAACCGCCTAGGTAAATGGAATTTGTTACCAGAGTTAGTATTCAAAGGCATTAATAGAAAATGTACAATTTTTCGACCCAAAAAGTCACGTGTTTCGTCAATAGACACCCAAAAGCTATCTGCTCCTCGTAATTTTCTCCGAATATTTTGCATAGTAATTTCGTAGGCTTTATCCAAATAAGTTTTTCGTATCAATGATTCATCTCGTGTAAGCTTTAGATGGCAAAATAAGTGCAGCGGAGATGAGGGAACAAAAAGACAACAACGAGTAAGTATTAAATTCGCGAAACGGTCACGAGGGCAATACACCGTCCGTCCGTATTGCTAGTAAATTTGCAACTGCCCTCTGATTGGACGGATGTCATGACAGTTGTTATTGACATTATTAGATATACATTTACAGGTGTCCCTCGCGCTCGCTTTGTATATGCGTTTTATTAAATATATGTATAAACTATGAAAATTAACACTATATGTATGAGGTAAGTACTATTACAATTAAACATATCTATATACTATTTTACTCTAGAATTAACATAGGTTTTAAGCTCTCTTTCAGGTAAATCACCGAGGGGTCACTTCGCCGGCGCCTGTCGTTTACAATCTCCCCCCCAGTGCTGCGTCGGCAGCACTCATACCGGTAAGCGTACGAGGCGGGCTGCTGGCCGCACCAGCACATTCGACTTGGTCTTTATAAGGGCCGTCCTTACGCGCCCATCCCGGCCGGGGCACACCTCCTGCACCAGTCCACGTGCCCAATGATTGCGAGGGGCGTTTGGATCGGCAATGAGCACCAAATCTCCGACCTGTAGGTTTCGGTGTTCTTCGTGCCACTTTTGGCGAGGGAGTAAATCAGGTAAGACTTCTTTCACCCATCGGCTCCAGTACTGGTCAGCCAATCTTTGTGCTATTCGCCATTGGCGTTTTAAATAGAAGTCAGAGTCGTCAAATATCCCAATTTGGGGCAGGTTCGACGAGGACCCAAGAAGGAAATGATTAGGTGTGAGCCCCTCAGGGCATCCAGGTTCCACAGATACGTGGGTCAAGGGTCTACTATTTGCCATATTCTCGGCCTCTGCAAGTAGCGTTGTTAACACTTCTTCTCGGGGAGCTCTTTCCTTCAAAGTTGCTTTTAAGGAAGTCTTAATTGACCTAATAAGGCGCTCCCAGGCCCCCGCCATGTGGGGGCTAGCTGGGGAGATGAATGTCCATTTAATACCCCGGTTGGCAGTTTCCGACATTAGTGTAACCTCGTCCAGATCCTGAATAGCCAGTTTAAGCTCGGTATTAGCGCCTCTGAGATTGGTTCCATTATCAGAAAAGAGATTTTGTGGCCAACCACGCCTAGCAGCCATTCTGCGCAGGGCCAAGATGAGCGAGTCCGTAGTCAAGGAATGAACCAGTTCAATGTGAACCGCTCTGACCGTCAAGCACGTAAACAATACCCCATATCGCTTCTCTCGGCGGCGACCGATTGTTACCTCCATGGGGCCGAATAAATCTACGCCGCAGTGGCTAAACGGTCTTTGATGGTGAGCTAATCTGCCTTCCGGAAGCTCACCCATTCGAGGTATATGGGGCTTAGCTTTATTAATCTTGCAGGTCAAGCATTCAGCAGCCACAGCTTTAACCGTGGGCCTCATGCGAATTATCCAATATTTTTGCTTCAATTCATTTACCACCATTTCATTGTACCCATGAGCGGCTTTTTCGTGGTAATATTTAACAAGCAGTCTGACTATATAATTTCGTCCTTCTAAAATAATCGGTTTTTTCATTTCAGGATCCACATTGGTTGCAGCGTCGATTCGACCTTCAGCTCTCATCAATCCGTCCTCATCCAAGTAAGGAGATAAGCTTCGTAGCACGGGTAAGTGATCCTTATTTAACATTTTTTTTTTCTTAAGCAGTGTTATTTCTTCCCTGAAAGATTGACCCTGTGCATGTTTCAGGATTAGACATTCTGCACGTTCTAAGGTTGTAACTTCCAAATGATCAGGTTTATGTTTTTTCAGCTTGTAAATGAACCTCAAAACAGCAGCGGTCGCGCGCAGCAGACGGATCCATGACGAAAACCTACTTGGTTCTGGTATGTTTAAATTTTCAGTCTTCTGATGGACTACCAATGCCAGTTCTAAATTTGCTTTATTAATTTCAGTCGATAAAATGTCTGTCGGCCACGCGTCCTCTCTAAAATACAGGAAGGCTGGGCCCTTGAGCCAATTGCAATCACTATGTAACTTATATTGTGTTTTCTTAGTCGCTAAATCAGCAATGTTCATTTGAGAAGGTACATAACGCCAATCAAAACAACTAGTTAATTCATCGATCTCGCCCAGTCTATTTGCGACGTACTCTTTGTAGTTGCGATTTTCGTTTCTTAACCAGTATAATACAGTTGTAGAATCCGTCCAGTAATAAGTTTTATTTAATTTAAATCTATGTTCTTCGCGTATTGTTTTAGCCAGACGAGCCGCAAGCAACGCACCCTGTAGTTCGAGGCGCGGCACCGATACTAGTTTCGTAGGTGCAATTCGATTCTTACAAGCAATGAATGAAACGCACACATCGCCGCTTGTTTTAGTTAACCGCCAGTAGGCAACAGCTGAGTATGAACTAGGCGACGCATCGCAGAACACATGCAGTTGTAGCTCGCCTGCGATCTCTTTCGCACTCACGACCGCAGTCGTATGAGTGAGCGAGAAAAACCACCTCGGCACACGCAAGTTAGCAACCTGTTTTAAGCCATTGATCCAGTCTTGGAAATCAACAAACAAATCCTTTGTTATTTTACTGTCCCATCTAAGGTCAGTCTTCCAGATAGATCTTAATAATATTTTTCCTTGAATAGTTACGGGAGATAAAATTCCATATATGTCGTAGATGGACATTGCTATTCTCAAAACTTCCCGCTTTGTAGGTATTCTTCTGAAGTCGAGGATATCATCGGGAATGTTCTTCAAT
Organism: Archips crataeganus; assembly: GCA_947859365.1. Classification (NCBI taxonomy): domain Eukaryota; kingdom Metazoa; phylum Arthropoda; class Insecta; order Lepidoptera; family Tortricidae; genus Archips; species Archips crataeganus. The sequence goes on along the minus strand of OX402045.1, from coordinate 14,853,491 downwards.
GAGACATCCACAGCTAACGAGTCCTCAACGGGGTCCCATAACATCCCTAAGGTTCGGTGGGATTTATTTTCACCGTCAATTAGTTGATTTTCTCCATTACCACTCAACTGGTCTTTGGGCAAATGTAATAACACCTTCTTATTATTAGAAGTCCAGCCGCGCATTTCAAATCCCCCATAACTGTGTATCGTAGATATATCGTCTATCAACTTTATCGCTTCGCTCTCAGTGGACATGGAGTCTATATAATCGTCCATATAATGACTTCGAACGATGGCACGCACGGCGTCAGGTTTAGTTTTTGAGAACAGTTGTGCATTTTTGTCTTTAATAAACTGAGCGATAAACGGAGAGCAGTTAGCACCAAATATAAGTGACGTCATAGCATAATGTTTTGTGGGTTGTGTTTCGCTATCGCGCCATAAAAACCTGAGAGCATTTTGATCCTCATTTCTTATTTGAATTCTGAGAAACATGTCACGTATATCACCGGTGACCCCAATTTGATTTTCTCTAAATCGTAACATAATACCATAAAGCGACTGCAATAAGTCTGGGCCTTGCAAAAGGTAGTCATTTAAGGACTTTCCGTTAGCGGTAGCGGCGGCGTCAAAAACCAGCCTTAATTTCTTCTTTCGAGGGTTGTCCACTCCAAAATGGGGTAGGTACCAGATTCGACTTCCGGCATCTTCAGTTTCTGTCACTTCCCTGGCGTAGTTGTTTGTAAATAAATGCTGAACGCGTTCCCGGTAGCGCTGAGCGTACTCCTTATTACTTCTCAATTTATTCTCAATAGATTTAAATCGTTTTTCCGCATTCGGAAGGGAATTATTCAATTCTTTGTCAGTTCTCCACGGGAGTCCGACTTCCCATCGGCCGTTTGTCATTTTAATAAAGACAATGCGCGTTGTTCTTCTTTATTTTCCCTTTTCTTATGGCAAATGCCTATACTTTCCAATGCGAAGTATTGACGCACCATCTCGTGTAATATTTTTTCTTCACTGTAGGTACTCGCGCCTTCACTCGAGTCAATGTATAAGATTGCGCGTGATTCATCAATATGAGGCCGCTCGGCCGGCGCTAAGTCAGCTGTGCGGGCAGGCGACGGCGGGGTGCGCCCGCGCGGGGCGGGAAAGGCGGCGCGCGCGGCCGGCCCACCGCTGGGCAGCGCGCTTTCGTCGCTCGAGTGACGTAACACAACTTGGTCGACAGGTTTTGATAGCGCCAGGCGCTGGCTTAGCGACCCTTGAACAAGCGGCGACATTATAAGGCCGTGTACGCACCAACCTAATGGCGTTAAGGTGGCACAAGGTTCACAATTATTTCGAGAAATTATTCTTAATGGCATCATGAGATGATAGTTATCTTGACCTATTAGCAGTTGAGGTTTAACATTAATATTTTGGACATACTTTTTTATGTTACACAAATAATCATAATTATCGATATCGATTTTAGTTAAATTTTGCACTGGCAGGTCTAATTCTGATATTTTACGCGCTCGCAAATCGAAAATTTGATTATTTTCGTTAGATAATTTAAAGTCAATTAGTTCTGATTTGCACAATATTTCACCGGAATTCCAAGCGCCACGTAAACGTAAAGTTTCAGATTTTCCGGTCGGGTACAACTGACTCACAAGGTCCGCGGAAATTAACGACACGGTAGCACCATCGTCCAAGAGCGCGTGCGTTGTGATCACGCCCTTAGGGCCATGAATGTTTACTCGAACAATTTTTAATAACACTTTATTATTGTTTATGTTAACGTTGGTCACGGTGGCTTCGGGGCCCGGCTCGCTGTCGGATTGCGAGTCCTGTGAGGCGGCGGCGGGCTCCGGCGCGTCCGCGGCAACCTCGGCGTCCACGGCGTGCACGCGCCGCGGCGGCGGCCGCGCCGCGGCTGGCTGTGGCGGGTAGTGCAACAATGCGTGGTGCGGCTGCCCACATCCATCTTTATCGCACATCGGCGCTGAGCAAATTTCTTTGTCGTGATTACTTGATAAACATTTAAAACAAATTCCGTTATTTCTAACGAAGTTCCATCTTTCTTTGCGTAGTGACCTTTTGAATAGTTTGCAGTTGATAAGGCTGTGTGATGACAGCTTGCAGTATTTACATTTCTCTGGTTGATTAATTACGAAATTTGCGTGTTGCTTGCTTGTTCCTTTATCGATGTAGTTAATCGTGTGTATTTGGCTGATTCCAGCCTCTGTAATTTTCGTTGCTTCTTCGGACAAGAATGTCGATAGCAAATCTAGCTTTGAATCCTTGTTTATATTCTTGTGATAATGAATAAAATCAGACCATTTAGTGAGTAGAGCAGTAGGAAGCTTGGACAGAATTATGGAGCATATGCTCACTCCTTGAAGGTACTCGTCTCGTCCCAGAGCCCTCACAGCTGCCACAAAGTTTTTTATTTTAATTGAAAACTTCACTAATTCACAGATATAGTTAGGAGACAGCGGTGGAAGTTTTTTAATATCGCTCATGATTTTAGTTATAATCACATCGCTGTTTCCAAATTGTAATTCGAGGGTTGATATTATTATATCGGGTGCTGCACCGCTCATCAGTAAAGCGGACACTGCTTCTCTCGCCGGTCCGATGAGACACTTTCTCAAGCGCCATTGATTTTCTTTTATACTGTAGTTACAAACCTCAGACGACTCCTCAAAGGCTTGCTTAAAATTCAACCACTCCATTGCATCACCGGAGAATGTGGGTAATTCACGCGGAGTACTCAAACGACTTATCAAATGCTGGTCGTGATTTCTGGTAGAAGACGTCAGATTGTTAAGAGCCTGTGCTAGTAGTAAGGTGGCATCGGCTTCAGGAACGACCACGGGTGGGGCAGGGCGACTTCGGGTGCACTGCTCCTCGCGCGTGTTGTGTTCGCGCTGATTGGCATTGGCCTGCAGACTTTGATCGATCCACTTCTCAATTCTTTTGTTGTCGTCAACCACCTCACTTGTCTTCGAAGATGCGTGACTGTATTTTTCTTCCAGGGCTTCCAGTTCAGCCGCCAATCTTTTTTTTACAAGTTCAGTTTGTATGCGTGCCAGTTCTTCAGCAGCCTGAATTTCTAGCTTTTTTCGTTCGATAATTAGCTGATATGATGTAGATGTAGATTTCTTCGACTTTGTGCTGTTGCCTCGGCGTGAACCAGGCGGGCGAGGCGGCACTTTTTCAGCCAAATGCAACACAAGTGTTGTTGAAGTACCCGCCACTGGCTCGGTTGCTACATAAGTCTTATCGAATTCCTTAACATCTGATTCGAAGTCTGTATCAGTTGGTTCCTGCGTGAGTTGCTTGTGGACATCACCTTCATCCTTCCTGGCCTGTTCCGCATTACGATTTTGTCGATCTTTTTCTTTTTTCACAGCGCTGCGGGTATTTACCATCTTGTGCGGCGTACGTATCATGCAGAATAAACTCAGATCCGGTTAGAAGAACCAGTTTTTCTCGGGGCTAGTGTTTACACCGATCATTTTGAGTGCCCTTCTGTCAATTTCTATTGCATTTAAAAGATCATTGGAATTTCCAGCAACGAATAAAGACATACTATCATCAGAAGACCTTAAGGTTGTCACTTTGGCTTTTCCAGGATCCACTCCATACATCACAGGAATCAAGCCTAAAGTGGTTGATGCAGCGTTAAGCATGCCCATTAACATCCCACCAGAAGAGAGTACATAGTTGTCCCCATAACGGTAATCTTCTATACTTTCAAACCATTTCTTAGTTTCTTCACTCATTGCATGTTTGTGGCTGCTTTCCCACTTTATTCTAGTGTACTCTTTTTCGTTTTGAACCATAACACCATCCCCAAGTGTTATCATCTTCATAGACATTATGAAATTCCCAACACATGCAATTTTCTGGAAAAGCTTAGCTTGCTCAGATGGAGGTGGAAGTGAAAGCTGGGCCCTTGTTTTCTCACAAAAGAATACATGATGCATCATTGCAAACGTGGAAGGATTCACACATTCATTCCATTTGGTTGCATCCTGTGTTGCCTGCAAAGACCTTTCATCTGGTAGACCAAGAGAACCCGAACTCATTTCCGCTATCATCTTTTTTTAGTGCCATGAACAGAATCAAGTTCAGATATCGTGGCAGCACTGCAACCCTTCATAAAAAAGTGTTTTATGACAGCACGAAATTCAGACGTGTTTTCATCCAAGCAACTGTAAAATGACAATCTCTTGTTTTTTTTAGCTGATTTTTTTACAGTTTTTACGTGTTAATAAATAAATAATATAAAATATCGTAACATTACAAGGAAGTCTCTACTGCACGGAATAGGGTTATGTTATCAAAATGACGGGCGTTTTTCCGACCATTGGTTATTGGTAATTCGACGTATTCCCGTTAGAAGGTGATAGGGGAGACTTGGCGATAATTTTAACCCTCATATGCATTATGCAAAAGTGAACCATTTTTGAGTTATTACCATGTTTTTTAAAATCCTGTTTTGGTACGAAGTTCTGCGATATTGACCATAACTTTTGTATTGAGAAAGGTATTATTCCGCTTGAGAATGGGCAAAGTTGGAAGCCTCAGCCATTTCATCGCTTGTAAGACCGGAGCCCAGGTACCTTGGATCCAACAAACAAGCTACGATTTGAAACAGCAAACCGAATTAAATCTTTTTCCATCTCTGAAAAAACGTCATTTACGCAGATACTATCTTCAAGCCTTAAGTTTCAAAAATATATTTTGCACAAGGCTCTTGCTTCGTCTGATTCTGCTTGAGTGACAGGAGTTGCAATTGGTTTTAAAACTTTGTAGTATCCCTTTCACTTTATTCCACATTCCGTCTTCTAATATCAATACCTTAGGGCTTAGGGGGCATTTCACGTGAAGCGGACAGCAAAAAAAATGTTAGATCTTAGATTTTGTTCATATTTGGATTAAGGGTACTACTATAAGACCTGAATTGAATGGACGTATATCACTATTTTTGTTTTATGAAGCTTAGTTTTTTGTTTATTAGCTTTTAAAGAATTAGCGAAATTTGAGCAACGGATTTTTCGTCAGTTTTTTTTGCTCGTATTAAATTTAATAAAAAACAAACAAGTATTGGACGTTTGAGAATAAATCAAAATATTAATAATCCGGGTTTGGATTACGAGATTCCCTAATAGGAAAACGTCGGGACTGCTCTACGGTCTCTGGAGGTGATCCCCCATTCTCAATAGGTACCTCATGTACTGTATCGTGTACGGTCGAAGTAGATATGAGTGGCGTGCTCGCTGCGGCGTCTGCTGTTGGTGAGCCAGCCCTAGGGGACGATATAGGGGACGCAAAACTCGCAAAAGAATTGTCGGAGCGCTCCTCCTCAACGTCGTCGATCCTCGACATTTCATTATCTACGGCTGGTCCTTCCGCCTCCACATCTCTCTCGCCTAAAATAGATATATCCCCATTGTAACCGCAGTCTTGCGAGCTTTGGATGCCCTTGTACAGCAACAACTGGTCGATGTGCTTTTTTAGAGTCACTTGTAAATGCGGGATGTATACATTAAACATGGATGATCCAATTTCACTTTGTAATGTTCCTTTTATCCATGAGTGTTTATTCCCGTTATTATAAAATGATTTAACTAGTACAATGTCGCCGATCTTAAATTTAACTTGTCTCTTGCCTCCGTATTGTTTACATTGTGAGATCTGTTTAGAACGAACATTTTCATTAGCTACCGACACTGACGGATCATCTCGAATTTTGTCGTCAAATGGTTTTAATAGATCAAACCGACAGCGCAACGGACGGCCGAGCATGATTTGCGTGGGCGAGAAACCGGTCGTGCAGTGAGTAGCGTTACGATAATTGAATAAAAATACATTAATCTGATTTATAATTTCAGATTGTGGTAATTTTTGCGTTAAAATAGTTATCCTCCACCAGTGCAGAAAGTAGAATCCCTCGTCGTTTAGCTCCTGATTTGTCGGTCTCTTCCGTGATGTCATTCACCAAACAAAACTGGCCAAACCGACTTTTAAATATCGCCCACTCCTGCGAACGGTGGTCGAACACCAAGCTGTTAATGTTACCTAACGCCATAGTGTTCAAGTTGCACTGTTTTGTTTGCTGTAAAACGAACTATTATCACAAACTTAACACGCGTGAAGTAATATCTCGTCGCCACTAAAGTGTTTTCAGGTAAATCCTGAAATAAAACAGCGTATCAAAAGGCAACGTATAATGGCTGGTTACAAACTGACAGCTTGTCAAAAGAATCTTAATCTACCCGCTTTCTTATAAACACTACAATCATTGTACACCTTAAAAAGGTCTACAAAAAAGTCCGTGATGGTATGGTATATGTCTATCTCTTAGGGATAACCCACAATAACCATAGCAATACAGCATAAATCCTTATCCAATTAAGTACCTTTAATACATTGTGCATGTAATATAGATCAATATGACCTTTTACAGCATGTAATTTAAATGAACATTTTCGAAGATATTTCAGATTTAATATGCAGGGACCGGTTGCGGCGGCACCGGCCGGGGGGAGGGGGTCTAATGTTTAGTATATTTAGTATCACCCGTGCGAAGCCGGGGCGGGTCGCTAGTTTTTTAAATTAAAATAAGAATTTTATAGCCAGCAATCCGTATGTCTATTCAGCAAGTGCTAAAAGTTTGTGTTCGAACTTATTGGACACGGTGTAAGTACGGTTATTGATTTGTTACAAAATTTTATAAACCACATTAACTGATTTAAGTTTAGTTACCCATTTATTCACACTCCTGTCTCAGTCTAGTGTGAAAATGTAAGTATAGGTTACGTATTCCACGAGCACTTCATTTGTGTAAAAATACTTACATACTTAAACCCATGGAAAACTAACTGAACTTTGCCAGTTACGGCGTTTTTATTTACGAAAAATATTAATTATATTTATTTATGTCTCAAAACCTACTTACTTCTTACATTGGATAGTCTAATAATGTTCAATTACGTATATTAACACTGTAAATTGTTATCGTGAAAATTCAAATCATAAAAGAGTTTGGCGCTAAATGTAAGCGCTAAGAATGAAAGGGAACATTTTGTATGAAAGCATTATAGCAGCGTTGAGCTAAATTTTTACCTATTATTAGTGTAAAATAGTCAAACAGTAGCACCTGGGAGAAAATGACAGAACGCATGATAATGCCAAGTACATACGAGAACCTAATCCGTGTTCAAGGAACAATTAATTATTATTATTAGCCTATTCTGTCCCACTGTTGAGCAAAGGCCTCCCCCTAACATTTCCACTGCTCTCTGTCCGCTGCATACGAGGGCCAGTCCTCCAAGAAGAAGTCCAGTTCATCCCGCCATCGCCATCTGGCTCTGCCAAGTCGCCTTTTCGAGTTGTTGGGTTTCCACTCGGTGGTTATCTTGGCCATCAACTCGTCTGGCATGCGGCAAACATGGCTAGCCCAGTCCCACTTCAGCTTAGACTTAGACGCCGTTCGACCAGCATCAGTGATCTAAGTCACGGAGCGCAGGTCGGTGTTCCGGATCCGATCCATTATTTATAGCTGCGCTCCATGGCCCGCTGGCAAACCCCGATTTTAGACTTCAGAGTTTCCGTCAAAGACCAAGTTTGAGCACCGTAGGTGAGAACTGGTAGTATGAGTTTCTTTTTTTAAGGAAATTTGGAAGTTACCCTTCATGAGATGTTTCATGGACCATTTATAAACTTATATAAACGTGTATTTTTTTGCATGCATGATCAAAAAAAGTGGTTCTTTAATTTAAAACAGACCATTTGAGGTAAACATTTCGTTATGGATCATTGTCTTCTGCTTCTAAACTTAACTCGTTCACTGCAGATTGGTGATGTCGTAAGTTTTTATAAAACGTATGATAATGTGGCGGTATATGGTTCCCTTTACAAAGACTTATCAAATATTTGTACAAATTTTCGGCGATTGGTAGAGAGAGGCGCGTTCTATAAATGAGCCAAACCAGTGGGCCTTTCTGTATTTCCACTGTCAGCTGTTTTCTTTCTTCTGACTTCTCTTCCACTTCGGTTTGTGTCTAAAATTACGGGCTGTTCGGGTGTTTTTACCCGACTGCGAAGAAGGAAGGGTTATTTTCTTGTATTATAAAGAGTACTTTTCTTATTCTTCCATAGGGGAAGCTGAGAGTAAATATTTTCGTTATCAGAAGACTCCACTAATGTTTAACTTGCACTTCGTTCTCGAATAATTTTGGTATTGGCTCTGAACTATTACAAACTCTTTTCTTACATTTATACATGCTTATCTCTATTTCTCTTGTCATAAATTGTGGGATGCATATATGTTTTGGTTCTCTTAGAATTTTATTATTTTGATCCAAACAGATTGATGTTGAACATTTATCTCTATTCGTAAACCTCCAGGTTGTAGTTCTGTTTTGGTTCCCTTTTTCAAAATTATATTTGTATCCTGAATGTATTAAAGTTTTCTTTCCTCTTTGACTTGTCTATAAAACACAAAACTTCCTCCGAAACAGATATCATGTGCACAAAGTCTCAACAATTAGCAGTATATTTCCGTCAAATAAGTATCAAGTAATAAAATAACAATCCAGCGTTCGACATCGATTTATGGATGACAATAACAAAGTCAACATATTTTTAATTTTGTATTAAAATTGTATACTGTACTCATTTGATTATATGTACAGTCAGCATCAGATATATCTACGCGCCCCAGGTGTTCATATAAACGTGTACATTCCAACCGTCACAAATTCATTGACAACTAAGTTATCATTTACACGTGGACGCTCAGTACGTCACAATTCTCTTGACAGCCAAGTTTTCATTAATACTTACACCACTTGAAAGTCATAAAGATAATAACAACTAGAAAATCAGTGGTAACTAAGCGCTGACATTTGTCAATAACATCTATACGCACACCTAATAACAAACACGTGAACAGCCAGGATGCCACTTGTTGCTAAGCAGTTATTATTTCAATGGTAACTAAGCAAGCATCAATTTTTACAAAATATAATTTGCACAAATTTGAATCTTATCTGCTTGCAATAGTCCGAAAGTCGTCATTTGAAAACGAATAGGGGCTTGCTCAGACCATTTTTTGATAAAGTGAATATTTATCTATTTTACAACTTGAAGTATGCTTAAAGGAATGAGAAAGAATAATAGCGAAAGACAACTATTGCTTACGCATGAGACTGGAATCGAGGTGCTCGCGAATGGCAACGGTTACATACGCAATTACGCATGGTAGCCAATATATGTACGTCCAACTGCTGCGCACAGGCCTCCTCTCAGAATAAGAGGGCTTGGGCCGTAGTTCCCACGCGGGCCTAGTACGGATTGAGAACTTATTGAGAAACAGGGTAATCTAAGGAACTCAGTACTCAATCTAGTGCAGTTTGTTTTGAGCGCGAGTTGTGGTTCTAGCCTCGTAAGTCCTCGTGTACTTCATTAAGTGCAAATCAATTGTAAGAATAAGTGCCGAATGCACTACCTACTTCGAGTACAAATTTTCCAGTGAAATAAGAACTTTAAATCTATACAAGTAAATCATTTTCAAAATCATCAAAACTTGGTATTCTTGGCTTGGGCTGTAGATCTATTATATTTCGATAGGTTTACTTAATATATTAATTTGTCGATAATTCAGAAATTTCTTAAAAAGCAAGTGCTATGTTATGTTAAAGAAAATTGAGAAAAATCGTAAAAACGAATGCGATCCAAACTTAAAAGAAATAAAAAGCCAAAAAATAAAAAGAAAACCAGAAAAAAAATCCAGTCCAATTGTGTGTCAACTGAGATTTGAACCCAGGATCTCTGCTTTCAAAAGCAAACCAATGTTATCGAGACCACGACATGTCTTCACTAAGGGTTCGAAATTTGCCATCATTTATCTTTTGCTATGTGTCAGGCGTTTCGACGATTCTACTGAAAAGTAAATAAGTTAGAGTAAGTTGACCGAAAGACATCTGTCAAATTTGATTGAAGAGAAAACTTGAGACAGAATATCGACTGTTTAGGTATTTGTGACACGTTGAGCGCTCACAAGTAAATACTACCATGACAGTCAACAACTTTTTGACAATTTAAACGTTTACCTCTCTTTGAGCACCTGAAGCGTATAGCGACTTTTGATGCTGACTGTATTAGCACTACGTACAGTCAAAAGCATAAATATCTACACAGTTAAGAGTTCAAAAATAATTCCCCCCCCCCTTTTATATGTATAAAAAAACACCCTGTATAAGCAATCCGCACCACAAAACACGTCTACTCAGCTCCGAAATTTTAAAGTGAATGTGATACATCTGCGCTGTGTGTGATACCTGCAGACGGATAAGTTTTTATACGCAGATAAAATCTTATCGCATCTGCGCTGTATGTGACACGCTGTAGTCACCATTCCAGAACTTTTGGGCCCCAACGGCCATCTGTTCTGCGTACAGAGAAGAGACTCGCGTAGTATGGGAGTTTCAGCCAGTACTGTAACTGGTTACCGCCTTCACCACGTGGAGGTACTCCCAAGTTTATGTTATTATTATTACACTATGTGTATCTCAGTACTTAATTTTCCACATGGGTTTCATAGAGAAAATAAAAAAATCCAAAGTTGTCTCCATAAAATAAAATAAATTCGTAGTATGACGTAAATGGGCCATACTCATAAATAGCCTAAAATTTTTAAAAATTATTAATTGTTTTAGATATGCTTAAAAGCTATCTCAAATTGGACTCATAAAATTTATGTAAAATAAAAATAGGGAAGAAAACAAAAAATGTACGTCGAAAGGCACAACATGGAGGACTGTTTTAATTTTTTGTAACATCTGTATTTATTTGTAACTCATGTTGAATATTAAATTATCTTTATCTTTTATCTTTATCTTTAAATTAATGATGATGGTCCACGGAAGTGACCTTTGCCTTCTGCCTCTTACGCCACTACTTTTTTCTTTGTTTTCTTTGCTTCCTTGCCGACATTTCTGTTATAGGTAGGGGAAGATTGGCACCATTCGTACACTTTTTAGACATTCATTTTTTAAAAATCTGATTTAAAAGATAAATTGCTTAATCAATCACTTACTATAACATATTATACACATTCAGCTTCTTAATTAAAAAGTATGGTGTAATTATCTTTCAAAATAAATGAATGAATCGAGTTTTAGTAGAAGCGGTCGAAATGTCCGAATCTACCCCTCAACAGGGTACATTCGTACATAGGCAGGGGAACATTCGAACAGTAGCTTTGTAGGTAGGTACAGGTTAAATAAAATGGCAAAGTTATTATCAAAAATCGTTTTAATTGGTATTTTAAATAACAGCGTTGTAATAAACTAAATGACAAATCCTTTTATCAAAAAAACATATTCATTTCTTAGAAATATAAAACAATATGGAGAAAAAACACAACATGGTGCAGACTACACTAATTATTAATACGAATCAGTTAATAAGAGATCAATATTCTAGTTATTTGGTGTATCAGACCTAAATACAAGGTAAACCAAGTAAGGCTTGACCAAGTAATAGTACATTTTGATACAAGTGTGCTATGTTGGTCATTACACATGAGGCATTATTGTAAGCGCGAGCCGTGAGGCGAGCGCGATAAGGAAGCCGAAGTGTGTAATGATCAATGAACACGAGTTGCATGCGAGGAAAAAAAACAAACTTGTATTGTTAGTAACTTTGTAATTTTTACAAGCAACTAGCGCGCGGTGGGAGTTGGGACCAAAACAACCACATTAATAAAGTATGCAAAGATTTTTTCGTACCTACTACGGAACCCTATTTTGGGTGTGTCCGACACGCTCTTGGCCGGGTTTTTTGTTTATTTCGTGTTTTATCGCTTCAAATCCCGTGCTTATTATAATAAATATTCATTCTTCCGTTTAAGTACCCACCACCTATCACCTGTATCACCTGATAAGATATGCACAAAATTTTTAGATATGTTTATTTATTTTCTCTAAAAAATAATCCGAAAATCGTTATCAAACAATCCAGTTCCTATAGTTTGACAGATCTCGACGCCACAATAATTGATCATCGCGCACATAGCGAATAGGTACATTAATACAATGCAGAGATAATAGAGATATAAGTTCGTTTGTTTGTACATATAGGATAATTTCTAAAACTACTTATCTGTCTTTTTTCACTAATTGAATAGTGTAAGTGTATTCAAAGTGTAAAGTTTATTCCTTGCGGCTTCGCGGGACGCAAACGAAGTTGCGCGCAACAGTGTGTGGTAAATAAATAGACACTCTGTTACCAATTGTACATTTTCCAAACGACAACGGAGACATCATCGCTGTCTAATTCCATTAGCGTCTCGTCTTTTCCTTGTGAATTTGCGCCTTGATGACAGCTTCATCAACTTAAATTCAGTGAGCTTGCTAATCATAATCACATATGTAATTACTACTAAATACACGTTTCAACTATTCCTAGCCTTAATGCGGGATAGAAAGTGTAGTACCTAAGTCCAAGTGGCTGAGAGAGCTACGGGATTGAACCATGAAACGTACAGTAAAAGTGCGAATTAATTGCTTACAATGGATGTAATGTAAAGTAAGGAGTTTATATGTACAAGTACAACATAACAGTGTACCTTCAATATGTAAAGCTATACCAGGAACATAAAATAAAAACATTGCGATGAATATTCAATAATTATTTTAATACGAGAACAGTCAAACAAACATTACACTTCCTCAGGGTCCTTGCTACATCATCTGAATATTTAAATTCCAAACATTTTGCAGCCGCTACCAGTGCACTGTTAAAAAAAAGTGTTGTATAGGATTATTTCTATACGAATCTTACGAAAAATAAATAAAGCAAGGAAGCTAGAAAGAAGCTTGTAGAGGCTAGAAAGTAATCAATAGATGGATGAGTTAGTTTGAGGGCCGACGCGTAGCGGAGGCCCTCGAAAGTACGAGTCCATCTATTGCACTTTTGGCCGAGACTAAACATTGTGCTTTTCCTGACTAATGCGAGGAAATAACAATTAAACAATCGAAACACTGTGATGCTCCCGCCGATAGTGACATAATTATTTTTTTTAAACGAGCGAGGCCATTCTTAGGGGCCAGTACCCAAAACCACATAATTAAAAAATAAAAACCTTATCCTCGTCATGTCCGGCCTGGCTGTTCAGTCAGTGCAGTGCAGTGTGCATCAGGCTTAAAAAGTTAATGCTGTGGCGTTTTTTCATACTTAAAAAAATTAAAGCATTTTGTGCATACCTATTATGCGTTTAAGGAAAAAAAAACACCTCATTAAAGTCATGAATGACGCATTCTCATTGGTCAATTTAATTTCACATGCAGCAGATGATTACTTTTGATTGGTCCAATTGTCGTTTCAGCACGCCGGGAAGGAAATTCAGAAATTATCTTTCAAAAAGTCGTATCGTATTATGAAATACATATATTGATACGTCCTGTTTACGTAATGTGTTACATTGCTGTCGTGTTTTGCGCACCATAAATGCGTCAGCTGTTAAATGTACATATAGAGGCAGTTTTGGGTACCGGAGTTAGGTTATATATGGCCACGTTTTCGAGCAGTGTTGTGAAAACGTAATAACGTTCATGACACTGCTCGAAAATAAATATATTGAAGGAGGCAATTTGAACAATAAGATCAAAATTCAGAGTGTAATTTAACGACCGCCTTAGCCTAGTTGGTAGTGACCCTGCCTACGAAGCAAGAGGTCCTGGGTTCGAATCCCGGTAAGGGCATTTATTTGTGTGATGAGCACGAATATTTGTTCCTGAGTTATGGATGTTTTCTATGTATTTAAGTATTTACTTATCTATATAAGTATGTTTATCGTCGTCAAGTTCCCATAGTACAAGCTTTGCTTAGTTTGGGACTAGGTCGATTTGTGTTAGATTGTCCCCTAATATTAATTTATTTATTTAATAGGTAATTGTTGTGGGTGGGGGTACCTTAACAGGGGCTACTATGGATTTAGATTTTCGATCTTCTTATAGTGCCGTCCCTTTCGCTCTTCTGTTTAATACTAGTAGCGTGAACGAAACTGCAGGATACGAAGTTTGAAAATCGAATTTCGTAGTATACTATACACCGTGTCCAATTACAAGCTTTGCTTAGTTTGGGACTAGGTCGATTTGTGTTAGATTGTCCCCTAATATTAATTTATTTATTTAATAGGTAATTGTTGTGGGTGGGGGTACCTTAACAGGGGCTACTATGGATTTAGATTTTCGATCTTCTTATAGTGCCGTCCCTTTCGCTCTTCTGTTTAATACTAGTAGCGTGAACGAAACTGCAGGATACGAAGTTTGAAAATCGAATTTCGTAGTATACTATACACCGTGTCCAATAAATTCGCATACAGTTTCAAATTCTCTTAAATAAAAAGTTATAGTAAGAAATGTAATAAAAACTATATTTTGTGAAATATATATTGTTATTTACAATATATAACACATGCTTTGGGCTCACTCCACCTTTAAACTTTATCACCAGCTTCAAACGTTTTTCGAATCCATTACACGCGGCACGCACTGCCTCCATCGGCATGTCGTCCCAAATTTGCACAATAACTTCTTATTAAGCTTTGAACGCATGTACGACCATACAAAAAAGTCCAGTACATTTAGATTCGGATATCTTGGAGGCCATTCATTTGTTAATAAGAAATCGGTGAAATTAGCCTGACACCACTCTTCAACTGAGGTTGCCATGTGGGATGGAGGCTCCGTCTTGTTAGAAATCATTGTAGCTGTGTAATAGGAGTTCCCAAACATCCTGCGTTAATTTGAACCAACATTTTTTTTCGATTCGAAAAGTAACAATGAAAATCATCTAAATCTGAATCGTAAATGCACCAAAATACAACCAAATTGTGATCAAATGTGAAAAAAAAAACAAACGAAGAACGGTACATAGTTACTTTTTAAGGTCGATTCATATATACAGACACCGAGCGTGTCAGGTCGTGCCGTATCCGTATCAGACACCGACAACATATTTTTCGATTTGACTTTATTTCTTGGGACATCCTGTATACCTACTACCAGTAGCACCTTCCGTGGAGCCAGGGGTAAAAAATAAATTTTACAAGTAGAATGATTTTTTACTCACTCTAACTTTACATTCTTGACCGTGACACTGAAACAGTACAATTATAAAAATTGCTAATTGGACAGAAAACCCTTTCGACGCATAGTACCAAATACGCACTTGGCCAATAAACGCATTTCACCAGATATGTATATTAATTACCAAACACGCTGATAACCAAATACGCAATTGATCAAACTGTAATTTTGCAACTTACCAAAAACGTCATCATAATCATCATCAACAGCCTATAACAGTCCACTGCTGGACATAGGCCTCCCCCAATGAGCGGCATTGCGCCCTGTCCTCGGCTAGACGCATCCAGCTTCTACCAGCAGCCTTTCGCAGATCGTCACTCCACCTGGCCGGAGGGCGTCCTACACTACGTTTGCCAAGACGCGGTCTCCACTCAAGAACTCGTTTACTCCAACGGTTGTCGGTTCTTCGACAGATATGACCAGCCCACTGCCACTTCAACTTGCTAATTCTCTGAGCTATGTCGATGACCTTAGTTCTGTGTCGGATATCCTCGTTGCGGATTCTATCTTTCAGAGAAACTCCGAGCATAGCTCGTTCCATAGCTCGCTGAGCGACGTTGAACTGGTGGATTAGCCGTACTGTGTGTGTCCACGTTTCAACTCCGTATGTCATGACGGGTAGGACGCACTGGTTGAAAACTTTCGTTTTCAGACATTGCGGTATGGATGACGAGAAAACTTGACGCAATTTTCCGAATGCTGCCCAGCCCAGCTGAATCCTCCGCTTGGCTTCCTTCTCAACATTGTTTCTACCTAGCTGCAAAATTTGTCCGAGGTATGTGTACTCCGAAACAACTTCAAGAAGGTTTCCATTGACGATGACGGGCCCTGGATCAATGCGGTCGTTGATCATAATTTTGGTCTTATCCACATTCATACCGAGGCCTATCCGACGTGAGGCTGATGCTAGGTTGTCCAACATTCATTTCAGCTCCTCCAACGACTCCGCCATTAAGACTATTTATTTATTCATCAATAAAAATTACAGCATTACAGGTATACACCAATGCGCTGTAAAATTCAAAAAATACAAACAATACTTAAATAACTAAGTATTTAGGGATTTTTGAAAAACGTGTTCGTCGCGTCCCTAAAACGACGGAACACCACACCCCCCGGCCAAAAGTCGGAGCGCAGGAACACCTGCTGGTGCTTTGGCAGGCACTTGGAGCCTAAATGAGCTGAAGTTGTTAGCCCTTTGAGACTCGAGCGGGTAGAGCAATACGCTAATGTGAAAAGACGTTTTTGATTGCGCTGCAGTGATATTTTAGACAAATAAATAGAAGAACGTAACAAACCTCAACGAAATTGAGCAAGTTTTCAAGACACGGGCACTGCTGACTTAGAAATATTGTCACGACGTTTTGGTGAGCAGTTTAAGGTGACTTTCGAGCTTATAATCGTAACTTTATTTTGGAATTTCACGCACACAGACATACGGTTTGAAATAACAGTCTGATTTCATTCTAAAAACTAACCAAAATAAGAGGTAATGCGATCAGCTGTTTGGTGGTAAGAGAACTGTCGACTGTCACGGTGACACAAAGAAAGCTGCCAAACGTCAAAGCCGCTTACGTTCGGAAACTTGGAAAGGGGTGCGTTCTAATTAGCAATTTCATCCAACCAGAAAATTAAATAGTTGCAAATTATATATATTAAAACTGTAATCGAAGCGAAATTGGTACATAAAATGCAGAAGTGTGGAGCATATGCTAAATTTATTGCCCGGGGTGTTGGTGTTCCATGCCAGAAATGTGGCGTTGACTACCACCACGGTTGTGTGGGAATAACTGCTGCGGCTGCGGCCCCACAGGACTGGCAATGCCCCGCATGCAAGAGGTCTCAACCGCGGGACAATAACGCGGAAACCCCAGTGAAGGGCCTCCACCAGCAGTCCGGCCCCTCGAGTACATCCAAGGATGTGGATTCGACGCGTGGCGGCGCGCGGGTTCCGGCGACGCCGCTGACTGGCGATGAGACGGAAGGTGTGCCGTCAGTCCTTAGCCAGGAGATACGACTATTCAGAGAGGAGCTCCAGGTTGTCCGACAGGAGCTAAAGGATTTCCGACTGGAGTTCGTCGACATTAGAACTAGCCTGTCGGAATTCAACAAAAAATCGACAAACTGGATAGCCGTGTCGACGCCATAGGACAACAGGTGTCGAACAGCACCGTGTCGGCGGCGCACAGGGTGCTCGAGGATGCCGTCGCGGCCCTGCAGATGGAGATTAATGATCGTGACCAAGAGCTCCTGGGCAACGACGTTCAGGTGTCTAACGTGCCGGAGGAGCCTGGGGAGAGTGCGGCCGGGCTGGCCATTCGTATATGCGCCAGGATCGGCGTGCAGTTGGACGAGCGGGACGTCGTGTTAGCTCACCGCGCGGGCAGGGCGAGCGGCGTGGGCCGCCCGCGGCTGCTGGTGCTGCGCCTGGCGCGCCGCGCCGTGCGCGATGACGTGCTACGGGCCGAACGCGTGCGCCGCGGCGTTACCACCGCGGACCGGTTCCTGGCGGCGCCGCCGCAGCCCTTTTACGTGAATGAGCGCCTGACTGCTACCAACCGTCTGCTGTTCCAGCGGGCTCGGGAAGCGGCGCGCGCCGCTGCCTGGCGGTATGTGTGGACCCGTGACGGCAAGATCTTTGCCCGCCAGAGGGACGGGCAGCAGTGCCATCGTTTGCGTCGCCCACTAGATCTTGATATTTTTGGGTCCGAGTGTGGCAATTGCAATAGTCTTTAGTTGTTTTTATAATTTTTTTTTTTTGTATTTACTGTAATTTTTAAAATGTAGTGTCGCGTATTTGGTATTGTTATTGTTAGTGTTGTCGATTTACTGTTTTATTTGTACTAGGGGCGTTCAATAAAAAGTGAGAATGAGTATGTTATAAACAACTTTTACTAAATGTCATTTTATTTTTCGACATAGTCACCTTTTAGCATAATACCCTTAGTATATCTTTTTTCTAAACTTAAAATTCCATTTTTAAAAACGGTCTCATCTTGAGTACTTAAAAAATCTTGTACAGCAGCGACTACCGCGTCGTCGTCTTCAAATTTCTGGCCTCTCAGGTATTGTTTCAATCTCGGAAATAGGTAGAAATCACTGGGAGCGAGATCTGGTGAATACGGAGGATGCTTAAGGATATCGAACCCAGCATCACGAATTGCAGCCATTGCAACGGCGGACTTGTGTGCCGGGGCATTGTCCTGGTGGAATAGCACAACTTTCGAGAGTTTACCTCGCCGTTTTTCGCGGATCTCATTGCGCAATGTTGCTATTTGTTGGGCGTATAATGTGCCCGTAATAGTGGCTCCATGCTCGAGATACTTAATCATTAATACCCCTTTACCATCCCAAAAAACAGAGCCCATGACCTTACCGGCAGATGGGCTCACCTTGAATTTCTTCGGAGTTGGAGAAGATGGCCTTTTCCATGTCATAGACTGCAGTTTCGTTTCTGGGTCGTAATGATGGAGCCATGTTTCGTCCATTGTTATAAATCGCGCCAAAAAAAGTTCCCGGTCTTGCTGCATCAGGTTCAAAGCTTCTTGACAAATCTCTAGTCTAGTTTGTTTTTGCGTGTCAGTAAGCATTCTTGGTACCCAACGCGCTGATACCTTTTTCATACCCAAGCGTTCATGTAAAATATTATGCACGCTCCCCGTTGAAATCTTTACATTTTCAGCAATAAAACGAACCGTGACACGACGATCCGCCAAAACTGAGTTTTCGAGTTTTTTCACAATTTCTTCAGTTACTGCTGTAGTAGGGCGTCCGGAGCGGGGGTCGTCCATTGTCGATGTTCTTCCACGTCTAAATTCGGCGCACCAACGTGCGAATGTCGAATACGGAGGAGCATTAGACTCTTAAGTGTCCCGCAAATCCAAATTGACTTGGTCCGTAGAAAAATTTTTCAAACACAAGTATTTGATAACGGCGCGCAGTTCAATTTTCTCCATTTTCGCTAACGTACTCAATAGCATTGCAAAGAAATTACCGTATATTTTTTTAAACAAAAGACAGTTAGTTTTTTTTATCATAGCAATCAGCTAGATAGATTAGCTTTACCGGCCAGTATTTAATTTCGTAATATTAAAAGAGTTTGCATCTCATTCTCACTTTATATTGAACGCCCCTCGTAATTTCATTAAGTTTTACTTACGTGTTGTTGCTTCCCTACCTGTAATTTCTTATTTCGTCGTTGTCATTGCGGGTGTGGATTTTGCACTCAGCCGGGCACTGTTTGGTGGATCATTCGGGAACGTTATAGTATCAATTAATATTTTATGTACTTGTATATACGTTACACACACACCTTTTAATCGGACAACACATTGTGTTTACATTGTATTTATTATTTGTCTTAAATCACACTTTACTTACATGTATACAGCCATCCGCCTGTAATTTTTGTTTCGTTTTTTCTTGTCATTGTTATGCTAAATCTTAAGAATTTCAAAGTTGGGTTGTTTAATGCTGGATCCCTCAGTACGGGGCACGACGAGTTGATTTCGACTATTACTGAGACTGACGCAGACGTGGTATGTATTAATGAGACTTGGCTTCGCGCGGGTCAGGAGGGACGCGCGCCCACTGTGCCTGGTTACCGATTGAGACACGTGCCACGGCCAGCTGACGTCCGCGCTAGAGGAGGCGGAGTGGGATTTTATTTGCGCCGAGGCATGAATGCGCGTACGCTGCCGCACCCTCCTGTCCAAGTCGTCGAACAAATGTGGCTTAAGCTAAAAATTAATTGTAAACAATTAATAATAGGCACCGCGTACCGACCTCCGTGGCTTGACGTTGACACTTTTTTTGATGCTATTACTGACTCGATTACATCGTTCACTAACTACGACCGATTGATTTTACTTGGTGACTTTAACATAAATTATTCCGACCAAAATGACAGTAAATTTAAGCAGTTGAAGCAGTTTCTGACTACAGTTAATTTGACGCAGTACGTAAATGAACCAACGCACTTTACTAGCCATAGTGAAACAACCATAGACCTTGTATGTACTGACGCTCGGGTTGAGAGTGTGGATGTGAAGCATGTCCCGGAACTCGGTGCTCATGCCTTCGTCACAACTGAGCTAAATATTAAAAAGCGTAAACAGACACCAACTATGATCACCTATAGACCATTAAAAGACATAAACTTTATTGAATTCTACCGTGATCTTAACAAAATAGACTGGAACCAAATAAATCGCCTTGAGAACGTTGATGAAATGGTGAGATGCTTTGATGACCTTCTACTGGAACTGTTTGACAGACATGCGCCGGAGAAGACGGTTGTGATGAAGGAGGCACCAAAACCATGGCTCACTAGTAATGTGAGGCTTATGATGAGTCTACGAAACGAAGCGCATTCGAGATTTAAGCGAACTAAGTTGGACTCACATAGGCAGTACTACTTAGATTTAAAGCATCTTGTTATTGCAGCAATCCACAACGAAAAGCGTGCCTTCTTCGAACAACATATCAACGACTCAACTGACAGTAAGACTCTCTGGAAAAACTTGAAGCGCACAGTTCTTCCAGAGCCACAAGTGCAAAACGACCTACCTAACCATTTTACTGACCCTGACTTAATAAATCGCCATTTTCTCAACTTTCCAGGGCAGTCAGAAGTAGCTATATCAGACTTGTCTTTTTACGAATTTCACAGACATGGCGACTTGACTTTTAAACTTACAACAACGACATCGACGACTGTTGCTAAGATTATTGCTAGGATAAAATCTACAGCAAAGAGACTGGACTTGATTTCTGTTGACATGCTTCATTTGACGCTTTCAAAGACTGCTGACATTTTAACATTTATTATCAACAAAAGTATTACGACTACAACATTCCGGAAGGACTGGAAAAACGCTCGAGTGACTCCATTACCTAAAAAACCGAATCCAGCTGTCCTATCCGACCTTCGTCCTGTAAGTATCCTTCCTTGTACATCGAAGATATTGGAAAGGGTAATTTGTGATCAGCTGTCGGAATACCTGGAGAAAAATAGCATCCTGTCTGAACTACAGTCGGGTTTTCGCAAGGGTCGATCGACTGCTACTGCGCTACTCGATGTAGTCGATAACATCTTGCAGGCAAGGGATGCTGGTAAAAGTACCATTTTGGTTCTTTTGGATTTCTCTAGGGATTTTGATTGCATCAATTTGCCCTTGCTATTATCTAAGATGTCATATTACGGATTTGATGCTATGGCGATTAGGTGGTTTGAAAGTTACTTGTCCGGCCGGGCACAGGCGGTTGAGTTACGCGGAATGCATGGTGGTGCTTTGCGGTCCTCCCTTAGTTCTGTGAACAGAGGAGTGCCGCAAGGTTCGATCTTGGGTCCGCTGCTCTTTATACTTTACAGCGCTGATATCGTTTCTTGTATAAAAAACAGTAGATACCATCTTTACGCCGATGACTTATTTATTTATTTATTCAAGGAGAGCAAACAGAAGCAAGCGTCCATCATTTACTTATAAATAAATCACTGACAAACATGCACTTACTCCCTAAACAGCTCCCACTAAAACATATAAGTGGTATTTGTTACAAACTACTGCACAGCACTGAACGCACTGTTCGAATTTTAAATTCATAGACAACCTAGACTTGAGAGGATTCAGACTATCAAATCGATTGGAATATTCGAGATTCAAAAATATATGGAACAAGAATTTCAATCTGAACGAAATTACAAATCCACTAATTCGATAATCGATTCGACAATCCGAATTCGATAATCACAAGATATCTCTTCTGTACATATAACTGGGAAGTTATGATATGAATGTAGATAAGACTATTTAGGTACTTAACTTTAACTGTAGCTATAAACTTAACTCAAAATTTCATATAATTTGTTTTTAAATTTCTGTTTAGACATACTAAAAATATCGGCTGAAAGGAATTGCCTATTGTACGAAGTACAGAATCGGCGCAAGGGCGCTCGCACGCCTGCCTTGCTGGATGAGGTGGGGACGGCGAACAAGGAGACAGAGCGTGACGTAAAGCGCGCAGGGACTCTAAACTTAATTTGCTCAATGAGCTCAGAACTATTATAGTGCCCTCTACATATATTATATAAGGTTAATATATCAGACACCTTACGCCTATTTTCAAGAGATGGTATTTTATAACACACCAATAAATTAGAATAAGAAATTCTTTTCCCTGTGAGACGCCTGTGCATGGCCCGCAAAAACTTTTTTTGAACCATTTCAATATATGTGCAATATTTGGCATACAATGGGTTCCATACCACTGACGCATACTCGAGGTGTGGCCTTACAAGTGCCTTGTACAATAGTAGGTATGAGGAAGCCTTTTTAAAGACTTTAGCTGTCCTCAGAACAAAACCTACCATCTGGAGGCCCTTCGAGACGACACGCTCAACGTGAAGACTGAAATCTAGTTTCTCATCGTATATAACTCCTAGGTCCCGAGTAGATGATGCCCTTTTTATTGGTACCGAACCGATATTATATCGAAAATCAATGAAATTTTTCTTATTTTTTGTGAACGATACATACATACATTTGTCACTTGCAAGTTGCAACTTATTTATTTGACAATAAACAAAGAAATCATCCAAGTCTTTCTGGATCCCATAACAGTCATCTTTGCTTTTAACTATACTATAAATCTTCAAATCATCTGCAAACATTAGGAATCTACTACTTTTAAAGCACGATTTGATGTCATTAATAAACAGCACATAGAGTAGCGGACCCAATATGGATCCTTGAATCACTCCAGAACTCACAGTCGCATAGTCAGATCTGTAGCCGTTTAAAACAACAATCTGCGTTCTATTGGTGAGATAAGACGCAAACCAACGCAAGAGATTGCCACGAATCCCATTAAACGCCAACTTTTTAATTAGGTACAAATGGTCTACTTTGTCAAAAGCTTTACGGAAATCAGTAAATACAACGTCCACCTGAATCCTTTTGTCCATAGCTTCAAAAAGGATGTTTGCGTAAAGAATTAAATTACTAACTGTAGATTTACACTTCATGAATCCGTGTTGTTCAGGTAAGATGTTAGGTTCAAGCAAAGGGTAGATCAGATCGTGAACCAGTCCCTCGAATATTTTGGGAATACATGACTGTACTGACATAGGTCTATAATTAGTGACTTGGGATCGTGAACCATTCTTATAAATTGGAGTTAAGTACATGAGATATTTTCCAACGATCGGGAAAAATACCTGTACTTAAGCAGCTGTATGCATCCAGTGTGCCTTCAGTCAGATGCACTCACCGTCGTAGAGAACATTAACGCGGACCTTGATCGGGTCTTCTCTTGGTCGGGGAGGAGCTGTCTGGCTCTTAATCCCGGAAAGTCCAAGTATCTTATATTTGGATCCAAGCATCAAATTCGTAATACTCTGAAATACATGGCTTCCGAGGATGTTGCTATCATGGGCGAACTAATAGAAAGGGTA
The DNA here is from genome assembly GCA_947859365.1 of Archips crataeganus. Classification (NCBI taxonomy): domain Eukaryota; kingdom Metazoa; phylum Arthropoda; class Insecta; order Lepidoptera; family Tortricidae; genus Archips; species Archips crataeganus. The sequence goes on along the minus strand of OX402045.1, from coordinate 14,829,897 downwards.
GACGTAGCAAGAAATCTTGGGCTAATTATGGACGGCGAGTTACGCTTTGAGAGCCATATAGCTCAGTTAGTTAGCAGCTGCTTTTATCGCCTTCGGATTCTTCACAATATTCGTGATTACTTCAGTGTGGATTTGCGTGTCCGACTGTGTGAATCACTCGTATTGTCTAGATTAAACTACTGCGACGTCGTTAATGATGGTTGCTTACTAGGTCGTTCTGGGAGATTGCTCCAACGAGTTCAAAACGCATGTGCTCGTTTTTGCTTTAAAGTCCCCTCTCGGTCCCATGTCACTCCATACTTGAACGCTGCTGATCTGCTTAAGATGCACAATCGCAGGCGCTTGCACTTTGCAACTTTTTTGTTCGGCGTAGTGCGATACAAAACGCCTTCGTACCTATTTGAAAAAATTTCATGGTTGAAAAGTGTGCGCAGACTTAAGGCTATTGTGCCGCCGCACCGGACGGCAGCGTTTCGAGATAGTTTTAGGTTTGCGGCGTCGTAAGTGCTGGAATGACATCCCCCCTCCCATCCTAGGTGTGACTAGCAGGTACACCTTTGGGCGAAAGCTTAAAGGCTATTTGTTGTCATTACAAAAACTTTAATTTCCTCTACTTTCCAGCACTATTTCACAAAACTTCTTTGATTTTTATTGTCTCGGTTATTTAATTTTTTCAATTTAGTCCGCGCAGGATTGTATACATGGCAAGTGAGATATAGTAATTATGTTTAAGTAATTTTGTTATTATTATTTGCTTTTTATAATCTACAAATTCTTATGTAGCTATTAGTGTGCAGTTTATTTATTTATTTATCTATCTAAACAGCGATCCGGGTGTCACCGACGGTGCTGGCTGAAAATCAGCGCTGGGGTGCTATAAACGCCTCAACATTATGCTGAGCCAGTGTCCGATTTGCAACCGCAATGACGCATTCTATTTTTTTTTTAGCTTTCGTGTTGTCTTCTGTTTTGTAAAATATCTATGATGATAGATGTGTCTTGTGTTGTTGTAAATAAATGTATTTCGTAATTTCATGTTTGTATTGGCCTTTTGCGTTTTTGGCAGTATGCGTCGAAAGGCAGAAAACTACAAGGAAATAACTTATGTCTATTTCCCTATTAGTAGTTATTATTTTCTGAGTGGACTGCTGGTTATCTACTCGGCACAAACGCAGAAAACGAAAATATTAATTTATATTTTTTATAGCCTCTGCTAAAATTAAAAGAAAGTAAGTAAATTATTGTTTGCATATTGTGCCTATTCTTTGACCACGAGTGTATTATTTTATTCAATAATTAAATTAGTCTGCATATTTACACCAGCTTCGCAGTCCGTTGAGTGGCACTGAAATAAAAGATAAGTGAATAAAATATGTACCTACCATCGAGCGTGAAAATGTGTGGATAGATACTTATGCAGCGCTCTAACAATATGATATGATCAATGTTCGGAAAAACGCCCGTCATTTTACTTATGATATACAGGGTTATTGGTAAATCGACTTATTCCCGTGGGGTTATGGGGGAGGTCATTTGCAATCATTTTTGTCCCATGCAAAAATGAACCATTGCGCGGGGGAACGAGCGCGAGCGGCGTTTCTTAGAACTAACCCTGCCTGTGCGTTGGCATGCCGTGTGGTATTAAGTCCGCCTCAGTACTCCCCCCCCCCCCCAGAGGAAAACCAGGAGAAAATGAAAGAAAAGAAGGGGGAGGGGCGTAGTTCGCCAGTATACTTATAGATTTAATCTGTTAGGGAATCTAACAGCTCTGCCCAATCTTGTAGTCGCAGAGGTGAGAGAAGGTGGTTGTTGGTTCGTCGCAAGTATTGGTTCTTCAGAATTTTGAGACGCAGGTGGTGGTAAGGCAGAGGTGTTTGTTGAATGGTTATCGTCTGTGTCGATAAACGCTGGCTTGACGTTATTGATAGAAATTACTCTAGGCATGCCGTTGACAATTATAGTGAAAAACTTATCTTTTACGTACGCATTTGTAAACATTATTTGCAAAATGTGAATACCGATTTTCTTAAACCATCTAATACATTTATGCTCACATTGCTAGCGTTTGATCATGCCTGTCAACTCCTTTCATGAATTTGTTATACTGTAAAACGATGTTGGGTTTTTTCTACTTCGTCACCACGCCGGTTTACTATTACTTGAGCTTGGTGAGAATGTCCAGTGCTTATGGTTAAAACATCCCTTTTGTCTTTCCACTTTAATATACAAACCCCTTACTGATTATAACTGTAGATTTTACCACCTCGTGATAATTTTTTACCAGTTACTACAACCGGATTATTTTTTCTGTTTGATTGAAGAGTACCAGTGCAATATGTTTTTTTTTAATAATAGCTCTTCAGCTAAATTAACGCTTTCACTTGCATATTATAGGTATATTGGGCTTCTACCACTCCTGCTAGCTCGTGCTGAGGCCCGACTTCAACTCAAACAGATTAGTAGAAAGATATTTTCATGCTCATTATAGTCGGTTAAATTTTTATCTGATATTTTTTTTGTGTTTTTGGAGGCGGTTCTATTTTTTTATAAAAAAATTATGGATCTTAAGCCCAGTTTACGTCTGCCAGAAAAATTGTGCAAGTTACATTAAATTGCGCCGTCCGGCTGGCCACTTTAAACTCGTTTATATTACGACCTCGTAATGTAATGCAACTTGCACATTTTTTCTAGCGAATCTAAACTTGGCTTTAGGTTGTATTAGGTAATGGGTATTTTGAGATTAGTTCCAAACAGCCCAGAAGGCTATAGATAATTCGTTGTAGGTTATTTTGGAATAAGAAAAGCATTTTACCTCAGAATTACACATTGAACCTCGGCACTGTAAATGTGATCAGATCAATGAATTAGCTAAACCAAATGTGCCTATCTACTAAATATTTTACTTAAATATGTTGGACATAAAAATTAAAAACTAGGTTTTTTTTCATGTAAATTCTTTCAGCCGTTATTGCGTGATTGAGTAACAAACATCCAAACATCTTCACAAACGTTCATATTTTATAACATTAGTAGGATGTTGTCTTCTCCTCAACGAAAAATTGTAAGTTACTGCACCATTTGGTTGTAAGTTAAATATATCTTGCGGTTAATGTATAGTCGACCAAGTGAGTGCTTTACCATTTTTTATGACAGTTCCCACGTCAGAATAAAAACAATAAGGCTGATTGTCACATGGACTTGTAAGTGGAAATAGTCTTTGATGTTTTTAGCCGTACTATAGTTTAAATTGGATCTTCGGGTGCTAAAGGAATTTTTTGGTCGACTTTACCACAACCTGTGCTATGTTTGTCATCCATCACTGGTATGTATAAAGCTTAAGCAACCCGGTGGAAATCGTTTTTTTACGGCGTCGTGTCACTAGTACGGATTAGGATTAAGTTTTAAAATAACACTTATTTGAGATCTGTCCTTTATGATCAGTGATTGTATCTAGGATGCAATTTGGGGTGAACGACCTCAAACGTTATGCTTAACATGGATGTGACTCGAGATTTCCCGGGATTTTGGGAAATGGGTTATTGTTCATGTTAAAAATTAATAACTTTTGTTGATGGTTAAGAGGGTTTAAACCTGCTGAGCTGGCAACGTTGCATTTTTGTTATTTTTTCTCGATTATTCCATAAAAATTGAATGAAAATTAAAAATATTGTGTATACGAATTGTTGTGTTGTTCAATTTTCATTCAATTTTTATGGAATAATCGAGAAAAACTAACAAAAATGCAACGTTGCCAGCTCAGCAGGTATAAACGCTCTTAAACTAAATAAACAAAATTAAAATTTTCGCTATCTATAACAAGTTATTTTTTTTTACATTAACTTAAAAAAATATTTTAGATACTCTTAACCCTTTATAAGGCCCCAGTTATACAGATATGCTACGTGAAAGTTTAATACACTACCATGTTTGTAATGCACTGGGGAAGACATCTACGGCAAAAAAAAACGAAATCATAATAAAAACATGTGGTCAATATATGCACTCAGTCTGTTAGTGCACTTGAGTTTTCAGATGATCTGTTTCCAATACACCTATTTATTGACATTGACATAACAAACATAAGGTGCTCTGTACAGACTGGCATTTAATTGACTACATACGGTAAATCGAACATTATTGTGTATCCTGTAGTGGGTAGGATTATAGTACATTGTGCACCAAGGGCCGTAAGTAGGGGATTACTAACGAGAGTCTATTAGAAGCCCGACGATGAATGCGGAGGGCTTTTATTGACTCGAGTTTGTAATCCTCTTACTGCCCGAGATACATTTGCGAGGAAAAAACACAAAAGAAAAAATAAAGTTATTTATTAAAATTGAAAGTACAATTATTATTATTATTTGAAAAGTTGAGCACCAAATTTTTTTCATGGTATTTAATAGATAAACATTCATCTGTATTTACAACAGGTTAAAAAACAATAACAAACATAATAAAAACTTAAACTATAAATAGAAAATTTGGCCTAAATCGCCGTCAATGGGCAAGGTGCCCAGAAGGCTGGCCGTATTTCCTCGCTGTATAGCGATACTTATTCGCTGTGCGAAATAGTGGCCAGCCCTCTGGTCGCCCGCGGCCTCTATTAGGCGCGTCGACAAATCTTTGTATAGCCGACGCGTACTTGGCCCCCATGGCCCCAAGGTTTCAACGCCAAACGCCGCAAACATGTAGCTAGTTCCTAGGGCGGCATATTTGCGGCGTTTGAGGCTTTCAGCCGAGGATGCCGCAGCGCCAGCGGTGACGTTGGTGCTTGGAACATGGGACGGTGCCAGGGTATCAACACAAGTAGCATCCCAAACTAGCGGCCGACCCATGCTCCAAGGCACCAGCGACATTCCATCAGGATCAGGCCTCTTGCCGTCGTCCCTGGCCAGCCCGCTGGGCTCGAGGACTGCCGGCACTCTCATACTGACAAGGGCCCGACGGATGATGTCATTAATGCTGGCGTGGCGGGAGATCCTACCAGCGCTCCGGACACATGAGAGGCCATGGTGACCCAGTATGTCCACCATGGCGCCGCATTGACAGCGATGTGGCTGATTAGTTGATGCCCCCAAACGTAAGCTAGCTGCCAGGCGGAAGGTGGTGTTATCTAGGAAAGTCCCTATGTTTGGAGAGGGTAGCGCCTGCAGCCACAGACCCGATTCCCACTCCGCAGTCGCAAGGAGACGAGCACGGTCTGCCGAACTAGTTGACGTATCTAAAAGGTTTTTCCGTACTAGTTGACAGAGCGGCTCGTCCCATTGCTTCTGCGAGCAGGGATTGGCAGGCGGGTCCGTGTCGGGACAGGTTATGGACCAAACGTTCTTGGCCTCGGAACAGTGTGCAGCCTCCATAGATCCAATGGAAGGATCTAATATTTTCGCTATAAGGCTTTGAGCACCATGCACCGAGGACAAGAAAGCTGGTAGAGCAACACAAGAAATTTTGCGGATACCAAGGCCGCCGAACCTAATGGGTAGGCTAGCCTGGGTCCAAGATCTATCGTCAAAAGGAATATTGAAGACTGAAGTGAGTGTTTCTACGACTAATGTATCTAATTTTGAAATCAAAGAGGGGTATTTCCAAAAATGGGTTCCGCGAAGAATATATGTACATTTTGGGACAAAAAGACAATGCTTAATGATTGTATAGGCTGAATGAAGATTAATGTTAACCATGTTTCCATAGAATTGAAATTTTTACGTAAACGCGATCGAGAAGTATTTTGGTGAAGCAAAACTTATACTAAGCATACTGAAAATCACGCAACAACCCATAACTACGGTTATAGTTCTTGTACCACTCGCCTCGCCATCACCAGTTAAAATAATTTTATTTGAGTCGAGTGTTTTCGAGTTAACATCTCCTGCTGAGCTAGTGGGACTACTGGAATTCGGATTGATCTTTAGGTAATCGGGTAAATCGCTGAGAAAAGGTTTTTCTAAATATTTTTTATGTTTCTTTAGAAGCAGTTTTTTATTGCTTTTACAATTTCTGAACATAACCATGGTTTTTGTCAAAAATAAACTGATTTTATCTGTGATTCGGTCCTTGTCAGTATCCGTGAATGGTTTCAGACTTTGTCCTATTTCTCTGTAAACTATGTCGATTAACTCCGAATAAGTCAGATCTTCTGGTGATCCGTTCTTTCTAAGTTTTTTTGCTTTCCTGAGAAAAACACTCGTACATATGTAGTCGCGTATGTCCTTCTTGCGGGTTTGCAGTTACTCTCGAAGGTGAAAGAGTACCGGCTGTGGCGTAATCCACAGCTTCGCTTGCTACTCGTCTACCAGCTTGAGGGTTGGCGCCCTCAAGCCCCCCTAACATTAAGTCCTCCGGTCGGGGCCCGGATGGACACCCTCAGCAGGTTGGGTAAGCCCCTGTTGAGGCAAAGTGGCGCCATGGGTCTGGAGCGGCTCCATGGTGCCTCACCCCCGTTCCTCCAAAGTTTGTGTGTTCGCGTGGGGTTTCAGCAAAAGCCTAACGAGGGTGGACCGCTTCCCAAGCCACCCATACACTTTCATCAGAATTTTAACAGAATGTTAATATTGTATGGTTATTTATAAGGCCTATGTTCAGCAGTGGACGTCTTTCGGCTGAAATGATGATTTATAATTGTGCCTTCCATAGGTAGGTTTTCATGCTCACCGAAATTGAATTTGTCAGAAAGCTATATAATTAATATAATTTTATATCGGGAAGCCTGGAAGCATGGAATATTGCATAGTATCAAAAACTCGATAAGATCGAAGTAAAAGTCTTCAATTTCATTTTTCTTTTGACACAATCCTCTGTGTACATAGCTCCTTCGACACCCAATATTAATTTCACATTTTGTACAATATATACTACGCTTAGTTGATTCGATCATTAAGCCAGGATACGATTCAATCCAACCGTGAATAGTTTCTTCCTTAGGTTGCCACGGCATATTTTTTAATTTCTACTTGTCAAGGTACGTTTTTTCTAAGAAACCACCACAATCCAAAAAGGCGTCGTGTTAAAAAATACGTCACTTAATATGTGCACATTTAACGAACACTAGAATTATCTATTAGTAATGGGTACTTATGCCTGAAATTATTATTATTTGTCGTTAATGAGAATGTGATAAGCAGGGTTCAATCTGAATGACAATGTCAGTCAAGACATTTAGTACTGCATACTTAATACCATTCATACCATACCATTTAATAAATGAGGTTGATAAAATATTAGTAATTATTATTACTTTTACCTGCATAGACTGGTAAACAGATAAAAATAATAAAAAATACCATAAAAGATAAGACGAGCAAGTTACGTTTTTTTTAAATTTCGTTTATTTTATAGATTAGATTAGATTTATTTATTTCATGATAAAAATTACAATATAAATTTGCGTTGATGTCAAAATTACAAGAATTCATAGCATGATCATCAAAATAATGTTTAATAAAAATAATTAATTATAGTGGACATAATTGTAAATATAACTATCAAAATATGTCAATATAATACATTAAAAATATAATAAGTATCTCGCAAACTAGTGTAAACTATAAAATTAAAAGTTATTAACTGTTTTATAAAGGTAGGTAACAAAAAGACTCGCGGTATTGTTACCCATATCCATCCATAACGGACCTAAACCCCGGGAAATTGCATCCTAGATCCGATCACTGTTTATGATCATAATGTTTAAATGATAATTTTTTTTTACTTATTGCTTAGTGTATTTACCTCTGATCTGCATCTATCCCCAGTGCACTTGAAATAAAAAATCGATAATTATATCTGATTTTTCCGATTAACACCAAACATCTTCTTCTTCACTGATTCTAGATTTGTGATTTTTATTGACAATTAATTATTTTTTAAGATTTGCTCCCAAAGAACATTCAGACCTTATAGTCGATGTTTAACGACCACGATAAAGAAATGGCGTAAAAAATCAACAAACATTAAATTTTGGTCACGTATTTAAATTCTTCAATTCGTGAATGACCAAGTTATTGAAATACCAAAAACGCCAAATGCCAATACATAAATGTAAACAAAGCTCACTTTAAATATAGCCTTCCTAGCCCATCCCATAGTTTATCAATTTTATTCCATTTAAAAACGAGGACATTCTATTCTATTATTATTTAGTACCTACTAAGGACTGTTCAGTTTACTAAGCGGACACTAAAAAAAATATTAATGTTAACGACCGTTAACGACCGCTTTAGCCTAGTTGGTAGTGACCCTGCCTACGAAGCAAGAGGTCCTGGGTTCAAATCCCGGCAAGGGCATTTATTTGTGTGATGAGCACGAATATTTGTTCCTGAGTTATGGATGTTTTCTATGTATTTAAGTATTTATTTATCTATATAAGTATGTTTATCGTCGTCTAGTGCCCATAGTACAAGCTTTGCTTAGTTTGGGACTAGATCGATTTGAGTAAGTTTGTCCCCTAATATTTAATATTCTAATATTTTATGATTTTATTTTCGTTATTATCTCTTTATTTGGCTAAATGTTATTAAAACGAAAACAAACAAAATAATATTTAATGAAAAAAAAAAACTTAATTAGTTAAATCGGTAAAAATTACGGACTTTTATGCTCAGCATTATGCTGAGCCAGTGTCCGATTTGCAACCGCAATGACACATTCTATCTTTAGTTTTCGTGTTGTCTTTTGTTTTGTAAAATATTTAAATGTGTCTTGTGTTGTTGTAAATAAATGTATTTATTTCTTTCTTCTTTCTTTATTATATTGCTGGATATATCGTGAATGGGATGATTGACAAAATTTTTTGTTCAAATTGTCGTGTGGTGTTATTGGATCACAACTACTGTGTCGACATATCACAATTTTCTGCATTTACTGCTTTTATTGATCGAGGAAAACTTAAGCATGTTTCCAGATTTGTATTTGAAATTCTGAAGTACACTGAAAAACTGTTTATTACATTATCAAATCAATCATTAAAAACGTCACAAAAATAAAATTATCATGTATGTTGTCCAAGAATTTTATAGCAAATCTATATTTGAAGATCCACATGATATTCAATTGGTGAAGGCTGTTATCACTATACCACTCACAATTAAACCACTGCACTGTACTTTTCTTGTATCACTCATTTAATCAGTCAAAACTAGCTGCATATAACAAAATCAAAGGAACACAACGTTAGCTAGTTTCATAGAGGGATAAGCGCCATCTATGGGTAACATTTATAACTAAATTACGACAAACAATACATTAGCATTCAACATTACCGGCCCCCAAGGACGACTAGTCCTTTACAGGAATTAAAACAACAAAACATGAAAAGCTTGGATCACTAGTGAAGACAATGAATCGAAATAGTGAACTAAGAACTCAAATAATAAATTATATGTCTCTAAAATACAGTTAAGAATCCAGAGGTAGAGGACAGATCTTAGTAATCGGCCTACGGAAGGTACTATTTTTATATTTTAATGTGACAACGCGAGTCAAGCCATCTTTACCTGGATGCTTATCTATAATACGGCCTAGAAGCCATTTTCCGGGAGGGAGTCTCTCATCCTTGACTAGAACAACAGTTCCAACTTCAGGATCTGGATTTTTGACAGTCCACTTGGATCGATTCTGAAGGGTGGTTAAATATTCAGTACTCCAACGAGCCCAAAGAGATTGTAACATTTTTTGCACCATTTGCCAACGATCCAATCGTGAAATGGTAACTGACTCGAGACTTTCTTCTGGAACAGTAATTGGAGCTTCTCCTACGAGAAAATGTCCGGGTGTAATTGGAGAAACATCGTCAATCGAATTACTAATTGGAGACAAAGGTCGTGAATTAACGCAAGATTCAACTTGTGTCAATAAAGTTGTGTACTCTTCGAAAGTCAGAAGAGACTGTCCAATGACCCGTTTTAAATGGTTTTTGACAGATTTAACGCCGGCTTCCCAAAGGCCTCCAAAATGAGGGGAACCAGGTGGAATGAAATGCCAAGTCGTATGGTCATTGGCAAGAATTTCGGCTATTTCTCCAACTGCGTTCGAATTTCTATTTTTAAACATAGAGTCCAACTCTTTAGAGGCACCAACAAAGTTGGTGGCACAGTCACTCCACAGGTCGCTACAATGTCCACGCCTGGAAGTGAAGCGTCGAAAAGCTGCTATAAAAGCCGCAGTTGACAAGTCACTCACTAATTCTAAGTGAATAGCTTTGGTTACAGTGCATACAAATAATGCGATATACGCTTTACATGTACGATTACATCTACCAGGATACAATTTTAACTGGATAGGACCAGCAAAATCGACACCACTTTTGCGAAAGGGTTTGGCAGGTGTAACACGACAGGTTGGCAATTGACCCATCAATTGGTTAATCGGAGCTGCCGATTGCCTATAGCAAGAGATACATCTACTCAACACTTTTTTAACTAATTTCTTAGCGCCGATTATCCAATATTTACAATGGATCAAGTTCAGAGTCAATTGTGGACCTCCGTGCAAACTATGCAAGTGAGCGTCGTTAACTATGAGCGTTGTCAAGTGACACTTCGAAGATAGAACTGTGGGTGACATTTTGTTGAAGCTCACTTGAGCATTGCGCAGTCGTCCGGTAACGCGTATAATTCCATTCTCATCTATGAACGGGACTAGTGAGGACAACGTACTGGATTTTGAAAGTTGACGTTTTCTTTTCAATAACTGTAGTTCGTCTTGAAACCAAATATCTTGTGAGATTTTGATGCACACGTTAGAAGCATACCGTAATTCGCTAACGGTCAGATACTGAGGCAAAGTTTCATAAGCAGTTTGATTCCTTTTGGTTTCAATACGACATTTACAATTTTTAACAAATCGAATTATATACGCTGTGACGCGTATCAATCTTGTCAAGGAAGAATATCTCTTGAGATAAACGAGTCTTTCGTCATCTTCGCTCGACACACTCGCAGACATCACAGTGAGGTTCTGTTCAGTAATTGTGGATTTCTCTTTAACTTCTAGTTGTGTAGGGGGAATGTCGAGGGAGGATGAACGCCAATCATCAAAGTTAGTGCGTTCGTGTAGCATCTTTGGTCCGAACCACCACATCTCACAGTCTTTTATTAAATCAGGACGAATACCACGTGATGCTATATCAGCTGGGTTCTCTGCGGATTTGATGTGGTGCCACCGACTACTGGAAACATTATTAATTATTTCTGTGGTGCGATTAGCTACGTATGTTTTCCAAGTGTTTGGACTTCGTCGAAGCCAAGCTAAAACGATCATTGAGTCAGTCCATGCAAACACTGACTCATCAGGAAGTTGAAGACTTCTCTGGACATCTTTGAGCAACTTAGAGAGCAAAACCGCACCGCACAGTTCCAAGCGGGGAACTGAGATCTGCTTTACCGGAGCCACTCTACTCTTAGCTATTGCAATTGATACATGAATGCCCAGTGAAGACACAACTCTTATGTACACCACAGCAGCGTAAGCAACGCAAGAAGCATCGCTAAACCCATGAACCTGCACTCTTTCATCACCATCTCTTTGAGTGTGCACCCATCGCTCTAAATGCAGCGCTGGCATGTGAATGAGCTGCTCTCGAAAACTTGACCATTCTGAGGCTAACTCAATTGGAAGTTCATCGGTCCAGTCGATACCACTTAACCATAGTTTCTGTAGAAATATCTTGGCAGTTATAATTACAGGTCCTAAAAACCCTAGAGGGTCAAAGGCTCGTGCTATATCTGACAGTACTGATGTTTTGGTGAAGCGTTCAGCTGGTGGAGATAATTCTAATTTGAGTTCAAATACATCGTGATGTGAGTTCCATCTGATCCCTAAAGCCTTGATAGTATCATCCATTTTAATTTCAACACTTTCTTTGTTAACTTTTGCTGAACTGGGAACATTTCGCAAAACATCAGAACTGTTTGATGCCCATTTGTGCATTTCTAATTTACCTTTAGCCATAATTTGTGTAATTCTATCTTGTAACTTAGCTGCGCCCTCCTCGTCGCTGGCACCCGTGAGCAAATCGTCCATGTAAAAATCGTTACTGATAACGTCAACTAGGTCCGGAAAATTTGCCTGTTCATCTTTAGCAAGTTGCTTGAGAGTGCGAATGGCGAGGAACGGTGCACAAGAAGTACCGTAGGTGACAGTAAGCAAGCGTTTTTCGAAGATCTCATCTTGAGGTGAAGAGCGCCACAGAATGCGCTGATAATCGCAGTCTTCTTTCGCGACTAATATTTGACGGTACATTTGTTTCACGTCTGCGAGAAGACATATCTTGTGAGTGCGCCAACGGATGATCAAGTCGCGTAAATCTTGTAGTAGTGGAGGACCAACTAGCAACTCGTCATTCAGAGCCGATCCATCTGGTGGTTTCGCAGATCCGTCGAAAACTACTCTGAGCTTGGTAGTAGTGCTCGCTTGTCGTATGACAGGGTGATGGGGTAAGATGTAAGGTTTGTAATTAGGCTTGTCTTGTGAATTTACATCTTCCATGTGATTGAGTGCTTGATACTGTTCAATGAAGTCTGTGTAGTCCTTTTTCAATTCTGGTTTGTGAGCGAATCTCTTCTCCATGTTCTGCAGTCTGTGTAATGCGATCTGTCTTACATCGCCCAAATTTTCTTCGTGTCCATCTTTGAACGGTAATCTCACGATGTAACGTCCGTCTTCTTGTCTAGTATGTGTCTTTTTGTAGTGTTCTTCACAACGTTGATCAAGTAGTGTCATCGGTTTCTCATGAGGTTGATACTCTTCAATCTCCCAAAACTTACGTAACAGTTGGTCTACATTTAGTAAAGCTGTTGAAACCGTGATGCTGGTAGATGGTAGGTCAGTTGTGGATTTCGTGGAGCCTGACACTAGCCAACCCAATCTTGAGTTTTGTGCAAGAAGAGAACCATACTTGTGTATTCCTTGAAGTAAGATGCATGCGTAGACGTCTGCTCCCAATAAGACATCAATTGGGCCCGGTTTGTTCAGGTGAGGGTCTGCTAACTTAACTTGTGATAGTGCGGGCCATTGAGTTATGTCAAATTGCTTAGTGGGTAACAACGGAGTCAGTTTGGTGAGAACGTGTGCTTTGACTTGAATCACATGGTGAGAGTCGATCGGTGAGTATAGATCCAAGTCAACTATGTGTCGTGCTTTAACCGCGTGATGCCCAATGCCTGTGACATTGGCCGAGAGGGGTGTCTTCTTCAGGTTAAGCAATTGTGCTGCCGATTCTGTGATGAAGGTCGCTTGTGACCCTTGGTCAACTAACGCTCTGAGATTGACTATAACACCTCGTCTATCCATCACACCAACTTGAGCTGTAGCGAGTACTATTTGATTGTTGTTGGCCACCGATATCTGCTGGTTGTTGGTGACAGAGACTTTCATGCTTGTGACGGTAGGTTCAGGGTTGTCAACGCTGGTAGTGGGAGTTTCCGTTACAAGTGGGTTTGCAATCACATTATCGTAGTGTAAGAGCGTGTGGTGTTTGCGATTGCAGGTTCGGCACGATGTGGATTGTCTGCAGTTCTTTATGGAGTGACCTTTGACCAGACAATTAAAGCAAAGGTTATTGTTCTTGACAAATTCTTTTCGTTTATTTACATCTAGTTGTGTAAATTCAGTGCAGTGACAAATGTAGTGATTCTTTTGGCAAAATGTGCATTCCGTAGTAATTTCAGCGGTGAAAGCTTTGAGAGTCCTGGGTTTTTGTAATGACGATGGTGTTTGATATACTGGTTCTTTCCTCTCCTTTTTTTGTGCTGTTTGTATCATTTCGATGGCTCTGAATCGTCCTTCCAAAAATGTGATCAGGTTCTTATACGTGGGTAACTCTACGGACGATCCAAGCGACTGCTCCCAACCCTTGTGTGTTTCGCTATCTAGCTTTGAGACTAAGAGGTGCACCACAATCGGATCCCAAGAAGTTACGTCGATATTCATATTCGATAAGCTGTTCAAACTTTGATTTGTAGTGTCAAGTAGATCTTTAAGTCCTTTAGGACATTCGCTTGTGAGTTTCTTTTGATTAAGCAAACGATTCAGAATAGTGTTCACGATCACTCTAGTGTTACTGTAACGATTAACTAAAGCATTCCAAGCTTTTTCATAATTTGCAGCTGTTACATCGAAGTGGCGCACTAGCTGTTCCGCTTCGCCCTTTAAACTTGACCGCAAATAGTGATGCTTTTGTATCTCGCTCAGTCCTTGATCATTGTGTATCATGGAAAGAAATAAATCCCTGAAGCTTAACCATTCATGGTAATTTCCCGTAAATGTAGGTATGTTAGGTAGAAGAAGGTTGTGGTTGCGTCTCATTTTGCTTTGGAGTTAATACGGCTATCTTTTCTTTTAATATTGTTTTAAACTCTAAGTAAAAATCCTCAGCTTTATGGTAAAGATCCTTTAATTCCTTTTTTTCTTCTTTAGGGACATTTCCATCTTTCACAATCTCTCTATGATCAGCCATGAATTTTAGCCAATAATCTTCTAGTGAGTCTCTTCGTGTCTCCAAATAACTAATTGTGTGTCGATCTACTGAAGTCTTCTTATAGTTTGTATATAATCTTTGGATGTGTTCAAACAATTCTTGTTGTGATGTAAAGTCTGCCATAGTTGAAATAATAAATCTTTTTCTTCCAAGTGTTAAGTATTTTTCAAGCTATTTTTTCTAAGTGTTTGACGGTTCGAAATTTTCCAAGTCTTTAACCTACATATTTTTTCAAAGTGTTTTTTGTTCTAAATTATTCTAAGTGTTTTTTTTATGCAAATTATTTCAAAGTCTTTGACACTTTTCACGTGAATTGCACTAAGTCTTTTTTGATGCGAAATATTCTAAGTCTAAACACAACGCGGAATATGCTAAGTCTTTTTCTAACACGATTTTACTAAGTTCTTTACATTACACTTCACTTTTTTCCAATGTCACTGTACTCACGATTATCCGGCTCGAAGGACCAATGTTATCACTATACCACTCACAATTAAACCACTGCACTGTACTTTTCTTGTATCACTCATTTAATCAGTCAAAACTAGCTGCATATAACAAAATCAAAGGAACACAACGTTAGCTAGTTTCATAGAGGGATAAGCGCCATCTATGGGTAACATTTATAACTAAATTACGACAAACAATACATTAGCATTCAACAAAGGCGTTAGCGAATTCATATCTCAATTTACGTTTAACTCATAATGCAAAATTAGAATCAATTAAACATAATAATATAAGGAATAAGCTGGGTTTGCGGCATAAACTTCACAAGACTGTTTTATTTAGCAATGTCTGATTTAGAATTAAACTTAAATGTAAACTTAACTGTTTTTTTCTTACCTAATTAATTAAATATACCACAATAGGTAGCTTATCGTAATTTTATCTCAGTCCAGCTGCATGTCGTGTCCCGCAAGGACCAGTAGGTAAGTACCTACCTATATGACGCGAGTGTGAAAAGCAAGCAAAAACAGGAAATGTATAGAGCCGCAAAGGGCAAGTTTATCATTAGCATCTTCGATTAAAATCCATCTGAAGCAATGATCTGATGACGTCAGATCATATTTCAGTATAGTCACCATCGCCAGAGAGGGATAAGAGGTACAGTTACTGAGCTCTCGTTCGGTTTCAATTTTGCGACAACAGCTCATTCCCGTTGTACGTAGTACTTATTACTTCCATGGTCGCAATTGGGATTGATCATTTTTTCTAACCCCCTTTTTGTTTTTTTTATCGAAAATATAGAGCATTTTATGAAACTAATTTGAATATTTCAGCAATTCAACACTCCAATATTTTTTTATAATTTATTGAAAATTTGAGATACGACTTCTCGTAAATTACATGCCGCGGCTGAATCTGTGTATAAACCACAGACATAATGACAAAAAAAATGTTTCACAATCGATGGTTAGTTGTCATCTGACAATGTCACTTTACATTACAATAACAATAACACTAAAGTTGCCGATTCTTCCAAGAGAATAGGTAAAAAAAACGATTTACGACTATAGTATTTTTTGTACGTATAAAATAAAATGGTCAGAAGTTTTCCCTTGAAAGTTCTTTGGCGGATTTAATCCATACTTACATTAAAATGATCCTCAAAACTATAAGTACATCTTGTAAACTTTGAATTAACTTTGCGGCACCACTTCTCTTGTAAATCTTCTCTAATGCGAACAATATATTTGTTTGGGCTATTGACAGAATCATTTCCACAAGTAGAAATGAAACACTTCCTTTTAATTTATTGAATCAGGCGTTACTTTGCGGAGGTCCATATTAATGAACTAAAACAATTACTTTGCTCACCCGCGACCTTACAATAGTTACGTTTATGCAAGAAATGTGCGTTCATGCAGTTCCTCCACCTCCACACTGTACGAACACACACAAATCACACAAACCCAACCATCACCACCACCAAGCTACACTGACGCGTTTCGAACTCAACCAGAGCTCATCTTCAGAGTTACCACAACCGTATGCTATGCTACCAACTGTTAAACTAACAAACCAAAACAAATGTTTTAACTTGTCACTGTAACTTCTCAAGTACCCACTTTATTTTTCTTATTCTCAAACTACCCCACAAAAATTAACTTTTATTGACATATTATAAAACTACCTTGAATTTTTGGTTTATTTATTTATAAGGCATATTTAATTAATACTAGCTGTTCAAATTCGACCCAAGCCGCAGTAAAGGAGAAGATACTAAATTTACCTGTTCATTAATAATAGACCCCATAGTGTTGTACCTAATTATTTCCATGCATTCCAGAGCATCCAGACGCAACCCCTTGCCGCAATAATGTAACACTTCATAAGAATCTGAATCTAACAATGAATGATTTGATTCCAACAAATGTTTTGCAAAATTCGATCTATCTGGATGCTCATTCCTATATGCCGAAACATGCTCTTTAAATCTAGTATTAAAACTTCGGCCTGTCTGTCCTACGTATATCCCATTGCAGTCATTACAAGTAAGCTTGTATACCCCCGATCTAGTTCCCTTATCTACCTGTTCTTTGTGGTTACATAGCCTAGAGTACAAAGAGTTGTTAGTCTTAAAGGCAACATTAATATTGTTTGATTTTAAAATGCCATAAATCTTATCAGACAAACCCCCGACGTAAGAGATGCTAGATCTATATTTATTAGTAGACTGAGAAGGTAACGCAGCGTAAAGCATGCTATTTACTAACCGTGCCTGCTTCTTTTGAACTAAATTGTCTACCATTGATTTTGTATAACCATTTGAGATCGCTATCTGATAAATAGTACTCAACTCTAAATCAAAATGTTCCTTAGAAAGAGGCACAGTCAACAATCTATTAACATAACAATGGAAAGCAGCCAGTTTATGCTGCCACGGATGATTAGAAGATGCTGGTATAACAGCATCTGTGTACGTGGGCTTACGGTATATTTTAAATTGATGTTTACCATTTAATTTTGAAATCGTTAAATCCAAAAAGTTCAACGAACAATCTTCCTCCAATTCTTTTTTGAACCTTATCTTTACGTGCTTGTTATTCGAACCATTAATAAACACGTCAAGCCCTCTCCAGCATAGGATCAAATCATCAACATACCTAAAATAGTACACAATATTACTATTACCCACAATATACTGATTCTCAAAATGATCCATAAATATATCTGCCATTAAAGGACTCAGAGGTGAACCCATAGCTAAACCATCACTCTGTAAGTAATAAAGACCATTAGAGACCAAAGAACTGCATGAACGCACATTTCTTGCATAAACGTAACTATTGTAAGGTCGCGGGTGAGCAAAGTAATTGTTTTAGTTCAGAAACACTTCCTGTATAAATCCATTATTAAAATATGAAAAACGCGAAGAATGTTTTTCAAAATAGTATCCTGAATAAACTGACAGATGATAACTACGTCGAAGTGACAGAGAATAGTATAGAGAAACTAGACGGACGGCTTTTTTTTTTCTTGTTGCAAAGAATTTCAAAGTTAATGCCCACAGAAAGGTCAAACAAAGGTCAAACATTATTTTGCAAAAATACACGCGATCATTTAATATTTTTTTACTACAATGTTATAGAATGATTTAATAAACCTATTCCTCGAAATGGTTTTGGAATTAGACCACAT
Organism: Archips crataeganus; assembly: GCA_947859365.1. NCBI lineage: Eukaryota > Metazoa > Arthropoda > Insecta > Lepidoptera > Tortricidae > Archips > Archips crataeganus. The sequence continues at coordinate 14,811,782 of OX402045.1, read as the reverse complement.
TGTAAAAAAGTGATCAATGCCATTTGACGAAGATGGATTTGCTAATGTCATTGCTGTCAATAGTATATCAATTGATTACCAATTGTAAGTTTAAAAGAGGTTTAAGCGTGTCCGCTTAGTAAATTGAACAGGCCTTATAGTTTAAATAAAAGTACAACCATTTATCCCGCTAATCCGTTGCCACAGCTTTGTAGGTCACAAGTTGTAGTAAAGCATAGTAACTTCAAGTATACTTAAATAGGATTTTCTATTTTCTCCAACAGAAATTTTTCAATTTCAATTTTCTATTTATATAAGTATATCATGACCAACCGATGCTTCAATGAATTTAATAAATTCATACCCCATTTGCTCCCAAGCTTGCTCAGTATTGATATCCCCATATTAAAAAGTCCGATGGATTCAAGTCTGGTGAAGATGCAGGCTATTCTGGCCAAGGTAAGAAATCTGTTAAATATGTTCGACACCAGTCTTGAGTGCGTTTAGGTTTGTGAGATGGGAATAAATAGCAGCGGTAGCTTGCCTCTGGGTGATATCGCACCCTAAACCATGACAACCGAGCCGAAGCACTTTGAATACGTTTGAACAGGTAATTTGTCTACTGGAAGATCCTTTAATCGCGATCGAGCTCAGGGGGCTGAAATTTTGCACATTAATTACTATTGTAGAGCCACACCATCCGTAAAAATTACAAGCCTAAACTCGAGGGGGGCAGAATCACTTAAAACATCCTGGCACTGCCTTTAGCTCTGTCAGAATTTTCGTTATTGGAAATGTCTATTTCAATTGGATTATTACTTCTAATTCTGAATGTATCAGCCTAGGGATAAACTGCGTTCATGAATCATAATAATATCATTAATAATAATATCTTATAAAATATACACACGTTTGAATGACATCTTTCACCATTGCACTGAAAGAATGTAATGAATATAAAGAAAATATAAGAATATGAGGGCCGACAACGCACTGGTATCGCGTAAGGCGCTGCGAGTGTCTATGGACAGTGGTGTTCATTTAACATCAGGTGACTCACTAGTTGGTTTGTCTGGCCTCTCTAAAATAAAATAAAAAATATGAGAATGCCATGCTCAATTAAGTTATATTGAGTACTTAATGTAAGAAGGGTAAGAGCAATGTTTTCAGTAGGCATTTATTGTGATTATTTAATTTTAAATTTACCATCTACTCGTATTGTATAGGTACTTAGACTAATTACGCGTGAGCAACTCAGTCTTTCGCTAAGCGAGGCCACGCAAAAACCTTAAAATTACTAGTTTTGCATGTTATGTAAAATGTTCTTTGCTTGAAAATTTTTTTTTAATTAAAACGGAATTGTTACTCAAGGGCCCACTACCCGCAGTTTGCTTGACGATGCGGGAGACTTACAGAAAACTTACATAATAATACTTACAGAAAAGTAATAAATATCAGCTGCGTAATACAAATCCATATATATTTCCCTTGGTTACGGCATCACGCGTGAACGGTTGGACCGATTTCGCAAATTCTTTTTTTGTTACGTTTGTTATTGCCAGGAGAAGGTTCTTATGAAAGAAATTTTAGTAAAAATACAGACATGAAATTGGCAGACATATTCTTTGAGGATCACAAAGGTGATATATGTAATGTAACTAATGTATAATAAAAACATATTTTTTAAATTACTTACACCAGCAAATGAATCCGGACCTATGCCCTGAATCGACATAAGATTCATGCTACAGAATGATTCTATAAGTCACGTTATCGTTATCATGCACAGGATGTCTCAGAATGAACTGTTACTGTAACTGAATTTTTTAAAATTGTTATAATTACAATGTTAAAATTCTATACAATGCCGTTCTAATAACTCCTGAGAATTTTACGGTTTCTGAAAAAAAGCTTTTCGGACCAATTTCTTGACCAATTCGGTGTACGGCAAAATGATATAAATGTGGACCCAGCTCAAGAAATCTTGTCGTCAACTCGACGATCTTAGAATTGCTGTAGTTAGCCGCCCATTTGCGAGTAACTAGTAAGTACGCAAATTTTAAAGTTATTTGCTCGCTTCGTTTTTTTTACGGCAGGTGTCAAAGTCGAAGTGAATCTCGAATTTTTGAGCTTTTTACAGCCTGCAGCAGTTATTTACAAAATAATGCTTTAAGACGCTGTCAACACCAACGACGGCGCACACTGTCTATTTGTATCGGAGTAAACGAGATGGCACTATTACTGCAGCCGGGTATATTGAAATTTATCGGGCAAATATTGAATTAAAAAAAAAACTGTGGATTAATTGTGAAATATGACTCGTTAGCGGTTTAGGTATGAATATGTTGACTTCATGTTTTTAATTGCAGACGCATACGCCAAAAAACTAAAGACATAGAACCGTTTAATGATGATTTTAAGACCTATCTTTGCAATTATTTTCTATCGAGCCGATTTCGTCCAATTATGTATCGAGTCCGTCCACGGTCTTTGAAATATGATGAATATTAACATATAATTTTTTTGATGTGCTAGAACAAACAGTTTTTCTTAAAAAACTGTTTAAATGACATCAATTTCAACAAAATTAGGTGTTGTCAGCCTCTTAAGTACTATTCATGACAGTGTTCTAACAAAAAAAAAGGGTTGGGATCATAACGACTATATTCTCAAAACGACCAAATCATCATAAATACTGTATCGGTTAACAAACATGTAAAATGGCGAATTGCTGACAATTTTCATATATTTTGTAACATAAATAAATATGTTTTACTATTTTATAGACATTAAATAATAAAAATACATCTTTAGTTCTAACAAAATAATTAATTTTCAGCCAATTTTCTGACTTTCTGTCTGAACGTCGACATCAGAGATCGGACAGTGTCTTGGGCAAATTTTTTTGTCACCCTGTATCAGTCTCGGTGAAACTACTTTCCGGAATCTGTAGAATGGTAATTTTTCTAGAGCTTTTAATCTAATCCAAAAACGTCCGTTACGCCGAAGATTTGGACAGTTTGGTGGGTTCATAGCTTTAGGCACAAATTTGATGTTTTCTGTTTATACCACTGCAAAGCCTTGGACCCTTAGTGGAAAGTTGCCAAATCGAGCCAAAATATAGTCTGAAAACCGTACTTTCTAACCATAGGTAGAATTTGTGGCAGAATTTGTAAAAGAATTTGTGTCAAAAAAAAACTTTTTGTTAAAAGTTGCTCAGTAGCGCCATCTCTTGGTCCAGGTGAGCGGTTAGTTCCGAAGGAGTGTTGAAGTCTCTCGATAGAGGGCATAACATAGATGCGCGCTGTATCACTGCATAAGGTGATTATTTGACAGACTGAAATGTACGATGTATGGGAAAAATTCGTGTCTAATCTCTAGAGTCTAGACCAATGGTGGTGTAGGGGTATGGCACACGGCACGGAATGCTGAGGACCTGGGTTCGATTCCCAGCATTGGTCTTTTATCTGGGGTTTTTTCTGTGCATCTATATTTCAGTTTGTATTTAGTATGAAATATAAAAAAAAACACTTTTGTTGTGAAAATGACAACTGTGCAAGTACTCATTTTTATTAACTTTTAAGCAACAACACAGCAAAAAATCAACAAACAAAATGACAACAGCAATGGTGCCAAGACAAATGTCTATAACCAGTTAAAGTCCTTACTCTTATGCCGCTCGAATCGCTCGATTACCTACTACCCTAGACAAGGAAGGTAAATGCTGTTCACTGCCAACGGTTTTTGAACGCATTTTATAAGACTTATGATTTGTGTGTAGATAAACATCTTATACCTATCCTTTAATACCAACTGCCTTGCCCGAGCCTTCGTCTACGTTCGGAATGGGATTTTCCCGGTATAAAAAGTAGCCTATATATATTAATGTGGGACAGTACAGCTTTCGAAAAAATCAGTAGTTCCCGACATGGCCTCTACGCACAAGCAATCACTAGGTTTAACTACTTACTTATTAAATTAGTATAGAAGTATAGATCACTCGATAATCGATATACCTAACATTGATACTACCACAAAATGAAAGTTACGTTAGCGTTATTCGTACCTGAGTTAAGCACGACGCAGAATGGCACTTCAAAGTTAAAAGAAAAACTGATTATTAAAATTAAAGTAAGTTCAATAGGTTACTTCTTGTTAATCGCAGTCAAAACGCAATGACTATGACTTACCTTGGCTTCACACACACGTCCATAGCACTAAAAATATAAATCAGTAAATATTAAGCTTGATCAGGGGTATCTTTATTCAGCCCTATTTTTTATTAGGTCCCTCCCTTCCTTATTTATCCCAAATACCATTTCGTTCTTGGGAAAAGTACAAAGGGTTCCTGAACATCGCGAAGTGTAAAAACCAGCCAAGAGCATGTCGGACACGCCCAAGATAGGGTTCCGTAGCTGGTACGAAAAAATCTTTGCATACTTTATTAATGTAGTTGTTTTGGTCCCAACGTCGGCGGTACAGCGCCATCTATCGGCGAAATGGGTAACTAATCTAACTTCAGTCTACTAGAACTAGTATATAAGTTGATTGTTTTTCAGATGTAATATATTTTTTTTATTTGAAAGAAGATACTGTTAGCGTGATCTAATAGGTACTTAAAGAAAAAAAATGCTTGCAATGGCGGTTAAATTACAATCTTAGTTTCGAAATATTTTTTACAATAACTTAAAAACTGCTCAACTGATTAAGTTGAAAATAATTTTCCTATAAAGTTTTTATTAAGTTTAACTTACGTGATTATTTTCATATTTTTTACACGTGCGGTTGAAAAGTTAGAGGGGGACACATTATTTTGAACTCTCGCAGTGAATATCTCCGAAAATATTCACTTTACCAAAAAATGGTTTTAGCAAACCCCTATTTATTTTCAAATACCTATCCAATGATACTCCACACCATAGGGTTAGCCGAGAAAAAAAAATCATCCCTACTTTACGTCTATGGGAGTACCAACCCTAAAAAAATTTTTTTTAGTTTTTCTTATTCAATCACTTTGTCGGCGTGACTGATATATATATTCATGCCAAATTACAGCTTTCTAGTACTAACAGTCTCTGAGCTTAGCCGCGGACGGACAGACAGACAGACAGACAGACAGGCAGACGTACAGACATGGCGAAACTATAAGGGTTCCTAGTTGGCTACGGAACCCTAAAAATGGTGTTGTAGCGAACAGTTAAGCACAAGATATGTTTGAAAGGCACCACCTTTCAGCCATTCGTGCATTTAATTGACACAAAATCATTTCAGCTTTCTTTATCGCCGATTTCACTACTCTGTTTCTGTTAGCTTGAAAATTCAATGTTTTCCGATTTTTCCCTGTATATACACGCAATGACCTAACTGGGTGCGAAATTTGAACTTCCTGGGATTTGGGTTTACGATATACAGTTGTGGACAACTAATTAGGGACATATGTGGCAAGATGAGTGAATGTTCGGCTATGCCCTTATAAATACCAAAATGTAATGTGATTTCTCACCTTATTTTATTTACGATGTTTGCTTACATTTATATTCGTTAGAAAACTATAGAAATTGAAACTGCTAATACGGTAAATAAAATATTTAATTCAAAAATGACAAACAAATATTTTAATCACATATTGTACGGCTGGACATTTAATTAGGGACGCTAGATTCATGTTAAAATAAATTTAAAGTAAGCAATAAAAACAGTATAATTTACTTGTAACTATAAATTTCAACATTTCCTGGCTAAGATAGAGTACTTTTTAGTAACCCGTGGCAAATCCTTTATTTTTAATAACGGCTTGACATCGTCGTGTCATGGGCGATATTAGTTTAATGCACGTTTGCTACGTTTATCAGGGATGTTAGCCCATGCTTCACTAAAGGCTTCGTAAAGCTCATCTAATGATCTGGAACGATAACCGGCAACCTTTTTCTTGATCTCATGCCATAGGTGTTCGATGGGGTTTAGGTCTGGACTATTTGCCAGCCAATCTAGAACCGATACCGATTGACTGCTAAGGAATGCCTTTACTGATCGTGCGGTATGTTTCGGGTTATTATCGTACTGGAACTTCCATATAACTGGAAGGTATTCCTCGGCATAGGGTAACATCATTTCCTCTAGTATAGATTTATACTGAAATTGGTCTAAATTGCCCTCAACTCTCCTGATAAGCCTTACTCCAACACCAGAGAACGACCCCCAAATCTTGATGTTTCCTCCGCCATGTTTTAGTTGTTTTTTTGTGAATCTTGGATCCATTTCTGAGTTTGTTGGTCGCCCTACATAATGTCTGCCGTCTGATGAAACCAAATTAACCTTGGTTTCATCAGAGAACTATACATGTTGCCACTGGGAATAAGTCCAATGTTCATATTTACGAGCAAAGACCAGACGAGCATCCCGATGTTGTTTCTTTAACAGTGGTACTTTGCGAGCTATTCTTCCGAACAATCCCACTTCTTCCAACCGTCGTCGAACAGTCCTCGGTGACACACCCGCAGTGACGTCTGCCCCAAATACATCATTCTTTATACAAACGGAACCCTTAAAAGTATCGATCTTAGCTAACCTGACCATCCATCCATTGCTATACTGTGGCCCGGCGGAAGACCAGTGCTGGTTTTTTTTTTAACCAGCGTCACGCTGAGTCGGGACCCTTTATGGCAACATCAACATGGGGCGTTCAATAAAAAGTGAGAATGAGTATGTTATAAACAACTTTTACTAAATGTAATTTTATTTTTCGACATAGTCACTTTTTAGCATAATACACTTATTAAATCTTTTTTCTAAACTTAAAATTTCATTTTTAAAAAAGGTCTCATCTTGAGTACTTAAAAAATCTTGTACTGCAGCGACTACCGCGTGGTCGTCTTCAAATTTCTGGCCTCTCAGGTATTGTTTCAATCTCG